>CM038222.1:85365612-86698186 GCA_021442155.1 Cymbidium sinense
ATAATAAATCCAACCAATAATCCAAAAATAATTAATAAATCACTGTTGGAAAGATAATTCAGTATGGAATTTATGAAAATATAAATCCCTTAACTAAATTTCATCAAATTATGCCTAATTTAGGTTTTAATGAAATAATTAAATAATTACTCTTTAATTACAACTCTAATTAAAATAAAACTTTGGACATTTGAAATTGGCATGTAACCCCACTTGCCAAAATTTTTCAATCCCAATTGATCTTTATGTTGGGAGTTGTTAATTTTCTAAATCCTTAGGTCAATGTTAATCAAATATTTGGTTAAGGAAATTGATTAATCCATTAAAATAAATGGTGATTCAAATCAATCTTAATCAAGCATAAGCTATTAAGGAACTTCTAAACATCCTAAGTCAATTGAAGTGATCAACTTCAATCTTAAGTTAATGAAATAAAACCTTAGGTTAATAAAATTATTAATTAACTTAAACATTAAACTTTGAGTCAATAAAATTTAATGAAATCACTCATGTCTAATGAATCTAAGAATGAATCTAAATCTTAGGTTAATTAAATCAGATCAAATAAGATTAATAATTAACCTAAGTACTTCAGGTTAAGAATAATCCATGAACAAACCTAAGTCAAAAATACTAAATCATATTAATGAACTTAAACCTTAATCTTACAAATCCATAATTTAATAACTTAAATAAATCAAATGAAACTCACATAGCTTAATTCAAAATGAAACAAATCAAATAAATCAAACTTTAACCTAACTTTAGGTTAACATAAACTAAATTAAAATGAAATCAAAATAATTTAATACAAAACATTAATATAAATCAAACAAAGAAAACCAAAGTCAAAATATCAAAATGAACTAAAACATAATTTAACATAAACTTATAATCCAAACCAAATCAAATGAAATAAATTGAATCATATTAAAGAACAAATTAAATGAACCAAATCAAACTCAATCCAAACATAAGTAACATAAAAAGGAGTAATTAAGATACTTAAGGATTTTAGTTAGACTTTTTGGAAACTTCATTAGGATTTAGGATGTGGAATAAAGTGAGTTTCACCTAAAAGTGAAATTCATTCTATTTCTCATTCTTGAAAACCTAAACATTACTTTAACCAAGTAAAATGAACATAAAATGGGAATTAAATCATTAAACCATTTGAATTGAAACCAACCAATGGTAAAAGTTAAACAAATTCAAACTTCAAACTTAAACTTGAACTTAAAAGAGCCTAACAAAACCTTACCACACAAACCCCTCTTTTACACAGACTAGATCATTTAGGTCATGGACTCTAGATCTAGGTTAGATTGTTCTGTGATTTTCTTTAATCATTCTGTGTTGTGCTTCACATGTCTATGTGGTGTATTGCTTTAGATTGGATGCCTAGGCTTGTTTGCTCGTTAGACTGGATGGTAGGGTGTTCTTTCTATAATTAACACTATTTTCTGCAAGGGACTGTGTTAAAGGACTCACTGTAATAAATAAATCAAAAAATTGTCGTTTGCTTACAGGTGCTGGAAATCTCTTAACATAATCCATATGATAGGTGGGCTGGGCAAGCAACTAATGCTAAGCCCATATGTTTGTTAAATATAAACCTTTTTATGTGTATTTCCTAACATCCATTTTGCGGGATTTCTTTTAACTTTTAAAATGTAAATTTGAGCTTAGAATTAGTATGGGGTCTAGGATTAGTAAGAGCTGACCCTACTAGGAGATGGTGCAGTGGTCCCTTGTGGAGCCCGATGGATGTCCCTAAAGAAGGAGACTTTTCTGGAAAGAAGACCCATAGATCTAAACTTGTAGTTCTAGGCTGGGTTGTCTAAGGGCAGAATTTGGCTGCCCATTTTTCTTTCTTTCGGGGTGTACAGTGGTACCTGACTGCATTGGCCTATTTCTATTAATTTAATTTGGCTTGATTTATTTTGGGTGTGCAATAGAAACATCATGCTTTTTCTAGGTTGTTTTTTGTGCTATGTTTGTACTATGATGAATGCATGGACGTAGGCTCATAGGATAAACCAAATTTTCTACCTAACTAAATCAATCAAAACATAAAAATAAATACAACTCATAATCTTCATATGAAAGCCTAGGTATTAAAGCAAGATAAAATATGTAACAACCCAGATGTTTTAACTTCATGCATAAATCATCTTGTTTCACTCTTATTAAGGGAGGACTTCCATCTTTGCTAGAAAACTTGGGCTTAACCTTTGAGAGCCTATGATGGAAGAACACCTTCTTCTATTCTGATTTGGCCCATAACCTTTTTCTAATAACATGCATTAGGCATAAATTGCATTCTTATGACCTAAATGAATCTTGAGTCAAAATTCATAAAATCTAGAAAATATGCATTAGTTAGATGCATCTTCATACTCTACATGATCTTAGGGACTAGGGGTGTGTATAGGTTCATAGACTCCTTTCCTAAAAATGCAATAGCCTAGCCATCTTGCTTTCATATGACTTAGTCTCATGGTTTCAAGATGCGCTTAGGTGGTGTTAGCTGGCAGCCTTCTCCAAGAAGGTTTTAAGTCCAGAAGAGTTAAGAATAGGTTAGTTCTCTCAAGTAAGAATAATGATCGATAATTCCAAAAGTAGAATTAGGTTGAGTATCTGACATGTGTTAGAAGCACCTGTAGACTAGGTTCTGAAGCATCCTTTTAGGAGTAAGTCTTCAACCCTAGGCATTTCTGTAGTCTTGTGTTGCTACAATCTAAGCCCTAGATTTCTAAGAAAATGACAACTCAAAATCTAAAATTAAATCCCAAATTTGAAGCCCAATCATAGGATAATTGAAATGTCTACTGGGCATCCCAGTATCAATAGGCATTTCCTACTTTTTCCCCATTTGATTCTTGAAAATAACTCTCTCCAATTTGGACCTCTCCCAATTGAATTTCCAAAAATCAATCCTTTGAAAACTACCTACTATTTAGGAATAACCACTTATTTCCTTAATCAAGTATTCTTAGGAAGAGATCCTTCCTAAGATGTAATTAACTATATGAGGCTTACCTTTATAGGGAATGATGATCCCAGATAAAATAAACCTTGTTCTACTTTTTCATGTAGTTCAGAGAAAATACTCATAAAGACCCATTAGCCTTAGGAGTCTTTTATTGAAATGATCCATTGAGAGCATATTTATCTTTGGATAATATGTTTATTCCTTAATGTCGTATTTGGTCATCTAAATAAAATATTCCTAAACTCTATGTGTCATTTCTTTTGTCTATTCTAGAAAACACCAACAAAGTTGAGATGACCTTTACTCACCCATTTTATTGTGGTCTGAATTTTTATTCTCTCTTACATTAATTCTTGTTCATATAATATCTAACTATAGTACTTCATCTTCTTCACTTGACCCACCAATGGCTTTCAAGTAGCAGGTTGTTTGATGTTTTCTATAAATATCTCTTCTCCTCTAACAAAGAAATATGATGGCTACATAATGTCAACACCACCACTCTAAATGTATTAAGTAGTGATCGACCAAAGATAGCATTATAAGTAGTTAGGCGTACTATGAAGAAGAAGTTATCCATGGCCATGAATTATTTCTTGTCATCTCCTAAGTGATGAGAGTAATTATCACTTCAATTTCTCTCCATAGTCATGAGAAATTGTATAATGGTCCTCTTGTGGATGCAAGTTTAGAATTTACTAGTCCTAATTTTTTGAAGACTTAAAGATAATATCGTCGATCCCCATGTCAATTAGAATACTTCTCACTAGTAGTTGGCAATCTAGGCTATCACTATGATTGGATCATTGTAAGGATTTCCAATAGTGGTTTTTCCTTTTAGAACTCCGGATGATGGTGTAAATGGTGCTCCCATCATGGTAGCTAAGTTTACATCTCCAAATCACAACCATTTCATACTCACTTTTTTGGAAGACTCTATGTCACCTTCAAGGATAGTAGATATGACTCTAACTATATAAATAGTGTGTGTAGGTATAGGTTTATTATCATCTTTGATGACTTTTTTATTTTTCCTTTTAATGAATTCTTTGAGTTTTCTTCCCTTTATAGAGCCATCCACTAAGCTCTTCAAATGGAGACACTTCTTGGTGTTGTGGCCATGATCTAAATGATAAGTGCAATATCTTGATTGATCACACACTCCATCAACCTTTATAGGTGATGGGCATTTGATAATCTTTGTTCTAAATCACCTCTACTAGCTTGGCCATTGACACTCTAAGAGGAGTCTCTAGAGAAGGTTGTGCACAGTTGGCTCCTAGGTAGTGAGTTGCTAGGTTTTTAAAACCTTACCCTGGTATTTCTAGCTTCCTCATTTTATTCATCCTACATTTCTGATACCCATTTCTAGGTAATCACTCTGAATAACTCTTCAATGAGTCTTTAGTTCTTGCCAATGTTAATGGTTGGACCACTTCATTATATTCTTCAATATTGACATGATTGTTCACCTGCTCTAGTAACTCAATGAGTGTCTTAAGTTGTTGGAGCCCGGCATATCTAAAGGTACTTCTAGTTCTCACTAGAAGTAAGTAATGAACTTTCTCAAAACTCACTAGGTTCTTTCCTTATCTATAGGAGAGATAACAAACTCTTCAACAACTTCTGAGCACTAACAAATTATGTAGTGAACATTCTTTTGAAATCTACAAATGACATTATGACATTTAAATGAAGGCGTGAGAACCACTTAAAGGTTGACTACTTGAAGATGGTGAAAAAAGTCATCACTTCATCATGCCATCCAAGTCTAATAGTGATGTGGTCGACTCAAAATTTATTATATGATTGATGGGGTAAGTTTGAGCTTTATATGATTCAAGATGCGAGATCTTAAATCTGTGAAGAGGTTAAGCTTCAGCAATCTTCATGGAGATAGTATTAGTTGGCTATAGCCATTTTCCTGACACATCCTCTTCTTTACTTGTGTCATAGGATTTCTCATCAAAGTTAGGAATCTTAAATTGGCTTCTTTTTTTTTGTCAATCGATCGTAGTCAATCTAATGGATCATTGGTTCTCTTTTGCTCTATATTCTTCATGGTGTGTTTTCCTTATAGTCTCTTGTACAAGGTGATTAATTCTATCTTTCATATCAGGCATCTCTTTATGTGCTACAAATTGTTGGACATTTTGATCCATATATGTTGAGAGAACTTATGTTGCGGGTCCTGCTTTACATTGTATCTAGCTTCTAATTCTTAGCCTCATCCATGCACATCACACCTAAATGAATGTTAAATTTAAATTTATATGTGGATAGAAGGTGAACCTTCTGAGATACATGGGAAATAAACAAAAATACAATAAACAAGAAGATAGGAAAATAATGAAATAAAAAAGAAGCAATAATCTTTATTCTTCAAGATTGAAATACAAATACTTGGGGTTTGGAGGAAGAGAGAAAAAAAAAAGGTTCCCCTATAAGAGAGGAGTTCCTCTTTTATAATATCAAGGGGTCACTATACATATAAAGTACATATAAGATAAATTAAGTACAGGTGGATTCCCGCCCAAACTGATGGTGGGTATGTGAGTGAGTATGCATCTGTCTCATAGTTTAGGCAAGTAGCCATTAATGTAGTATGAGTAAGGATTGAGTTGAGAAGAGTAACTGATATATTCCCTTGAGTATTCACTTGCTGCCAGTGAGTTAATTTATGCCTCATTCTCTGGGTTATTATTGTTAAAGTTCTTGACTCACAGGTTCAAGTTAATTTTTCCTTATTAGACATACCTTCTAGCAAGTGTACTTATTTTGGTAGCCTTTATTATTAAAAATTATTTATATCAAGTACACTTATCTTAATACTTAAACTTGTTAGGTCACTTATGTAGGCTACTTTGTGTATACATTATTAGTTTTTTGTCTGGTAGCTTTCTTTATGCTCTAAGGAAGGAGCAACCAAATTATTTCCATTAAACCATCTAAAATCTTAAGAAAATGTGCTAGAAATCTCCGTTGACCTCTTTTTTGGATGAGGTTAATTTGGACTCTAAAATCAGTAATTAGGAGGTCTTAATCTCAAATAGAAATCTCCTAATTTTGTGCTTAGGAGATTATACCTAGTGACCTAGGGCATCATCTTTGGGTTTCAGCTAACCTAATTGGCTTAGGAAAAATCAACCCAAATTTTAAATTTGGAATAACTCAAATAAAATCCAAAAGGATCAAAATGAAATCAAGTTAAAATATGAAAACCAAATCCAAAGTCAAATCTAGTCAACTCATTTGACATAGGTTTGACTTAGGTTGGTCCCACCAAGTCAAAGGTCAACCCACCAAGAATTTGACCAAATTAAATCATTCAAAATATTCCAAATGATTAAATAAACATGATTAATCATAAATATAAAGAAATTAAAATTCATTTAGGCCTTACTTGGGTTAATTAGACTACTTAGTCTAAATGAACTTAATTGGGTCCTATTGGGTTAAAACCCAAATCAAATTAATTCAATTTGACTAATCAAAATCATTTGGAAATGATAATTGGACATAATATAACCCACCATTGTCTAATTTGGTCAAATTGGTCATTTGACCCAAAGGAAACCCAAGCTTAACCCATTAAGCCCACTTTGGGTTCAAATTGAAATCCAATTAAAATCAAATGAAATTTACTCTAAATCATCTCACACATGTGATCAAGCATGATTGGAGTCCAAACCCAATCAATTGAGTCAAATTGGTCATTTGAACCCAAATGGAATCAAGCTTAACCCATTTGTGTTTAAATGGGTTGAAATCAAATGAAATCCAAAATTAATTCAAATTTAAATCAATTAAATCAAAACCAAATCAATCATCCAATGAATAATTAAGGATGATCCAAATCAAAATTTAAAATCAATTAATGGTGTTTAAAGCATTTGAAATTGAAACTAATTCCAATGCTAAGATTAATCACAATTGAATTCAAATGAAAATGAAATCTATGGAACCTATTTAAATTCATCCTTGCATGGATTAAGAGAGGTTGCCAAGTAATCTTAACTAAACTAATTAATTATAAACCAAGGAAGAAAAAAAGGAATTTTCTATCTCCAAAAAGAAGAAAACAACTCTCACTTCTCCTCTTAAACCAGCCTCATCCCACCTCTTGTCCAAAAAGAGATGATGGCTGCCATCAATTAAAGGCCATCAAGCAAAAAAAAGCAAAAAAAAAATTTGCTCTCTTTCTCAAGGCAAGAAGCCAAGAGAAAAAAAAGAAGAAGAAAAAGAAGAAGAAGAAGAAGAAGAAGAAGAAGAAGAAGAAGAAGAAGAAAAGGAGGGCTTAGCCAAAGTAAGAGAAGAACCAAGAAGCCATCCTCCTTCCAAGTGACCATCAATCTTGCTCACAAGGCCAAGGGGTTGAATCCTCCCAGGTGGCTTTGTCGGTGGTGATTCGCCACCAAAAAATCTATAGGCCAATGGAATGGAGGGGAGCCTATTCTCTCCCACTTTTCATTCCAAAAGTCCAAGGAAAGAGATGAAGATCCAAACCCTTCCCCGGCCTCTCATCGCCAACAATAATTGATAAATGAGCCCCTTTAATGGTGAAATCCAAGGAGGGTCTCTTTCATCAAATTGAATCTTCAACATGTTCTTGAGGGAAACCTCAAATGAATGCCACCCGACCCTCACCATATAATAGAAAATGACTAACACAATCGAAAAAGCTGGTCTAGGATCAATCAACGGGGAGGAAAACATCAAACCTCATCACACATGTTTGTCGAGGTGAGGTGAAGTTAATGGAGTTGATCCCATCACCGAGATCCAATCAAGGTATGCTTGCTCACCAAGCCTCTAGGATCGGTTTTACCTTTTGAAGGGAATTTGATCCCCAATGGGATCCAATAGATAGATGAGTCCTAAATTGATCACTAATCGATTTGGAATTAAAATCATGGTGCAATTCATCGATGATCATCGGGGATTAGGTGAAAAAGATGGAGGGAATCCTTCTCTTGCTAGTGAGCTATTAGATTAAATTCGAACCCTTGATCTAAGCAGATGATTGATTTGAGCCCATAAGGAATCGGGAAATTGATCCAGACAGTCGAGGAGTATCCCACATGGCACCGCTTTTGAAGCGGATGTCACGTAGGATCTGCATGGCCCACTCGTGACACATGGTAGAGGTGCCTCGACAAGCGCCATCGACCCATTACCAAACGACTAAATCATTTTAAAATTAATTAAATTTTGATTAAAAATAACAAAAAAATTCAAAAATCATAGAAAAATAAATATCAATCCAAAAAATACAAACTTGGGCTCTATAGATTCATCTTGTTGAGAGGAATCCATAAAAATTAAAATCCACGATGATATTAGGGTAATTTAGCCTTAATTTGGGATTAAAATCCATTAAACTTTAGTTAATCTCAAACCATTAATTCAATTGAAATGAAACATTGGGGAACTAAAATTGTTATGTTAAACACACCTTAGAAAAATGTCTCATGAATTATTGCAATGTAATTCATGAGAAATGAATTTTCAAATCCTAAACCTCAATTTTAATTGAATAAATTAAAATAAAATAAAATAATTAATGAAAATGAACCAAACAACCTTAACTCAACTTAATGAACCTTAATGAACATCAAAACACAAACGGAACTCATTCAAACATAAAAACCATAAATTGGCCTAATCAAGCAATTAATTGAATTAAATAATTCAAATAATTAACAAGAACTTAATTAAATCATAATAAAGCAACCAAATGTGCAACAATTGTTTATGAACCATCTTTGGAAACATCTTTCAAAGAGGAATCAATGAAAAATAAAACCCTCAAAATTATGTTTTTTGCATTTTATTGAAATGATTAAAACTTCAATTACACCTAATTATGAATCTAATCAAGATGAAACTTTGGAAACATGAAATTGGCCTCTAACCCCACTTTCCATAAAAGTTCAAAGCTTGATTTTTTTGAAATTATTAAATTTCCAAATTCCTAAGTAAATATTAATCAAATAATGAATAAAGAAAATTCCTTAATTCATTAAATCATGAAATAAATTGAACTGATTTCAATCAAACATCAAAAACTCTTTAGAAGTTTCTCCAAACATCTTAAGTCAAAGAACTTAATTAATTGTATATTTAAAGATTAAAGGAATTAATAAATCATATTAAGAGTAATTAAACCTTTAATAAATTCATAATTAAATAACCTAAATCAAATCAAATGAAATCAAACCTTACCCTAAATACTCGGTTAACATTAATCAAACTAAACTAAATGAAACCAATATACTTAATCCAAAATAATACAAATCAAATGAAGCAAACCAAAGTCAAACACCAAGTCAAACTAAATCAAATAAAACAAATGAAATAAATTAAATGAAATGAACCAATTCAAATAAAATGAAATGAAATAATTCAAACCAAACTAAATTGAAAACTAAGCGAAGAATGAAAATCAAATCTAAATTTCAAAGAAAAGAAATGAAGAACCCAAATTCAAACAAAATAAATGAAATCAAAAGGATTAATTAAGATACTTAAGGATCTTAGTTAGACCTTCGGGATGGATCTTCATCTTAGGATCGAGACTTCATTTCATTAGGAGTTAGGATGTATAATAGGGTGAGTTCCATCCAAAAATAGAATCCATTCTACTTTTCATTCTTAAAAACCTAAACGTCACTTTAACCAAATAAAGTAAAATAAAAATGATAATAAATCAATAAATCATTTGAATTGAAACCACCCAAAGGTAAAATTCAAAAAAACTTAAACTCCAACTTGAAACTTAAACTAAAGAGGCCTAGTAAAGTCTTGCTACATAAGCCTATTCTTCTTCACACAAGATCATTAGGTCACAGACACTAGACTTAGGTTAGGCCATTCTGTGAATCTTTATGATTCCTTGTGATATATTTTGATATGATGTGCTTCACATGTCTTTGTGGTGTACTATTTTAGATTTCATGTCTATGGGTTGTTTGTTTTCTTGTTAGGCGGATGGTAGGATGTTCTTTTTAGATTTAACATTGTCTTCTACATGGCTATGCTAGAAAGGATTGTTATCATAAATAAAATTAAAAATGTTGTTTCTTGCATGTATGCTTAAATCCTTAAGCATAGCCCATAGGACAAATGGGCTTAGCAAGCAACTAATGCTAAGCCCGTATGTTCATGAAATATAACTATTATATGCTATTTATAGTTTGCAAATATTTATTTTGCAAGGCTTAGGAATTAGTTTTTAAATCAAAATATAAATTTGAGCTTAGAATTAAGTTAGGATCTATGGCATCTAGGCTGACACTTCTAAAAAATAGTTGCAGTGGTCCCCTATGAAGCCCAATGAATGTCCCTAAGGAAGGAGACTATCCTGGAAAGAAGACCCATAGATCTAGACTTGTAGTTCTACGTTGGGTTGTATAAGGGCAGAGCTCGGTTGCCCATTTACCTTTCTTCCGGGGTGTACAACGGTACCTGGCCGCATTCACTTTTTCATAAATTAAATTGGCTTCATTTATTTTATGTGTGAATTAGAATCAACTTACTTTTTTAGGTTTCTTTCTGTGTTTTGCTTTCACGTGATTGAATGAACTAGGCTCATAAAAATTAAATTTTAAACCCAACTTAAATCTGAACAAATGAAACAAAACTAAAGAAAACTTGAAATCTCACATAAATAAAAGCCTTAGGAAAAACATAAAATCACTTAGAAACAACCGAGATTGAAACCATGAAAGCTCCAAATCTTGAATTGGACAACTTCTCCTATTGTATATAAGGGGCATCTGACCTGTGAGGATGACCACCTTCTTGGGGAAGTCTACCTTCTATTATTGATTTAGCCCATTACCATTTCTAATAAATCTTGAATCAAAATATTAAAAAATTTAAAAAATGTGTATTAGTAAGATGCATTTCATACCCTACATGATTCTGGGGATTAAGGAGTGAGTCTCATAGATTCCTTTATTAAAAATGCAATAGCCTAGCCATCTTACATTCATGAGACTTAGTGTTATGAATTTAAAATATGCTTAGGTGATGTTAGCTGGCAGGCCTCTCTAGGCGGGTTGTATGTCTAGAAGAGTCAAGGATAAGTTAGTTCCCTCAAGGAATGGCTGATAATTCCCAAAATAGAATTAGATCGAGAATCTAATATGTGTCAAAAGCACCTATAGACTACATTTTGAAGTATCCTTTTTAGGAATAAGTCTTCAACCCTAGGTATTTCTGCAGTCTTGTGCTGTTGGAATCAAAGTCCAAGATTTTTGAGAAAATGTTAACTCAAAATCTAAATTAAATTCCAAAATTTAAAGCCTAATTACAAGATAGTTGAAATGCCTACTAGGCTTCTTAGATCAATAGGCATTTCTTACTTCATCCTGTTTGGCCTCCAAAAAACTCTCTCCAATTTGAACCAATCCCAATTGAAATTCCAAAAATCAATCCTTTGAAAACCAACTTTGAAATCCTTAGAAATAACAACTTGTTTCTTTAATCGAGTATTCAGGAAGAGACCCTTCTTAAGATGTAATTAACTATAGGGGCTTGCCCATAGAAACCATGAACCTAGTTTAAAGTTAAACCCTGCTACCTTCCATGTAGTTTAGGGGAAAAATCTCTAGCTCACCAAAGACCCATTAGCCTTAGGAATATTTTATTAAATGATTGAATCCATTATAGAAAAATTTGTTTATCTTCCAAGATAATATGTTTATTTCTTAATGATGCATTTGATCATCCAAATAAGAAATTCCTAAACTCTATGTGATATAAATTTTCTCCACAAAGTCTAGAAGGATTCCTTTATTTTGCGTAAAAAATGTTCTTATAAAGTGTTATTATGATAACTTTTTTAATTGGGTGAATTTGGATTGAATTTAGGCTGATGCCCTTTTGGTGCCTAGGTGTCATGGTTGGCCATTTTAGGGTTAAGACTCTTATCTTATGTTCTTCAATTCTTCTCTATTTGGCACATGGACACTATTGTTGTGTGTCAAAAGGATTATGCCTAGGCACGAGCTCTCTATATGGGTTGCTTGTTGAGTTTTAAATCAGGTTACGTAATGTCTCTAATTGGGTACATATGTGTCAGGCACTATATTAGCTCTAGATTGCATAAATTTTTCTCAAATTTGCTAAATGGCTACATATGATATTTCACATTAATTCTTAAATTTTACTCCAACTAATGCTTTTCAATAAATTTGAATCATTAGGGATATGAAATCATTAAAATTATGCAAAAATCCATACCATGTGAGTAATCTAATGTGGGAAGAGAATGCACCTTTTATTGTTATCAATTATTTTTATTTATTTTTAGCTTAGTCAATAACCTTTTAAGATGGGCTAGGACATTCTAGTCAACTTTGGTCTAATTCTCCACAAGTGTATCCATTATTAGAGCATCTTGTGGAGGCTATCTACTCACTAGAATCGATGACCTATTTATCCCTATCTTGAGGTGTCATCTTAAAAGGTAGAACTCTTCCACTAAGAAGGTTGACCTTAATGATCTCTTCATTTGGGGAATCATAGTGGTAACTACTCATCAAGAGCACTTGAAGCTTCTCTAATGGATCTTCAAAATAAATTGTCTCTAACTTTATCTCAAGGGGCGAAGATTTAAAATGAGGATGTGACTATCAAATCAAATTCATCAAATGGAAGAGAATGATTGAATTTATTTTGATTCTTAAGACTTCAAGATTTATCATTAGGAATGAGATCATTAGAGTCATCACACAATGAGAAGATATAAGTGGAATTTTTCTTGAATGATTTATCAAACTTAGGTTGTTTGAAATAAAAATCATATAAAGTTAGATATATGAGTGGCTTAATTCCTTTATCCATAGATATAATACTTATAGATGTAGTAGGAGGCAGAAGAATAATAGGTGGTGGTGTTATTGCTACCTCCCATGCTCAGTGGGGGCTCCTGCTTAACATCCACCTTGTCTAAGCTAATAACACTGCACCTATTGGTTTGAGCTTATTTAAGTACATGAGAAGAAAGCTTCCTGACTTTAGAAATGGTCTTCTTCAAGGTTCTAGATAAGGAGATATCCTAACCTTCTTTAATCTTATATAGATCAAAAGATTTTAATAGAGATTATTTTGATAGAACTAGTGTTGTGTTCTATCAAGTGCTCTTTAGGCTTGGGTAGCTAAAAATTAGGTTTATCAATCCTCTAAGACATAACCCAGCATGCGGTGATAAAAGAAAAAGTTAGGATCATCACTTTTATGCACTTCCTCTTGCTTCTTGGGCTTGGGTAGCTAAAAATTAGGTTTATCAAGAAAGTTTTTGAAAATATTCATGACTAGCTCCCTCTTAAATGAATAAGGTTAGTTCAACCATTCAATAAGAGCAAACATAGCTACCTAGTAGGTGGCTATTGAGATCTACACCTTTAGACTAGACTCTCATGGGCCTCTTATCTATAGACTATTCCTTCTTCTTCTCAAATATCTTTTGAGGTTTGGGCTTGCATGGTGGTTTGAGAAGGGTAATTGCTTGGCTTCCTCTTTGAGGATTGCCACCTTATTGATTAACTTTTAAATGTTTTAATAATAAACACTTTAAGCATGAAAGTCACTAGGCCATGACTACTCTTAACAAGGATTTCAATGGTGTGCTACTCTTGAAGGTAAGGATTGCATTTCATTATAAGGTTAAGCTATCTGAGAATATAATCAACAAGTGACTCATTGGGCTTCTATTTCTCCACTACTAGGTCACTTATAGTCACCTTTTATTGTGCTTCTATGAACCACTTAATGAAATGTTGTTATAATTTTGGAAAGGTCTATAGTGAACTATTATGCACTTTAGCATACCAATTGAATGCTACAGCTGATAGAATATTTACAACTTGTCTGAATGATAAGGTGTTGTTGTCTCTTGTAGTAACTAGTCCCGATGTGTGCTACATACTACCTAAAATTTTTACCATCAAAGAGTTAATAGATGATGGTATGAACTCTTTGGGTTATTAAACTACCTCAACTTCCTCCAAGTAAGATCTCTCCTTTAGAATTAATGAGACCCTTTGAGTTTATGCTAACACCTCCTTCACCTATTGCTCTGCCAATTATTCAAAATCTGACTCCCAAAGAGCTACACTATATACCCATTTTATACAAAATACATGTCTTCTCTCTAAAAAGTTGTGCCCTTGTTCCTATCAACCATATACACTAATTCTAGATTATTTGTCTCCATAGGTGCAACCAAAGGTACTAGTGTCTAACTACTGAATAGTTAATATTGTCGACATTAGCTCCTCCATCCTCCACTCCATAAAACTAATCTAGTTATTGTTTACCTCACATTTACTGAAGTTGACACACATCACTCCTTAAACCTAGGACTCTATGTAAGAACTAAGGCTTTCCATACCTAGAGTTAAGATACTTCTAGTAGCTAGGAGCACTAACTCAAAGCCTAGAAGACTTACAAGGCTCAACCCTAGGGAAAGAAGGACTAGGTGGGACCCAATGACCCCAATTTTAAAACCAAACCCCATATCCAATTGATTATATATATGTCTCCAAAGTCCCAAACCTATCGAAATAATACCCAATTGGTGTTCATTTTGGTCGAATGATCAAGTTGAACCAATATGACCCTAAAAAGGATAAACTCAAAATTGATCTAAATAATTAGAAATTGACCTTACCTAAACTTTCTAAAACATCATTTGAACTTAGTTGAAGCCTCATAAGGACACAATTTAGTCAATTGCCTAACTTAGCTCAAGTTGACCCAATTGAACCTTAAAGGGCCAAAATCAAATCCAATTTGATCCAAGAAAATTTTAGCCAATCCAAAGCTTTATGATCATTTTAATTGCATACTTGGAGATTACTCATGATCAATTGCAATACAATTTGGCCAATTAGCCAATTTAATTAAACCTAACCCAATTTGATCTTAAGGGCCAAATTGAACCAAACTCCAATTCAACTTAAATCATACAAAACCAATTCTACAATCACTTGCACAGTGATTATTAATCATATGCTAACATTCAATTAAAGCCAAGTAGGTCAATTTGGCTAATTAACCAACTTACCCCCTTTTGACCCAATTTGACCTAAAGGGTCAAATGAAAAAAGTCTTAATTTAACCAAAATTAGATTGGATTGTTACAATCAATCCTATTATTAATCAACCAAGCACCCAATTGAGCCAATTTATCTCATTAATCCAACTTTACTAAATTTGATCTAAAGAGCCAAATTGAGCAAATCTTGATCTAATTCAAATTGGATTAAATCAACACTTATAATTTGTCCAAAATTGATTGGACACTTTTCAATGACCAATTGAAGCTAATTTGATTAACCTAATCTAATTGGCCAACTTAGCTAAATTGGCCTAAAGGGTCAAATTCAATAAAACCTAATCCTAGCCAAATTAAATCAAACCAAAGCTTATAATCAATATGAAATGAACAATTAAATATTACTCAACCCATAATTGCACCAATTTTGCCAAATTGGTCAACGTAACACATTTAGCATATATAAATTCAAATTTACTTCAAATTAAGCCAAACTAATTGCAACAATGTATTCAAATCATTAATTGAACTTAAATTCCCCTTAGACCCAATTTGGTCAATTTCTCAACCTACCCTAATTAAACCCAAATTGACTCATATGAGTCTAAATAAGCCAAACCAAGTCCAAACCCAACCAAACTTTGCTTGACTTATCCTAACATATCCCTTGACCTATCCCTACCTATGGTAAACCTAGTTCAGCTAAAACCAAGTGAACCAAGGGTTCTAAATAGGTTAAAATAAATAAAAGAAGGTCAACTCCTTTTGGCCAAGGCGTCTCTTTAGCATGTCTTGAGCTTTCCCTAACTAAAGTTATCCGACCATTAACCAAGGAGGTGTTTCCCTCACCTTAAATAAACATTGGTTCACATGGCCTATCCACTCATTACTATCCACTAAACTCCCTCAACCATCAAGGGAGGTCCAACTTACTAATTTAGAACCAAGTTAGCCCTTGCTGTTATCATGACCTAAACTAACTCAAATGGGTGGTTCACATGAGGAGGAGGGTATATACCTCCCCAACCCTCTAAACTAAACACACCCCCTCACAACACTCTTAGAGCTAGTCACCAAGTCACCCTAGACCTCCCCGTGCCTCCCAATTTTGGCAAGACCAACCTCTCTAAAACTTGAACATCCCAACTTCACCAAAACTCAACCTAAACAAATTCTTCTCTTCCACACATTCCACACACTCTAAAGAGCAAGAACACATGAGAAACACTCAATTCAAGCACTAGTGATAGAACTTTGATCAAGCTCTAAATAACTCATGGTGGTGTTTGGTCTCCGAAGCAAACATTGGTGAGAAAGAAGGGGACTTCAATAATAAGGAATCACCTCTTCAAGTAAAATCTACCTCAAAAATTGGGTTGTTGGCCTTCAGCTCTAGTGAGGTAATTTTCTTTAATTCGTAGATCATCCCTTAGGTGTAAGTCTTTTGTGAAGTATTTGACAGATTTGATTTGAACTTTAGAATTTCACCCATTAATCATTTTGGAATAATTTTTTACTTTAATTGAGCTATGATTGGCTTGGATCAAGCGTGAAAGATGAATTACATTCATCTCTCATTGGATGAAGATGATGAATCATAAACCATCCATCTTGTGTGATTAGAAAGGATGGCCATGATGAATCCACATTTGAAATTTTAATTTAATCATTTTTAAATTATGGGATTAATTAAAACCATTTAATCATTGATTGATTGACATAGAATAAAATGGTGTCCATCTAAGTCAACTACCACGTGGATTAATTTAATGATCAATCTCATGACACTTCATGTAAAGCACGTTGTTTTTGACCGGTGTAAATAGATTAATTAGAGTTTTAAGAAGATTTAAATGTCCATAACTTCAAAAAAATAAATTAATTATAAAAAAATCCATAAGAGTATAAATAAATAGTCATCATAGCATAAATAGAGGAGAATCTAAGAAAAATAAAATCTCCAATATTTTTAAGTAAATAGAGGCTAATAAGGGTTTGAATATTTCAATAATATTACATTTATGCCCTAATTAAATGTCAAATTGATTTAAAATTTTTGGTAAATATTCCATGGGATGACCTCTATCTCCCATAATTATTTCATGTAAATTTAGTGAGTACATAAGGAAATTCATATTTTCAAATCTTACTTAGCCATTTTGGCTATTTAATAAATTTCTTTAATTGAAAAAAAATTTAAAAATTATTATGCATGATTAATTATGTATTAGAAGCATAATAGTAATAAAATAATTTATTAGGACCTATGGTCTTAATTATTTATCATAATCACCATTAAGAGGTTTTAATTAATTAAATAATGCATTAATTAACTTAGGATTTAAAAAATTCATAACTAATTGCACAAATCTCTTAAAATTTCAAATGAAATCTTTTTATAGTTAGCTAATAGAGAGTTAATCAATGAAATTAAAATTCTTAAATGATTTTATATATTTTAATAATAATTGCCTAATTAAGATTCTCTTTGATTAATTAATGAATAATAAATATATTAGCACAAATGCTTAAAATTTTTATTGTTCATTTCTCATGTTATTTTTCATGTTCACAAAATATCTCATAACTTTTGGACTTGTACATTATGATTACATAAATTTTAAGATCTTTTTAACATTAATTATATTAAATAATTATGAAATTTAATTAATTCATAAATATCACAATTTCACTTTTAAACCTTGTTAACAATTAAGGGGTATGTGTGGGATAGTTTATTATTTGGTCTTTCCATAATAAGTCTTATCAATTGCAATTAGAATGCTTAAATTGAAGAATTTTGATTAAGCATAAGGACATCATTTTCATATGAATGGCCTTAAGATTTAATAGCTTGAGTAGCACACTTTATGGTATCTAACTTTTCATTCATTTATAAATATGTGAGTAGTTCATGCTCATTCAATTCCATGTTTAAAATTAAAAATCTCTAAATGCATGATATATGAATAGTATGGCTATTATCAATAATAAATCAAAAGTATGAAGTATTTCCCTCATATAAATCAATATATATGAACATCCTCATAAATTTAAGATAATAAAAAAAAAGTGAATAAAACTCATATTTTTGTAATTCATGTGTCTAATATATACTCTCTGAAGGTATATAGTCTAGACACCCAGGGGGCAGGGCTACTTGTTTAAAGGAGGTCTTACATACCTCTACTCATTGGTTTAACAATAACACGTACCTGAAAAGTGGTGTAAAAAATACATGTGAAGTACAAATCATTTTGAACCTTATATCATAAAGATTTTAAAAAATTCATTTCACCAATATTCATGTTCATATTAATGCTTAAAAATACATGGATGTTTTGAAGTGAATTATTAAAGTGATAAAATTAGTACATAATTATTTTGAAAAAAATATTATTTTAAAAAAACAAATATTAAAAAAATAAATAAATACATATATATATATATATATAATGGAATAAATGCATGATTATTTAAAAATTAAATCTTAAAAAAGTAAACACATAATTATTTTAAAAGAAAATTTTAAATGATAAAATAAATACATAATTATTTAAAAATGAAACATTATTTTAAAAATATGAAGTATTAAAATGATAAAGTAAATACATAGTTATTTCAAAATAAATTATTATGGTGATAAGATAGATACATAATTCTTTTTAAAATTGAGTATTATAGTAATGAAGAGTTGAAGGTTAACATTAAGTAGATCATCACTTATTCCTATTGATCTTAAAATGCTATTCATGTGATCTCAATTCCATTTAAGCTTAATCAAATCTTAGAAATTAATAAAAATTTTAACATTTCATTTAGAAGGATTAAAAATCATAAGATACACCTTAAGATAAGGTGTCAAAATGAATAAGTTTTACTCAAATTGAAACTTATGAATTTTTATACTCTTTAGGACAATAAGTTTAATTTAAATAAAATTTGAATTTCTAAATTAAAATTCACTTCTTAAATCACTAATCACTTTAATCAAAATTTCCCTTCAATTAAGTGCTTAAACTTATCATTTCATTTATAATTTAAATATTAAGGCCAATCTTTATCTCACCACACCTGCTTGACATAAGAGATTGATAGGTTACTAAACCTAGACTTAGGTTAGGTTAGTGTTTTATTGTCATGTATCACTTTTCTTATTTTATGGTACACTATTTAATACTAGATATTAGGATTTCTTGTGTACTAGTATCGATGATAGGGCATTATTTATTAGACTAATGATATTTTTTGTATGAGGTTGTACTTAATTAAAGGGGCATTATAATAAAAGTAAATTAAATGCTTTTGCTTGCAAGTGTTGCTTGCTTCTAGCCTATTAAGATAGGTTGGCTTGGTTATTAGTCCAAATTTGTGATATATAATTGTTGTGTATGTGTGTTATAATTAACCTCTATTTTACAGGTTTGGTTATTTTTTAAAATTTTGAAATATAATTTTGTAATATAATAGGGTTGGAGCCATGGGGTTTAGGTTGAGTGGAGGCTTGAAGGCTTTGACTTGGGAGGCACTATGATGCTTAAAGGACCTAAGGTTTAGAAGATTAAGAGAAGGTGAAGACCTCAATGGCTTGCTTTAATTTTATTTATGTAATTATAATCTAAGATGTATAATGGTTGAGCTTGACTCTTTTTCTTTTTTAGGGTGTATAGTGAAACAGGCACCCTTCTTAATTATTCTGTTTGGTTGTTTACTTTGTTTATGCACTAAAATTGCATACTTTTCATAAGTTTCTTTAAATGTAATGTCTTGATGTATGGCTGAGATTTTATTAGGTTCATTAGAACTTAAATTTTATACCCTAACTTAAAATCAACTCAAATTAAAAATTAATAACTCATAGCCACATCTTAAAGCTTAAGAGTTAATCAATTAAAATATTTTGAAACCATAGGTTAGTGATGAATGTATAACATCATGCATCTTAACTTCTCTTTGAATATAAGGGATCTTCACTCATTACATGATAAATGGGAGTGCATATTGACAACAACCCCCGTGAAGAACACCCTTCCCATGGATTAGCCCTTAACCTTATTTGTCATGCATGTAGACTTAATTAGCCACCTAGCTCAATTCAAAATGAATAAAATATGTAATTTTTTATTATTAGTTAGGACATTCTTATACTCATCATGATCTAGGCTCTTAGATTTTCCTTCTTAATAAAAAACAACTTAATTATATTGCAATCATAAGATTTAGCCACATGGTTTTAACTTATAGGAGGTGTTAGTTGTTAGCCCTTCTAGGCTATAAGTCTAGAAGAGTCGATAAGCTCATCCTCTCTAGCGAAAAGAGCCAACATATCTTAATTCTCTTCTCACTAGATTTAGCTCTTAGCTTGTGCTAGAGCACCTTAGTTTTAGAATCCAAGGTGGCCCATTTCTCTTGCTACGGGAATAAATCCGACCTCTTAAGCATTTTTATAATATTTTATTGTTGGAATATAATGACTAGCTTTCTAATAAAATATCAACTCAAATAATAATAATTCTTAATTTTAAAATATAAAGTCTCACCATAGGATAGATTGCTCAATTCTTAGTATCATGAACACTTACTTCTTCATTTGGATTCTATTAAGAACTCTTTCTAATTTAGTTTTACACTTAATTTCTAAAAATTACCAATCCTTTGGTATTAAGGTTTGACATTCATAGAAATGTTAGCTTATTAATTTAATCAAGAGTTTCCTTAGAAGATTTATATCCCCTAAGATATAATTAACTGTAAGGGCTTGCTTTTATTGGGAACATAAACCCAGCATAAATCTGCTTTATTTCATCCATATAAAGTATAATAAAATCTCTAATACACGTAGACCCCATCTAGAAATCCTTATTAGGTGATTGAATCTATTGTAAGTGATTTTTTTATCTTTCATGATATTATATCATTTCTGTCAAACTCGATCATTTCAATAAGTATCCCATAAGATCTATGTGGTGTCGCATCACATTTTTAAACACCATAATTCTTTTGGCAACTCTACTAGGGATTCCCTCCTCTCTCCATCATTAGTGATTGATTAGCATCTTTATACATTAATAGTAAGTCTATACTACTTCCAATATATATATATATATATATATATATTACATATTATATGAACTAATTATCATGTTCAAAATTAGCAATTATAATTTTTTTCCAACAATTGTTGAACCTACCATTGATAAAGAGGTTAAAATCAAAATCTCTACAATCTTAACCTCACTTACCATAAAAAAATTTGTTGGAATATGAGTATACAAAATTTACATAATCAATTTAGGGGATGCCCCAAAAAAGGGAAGGCCAAAGCGAGGTTGTCATATCCATGTTATTTTTCTTCAAGGTAGGTTCTAGGTACCACCATTTTTCTATCATTGAGATTTAAAGGAGGAAAAAAATATATAGGTGAAGAAGTAGTATGAAAAAAATATTTTAGAAGATAGAGACCTTATCTTAAGCTATTGAGGATGGGTCCCTTTCATAGACTTCCCCCTCCTTTGGGTAGTAGGTTTCACCCACTCTTACCTACTAAGGGAGTGGTAGATAGCCATGTTATAGTAGCTTCACCATCATGTTGCTTTGAGTATGAGACACCAGCAAGGGAGAGGAGAAAGCCCTGTGCCGGTTTGAGGTCAGTTCTCTGGATGGTTGGGAGAGTTCATGGATGATCTAAGTTGCCATAGTTCAAGATCAAAGATCACTCATCCCTGGGAGTGTGCATAGCAAAATCATGAAGGAAAGGGCCTAATATTCCATGATAGCAACTTAGATATATATATATATGGAGGTTTACAAGGTAGTTATCGCCTTTAACATTAATGGATAGCAGATAGTTTGATCACATAGGGCGGTATAGTTCTCATAGGTCTAAGTAGGGGAGAGAGTGTTTGTGGATCTAGTTAGTGCATTCACCATTACTCTATTCAACTCATCACTACCATCCCCATCCAAGTAGTAGTATTTCCCCACCGATGAAATAGTCCAAGGATAGAAAATCCCCACACTTAGTGATTAGACTATGACTTGAAGGCTACCCTTCATCTTCTCACACCGATGGCATGAAGTTGAGCCATCCTTTTTGACATCTTACTTCATCGATGGAAAAGGAGTGTGACCTAGAAGCGTAGTCAGTGCTCCACCCCCAACACTTAGTAGAGAGGAAGAAGAGAAACAAGGAGAAGCTTATATATACAAAGCACCCGATCTACTTAGTGTACCAGCCGAGTAGGGAGTCCAAGATCATATGGATGTAGAAGTTCAAGTCATGGCCAACAGACATTCCATATATGTTCTACTAGATGCTCAAAGGGAAGGCAATTATTTCTTAGAGGATATCATAGCTAATTATTGGGCCACAATTAAAGAGATAGTTGGCGATGATTGAGATAGCAAGATGGTAAACTTTAATGCTGATGATGAAGACCTCTTAGATAAGATTGTAGAAGTTTTCATGGTGGATATTAGGACATCCTCACATAGAGAGCACATCATAGTGTTGATGTATAGGGTATTATGATTAAGGAAGGTGAAACTTCAGATTTGACACAAAAATTATTAAAACAACTAAAAAAATATCAAATCACTTGCATAGAGAGGTGGGTATAGGAGCTTATGTTAGTTGTCCTAATCCCTCAATTTCAACTAATAGTACCTAAGCCACACTCATCGAGGTTAATAAGCCAGAGGTGGCACATGCCTATGATATACATAAGTGCACTTGGTAGATAAGAGTATAGACAATCTACATATTAAGTGCACGAGTTGTATGAACAACATATTAAACAGTTGGTTGAATAGTAAGTGAAGGAGGTGTTGGTGCAATTTCTATGGACCTTATTAGTTATAAATGGTAGACCATACTTAGAAGAGTTTTATGTAATGCAATACCCCAAAGGGTTACCCATGGCAGCATATTGTGCACTTCAAAGATTCTTCAATGCAAGTCGGTGATGCTTTATTTCAAACTATTTATGAATAGCCTAGTATGTGTTGCGTTGTATGGTTGATTATATTCTCAAATGGAGTGACATTGTCATAAAATGTAAGCCTCAACTTTAGGAACAACTATTGACCTCACTTTTGGAGTTATATTATCTATCTAACTTTAGGAACAACTATCTCAACCCAAATTGATTGTAATGGATCAAGTTCATTCCAAATTGATTGTTGAACACCAAAGCCTCAATTGAGCCCAATTTGACCAATTGAACCTAATTAACCCATTTAGCCCAAATTTACCTAAAGGGTCCAATTGGCCTAAATCAAATCTAAATCCAAATTAATTGAAATTGAAGACTACAATCACCTTCAATTGATCAATCAAACCTAAAATGCTTAACCCAAGCCAATTTTTGGTCAAATTGGTGACCCATTTGACCCATATGATCTCAAATGAGCCAAAATCAAATCCAAGCCTAATTGACTCTAACCATTTAAACCAAAACATTTCAAATCTTTATTTGAACTTGACTCTTAGTTTGACCCAATTTGACCAATTGGTCAACTTGACCAATTTGACCTACATGGATCAAATTGAGCCAAACCCACTCAAACTAAGCCAAAACCCAATAAAATCTGAACCAACCCATCCTAGACTCACCTTGGGGCCCAAAACCAACCCAACTAAAAGAGCCCAATCCAACCCAATACCCATTGGATAAACCTCTCCACACAGGATCAAACCCAAATTGGAAAGTCAACTCTTTCTTTTTCTCTTTAGAAGCCACCCCAAACCCAAAATAAGACTCTATTTACTTGGCTAACCTGACCCACATGGGCTAGGTCATGGACCAAGGGGAGGTAAGTTAACTCACCAACTCACCTCCCACATTAACTGAACCCAATGACAAAGTGGGAACTTGAGCCACCCAAGCTCTTGGCCAACCAAACCACCTCTCTACACATCCCATCCACCACCTATGGTGGTGACAAAATAAAAATTCAATCCAAGCTATTCGATCCAAGGGAGGGGATATACCCCTCATTTCAATTCAATTCACACACACACCCTTAGAGCTTTCCAAGGGCCATTTCAAAATCCCAGCACTCTCCAAGCCTACCGATCCTTCCCAATGTCGTACTCCATCAAGACCAAACTTCAATTAACAACCACACCTTCCCTACATCCATAGTGAGAATGAATCTTCTTCTGAGCTCCCCGACCACCGGAGGTGCTACTTGATCAAGCGTTCACAGAAATTGATGGGCCTTGGTCCATAAAGAAAACATCAAGGAGATAGCACATGAGCTACTCAACAGGGGTTCATCTTGTCCAAGTGAAGCTACCTCAAGTGTTCGCCATTGGCCTTGAGGTACATTACTTCAAACCAAGGTTTTAGCAAATTTTGCTAAGCCTTTTCGACAAAAATTTATATGTCATGTAAATTAGACCGTTAGGTCCCTTGGGATCTTCCCCGTGAAAGTGTGGGATCCATTGTGGCATCATTTGAATTCTGGTGAGCTCAGATCAAGAGAGAAGGCGGATGATGTTCGTCTCCCATCACTCGGGGGATGATAGATCATGCACCGTCTGTTCCATATGATCAGAATGGACGGTCATGATTATTCTCTAGATAAATCCAATTTAAATCTCTTAATTTTTGCTATCGATCTTAGATGGATGGCTCGATTGTTCTCCGCCATGTTAGTGCTTGACTTGGACGTTTTAAGTAACCTAACCTACGGCGCCATATTGAAAGCAACACATGCGATCCACATGGCACCAATGGGTAGGCTTAAGGCTTAATTAATCCATTTAATGGTTGAAACTTTGAAAAATCGAACAAATTGTAGAAAAATCTAAAAAATACAAATAAATACTCATTTTAAAGATAAAATAGAGGAGAATAAGTTAAAATTAATTCCAATTTATTTTGAATAGCAATCAAGGCTTCATTTAGGTTTAAGTGTAAACTTAATTAGCCTAATTAGACTTAATTACTTGAGTAATTAATTTTAAACTTTCTCTGTTGATTTAATGGGATGATCTCTACCTCCCTTAATTTTTTTAGAATTTATTGCTTGGTTAATTGAGGAAATTGATCATTTGAACAATAATTACTCCATTAATTAATCTAATGATTAATTAAACACCCTAAATAGAAATAAATAATTTAATTTAATTTACTAATCACTACTTTTATAGTGAATGGGTGAGGAGGGACTAAGATCTTTTCCTAATCTCTTTTCCCAAGTCTATTTCTTTTTTAAGAAGGTTAATTAATATGGAAGTTAATTAAAGGTTTAATTAATTGATTAATTGGATTAATTAATCAAATTTAAATCATAATCATATCAGATATTTAACAATGAGATTAAGGCTTCCACTTTATGTGCTTAATAACATAAAGACCCTTAAACAAATCACAATTAGCCCATAAGTGTGGGAAAGTCATGAAAAATACTTAATTAGGTTCTTTAACTCAATTAACTTTTAATTATGAGAAATTTACATTAGGTCCATTTAAGAGCATTGCAATCTACTTTCTCATATGTTCATGTCAAATGTGGTTCATAATTAAGTGGTTAATCAAATTAAAGAAGCATAGGTAAGGGTGATTAATTGATCTAATTAAGGATCCAACTTAGCTAATTCATAAAATCCACAAAAATTACCTTTTCTTAAACCAATTAAGTTCTCCAACATGGAATAGGATTAAAATAGCAAGAAAATCTCTTCTTTTTTTAAATTAATCAAAATCCTAAATCATGAATTAATAATAAGCTTTGATTTTTCTTTAAATAACTTTATTTAATGTGATTGTCCTTAGGAATTAATTTGGTTGAATGAACCATGTGTTTATATTTAGTTATTCCTTTACAATTACTTTAAATATTGTATGTCATATGGTTTCATGCATTCATGTTTTTCAAATATAAATAAATTAAATTGACTTTATTTCTGTAAGCTTGCATGCATTGACTTAATCTAATTATATGTGTGGCTATTATCACTAATAAATCCAAATCTATTTTTTAAAGTTCATAAATTGATAATAATATGTGGAGTGATGATAGTTATGAGTACATATAGGATTTACACGTTCTTATAGCTTAAGTATGTGAAATGAAGCTCTCTTTCTTATGATTCATATATAGATTTACATTAGTTTGAATAATAATGGGTATATAGTCTGGACATCTCTCAGGAATATGAGGCTTTGAGTAGAAGGAGGTCATTTAATTGCCTCACTTCTCTTTGGTTTAATAACAACATGTACTCATTTAGTTTCATTCTTATGTATTTTGGTATTAGAATTTGATAGAGCTTTAATTCATATGCCTAAATAATTCAACTAAAGAAAATACAATCTTTGCATAGTTTTCATCCATATAGTTGTGTATACATTCATATGTATTTAAGATAGCAAGTGTTTAGTCTAGAAATCCTAGAAATACAAGGCTTTAAGTAGCCCCAAGGAGGTCATTTGATTACCTCACTTCCTTGGTTAACAATGGTGCGTACTTTCTTACATCTTTTATAGATGTGTATGTGTGCTTAATTAAAAGATAAAGATCCCCTTTCATTATTAAAAATACATGCATCCATAATCATGTAAGTCATTAGCATACATTGCAAGTAGGTTAGTGCTCTCTTTCTTTTGATTCATATATAGATTTACATAAGTTTGAATGTTAATAAGCATATAGTCTAGACATCCCGAGAATACGAGGCTTTAAGCAGCCCCAAGGAGGTCATTTGATTACCTCACTTCATTGGTTAACAATGACACATACTTATTTGATTTCATTCTTATATACTTTGGTATTAAAATTTGGATAGAGCTTTAACCTACATGTGTGAATAATTCAATTAACTAAAATTATAAATCCCGAAACATATGCATTCATCACCATTTAAGTGTGCCAAAAATACATGGTATGTATAGATATGTCAAGTATTAAACTCATATGCATGTTACATGTGATGGTAAGGAATGATTTAGTATATGTCATGTGATACTAATTTAATTATATTAATCCTAAGATTCCTTTCACACTGAATAGGATCATTTAAAGGTAACCTAAACTTAGGATTAATAAAAATATGCAATGTGCCATTCACTAAAGAAAGTCAAATCATAAAAATGTGCTTTAGAAAGTGACTTAAGTAGGGATGAAGGAGGGTAACCCTCTTTCCTCTCTTTATAACACTTAGATGCTAAGCATAAACCAAATGAAACTAAGTAAAACATAACTAAAAGTTCTCAAATTAATCAAATAACTTGAAATGAAACTAACCTTTATGTTAAATTAAATCCTTTCATATTTAAACAAAAAATCATAACTCTAATTAGTTAAGACATACTACACAAAGCCTTATCACACACATTACAATTAAGCCACTTCTAGTCCTAAGTTAGGATGGTGTATGTGTGATGTATGTTTTGTGATGTAATGTTTTAGGCGGATGTTAGGGTGTATGTTTTGTAGATTGGATGTTAGGCTGCTCTTAGCTTAATCATATTTTCTATGGGGGATTGTGCTTAAAGGGATGCTAAAAAATAAATATAAATGATCTCTTTGTAGATTTCTTAAACCCCTAATCATAATCCAAGTTAATACAGGCGGGCTTGGTTACCCATGTGCAGGGTACTAAGTCCAAATTATACATATAACTGCTTACGATTGTATGTATGCTCAGCTAACCTCTATGTTGCAGGTGTAATTAGATTTATATTTCCCATATAAATGTAATTTTGTAATAGGAATTAGGATTTAGTACTATGGGGATTAGGAACACCATGGAGAAGGCTCAGGCCTATGATGCCTTTGAAGTAAACCAAATCACAAGAAAGAAGATATAAAGATGTGAAGATATGAAGAATGCAGACCCTCCATAGCATGTATTCATTTTAATTATAATTATTATTTTATATTACAAGTTGTATAAGGGTAGAGATCGACTACCCATCTTCTCTTTTTTGGGTTGTATGGTGGTACTGACTGCATCGGACTGTTATTCTTTTATGTTAGTTTACTAAATTGTTTGATGTTATGTTTAAACTGTGCATTAGGATTGCATATTTTTTATATTTTCTTAATGATTGTTGCTTTAATATGTGGCCTGGAAGCAGTAGGCTCTTAGGATAAAATAAATTTTCTACCCAACTAATCACTATTAACTAAAGTTTTAAACAACTCATAACCTCACCATAAAGCCTAGGCTATAATCAAGATAATTACAAGATTTAGCAACCACTTGTATGTCTCATATCATGTATGCATCTTTTATCACTCTTACTAAAAATAAGGGCCTCCATCCTTACACAATAGGGACCACGTAACCCATGAGAGCAACCCCTGATGACTGAGCTTCACCCTCTCTCTTTTGATTTAGTTAATAATCTATTTCATCATGCATTTAGGCATATATAAATCCTAAATCTTTGTCTAAAATATTGAGTCCAAAAATGAAATAAAATTTAAAAGATTTTTGCACTTGTAGATTAAGTCATATGCTCATACCACTCATGCTCTAGTCTCTTAGGTAGTGGGTTTAGGACTTTGGTCTCTTTCAAATTAAATGATAGCCCAATTATCTTGCACTTTCATAAGACTAAACTACATGGTTTTGAATCATATGAGCTGTTAGCTGGTGGCCACTCTAGGCAGTTGTAAGTCCAAAAGTCAGACTAGTTTGATCTCTCTTGTGGAAGATGAACACTTATGTCCACCTGTCACTTAGATTTATGTCATACTTTAGCTTGTGCTAAAGCTCCCTAGATTTAGAGTCCAAGGTAGCTATTTTCTTTACAAGCATTCTCACCTCTTAGGAACTTCCACAACCTTGTGTTGGTGGATTATAAGACCTAGAAATCTAATAAAAATTCAACTCAAATGAATAAAACCTCTTCAATTTCAAATATATAAAGCCTCACCATATGATAGATTGGAATGCTCACTAGGCTTCCTAGTATCATGAGAATTTCCTATTTCCTCCCTTTGGATTCCAAAAATAAGTCTTCCACTTGGTCTCTCCCACTTGATTTTCCAAACATAATTAATCCTTTGATAGACTAACCTTGAAATCTTTGGAGATAATAATTATTTATTTAAATATAGAGTATTCTTAGGAAACTTCATTCCTTAGGATGTAATTAAATATGGAGGTTTACCTCCATAGGTAACTTAAGAACCCAGCTTAATATAAACCCTGCTTTATTCATCTATGTAAAGGAGGGAAAAAATATGTGATATATTCAAAGACCCATCATGCCTTAGGAGTTCTTATTAGGTGATTAGGTCCATTGTGTGATTTTCTTATCTTTTGAGATAGTACATCATACCTCAATGTTCATACCATCACTTCAACCCCCACATCCAATGTATTAAATCCAAAATATAAGCACCAAAACAACACATCATTAAAATTCTTCTCAAAAAATTATCCTTCTTCAACAAATCATGCTAGGCTAAACCTCAAGAAATATTTGAGAGGAAGTAGTCTCGAGTAGACAAGGGAAGCAACTCATGAGAGTTCAAGTTGAGTGATTTAGACCACAGTAACCTCCACTTCCACCTACATGACCACATGAGAAGCAACATCAACAATATTATTATCTGTGCCATCTATTAGGTAGCTATATTCCATCTACTCTTACTAAAAGGTTTAGTAAACCTTATTCATTTAAGAGAGAGAGATGATCAAAAAAATCTTCAAGAACCTACTTAAGAATCTTAACTTTTATGTAACAGGACCCAAGAAGCTTAAGGAAGGGGGCAAAAATGATGATCTTAACTTTTGCACTGACCACCACATGTTAAGTCATATCTTAGAGGATTACATTACTTTCAAGATTGGATTGAATGAAGCTATAGATCTGGAACCATTGTGATATACAAAGAGTACTTGATAGAAGACATTGTTAGTTTTATCAAAGTAATTTATAGGGAATCATTTGATCCTCTTAAGACCAAAGAAGTTTGGGACATCTCCCTATCCCGAACCTCTAAGAAAATCATCTCTAAAGTTAGGAAGGTTTCTCTATAGATACCTAAAATAGCTCAGAACTTTATTACACCAATCGGGTCTCCAAGTTATGAAGGTTAGTCCAGGGAGGGTGGATGCCAAGGAGTAGCCATGAGGGATATAGCAACAACATCACCACCTACTTTTCCTCTTACTATTACAACATTAGGAACATTGTATCTATGGATGTGGCATCAAGTAGATTATGCTACTTACTTTGTTTAACTTTTATTCCAAACCAATTAAGGCTAATAAATCAATGAAGAAAGATTCTACTTATATCTTTACTATGTGTGATGACTCCAATAATCTTTTCTAATGATAACTATTCAAGTCTTAATAATCAAAATTATTATAATCATTCTCTCCTTTTTTGATGACTCTAACTCTGATAGTGACATCCTTATCTTAAATTCTTAGGATGATCCTACTGAGATAAAGTTAGAGTCATCTAATTTTAAAGATTCATTAGGAGACACTTCAAGTGCTCTCAATAAGGTATATACCACTACAACTCCTCCAACCGAAGAGATCATCAAGATCAACTTATGTTGTTGCAGTGTTCTACATCCTAGAATGGTAAGTAGGTCATTGACTCTAGGGAGTAGATAGCCCCTCCATAAGATGCTTAAACGATGGATACAATTATGTAGAACTAGCTCAAAGTTGAATATAATATTCTAGTCTATCTTTAAAACTTGCAAGAAAAGCTAAGCATATATAATGCCCTTACCTTATCTAAAGAGATGAGGGAATCCATAATCAAGGTTGTACTAGATCCTAAGATATGTTTAGCTTAGCTAGCCGCTACTTCCACAACCATAAAGGAAGCTTGCTACTTCAAAGAGGACTTAGGAGTTACCTTTTCAAATGAATACTTGCTCCTAGGAAATACCAATCAAAATCATCTATTGTACATCTCAGTGAACATAGACAACTTTAGATTGACTAGATTTCTTATTAACCCAAGTGCATTGATCAACATCATGAGTCTAAGACCCCTTGCATACTTGAAGATCGACATCACTAGACTTATTTCTGATAAGATGATGTTGAAAGGATTCAATTATCAAAGTGAGTGGGTCTTAGGCTCTATCACATTATAACTATAAATTGATGATTTGAATATTGAAGAAAAGTTCCACATCATAGACTTGGATACATCCTTTAATGCCTTACTTGGAAGACCCTACATGAGAATAAAATGGTACCATCTTCCCTACATCATTATATTAAGTTCATTCATAGTGGTCTACAATATTGCATCAAAAGAGATTTAAAACTCTTCTCATTAGATGAGGCTGGGATTTACGAGGATGTAGCCTACTACCTCCCAAGAAATAAATATTATATTCTCATGTTGTTCAAATCAACATTAATAAAAAAAGAAGGAAAAGATAAAAAAAAAGAAAGTTTAAGAAATGTGGAAGAGAAGAAGACTTGGGAAACGAGGTAGAGTTTGCCATCATGTTCAAGCCACATCTTACCTCTCCATTTGAATGAGTAGTAGATGTCTTGACCTTCCACCAAACAGCATGAGGCATGAAGGAGGCATTAGAGGGTGAAGTGATTATAGATACCACAAACTCAAGTTCCCCCTACTATATGCATAGGCTTAAAATCCAGCTCATGGGATGAGTTTTATGAAATTAGTTTTTGACTACCTCCTCTCATTTGTAGACCAAACTAGTTTTAACATTGGAGCCTCTGAGGGAAAATTTTGTGACAACACAGACTATAGAAATTTTTTATTTAGGTAATCAAATTCATTATTAAGGAATAAACATATTATCTCAAAAGATAAACATGTTATCCTAAAATGAATTTGATTACTTAAACAAGAACTCCTAAGGTTAAAGAGTCATCTTAATATTTCAGAGATTCTTCTCTTAAACAACATGGAAAATTAGGACAAAGTTTATTTTATATTGAGACCATATTTCCTTTACAGTTAATTACATCTTAGGATTGAGGATCTTTTCCTAAGAATATTCTCAAATAAAGAAATAGACTCTTATTTCTATGGATTTCAAAGTTGGTTCCAAAGGATGGTTAAATTGGAATCTCAAAAGGGAACAGCTCAAAGGGGAAGAATTTTTTTCGAGGCCAATTGGGATAAAGTAGGAAATGCTTATAGATATTGGATTCCCAATAGCCATTTCAATTATCTTACCATTGGGTTTTATATTTTTGGGATAAAATTTATTAAAATTTGAATTGATATTTTATTAGAAATATATGGTTTACATTCTATCATCACAAGACTACAAAAATTCCTAGGGTTTAAGACTTATTCCTAGAAAGATGCTTTGAAACCTAAGAGTGCAAGTGCTTCTCACACAATTTAAAGGCTCAACCTAGTTTAACGTTTTTGGGAATCATTGGCTCTTTCTTTCATTTGAGAAAAGGAACCTATCCCTGACTCTTCTGGACTTATCACCTAGATGGGGCTGCTAACACCACCTCGGTGAATTTTTTAATCTATGATGTTGACCTCATTTTTTGGATGAGGTTAACACTTCTTCAAAGGCATTAATTAGGACACCTTGAACTAATCCTAAATTAAAAGTTCTTTTAACTAAGTCATTACATTTAGTGATCCCGTTCACTTTCCTTAGATTTCCTTAGATTAATCTAACTTAATAGATTTAGTTAGATCCAATCTAAATCAAGATAAACATAAATAATAAATTAAGTTTAGGTTAGGGTCTAATTAGAGAACTAAACCTAGTTACCTCAATTAAGCTTATTACCACATAAAGAAATTAAAATTAAACCCAAAAAAAATACAAATTAAATGAAATCAAAAACATAAAATCAACACATAAAATTAAATTAATCCAAATCCAATTCAAAGGTCAAATGTTGGTCAACCTTTTACATGGGTTTGACTTATGTGGGTCCCACTGAGTCAAAGGTCAACCCACAAAATTTGACCAAATAAAATCATTCCAAATAATAAGAATGATAACATGAACACACCTAAACATGAATTTAAAATAATATAAGTTCAATATGGTCTTCATTAGACTAATTAAGTAAACTCACTAGGTTTAGCCTAAATAGGCCTATATGGGTCTTAATGGGTTTAAACTCAAATCAAACTCAAGTAAACTCAAATTAATTGTTCAAAATCATTTGAATATGATTATTAAACATAAATCAATCATCATTGGATTCAATTTGGCCAATTTGTCCATGTAACACATATGAGCCAAAACTTAGCCCAATAAACAAAACTTGGGTCAAATAGGTTGAAAAAGAAATAAAATTGGAATTTGTTTAATCCAATGCATTCAAAAAATTGCTTGGATTAACCCAATGAAAAATTAAACACATCATAATTAAGCCAAATAAAGTATTTGACTTAATTAAAACTAATTCAAACTCAATGACATTAAATGGACTAAACCTAGATCAAATGCTCCATAAACCTTAAAGTCTTTGAAACCCTTTTATTCAAAGGTCCATTAATGATGAAATGTAAAACATTTAAACCAAGGTTAATTCATTAATTGGCATGACCTAAACTAAGCTAATGCAAAGAATAATTAAGCACCTTAATCTAAAAAGTTTTCAATCCTCTCTTCTATCAATCCATCCAAAGTATTAATGAAACAATTTAATACTTATCTAATGATGATTCTCAGCCTTAATCAAGTCATTTAATCACTTCTTAGATAAATCCAAATTAAAAGATGCCAAGACTAGTCAAATGGATGACTAGCCAAATTCTTTTTGCATAACTCAATTCGTCCTCCACCCCTTCATCTTAAGTGATGGTCTGGGACATGGTGGCTAACTTCCAAAGACAATGGTTAGCTTAGCCAACTAAGAAGAGAGAAGAGATAAGGTGAGACCTCATGGCCAAGAGCCAATACAAGCATAGAGCAATCCCCTAAGTGCAAATAACCTTCGCATCACCTTCTCGAACAAAAATGAAGTTGAAACAAACTTTCCCCCATTTCCTTTACTGGGAGGCGGAGAATGAATGCCACCGAGTTCAAGGTTGGTCTAGGGAGCAATCTAGGAGTCAATCCAATTTCTTTGGCACACGAGCTCTTCATATCATTCCAGGGCTACTGGAGTTGACCCCATCATCGAAGATTGTTGGGACCGAGGTATGCCATTAATGACCTCCTCTAAGATTTTGGATTTCATGTTTTTTTGAAGAAAGTTTGACCACAAGTGAGATCAAACTACTTAGATCCCTTTAATTGCATTCACTGATGATTTTGGAATTGAAATTGTGCAATTTTAATGGTTGGATGGCCAAAAATCATGCGAAAATGATGGAATGCTCTCGGCCTCCACCGTCGACGTAGGAGACATAATCTCTGCCATATGTTCCTTTTATAAGCAATGGATGATCGAGATCTAGTCAGATCTTTAATTAAATCTGATAAAGGGAACTACAGATCGAATCAGGATAGCTTGATCTTCGATCAGATGGTCACGGCTCATACCGCATGGCATCTCTTTTGACGCGGATGCCACATGAGATGCGACAAATCACACACCTGTCATGTGGCGGTAGAGCCACCGATGCCCCATCGACCCCATTATAAAATGGGTAACTCCCTATTTAATTAATTAAAATCAATTAAGAATCATAGAAATTTCAAAAATTCATTAAAAAATAAATATAAAACCAAAAATTAAAAACTTAAGCTCTATGGATTCATCTTGATGAGAGGAATCCATTAAAATTAAAATCCATAAATTATTTTGCATATTTTTACTTTAACTTAGGTTTGAATGTAAACTTTCAAACCATAATTACTCCTAAATTAATAATCCAATCCAAATGAAATTTTGAGGAATTAAAATTGATGTTAAGACACACATCAAGTAAAGTTTTCATAATTTATTTATTAATGAATCTTAATATTGGAAATTTTAAACCCTAAACCTAATTTTTAGGAAGTTAATTATTAATTAATGAAAAATGAAAAATGATGATTATATTATAATGATTTAAAATATCTTAATGTACTCTAAGGATTATAAATAAACTATTAAAACTCATGAGAATATAATAATTTATAAAATGGCTTAAATGGGCTAATAATTGAAATAATTAATTTAATTAATCATCCTGAACTTAAATAAAATGAAATAAATCAATTAGAGAATAACAAATTATGAATGAACCTTCTTTGGATATATATTTAAGAGGGGTTTCAATGAAAAATACAATGCTTAAATATTTCTCATTAAATTAAGCCTAATTTAAGTTTTAATAAAATAATTAAAATCTTAATTACACCTTAATCATGTATCAAATCAAAGTGAAACTTTAGAGAAATTAAATAAGAAAGGAACCTCACTTGGCATAAAAAGTTTAGATTCATTAGAACTCTGGACTGGGAGTATTTGAATTTCCAAGCCTCCAAGTCAATTTTGAAGAAAATGTTAAATAAAACAATTTATAGAAATTATTAAATTCATAACACAAATTTAAAACACTATAGTTAATATCAAAACACTTAAATAAAATATACAAGTTAACTAGAAATAATAAAATTCAAAAATCTCTAAGTTAAATATCATAACAAAAGGAAATATGAAACTTTAATCATATTTCATTATGAGTAATCTTTAAATCATAATGATTTCATAAACACAGATATAAAAAGATCATTAATTTTTAAAATATGTAAAATAGCAATACATAAATACATTAGTATCATTTTCATTAGGAAATAGAATGGTATAAATGTGAACATAAAAAAGATAAGTATGTAAACATAAGAAAAAAATGTGAACATAATAAAGGTTAAGTATAAGAAGAACCATAAACTAGAATGAATGAAAATTTCAAAATGACAAAGTACCAAAGCATATTTTAATCAATCAAGTCATAGAATAAATTTACCTTAAGATAAATGTTCTTTTCAAAAGGACATAAAGATCATCCTTTTGTTTTAAATTAATTAAGGTAAATGAAATTCTTTCATAATGTTTACAACTTAGAACTATTAATGAAACATAACTTTGGAAGTATTAGATATAACAACTTAGAACTATTCCATTATGAAATAATCATTAATATAAGTAAGTTATTAAAGTGGAATGTAATAAATTGAATAAGCTTAAACACAATAAATCAAATATAACTTTATTTAGGTTAATGAATATTAATTAAAATAAATAAATGAAATTAACTTCAAAAGTTTCATATTAATGAAAGTCACATTAACTTAACATGAATAGAGAAAATACCTACACTTAAGTTTTACCCTAAACGAAATATAGTAAACCAAATAAAATTCATCATAATCAACTAAGTAACTATGTCAAACTAAAGAAATAAATGATAAATATCAATATCATAACCTTAAACCAAAGAAATTAAAACAAAATTAAACTGCAATGATAGATGGATTAACTTAAAGGAAAATTTAAATTAAATCATAATATTATAATGATAAATGAATAACTTAATCCAATCTAAAATCATAAAATACCAAAATAAAGAAACATAAAACAAAATAAAATAAACTAAATTAAGTCAAACCCTCTAAATTTAGGTTCAAATAAAAAATACTGATTTTAGTTAGATCCTTAGGATGAATCTTTACCTTAGAATAAAGATATCATCCTTTTAGGATTTAGGGTGTTGAATGGAATATGTTTCATTTAGAATGAAACCTATCTTATTCTTCACTCTTGAAAACCTAATTTAAATTTTAAACATGATAAAATGTACCTAAAATAAATATAAATTATTAAATAATTTGAATCAAAATCATCCAAAGGTAAATCAACCAACATTCAAAACTAAGGAAATAAAAACTAAATCATAAAGCTTAGTAATGTCTTGCCACACAAACTCTTTTTTCACACACCAGAATTGTAGGTCACAAATCCTAGAATTAGGATGTTATGATTTTCTATTAGTTCTTGATTATGTATTGAGAATTGTTTTTATTTTTTTTGTGGTGTATTATTTTTTGGTTAGATGGCTAGATTACCAATAGTCTGAATGGTAGGACATTTTTTCTAGAAATATCATTATCTTTTGTAGGGAACTATGTTAAAAGGATTGCTATCATAAATAAAAATTATAAATTTGTTGTTTGCTTGCAGGTGCTGAAAAGTCCCATAACATAGCTATGGTGTTTATTTCTCAAACTTGGAATTTGAAAAATATATTTGTTTAGGACACCACATAGCTCCGCAGATGTACTCATTAAGGTGATCGAGTGCGACATTGAGGAATGATGTACTATCTCGAGAGACAAAAGTCACCATCCTACAATGGACCGAATCACCTAATAATGACTCTGAAGGATAATCGGTCTTTGAATGTACCAAAAATCATTCCCCTACTTTACATGGAAAAGTAAAGTATGGTTTATTTTAAACTGGGTTTGTTAAGTTCCCTGTGGAGGAAAGCTCTCATAGTTAATTACATTTTAGGAATGATATTCCTTAAGAATACTCTCGATTAGCATAAATGATTGTTGTCTCCAAAGATTTCAAAGATAGGACTATCAACAAATTAGTTATTTTTGGAAAATCAAGTGGGATTGATAAAAAAGGGCAGAGTTATTATCGAAACTAAAAGGAGATGAGTAGGAGATGCTCATGATACTAGGAAGCCTAGTAAGCATCCCAAACTATCTTATGGTTGAGCTTTATATTTTTAAAATTTAAGGAGAATTATGTGTTTGAGTTGAATTTTTATTAAAAATGAATTACAATTTCATGACACAAGATCGTGGAAATGCCTAAGAGATGAGGATTTATTCTTGTAGCCTTCAACGGGGAACAGTGACCTCAGATCCTAAATCTAGGGAGCTTTGGTGAGGGCCAAGGCATGGCCTAAATCTAAGGTGAAAAATAGGTATATGGTTCATCTCCACAAGAGAGGGTAAGCAACCCGACTGTCGAACTTACAACTGCCTGGGGGTGACCACCAACTAACTCCTCCTATGATTTCAAATACATGTAGGCAAGTCTTATTCTTTGCAAGGTAGCTAGGTTGTTGTTTATTTAGAAAGGAGACTAAGTCCTTAAATACACTCCCTAAGAAACTAGATCATGAAGGGCATGAATAATGACCTAAATTTAATGCAAATTTTGTTTAGTTTTATTTTAATTTTTTGGACAATTTATTTGACATGGGCTAAGGGATTTCATATGCCTAATGCATGAGAAGATTGATTATGGGCCAAAATCAGAAAGAAGGAGGTGTGTTTCCACCATGGCTCTCAAAGGTCAAGCCATTTTCTCTAATAAAGGTAGAAGCCCTCCATTAGCAAGAGTGAATTAATATGATTTATGCATAATGTAAGACATACAACATCCATAGGGGTGTCTAAATCTTTTATTATCGTATTTATGGCCTAGGCTTTAGGTGAGGTTATGAGTTGTTAAATTTAATTTTGAGTTGATTAATTGGATACAAAAATTTATTTTTCCTTAAGATTCTAATCGCATCTAGGCCATTCAACAATCACCAAGCAATTAAGAAACTAGGAAAATCATGCCTTTTCTAATTCACAAGCTAAATAAATATTAAACAATTTTATAAAGCTAGCGTAAAAGAATATGAGGCCAATGTGGTCGGGCTCCACCACATAAACTCGAAAAAGAAAATGGGTAGCTAAGCTCTACACTTATACAACTCAGATTACAAATGAATAATTATAATTTAGAGGGAATTCATGTTATGGGGGTCTTCATTCTTCATCCTTCATTTCTTAATTTTGAATTTGCTTCATTTCCTTCTTTCTTTTGATTTAACTTGAGATGTGGTTTGCTCCAAAGCTTCACGTGGTATATAAGACATGGTATTATAACCAATGTTCATCCTATATCCCTAATAACATTCATTCCAAATCTTAATTACAAAATTTACATTAAAATGGGAAAGATAAACCTAACTAAACTGGTAAAATAGAGATTAGCTAAACATTCTACACAACCCAAGGAGTTATATGAATAATTTAGACTTAGCACATGAGTAACCAAGTCCACTGTCTAATTTGGATCATGCTTAGGGGTATAAGCAACATACATAGCAAAAGTATTTATATTTTATTACAATTCCCTTAAGCACAATCTATAGAAGACATGATTAGACTAAGATGTCTATCATCTAGTCTACACACATACACATCTAGTCTAAAAAATATTACTTCAAAAAATAAAACTAGGCATCAAACCATGCGCCCTAACATAGAGCTACAAATGGTGACTTAGCCTATTGTGCTGTGCCATTAAGGCTTACGGCATGTCTTAGCTAGTCTTTAAGGTTGAAATTTTCTAAGTGTGAAGGATTCAACTTAGAGGGTGGTTTTATTTTAAGTGATTTAATTGATTTGTCAATTTTAGTTAATGATTTAATTTGGTTTGAATGAACCTGCACTTAGTTACTAAATATTATAAAGCGAAGAAAATAGAAGGGAACTACACTTTCATCCCAACCTTAAGTAATTTCTAAAGTAGATTCATTAATGATTTTTTTCTTTAATGAATGTTTTATTATGTGTTTTAATTAACCCTAAGTTTAGATTTTCTCTAAATAGTCATATTCAAACCATGATAGCATAATTAGAATAAATCCCAAGCATACCTATACATGTAATGCAAATTTTACCACACCCGATGATGAATGCTAAGAGATATGATTTGGAAATTTGGATATTCCATGAATGCATGTCTTTATTATGTAGAAAAGAGGGATTCTTTATCCATTAACATAATGCACATTCATATGTATAAAAGTCATAAGTGAGTACAATGCCATTGTTTTCTAAAACTAGGGGCATAAGGTACAAGACCTACTTAGGGCTACTTAAAGCCTCATAGCCCTGGGATGTCCAGACTAATATACCACTTTTCTTAAATACATGTAAATATACAAAAAGAAATAAATGGATGAACAATCATGCAAAAGGTTTATGTTTGATTATGGTTGTATAATTTGCATGTGTAATGTAATTTGAGGATCCTTCTTAAATCATAACAGAGGAGTGCATAGGAATAGATTTAAGCAAGTGTTATGTTCTTTTCAAATGAACTATACACTTTGCAAATCCTAAACAAGTCCATGTTAAGAGAAGAGATGGAAAATAACATAAAACACATCTTATGCTATAATCACAAGAAAACTTATAAGTAATTATAAGTAGCATCACTTCATTCATAATCTTTAATTTATAGGTTTTGAAAATAATTTTTGGTTTAATGGTGATAATAGCCACTCATATTCTTAATTTTAGCCAACACATGTAATTTGACATAAAAGGAAACATTTTACTTAACTAATTTTTCCAAAAATATGAATTTTTGACTTAATATGGTAAATAAAATTTAGCATGCTAAGAAAGAAATAAAGTGATGTAAGCATATGACTTCATTCACTCTAATTAATTCCTAAAGACAAACCTATAGAATAAGATCATTTAAAGTGAATCAAATTTCTTAAGGAGATTTTTATTTTATTTATTTTGAATAAATTTGACTTAGGAAATGTAAAAAGTGTTTGCTGGTCCTAACCCATTTCTCTCATGTGTGACTTGGTTTAGTTTTAATTTTAGAACAATTAGGTTGATTTTATATTTTATTTAGGTTAAAGTGTGAATTAAATCCATTAATTACCCACCACTTTAACTAAACAAATAATTATGAGCCAACATATGATATGCAACCACATGGAATTTAAATTAGCAATGAACCTAAGAAATAAAGGGGCCTAATGCAATTGACTCATAATTATTGATTAATTAAGTTAAAGGGTCTAATTAAGTACTTTCATAACCATCCTACACATGTAGTTTGATCATAACTTCCTTTGAAACCTCTTAGGTTATTGAACACCTAAGAATCTACCCAAGATTAAGATGATTAAGTTCTGGAACAATTTGGTTTTGAGTTTAGTTAATTAAGCTATTTAATGAAGTGATTAAATCATTAATCAATTTGTAAATTAATTAAGTCTTTATCCAAATAAAATAAACTTAGGGGAAAAGATTTGGATAAGAATCCTAATCTCAATCCCTAAGTCCATTCACTATTTCATGATTATTAACAAACTTAATTAATGAATTTATCACTATTTAATAGGCTAATTGATCATTTGTTTAGTTAATAGAGGGATTAATGATGAAATGAGCAATTTCCCTAATTAATCCAACAATAAATTCCAAGAAAATCATGGGAGGTAGAGGTCATCCACTAATTAATCCTAAAAAGTTTGGAATTAATTTCTTAAGTAATTAAGGACTAATTAGCCTAATTACATTTCCAATAAAACCCAAATTGATTGAACATTACTTTGCAAAATCAATTAAACTTAATTTTATATTATTCCTTACTGAATTATCTTTAAAATGAAGTTGAGTTTGTATTTTTTGGATTTTTCTATAATTAGTTATGAATTTTAGAAGTTCTATGATTAAAATTAGATTATTAAGCTAATTAAACCCCCTAATCCCGTCAGGCCACTTGGCGGCTCACGCGGCCCGTTGACGCTGCGTGCTTTCCACATGGCATGATGGGATAGGTTATTTAAGTTATCACATCTGCTACCGAGTCGGTAGTGAACATGCTTTCTCCACTGGCTGTCCAATCTAAGATCGGATGGCCACAATCAATCTCATAGTTTAGGCTTAAATTAAAGGGAGATCTAATGTGATTAGTCACAACTGTCCATTCTAATCACGTGAAATGGATGGCGTGTGACCTGTCTCCTCCCGAGTGGTGCTAGATGGATGTCATCCATTAATTATCACTCGATTTGAGCTTGCCTAAGCTCGGATGGAGTTTGAACTCACCCCACACATTCGGGGAGGCACACTCAATGAATCCAATGGCCAAGATCTAATGGGATTACAATTCCCTTCATAAAGGACCAAGCAATTTTTATCTTAGGATTAGTTTTGAGCAATACCTCACCGGAGGCTATCATCGGTGCTTCCAACAGATAAGGTAGCTTTGTCTAGTAGAGACGAAGCCTTACTGAAGGTATCAAGCTTTGATTTAAAGTGGATGGCTCGGTTGACCAAGTTGCCCTTCAATGGTAATCAGCCTTGATTGAAGTCCTCCTTCTCGTAGCTTGGTGACTTGGGAAACAACTTCATTGAGCTGATAGATGGATGTCATCTATTAATTATCACTCGATCTGAGCTTACCTGAGCTCGGATGGAGTTAGAACTCACCCCACACATTCGAGGAGGCACAAGCAATGAATCCAATGATTAAGATCTAATGGGATTACAATTCCCTTCATAAAGGACCAAGCAATTTTTATCTTAAGATTGGTTTTGAGCAATACCTCATCAGAGGCTATCATCAGTGCTTCCAACAGATGAGGTAGCTTTGTCTAGTAGAGATGAAGCCTTATTAAAGATATCAAGCTTTGATTTAAAGTGGATGGCTTGGTTGACCAAGCTGCCCTTCAATGGTAATGTCGATTGATTCTCCTTCCCGTGGCTTGGTGACATGGGAACAACTTCATTGAGCTCGACGAGGTGCCTTGATGGTGCTTACAAGTTTAATTTGGGTTTAGTTGAGAATTAGATCAGTTGGAATTGATTTGGATCTCCCCTATTTTAGCTTGAGCAAAATTGAGAAGGAGAAAATTGGGGGAGCTCAAGAATGCTTGCCAAGGCTTAGAGTAGCTTGCTTTTGATTCCTAGAGCTCAGTCGAATTGAGTGTGTGTGGTTTGAGTGGGAATGAGGGGGAGTATATCTCACTCTCCCTAGATCAGACTGCCAAGACTATGTTTTCCATTTTAGCTTAATTACTAAGATTAATTGATCAGTTTGGGCTGTTAGACACTCCATGTGATTCATTTTAGGCAGAGGAATGGAGAGAGGGAGTGACCATGTGCTAGGTGAGTGTATGGGGTGATCCAAGTGCTCAATTCTCATTAGAGGGGTTAGTTTGGCCTTGGGTTGGGTCATGGCTAACCCAAACCCATTGGGTCATGTTCACCACCTCCCTTGGTGTCCAAGTGGACCACTAGGAAGATGTCAAGTGGCCTTGCGAAGGAATTAGCCAAATTCTAAGTGAATTTGGCCATAGGATACCCTTTGACCTAGGGGTAAAATGGTCATTTTACCTTGTTTTATTTTGAGCAGATTTGAAATGATTCAAAAATGGGTTGGGCAAAATTTCAAGTAATTTAGAGCTCATTTGGTTTGAATTGTTTTGATTTGACCTATTTAGGTCAAATTGGGTCAATTTGGGTTAGTTGACCAATTGGTCAAATTGGATCAAACCATGGGTTAGGTCAAGTTCAAATGATCATTTGGAGCCTATGTGTATCATTGGTTTGGTTCAATTTGATTTATATTTGGTTTTGGTTCATTTAGTTTCATTTGGGTCAAATGGGTCAAGTTGACCATTTGACCCATTTATTAATTGGGTTAGGTCATGGATTGCTTTAGGCTTGGTTGATCATTTGAAATGTATTGCAAGATTTGGTTTCAATCAATTTTAGTTTGGTTTGATTTCAAGTTGATTTGACCTTTTAGGTCAAGTTGGGTTCATGGTCAATTGGGCTAGCTTGGGTCCAATTGGCCAATTAAAGTTTTGATCAAGTTCAACAAGTGATTTAGAATGAATTTGATCCATTGGTTGCAATCAATTTGGCTTAGATCAAGATTTGACCCTAACTTTTTAGGTCAAGTTGGGTCAACTTAGGTCAATTGGCCAATTAGGCTTGGTTTGGCTCAATTGATGGCTTGGTCGATGTTGACCTCACTTTTGGAGTGAGCTCTCAACTTCTCCATCTTAGACAGGACTCCTCTGGACATTAAAAGTTCCTTAGTCTTAAGACACTTCTAGTGATTAGGTGAACACTTAACCTAACCCTAGAGACTTAGAAGAGTTAGCCATAAGGAATAGGTTATGCCTTAGGGGGTATTAAGAAAAGCTTGCCTACCCTATAGCTTAAACCCAATCCTTACTTCCTTCTTTCAAGTCAAACTTCAAATCCAAACCTACTTCAAATTCAAATCAACCTCAAATTCAAATCAATTCAAAATTCAAATCAACTTCAAATTCAAACCAACTTCAAATTCAAATCAACCTGAAATTCAAATCAACTTCAAACTCAAATCAATTCCAAATAAAAGTTCAAATCAAATTCCAACTTAAATGACTTTTCTTAAACCATTTAAATCAATTCCAACAATCCAAGTCAATTCAAACTCAAAAGATTTTCTCATAATCTATTTATATTCTCATTTATATTCATAAATATAAATGAAATATAAATTCAAATGACCAAAACTAAATCCAAAATTCAATTCCAAATCCAAAAATCTTTCCTAAGTCACTTTGATTTCATCTTATGGACTTAGCTCAAATCAAATCCAAATCACTTCAAACTCAAGAGATTTTCTCATAACACATTTATATTCTCATTTATATTCACAAATGTAAATTAAATATAAATTCAAATAACCAAAACCAATTCAAAACTCAAGACCAAATCTAACCTAAATCCAACCTATACCCTTTCAAGTCAAATTCTTGAACTTAGCCAAATCATTCTCAAATCAATCCAAACCTTTGGATTTTCTCTTTGAACAATCAATCCTTCAATCATAAACTAAAATATAAACATAAACTTCAATCATCAAACCAAAATCAAACTAACCCAAGTCAAACCCCTATTTACCCTTTTGACTTGAAATTGTTAAATGAATCAAAACCCATTTGACTCAAAATTACATGCAATTGGATTTATATTTCAATCATAAGTCCATATGTGAGTTCAACCAAGCTTGAATCAAGCCTTGATCAAGTCAATGGACCCATTTAGGCTCACTTGACCCAAAGTAAACTAAAGCACCTTTTTGAGCCAAATTCTAATCCAACCCAAATTAGATTGAACTAAGCCCATCTATGCCTAACATTGTGAGCAACAATCATCTTAAGATGATCAATCACCCAAATTGGGTCAAACCAAGTCAAACCCAACCTTTGAACAAGTCAACACTTAACCTAAATGAAACCTAAACTAGCCAAAATCCACCATAGTCCAAATTGATTGAAACCATTAATCTCAGCCAATCCAAAATCAATGATTGAACATGACCAAGTCATCATTTGAGTCAAACCTAGCCTAATTGCCCACTTGACCCAAGTTGACCTAAAAAGTCAAAATGTGTCAAATCTTGATCTAAGCCAAATTGATTGCAACCAATAGTTCAAATTCATTCTAAATCACTTGTTGAACTTGACCAAAGCCTCAATTGGCCAACCAGACCCAACCTAACCTAATTGACCGTGAACCCAACTTGACCTAAAAGGTCAAATCAACTTGAAATCAAACCAAACCAAAATTGGTTGAAACCAAAGCTTGCAATACATTTCAAATGATAAACCAAGCCTAAACCAACCCATGACCTAACCCAATTGGGTCAAATGGGTCAAATTGGTCAACTTGACCCATTTGACCTAAGTGAACTCAAATGAACCAAAATCAAATATAAATCAAATTGAATCAAATTGAATCAAACTAATGACACCCATAGGCTACAAATGATCATTTGAACTTGACCTAACCCATGTTTAACCCAATTTTACCAATTGGTCAACTTGACCCAAGTTGACCCATTTTGATTGAAATGGGTCAACTTGAGCCAAATCATATCAAATAAACTCCAAATTCATTAAAATTGGCATAAACCATTTTCAATCATTCCAAATATGCCCAAATCAAAATCAAAGTGAAATGACCATTCTACCCATAGGTCAAAGGGTAACATATGATCAAATTCACTTGGAATTTGATCATTTTCCAACTCAAGACCACTTGGCATCCTCCTAGTGGACCATTTGGATATCAAGGAGGGTGGTGCATGACCCAATGGGTTTGGATCAGCCATGACCCAACCCAAGGCCAAACTGACCACTCCACTCAAAATTCTCCATATGGATCACCTCCCACAATCATTTAACACATGTGCACCTCCACACTTCCACTCCTTTGCCAAAATTGAAACACATGGCACTCCTAACATGCAAAATAACCCATTCAATCTCTTCAATTTGATCAAAATGGTAAGGCAATCCTCGTACATCTGAATCAAGTAGGTGCAGATATACTCCCCCTCATTTCCACTCAAACCATGACTCTGGCATTTGATTGAGCTCAGAGGATCAAAGGTAAGCTTCTCCAAAGTTTTCCAAGCATTCCTAAGCCCATCCCATTTCTTCCTTCTTGATTTTGCTTAAGCTAAAAATAGGGGAGGTCTAAGGGAATTCCAATTCACTCAATCCTCAATCAAACATCATTTGCTCTTGCAAGCACCATCAAGGCACCAAGTCAAGTTTACCGAAAGCTTTTCCCAAGTCTCCAAGCAACGTGAAGGGGGAGTTCGATCGAAACTGTAAGCCAATGAAGGGAGATTTGGTCAATTGAGCAACTCACTTCAAATTGAACCTTGAAACTTTCAACAGGGCTTCATCTCCACTAGAAGAAGCAACCTCTACCATTGGAAGCACCGGTGATAGCCTCCGGCGAGGTATGTCTCAAAACTGAGCTTAAGTTGAAAATCTTTGGTCCTTTGTGAAGGGAATTGTAATCCATTAAAATTCCACCATTAGATCTTCTTCTCTAAGCTTCTAGATGGTGTGGGTTGAATCTCAGCCTAATTCGAGCTCAAGTGCGCTCGGATCAAGCCATGGAGGATGGACAGTCTCTGTCTCCCATAGGCAAAGGTAGGGATGAATCATGGGCCATCCATCTTGCATGTTTTGGATGGATGGCCCTGATTAAATGCATTAGATCCATTGATTTTATCCTTCATAACCACAAGTTTATTCCTGACCATCTGATTTTTGATTGGACGGCCCAAGGTAAAGCGCGTAGCACCGCCGGCTGATGCGGTAGCCGATTTGATAACTTGAATAACCAATTCCATCGTGCCACATGGAAAGCGCGTGCCGCGTCAACAGCCCACATGTGCTAATGGGATTAGTTAATTAATTAGGGCTATTTAATTATCCTTTAATCACATAAACTTCATAAATTCATAATTAAATTTAGAAAAATCCATAAAATGCAAAATCAAGTTCATTTTAAAGATAATTCATAAGGAAACCAATAAAATTATTTCTAATTATTTTTTAATAATGGATTTTCCCTAACTAAAAATATAATAACCCTAATTACTCTCTAATTACTTTATTAATTAATTCCAAAATTTTCAATCATGTTTAAGGGGATGACTTCTACCTCCCCCAATTTTCTTGGAATTTATTAATGAGTTAATTAGAGAAATCAATTAATGAATCCATAATTACATCTTAATGAAATTAAGAGCAATTAAGCATGTGAATAGTGATTTAATCACTTAATTGAGATAATTAAACATTGTTTAAGTGAAGAGGAGGTTAATGGAATGGGTTTGGGGTATTTTCCCTAAGTTATTTCTTAAACTCCTTTCTTCCTTAATCCAAACATAATTAAGGATTAATCGACTAATGATTTACCTAATTAGCTTAATCAAACATTCAAAACCAATCTGAATTTAATCATTCTCTTACTGTGTAGATCCTTAGGTGTTCAAAAGCCTAAGGTAAATTTAAGGAAATCATACCCAACTCACATGTGTGGGAAGGTTATGAAAGTACTTAATTAAACCCTTTAGCTTAATTAATCAATAATTGTGAGCCAATTGCTTTAGGCCCCTTTCTTTCTTAGGTCTATTGCTGGTTTGAACTCAATGTGGGTGCATATCATATGTTGGCTCATGGTTGTTAGGTTAATTATGTTAAAGTGGTGTAAGTAAATGGTAATTAATGGACTTAATTCACACCTTAACCTAAAAAAATATAAAATCAACTTAATTGTCCTAAAAATCAAACTAAATCAATTCACACATTGGGGAAATGGATTAGGACCAGCAAACTCTTTTCACATTTTCTAAATAAAAAATCAAACTCAAAACTAAAATCCTTTTAAAGATTTTTGATTCACTTTGAATGATCTTATCTTATAATATTGTCCTTAAGAATTAATTAGGGTGAATGAAGTTACATGCTTACATCACTTTATTTCTTTTGAAGCATGTTAAATGGTGTATGTCATATGAAATCATGCATTCACATCTTTTGAAAAATCAAATTAAATAAAATGTTTCCTTTATGTCAAATTGCTTGTTTTGGCTAAAAGTTAAGAATATGAGTGGCTATTATCACTATTGAATCAAAAACTATTTTTAAAACCTATAAATCAAAAATTACAAATGAAGGTACTCTACTTATAAATTCTTATAAGCTTGCATGTGATTATAGCATAAGATGTGTATTTTATGTTGCTTTCCTTCTCTTCTCTTAACATTGATTTCAATAGGATTTGCAAAGTATATAGTTCATTTGAAAAGAACATAACACTTGCTCAAATCTATTCCTATGCCTTTCCATGTTATGACCTAAGAAGGATCTTCACATTTACACAAGTAAATTTCATAACCAAATCAAACAAAACTCTTTTGCATGACTCTTCATCCATTTGCTTTCTTTTGTACATGCACATGTATTTAAAAAGAATATATTAGTCTTGACATTTCGGGGTTGTGAGGCTTTAAGTAGCCCCAAATAGGTCTTGTACCTTACACCCCTGGTGTGTAGAAAATAATGGCATAGTACTCATTTATGTATTTCATACATGTAAATGTGCATTTGATTAATGAATAAGAGAATCCCTCTTTTCTACTTAATAAAATCATGCATTCATAAAACATCCAAATTTTCTTAAACATCTCTTTGCATTCATCTAAGGTGTGCTAAGATTTTGCATTACATGTATAGATATGCTTAGGATCATTCATATGCATGGTATACATGTTGGAAAGAAATAAATGGTTGTGTGTTATGTGATAGTAATTCACCTTAATAAGTCCTAAGATGCCTTTCTTATTTAATAGGTTTATTTAGAGCAAATCTAAACTTAGGGTTAATTAAAACACATAATAAAATATTCACTAAAGAAAAATCATTAATAAATCTATCTTAGAAATTACTTAAGGTAGGGATGAAAGAGAAGTTCTCTTCTCTTTCCTTCCCATTACAATACTTAGTAATTAAATGTAGGTTCATTCAAACCAAATCAAATCATCAAATAAAATAGACCAAATCAACTAAATCACTTAAAGGGAAACCACCCTCTAATTTGAATCCTTTCACACTTAGGAAATTCCAACCTTAAAGCCTAGCTAAGACATGCCACACAAGACTTAAATGGCATACATATTAGGCTAAGTTACAATTTCTAGCTCTATGTTAGGGCGGTGCATGGTTTAATACCTTTTTTTGTGATGTGATATTTTAGACTGGATGTTAGGGTGTATGTGCGCAGACTAAATGGTAGAGCGATCTTAGCCTAATCATGTCTTCTGGGGATTCTGCTTAAGGGGCATTGTAATAAAAATATAAATGCTTTTGATGTGCAGGTTGCTTATACCCCTAAGCATGATCCAAATTAGGATAGGTGGACTTGGTTACCCGTGTGTGGGGTGTTAAGTCCAAATTATTCATATAACTGCTTGGGATGCATGGTGTGTTTAGCTAATCTCTATTTTGTAGGTTTTAGTTAGATTTAATTTTTCCATTTTTATGTAATTTTTGTAATAAGGATTTCGAATAAATGTTATGCGGAAGTGGAGGTGAACATTGGTCATAAGACTATGCCTTATGTACAATGTGAAGCCTTTGGAGCAATCACATTCCAACCAAGCCAAAAGAAAGAAAGGAAAGAAGTAAATCAAACATGAAGAAAGAAGAAATGAAGAAATGAAGAACGAAGACTCCCATAACATAAATTCCTTCAAAATTGTAATTACTCATTTGTAATCTACGTTGTATAAGGGTAGAGCTTGGCTAACCACATTTCTTTTCGGGTTTATACAGTGGAGCCCGACCAGAAAGACCTTTAATTATTTTGTGCTAGCTTTTTAAAATTGTTTGATGTTTGTTTAGCTTGTGCATTAAGATGACATGATTTTCTTAATTTCATCATTATTTGATGAATGGCCTGGATATGATTAGGCTCCTAGCAAAAAATAAATTTTATATCCAATTAATCAACTCAAAATTAAAATTAAATAACTCGCAACCTCACCTACAGCTTAGGACATAAATCAAGATAATAAAAGATTTAGCAATCCCTTAGTAAGATGTTGTATGTTTCACATCATGCATAAAATCATCTTGCTTCACTCTTGCTTATGGAGGGCTTCCACCTTTGCTAGAGATTATGGCTTGACCTTTGAGAGCCATGGTGGAAATACACCTCCTTCTTGCTAATTTTGGCCCATAACCAATTTCTCATGCATTAGACATATGAATCCCATAGCCAGTGTCAAATTAATTGTCTAAAAATGAAAATAAACTTAACAAAATTTGTATTAGATTAAGTAATGAGTTCATGCCCTACATGATCTAGAATCTTAGGGAGTGAGTTTAAGGACTTATTCTTCTTTCTAAATAAATAATAGCCTAGCTATCTTACAAAAGCATAAAACTTGCCTACATGTATTTAAAATCATAGGAGGAGTTAGTTGGCAGCCCACCCCAGGTAGTTGTAAGTCCAACAGTTGGGTGGTTTGTCCTCTCTTATGGAGGTAAACTATATGCCCATTTTTGCCTTAGATTTAGGTCATGCTTTGGCCCTCGCCAAAGCTCCCTAGATTTAGGATCCGGGGTTGCTGTTTCTTTTTACAGGCTACAAGCATAAATCCTCACCTCTTAGGCATTTCCATGATCTTGTATCATGGAATTATAAGTCCTAGATTTCTAATAAAAATTTAATTCAAACATATAATTCTCTTCAAATTCAAAAATATAAAGCCCAACCATAGGATAGTTTGGGATGCTCGCTATGTTTCCTAGCATCGTGAGCATCCCCTACTTATCTCCCTTTGGTTTTGATAATAACTGCCTCCTTTTGATCAATCCCATTTAACCTTCCAAAAATAACCAATTGATTGATAGTCCTATCTTTGAAATCTTTGGTGACAATGATCATTTACCTTAATCAAGAGTATTCTTAAGGAATCTCATTTCTTAAGATGTAATTAACTATAGGGGCTCGCCTCCATAGGGAACTTAACGAACCCAGTTTAAAATAAACCCTACTTTACTTTTCCAAGTAAAGTAGGGGAAGAATCTCTGGTACATTCTAAGACCCATTATCCTTAGGAGTCTTTATTAGTGATTAGGTCTATTGTAGGATGATGACTTCTGTCTCGTGAGATAGTACATCATTCCTTAATGTCATACCCGATCACCCTAATAAGAACATATGTGGATCTACGTGGTGTCCAACCTAGCATAATTTCATTTTCATTTAATTCATTTAGTTGAAAATAAAATTCACCACAGTCGAGTTCAATCATTGATTATGAATTAATTTAGACCGATGGTTTCAATCAATTTGGCTTATGGTAGATTTTGGATAGTTTTCATTTCATTTGAGCTAAATGTTGACTTGGTCAAAGGCTAGGTTTGAATTGGTTTGACCCAATTTGATTGATTGATCATCCTAGGATGATTGTTACTCTTAATGTGAGGCTTAGCTAGGCTTAGCTTAGTCCAATTTGGGTTGGATTATAATTTGGCTCAAAAGGTGCTTTAGGTTACTTTGGGTCAACTGAGCCTAAGTTGGTCAATTGGCTTGATCAAGGCTTGATTCAAGTTTGGTTGAACTCACATATGGACTTATGATTGAAATATAAATTCAATTGCAAATGATTTGGAGTCAAATGGGTTTTGATTCATTTGACAAGTCAAAAAAGGTGAACATGGGTTTGACTTGGGTTAGTTTGATTTTGGTTAGATGATTAAAGTTTATGTTTATATTTAAGCATGTGATTGAAGGAATGATTGTTTGAAGAGAAAATCCAAGGGTTTTGATTGATTTGAGAATGGTTTGGCTAAGTTCAAGAATTTGACTTGAAAGAGTATAGGTTGGATTTAAGTTTGTTTTGGACTTGAGTTTTGAATTTATTTTTGGTTATTTAAATTTATATTTCATTTATATGTATGAATATAAATGAGAATATAAATGGGTTATGAGAAAATATTTTGAATTTGGAGTGATTTGGATTTAGTTCGGTTAAGTTCAAGGATTTGAGTTGAAAGAGTATAAGACAGATTTTGGATTTGAAATTGATCATGGGTTTCAATTATTTGATTTAGAATTGATTGTGGGTTTCATTTATTTGATTTGGAATTGATTTATGATTTGAGAAAATCAATTCAGTTGAAATTGATTTAAGATTTGATTTGAGTCTGAAGTTTGACTTGAAAGAAGGAAGCAAGGACTTAGTTCAAGCTATAGGGTAGGCAAGCTTTCGTAATACCCCTAAGGCATAACCTATTCTTATGGCTAACTCTTCTAAGTCTCTAAGGTTAGGTTAAATGTTCACTTACTCACTAGAAGTGTCTTAAGACTAAGGAACTCTTAGTTTCTACGTCAAAGATGTAGAAGTTGAGAGCTCACTCCAAAAGAAAGGCCAACTAAGGGCGCCCAATAGGTGTGGTGTGACTGACAAGGTACACTGCACGTATTGATGTTGACCAAGATGTTCAAAAACATCCAAATGATTACAAGCACTAACAAAAATGATCTACTCTTAAGCCCAGGGTGTAGAAGGAATCAAAAGCCTAGTGCAATGTGACTCTCCTTATGTCAAAAACATAAGAGAGTGCAGGGTGCTAGGGATGTGAACCTTCCACTAGGGAAGCAAGTTCAAGTCATCCACTATGGGATGAGAGGTTGTGAAATCCTTTGGGGGATTAAAACTTGGAATTCACCAGGGATAAAAGATGTGAACCTTCCATTAAGGAAGCAAGTTTGGGTTGGATTGAATTGATTCCACTAAGGAAATTGGAAGGATTTGCATCTCACTGAGGAGAAATTGATTGATTTGATTGTTTAATTTGACTCCACTGGGGAGGTTGGTTGATTTGTTTCAGATATTTAAATTTTGAATTTTGAGATGGATCCTATTGGTTTGCGATGGACTGCACTGAGTAAGGGCCATGTCGCCTTGGCCTACATTAGATTTACCAATCCAAAGGGCTAGTGTACCGAACACATGATAGGACTATCCAACCAAAGGGGTTGTCTTTCGATGTGCAGTAGTTGTACTAGGAAGAAGGAGTAGTAGACTTACATCCTCCAAAGTAGGGATCAGTCGCTGGGGTGATAAGCTGGTGAGGCAATGGATCAAACCCAACCTTAGGCTCACTGCTGAGTGAATGTCGCTGGGGAACTTAAATCAGCTCAAAGATAGCCAAGATTAATTTCACTTTTTTTTAGTTATATTTGATAGATCCCATCAGTTTATGATGGACTTGAAGTATGTTAGCCTGCCTACTTATTTACTCGATCCAAATTTCCCGACCAAGAGGAAAACTATCCAACCAAAGGGGTGCCTTTAGATTTACAGTAGTTAATTCAGGGAAGAAAGCATGAGAACTCACATCTATCCTGAATAAAAGACCAATGGGGTGACACATTGGCAAAGTGACATGTCAACCCAACTTAGGGCTGCCCATCGGGACAGTCATGCTAGAAATAATACGTAGTAGAATTACATCTTCCAAAGCAAAATGACCGCCGAGGCAACCTTTTTGTGCCAAAATAGATTGAACTCAACCTAAGGGTAACTACAGAGAGAGTGTTGACCTGGGGACTTATCTCAACTCAAGTGTAGTCAGGCAATTCCTATAGGGAATTATACTGACACTATCCTAAAGATAGGATGCCTGCTTGGGAAAGGGGCCACTAGGGGCTTGAATTCTTAATTCATAAGCAAATATATTTATTTATTTTGTTTGTTTGTTTATGATGGACCTTGTTAGTTTGTGAGGGATCATATTGACAAGGAGCTTATATCAGCCTAGACGTATCTCAGATTTACTGGTCCAAGGGAGAATCTGTGCATCTGCTGAGCAAATTCTCCAACCATAGGGGTGGCTACTAGGAAAGGGGGACTGTTCAATCCAAGAGTAACCCAGGTAGTGTCTAAATGGGATCACAAAGGACGTGATCCAAGTAGAGTGTCCACAGGGGAAGGGCCACTAAGGGCTTTATCTAAAACCTTGAAGATGATAATATCTATCGGTATTCAGTGGCCAACTCAGGGAGAAAGTGCGGGGACTCACATCTACCAAGAGTGGTGCATATAGGTATTTGGTGGCCAACTCAGGGAGAAAGCTTGGGGACTCACATCTACCAAGAGTGGTGCATCCTCTGGGTAAGTCACTGTCAGCATAGAGAACATCAACAAATCTAAAGTGCCCATTGGTTTGTAAATAATAAAGAAGAAAGCATGGGACTCACATCCTCCTTGTGGAATGATTCGGATAGTCTATCTTCGCCGGCTACAAGGCTCTGCTAAGTGAATTCCATTGGGGACTTATATCAATCAAGAGGAAAAGAGCCTCTGGGGGACTTATCCTAAACCTCAAATATATCCAACCTAGTCAGTGTATGATGACTAGTTCAAGAAGAAAGTGCGGGGACTCACATCTTAAACAAAGTCAACGTGAGGTAGCTTACTGGCTGCATAGTGAGGTCTACCAAACTAACAAGGCATTTGTTGGTTTGTAATGGCCAAGTCAGGAAGAAAGCATGGGGACTCACATCTACCATATAAATGACCACTGGGTGACATACTAGTAAGGTGGCATGTCAGCCTGACCTAGAGCAGCTAATGAGTAAGTGCCACAGGGGGCTTGCTCCCACATTAAAATAGCTCGAGATAAAAGATATGTGTTTGTGTTTGTAGTTTTTTGTTTATGTTTGAAGCGGACAGGATGCCTCTTTGGTTCTCTTACACTTATCCTAGTTATGTTAGTCAAAATAGGACGCCTCATGGGTTCTCTCATACCTATTCTAGTAGTATTGGGGAATCGTGTTTAATTTGTGTTCGTGTTATGAAAGAGGGAAAGGATGCTCTTGGGTTCTCTTACACCTACCCTAAAATATGTCGTGGAAGATTCTCAAATAAGAAAATAATGTTTTGAATAAAGAGAATATTTTAATGAATTGGAATGAAATTTTTGGTGATAATTATTTTCGAACATGATTTTATGGGTAGTATTTTTTCAAATAGAGTCCATTAATTGGAAGCATCAGGTGTTCCCCTTTACAATCAATAAGTTGATAAGATCCTCCTTGGTAGGCCTCCTCTATGACAAAAGGGCCTTCCCAAGTGGGTTCAAACTTGCCTCCCATCTTTTTACGGGCAACCATTGGTCTCCATAGAACTAAAATAAGCTCTCGTACTTGAAATGCTCTAGGGGGGACCAACTTATTGTGAGCTTGAATCATCTTAGCTTTGTACAACTTGTAGGCATCTCTCCTCTAAACCTTCGAGCTCTTCTAACTGCAACTTGGCATTCTTCTCTATAGTGATTTTACTACCCATTGCTATCCTTAGTGATGACTTGAACTGGTGGACTAAGGAGAATGGGGTAGATTGGGTTCAAGTTCTGTATGTGGTGTAGTATGCCCATAAGGCTTCAATTAGCTACTCATGCTAATGTGGCTTATTGTCATCGAGTGTCCTGGATGAGAGTTTTGTTGAATGCTTCTGCTAGTCCGTTTGCCCTGGAATAATATATGATGGAGTATCTCCAATCTATACTATGTCTCCTGGCAAAGCTTTTGATCTTGGTCCTTTTGAATATAATACCATTATCAGATATAAATTACAGAGGCACCCCGTACCTATATATGATATAGTTCCTAAAAAATTAGAGCACATGTTGACATGTGACCTCTCTGAGTGGGATTGCCTCCGTCCACTTGGAAAAGTAGTCGGTGGCAGCTAAGATGAACTAATGACCCTTAGAAGAAGGAGGATCGATAGGACCCACTATGTTGGTACCCCAACATTCAAATGCCCATGAAGCCAATGTAGGATGTAAAATGTTGGGTGGTTGATGTAGGACCACACCATGTACCTGACATTGATGGCACCCCTAGCTACATTCATGCAATATGTGATCAAGGCTAGTATTATCCTATTCTCTTAATCTTTGCTTTCATCTTCGATCAATTGGTAATGCCTCACATAAATTTGAATCTTCATGATCTTACAGGCTTCGTGTTTGTCTAAATAGCATAACCACATTTGATCAAAAGATCGTCGGTATAAGGTGCCATCCACGAGAGCATAGAAGAGAGCTCTCTACTTCATCTGATAGGCTTGTGATTTCTCTTGAGGTAGTTTGCCTGTGTTCAAGTAATCTTTGAATGGTTGCCTCCAGTCCAGCTCCTCATCTTTATTGGCAATGATAACCTCCCCTTCAAGTGAAAGTCTCTCAATGAGTTCAACATTAATAAGGAATGGACTCATCTTTCAACATGCCAATTCATTGGCGAGTTTGGCCAAAGCATCTTCTACTGGGTTCTCTCCTCAAGAAACCTTGTAGATGGTGGCCTCAGGGATTTGGGCCAACAGCTTCATGGTGCACTCGTGGTAGTGATGAAGCTTAGGTTTTAGAACCTTTTAGGATCCAACAATCTGGTTGATGACCAGCTGAGAATCCCCATAGATGTTGATGCTTTTAACACATAATGTAATAGCTAACCCTAGATCGACAATTAAAGCCTCATACTCAGCTTCATTGTTGGTGCATGGATTGGAGAGATATTACGAGAATCTCATCATATCGCGGTCTAAAGTTAAGAGAACTATTCCTACACCTGCCTTTCTTGGAAGAGTAGATTATGGTTCTTTTCCTTTTTGAAAGGAAGCTGCACCATCAAAATACATCTCCCAGCATCGATTGTCAACCTCCCCTAAGTTCATGACTTGTTTGTCAGGGAGATCATCACTAAGAGGGGAAATAGTAGGAAGTGGGTGTCATGTTAAGAAATTTGCTAGTGCCTATCCTTCAACCGCACAGAGGGGTACGAATGTAATTTGAAACATGAGAGAATCATGGACCAACGAAGCATGCTCGACAACATGTCATGAGATACTACAGTGGATTGATTCTTGAAATCAAGTCTACCTTATTAGAAAGCATATAATGTCATAGCTTTTAGGATACAAAGATTAAAGCTAGGCAATGTTTCTCAATAAATGGTAGTTTGTGGGATGATTGAGAGAGAGAATTCTCCTTCCATTCATCATTGGTTTGGGCCAACAAAGCACCAAGGGAGTCATCTAATGCAGTAGTGTAGAGGATAAGAAGCTTGCCCGGGATAGGGGATGCTAGAACTGCAGACTTCACCAAATACTACTTGATGCTTCAAAAGCATGTTGGCACTTATCATCCCGCTTGAACTTGGCATCCTTTTTGAAAGTACTGAAACTGGCTTACATCTCCCTGATAGATTAGAGATAAAGCATCTTAGATACACTAACCACCCTTGGAAAGATCTGAGTTGGGTTAAACTTTTAGGGGGTGTCATTTTTAAGATCGCTTTGATCTTTTGGGTCTATCTCTATTCAGTGTCGACAACAAACCCAAGGAACTTCTAAAGCTCAATGCACACTTGGGGTTCATTTTGAGGTTGAATTGTCTTAACCATTCAGAAACTACTCTTAAGTCAAAGAGATGGTCTTCCTTTTCTTTACTTTTGACTACTAGAGCATCAACATAGCACTCAACTTAATGATGAATGAGTTCATTGAAGTGCTGAGTCATGGCTCTCTGGTATGTAGCACCGACATTTTTAAGGCTGAAAGGCATGACCTTATAAAATAGGTTCCAATCGGGGTTTGAAAAGCAGTGTTTCTTTCCTTCTCAGGGGCCATCTTGATTTGATTCCAGCCAGATGACCCATCAATGAAGAAGAATATTGCATGAGATGAGTCGATGTCCACCATTAATTCTAGTATAGGAAGTAAAAATTCATCCTTAGGGCATGCCTTATTTAAGTCCCTGAAATTGATGCATATGCAAATTTGGCCATTCTTTTTCTTAACTAGCATGACATTGGCTAACTAGGTAGGGTATTTTTTTCTCTGATAAAACTAGCATTGATCAATTTCTTGACTTCAAAAATAAACTGTTGTTCAATTTCTAATTGCATGCGTCTAGGAGCTTGCTTGATAGGGTTAGCATTAGGGTCTATTGCTAGTTTGCGGACTGCTATATTAGGAGATAATCTGGGCATCTCTTCATATCTCCATACAATGTAGTCCTTAAACTAAATCAATAGCCTAACTAAGTTATTGGTTTCTTCTTTGTTCAACAGAGAACTGATGTATGTAGGGTGGATCTTCTTCTATCTCAGGATTGATTTCTTTGAGATTTTTAATGGTAGAATGGATTTCCTCTTCAAATTTTGGAGGTGCATCTTTAATTTGATGATAATCTAGATCATCTAAAGTTTCTAAACACACTTGCTCATAATGGTTAGTGTGGTTTGAGAAGAACCTATCAGACTTTAGATGATTGGTGACAACGAAGTAGTAATCATCATCATCGACCGACTAATACTAAATCTAGTCGGTCTTGTTGTGCATCCTTCCTTTGTTGTTCCACAAATACTCTGAATTGCTTTGGACCATGTATAAGAAATCAAGGCTTTCTTTGCAAGATTATGAACATAAGGTGAGTACCAATCAAACGGTAATTCCATTAAATCTTCATATAAATTATCCTCAAGTTCTACACTAGCTTCTAGACTTGTGGATGATGATCGCAATAGGAATCTCTTTGGCTTGACATCCATGGAAGGTCTAGGGGATTCCTTAACTACTAAACCTTCAACTTTTTGAGAAGAAAGTGAGGTTAGAGCTAAAGTTCCCAACTACTGCCTAATAGTTTTACATAAACCTGATTTGAATACATTCATGCTTTGCTTGGAGGTCTTATCTTTATCACTGTCTGCTCAAGTGTCACCTCCAATGAAACCCCCTGAGAGGGGTTGGCTGGTGTGCTAATCTCATGAGACTCATCCTCTGAGTTGGATTCCAAGTCTATGTGAATAGCTGGAGTACTCCTGAACTGGAACATAACTCATGTTGGCTGGCGGCCAACCAGGGGTCTTCCACCTCTGGAATTGCCTCTGTATCAGCCTCTACCTCTACCTAATGGAAGTCAAGTCATCCTACCCAAATGTCCATATGGTGGAATGAACTATGGGTGGAATGTAACATGCATCTCTACCTCTTCCATAGTGTCCCTTTCTCACTCACTTGTAGTTTCCTTTTTCTTTTCTTTTTCTATTTCTTTTCCATTTCTTCTTTTTCTTTTTCTTGTGTATTTAAATTTTGACCAAGTTTACGAGAATAAACATTTTGATTTTGAGGAAGATAGTAGGTCGCATCTTCATATATCTCGACCTCTCTAACTGAAAATAGTTTTTCATCTTCTTTGACACAATATTCGATTCCATCCTTTGAAACTTGATGCACTAATGAAGGGAAGATGGAATCATCTTATTCGAGTGTATCCAAGGCCTACCGAGCAAAACAATGAATGATGTATTTGAATCAATTATATAGAACTTGGCTTCAGTCTTCCAATCGACTATCTTCAAAGGTAACACTATGAAGCCTAAAGCCCTCTCGCCATATTTATTGAATCCTCTCAACATCATCCGATCTCCTCAGAGTGCAAAGATGTCAATCTTCAAATAGGTAAGGGTCTTTAGACTCATAATGTTCACCTATGCACCTAGATTAACCAAAACCCTAGAAAGTCTAAATCTGCTCATATCCATTGTGATGTAGAGGGACAATTGTGCTCCATGTCCCCCAAAAGAAGGTCATCATTGGTGAATGTGACTCCCTGGGCTTCTCTTGAATAATGTGCCTCCTCTCCAATAGCGGTCAACTGAGCTAAGCATATTTCTAGATCAAGAAGAGCCTTGATTAATGATTCTCTCATCTCTTTGGATAAGACAAGGGTATCATATATGCTTAGTTTGGCTGGAAACTTTCTTAGGTGAGCAAGAACATTGTAATCAACTCTAGGCTGATCTTCTACAAGCATATCCATGGGTGGAGCATCCTATCGAGGGGCCTCTTGCTCATTGGTACCAATGACTAGTTTCCCCTTATCTTGAGGTGCTACTCTATGAGGTAGAACCTTGCCACTATGGAGGTTAATTTTGGTGACCTCTTGTGGAAGGTTAGTGGAAGATTCTACCTGCTGGTTAGGCATACCTACAACTTCTCCTATAAGACCCTTTGAATTAGATGATTCCAAGTCTACCTCAAGAGGTGTACTCATAGTATTTAGAAAAGGAAAGTCCATTTTTGAATCATAAAGAGGATGATCAGAGTTGGTATAATTATTATTTAGACTTGAAGCATTTTCTAAAAGAGTAGAGTCAGACAACCCATCAGAAATGACACAGATGTAATTCAAACTAGCTTTATTCCTCAATTTCTTAGATTTAGAAAGAGGTATATAGTCAAAATCTATTAAAGTAAGTGGGGTGAGGGATTTGATGCCCTCATCCACTGATACAAAATGTCTACAAGAAGAAGAGCTAGCTGAAGTACAAATGCCGGCTGAAGTAGTAGCAACAATGGTGGAATAGTAGCTGGGCTCAGGTTGGACTTATCTCTGGGCAAGTATGGACTATCACGGTGTCGCTGAGCTCTACTTTCCCTAAGTTTTGGCAACTTGCAAACCTTCCTTGATGTTGGAGGTTTGAGCTACCTCAGGCACCTGCAAGGAAAGTTTCTTGATTTTTGAAATAATCTTTTTGGAGGTTCGATAAAGAGATATCCCAACCTTCTTTTATTTTGAGAGGATCACATGTATCCCCAAGGATTACCCTAATAGAACTGGATGGTTATTTCACTAGATATTCTTTAGGGATAAGTATGGTGCCTAACATGTAGCTATGCTTAAGCCAATCCTTAAATGTAAAGTAATCCTCCAAAACATGGCCTAGCATACGGTGGTAGGGGCAAAAGTTAGGATTATTGCTCCTGCCCACTTACTTCGACTTTCTAGGCTTGGGTAGCTAAAAATTAGGTTTCTTTAAAAGGTTCTTAAAGATTTTCTTGAGTACCTCTCTCTTAAATGAATAAGTTTTATTTAATTTATCCAACAGAGTATATGGATGATAGCTAGAAAAGGGCGGGTCTGTGAGTATGGTTGAGGAAGAGACGGTGAAGGCCGTGGAGACTATTATGGTAGCCAATAGGATGGCCTAGGTGGTGGTAAAGGAGGTGGAAGAGATGGCTATGGAGCACGAGGTCTCTCATACTAATCCTTAGCTGGATAATTCCCTTTATCCAATGCTACTACTGCCCCTGACTTCTTTTCATAGAACTTTTGCGGCTTTGGCTTTGATGACTGATCTTGAAAAGATAATAGTTTGGCCTCTGCTTGTAGACTATCCGCCTTGTTGATTAGCTTCTCAAATGTTTTGATGGTGAAACCTTTGTGCATGAAGGCGACCAGGCCATGAATATTCTTTAGTAGAATTTCAATGGCATTCTGTTATGACAGCTGTGGTTCGCATTTTATACATAAATTGTGCCATTTAAGATTATAATCAATGAGAGACTCACCGGGGTGTTGCTGTGCTACAAAGAGATTGCCCATGGTTACCCTTTGCTGAGCGCCAACAAAACTCTTAATAAAGAGTTGCTCCAACTCAATAAAAGTCTTCACTAAACTATTAGGAAGTTCAATGTACCAATCAAAGGCTATGCTTGCTAAACTGCTGACAAAAAGATGGAATAATAGTACATCACGCCACCAAAGATTGCAACAATCCTGGCGTATATCAGTGGGTTTCCGCTACCATCAAAACTCTTGAAATATGAGGTATAAAACCTTTAAGATATTGGATATCATCAAATTCTTTTAGGTAAGGTCTACTCTTTGAAATTGATGAACCACCTCAGGATTGTGCCAGCACTTCTCTCACTTATTGTTAAACCATGAGTTTAATATATTTTCTTATATGGAGTCCACTACCTATACAAGTTAGTGTTGCTGCTCCACCGAGTGAACTTAGTTGATCCAAGGCATGTAACACTCAGTCTCCATAATAGTAGGATGTGCTACTAGGGCTTGATTCTGAAGTTCTATAACTACCGCTAGCAAATATTTGATCCTCTTTCCCATCTTGTCAATATGCTCATCCTTTTATTTGAGTTATTGAAGGAGGTGTTGGGTTGAATAGGTCATATCATCCTATTCGATCGCAACACCTGCCAAACTCTAGTGATCCCGAAGGAGAGAACCCCTAGTGTCAACCATATGCACTTTTGCTGAGTCTTCCAACAAATCATCTTCATTGAGATCAAAGCTAACCTTCTCTTCTCCTCTAGTCACCCGGCCTTACCCTTCTTCTGATCTGATATCATCAGGAGTGGTCCAACTACACAGGCACAAATGATCATGGCTGGTCGGTGGTAGGATCATGCTCATGAATAGAGATACATCTGACCTTTCCTGCTACCAGAATACTGATCTTGTGAAGGATATGCTCACTAGAGGATACATGCTCATGGATATCAACTGTCATGGGTGGAGTGCTGCTCCTGGGAGGATTTATCACCATGAGGACAACGAAACTATCTCCTTCTCCCTCTACTGCTATTATGTCCATGATCTGTTGAGGTGGTGGTTGTGATGGTATGACTACAATGCTACAAAGCTGCCACTCCCTCTTCACCACAACTGAAGTAGGAGGTTGAGTAGGAGAGCTCAGCCTCACGTCAGTCGATGGTGTAGACAAAATGGGATCTCTTAGCCGTAGTTGGATCACTAGTGGGGCTTTCTTTTCCCCTGATGTGCCTTCATGGATTTAGATGGAACAGTGGAAGATGGAACCTATACTGGTGATGGAAAATATGGAGTGGAGCGGTGTGATGGAGACAACACTAACTCCATCTGTGCGGGAGATCTCTTCCCATGATGGGTAGTACTAGTCAATAGAATACTATCAATGTGACCGGTGCAGGTAGCACGTCGATTAAGAAAATCTATGATGGGGCTGCTAACTACTTGGCATACCTTTGCATCTCTCTACTAGTAACATGAACTAATACACGAGCCTCTCTGACCCTCTCCTGCCAGATAAGCTAGCCCATGCTGCGAGGAATAATCGATCATAAATCAAATTGGGCACCGGACTTTGATCATCTGTAAACCCCACCAATGTAGAACTATCCTGAGGCGGCATACGACCTCCTCCTATCTCTGGTAGGTGCCTCATACTAACTAGGTTTTGGTGACATTGTAATCCACCTAACATATTCCTCTCCATCAGATCCGGAAAGAGGATGGAACTTGTTCTATGTAATCAGAGGAGAAACTATCCTAGGTGACTCCTCAATGCAACCTGAGAGACTGCCTCCATCTCCTTGGCTATGTGAACATGATACTGCTTAATCTTGCGACATCTATTGCGACACTGAGTTCTACTGGGAGGAGCAGTACGGGAACTAGACCCTATCTCAAAATTAGGGGAGACTATCCCTAAAGCCAAGGTAGCCTTCCCCTTGGAAGAAGCCACTGAGTGGGTACTAGCCCATACTGGGGTAGTAATGGGAACAACTGAACACATGGGCACTGAAGCTATGACTACTATGGGAACCTCCACTGCCTTCTTTTAGTGAGGGAAATTCAGAATCTGAAGGCATCTCAACATGGATGACTAGCTTCTGCCAAGTCACCACATTCCTACTGGCGATGGTGAGGGTTGCCCCCTCACAAGTGATCCTGGCCCCCTTGAATCCTTAGCCAAAGTGTATCAGATGAGCAAAATCAATCTGTGGGAGGCTGGCCCGATCCAAGGCCAAATCCATCCCAAAGGGGAAAGTGAACACATACTTCAGAGTGTCCATTAGTACTGCACTGACCTTGAGAAAAAGTTGACTGAGATTGAACTGAACTTTGCAATTGTTGGAAAAAAATTCAAATTAAATTTTCTATCTTGATATTCTATGACTTTTAAAATTTCCTTTAGAATTTGAACCCACACTCAACAACTTGAATGTGTTAAGTGGGGCTCTTTGAAATTAGGAGAGAGATTTTGAATTTAGAATTGGAGAAGAGATTTTGAATTTAGAATCCATTTTCAACAAATTTGTGTATGATGGAAATGGGTTCAAATATTTTGAAGAGATTTTTGATGCTTCCATTGGTTTATATTTGAATTTGATTTTTATGTTTGAGGACCCTTTATTTAACAAATTTGAGTATGTTAAATAGAGGTTCAATTGATTTTGTTTGGGATTACTCATTTAGCAAATTTGGGTATGCTAAATGAGTTATTTGAAAATAATTTTCTTCTTTTGCTTGTTTTCCCATGATTTGAATCATGTGTGAATTTGAAAGTGGAGTCTTTACTTAGCAAATTTATGTACGCTAAATGAAGTCCAAATGTTTTTTTTTTATTTTTGAAAAGAGGATCTTTACTTAGCAAATTTGTTTATGCTAAATGAAAATCCAAATGTGTTTTGTTTTTGTGATTTGGAAAAGAGGATCTTTACTTAGCAAATTTGGGTATGCTAAATAAAGAATCCAAATGTATTTGATTTTTGTGATTTTGATTTTGTGTCACTTCTTTGAAAGGAAGGATTTCTATTTAACAAGCATGGTGTGTTAAATGGAATCCAATTCATTTTTTTAATTTTCTTTTTGAAAAATGAAACTCTCATTTGACAAATTTGGGTATGTCAAATGGAATTCCAATGTATTTTGATTTTCATGATTTTTGCAAAGTAGATTCCCATTTAACAAATTTGGGTATGTAAAATGGAAGTCAATTATATATTATTTTTCAAAGATGAAAATTTTGAGTGTGATTACTGCTTTTGAAAAATGAAGGGAATTCCAACTTAACACATGTGGTATGTGATGAGTGGAATTTCAATGGTGTGATTTTATTTTGGAAATGAAATCTTCATCCAACATATTTGGATACATTGAATGAAGAGGCTTACTTTCAAATTTGTACTTTTTGAAAAGAAAGAAATTCCAACTTCAACATATGTGAGATATATTGAATGAAATTTCAATTTTATGATTTGATTCTATTTGGAAATGAACTCTTCATTCAATAAATTTGAGTATATTGAATGAGGGTGTTTGTTTTCAAATATGTACATTTTGAAAGATGATTTTGATTTTATTTGGAAATGAAATCTTCATTCAATAAATTTGGGTATATTGAATGAGGGTGTTCATTTTCAAATATGTGCTTTTTGAAAAGATGATTTTTGATTTTGTTTAGAAATAAAATCTTCATTCAATAAATTTGGGTATATTGAATGAGGATGTTTCTTTGTGCTTTTTGAAAGATGATTTTGATTTTATTTGGAAATGAAATCTTCATTCAATAAATTTGGGTATATTGAATGAGGATGTTCATTTGTGATTTTTGAAAGATGATTTTGATTTTAGTTGGAAATGAAATCTTCATTCAATAAATTTGGATATATTGAATGAGGATGTTCATTTGTGATTTTTGAAAGATGATTTTGATTTTATTTGGAAATGAAATCTTCATTCAATAAATTTGGGTATATTGAATGAGGATGTTCATTTGTGATTTTTGAAAGATGATTCTTAACTTTTGATTTTTGAAAAGATCCTACATGTAACAATTTTGAAAAATTGTTAGATGAGGTTGAGTGATATGTATTTGTGCAAGTATTTTATTATGTGAACTTTTTGGAAAAGTGCTTTTAGGAAAGTGATGTTTTTATAAAGGATTTATTTTTTCTTTATTTTTAGAATGAACCTTTCCTTACCATAGAAATGGTAAGGAAGTTCAATCAAGGCATTTTTTTAGTAATCTCTTTTTATTAAATTTTATTTTCACCTATTGGGAACCCAATAGGGGTTTTAAGACCTACATGGAGTGAGGTCCTAAAACCTAAAGGATGTTGGCTAGCTTAGCTTAAGAATGAAATAAACTAAGTGCCAATAGAAAAGAAGGATAGTCTTGGATTCATATAAAATACAAATCCACTATCAATATTTGAAGACAGCGATCATTTACCAAAGATGGAGAGAGGAACCATCCCCAATGGAGTCGTTAAAAAAATTTGTGGTGTTTATTTCTAAAACTTGGAATTTGAAAACAATTTGTTTGGGACACCATGTAGATCTGTAGGTGTACTCATTAGGGTGATCAGGTGTGACATTTAGTAATGATATACTATCTCAAGAGATAAAATTCATCATCCTACAATGGACCTAAGCACCTAATAAGGACTCCTAAGGACAATGGGTCTTCGAATGTACCAGAGATCTTTTCCCTACTTTACATGAAAAAGTAAAGAAGGATTTATTTTAAATTGGGTTCTTTAAGTTCCCTATGGAGGCAAGGCCCCATAGTTAATTACATCTTATGGAATGAGATTCCTTAAGAATAATCTCGATTAAGGTAAATGATCGTTGTCTCCAAAGATTTCAAAGATAGGACTATCAACAAATTGGTTATTTTTGGAAAATCAAATGGGATTGATCAAAAAGGAGGGAGTTATTATCAAAACTAAAAGGAGATGAGTAGGGGATGCTCAAGATATTAGGAAGCTTAGTAAGCATTCCAAACTATACTATGGTTGGGCTTTATATTTTTAAAATTTGAGGAGAATTATGTGTTTGAGTTGAATTTTTATTATAAATCTAGGGCTTATAATTTCACGACACAAGATCGTGGAAATGCCCAAAGTAAAATCCAAACTAGTCCCTTGTTGATTAGATTATTAGGTGATAAAATTTGAGTATGAAATGTGAACCACAGCTATCCGAGCAGCACACCATTGAGATTCTACTCAATAATATCCATGGCCTAGTTGCATTCATGCTTAAGGGGTTTACAATCAAAACCTTCGAGATGCCAAGCAACAAGCTACTGGCTTACAAGAGGAAGCCAAATAGTTGCTTTTCCAGGACTAGTTAGCCAAGCCCAAACCTCAGAAGACATTTAAGAAGAAGCCAGGAGTAGTTACAACAATTGATAAGTGGAAACAACTAGTTAGGGTTCAGTCAGATAGGCCTCGAGCTCAGTAGTCTCCTTTACCACCTCCTCTATGACTGCCTCGACCGTCATACCATCCATCTCAATTTCCACAACAGCCACCACCGCCGCCTTCTTATCAGCAGCAGTATTCCTACCCCCCACAAGGTAGCTACTACTTACCTACTCTTGTCAACAAAATGAGTAAACCTTATTCATTCAAGAGGGAGATTGTCTGGAAGATCTTTAAGTATCTCTTAAAGAAGCCTGATTTCTAGTTACTAGAGCCTAGGAGGCTAGAGGATGTGGGTAAGAGTCATGATCTAAACTATTACCCTTACCACCGCATGCTAGGCCATGTCTTAGAAGATTGACTTACCTTTAAATACTGGCTTGAGTGTAGATAGAATTTGGGTGCCATCGTCATCCCTAAGGAATACTGTGGTGTTTAATTTTGGTCAAAGATGTTTAGGGGACCCCATAGATTTTAAGGGGTACTTAATAGGGTGATCAGGTATGACATTGAGGAATGATGTACTGTCTCAAGAGATAGAAGTCACCATCCTACAATGGACATAATCACCTAATAAAGACTCCTAAGGCTGATGGGTTTTTGAATGTACCAGAGATCTTTCCCCTACTTTACATGGAAATAAGTAAGGTTTATTTTAAGTCGAGTTCATTAAGTTCCATATGGAGGCAAGCCCCCATAGTTAATTACATCATAAGGAATGAGATTCCTTAGGAATACTCTTGATTAAGGTAAATGATCATTATCTCCAAAGATTTCAAAGATAGGACTATCAATCAGTTGGTTATTTTTAGAAAATCAAATGGAAATGAGCAACAGGAGGGAGTTATTTTTGAAACCAATGGGAGATGAATAGGGATTCTCCTGATATTAGGAAACCTAGTGAGCATCCCAAACTATCCTATGGTTTGGCTTTATATTTTTGAAATTGAGGAGAATTATATGTTTGAGTTGAATTTTTATTAGAAATCTAGGATTTACAATTCCACAATAGAAGATTGTAGAAATGCCTAAGAGGTAAGGATTTATGCTTGTAGCCTGCAAAGGGAAACAACAACCTTAGATCCTAAATCTAAGGAGCTTTGGTGAGGGCCAAAGCATGACCTAAATCTAAGAAAAAAAATGGGTATATAGTTTATCTCCACAAGAGAGGATAAATCACCCGACTGCTGGACTTATAACCTCCTAGAATGGCAGCCAGCTAACTCCTCCTACAATTTTAAATACATGTAGGAAATTCATATGCTTTACAAGATGGCTAGGTTGTTGTTTATTTAGAAAGGAGATTAAGTCCTTAAACACACTTCCTAAGAGATTAGACCATGAGTGGTATGAATTCATGACTTAATCTAATGCAAATTTTGTCAAGTTTAATTTGATTTTTGGATATTTTTATTTGACACAAGTTATGGGATTTTATATGCCTAATGCATGAGAAAATTAGTTATGGGCCAAATTCAGAAAGAAGGTGTGTTTCCACCATGGCTCTCAAAGGTCAAGTCATTTTCTCTGGCAAAGGTGGAAGCCATCCATTGGCAAGAATGAGATAATATGATTTATGCATGATATGAGACATACAACATTTAGCTAATGGGTTGCTAAATCTTTTATTATCTTGATTTAAGTCCCAGACTTCAAGTGAAGTTATAAATTATTTAGTTTAATTTTGAATTGATTAATTAGATAGAAAATTTATTTTTCCTAGGAGCCTAATCGCATCCAACCATTCAAAAATTATCAAACAATTAAGAAACTAGGAAAATCATGCCATTCTAATTGTGTAATCATAAACACAATATTAATCAATTTATAAAATTAGCGCAAAAGAATAAGAGGCTAATGTGGTCGGGTTCCACCACACAACCCAAGAAAAGAAAAATGGGTAGTCGAGCTCTACCCTTATACAACCTAGATTACAAATGAAAAATTACAATTAAAAATAATTCATGTTATTGGGGGGGGGTCTTTATTTCTTCGAGCTTTCTTCTCTCCATTTTCTTCTTTGATTTGGTCCACTCTAAGGAATGACATGGTACAAAGAAGTACATGACTTCTTTAACCAATGTTCATCCTAATCTCCCATAACATTCATTCAAAATCCTAATTAATTTACATCAAAATAGGAAAGGTAAATCTAACTAAACCTATAAAATAAAGGTTAGCTAAACATACCACACGACCTAAGCAATTGTATTAATAATTTGGACCTAGCACCTCGCACATGGGTAACCAGGTCCACCTATCCTAATTTGGACTATGCTTAGGGGCTAAGTAACCTGCACATTAGAAGTATTTATATTCTTTTATTTTTCATATTTAATCACAACAATCCCTAAGAAGACATAATTATGCTAATATTTTCCTATTATCCAGTCTATGCACATACACCCTAACATCCAGTCTAAAACATTATACCACAAAACAAAATGAAGCATCAAATCATGCACCGACTAACATAGAGTTAGAAGTGGTGACTTAGCCAAATGTGTGTGCCATTTAAGGTTTGTATGGCATGTCTTAGCTAGGCTTTAAAGTTATGATTTGCTAAGTGTGAAAGATTCAATTTAGATGGTGGTTTCATTTTTAAGTGATTTAATTTACTTGTCAATTTTAGTAGGTGATTTGATTTGATTTGAAAGAACCTACACTTAGTGACTAAATGTTGTGAAGAGAAGAAAAGAGAAGAGAGCTCTCATTCATCCCTACCTTAAAGCATTTCTAAGATAGATTGATTAATGAATTTCCTTTAGGGAATGATTTATTATGTGTTTTAATTAACTCTAAATTTAGATTGGTTGTAAATAGCCCTATTCAATAAGAAAGGCATCTTAGGATTAGTTAGGGTGGATTACTATCACATAACACACACCCATTCATTTCTTTCCACCATGCATACCATGCATATGAATAATCCTAAGCATACATATACATACAATGCAAATATTAGCACACTTTGATGATGAATGCAAAGAGATGTGATTTGAAAATTTGGATATTCCATTTGTTAATTGGATCATTAATGCATGTCTTTGTTATGTAGAAAAGATAGATTTTAATCCATTCGATAAATGCACATCTACATGTATAAAATTTATAAGTGAGTACATTACCATTATTTTCTACACAAGGGCCATAAGGTACAAGACCTACTTAGGGCTACTTAAAGCCTCATAGCCTTGGGATGTCTAAACTGATGTACCACTTTTCTTAGATACATGTAGATGTATAGAAAGAAACAAATGGATAAGGAAGCATGCAAAGGATTATGTTTGATTTGGTTGTATAATTTACATGTGTAACATGATGGTCCTTCCTAAGTCTTAATATAGAGATACATAGAAATAGATTTAGGCAAGTGTTGTGCTCTTTTCAAATGAACTATACACATGCAAACCCTATGTGAATCCATATTAAGAGAAGGAAAGAGAACTTCATAATACACATCTTATGCTATCAGCACATGCAAGCTTATAAATATTTATAACTAGCATTACTTCATTTATAATCTTTGATTTATAAGTTTTAAAAAATAATATTTGGTTTAATAGTGATAATAGCCACTCATATTCTTAATTTTTAGCCAACACATGCAATTTGACATAAAAGGAAACATTTATTTAATTAATTTTTAAAAGAAATCAATGCATGATTTCATATGGAAAATAATATTTAGCATGATTGAAAAGAAATAAAGGAATGTAAGCACATGACTTCATTCACCATGATTAATTACTAAGTACAATCATAGAAAATAAGATCATTTAAAGTGAATCAAAATTCTTTAAGGAGATTTTTATCTTTGGATTTGATTTGACTTAGGAAATATGAGAAAGGTTTGCTAGTCCTAACCCATTCCCCTATCTGTGGATTGGTTTAATTTAGAACAATTAGGTTGATTTTATGTTTTGATTAGGTTAAGGTGTGAATTAAATCCATTAATTACCTATACTACTTTAACATAATTATCCAAGTAATTATGAGCCAACATATGATATGCAATCACATGAAAATTAAATTAGCAATGCACCAAAGAAGTGAAGGGGTCTAATGTAATTGACTCATAATTATTGGTTAATTTAGCTAAAGGGTTTGATTAAGTACTTTTATAACTCTCCTACACATGTAGTTTGATTATAATTTCTTTTGAAATTCTCTTAAGTTATTGAACACCTAAGAATCTACCCAAAAATTGAATGATTGAGTTCCAGAATGATTTGGTTTTGAGTTTGATTAATTAAATTATTTAATGAAGTGATTAAGTCATTAATTAGTTGTAAATTAATTAAATGTTATCCAAATGGAATAAACTTAAGGGAAAAGATTAGAAAAGAGTTCCTAATCTCATCCCTATTCCCATTCACTATTTGATAATGATTAGTCAACTTAATTAATGAATTCATCACTGTTTAGCATGTTAATTACCCATTTAATTAATTAAGGGAGTGATTAAGAATGAAATAAGTAATTCCCCTAATTAATTAAGCAACAAATTCCAAGAAAATCATGGGAGGGAGAGGTCATCCTACTAATCAAAAAAGTTTGCAATTAATTGCGGAGTAATTAGAGTAATTATAATTATATTTCTAATAAAAGACAAATTGAGTCAAAATCACTATTCAAAATTAATTGATTTTAATTTTCTATTATTCTCCTCAATTATCTTTAAAATGAGCATTTATTTGTATCTTTGGATTTTCCATAGTTTATGAATTTTGGAAGTTTTACCATTATAATTAGATTAAAGCCCAATTAAACCCATAATCTCCCTGCCACGTGTGGGTGACACCGCAGTGCTTTCCATATGGCATGGATTTGTTATCTAAGTTATCACATCCGCTGGTCGGGGACGCATGACATTTTCTCTATAAGCCATCCGATCATGATGGTTGATTAATCCTACCAGAGAAAATTAGAGGGATCTAAAGTGTGATCTGATCACAACCATCCATTCCAATCATGCAGCACGGATGACGTATGATTCTTCTCCTTTGCAAGAAATAAGAGACGAACACTATTCATGTTTCATCGTTCAATTTGAGCTTACTCGAGCTTGGATTGGAATCAAAATGGTCCCACACCTTCGGAAGGAGGGGGGATGTACATCCAATGATCAAAATTACATGGGATGATAATTTCCTTCAAAAAGGACCAATTGAAAATTTTTTATAGCTACGGTTTCAAGCAATTACCTTGTTAGAGGCTATCACCTGCACTTCCAATGGAGGAGGTAGCTTAGTATAGTAGAGATAAAGCCCTGTTGAAGAAATCTGGTCTTAATTTGAAGTGGTTTTCTCGGTCAACCAAACTCAAGACCAATGGTGATTGGTCTTGATCGAAGTGGCACTTCCTGTTGCTTAGAGGCTTGGAAAATGGTTGGATTGAACTTGACGAGGTGTGTTGAGAGTGTGGGTGAAATGAATTTGGGTTTGATGAAGTGAGGAGGAAGTATTTTTTGGAATGGACAGGCCCTATTTTGGCTTTGCATGTAAAGGAAGAATGCTGATCGAGGGAGCTTTAGGAGGCCTTGGGAAATCTCTAGATGGTTTGAAAATGCTTCTAGATATCTAAGGAATCAATTGCCTTCTATTTGAGTGAGAATGAGAGGGGGTATATCATCCCCTCCTTGGATTGGATGGTGAGTGACTAATTTGTCATTTTAAATGGGTTGGATTGGCTAATCAGTTTGAGTGGCAAAATATCCCACATGGGTCATTTTGGGCAGAGGAGTGAGGGAGAGTGGCTACCCATGTGATTGGTGGGTGGATTTGGTGAGCCAAGTGTCCAAGAGTGATTGGGGAGGTTAGTTTGGCATCCCCTTGGGTTATGGCCGACCCAAGCTCAGTGGGTCATGTTCACCACCCTCGTGGTTCCCATGTGGACTAATAGATGGATGCCAAGTGCCCTTGGGAAAGGAATGGACAAATTCCAAGTGAATTTGTTCATGGGATACCATTTGACCTAAGGGCAAAGTGGTCATTTGGATATGAATTTGATTTTGGCAGATTTGAAATGATTTAAAAATGGGTTGAGCCAAATTTCAAGTGATTTGGTGTTCATTTGATTTGATTTGGCTCAATTTGACCTATTTGGGTCAAGTTGGGTCAAATTGGGTCAAACCATAGGTTAGGTCAAGTTCAAATGATCATTTGGAGCCTATGGGTACCATTGGTTTGGTTTAATTTGGTTTTGGTTCATTTAGGTTCATTTGGGTCAAATGGGTCAAGTTGACCAATTTGATCCATTTGACCCAATTGGGTTAGGTCATGGGTTAGTTTAGGCTTGGTTGATCATTTAAAATGTATTGCAAGCTTTGGTTTCAATCAATTTTGATTTGGTTTGATTTCAAGTTGATTTGACTTTTTGGGTCAAGTTGTGTTCATGATCAATTAGGCTAGGTTAGGTCAATTGGTCAATTTATGCTTTGGTCAAGTTCAACAATCAATTTGGAATGAATTTGACCCATTGGTTGCAATCAATTTGTCCTAGATCAAGATTTGACCCATTTTGGCTTTTTAGGTCAACTTGGGTCAACTTGGGCTAAGATGGCCAATTAGGTTTGGTCTAGCTCAAGTGAGGACTAGGTCATGTTTAATAATTGATTATGGATTAGTATAGATCAATGATTTCAGTCAATTTGGCTCATAGTGAATTTTTGCTTATTTATGTCTCATTTAGGCTAAGTGTTGACTTGGTCAAAAGGCTACGTTGGACTTGGTTTGACCCATTTTGACTGATTGATCATTCTAGTATGATTGTTGATCATAATGTAAGGCTTATATGGGCGTAGTTCAATCCAATTTGGGTTGGATTAGAATTTGGCTCAAAAAGGTCCTTTAGGTTACTTTGGGTTAAGTGAGCTTAAATGGGTCAGTTGGCTTGATCAAGGATTGATTCAAGTTTGGTTGAACTCACATATGGACTTATGATGGAAATATAAATCCAACTACAAGTGGTTCAGAGTCAAATGGGTTTTGGTTCATTTGATAATTACAAGTCAAAAGGATGAACATGGGTTTGGATTGGGTTAGGTAGATTTTGGCTTGGTGATTGTAGTTTATATTTATATTTGGGCATGTGATTGAAGGAGTGATTGTTTGAAGAGAAAATTCAAGAGTTTTGATTTGGGTTGGATTGGATTTGACCAGGTTCAAGGATTTAGCTTGAAAGGGTTTGAATTAAATTTTGGTTTAATTTTGGGTGTTTAGATTTGGTTATACTTCATTTATATTTATGAATATAAATGAAGATATAAATGGGTTATGAGAAAATAATTGAGTTTGGAGTGATTTGGATTTGGTTTGGGCTAAGTCCATAAGATGAAATCAAAGGGCTTAGAAAAAATTTTGTTATTTAAATTCAATCATGGGTTTCAATCATATAGAATTATAGTTGGATTTGGAATTGATTCATGATTTAGATTTTGGAATTTGGATTTGCATTTGGATTTGAATTTGAGGTTTGGTTTGGAAGAAGGAAGCAAGGATTGGGTTCAAGCTATAAGGTAGGCAAGTCCTCCTCAATCCCTAAGGCACAACCTATTCTTATGGCTAACTCTTCTAAGTCTCTAGGGTTAGGTTAAGTTTTCACCTAATAACTAGAAGTATCTTAAGACTAAGGAACTCTTAGTTTCTAGAAGTGTCCTATGTCTAGGATGTAGAAGTTGAAAGCTCACTCCAAAAGTGATGTCAATAAAGGGTGCCCAATAGGTGTGGTGTGACTGACAAGGCATACCGCTCATATTGGTGATGATCGAGATGATCAACAATGTTTTAACAATCACAAGTACTAATAGGAACAATATACTCCTAAACTCGAGGTGTAGAAGGAATTAAGATCTTAGTGCAATGCAACTCTACTTATGTCAAAGGCATAAGAGAGCGAAGAAGAAATCCACTAGGATTGAGTACGTGAGCCTTCCACTAGGGGAAAAGGTTCAAGTTATCCACTGGTGATAAGCGATTGTGAATTTTGCCGAGGTTTAGAATTTGAAATCCACTGGTGATAAAAATGTGAACCTTCAACTAGGGGAGTAGGTTCGGGTTGGATTGAAATGACTCCATAGGAGAAATTGGAAAGATTTGCATCTTCCTGAGGAGAAGTTGATCGATTTCATTATTTAATTTGACTCCACTAGGAGGAGGGTTGGTTTGATTTCAAATTTTAAATTTTGAATTTTTTTAGATGGACCCTATCAGTTTGCGATGGACCACACTGAGTAGGGGCCATGTTGGCCTACTTTAGATTTACAACCAAAGGGGTAGTCTACCAACCACACATAGGACTATCCAACCAAAGGGGTTTCGATGTACAATGCTATACTAGGAAGAAAGCAAAGGACTTACATCCTCCAATGGGGTTTGCTGATCTGGTGAAACAACGAATCAAACCCAACCTTAGGCTGACTACTAAGTGAATGCCACTGGGGGACTTAAATCAACTCAAAGATAGTCAAGATTAATTTCATTTTTAATTATATTTGATGGATCTCATCGGTTAATGAGACTCTGGGAAGCCCTTGGCTTACTTCAGATTTACTGATCCAATGGGGGTAGTTTTCTGACTGAAGGGAGAAATATCCAACTAAAGGTGTGCCTTTCAACTTGTAGTGATCAATTCAAGGAAGAAAGCACGAGGACTCACATCTTCCTGAACAAAAATACCATTGGGGTGACGCATTAACAAGGTAATATGTTAACCCGACCTAGGGCTGCCCATCAGTTTGTGACAGTCATGCTAGAAAGAATGTGTAGTATACTTTTATCTTTTAGAGTGAAATGACCATTGTGGAAACCTATTTGTGGCAAAATGGATTGAACCTGACCTAAGGGCAACTACTGAGAGAGTGTCGACCCAGGGACTTATCTCAACTCAAGTGTAGTAAGGCAATTCCTAAAGGGAGTTTTACTAACACTGCCCTAAAGATAGGATGCATGTTTGGGAAAGGGACCGCTGGGGGCTTGAATTCTTAATCAATAAGCAAATAAATTTGTTTGTTTGCTTATTTATCATGGACCCTATTGGTTTGTGAGGGATCACACTAAGAAGGAGCTTATATCAACCTAGACCTATCTCAAATTTACTGGTCCAATTGAGAATTTTTGCATCCGTTGAACAAATTCACTAACCACAGGGGTGGCTACTAGGAAAGGGGGATTGTCCAATCCAAGAGTAGCCTAGGTAGTGTCTAAATGGGGTCGCAAAAGGATGTGATCCAAATAGAGTGCTCGTAGAGGAGGAGCCTTTAAGGGCTTTATAAAAAACATAAAGAAGATAATGCCTATAGGTATTTGGTGGCCAACTCAAGGAGAAAGCACAGAGACTCATATCTGCCAAGAGTGGTGTATCCACTTGGTGAGCTGCTGTCAGCATAGCAAACATCAACCAACCTAAGGTGCCTATCAGTTTGTGATAATCAGCCTTGGAAGAAAGCTTCAGAGACTCACATCTTCCTACCATAAAATTGACAGGTGCTATCTGACCTAGGGAAACTAATGAGTGGATGCCACTAGGGGACTTATATTAACTCAAAAATAGTCAAGAGGAAAGGAGCCGCTAGGGGACTTATCCTAAGCTTTAAAATATACTCAGTGTAGTTAGTGTATGATGGTTAGTTCAAGAAGAAAGCATGTAGGCTTACATCCTCTTAAACCAAGTCAACATGGGGTAGTTTATCACATTAAGGTCACCAAATTAATAAGGTGCTCATCAATTTGCAATGGTCAAGTCAGGAAAAAAATGCGGGACTCACATCCGCTAGACATGTGACCACTGGGGTGACACACTAGCAAGGTAGCATGTCAGCTCGACCTAGAGCAGCTAATGAGTGAGTGCCATAGGGGGCTTGCTCCCACATCAAAATAACTCGAGTCAAAAGATATGTGTTTGTGTTTATGTTAAAGGAGGACAGGATGCCACCTGGGTTCTCTTACACCTATCCTAAAAATGCTTAAAAATTGATGAAATGGTGCAATGAATGGTAGTTGTGATCCCACCAAGGAAGGATGCTGCTTGGGTTCTCTTACATCTAACTTAGTCATGTTAGTCAAATAGGTTGCCTCTTAGGTTCTCTTACACCTACTCTAGTAGCACTGGGGAATTGTGTTTAATTTGTGTTCGTATTATGAAAGAAGGATAGGATGCCTCTTAGGTTCTCTTACACCTACTTTAGTCGTGCTAGTCAAAATAGGATGCCTCTTGGGTTCTCTTACACCTACTCTAGTAGTGTCAGGGAATTGCATTTAATTTGTGTTCGTGTTGTGAAAGAAGGATATGATGCCTCTTGGCTTCTCTTACACCTACCCTAAACTTGTCATGACAGTTTTGCGAACAAGCTAACAATGCTTCAAATGAAGAGAATATTTTAATGAATTGGAATGATATTTTTAGAGATAATTAATTTTAAACATGATTTTATGGATAGTATTTTTTCAAACAGAGTTGATTGATTGGAAGCATCGGGTGTTCCTCTTTACAATTAATAAGTTGATAAGATCCTCCTTGGTAGGCCTTCTCTATGACAAAGTGCCTTCCCAAGTGGGTTCAAACTTGCCTCCCATATTTTGATGGGAAACAATCAATCTCCTTAGAACTAAAATAAGCTCTCCTTCTTGAAAAGCTCTATGACAGACCAGCTTGTTGTGAGCTTGAATCATCTTAACTTTGTACAACCTGAGGTGCTGGCATGCCCATAGGCATCTCTCCTCCAAACCTTCAAGCTCTTCTAACTATATCCTGACATTCTGCTCTGTAGTGATTTTACTACCCATTACTATCCTTAGTGATGTGAGCTAAACTTTTAATGGTAGAATGACTTTAGACTCTTACACTAAGGAGAATGGGGTAGATTGGGTTGGAGTTCTATATGTGGTGCGTATGCCCACAAGGATTCAACTAGCTGCTCATGCCACTAGCGCTTATTATCGTTGAGTGTCTTCTTTAATATTTGGATGAGAGTTTTGTTAAATACTTTTGTTAGGCCATTTTCCTTGGGATAGTAGATAGTGGAGTATCTCTAATTTATACCATGTCTCTTGGTGAAGCTGTTGATATTGGTTCTTTTGAATGCAATACTATTATCAGATATAATTCATCAAGGCACCCCGAACCTATATACGATATGGTTCTAAGAACCGGGCACATCTGTGACTTCACTGGGATTGCCTCCACCGCTTAGAAAAGTATTCGATGGCTGGGATGAACCGATGACCCTTAGAAGAAGGAGGATCAATGACCACTAGCATAACACCCCAATAGCCATGAGGATAATGTAGGGTGTAGAATATTGATTGGTTATTACATCATGTATCTGACAGTGATGGCATCTCCTAGCTACATTCATGCAATCTATAATCATCAAAGGCCAGTAGTATCCTAGTCTTTTGATCTTTGCCTTCATCTTCAGACCAAATTGATGCGCTCTGCATAGGCTTGAATGTACCTCGATCGATCTTACGAACTTCTTCTTTGTCTAAATAGCATAACCACATTTGATCGAAAGGCCATCGGTACAAAGTGCTATCCACAAGAGCATAGGAGAGAGCTATCTGATTCATCTAATGGGCTTTCTCTTGAGGTAGTTTACCTCTAGTCAAGTAATCTATGAATGGTTGCCTCCAATCTAACTCTTTGTCTCTCTTGTCAATGGCAACCTCCCCTTCAAGAGAATAACTCTCGATGAGTTCAACATCAATAAGGGATAGGACTTGTCTATTTTTGACCCTTATTGGAATAGACTCATCCTACAGACATGCCAACTGCATAGGGAGTTCGGCCAAAGTATCTGCTACTGCATTCTCTCCTCAAGGAATCTTATAGATGGTGACCTCAAGAATTTGGGCCAATAGCTTCATGGTGTACTGATGGTAGTGTCAAAGCTTAGGTTTTAGAATCTTGTAGGACCCAACAATCTGATTGATGACTAGCTGAGAATCCATAGATGTTGATGCTTTTGACACACACTGTAATAACTAACTCAGATCGGCAATCAAAGCCTCATACTCGGCTTCATTATTGGTGCATGGATTAGAGAGATAGTATGAGAATCTTATCACATCACGGTCTGGAGTTAAAAGGACAATTCATATCCCTGCCGTTCCTGGAAGTGTAGATCGTGGTTCTTCTGCTTTTGAAAGGAAGCCGCACCATCAAAATACATCTCCCAATGATGAATGTTAGTGTCCCCTAAGTTCATGATTTATTCATCGGGAAGATCATCACTAAGTGGGGAGTTAGCAGTAAGTGAGTGTGTTGCTAGAAAATTTGGTGCTTGTCCTTTCACAACATAGAGTACAAATGTAATATCAAACAGTGAAAGAATCATGGACCAACGTGCCAACTGTCCAGATAATGTTAGTCATATCATGAGATACTACAGTGGATTGATTCTTAAAATCAAGTTTACCTTATGAGAGAGCATGTAATGCCATAGATTTTGGGATGCGAAGATGAGAGCTAGGCAATATTTTCAATAGGTGGGTAGTTTGCTTCAGTAGGGATCAAATGACAGCTAAGGTAGTAGAGAGTATTTTCCTTCCCGTCGTCATTGGTTTGGGACAACAAAGTGCCATGGAAGTCATCCAATGCAGTAGTGTAAAGGATAAGTGGATTTCTTGAGATAAGGGAAGCTAGAACTGGTTGCTTCACCAAATACTATTTGATGTCTTCAAAAGTATGCTAGAACTTGTCATCTCACTTGAACTTAGCATCCTTTTTGACAAGTGCTGATAATGGCTTGCATCTCTCCGATAAATTGAAGAGAAAGTGCTTTGGATATGCCAACTACCCTTAGGATGATCTGAGTTGAGTTAGACTTTTTGGGGATGGAATTTTTAAGATATCTTTGATCTTTTCTAGGTCTATCTCTATTCCCTAGTGTTGGACAACAAAACCAAGGAAATTTTTTGAAGCTACTCTAAATGCACACTTCAGGGTGGTCATTTTGAGATTGAATTGTCTTAACCATTCAAAAACTACTTTCAAGTCAAAGAGATGGTCTCCTTTTTCCTTATTTTTGATAACTAGATCATCGACGTAACATTTTACTTGATGATTAAATCTGAGTCATGGCCCGCTAGTACGTAGCACTAGCATTTTTATGACCAAAAGGCATGACCTTTTAACAATAAATTCCATTTAGGGTTCAAAAAGTAGTATTCCTCTCATTCTCGGGGGAAATCTTAATTTGGTTGTAGCAAGATGACCCATCCATGAACGAGAATATTGCATGAGATGAGGCAATGTCCACCATTAACTCTATTATAGGAAGTGGAAATTCATCCTTAGGACATGACTTATTTAAGTCCCTATAATCGACATATATACGAATTTGACCATTCTTCTTCTTAATTGGGATGACACTGGTTAACGAGGTAGAGTATTTTCTTCCTTGATAAAGCCAATATCGATCAGTTTATTGACTTCATAAATGACTTATTGATCGATTTCTAATCGCATGCATCTAAGAGCTTACTTAATAGGGCTAGCATTAGGGTCTATTACTAGTTTGTGGACTACTACATTAGGAGATAATCGAGGCCTCTCTTCATAGCTCTTTGCAAAGCAGTCCTTAATTTCAATCAATACCCTAACTAAGTCATTGGTTTCTTCTTCATTCAATAGAGAACTGATGTATGTGGGGCGTGGATCTTCTTCTATCCTGTGATTGATTTCTTTGAGTTTGTTGATGGTTGAATTGATTTGTTCTTCAAATTTTGTAGGTGCATCTTTGATTTGAAGATCATGAGGATTATCTGAAGTTTCAAAACACACCTCCTCATAAGAGTTAGTGTGGTTTGAGAAGATTCTATCAGACTCCAGATGATTGGTGATAACTATACAATAACCATCATCATCGACTGGACCCATTATACAATCCTAGTCCTAGTCTTGATTGTGTATCCCTGCCTTTATTGTCCCACAACTTCTTAAAATACTCTGACATGTGCCTAGACCATGTGTAAGGAATCAAACCTTTCTTTGCAAGATTATGAACACAAGGCGAGTACTAATCAAAAGGTAATTTCATTAAATATTTATATGAATCAACCTCAAGTTCTACATCTGCTTCTGGACTTGAGGATGATGATCCCTACAGGAATCTCTTTGGCTTGACATCCATGGAAGACCTAGGGAATTCCTTAACTACCAAACCCTAAAATTTTTGAGAAGAAAGTGGGGTTAAAGCAATGGTTCCCAACTACTGCCTAGTGGTTTTACATAATACTGATTCAAATACATTTATACAATGCTTGGAGGCCTGGTCTTCATTACTGTCTAACTCGAGTGTCACCTCCAATGAGACCCACTAAGAGGGGTTGGCTGGTGTGAGACTCATCCTTAGAGTTGGATTCTAAGTCTATGTGGATAGTAGGTATACTCCTATGAACTGGAACATACCTCTATTGGCTGGCCACCAACCAGGGGGTCTTCCACATCTGGAGCTGCCTCTGTATCTACCTCTGCCTCTACCTAGTAGAGGTTGAGTCATCCTATCCATATGTCCGTATGGTGGAATGAACTATGGGTGGAATGTGACATTTGGCTCTACCTCTTCCTTGGTGTCCCTTTCGCTCACTTGTACTTTCTTTTCTCTTTTCTTTTTCTTTTTCTTTTTCTTCTTTTACTCTTTCCTTTTCTTCTTTTTTTTGTATTCAAATTTTGGCCAAGTTCATGAGAATAGACATTTTGATTTTGAGGTCCTCATATATCTTGACCTCTCTAATTGAGAATGGCTTTTCATCTCCTTTGAAATGATATTTGATTTCATCTCTTCAAAATTTGATGCACTGATGAAGAGAGGATGGAACCATCTTGTTCTGGTGTATTGAAGGCCTACCAAAAAAAGTAGTGAACAATGTATTCGAATAAATTATATAGAACTTGGTTTCAGTCCTCCAATCGCCTATTTCTAAAGGTAACACTATGGATCCTAAAGCCTTCTCACACTATTCATTGAATCCTATTAACATCATCCAATCTCCTCAGAGTTCATAGATGTCAATCCTCAAATAAGCAAGGATTTTCATTGGTGAATATGACTGGATCAACTAACACCCTAGAAAGTCTAAATCTGCCCATGTCCACTATGACATAGAGGGGACGATTGTGATCTATATCCCAGAAGAAGAAGGTCTTGAATGTGACTCCCTGGGCTTCTTTTGAATAATGTGCCTCCTCTCCAACAATGGTCAGCTGAGCTAAGCATATTTCTAGATCAAGAAGGGTCTTGATTAATTATTCCCTCATCTCTTTGGATAAGACAAGGGCATCATATATGCTTAGTTTAGATGGAAACTTTCTTAGGTGAGCGAGAACATTGTAGTCAACTCTGGGTTGGTCCTCCACAATCATATCCATAGGTGGAGCATCTTATAGAAGGGCTTCTTACTCACTGGTACCAATGACTTGCTTTCCCTTATCTTGAGATGCTGCCTAAGGAGGTAGAACCATGCCACTGCGGATGATAACTTTGGTGATCTCTTATGATGGGTTAGTGGAAGATTCTACATGCTCGGGTATATCTACAGCTTCTCCTATAGGACCCTCAGAATCAGATGATCCCAAGTCCATCTCAAGAGGTGAACTCAGAAGGAAAGTCTATTTTGAATCAAACAGGATGATCGAGTTGTTATAATTATTAGGACTTGAAGGATTTTCTAAAGAGTAGAATCGATAACCCATGGCACGATGTAATTCAAACTTTTCTTTTATGATTTAGATTTAAAAGGAGGTACATGATAGAAATCTAGTAAAGTAAGTGGGGTGAAGGATTTGATGCCCTCATCCACTGATACAAGATGTCTACTAGAAGAAGAACTAACTGAAGTAAGAATGCCAGCTAAAGTAGTAGCTGCAATGGTGGAATTGAGGCTGAACTTGATTGATGGTTGCGGTACTTGGTTGTCCCAAGCAAGTATCTACAGCTGCTGCTACTGAGCTCCTACTTTCCCCAAGTTTTCTTTGGCAACTTGTGAACCTTCTTTGATGTTGGAGGTTTGAGCTGCCTCAAGCACTTATAAGGGAAGTTTCTTGATTTTAGAAACTATCTTTTTAGAGGTTTGGGATTAAGAGATATCCCAACCTTCTTCTATTTTGAGAGGATCACATGTATCCCCAAGAATTACCCTAATAGGATTGGATAATTTTTCTACTAGATATTTCTTAAAGATAACTACAATGCCCGACTTGTAGCTATGCTCAAGTAAGTCCTTAAATATAAAGTAATCCCCCAAAATATGGCCTAGAATATAGTGGTAGGGTCAAAAATTAGGATCATTACTCCTACCTACTTCCTCCAGCTTCCTAGGCTCAGGTAACTGAAAATCAGGTTTCTTTAAGAGATTCTTAAAGATTTTCCTGACTACCTCCCTCTTAAATGAATAAAATTTATTTAATTTATCCAAAATAGTAGCTGGGTGATAGCTACCTTGGGGTGAGTATGTATACCGCTACTGAGAGTATGGCTAAGAAGAAGGCAGAGGTCGCTGGTGGTCGATGGATGAGGCGGTAAAAGAGGTGGAAGTGAAGGATGTTAAGCTCGAGGTCTCTCATACTAATCTCTGACCAGTTTCTTCCCTTTATCCAATGCTATTACTACCCCTGGCTTCTTTTCATAGGCTTTCTGTGGCTTTGGCTTTAATGACTGATCTTAAAAAGGCAACTGTTTGGCCTCTCCTTGTAAACTAGCTACCATGTTGATTAATATTTTAATGGTGAAACCTTTAAGCATGAAGGCGATCGGGCCATTAATATTCTTTAATAGAATTTTAATAGCATGCTTTTCAATCAACTATGGTTTGTATTTCATGCTTAAATTGTGCCATCTAAGAATATTATCAACAAGGGGCTTATCAGGGTGTTGTTGAGCCACAACGAGATCGCCCACAATTACTCTTTGTTGAGCTCTAGTAAACCTCTTAACAAAGAGTTGTTCCAACTTAGCAAAAGTATTCATCTTGTAGCTTCGATACTACCAAAAGCTATGCCCGCTAGACTACTGACAAAGAGACAGAATAATAATGCATCACTGCCACCAACATTGCAATGGCTAGCCCTAATGTGTGTTATATGTTGGCGAGAGTTTTCACTGCCATCAAAACTTTTGAAAGAAGGAGGCACAAAACCCTTAAGATATTGGATAGCGTCAAATTCCTCTGGGTAGGGTCTACCCTTTGGAATTTGATGAATGACACTTCCTTCACTTGTTGTTTAACCTTGAGTTTGATATCTTTTTTTGTATGGAGGTATTGTCCACTACCTTCCTATACAAGCTAGTACTACCCTACTTTACTGGAGGCAAGCTCTTAGGTTGATCCAGGACATCCAATAACTCAGGCTGACCATTCTCCACATTGGTAGGCTGTATTGCTGGAGCTTGATTCTATAATGCTAGAATTATCGCTAATAGATCTTCAAATCTCCCATCCAATCAATCGCTCATCTTTTTTGCTTGAGTTGTTGAAGGAGGGGTTAATAGATCATCCTGCTACACACCTTCTGAACTATGATGATCCTGAATAAGAGAACCTCTAGTATCAACCATGTGTACCTCTACTGAGTCTTCCAACAAATCATCTTCTTCCAACAAATCATCTTCATTGGGGTTGAAGCTAACCTTCTCCTATTCGGTCAGACCAATCATACCCTAAGATTTTTTTTCTTATCAATGAGATATTATGCTAAGATATCATCGAAGGTGTAGTCCAACTATATCAGCACGCATACTCGAGGCTGATCGGTAGTGGAATTATGCTCACTGATAGAGATACACCTAACCTCCCTGCTACGGGAGTGCTAACCCTGTGAGGGCTATGCTCACTGGAATACACATACTCATGACTATCAACTACTATGGGTGGAATGCTGCCCTTGGGAGGATCTATTACCATGGGACAATAGAGCTGTCCCCTTCCCCTTCAATCACTATTGTATCCATAATTAGTTGAGGTGATAATGGTGGTGGTACGACTATGATGCTGTGAGGTCGCCACTCCCTCTCACTAAGTAGGAGGTCAAGGAGAGCACACTCACCTCAATGGAGTAGATGAAGTGGGATCCCTATCGATCACCATAGGGCTTTTCTCCCCGATGTCGCTTCATGGCTTTGGGTGGAACCATAGAAAATGGAACCTGAACTAGTGATAGTAGATGTAGAGCAGAGTGGTGTGGTGGATACAACACTGATTGCCTCTATATAAGGGCTATCCTCTTATGCTGGGTGGTACCTATCAACATAATACTATTGGTGTGACTGATGCAGGTAGTGTGTCAGTCAGGAAAATCTATGAGGGAGGAGGCAGCTGACTTCCTGGCATATCTTCACCTCTCTCTACTAGTGATGTGAACTAATACTCGGGCCTCTCTGGCCCTCTCCTGACAGATCTGCTCGCCTACACATCCCAGGCAGTTGTATTAATAATTTGGACCTAGCATCTCGCACATGGGTAACCAAGTCCACCTGTCCTAATTTGAACTATACTTAGGGGCTAAGCAACCTGCACATCAGAAGCATTTATATTCTTTTTATTTTATTACAACAGCCCATTAAGCACAATCCCCTACAGAAGACATTATTAGGCTAAGATCACCCTGTCATCTAGTCTACGTGCATACACCCTAACATCCAGTCTAAAATATTACACCATAAAATAAAATCAAGCATCAAATCATGCACCGCCATAACATAGAGCTAGAAGTGGTGAATTAACCTAATGAGTATGCCATTTAAGATTTGTGTGGCATGACTTAGCTAGGCTTTGGAGTTATAATTTGCTAAGTGTGAAAGATTCAATTTAGATGGTGGTTTCATTTTTAAGTGATTTAGTTGATTTGCCTATTTTAGTTGGTGATTTGATTTGATTTGAATGAACCTACTCTTAGTGACTAAATGTTGTGAAGAGAAGAAAAGAGAAGAGAGCTCTCTTTCATCCTTACCTTAAAGAATTTCTAAGGTAGATTGATTAATGAACTTCCTTTAGTGAATGGTTTATTATGTGTTTTAATTAACCCTAAATTTTGATTCACTCTAAATAGCCCTATTCAATAAGAAAGGCATATTAGATTAGTTAGGGTGGATTACTATCACATAACACACACCCATTCATTTCTTTCCACCATGTATACCATGCATGTGAATAATCTTAAGCATACTTATACATACAATACAAATCTTAGCACACTTTGATGATGAATGCAAAGAGATATGATTTGAAAATTTGTATATTCCCTTTGTTATTGGGATCATTAATGCATGTCTTTAATATTAGAAAATAGAGATTTTTCATCCATTAGCTAAATGCACATCCACATGTATAAAAGTTATAAGTGAGTACGTCACCAATATTTTTTACACTAGGGGCATAAGGTACAAGACCTACTTAGGGCTACGTAAAGCCTCATAGCCCCGGAATGTCCAGATTGTTATACCACTTTTCTTAGATACACATAGATGTATAGAAAGAAACAAATGGATAAGAAATCATGCGAGAGAGTATGTTTGATTTGGTTGTATAATTTACATGTGTAACATGAAGGTCCTTCCAAAGTCTTAATATAAAGACACATAGGAATAGATTTAGGCAAGTGTTATGTTCTTTTCAAATGAACTATACAGTTGCAAATCCTATGTGAATCCATGTTAAGAGAAGGAAAGAGAACTTCATAATACACATCTTATATCATCATGCAAGCTTATAATATTTACAACTAGTATTACTTCATTTATAATCTTTTATAAGTTTTAAAAAATAATTTTTGGTTTAATAGTGATAAAAGCCACTCAAATTCTTAATTTTTAGCCAACACGTGCAATTTGACATAAAAGGAAACATTTTATTTAATTAATTTTAAAATAAATGAATGCATGATTTCATATGGCAAATAATAGCATGATTGGAATGAAATAAAGGAATGTAAGCACATGACTTCATTCAAATTAATTCCTAAGGACAAATATAGAAAATAAGATCATTTAAGGTGAATCAAAGTTCTTTTAGGAGATTTTTATGTTTGGATTTGATTTGACTTAGAAAATATGAGAAAGGTTTGCTAGTCCTAACCCATTCCCACATGTGTGAATTGGTTTGATTTAATTTAGAACAATTAGGTTGATTTTATGTTTTGATAGGGTTAAGGTGTTAAAATCCATTACCCCTTACCTATACCACTTTAACATATTTATCCTAGTAATTATGAGCCAACATATGATATGCAACCTCAAGGAAATTAAATCAGCAATGCACCTAAGAAGTGAAGGGGTCTAATGCAATTGACTCACAATTATTGATTAATTAACTTAAAGGGTTTGATTAAATACTTTAATAACCCTCCTACATATGTAGTTTGATTATAATTTCTTCTGAAATTCTCTTAGGTTATTGAACACCTAAGAAACTATCCAAGAATTGAAAGATTGAGTTTTGGAATGATTTACTTTTGAGTTTGATTAATTAAACTATTTAATGAAGTGATTAATCCATTAATTAGTTGTAAATTGATTAAATGTTATCCAAATGGAATAAATTGAAGGAAAAAGATTGGAAAAGAGGTCCTAATCTCATCCTTTATGCCCATTCATTGTTTGATAATGATTAGTCAACTTAATGAATTCATCATAGCATGCTAATTAATTAAGGGAGTGATTAAGAATGAAATAAGCAATTCTCCTAATTAATCAAGCAACAAATTCCAAGAAAATCATGGGAGGTAGAGGTCATCCTACTAATCAATCTCAAAAGTTTAATTAAGAGTAATTAGAGTAATTAGCTTAATTACATTTCTAATAAAACCAAATTTGAGTCAAAATCACAATTCAAAATTAATTGATTTTAATTTACTATTATTCTCCATAGAATTATCTTTAAAATGAGCATTTATTTGTATCTTTTGGATTTTTCTACAATTCGTTGTCAATTTTGGAAGTTTTACCATTAAAATTAGATTAATTAAGCCTAATTAAACCCATAATCCCATCGAGCCACGTGGAAGGTGATGTGACGTGCTTTTCGTGTGGTGTGATGGGATTGGTTGTATAAGTTGTCACATTTATTTTCTTAGTCAGCTGGCGGCAGATGCATTTTCTCTATGGGCTATCTGATCTAAGATTGGATGGCAGAGATTAATCCCACAGTTTAGGAAGAAATTAAAGGGATCTAAAGTGTGATCTGATCACAGCCATCTATTCTAATCATGCAAAATAGGTGGTGTATGATCCTTCTCCTTTGCAAGCAACGAAAGATGAACACCGTTCATCTTTCTTCGTTCAATTCAAACACACACAAGCTCAGATTGGGATCAAAATGATCCCAAACCTTCGGAAGGAGGGGGATGCGCATCCAACGGTCAAAATTATTTGGGATGATAATTTCATTCAAAAAGGACCAACTAAAAATTTCCTATAGCAATGGTTTCAAGAAATTACCTCACCGGAGGCTATCACCGGTGCTTTCAATGGAGGAGGTAGCTTCGTCTAGTAGAGGCAAAGCTCTGTTGAAGAAATCTGGTCTTGATTTGAAGTGGTTTGCTCGATCAACCAAGTTCCTCTTCAATGGCGATCGATCTTGATCGAAGTGTCACTTCCCCTACTTAGAGGTTTGGGAAATGGTTTCATCAAACTCAATGAGGTGTGGTGAGAGTGTGGGTAAAAAGAATTTGGGTTTGGTGAAGTGAGGAGGTAGTATTGCTCTAAATGGACATGCCCTATTTCAATTTTGCACGTAGAGGAAGAATGTCGATTGAGGGAGCTTTTGGAGACCTTGGGAAAGCTCTAGGAGCATTTAGAAATGCTTCTCGAGCTCTGAGGAATCAATTACCTTCAGTTTGAGTGAGAATGAGAGGGAGTATATCTCCCCCTCCTTGGATCGGATGATGAGTGGCTAATTTGCCATTTTTGCTCAATAGGTTGGATTAACTAATTAGTTTGAGTTGCAAAACATCCCACATGGGTTGTTTTGAGAGTGAGGGAGAGTGGTTGCCCATTTGATTGGTGAGTGGATTTGGCGAGCCAAGTGTCCATGAGAGATTGGGGAGGTGGGTTTGGCCTCCCATTGAGTCATGGTCGAACCAACCTCATTGGGTCATGTTCACCACCCTCCTTGGTGCCCATGTGGGCCAATAGGTGGATGTCAAGTGGCCATGGGAAAGGAATGACCAAATTCCAAGTGAATTTGGTCATGGGATACCCTTTGACCTAAGGGCAAAGTGGCCATTTGTCTATGAATTTGATTTGGGCAGATTTGAAATGATTTAAAAATATGTTGGGCCAAATTTTAAGTGATTTTACTCAATTTGACCTAGCTGGGTCAAGTTGGGTCAAATTGGGTTTGGTTGACCAGTTGGTTAAATTGGGTCAAACCATGGGTTAGGTCAAGTTCAAATGATCATTTTGAGCCTATAGGTATCATTGGTTTGGTTTAATTTGGTTTAGATTTGGTTTTGGTTCTTTTAGGTTCATTTGGGTCAAATGGGTCAAGTTTAACAATTTGACCCATTTGACCTAATTGGGTTTGGTAATGGGTTGGTTTAGGCTTGGTTGATCATTTGAAATATATTGCAAGCTTTGGTTTCAATTAATTTTGATTTGGTTTGATTTCAAGTTGATTTGACCTTTTGGGTCAAGTGGGGTTCATGATCAATTAGGCTAGGTTGGGTATAATTGGTCAATTGAAGCTTTGTTCAAGTTCAACAATCAATTTGGAATGAATTTGACCCATTAGTTGCATTTAATTTGGCTTAGACAAGATTTAACCCATTTTGGCTTTTTAGGTCAACTTGGGCTAAGAGGGCCAATTGGGTTAGGTCTAACTCAAGTAAGGGCTTGGTCATGTTGAATAATTGATTATGAATTAGTTTAGATCAATGATTTCAATCAATTTGCCTCTTAGTGAATTTTGGCTTGTTTAAGTCTTATTTGGGCTAAGTGTTGACTTGGTCAAAAGGGTAGGTTTGACTTGGTTTCACCTAATTTTAGTGATTGATCATTCTATGATGATTGTTGATCACAATGTGAGGATTAGATGGGCTTAGTTCAGTCCAATTTGGGTTGGATTAGAATTTGGCTCAAAAAGGTCCTTTAGGTCACTTTGGGTCAAGTGAGCCTAAATGGGTCAGTTAGCTTGATCAAGGCTTGATTCAAGTTTGGTTGAACTCAGATATGGACTTATGATGGAAATATAAATCCAACTACAAGTGGTTTGAAGTCAAATGGGTTTTTGGTTCATTTGATAATTTAAAGTCAAAAGGATTTATAAGGGTTTGGCTTGGGTTTGTTTGATTTTGGCTTGGTGATTGTGATTTATGTTTATATTTTGGCATGTGATTGAATGAGTGATTGTTTGAAGAGAAAATCCAAAAGTTTTGATTTGGTTTGGATTGATTTGACCGTTCAAGGATTTAGCTTGGAAGGGTATGAATTGGATTTTAGTTTAATTTTGGGTTTAGTTTTGGTTATTTGAATTATACTTCATTTATATTTGTGAATATAAATGAAGATATAAATGGTTATGAAAAACTATTTGATTTTGGAGTGATTTGAATTTGGTTTGGGCTAAGTCCATATGATGAAATCAAAGTGCTTAGAAAAGATTTTGGAATTTGAATTCAATCATGAGTTTCAATCATCTAGAATTGGAGTTGGATTTGGAATTGATTCATGATTTGAATTTTGGAATTTGGATTTGCATTTGGATTTGAATTTGAGGTTTGGTTTGAAAGAAGGAAGCAAGGATTGGGTTTAAGCTATAGGGTAGGCAGGTCCTCCAAAATCCCTAAGGCACAACCTATTCCTATGGCTAACTCTTCTAAGTCTCTAGGGTTAGGTTAAGTATTCACCTAATTACTAGAAGTGTATTAAGACTAAGGAACTCTTAGTGTCGAGAAGAGTCCTATTTCTATGATGGAGAAGTTGAAAGCTCACTCCAAAAGTATGGTCAACAAATACCTATTAGAACAACCTTCTAGTTTTATTAGAGTAATCCTTGGAGATACATGCATCCTCTTAAGCAAAGGAAGGTTGAGAAATTCTTATCTCAACATCCAAGAAAATTATTTCTAAGATGAGGAAGTTACCCTTGTAGTGTCTCAAGCACTCAAACCTCTAACTCTAAAGGAAGGTTTGCAAGTTGCTAAGGACAACTTGAGGGAGGAAGAAGCTCAGTAACAACAGCGACATCCTCCACTTGCCCGAGATAGCATAATAGTGCAACCTTTGATTGATTCTAGCACTCCTTCCATAGTTGTAGCTATAGTTCTTCCATCCAGCTCTTCTTCTAACATGCATGTATGATGGGGGGAGGGGGAGGGTGCCAAATCCCTCACTCCACTTACTTTACTTGATTTGTACTTTGTACCTCCATCCAAATCTAATAAATCAATAAAGAAAGCTAATTCCACATTTATGTCACTGATGATCTGCCTGATTTTATTCCTTTAGAAAACTCTCCAAGTCTAATTAATAATAACTCTAGTTCGATATTTCCTCTTCTAATTTAAAAATTAATTTTCCATTCCTAAATCATTCGGCTTAGCCCATTAAGATTGATTTGGAGTCATCTGAATCTGATGATCCCTTAGGAGAAGCTGTAGGTTAACCAGATAAGCAAGTAGAGCTTTCCACTAAACCATCCCATGAAGTCACTGAAGTCAACCTCCGCAGTGGCAAAGTTCTACCTCCTAGGATAGCACCTTAGTAAAAGGGTAAGCAAGTCATTAGTTCTAGTGATCAGATAATCCCTCCACAGAATGCTCCACTTATGGATATGCTTGTGGAGGACTAACCTAGAGTTGATTATAATGCCCTTGCTGACCTAAGAAAGTTGCTAGCTAAACTAAGAATATATGATGCCCTAGTCTTATCCGAATAGATGAGGGAGTCATTGATCAAAGCCCTTCTCGATCCTAAAATATGCTTAGCTCAGCTGAACGCTATTGGAGAGGAGGCATGTTATTCAAGAGAAGCCTGTGGAGTTACATTCATAGATGAAGATATTCTTTTGGGGATAATCGAGCACAATCGTCCCCTCTACATCATAATGGACATGGGTAAATTCAAAATCTCCAGGCTGTTAGTTGATCTGGGTGCATTAGTGAACATTATGAGTCTAAAGACCCTTGCCTTCTTAAGGATTGACATCTCAAACTCCGAGGAGATCGGATGATGTTGAGAGGTTTCAATAAGTAAGGAGAGAGGGTTTTAGACTCCATAGTGTTGCCATTAGAGATAGATGACTGCAAGACAGAAGTGAAGTTCTACATAATTGATTTAGATACATATTTCACTGGTTTGTTTGGTAGGCCTTGGATACATGGAAATAACACGGTTCCATCCTCTTTACATCAGTGCATCAAATTTCAAAGAAGTGGAATTAAGTATTGTGTCAAAGGAGACTTGAAGCTATTTTCAGTGGAGAGGTCGAGATATATGAGGACGTGACCTATTATCTTTTTCAAAAGTCTATTCTGTGAACTTAGGCAATGTTAAAAAAAAAAAGAAAAAGAAGAAAAAGAAAAATAAAAAAAAAGAAAAAGAAAAAAAAAGATGAAAATGCAAGTGAGTGAGAAGAATCAGGAAGAAGTAGAGCAAGTTAGATTCCACCCACGCTTTATTCCTCCATGAACACATGAGTAGGATGTCGACCTCCACCGTGTAGAGGAAGGGCGATCTAGATGTAGTTTTAGAGGTGAAAGATCTCCATGCTGGTAGCCAGCTAGTAGGAGCCATATTCCAGCTCACAGGAGTACCCCTGCTATCTACATAGACTTAGAGTCTAATTCAGAGGATGAGTCTCAAGTGGTTAGCACACCAATCAAAGCCTCTCAGCAGGTCCCTTTGGAGGTGACATTCAAGCCAAATAGCCATGAACACTAGGCCTCTAACTAAAGCATGAATGTATTCGAGTTATTATGTAGAATACTCAAGTAGTAGTTGGGGACTTTTGTTCTAACCTTACTCTCTTCCCATAAAGTTGAAGGTTTAGTAGTTATGGAGGCCCCCAAGTCATCCACAGATGTCAAGCCAAAGAGACTTTTGTTGGGAACAACATCTTCAAGTCAAGAAGCTGATGTAGAACTTGAGGATGATTCATATAAAGATTTAATACAACCATATTTTGATTGATATTCACCTTATGTTATTAATTTGACAAAGAAGGGATTAATCCCACATACTTTGTCTAAACACAAGTCGAACTACTTTGAAAGGCTATGGGACAACCAAAGCAGACATCGTCTATCAAGACTAGGACTAGGATTTGGCACAATGGGTCCAATCGATGATGACAACCTTTGCCTAGTCATCACAAATCATTTGGAATCGGATATGTTCTTTTCAAATCATGCTAACTCATATGAAGAGGTGTGTTTAGAAAGTTCAGATGATCCAAATGATCTTAAAGTTAGAGATGCCCCAGAGTTTTAAGAGGAGATCAAGTCAATCATCGATGAGCTAAAAAAAAATCAACTTAGGAACAGAAGATAATCCACATATAACATACATTAGCTCCTTATTGAATGAAGAAGAAACCAATAACTTAGTTAGGTTATTAGATGAGTTTAATGAGTGCTTTGCATGGATTTATGAAGAAATACCCAATTTATCTCCTAATGTAGCAATCCACATAAGCTAGCAGTAGACCTTAATGTTAACCCTATCAAGTAGGCTCCTAGACGCATGCGATTAGACATTGAACAACAGGTCATTTTTCAAGTCAAGAAATTGATCAACATTGGTTTTATTAGGAAGAAAAATATCCTACCTGGTTGACTAGTGTTGTCCCAGTTAAGAAAAAAAATGGCCAAATTCACATATGCATCAATTTTAGGGATCTAAATAAGGCAATCCTAAAGATGAATTTTCTCTACCAATCCTAGAATTGATGATGGACATTGCCTCATCTCATGTAGTATTCTCTTTCATGGATGGGTCATCTGGCTACAACCAAATTGAGATATCCCTAGAGGATGAGAAAAATACTATTTTTCAAACCCCGATCAGAATCTATTCTTATAAGGTCACGCCTTTCAGCCTTAAAAATGTTGGTGCTACATAGCAATAGGCCATGACTCAAATCTTCAACAAACTCATTTATCATCAAGTTGAATGTTATGTTGATGATATTCTAGTCAAAGAAAAGGAAGGCCATCTCTTTGACTTGAGAGTAGTTTTCAAACAGTTAAGATAATTTAAACTTAAAATGAATCCCCTAAAGTGTACATTTGGAGTAGCTTCAAAAAAATTCCTTGGGTTTGTTGTTGTGGAATAGAAATCAATCCAAAGAAGAAAGGCTATCTTAGAAATGCCACCCCTAAAAGTTTAACTCAACTGGATCAAAGGGCGGCATATCTAAGATGCTTCATTTCTAACTTATTAAGATAGTGACAACTATTTTCAGCACTTGTCAAAAAGGATGCTAAGCACAAGTGGGATGATAAGTGCCAACATGCCTTTGAATATATAAAGCACTACCTGATGACGCTGCTAATTCTAGTAGCCCCTATCCCAGGCAAGCCGCTCATACTATATACCACTGCATTTGATGACTTCCTTGGCACTTTGTTAGCTTAAACTAATGATGGAGGGAAAGAAAATAAAATTTACTATCTCAATCATTGTCTAGTCCTTAATGAGGCAAACTACCCACCTATTGAGAAGCACTACATAGCTTTAATCTTTGCATCCCAAAATCTATGACACTACATGCTTTCTCATAAGGTGAATCCGATCTCTAGGATTAACCCACTGTAATATCTCATGACAATACCAACATTATCCAGACAGTTGGTGTGTTGGTCCAAGATTTTATCATAGTTTAACATCACATTCGTATCCTTCTGTATGATGAAAGGACAAGCACAATGATTTCTTAGCAAAGACACCCACTTCTCGGTGATTCTCTACTTAGTGATGACCTCCCCGATGAACAATTCATGAATTTAGAGGACACTAGAATTCACTATTGGGAGATGTACTTTGATGGTGTGGCTTCCTTTCAAAGAGGAGAAGAATCATAATCTACCATCCCAGGAAAGGCAGGGGTAGGAATAGTTCTTCTAACTCTGGTTCGCTATGTGATAAGATTCTCATATCATTTGTCCAATCCATGCACCAATAATGAAGTCAAACATGAGGCTCTGATTATCAGTCTAGAGTTAGCCATTACACTATGCATCTAGAGAGAATCAACATCTTCGGGATTCTCCAGTTATCAACCAAATTATTGGGTCTTATAAGGTTTTGAAGCCTAAGCTCCATCATTAACACAAGTATACCATGGAATTATTGGCTCAAATCCCAGAGGTTACCATCTACATGATTTCTTAAGTAGAAAATGTTGTAGTGGATGCATTAGCCAAGCTTGTGAGTGTGAAGATGAGTCTATACCAATAAGGTCCAAAATAGATAAGTCTTATCCCTTGTTGACGCTGAACTCATCAAGAAACTCTCTCTTGAAGGGGATGTTTCCATTGCCAAAAAGGATGATGATTTAGATTAAAGGCAACCATTCTTGTATTACCTACATACTAGAAAACTACCTCAAGATAATTCTTTTGCCCATGAAATAGAGAGCCCTTTCATACATCATGGATGGCACCTTGTACCGGATCTTCGATCATATGTGGTTCCATTATTTGGACATACATGAAGCCCATAAGAATGTGATCGATGTACACTCAGGATTATGTGGAGCTCACCAATCCGGTCCAAAGATGAAAGCTAAGATCAAGAGACTAGGATGCTATTGGTCTTCAATGATCACAAACTATATGGATGTAGCTAGGAGATGCCACCAATGTCAGGTGCACAGTGAGGTCCTACACCAACCACCCAACATTCTACATCCTACATTGGCCTCATGGATATTTAAGTGTTGGTGTACTGACATAGTGGGCCCAATCTATCCTCCTTCTTCTAGGGGTCACCAGTTCATTCTAGTTGCCACCGACTATTTTTCCAAGTGGACGGATGCAATCCCACTCAGAGGTCACCGCCAAAGATGTGCTCCAATTTCTCAGGAATCATATCGTATATAGGTTCGGGGTGCCTCAACGAATTATATCTGATAATAGAACTATATTCAAGAGCACTAAAATCAATAGCTTTGCCCAAAGACACAACATTAATCAGATATTCCACCATCTACTACCCAAGGGAAAATGGCTTAGCAGAAGCCTTTAACAAAACTTTCATCCAAATATTAAAGAAAACACTCGATGATAATAAGTGATAGTGGCATGAGCAGTTAGTTAAAGTCTTGTGGGCTTAACATACAACTCCAACTCACCCCTCTTTCTCTTTAGTGTATGGGCAAGTTCTAACATTAGAAGGCCAACTCCCATCATTAAGGATAGCTCTGGTAGTAAGATCACAATGGAGCGTAACACCAACTTACGGTTAGAAGAGCTCAAAGTTTGGAGGAGAGACACCTCCGAGCATGCCAGAACCTCTAGTTGTATATAAGCAAAATGATTTAAGCTCATAATAAGTTGGTCCATCTTAGAGATTTTCAAGTAGAAGAGCTTGTTTTAGTTCTAAGGAGACCAATTATTTCCCATCGAAAGATGGGAGGTAAGTTTGAACCCACTTGGAAAGGCCTTTTCCATAGAGAAGGCCTACCTACCAAGGAGGATCTTATCAGCTCATAAATTATAAGGGGGAGTGCCCTATGCTTCTAATCAATGGGCCCTACCTAGAGAAATATTATCCATAAATCTTGTTTGAAAATAATTATCAATAAAAATTATCCTCATTTCAAAATTCCATCTCTTCAAATTTGGTTAGAAATATCTTTGCTTGCGAATCTACCATGATGTGTTTAAGATTGGTGTAAGAGAACCCAAGGGATCCTATCTTTCATCAACACAAACCCAAGCTACACATTTTTCCAAGATTAGGGATAGGTGTAAGAGAACTCAAGAGGCATCTTATTTTGACTAGTACAACTAAGTTAGGTGTAAGAGAACCCAAGCGACATCCATTCTTAGTGGAGTCCTAACTGCTCTTTGTGTCATTTCATCCATTCTTCGATGTGTTTAGGATAGGTGTAAGAAAACCTTAATGTCATCCTACTCCTTCTCTCAACACAAACAAATAAACACATATCTTTTGACTCAGGCTATTTTGATGTGAGAGCAAGCCTAGTGTGGCACTCACTCATTTACTTCTCTAGGTTGGGCTGATAAGCTATCTTGTTAGTGTCACCCTGGTCTCTTGTTGAAGGTGTAAGTTTGCTACGCTTTCTTTCCTAAGTTAATCGATGCAAACTGATGAGCGCCCTGTTTATTTTGTAGGCCTTACTGCACAGCTAGTAAGCTATCCCATGTTCACTTTGTTTAAGAGGATGTAAGCCTACACGCTTTCTTCTTGATCATAGGACTAGTAGAGTATATTTGAGGCTTATAAGTCCCCTTGCTCTTTCCTCTTGACTACTTCAAGCTTGGGATTAGTCCTACACGGGACTCCTCGCTAGTAGTCGCCTAGTCCATCTCGGCCGAAATAAGATAGATTATGGTAATCAATTTCACTTTAGGGAGATGTAAGCCTACACACCTTCTTTCTAGACTGATTATTGCAAACAGATGGGCACCTTAGGTTGGTGTTTTGCCATGTGAACCCACCCGGGATACACCACTCTTGGTAGATGTGAGTCCCCACACTTTCTCCTTGAGTTGGCCACCCCAATATCTGTGCATTTTTTTTGTGGTTCTCGGATAAATCCCCTAATGGAACCTCCTCCCTATGGGCACTCTATTTAGATCACTCCTTAGTGATCCCATTTAGACACTACCCCAGTAACTCTTGGATTGACATCCCCTTTTCCTAGTAGCCACGTGGTTGGAGAATTTATCTTATGCGATTCTCCTTAGTCCAAGTAAGTCAGATAAGACTAGGCTTATATAAGCTCCTTCTCGTATCCACACCAACATGGTCCATGCATAATAACAAATCAAAGTATATATATTTTTGCTTGTGGATTAGAGTAAAACACCCAAGCATTTTCCCAAGCGTCATCCTATCTTTATGTGTCGAAAACCCCTTATAGGAATCGCTAGACTACTTTCAAGTTGAGACAAGTCCCTGGGTCGGCACTCTCTCCGTAGTCACCCTTAGGTTGGGTTCAACTTGTTGTGCCACCAACGAGTCACCCTGATGGTCGTCCTTGCTTTGAAAGATATAAGTCTATCACACATTCTTTCGACGATCATTACACACCATCCTTAGATATGATTTGTTGTGCTATCAATTGATCACCCGGTTCCTTATTTAAGTTGCAAGTCTATACGCTTTCTTCTTCCTGACTATTGCACCAAAGGCACCCTTAGGTTGGTTAGCTCACCCCATGGAGACTATCCCTTTGGATTTTAAAATTTAAGATAGGCTAATATTAGCTCCTTCTTAGTAGATCTATCAATATCCATCCCAAATTAAATTAATTATGACCATTCTTGAGTCGATACAGTCCAGGGCATTCTCTCAAATAGTCGCTTAGTTTGTTGTGATTTGTTGTCATATCGACGATTACCCTGGTTACTTGCTGGAAGTTGTAAGTCTACATGCTTTCTTCTTAAGTTGACCATTGCACACAAAGGCACCCCTTAGGTTGGATTTCTACCGATGGTGGTATACTATCCCTTTGGATTTATTTGAGATATGTCTAGCCGATATTGGCCCTTTCTTAGATCCATCACTGTGGTCCATCTCATCAAATCCATCATCCGCTCTCCAGTGGAGCCCGAATTAAATCCATCCACTCTTGCCTTTAGTGGATAATATGAACCTACTTCCTTAGTGGAAGGTTCATCCACATTATCCTGGATCCCAGAGCTCATATCTCCTAGATATGTCCTCAAAACCAAATCATTTTCTCCCTAGTGGAGCCTCGATCATAATAAAATCAAATTCTCATCCCTAGTGGATTCCCACCAATTGACTCAAATCAAATTTCTCCTAGTGGGCCTCAAATCATAATCGAAATTTCTCCCCCGAGATGTAAACTAAATCAAATCCTTATCCCTGGGTGATCCAACACGCCCTAGTGGAAGGTTCATGCACTCACCCCTAGAAGATCTTTCCTTCCCAAATCAATATCAAACCAACTCAAATTCTTATCCCCAATGGATAAATTGGACCTGCTTTCATAGCAGAAGGTTCACATACTTAATCCCTCAGCGGATTCTTTCTTCCTCATCTATGCCCTTGGCATGAGTTGAGTTGCACTAAGATTTTTGATTCTATCTATAACTCAGGTTTAGTAGATCATTTATTAGTGCTTGTGACCCTTTGGATGTTTTTGATCATCTCGGTCAACACCAATATGTGCAAAGTACCTTATTGACCTCACTTTTGGAGTGAGTTCTCAACTTCCTCATAGATCTAGAGTCTTATAAACACTAAGTGCTCCTTAGTCTTAAGACACTTCTAGTGATTAGTGAACACTTAACCTGGACTTAGAAGAGTTAGCCAATAATAGGTTATGCCTTAGGGATCTAGGAAGACTACCTACCTATAGCCTTAAACTCAATCCTTGCTTCCCTTCTAAAACCAAACCTTAAATTCAAGTCCAAATCACAAATCAATTCCAAATCAAATGATTGAAACCCATGATTGAATTCAAATTCCAAAATATTTCCTTAGCCATTTGAGTTTATCTTATGGACTTAGCCTTAACCAAATTCAAATCAACCCCAAACTCAAGTGATTTTCTCATGAATCATTTATATCTTCATTTATATTCTCAAATATAAATGGAATATAAGTTCAAATTGCCAAAACTAAATCCAAAATCAAACCAAATTCTAATTTATACCCTTTTAAGCCTATTCCTTGAACTTGGTCAAATCCAATCCAAATCAACTCAAAACGCATGGATTTTTTCATGGTTCAATCATTCCTTCAATCATTGCCCTAAATATAAACATAAACTACAATTATGAAATGAAATCCAAGCTAACCCAAATCAAACTCAAGTTAGCCCTTTTGACTTGAAATTGTCATATGAACCAAAATCCATATGGCTTCAAATCACTTGCAATTGGATTTATATTTCCATCTCAAACCCATTTATCAATATAACTAAACTTGAATCAAGCCATGATCAAGTTAATTAACCCATTTAGGTCCAGTTGACCCAAAGTGACCTAAAAGACCTTTTTGAGTCAAGTTCTAATTCAACCCAAAATGGATTGAACTAAGCCCATCCAAACCTCATATCATGATCAATAATCATCCTAGGTTAATTAATTGTCTTGAATTGGATCAAACCAAGTCAACCTAGCTTGTTGACCAAGTTAACCCTTAACCCAAATAAAACCTAAACTAGCCAAAACACACTAGATGCCAAATTCATAATCAATGATTGAACAAGACCAAACTCTCAATTGAGCCAAACTAAGTCCAATTGGCCATTTGACCCAAGTTGACCCAAATTGGCCTAAAAAGCCAAAATAGGCCAAATCAAAACCCAACCCAAATTGATTGCAACCAATGGCTCAAGCTCATTCCAAATCACTTATTGAACTTGACCAAAGCTATGATTGAGCCCAATTTGACCAATTGGTCAACTTGACCTATCCTAGCCCAAGTTGACTTAAAGGGTCAAATTAGCCAAAATCCTAATTAATTCCAAATTAAATCAAACCAAAGCCTACAATCATTTTTAATTATCCAATTGAACTTGACTCAACACCTAACCTAATGTAATTTGGTCAAATTGGTCAAATTGGTCAACTTGACCCATTTGACCTATATGAACCTAGATGAGCCATAATCAAATCCAAAGCAAATTGAATCAAACAAATGACACCAATACACTCCAATTGCTCATGTGAACTTAACACTACCCTTAGTTTGACCCAATTTGACCAATTAGTCAACTTGACCCAACCTAACCTAATTTGACCTAAATAGGTCAAATCAAGCTAAATCAAACCAAATAAACTCCAAACCACTTGAAAATTGGCTAACCCATGTTTGATTCCCAAATATGCCTAAATCAAACTCATAGCCAAATGACCACTTTACCCTTATGTTTAAGTCATCCCATGAGATAAGACACATGCATATTTGGTCATTTCCTACCCTGGCAACTTGACACCCAATCATAGGTCCACTAGGCACTTAGGACCATGCTACCCAAAGGTGCTTGGTAGGCCATGGTTCATGGGAGGTGAAATCACCTCCCATTCCCATTGGAGCTTTTCAAACCATCAAGGACATCCACTACCTCCCTTGACAGCCACCTCCACACCCTTACCCAACTAAACCGAGCCATTTCATCCACCCAAGGACCTCTACAACCCTCTAAAATGGCCAAATAATCAAGAAAAAGCCAAACTAGCTGTGGCCATTCGATCCAAGGAATGAGGGGTATACACCCCTCATTCTCACTCAAACTAACACACTCACACTCGATTCAATCTTAGCAGCCAAGAACGCACATCACAGAGTAATTTTAAAGGATTCCTAATATCCCCAAAATCCCTACTCTCTGTTTTATGTGAAATCAAAATAAGGGAGCCTCAATCTGATTGCCATTTGCTCAAATCTTGACCAAAGTGGAATTAACTTTGCACACACCATCCTTGGACCTAGACAAGCTGAAATGAATCATCCCCCAAACTTCTCAATGGCTAGAGGGTGGAGTTTGATCAAAACCATTGCCTATGTGTTAATCTTTGAGCAAACTACACCAAATTAAGGCTCATGCGCTCAACAAGGCTTCATTTCTACCAAACGGAAGCTTCCTCAATCGTTGGAACCGTCGATCATAAGCTCCAGTGAGGTATGTCATTAAAAGTGATCCTTGAATGAAAATAGGTTTTTGTTAAAGAAAATTCTATGTCATGCGATTTCCATCATTGATTTCTTTGATGTGGGATTGATCTCCATGAAGCTCGGTGTGCTCAGATCGAATGACAATCGATGGATGGTATTCATCGTTCACCGCTCTAGAGGAGACGGATCATAGACCATCCATTCTCTGTGATTGGAATGGATGGTCCTAATCTGATCACACGTTAAATCCTTTGATTTCCCCTCTAAATTACATAATATTGCCATCATCTTAGATCGATGATCCATGGAGTTAACGCCGCCGCCATCCCAGCGCCTTTGGGTGTGACTACTTAAATAGTGAATCCCATCACGCCACGTGGAAATGCCACCGCATTAGTGTGCCATGTTAGGCCCTGAGCAGATTAAGGCTTTAAATATGCTTAATTAATTTTTTTTTAGTCCCAAACTTCCTAAATTCATAACTAATCCTAGAAAATTCCAAAAATACAAACTTAGGCTAATTTTAGCAATATTTCAAAGAAGGATCTAGAAAATTATTATTAATTCATTTTGAACAGTGGTTTTTATTTAATTAAGGTTTAATTAGAAATCTAATTAGCTTAATTATTACTTAATTAGTCACCCAATTGATCTCCAAGTTTCTATGGATATTTAGGGGGATGACCTTTGCCTCCAATCCCTCTTAAATAATTAATTAATTAACACCCCTTAATTAATTAATTCACAAGATTAATTAAAAATTCAAATCATATTAGTTAAAAGGATTTAGGGATTGAGACTTAGGCTCCCTTTTTTATCCCTTTCTCTAAGTCCATCTCATTTTGATTGGTTAAGGTTAATTAATAATTAATTAATTAATTAATGAACTCAATTAATTCAGTTGAATCTATTTCTCTAATTTAATCATAGCTCTTTGGGTGTTCAATGACCCAAAGTGAGAGATGATGAAATTATGGTTAGCTCACATGTGAGAAAACCATAAAAGTAATTAAGATCCCTTAAGCCTAATTATTAACTATTAATCATGAGCTAATTATTAGCCCATTCATTTCTTAGGAGCATTGCAAATTTACTTTTCATGTGGTTGCATATCATATTGGCTCATTATTAATTAGTTAATTAACTTAAGATGATGTAGGTAATGTTGGTGTTTTCTCTGGGACAGAGAAAAGAAATGTCACCACATAGAGTTTAAGAATATTTTATTTAGATGACCAAATATGGCATTAAGGAATAAACACATTATCTCGAAAGATAAACATGCTCTCATATAATGGATTCGATCATTTCAATAAAAGACTCATAAAGCTAATGGGTCTTTTGTGTACCAGAGTATTTTCCCTTGAACTACATGGAAAAGTAGAATAGGATTTATTTTATCATGGGATCATGGTTCCCTATAAAGGCAAGTCTCTAAAGTTAATTACATCTTAGGAAGGGTCTCTTCCTAAGAATACTCTCGATTAAATAAATAAGTGGTCATTCCTAAAGATTACTAAGGTAACTTTCAAAGGAATGATTTCTAGAAAATTTAATTGAGAGGGGTCCGAATTGGAGAGAGTTATTTTCAAGAGTCAACTGGGAAAGAGTAGGAAATGTCTATTGATACTAGATACCCAGCATTTCAACTATCCTATGATTGGGCTTCAAATTTTGGATTTAATTTTAGATTTTGAGTTGTCATTTTCTTAAAAATCTAAAGCTTAGATTCTATCGACAAGACCGTAAATGCCTGGGTTGAAGACTTATTCTTAAAAGGATGCTTGAACCTAGTCTATAGCCTTCTAACACATGTCAGATGGTCGACTTAATTCTATCCTTTAGAATCATTGGCCATTCTTTTCACTTGAGGGAACTAGCCTATCCCTAACTCTTCTGGACTTACAACTTTCTTGGAGAAGGCTGCCAGCTAACACCACCTAAGCACATTTTAAATTCATGAAGTCAAGTCACATGAATGCAAGATGGTTGGGCATATTTTAGGAAAGGAGTCTATGAACCTAGGCTCACTCCCTAACTCGTAGGATCATGTAGGACATGAGGATGCATCTAACTAATGCATATTTTTTTATATTTTATGAATTTTGAGTCAAGATTCATTTAGGTCATAGGAATGCAATTTATGCCTAATCCATGCAATTAGAAAAAGGTTAGGCCAAATCAGAATAGAAGAAGGTGTTCTTCCATCATAGGCTCTCAAAGATAAAGCCCAAGTTCTCTAGCAAAGATGGAAGCCCTTCCTTAATCAAGAGTGAAATAATATGATTTATGTTTGATTTTTGACATCCAGCTAAGGGGTTGCTACATATTTTATCTTGATTTAATACTTAGGCTTTCATATGAAGATTATGAGTTATATTTATTTTTATGTTTTGATTGATTTAATTTAATTTGGTAGAAGATTTAGTTTATCCTATGAGCCTACATCCAACCAGTCATCACAGCCCAAACATAACATAGAAAGAAACCTAGGAAAAGCATGATGTTTCTATTACACACCCAAAATAAATCAAGCCAAATTAATTTAAGAAAATAGGACAATGCGGCCAGGGACTGCTATACACCCTGGAAGAAACAAAAATGGGTAGTCGAGTTCTGCCCTTATACAACCCGACCTAAAACTACAAGTTTAGTTCTATGGGTCTTCTTTCCAGGAAAGTCCCCTTCTTCAAGGACATCCATCGGGCTCCACTGGGGACCACCACACCATCTCCTCTGGTCAATCTAATCCTAGACCATAGATCCTAACCTAATTTTATGCTCAAATTTATATTTAAATTTCAAAAGAAATCATAAACCCTGCAAAATAGATGTTAGGATATACACACAGCACACAAAGCAATTTATATTTTACAAATATACGGGCTTAGCATTTGTTGCTTTCCAAGCCCACCTATCCTATAAACTATATTAAGGGATTTTCAACACCTGCAAGCAAACAACAATTTTATGATTTATTTATTACAATGATCCCTTTAACACAATCCCCTGCATAAAATAATATTAATTCTAAAAAAATGCCCTACCATCCAGTTTAATGAACAAACAAGCCTAGGCATCCAGTCTAAAGAAATACATCACATAGACATATGAAGTACAACACAAAAGATTAAAGAAAATCATTTAATGATCTAACCTAGATCTAGAGTCAATGAGTTAAGTAATTTAATCTGTGTAGAAGTGGGGTTTTTGTGGTAAGGCTTTCTAGGCTTTAAGTTCAAGTTTAAGTTTGAAGTTTGAATTGTTTAATTTTTTACCATTGGTTGGTTTCAATTCAAATGGTTTAGTGGTTTAATTCCCATTTTTATGTTCATTTTATTTGGAAAAAGTAATATTTAAGTTTTCAAGAATGAGAAGTAGAATGAATTTCATTTTTAGGTGAAACTCACTTTATTCCACATCCTAAATTCTAATGAAGTTTCCAAAAGTCTAACTAAGATTCTTAAGTATCATAATTGATCCTTTTGATGTTATTTATGTTTGGATTTGATTTATGTTATTTCATTTGTTTGAATTAGTTTGTTTGATTTAATTTGTTTGATTTGTTCCATTTTGAGTTAAGCTATATGGGTTTCATTTGATTTGGTTCATGTTAATTTAAAGAGTTTAGATTAAAGATTGATTTCATTGGATTTAATTTAAGTTGTTTAAATCATGGATTTGTAAGCTTAAGGTTTAAGTTCATTAATATGAATTAGTACCTTAAGTTTGTTCATAGATTAAGCTTAACCTAAAGTATTTTAAGGTTATTTGATCAATTTAATTGACTAAGTTTTAGATTCATTCTTAAATTTTTTAGAGATGAGTGTTTTCATTAAATTTCATTGATTCAAAGTTTAATGTTTAAGATAATTAGTAATCTTATTAACCTAAGGTTTTACCTCATTAACCTAAGATTGAATTTGATCACTTTAATTGACTTAGGATATTTAGAGAAGTTTCTCAATAGTTTTATGATATCTGATTGAAATTGATTTGAATTACCATTTAATTTAATAGATTAATTAATTTGTTTATCCTAATATTTGATTAACATTGACCTAAGGATTTAGAAAATTAACAACTTCTAATCTAGAGTTCAATTGGTATTGAATATTTTCTCACAAATGGGGTTACATGCCAATTTCAAATGTTCAAATTTTCATCTTTATTAGATTTGTAATTAAAGAGTAATTATGGTTTTAATGATTTCATTAAAACCTAAATTAGGCCTAAATTTTTGAGATTCAGTTAAGAGTTTTATTTTCATAGTTCTTCACAAATACCTTTCCAATGAGAATTTATTCATAATTTTGGCTAACTAGGTTGATTTTCTATGATTTAATTAAATTCAAGTTATTTAATTGAATTATTTAATTCATTTAATTGCTTAATTAGGTGTTTAAGGATTATTGGGTTTAATTGAGTTTAAGTGATATTTTAATGTTTACTGAAGTTCATTAGGGTGATTTAAGGTTGTTAGCTTAAAATTCCTAATTATTTCATTAGGGATTAATTAATTTAATTAATTTAGGGTTAAGCATATGAAATTTCAATTTCCATTAACTTCAATGAATTAAATTCTAAAAAATTCACCTAAGGTGTGTTTTATGCTTAATTTCATTTCCCCAAAGTTTCAAATTAATTGGATTATTAATTTGAGAGTAATTAGGGTTTAATATTTTTTAATTAAACCTAAATTAAGGGAAAAATACCCAATAAAAATAAGAGATTTTAATTTCTATGGATTCCTCTCATCAAGATGAATCCATCGAACTCTCATTTGCTTTTTTTTGATTTTGTATTTATTTTTCTATGATTTTAGAATTTTTGTAATTTTTAAATATTTTAAACCATTAAATAATGGTATTTAAGTGGTCCACGCGGAGTGGCGCGGTCATGCACCCATGGTGTGTCTATGCATGGCCACATCATGGTCCACGCGGGATCCCACATGGTGCCGCCGTCGTGGTTACAGTGATGATCTTGGACCGTCTGATTAATGATTAGATGGTCTAGATGGATTCCACGATTCTTTGGGGAAAAAATCATTCGGTCCACCTAGATCTAGATCGTCTGATCCAGATACATGGATCGGATGGCAAAGAGCTCATCTCCTTCATTTCCTATGGGAGCCGAGAACCGTCCATCTTATTTTGCTAATATCTTTTGATCTAGGCAATGAAATCAAACGATTTCAATTGTTACATGATCCTTGAAGGAAATCTTATGATTCTATATGGCTTGATCTCACTAGAGATTGAGTTTTATTTGAAAATGACCAAGGCTAAAAACCATTAAAAAAATGAAGGTCGTAAATGGCATACCTCGTTAACTTGAGTTTTGAGCAGGGGAGTTGTTTCCATTAGCTTCAAAGCTTTAAGAGAAGGTCTGCGCCAAAGGAATTGAGTTGATTTGCTCTGTATCATTCCCTAGACCAACTAGGCTTTCAGTTTTGAAGCTTTGGAGGTTTACACTATTCTCGACCACTTGGAATGTGGGGAAGGGGTCATTTGGCTTCAGTTTGGATCTCTGAAGATGAAGGGAGCCTCAATTTTTCTTGAGGAAAAGTGTATCTTGGTTTTGCTATTTGGCCAAGAGCTTTAAAGTTTATTTATGCTATTCCTTGGTCGGCTAGGAGTATGGAGATATCTTGGAATCTTGCTATTTCACTCCCCTTCGTATTACATGTGTCATTTAAAGAATGAGGAAGAGGTGGGGAGGTGATGAGGGCAAAAGGAATTTTGCCTTCTTCCCTTTGACTTTGCATTTGGTTTCTTCCTATTCAGAGCTTAGTATGAAATAATTAAGGGGTTTTATTAAGAGTAATCAAGGTTCCTTAAATATTTTAATCGTTTCCCCATTAATTTCTTTTTATTTGACTCACTTAATCCAAATGGGGTTAAGTGAATTAATCTTGATTTCACATGGGTCAAATGACTTATTTGACCCAATTACACCTAATGGGAAATTAGGTTATGTCTCATGATCATCTCCAAATAATTTAGGTCAATCATCTTGTATTTATTTTGATTTTCTTTGGGTTTGAGTTCAATATGACCTATTTAGGCTATTTTGACTTAAATGGTTTAATTAGCCTAATCTAGGTGTAGATGTACTCAAATATCTTTGTAATTGTTGTCAAACATATTTATTTGATCATTTGAAATATTTTTTGATGATTTAATTTGGTCAAATTTTAGTGGGTTGACTTTTGACCAAGTGGGTCCACTTAAGTCAAACCTAGGTTGACTAGAGTTTACTTCTGGTTTGACTTTGAACTTCCATTTTATTTTGTTGATTTGTTTAAATTAATTCATATTGGATACTTGAGTTGATCATACGTAAGCCAAATAGGTTAGATTCAACCCAAGGTGAATTCTCTAGGTCACTAAGCATAGTGTCCTATGCATTGAATTAAGAAAATGCTATTTGATATTAGGATCTCCTAATTGCTAAATTAACCTCATCCAAAAATGAGGTGAACAGGTAAGGGTTAATTAATCCACTTAATTCATACCATAACCTAATTAAAACATAAAATTAACCTAAATTTTGTTTTCTAAACCAAATTAACTCACACATAGGAAATGAGATTAGGATTCCTCTCTTAATATATACTTTAAGTTAAATGATAATCATTTATTCCATAATGCACACTATTAGACACTAACTCATATCTGATAAGATATGTTATTTTCCAACCTTAATCGAGAGTGCTCTCTTACTATGCTAAGAGGGGTAATTAACTATGAAGGCTTGTTTTCATAATAAGTGAAACCTAGATCTAAATAATCCTTACATAATGTTAGGGAAAATCTGGTTGAATATATATCAATCTGTCTTATGGGTAAACATACTTATAACCATCTCAATGAAGATGGAAAAAAGCATCCTCAAAGGTATTTTTTTGAGCGATCAACCATGTAATCCAATTTTAGTGATTAACAAAATGTACTTTTTAAGGAAGACATTAGATTTATCTTTATTAAATTTCATGCCAACAATGGCTTTAAAATGGTGCGTTATATCAATCATATTTTTGATAGACCATATGGAGGCATTTTAGAAAGTAAGGATGTCATCATCAAAAAAGTAAGTAAAAGATAGGATAACCTCCAAGGTTGTAATGCCATTTTCAGTTAGTGAGGTTGAGATTTATGAGGATGCGACCTACTATCTTCCTCAAAATACCCTTTCTCTTGAACTTGGACAAAACTCAAATTCAAAAGAAAAAGGAAAGGAAAAAAGAAAAAGAAAAGAAAAATGAAAAATGCAAGTGAACAAGAAAGGGGAATTGAGTAAGAAATAGATCCACATATCATATTCCACTCACAGTTCATTCTATCATATGGACATGTGGGTAGGATGACTCAACCACCACCACGCAAAGGCAGAGGCAGTTCCAGAGGTGGAAGACCCCCTAGTTGGCCATCAGTCAATAGAGGTCATGTTCCAGTTCATAGGAGTACCCCTACTATTCACATAGACTTGGAATCCAGCTTGGAGGACGAGTCTAATGGAATAGTATACCAGCCAACCCCTCTTAGCGGCTTTCATTGGAGGTGAATTTCAATCCAGACAAAGACGAAGACTAGGCTTCCAGACAAACCAAAGCATTCTAATCAGATTTATGTGAAAGTATGAGGCAACAGCTGGGAACCTTAGCTCTAACCTTACTTACATCTTAGAAAATTGAAGGTTTACTAGTTAAGGAAGTCCCTAAGTTACCAGTGATATGAAGTTGAAGAGATTCTTTTTTGGATCATCATCCTTAAGTCCTGAAGTTGATGTAGAACTTGAGGAGGATACATTTAAAAGTTAATAGAATTACCACTTGACTTTTACTCGCCTTGTGTTCATAATCTTATACATAAAGGTTTAGTTCCTCATACATGGTTCAGGCATAGGTCGGAGTACTTTGAAAAGTTATGGAACAATATAGAAAGGGAATCACAATCAAGAGCATGACTAGGATTCGATACAGTCGGTCCAGTCGATGATGATGATTACTGCTTAATTATTACCAATCATTTGGAATCTAATAGGTTCTTTTCACATAATATTAACTCTTATGAGAATGTGTGTTTAGAAATCTCAGATAATCCAGATGATCTCCAAATCAAGGATGCACCTCCAAAATTTGAAGACAAGATTCATTCAATAATTGATAGGCTTAAAGAAATCAACCTTGGGACGGAAGAAAATCCACACCCAACATACATCAGCTCATTGTTGAATGAAGAAGAAACCAATGACTTAGTTAGGCTATTGGCTGAGTTTAAAGACTGCTTTGCATGAAGCTATAAAGAGATGCCCGAATTATCTCTTGACATAGAAATCCACAAGATAGCAATAGATCATAATGCTACCCCTATTAAGCAAGCTCCTTGACACATACGATTAGAAATCGAACAAAAGGCCATTTCTAAAGTCAAGAAACTGATTGATACTGGTTTCATCAGGAAAGAAAAATATCCTACTTGGTTAGCCAATGTCGTCCCAGTTAAGAAGAAGAATGGCCAAATTTTCATATGCATTGATTTTAGGGACTTAAATAAGGCATGTCCTAAGGATGAGTTCTTCCTATACCAGAATTAATGGTGGACATCACCTCATCTCATGCAATTTTCTCTTTCATAGATGGGTCATCTGGTTACAACCAAATCAAAATGTCACCTAAAGATGAAAGAAACATTGCTTTCCGAACCTCAATCGTAATCTTCTATTATAGGGTCATGTCTTTCGGCCTTAAAACTACTGGTGCTACATACCAATAGGCCATGACTCAGATCTTAAATGAACTCATCCATCATCAGGTTGAGTGTTGTGGGTGAAAATTTTCCACACAGATATATAGAGTTGCCTTCAAATCTGTCTGGTTTAAAGGAGAGGCAAAACTATATATATAGAAATTCATCTTTTTAAGATGCCACGCAGATCCACAGATGTACTTATTTAGGTGATCGAGTACATCATCAAGGAAATAGTGTACTATCTCAAAAGATAGAAGTCATTATCCTTTAATGGACCTAATCACCTCAATAAGGACTCCTAATGACATTAGGTCTTCAGAGTGTACTAGAGATTCTTCCCTTACTTTACATGAAAAAGTAAAGCAGGGTTTATTTTAATTGGGTTCGTTAAGTTTCCTACAGGGGCAAGCCCCCATAGTTAATTACATCCTAAAACTCTCGATTAAGGTAAATGATCATTATCTCTAAAGATTTTAATAGGAAGGACTATCAATCGATTGATTTATTTTTGAAGATCAAATGGGAATGATCAAAGAGAGATTTATTATCAAAGCCAAAATGAGAATGAGTACAAGATGCTCACGATGCAAGGAAACCTAGAGAGCATCTCAAACTATCCTATAGTTGGGCTTTATGATTTTAGAAATTGATTTAGTTTGTTTGAGTTGACTTTTTATTAGAATTCTAAGGCTTATTATTCCATAACACAAGATTATGGAAATGCCTAAGAGGTGAGGAATTATGCTTAGGGCTTGCAAAAGGGAAAAATAACCTTAGAACCTATATCTAGGGAGCTTCGGCGAGGGCCAGAAGCACAACCTAAATCTAAGATAAAAATGGGTACTTGGTTTGCCTCCACAAGAGAGAAAAAACCACCTGATAGCTTGGACTTACAACTGCCTGGGGGTGGCCACCAACTAACTCCTCCTATGATTTTTAAACACATGTAGGCAAGTCTTTATTCTTAATGAAAGATAGTTAGGCTATTTTATTTAGAAAGAGACTAAGTCCTTAAACTCACTCCCTAAAGAGACTAGATCATGAAAAGGGACATGCTTCAAATGACCTAAATCTAATACAATTCAAATTTCATTTTTATTTTTATTTTGCACAATCATTTTTTGCTCAGGCTAAAAGGATTTTTACACCTAATGCACGAGAAATAAATATTATGGGTCAAAATTAGCGAGAAGGGAGGAGGTGAGTTTCCATGATAGCTCTCAAAGGTCAAGCTCAGTTCATTGGCAAAGGGGGAAACCCTCCAATCAAGAGTGAAATAAGATGCATTTGTGCATGATATTACAAATAAATGCTCATCCAGCTAAGGGGTTGCTAAATCTTTTATCTTGATTTTTAAACCTAAGCTTTAGGTGAGGCTATGAGTTGTTTTAGTTTTATTTTGAGTTGTTAAGTTGGATAAAAGATTTATTTTTTTCTAAAGAGCCTAATCCTCATCTAGGCCATACATAAAGTAAAGAAGAAACTAGAAAAACCATGCCACTTAATGCGCAAGTTAAATAAACATCAATCAATTTATAAAACTAGTGTAAAAAGAATAAAAGGTCATTACGGTTGGGCATCACTGCAAAAACCCAAAGAATGGGTTGTCGAGCTCTACCCTTATACAACCCAGATTGCAAATGAATTAAATTATAGTTAAGCAAAAGAAATTCATTGTTATGGGGGTCTTCAAGCTTTCTTTCTTTTTTCCTTTGTTCTTTGGTTCCTCCTTTAAAAGGTTAGAAGGTGGATGCTCCAAGGCTTCACATGGTGCATAAATAGGATCTTATGACCAATGCTCATCCTAATCCCTATAACAAATCATCCCAAAATCTTATTTGTACAAATTTTTAATGAAAAATAAAAGAGAAATCTAACTAACACCTGTAAAATAAAGGTTAGGTAAATCACATCACACAAATCCCAAGCATGTGTATTGGACTTATCACCCCACACATGGGTGACTAAGTCCACCTGGCCTATGGATTTTGCTTAGGGGTATAAAGCACCTGGAAGTAAAAGTATTTATATTTTTATTAAGGATAGCGCCCCTTAAGCACAATCCCTTACAAACTAAGCATGTCCTACCATTCATTATACGAACACACACCCTAACATCCATTCTAAAACATTTACAAAACAAAACATAACATCAAACCATGCACCGACCTAACCTAAGGCTAAAAGTGGTGACTTAGGCTAATGTGTGTGCTTTGAAGGCTTGTGTGGTATGCTTAATTAAGACTTTGGGTTAAAATTTTCTAAGTGTGAAGAACATGTTCAACTTAGAGGAGGGTTTCATTTAAATTATTTAAGTGTTTTGGGTTTGTTTTATTTCATGTTTTAATTTGTTTTAGGTGAAACCTATAATTAATTACTAAGTTATGAAGAGAGGGAAAGAGAAGAGAACTTCTCTTTCCTTCCCTAACCTAAAGTAATTTCTAAGTAAGTTCATATTTTAGTTTGATTTAGGTGAATATTTTGATTAAATCTTTTAATTAATCCTAAGTTTAGAAAAACTGTAAACAAACCTATTCAAAAAGATAGGCATTTTAAAATTAAATCAAAATTCACATAACACACATTACTCCATTTCTTTCCCAACATATATAACATGCATATGGATGGACCCTAAGCATATCTATACATGCAAATAAGAGTATTTAATACACTTTATGATGCATGCTAAGTAATCCATTTAAGAAAATTTAGAAGTTGAATATGCATGATTTTTTCTTAAGTAGAAAATGTTTTCCTTATCCAAAATTTCACATACACATATGAAAGTAGAAAAGGCATAAGTGAGTATAGTGCCATTGTTAACCAGAGGTGTAAGATATAAAACCTACTAGGGCTACTTAAAGCCTCGCAACATCTGGGTTGTCTAGACTAATATATCATTTTCCTTAAATACAAACACATGAATAAAAGAATTGAAATGGAGAAAGATAATGGATTCATTTTTGTTTTATGCAATTTATGCATGCAAACATAGGCAACCCTTCTTAGGTGAGAGCATAGGGATGAATACGATATAGAATTAAGTAAGTGTTGGGTTCTTTTCAAATGAGCCCAACATCTTACCAACTTCTATTCAAAACCATGCTAACATAAGAAGGAAAGAAAACCTATGCTAAACATGCTTTTATAATCGATCACATGCAAGCTTATAATTAAGATATGAATAGCGCACTTTCAGATTTGATATTTTATTTATAAGTTTTGAAAATATTTTGGATTTAGTAGTGATAATAGCCACTCATATTTTACTTTACCCAACACATGCACATTTGACATAAAGTAAACAATTTCCATTTTTAAAATTTGAAACATGAAATGATGAATTCATGAATCACATGACATACAACTTAACATGTTGTGAAAGATTCAAAGAAATGAAAGCATGTAAACAAACTCACTTTACTTAAATCTTAAAGACATTCTTAAGGAATAAGAGAATTTAAAATAAATCGAAGTGAATTTCAAAATGATTTTTGTTTAGTTTGAAGTTTGATTTAATTTTGACAAGGTGAGATGAGTTTGTTATTCCTAACCCATTCCCACATGTGTTTGAGAATTTTGTTTAATTTTTAGGCAATTAAATCCATTTTTATGTGTTGATTAGGTTAAGGTATGAATTAAGTGGCTTAATTAACCCTTACTTACACCCCCTTAGAAAAACTAACTAAGTAATTATGAGCCAATGTGATGACATAAAACCCACAAGATATTTAAATTTACAATGCACCTAATAATGAAAAGGCCTAATATAATTTGGCTCATAATTAAAAGTTAATTAAGCTAAGGGGTTTAGCTTAAGTATATTTAAAAGACCCTTTCACACTTATGAAAGGTGTTTTAATTTCATTAATTGAACTTAGGCTATTAAACACCTAAGCATCTACCCAAGGTATACTAACTATGATCTGGTACTTTTTAGAATTTTTTAAAATTTATTAAGGGGATAATTAATGAGTTAAACTCTTAATCAAGAGAAGATTAAGGAGAGAAGAGGGGGTTTAGGGAATAGCTTAAAAGAAATGCTTCAAAATTATTCTATAAACCTCCTACTTACTGGATCTGACCTTAATCAACTCAAATTAGAGGGTAAAACTATTAATCATACCTTAATTACCCTTGATTATATGAAAGAGATAATTAGGGATTGAAATAGCAATTTTCCTAATTGAGCCTTCAATAAATCTCAAGAAAATTAGAGGAGGTAGAGGTCATCACCTAAAATGAATCCTAGAAATTTGAGATCAATTGATGTCCTAATTAAAGGATAATTAGCTAATTAAGATTTCCAAAGAAACCTAAATTAGAGAAATGGGTCCAGTGAAAATATTTTTTAAATATTCTAGATGAAATTATCTTTCCATAGCATTTTTTTTATATTTTTATAATTTTTCTATGAAGAGTTATGAATTTTAGTAGTTCTATGGATTAATCAAGAATTAATTAGGTAAATAACTAATCCCTACTTAATCCTTAGCTCACGGCGTGACGTGTGGCGGTGGTAGTCAGTGCGCTTTACACGCATCATTCTGTGAGGGTGTGACTTAAACGTCACATCCCAAATGGCGGCGGTGATGCACGCACTATTATCGTCGATTGTCCGATCGAAGATCGGATGGTTAAGGATTCACCTGTGGTTTAAAATAGATAAAGGATTTACTAAACATGCCAAATAATCTCAGCCATCCATCTAAAACATACGGATGGATGGCTAAGATGAGCCAGGTTCTTCAGTGAGGATTAATGGAAATCGTCCATGATCTAAGGGGAGATCCGAGCCCGATCTAGCATAGAATCATACAAGACTCAACCCTCACCATCTAGAGGAATAGAGCAGCCAATCCAATGGTGGATTTCACATGGCACAAATATTTCTTTCACAAAGGACCAACACCTATCAAGCTAAGTGGTCAGAAAATTACATACCTCATCGGAGGTGATCACCGGTGCTCAAGCTCGATGAGATAGCTTCATCTGGTGGAGACGAAGCCCTGTTGAAATTCTTAGGTCTTGAGATTGAGTGGATCAATGAGAATACCAACTCCTCCTTACTTGGGCATCGGCTTTGATACAATTGAGCTCTTCCTTACTGTGGGAACTTCAATCAGAGCTTAGGCAAGTATGACTTGACCCTCTAATGGAGTGTGCAAGAGGAATTTGATTAAGATCAAGTAGATGAAGTTGGATAATGGACTAACCTCCCCTATTTTGCACTGTGAAAAATATTAGAATTAAGGAATTCAAATCCTATCTAAGAAGCTTAGAAAGGCTCTGAGATGGTTGCTCTGGGTTCCTAGGCTCCAATTGATAGAGTGTGTTATGAAATTTCATTGAATTAGGGGAGTATATCTCCCCATATGGTAATCGAACGGTCGAACCATTCCTTGCCATTTTGATCCAATTGCTGAGATTGGAGAGGTTGTTTTGATGGTTTTGAGTGTTCACATGATCAGTTTGATCCCTTGAGTGGAATGCCAACTTCCCATGTGCTGAAATTGAGCTTAGAAGGGAATTTGAAAACCCAATTTCAAGTTAGGTGGTCGGGTTTGGTCTATGGGTTAAATGGGTTGACCCAAACCCATTTGGTTGGGTGCACCACTCATCACTAAGTCCCCTTGAGCTTTTAGGAAAGCCTCAAGTGATTATAAAGAGGGTATCACCAAAATACCCATGGTCTAGGCCAAAATTTGTTCTATGGCCTAGGGGTAGAATAATCATTTTGCCATTTTTCCACTTTGGGTATGTTTGGTATGTTGAGAAAATAGGTTTGGCCAAGTTTCAATGGATTTGGTATCCATTTGATTTTGGCTCATGTTGACCCATTTTGGTCAAAATGAGTCAACTTAGATCAAATTGACCAATTGGTCAAATTGGGTCAAACCAAGGGTTGGGTCAAGTTCATATGACCATTTGAAATATTTTGGTTCCATTAGTTTGGTTCAATTTGGTATATATTTGATTTTGGCTCATATGGCTTCATTTAGGTCAAATGGGTCAAGTTGACCCATTTGACCCATTTGGCCTATTTGGGGTAGGTCAAGGGTAGGTTTAGATTTGGTTAGTCATATGGAGTGGATTGGTATCTTTCTTTCCAATTAGTTTGGGTTAAGTTCAATTTTGGCTCAACATGACCCCTTTAGGTCATGTTGGGTCTAAGATTGGCTGGGTTAGTCTAGTTGGCCAATTGAGGCTTTGGTCAAGTTCAACAAATGATTTGGAATGAACTTGGCCCAATGGTTTGAGTCAATTTGGCTTAGATCAAGTTTTGACCCATTTTGAATTTTTAGGTCCAGCAAGGTAAACTTTGGTCAAGTGGCCAATTGGGCTAGGTTGGGCTCAAATGTTGGCTTGGTCAAGTTTAAACATAAGTCATGAGTGAACTTAGATCAATAGTTTTAATCAATTTGGCCTATGGTGGAATTTGGCTATGTAAGGTTTTATTTTAGGTTAAGTGTTGACTTGGTCAACCCTTAGGTTTGACATGGTTTGACTCAATTTGATTGATTGATCATCCCATGATGATTGTTGATCATGATGAGAAGGATATATGAGTTTGGTTCAATCCAATTTGGTTAGGATCAAAAGTTGGCTCATAAGGGTACTTTAGGTCACTTTGGGTCAAGTGAGCCTAACTAGGTCAAATAACTTGGTCAAAGCTTGATTTGAAGTTGGTTGATCTTGCATATGGCCTCATGATTGAAATATAAATCCATTTATAAGTGGTTTGAAGTCAAATGGGATTTGATCTATTTGAAAATTTCATATTCAAAGGAAGAATATGAAGAGGTTTTGGGTTTGATTTTTGACTTGGGTTTTGATTGTTTGATTGAAGTTTGGATTTATATATGAGCTCATGATTATAGGTTTGATTGAACCATTAGAGAAAATCAAGGGTTTGGCTTGATTTAAAAGTGTTTTGACTAAGTTCAAGATTTTGACTTGAAAGACTTAGATTTGATTTTGAATGGACTTGAGTTTGATTTTTGGAATTGATTTTTATTGTTTGAATTTATATTTCATGTATATATGTGAATATAAATGAGAATATAAATGGATCATGAGAAAATTTCAAGAATTTGAAGTGGTTTAATCATGATTTAGGATAAATCCATGAAAGGGAATTTAAAGGTTTTAAGGGAATTTTTAATTTTTAATTTAATGTTTGCCTTTGATTTGATTGATTTATATTTATATTTCATTTATATGTGAGAATATAAATGAGAATACAAATAAGTTTTGAGAAAATCCCATGAGTTTGAAATAGTTTGGTCAAAATTTAGGTTAAATCCATTAAAGGGAATTTAAAGGATTTAAGGGAATTTCAAGGATTTTAAATTTGGAATTTAATTTTTGAGTTGGATTTGATTGATTTATATTTATATTTCATTTATATATGAGGATATAAATGGGAATATAAATAAGTTTTAAGAAAATCCCATGACTTTGAATGGGTTTGATCAAAGTTTAGGATTGATTTTGGCTAAGTCCTTTAATGGAAAATTAATAGGACTTAAGAAAATTTCATGAATTGGTTTTGAATTTGGAATTTGATTTGATGGGTTTGAATTTATATTTTATTTATATATGTGAATATAAATGAAATATAAATGAAACATGAGAAAATCTCAAAGATTTGAATAGGTTTGAATCATGATTTTGGTTAAGTCCTTAAGGGAAAATTTAGGACTCAGGAATTTTTGATGGATTTTTATCATGGGTTTCAATCAAAAGTTTCAATCATGGATTTTAAATATGGATTTGATTTAGATGAAGCTGATTTGATTTGGATAAATCAATTAGGGTTGATTTGGAGTTTGAATTGAAAGAGGAAAGGTGAGGAATGGTGCAGGCTAAGGGTAGGCAAATTTCCTAACATCCCTAAGGCATGGCTTAGTCCTACGGCTAAACCTTCTAAGTCTTCTAGGAGTAGGTTGGGTGTCCACCTAATCACTAGATGTGTCTTAAGATTAAGGAACTCTTAAAGTCTAAGAGGAATCCTATGTCTTAGATGGAGGTGTTGAGAGCTCATTCTAAAAATGAGGTCAACAAAAAGCATCTAATAGGTTTGGTGTGACTGACCAGGTACACCGCTTGTATTGGTGTTGACCGAAATAATCAACAACACCGAAACATCACAAGCATTAGTAGAAATAATCTATCCTTAACCCAAGGAGTAGAAAGAATTTAGAGCCTAATGCAATATGGATCTGCTTAAGTCCAAGACATAAGAGAGAGGGAAGAATCCACTAAAGGATAGCGTGTGAACCTTCCACTAGGGAAGCAGGTTCAAGTCATCCACAAGGGGATGAGATGTTTGATTTGAGTTTCGATGAGGGAAAAGGGTTGAATTTGTTTTAATTTATTATTTGTTGAATTCTTTTTATTTGTTGTTTAGATTTATTTTGATTTGACTCCACGGGGAATAGAAAGGTGAACTTTCCACTAGGGAAGCAAGTTCAAATCATCCACAAGGGAAGGATTATGAAATCCACTAAGAGATTAGAATCATAGATCTGCTGGGGAACCAGAAAGATTTGCATCTCACTGAGGAGAAGCAAAAGGATTTGATTTAGATTGATTGCTTATTTCTTTATTTGGATTTGTTTATTTTAGATTTTTAGATTTGTTTTAGATTTTGGATTTGAAATGAACCCTGTTGATTTGTGATGGATCGCACTGAGTGGAAGCCACCGAGGCCTAGAATCAAATTCGATTTGTCAATCCAAAGGGGTAGTCTACTAGACACATAGTAGGAATAACTAACCAAAGGAATGTGTTTCGGTATACAACACCTGTACTTGGAAGAAAGCATAGTAGACTTACATCCTCCAAAGTAGGGACCAGTTGCTGGGATAATCTATCAGCAAGGAAACAGATTGAACCCAACCTAGAGATGACTATTGAGTGAATGTTGTTGGGGGACTTAAATCAACTCAAGGATAGTCAAAGGTTAGATTTCATTTTTTTAAATATTTGTTTGTTTAAGATTATGATGGATTCTATTGGTTTTTGATGAACTGTATTGAGCAGGGGTTGTGGAGGCCTGGACCTAACTCAGATTTACCAATCTAAAGGGAGTAGTCTACCAACCACAAGGTAGAAATATCCAACCAAAGGAGATGCCTTTCAGTTTGTAATGGTCAAGTCTTAAGAAGAAAGCATGGGGACTCATATCTTCTAGAGACAAGGAACCACTGGGGTGATCGGTTGCTTTGGGCAATAAATCAAACCTGACTGAGGGCTGACTATTGAGTGAATCTCGCTGGGGGACTTAGATCATCTCAAGGATAGTTAAAGATAGATTTTACTTTTAGATTTGTTTGTTTGTGATGGATCCTATTGGTTTGCAATGAACTATACTGAGTAGGGGGCATGGAGGCTTGAACCTAACTTAGATTTACCAATCCAAAGGTAGTAGTCTACCAACCACAAGATAGGACTATCCAACCAAAGGACATGCCTTTCGATTTGCAATGGTAAAGTCATAAGAAGAAAACACAGGAACTCACATCTTCTAGAAATAAGGAACCACTTGGGTGATTGGTTATTTTGGGCAACAAATCAAACCCGACATAGGGCTGACTATTGAGTGAATGTCACTGGGGGACTTAAATCAACTCAAAGATAGTCAAGATAGATTTCAATTTTAGATTAGTTTTGATTATGATGAATTCCATTGGTTTGGAATGGTTCAAACTGAATAGTGGACATGGAGGCCTAGACCTATCTCAGATTTACTGAACTTAAGCGAGTAGCTTCCCGACTGATGGGAGAGCTATTAGACCAAAGGAGTGCCTTTCAGTTTGCAATGATCAATTTAAAGGAAGAAAGCTCGGGGACTCACATCTTCCACTAGAAAAGATCACTAGGGTGATCAGTTGCTTTGGACAATAAATTAAACCCTACCTAGGTCTGCCCGTCGGTTTGCGACAATCATGCTAGAAAGAATGCGCCATTGCCTTACACCTTTCAAAGCAGAATGACTATCGGGGTAACCTGCTTATGGCAAAATAGATTTAACCTGACCTAAGGAGTGAGTACCGACTCGAGGATTAATCTCAACTCAGGTAGTCAGGCAATTCTTATAGAGAGTTCTACTGACACTACCCTAAAGATAGGATGCCTACTTGGGAAAAGGGGCCCTTTGGGGCTTGAATTCCTAATCTGCAAGCGAATTAATTTTGTTTATTTTAGTTTGTTTTAATGTGGACCCTATTAATTTATGAAGATCAAACTAAAAAAGAACCTATATCAGCCTAGACTTATCTCAGATTTATTGAGCCAAAGGAGAATCTATATATCCGTTGAACAAATTCTCCAACCACAGGGGTGGTTACTAGGAAATGGGGACTGTTCAATCCAAGAGTAACCCAGGTAGTGTCTAAATGGGGTCGCAAAGTACTTGATCCAAATAGAGTGCCCACAGGGGATGGGGTCGGTAAGAGGCTTAATCCAACACCCTGGAGAAAATGGCATGGCTAGTCATAAATCCAATAGGTATTTGGTGTCCAATTCAAGGATAAAGTGCGGGGACTCACATCTGCCAAGAGTGGTGTACTCACCGGGTGAGTCACTGTCAGCATAGCAAACATCAACCAACCTACGGTGCCCATCAGTTTGCAACAATCAGCCTAGGAAGAAAGCTCAGGGACTCATATCCTCCTATAGCAGAACTGATAGCTAGGATAGTCTATCATTGGCTCGACAGGTGCTATCTGACCTAGGGCGACTACTGAGTGAATGCCTCTGGGGGACTCATATCAGCTAAGAAGTAGTCAAGAGGAAAGGAGCCTCTGGGAGACTTACCCTAAACTTCAAATATACTCAACCTAGTTAGTGCATGATGGCCAGTTTAAGAAGAAAGCATGGGGACTCACATCTTTTTAAGCAAAATCAATCATGAGGTAGCTTACAAGCTAGGCAAGGAAGCATACCATACTAACAAGGCACTTGTTGGTTTGCAATTATCAAGTTAGGAAGAAAGCACGGGGACTCATATCTTCTAACAAATGATCACTAGGGTGACATACTAGCGAGGTAGTATGTGGACTCGACCTAGAGCAGTTAATGAGTGAGTGCTACATGTGGCTTGCTCCCACATCAAAATAGCCTGAGATATAAAATTTTGTATTTGTTGTTGTGCATGTGTTAAAAAGAATAAGACACCTCTGGGGGACTCTTACACCTACCTTAAAACATGCTAGAAAATTTAGAAATGATGTCACAGATGGAAACAAGAATTCCCATTAAGAAAGGATGCCACTAGGGGACTCTTACAGCTAACTTAGTTGTGCTAATTGAAATAAGATGTCACTTGGGTTCTCTCATACCTATTCTAATAGTGTCGGGTGGTTGTGTTGATGATGTGAAAGAGGGATAGGATACCGCTGGAGGACTCTTACACCTACCCTAAAACACGTCATGGTAGATTCGCAAGATAAACAAAACAACACTTCGAAAGCAGAGAAGATTTGATGAATGGAATCAGATTTTATTCTTTTTATTAATGATTGTTTTCAAACAAGTTTTGTTTCATGGGTAATATTTCTTTGGATAGAGCCCATTAATTGGAAGCATCGAGTGTTCCCCTTTACAATCAATAAGCTGATAAGACCTCCTTGGTAGGCCTTCTCTACAGCATAGGAGCCTTCCCAAGTGGGTTCAAACCTGTCCCCATCTTTTGATAAGAAACAATTGGTCATCTTAGGACTAACACAAGTTCTCTTACTTAGAAAGACCTAGGTCAGACCAGCTTGTTGTGAGCTTTAATCATTTGGCTTTATACAACTCGAGATTTTGGCACATCCATAGGTGTCTCTCCTCTAAACCTTCGAGCTCTTCTAACAGCAACTTTGCATTCTATTCTGAAGTGATCTTATTACCCAATGCTATCCTTAGTGATGAGAGCTGAACTTCTAAAGGTAGAACAGATTTAGACCCATACACTAAGGAAAATGGGGTAGACTGAGTTGGAGTCCAGTATGTGGTGTTGTATGCCCACAAGGCTTCAACCAACTGCTCATGCCACTGTCATTTGTTGTCATTAAGAGTTTTTTTCAAAATATGGATGAGAGTTTTGTTGAATGCTTCTGCTAAGCTATTAGCTTTGAGGTAGTAGATGGTAGAGTATCGCCAGTCAATATTGTGTCTTCTGGTGAAGCTGTTTATCTTTGTTCTTTTGAATGCAGTACCATTATCAAATATAATTTATCGAGGCATCCTGAACCTATATATGATATGGTTCATAAAAAATTGAAGCACATGCTGAGCTGTGACCTCTCTGAGTGGGATGGCTTCCACCGACTTGGAAAAGTAATCGGTGGCAGCTAGATTGAACCGATGACCCTTGGAAGAAGGAGGATCGATCGGACCCACAATGTTGGTACCCCAACACTCAAATGGCCATGAAGCCAATGTAGGGTGTAAAATATTGAATGGTTGGTGGAGGATCATACCGTGTACCTGACACTGATGACATCTTCTAGCTACATCCATGCAGTCTAAAATCAACGAAGGTCAATAGTATCCTAGTCTCTTGATCTTCATCTTCATCTTTGGACCAGACTGATGAGCTCTGCATAGACCTACATGTACCTCAGTTATAATGCCAGGCTTCATGTTTGTCTAAATAACGTAACCACAATTGGTCAAAGGACTGGCGGTACAAAGGTTATCAACGAGACCATAGGAGAGAGCTCTCTGTTTCACCTGATGGGCTTGTGATTTCTCTTGAGGTAGTTTGCCAGTGTTCAAGCAATCTATGAATGGCTGCCTCCAATCCAGCTCCTCATCCATTTTGGCAATGGTAACCTCCCCTTCAAGAGAAAGTCTCTCGATGAGTTCAGCATCAATAATGGATAAGACTTGTCTATTGTTGACCCTTATTAGAATGGACTCATCTTTCGGACATGCCAATTATTCAGCAAGTTTGGCCAAAGCATCTACTACTATGCTCTCTACTTGGGGAACCTTGTAGATGGTAACTTTGGGAATCTGGGCTAATAGCTTCATGGTATACTCATGGTACTAACAAAGCTTGAGTTTAAGAACCTTGTATGACCCGACGATCTGGTTGATAACCAACTGAGAATCCCCATAGATATCGATGCTCTTGATACTGGTAGTGATTACTAACTCTAGAACGATAATTAAAGCCTCAAACTCTGCTTCATTGTTGGTGTAGGGGTTGGAAAGAAAGTATGAGAATCTCATCACATCGTGGTTTGGAGTCAGTAGAACTATTCCTACTCCTACCTTACCTGGGAGAATAGATTGTGGTCCTTCACCTTTAAGAAAAGAAGCGGCACCATCAAAATACATCTCCCATCAATAGTTGTTAGCCTCCCCTAAGTTCATGATTTGTTCATTGAGGAGATCGTCACTAAGCGAAGAATCAGCAGGAAGTGGGTGTGCTACTAAGAAATTTGCTAGTGCTGTCCTTTAACCGCACGGAGGGGTACGAAAGTGATATCAAACTATGAAAGTATCATGGATCAATGAACTAAATGCTCGGATAGCATTATCCGTGTGAAGAGATACTGCAGTGGATTTATCCTGGAGATCAAGTTCACCTTGTGAGAAAGCATGTAATGTCATAGCTTCTAGGAGGCAAAGATCAAAGCTAGGCAATGTTTCTCAATAGGTGGACAGTTTGCTTCAGTAGGGATCAGATGATGGCTATGGGAACTCCAATGTGAGCTTGAGTGAGCTCGGATTGGTCCTTAGAAGAAGTGTGTAGGAGGAATTGGAAGGAGATCAAGTGTAGATGAAGTTAGCAATTCACTCCACCTCCCTTATTTTTGCACTATGCAAAATTGAGAAGAAAGAATTCTAATCCCCTCTAGAGACCTTATGCTCTCTGATAATTTCTAAGGGTTCCTAAGCTTCAATCGATAGAGAGTGTATTGAAATTTCATTGAATTAAGGGGGGTATATCTCCCCCTATGGAAATCGGATGGTCGAACCATCCTTTGCCATTTTGATCTAATCGATGAGATTGGAGAGTTTATTTTGACTATTTTGAGTGTGCACATGGTCGGTTTGATCCCTTAAGTGGATTGCCAACTTCCCATGTGCTGAAATTGAGCTTATGAGGGAATTTGAAAACACAATTTTAGGCTAAGTGGTTGGGTTTGGTCTAAGAGCAAATAGGCTGACCCAAACCCATTGGGTTGGGTGCACCCAAGCAATTGTGAAGAGTGTATGATGAAAATACCCATGGGTTAGGCCAAAATTTATTCTATGGCCTAGGCATAGAATTGTCATCTTGCTATTTTTCCACTTTGGACATGTTAGGTATGAGGAGAAACTAGGTTTGGCCAAGTTTTAATGGATTTGGAATCCATTTGATAGAGTTTGGCTCATGCTGATGCATTTAGGACAAAATGGGTCAACTTGGGTCAAGTTGACCAATAGGTCAAATTGGGTAAAACCAAGGGTTAGGTCAAGTTCCTATGACCATTTGAAATGTTTTGGTGGCTTTGATTTGGTTCAATTTGGTTTATTTTCAATTTGGCTCATATGACTTCATTTAGGTCAAATGGGTCAAGTTGACCCATTTTACCCATTTGACCTATCTGAGGTAGGTCAAGGGTAGGTTTAGGTTAGGATAGTCATATGGAGTGGATTGGTATCTTTATTTCTAATCAATTTGGGTTAAGTTTAATTTTGGCTCAACATGACCCCTTTAGTTCATGTTGGGACTAAGGTCAATTGGGCTAGGTTAGGTCTAGTTGGCCAATTGAGGCTTTGGTCAAGTTCAACAAGTGATTTGGAATGAACTTGACCCAATGGTTTGAGTCAATTTGGCTTAGAACAAGTTTTTATCTATTTTGACTTTTTAGGTCAAGTTGGGTCAACTTGGGTCAAGTGGGCCAATTGGGCTAGGTTAGGCTCAATTGTTGGCTTGATCAAGTTCAAACATAAGTCAAGAGTGAACATAGATCAAAGGTTTCAATCAATTTGGCCTATGGTGAAATTTGGCTACGTAAGATTACATTTTTGGTTAAGTGCTGACTTGGCAACCCTTAGGTTTGACTTAGTTTAACTCAATTTGATTGATTGATCATCCCATGATGATTGTTGATCATGATGAGAAGGATATATGAGTTTGGTTCAATCAAATTTGGTTAGGATCAAAAGTTGGCTCATAAGGGTACTTTAGGTCACTCTGGGTCAAGTGAGCCTAAGTGGGTCAAATGGCTTGTCAAAGCTTGATCTGAAGTTGGTTGATCTTGTATATGGACTCGTGATTGAAATTTAAATTCATTTACAAGTGGTTTGAAGTCAAATGGGTTTTGATCAATTTGAAATTTTCATATTCAAAGAAAGAATATGAAGAGATTTTGGGTTTGATTTTTGAATTAGGTTTTGATTGTTTGATTGAGGTTTGGATTTATATATGAGTTCATGATTGTAGGTTTGATTGAATCATGAGAGAAAATCAAGGGTTTGGCCTTATTTGAAAGTGATTTGGCTAAGTTCAAGAATTTGATTTTGAAAGGCTTAGATTGCATTGTGAATTAATTTGAGTTTGATTTTTCGAATTGGTTTTGATTGTTTGAATTTATATTTTATTTGTATATGCGAATACAAATGAGAATATAAATGGATCATGAGAAAATTTCAAGAATTTGATGGGTTTAATCATGATTTAGGATAAATCCATTAAAGGGAATTTAAAGGATTTAAGGGAATTGTTAAATTGGAATTTAATTTTTGAATTGGATTTGATTAATTTATATTTATATTTCATTTATATATGAGAATATAAATGATAATATAAATAAGTTTTGAGAAAATCCCATGAATTTGAATTGGTTTGATCATGATTTAGGTTAAATCAATTGAAGGAGATTTAAAGGATTTAAGGGAATTTCAAGGATTTTAAATTTGGAATTTAATTTTTGAATTGGATTTGATTGATTTATATTTATATTTCATTTATATATGAGAATATAAATTATAATATAAATAATTTTTGAGAAAATCCTAAGGGTTTGAATTGATTTGATCAAGGTTTAGAGTTGATTTTGGCTAAGTCCTTTAATGGAAAATAAAAGGGACTTAAGAATATCTTCATGAATTGATTTAGAATTTTTAGTTAGATTTGATGGGTTTATATTTATACTTCATTTATATATTAATATAAATGAGAATATAAATGGATCATAAAAAAAATTCAAAGATTTGAATAGGTTTAGATCAAGATTTTGAATGAGTCCTTAAGGAAAGATTAAGGATTTAGGCAAAATTTGGACTTAGGAATTTTTGATGGATTTTGATCAAGGGTTTCAATCAAAAGTTTCAAACATGGATTTCAATCATGGATTTTAAATATGGATTTGATTTATATGGATTTTATTTGATCAGGAGAAAATCAATTAGGATTGATTTGGAGTTTGACTTGAAAGAAGGAAAGGTGAGGAAAGGTGCAAGCTAATGGTAAGCAAATTTCCTAACACCCCTAAGGCATGGCCTAGTCCTATGGATAACCCTTCTAATTCTCTAGGCTAGGTTGAGTGTCCACTTAATCACTAGATGTGTCTTAAGACTAAGGAACCCTTAAAGTCTAAGAGGAATCCTATGTCTAAGATGGAGGTGTTGAGAGCTCATTCTAAAAATGAGGTCAACAATCACCCTACCATTAATTCTATGCACATTCACCCTAACAGCTAGACTAAAACATATATCACAAAATAAAAGCAAACATCAAACCATGCACCACCCTAATCTAAAGCTAGAAGTGGTGACTTAGCCTAATGTGTGTGCTTTAAAGGTTTGTGTGGTATGTTTAGCTATGGCCTTAAGTTAGAATTTTCCGAGTGTGAAGAATGTTCAACTTAGAGGAGGGTTTCATTTAAGTGATTTAATTATTTTGAGTTGATTTTATTTTAATTTTTGATTAGGTTCAAGTGAATCCTACAATTAATTACTAAATTATAAAGAGTGGAAAAGAGAAGAGAACTTCTCTTTCCTTCCCTAATCTAAGTAATTTCTAAAGTAGTTTCATGTTTTAGTTTATTTAGTGAAAGTTTTATTATATATTTTAATTAATCCTAAGTTTAGATGAACTCTAAACAAATCTATTCATAAAGAAATGCATTTTAAGATTAAGTAAAATGAACTAAATTCACAAAACATACATCACTTCATTTCTTTCCCAACATATATAACATGAATATGAATGAGTCTTAAACATATCTATACATACAAATGGAAATGTTTAGTACACTTTATGATGCATGCTAAGTAATTAATTTAAGAAAATTTGAATATTTATGATGCATGATTTTCATTAAGTAGCAAAGGAGTTTCTTATCCAATTTTCACATGCACAAATGAATGTTTGAAAGGCATAAGTGAGTACGATGCCATTGTTAACTAGGGGTGTAAGGTACAAGACCTACTTAGGGCTACTTAAAGTCTCATAATCTCGGGGTTGTCCAGACTAACATACCATTTTTCTTAAATACAAGCATGTGTACGAAAGAAATGAATGGAAAAAAAAGAATGCAAAAGTTTGTGTTAGTTCATTTATTTTTGTTTATACAATTTATATGTACAAGTATAGGTATCCTTCTTAAGTAATAGCATAGGAATGAATAGGATATGGAATTAGGCAAGTGTTAGATTCTTTTCAAATGAACTATACACTTTGCTAAATCCTATTCAAAACTATGTTAAAAGAGAGGAGAAGGAAAACCGACACTAAGCACATCCTTATATTTTACTCACATGAAAACTCATAATTAATATATAAGTAAAACACTTTTTGTTTTGATAATTGATTCATATATTTTGAAAAATAATTTGGATTTAATAGTGATAATAGTCACTCATGTTCTTACTTCAGCCAACACATGCAATTTGACATAAAGGAAACATTTTCATTTTGAATTTGATTTTATAAAAGCATGAATGCATGAAATCATTGGACACACATATTTAGCATATTGGGAAAGAACTAAAGTAATGAAAGCATGTAAACACATTCACCTTAATTAATTCCTAAAGGAAATCTTATGGAATTAGAATGCTTAAAATAAATCAAAGTTTGTTTAATGTGATTTTTATTGATCTTGAGTTTGATTTAATTGGAAAATGTGAATTGAGTTTGTTGTTCCTAACCCATTCCCACATGTGTTTAATATTTTTGTTCAATTTTTAGATGATTAGATTTATTTTATATTTTGATTAGGCTAAGGTATGAATTAAGCATGTTAATTACCCTTACCTATACCACCTTACCATAGTTAATCAAATAATTATGAGCCAATGAGATGACATAAAATCTCACAAGGAATTTAAATTTGTAGTGCACCTAGGGAGGAAGGGGCCTAATGTAATTTGGCTCATGATTAATGATTAATTAGGCTAAGGGGTTTAACTTAAGTAATTTCAAAATGCCTCTCACATATATAAGTTGAATCTTGATTTCCTTAATTGTACTTATGCTCTTGAAAAACTAGCCATCTACCCCAGGAGAATTAATTGAGTTCTGGAAAGTTTTAGAATTTTAAGAAACTAATTAAGAGGGTAATTATTGAATTAACCCTTTAATTTATAGGGGATTAAGAGAGAAAAGGGGGTTTAAGGAATAGCCTTAGGGAAATGCCCCAAAATTCTTCCCTAAACCTCCTATTCACTGAAGTAGACTTTAATCAACTTCAACAAAGGATTAAGCCACTAATTAAACCCTTAATTAACCTTAATTACATTAAGGGAGTAATTATGATATGAATTAGCAATTTCCCCAATTAACCCACCAATAAATACCAAGAAAATTAGGGGAGGTAGAAGTCATCCCCCAAAATATACTCAATAAGTTTAGAAATGATTGGTGGATTAATTAGGGAGTAATTAGAAAATTAACATTCCCAATAAAACCCAAATTTAGAGAAAAGAATTATTCAAAATTAATTTTAGAATATTCTATGTTTAATTACCTTTCTAATGCAATTTATTTCATATTTTTCTAATTTTTCTAGGTTGAGATATGAATTTTAGAAGCTTAGGTAATTAATTAGAATTATTTAAACCCTAATTAAATCCTTAATCCCTATGGGCGCCCCACTTGCAGCTGGCATGACATCCCTTTACACGCGGCATGCTCTGATTGGTAATTTAAAATGTCACATCATAGTGCAGCGTGGCGGCAGCGCTACGCGCTTTTCCCTTAGTCGTCTGATCAAGGATTGAACGACTAAGATTAAAGCTGTGGATCAAAGGGGATAAAATAGAATATATAGCATGTTTTAATCTCGGTCGTCAATCCAAAATGCATGGATGGATGGCCAGAGATCCTTCCCTGTAAATGCCTATGAGCCATGGAGACCATCTATGTTTTAGGCCTTGATCTGAGCTCGATTGAGCTCGAATTAGGATGAAACTCATCCCACACCATCAACATGCATCCTAGAAAACATCTAACGGTCAAGATCCTATGCCATTAACATATCTTTCATAAAGCTCCACACCACATTGAGTTTAATGGTCAAAAAATGGCATACCTCATTGGAGGTGATCACCGACGCTCGATTCCCTTGGAGAAGCTCTGTCTGGTTGAGACGAAGCTGTGGTAAAAGTTTGAGGGGTTGAGGTTGAGTGGATCTTCCTATGGGTCACCTCCTCCTTAGCCTGAGCTCGGCCTTGATCGAATTGTATCTCTCATTGCTTCAAGAACTTGGAAGAGAGCCTGGGCAAGCTCGATTGAGCTCACTGATGGAGTGTGCTAAGGGAATTGCACTGATTTTGAATATGGAGTGAATTGGCTTTTCAATAGACCTCCCCTATTTTCAAACTCTGAAAATTGAGAAATGGAACTTTTAAATCATCTCTAAGAAGCTTGGGAATACTCTCTAAGGCTTTCTCGGAGTTCCTAAGCTTTAATCAACAGAGGGAAAGTTAGAATTGAAATGAATTAGGGGGAGTATATCTCCCTCTTTGGCAATCGGATGGCCGAGCATAGGCTTGTCATTTTGATCCAATTTTCTTGATTTAGTGAGTTTGTTATTCTAACAGTATTGTACTTTAGTTTGATTTGGCCAGTGGAGTGGGAATATGAACTTCTCATGTGCTCAAAACAAGTGGATGCACGATTCCCATGTGGCCATTTCAAGGGGAATAGTCAGTTTGGCCATTGGGTCAAGTTGGGCTGATCCAAATAAATTGGGTTGGGTGCACCACCCTCCATAGTGTTCACTTGATCTATTAGGAGAGTATCAAGTAGGTATGAAGAGGATTTGACCAAATTCCAAGTAGAATTGGCCAAAATTTGCTCTATGGCCTAGGGGTAAAATCATCATTTAGCTAATTTTTGAATTTAGGTATGTTTGGTATGTTGAGAAAATAGGTTTGGCCAAGTTTCATTGGATTTGGAGTTCATTTGCTATAGTTTGGCTCATGTTGACCCATTTAGGTTAAAAGGGGTCAAGTTAGATCAAGTTGACCAATTGGTCAAATTGGGTCAAACCAAGGGTTGGTTCAAGTTCATATGACCATTTAAAATGTTTTGGTGGCTTTGGTTTGATTCAATTTGGTTTAGGTTTGAATTTAGTTCATATGACTTCATTTAGGTCAATTGGGTCAAGTTGACTAATTTGACTGATTTGACCTATTTGAGCTACGCCATGGGTATTTTTAGGTTTGGTTAGTAATATGAAGTGGATTGGTATCTTTGTTTCCATTCAATTTTGGTTAAATTTGAATTTGGCTCAATATGACCATTTTGGTCAAGTTGGGTTCAAGGTCAATTAGGCTAAGTTAGGTCTAGTTGGCCAATTGAGGCCTTGGTCAAGTTCAACAAGTGATTTGGAATGAACTTGACCTATTGGTTTCAATCAATTTGTCTTAGATCAAGTTTTGACTCATTTTGACTTTTTAGGTTAGGATCAAATGTTGACTTGGTCAAGTTCAAAGATTGATCATGAATGAATTTAGATCATTGGTTTCAATCAATTTGGTCTATGGTGTATTTTGGTTATATTGGGTTTCATTTTGTCTAAGTGTTGATTTGGTCAACCCTTAGGTTTGACTTAGTTTGACCCAATTTCATTGATTGATCATCTCAGGATGATTGTTGATCATGATGAGAGGGTTAGGTGAGTTTGATTCAATCCAATTTGGCTAGGATTAGAATTTGGCTCAAAATGGTACTTTAGGTCACTTTGGGTCAAGTGAGCCTAAGTGAGTCAAATGGCTTGGTCAAAGCTTGATTTTAGTTTGATTGAACTTGTATATGGACTTATGATTGAAATAGAAATCCATTTGCAAGTGGTTTGAAGTCAAATGGGTTTTGATTCATTTGACACTTTCAAGTTCAATGGGTGAACATGAAATGAATTTTGGCTTGATTTTTGAATTCAGTTTTGGTTAAGTGATTGAAGTTTGTATTTATATTTGGATTCATGATTTAATCATGAAGAAAAATCAAGTGTTTGACTTGATTTGAAGTTGATTTGGCTAAGTTCAAGATTTTGACTTGAAAGGCTTAGGTTGGATTTTGAATTTGTTTGAGTTTATTTTTTGGAAGTAATTTTGATTGTTTGAATTTATATTTCATTTATATTTGTGAATATAAATGAGAATATAAATGGGTTATGAGAAAATTTCATGAACTTGAAGTGATTTGATCATGATCTAGGCAAAGTCCTTAAGAGAGGATTAAAGGACTTATGAAAGATTTGAAATTTTGGATTTGAATTTTCAAATCGGTTTAATTTGACTTTATATTCCATTTATATATGTGAGTATAAATGAGAATATAAATGATTTATGAGAAAATCTCATGATTTTGAATTGATTCAAAGATGATTTAGGCTAAGTCCTTAAGGTGGAAATTAAGGACTTAGAAAAGATTTTGAATTAGGAGTTTCAACTTGGAATGCAATCATAGATTTCAATCACAGATTTCAATCATATGTTTCAATCATGTGGCATTGATTTGAGTTTGGAGAAAATCAATTAGGTTATAATTGATTTAGTTTTGATGTTGATTTGATTTGGAGTTTGACTTGAAGGAAGGAAGTAAAGAAAGTGGTCCAAACTATAGGATAAGCAAATTTTTCTAACACACCTAAGGCATGACCTACTCTTATGGCTAACTCTCCTAAGTCTCTAGGGTTAGGTTGAGTGTCCACCTAATTACTAGATGTGTCTTAAGACTAAGGAACTCTTAAAGTCTAAGAGAAGTCCTATGTCTAAGATGGAGGGGTTAAGAACTCATTCTAAAAATTAGGTCAACAATATGATCAATTTGGTTTAATTTAGCTTAAGATTAATTTTGGCTCATTTGGAATTAAATGGGTCAAATGAGTCAAGTTGACCAATTTGACCAAAATTGGTCAAATTGGCTTGAGTTATGGGTTGATTCATGTTCAATCAGCTAATTGAAGATGAACGTAGCCTTTGGTTTGAATCAATTTGGATTTAATTTGAATTATGGCTAATTTGACCCTTTAGGTCAATTTGGGCTAGGTTGGGTCAAGTTGACCAATTGGTCAAATTAGGCTCAATTATAGCTTTGGTCAAGTTCAATAATTAATTTGGAATGAAATTGAGTCATTGGTTGCAATCAATTTGGGTTAGATTGGGATTTAACCCATTTTTCACTTATTAGGCTAATTTGGGGCAACTTGGGTTAAATTGTCAATTGGATTTGGTTTGGCTCAATTGAGAGTTTAGTCATGTTCAATCATTGATTATGAGTGTGTTTGGATCAATGGTTTCAATCAATTTGGTATATGATGGGTTTTGGCTAGTTTAGGTTTCATTTGGGCTAAGGGTTGACTTGGTCAAAGGATCACGTTGACTTAGTTTGACCCAATTGATTGCGATTGATCATCCTAAGGTGATCAACAATCTTGGTGGAAGGTTTTGGTGAGCTTGGTTCAATCCAATTTGGGTTGGATTGGAAGTTAGCTCAAATGGGTCCTTTATGTCAGGGTCAAGTGGACCTAAGTTGGTCAATTGGTTTGGTTTTGACCTGATATAGGTTTAGTGAGACTTATATGTGAGCCTAGGATTGAAATATAAAACCAACTATAATCAATTTGGAGTCTAATAGGTTTTGGCTCAATTAAAAGTTTCAAGTAAAAAGGGATAAGTTATGCTTGACTTGGGTTGACTTGAATATGGTTTGGTGATTATAGGCTTCATTTATATTTGGATAGTTGATTGAAGGAATGATTGATTCAATAGAAAATCCATTGATTTTGACTTGATTTGGATGAAATTTAGCCAAGCCCAAAGAATTGGCTCAAGGGGCTTAGATTGGGTTTGGATTTGATTTTGGATATAGTTTTGGTCATTTGAATTTGGATTACATTTATATTTATAAATGAAGGAATAATTGATTTATAAGAAAATTTATTGAGTTTCTGTTGGTTTAAAGGCTAATTTGGTTAAGCACATGGAGGTGGGTCCATCTGGCTTAAAAAGGATTTTGGTTTGGTTTGATTTAGTTTTGATCATTTGGATATGGATATCATTTATATTTGTCAATATAAATGAAGGAATAATTGATTTATAAGAAAATCAATTGAATTTGATTTGATTTAAATGGGGTTTTGTCTAAGCTTATGAAGGTGGTTCATATGACATAGGAAGGGTCTTAGGATTTGAGTTTAATTTTGGGTTTCAATCATTTGGAGTCAAATTTGGAATTAGATTTGGAATTTGAATTTGAATTTGGGGTTTGGTTTGAGATTTGAATCTGGGTTCAATTTGAGAAGGTGCATATGGATTGGGTTTAAGCTATATGGTAGGTGATTTCTTTAAGTCCTAAGGCATGGCCTAATCTTATGATTAACCCTTCTAAGTCTCTAGGCTTAGTTAAGTGTTCACCAAATCACTAGAAGTGTCTTATGACTAAGGAGCTCTTAGTGACTAGAAGAGTCCTAAGTCTAAGAAGAGGAGGTTGAGAGCTCACTCCAAAAGTGATGTCAACACCTGTCCTAATATAGATTATGCATAGGGGTTAAGCAATCTATAAAAGAGAGCATTTATATTTATTTTAAGCACCCCTTAAGCATAATCTCCTACATAAAATATGATTAGGCTAATCACAGCCTAACATACAGTCTATAATAGTACATCACAAAATAATCATATATTAAACTATACACCACCCTAACATAAATCTTGAAGTGATGACTTAATCTAATATGTATGTCTTAAGGCTTGTGTTGTATGTCCTAACTAGGCTTTAGAGTTATCATTCTCTAAGTATGAAGGACATTTAATTTTAAAGGGTGGTTTCACATTATGTGGTTTAATTAATTTGCAAAATTTACTTATTTTTTTTTCATTTGACCTGCAATTAAAAACTAAGTGTTCTGAAGAGAAAGAAAGAGAGGATCACTCTATTTTATCCCTACCTTATGTCACATCTAAAGCAAATTAGATAATCAATTCCCTTTAGTGAATGACTTATTACATGTTTTAATTAGTCCTGAGTTTAGGTTCATTTTAAATAAGCTCATTCAATAAGAAAAGCATCTTAAGATTAGTTGGAATGAATTACTATCACATAAGACATGTTTGTTCATTTCTCTCCATCATGTATATCATGCATATGATTAAATCCTAAGCATAATTATACATGCAATTTGTATCTTAGCACACTTAAATGATGAATGTGAGTAAATATTTTTGGAATTAATATTTCATTTGGTTGAATGATTTTGTCATATTAATTTAAATCTCTATCTAAATTCTTATACAAAAACATAAGAAAAGAACCTTAAATCACATGACTAATCAACTCAACCAATTAAACAAAGTATGAATGCATGTCTTTTTAATAGAAAAAAAGGGGGGGTTTCATTCATTAGTCAGGTACACATTCACATGTATAAAAGTTTTAAGCTAGTACGTAAGAATTATTCTACACCAAGGGAATGAGGTAGGAACCTCCTTAGGGCTACTTAAAGTCGTGCATCCTTGGGATGTCCAGACTAATATACCCGCTATCCATAGATACATATGAATGTATAAACAACTACAAGAATAGAAAGCCATGCAAAAATTATATTTTGATTTGATAGATTTATTTTGTGTAAATAAATTAAAGTTCTTTCTAAATTCTAATGTTAAAATGCATAAGAATAAAATCAAGTACGTACGTCACAATTATTTCACACCAAGGGAGCGAGGTAGGAACCTCCTTAGGGATACTTAAAGGCATGCATCCCTGGGATGTCCAAACTAATATACCCACTAACATTCTTACTTATACAAATCAACACATGAATATAAGAAAGAAACTTTTCTTAATACATTGAATTTATATTCACTTGCACTTTCTATGTATATATCACTAAAGTTACAATACGTATGTATATTCATTTATTAATAAACTTTTAAAAATATATTTGAGATTTAATAGTGATTCTAGTCACACATACTTTTAATTAAGTCAACATATGAAAATTAACATAAAGGAAATCATTTCTATTTGATTAATTTGAAAGACATGGATGCATGAATACAATTGGCATACAACATTTAGCATGATTGGAAAGAAATAAAGAAACACAACCATGTGATTTCATTCAATTCCAACTAAGCCCTAAGGACAATCATATTAAACAAATTCATTTAAGATAAACCAAAGTTTCTTAAAGCCATTTTTGATCTTTATGTTTGATTTGAGTTAAGGAATGTGAAAGAGATTTGCTAATCCTAATCTCATCCCCCAAGTTTGAGTTAATTTGGTTTAATGAAGAATAATTAGGTTGATTTTATGTCTTAATTAGATTGAGGTATGAATTAAGTCTATTAATTAACCCTTACCTACATCCCCTTAAGCTAATTAACTAAAAAATGATGAGCTAATATTAGATGCAACCAAATAAAAAGTAAATTGATAATGCTCTTAAGAAATGAAAGGGGTCTAATGCAATTGGCTCATAATTGATAGTTAATTAAGCCTAAGGAGCTCATTTAACTACTTTTATGAGTTTCAAACACATGTGAGCTAACCATAATTTTATTAGCTCTCTCTTTAGGTTATTGAACACCCAAAGAGCTACCCAAGATTGATTAAACAAAGTTATGTTATGCATGAATGGATTTTAAAATTAATTTAATTGATCTCATTAATCCATTTGGTTAAGCATTAAGCATGTTCAATTAATGAAATGAAATTAACTTAAGGAAAGAGATCAAGAAAGAGGCCTTAATCTCAATCCCTAAGTCATATATTTGATCACTTAAGCTCTAATTTTATCTTGAAGATTAATTAATTAATTAACCAATTAATTAATTTATTAATCATTAATTAATTTGATTCCAAAAAGTAAAGAAAACTCACGAAATGAATTAGGAAAAATATCACAATCACATTCCCTAAACTCCCTTATTTTCCAACATAAGTAATTAGACTTAAAATAATTAATTAAGTCACTATTCATTCACTAATTATCACTAATTAAATTAAGAGAGTGATTAAACATTAATCAATTCATTTTCCAAATTAAGCAACCAATAAAATCCTAGAAAAATAGGGGAGGCAGAGGTCATCCCCCTAAACATCCACAAAAAATTTGAGATTAATTGGGTGATCAATTAAGGAGTAATTAAGCTGATTATATTTTTAATTAAATCTTAATTAAGCTAAAATCACTATTCAAAATTAATTAATAAGAATTTTCTTAGATTATACTCTGAAGTATCTTCAAAATGAGCCATCATTTGTCTTTTTTAAATTTTCCTAGGATTAGCTATGATTTTAGGAATATTTAACCTTAAAAATTAATTAAAATAGTTCCTAATTAACCCTTAATCCCATCGTCGCCACGTGGCTGCTGATGCAGCACGTGCTTTCCAAGTGGCGTGATGAGATTGGGTATTTAAGTTGTCACGTTGGGATGCTGATTCGGATTACGGCGAACACACTTCCCTGTCGACCTTCCGATCTAAGATCGGACGGCCACAATCAAACTAGTAGTTTTGAAGGATTAATGGAGGGATCTATGCATGATTTAAATAGGACCATCCATTCTGATCACGGGAACGAACAACCCATTATCCATCTCCTACGCGAGTGATGAAAAATGAATGTTGTCCATCTTTCCCTCTGATTCAAGCTCACCTGAGCTTGGATTGCCTCCAAAATCATCCCACATCTTCCAGGAAGGGAGACACACACATTCAATAATTAAGATTTGCTCAAATGCACATTCACTTAACAAAGGACCAAACAATTTTTACTAGAGAGCTCGATTTTGCAAAATTACATCATCAGAGCTATTGTCTGACGGTGGGAACAACAGAGGTAGCTTCATCTAGTAGAGACGAAACCCTGTTGAGAAGATTCAAATTTGATTTAGTGTAGAATGCTCAGTTGACCCATCACCATGCGTAAGAGCTTCGACTCTAATCAAACTTCGATCTCCAGTGGTCGAGAAGGCTCGGGGATGATTCGGTTGGCTTCGATGAAGTATGAGGATGGTGTGGGTGCGAGGAATTAGTATTTGATCAAGTGGAGGAGGACTATTGCACCAGAGAAGGTTGCCCCATTTTAGTTTTGCATGCAGAGGAAAAATTCTATTGAGGGATGCTTCGAAAATGCTTGGAAAGGCTCTGTGGTGTTTCAAAAAATGCTCGGGGAACTCTCACAATGCAATTCGTGTCAATTCCCACTCGAATTGGGGGAGTGTACCCCAAAATTGTGCGTGAAGGATGAACGACATGAGCTGGCTTATTTCGGCTGGTAGGCCTCCATCAGGCCACTGAAGAGGTCATGTCCAACTCCACATGGCTGGTCTTGAGTGGAGGGAACTGTGGGAGGCTGCCCAAGGGCTATTGTGCAAAGGACTTTTGGCTTGAATCCATGGGTTTTCGATTTTGGCTTGTATGAGGAGGAGTTGAACTCCCATTGGTCCTTGGTGACCTATGGCAGATTAAGTAAGCTAGGTGGGTCAGGTGGAGCCTCACTTGAGTGCATGGAGGCTGCCATGGTGATGAGGAAGTCAACTTTGCTTGTTGGTGTCAAGATCCAATGGAAATAAGATTTGTCCAATGGCTCATTGCTTGGGTGGAGCCCACTATGGATTTGCACTGGCTTGGGAAGAAGTTAAGACTGGTTTGGGTTGGGTTAGGCCAGGTCCTGGGTCCCATAGGATGCTTTTGGGTGATTTGGCTTCATATGATCAAAATAGGCTCATTTGGGTTAAGTTGGGTTAGGTTGACCAATTGTTCAAATTGGGTCAAACTAAGACTTGGGTTAGGTTCAAATAATATTTTGAAGAGTTTTGGTTCAAGTGATTTTGATTAATTTAGCTTAGGATTGATTTTGGCTCATTTGGATTTAAATAAGTCAAATGGGTAAAGTTGACCAATTTAACCAATTTGATCAAATTGGGTTGGGTTAAGTGTTGGTTTATATTCAATTGGTTGATTGAAAATGATTGTAGGCTTTGGTTTGATTTAATTTAAAATTAATTTGGATTTTGGCCAATTTGACCCTTTAGGTCAATTTAGGCTAGGTTGGTTCAAGTTGACCAATTGGTCAAATTTGGCTCAATCATGGCTTTGATCAAGTTTAATAAGTGATTTGGAATGAACTTGAGCCATTGGTTCCAATCAGTTTGGATCAAATCATGATTTGACCCATTTTGGCTTTAGGCTAATTTGGGTCAACTTAGGACAAATGTCTAATCGGACTTGGTTTGGCTCAATTGAGGATTTGATCATGTTCAATCATTGATTATGAATTAATTTGTATCAATGGTTTCAATCAATTTTATATACAGTGGATTTTGGCTAGTTTGAGTTTTATTTGGGCTAAAGGTTAACTTGGTCAAAGGACCAAGTTGATTTGGTTTTACCCAATTCAAGGTAGTTGATCACCCTAGGATGATTGTTGATCATGATATAAGGTTTGGATGGTCAAATTTGCTTTCAAATCACTCTAAACTCAAGTGATTTTCTCATAAGTCATTTATATCTTCATTTATATTCACAAATATAAATGAAATATAAACTCAAATAGCCAAAACCAAATCCAAAATAAAATCAAAACCCAATTTAAGACAATTCCTTAGACTTAACCAAAACCCATATAAATCAGGCCAAAAATTAATGGATTTTCTCTTAAATCAATCGTTCCTTTAATCATCTATCCAAATATAAATGAAACCTACAATAATCAAGCCAAATTAAAATCAACCCAAGTCAAGCCCAACCTAGCCCTTTTGACTCAAAAATCCTAACGAACCAAAACCTATCATAGCCCAAAATGATTGTAGTTGGATCAATCCTAGGCTCATATATAAATCCAACCAAACTTAAATCAAGCCAAAACCAAGACAATTGATCCATTTAGGTCCACTTGACCCAAAGTGGCCTAAAGAACCCACTTGAACCAAGTTCCAACCCAACTCAAAGTAGATTGAACCAAGCCATTCAAGCCTCATATCTTGACTAACAATCACCCTACAATGATCAATTGCCATGGATTAGGTCAAACCAAGTCAACTTGGTCATTTGACCAAGTCAACCCTTAGCCAATATGAAACCCAAATTAGCCAAAACTCATCATACACCAAATTGATTGAAACCATTGATTCACACTAACTCATAATCAATGATTAAACATGACTTGACCATCAATTGAGACAAACCAAACCCAATCGATCATTTGACCCAAGTTGACCCAAATTGACCTAAAAGGCCAAAATGAGTCAAATCATAATCCAACCCAAATTAATTGCAACCAATGGCTCAAGTTCATTCCAAATTCATTGTTGAACTTGAACAAAGCTCCAATTTGTTTAATTGGACCCAACCTAACCTAATTGACCGACCTAGCCCAAATTGACCTAAAGGGTAAAATTGGCCAAAATCTAATTTAAATCCAAATTGATTCAAGCCAAAGCCTACAATCATTTTTAATTAATCAATTGAACTTGAACTGACACCCAACCTAAGCCAATTTGGCCAATTTGGTCAAATTTGTCAACTTGACTCATTTGACCTATATGAAATCAAATGATCTAAAATCAAACCTACGCTAAATTAATTGAAACCACTTGAACTAAAATACTTCAAATCATCATTTGAACCTAACCCAAGCCTTAGTTTAACCTAATTTAACCAATTTGTCAACCTAAACCAACATGACCTAAATTTATCCATTTGACCAAATTGAGCCAAAACCCATGAAACCAACCCATGAGACCTTGGGAGCTAACCTAACCCAGCTCAAACCCATCCTAGGTCAGTCCAAAATTAGCCCAAACCCAAGGCAAATCCCCCTTGGATATGCCTCCCTATGGCAGATTTTTTTAAAATTGGCAAAATCCACTCTCCTCTCATCCTTGGTAGACATCAAGCACCCAAATGGGGCATCACCTGAGCCACCTAGCCCACCCTAAGTGGGCTAGGCTTGCCATGGACCAAAGAGAGGTGAGTCCTCCCTCCAAAGTAGAGTAACCAAGAGATAAAGGAGGAGCCATTAGCCCACATCAAGCTTTGAGCCACCTCCCATGCCTTCCTCCACTCATAGTGTGCCACGTGGATTCCCCTCTAATGATATAACGGTGGTTGGCCGGCCAAAAAATGGGAGGCAATTTTGTTCGTCCACCTCAGCCAATTGAGGGGTATACCCTCCTCAATTCTCACAGGAAATCACATCATCCACTTCGTCTCAGCTCCCAAGAGAGAAATGAAACTCCCTAGTAAGCTCTCGAGCGATTCCAAGCCCTCCCAACTTTAAATTTTCTCTTATCCCTAGTGGATAACTTAAACTTGTTCCCCTAGTGGAGAGTTCACATTTTCATCCCTAGTGTAGCACCAAATCCTAAATCAACAAATCAAAACAAATTTCTCCCCAGCGAGACTCAAATCAAATCTAACCACTCATTCCCCAGTGGATGACATGAACCTCCTCCCCTAGTGGAAAGTTCACATACTCAGTCCCTAGTGGATTCCTTCTTCACTCTCTTATATTATTGACATGAGTAGAGTCACATTGCATTAAGCTCTTGATTCCTTCTACACCTTGGGTTGGGTGTAGATCATTTTTCTTAGTGGGATGTATCAGGAAGATGCAAACCATTTTTAGCACTTATCAAAAAGGATTCCAAGTTCAGGTGGGATGATAAGTGCTAGCATGCCTTTGAAGGTATCAAGCAGTATTTGGTGAAGTCGCCTGCTCTCATAGCCCCTATCCTGGGCAGGCCACTCATCCTCTACAATGTTGTATTGGACAACTCCCTTAACACTTTGTTGGCCCAAGCCAATGATGAAGGGAAGGAGAGTTCTCTCTACTACCTCTGCCGTCATCTGATTCCTACTGAAGTGAACTACCCACCTATTGAGAAACATTGCCTAGCTTTAATCTTTCCATCCTAAAAGCTACGACATAATATGCTTTCTCATGAGTTGAACTTGATTTCTAGAACTAATCCACTACAGTATCTCATGACATGGACACCACTATCTGAACATTTTGCATGTTGGTCCATGATTCTCTTGCAGTTTAATATCACATTTGTACCCCTCCGTGCGGTGAAAGGATAAACACTAATAGATTTCTTAGCAGCACACCCATTGCATGATGATTCCTCACTTAGTGATGATCTCCTTAATGAATAAAATATGAACTTAAGGGAGGTTGACAATCGTCATTGGGAGATATATTTTGATGGTGGCGGCTTCCTTTCATAAAGGAGAAGAAACACAATCTACTCTTCCAGGAAAGATAGGGGTAGGAATAGTTCTCTTAACTCCAGAACATGATGTGATAAGATTCTCAAACTATCTCTCCAATTGATGCACCAACAATGAAGCTAAGTATGAGGCTTTGATTGCAGGTCTAGAGTTAGCCATTACTGTGTGTGTCAAGAGCATCAACATCTTTGGGGATTCTCAGTTGGTCATCAACCAGATTATCAGGTCCTACAATGTTCTAAATCCTAAGCTTCATCATTACCATGAGTACACCATGAAGCTATTGGCCCAAATCCCTAAGGTCACCATCTACAAGGTCCCTCGAGGAGAGAACGTAGTAGCAGATGCTTTGTCCAATCTTGCCAAGAAATTAGCATGTCTAAAAGATGAGTTGATTTCAATAAAGGTCTAAAACAGACAAGTTCTATATCTTATTAATGTTGAACTTATCAAGAGACTTTCTCTTACAGGGGAGGTTACCGTTGCTAACGAAGACAAGGAGCTGGATTGGAGGCAACCATTCATAGATTACTTGAACACCGACAAACTACCTCAAGAGAAATCACAAGCCCATCAGATGAAATATAGAGCTCTCTCCTATGCTCTCGTGGATGACACCTTGTATCGATAATCTTTCGATCAAATGTCATTATGCTGTTTGGATAAACACAAAGCCTGTAGGATCATGAAAATGCTCGTGTTGCGCGGCGATCAACTGTCTCAAGATGAAAGCAAAGATCAAGAGACTAGGATATTACTAACCTTTGATGATTGCAGATTGCATGGATGTATCTAGGAGATGCCATCAGTGTTAGGTACACGGTGTGGTCCTACATCAACTACCCAATATTTTACATCCTACTTTAACCTCCTGGCCATTTAAGTGTTGGGGTACCAACATTGTGGGTTCGATCGATTCTCCTTCTTCTAAGGGTCATGGGTTCATTCTAATTGTTACCGACTACTTTTCTAAGTGGGTGGAGGCAATCCCACTCAGAGAGGTCACAGCTCAGCATGAGCTCTAGTTTTTCAGGAACCATATCGTATATAGGTTCGGGGTGTCTTAACGAATTATATTCGATAATGGTACTATATTCAAAAGCACCAAGATCAATAGCTTCGCCAGAAGATACGATATAGATTGGAGATACTCCACCATCTACTACCCAGAGCGAATGGCCTAGTGGAAGCATTCAATAAAACTCTCATCCAAATACTAAAGAAGATGCTTGATGACAACAAGCGACAGTGGCATGAGCAATTAGTTGAAGCTTTGTGGGCATACCGTACCACATATAGAACTCCAACTCAATCTACCCCGTTCTCTTTAGTGCATGGGTCCGAAGCCGTTCTACCCTTAGAAGTTCAACTCCCATCACCAAGGATAGAATTGTGTAAAAAAATCACTATAGAGTAGAATGCCAAGTTTCAGTCAAAAGAGCTCGAAGGTTTGGAAGAAAGACACCTGTAGGTGTGGCCAAACCTCAAGTTGCAGGCCAAAATGATTCAAGCTCACAACAAGCTGGTCCTCCCTAAAACTTTTCAAGTATGAGAGATTGTCCTAATTATAAGGAGATCAATTGTTGCCCGTCGAAAGATGGGAGGCAAGTTTGAACCCACTTACGAATGCCCTTTTGTCATAGAAAAGGCCTACCAAGGAGGATCTTATTATCTTATTGATTATAAAGGGGAACACTCGATGCTTCTAATTAATGGGCTTTATTTGAAGAAATATTACCCATAAAATCATGTTTGAAAATAATTATCATCAAAAGAATAAAATTTCATTCCAATTCATCAAAATCTTCTCTTCATTCAAAGTGTTGTTTGATTGTTTTACGAATACGTCACGACGTGTTTAGGATAGGTGTAAGAGAACCCAAGAGGCATCATATCCCTCTTTCATAACATGAACATAAATCAAACATAATTCCCCAACGCTACTAGAATAGGTGTGAGAGAATCCAAGAGGCATCCTATTTTGATTAGCACAACTAAGTTAGGTGTGAGACAACCCAAGTGACATCCTTTCTCAGTGGGATCACAGCTACCATTCATGGCACTGTTTCATCAATTCCCTAGCATGTTTTAGGATAGGTGTGAGAGAAACTGAGAAGCATCCTACTTCTAACATAAACACAAACAAAAATAAACACATATCTTTTGTCTCGGGCTATTTTGATGTGGGAACAAGCCCCCTATGACACTCACTCATTACCTGCTCTAGGTCGGTTAACATGCTACTTTGCTAGTATGTCACCCTAGTAGTCATTTGTCTAGCAGATGTGACTCCCCACGCTCTCTTCATGAGTTGACAAACCAACGAGTGCCTTGTTAGTTTGGTAGACTTTACTGCATAGCAAGTAAGCTACCTCATGTTAATTTTATTTAAGAAGATGTGATTCTTTGTGCTTTGTTCTTGAACCAATCATCATGTATTAACTAGGTCGAGTATATTTGAGGTTTAGAATAAGTCCCCCAGTGGCTCCTTTCCTCTTGACTATTCTTGAGTTGATATAAGTCCCCCAGTGGCATTCACTCACTAGTCGCCCTAGGTCGGATAGCACCTGTCGAGCTAAAGATAGACTATCTCGACAATCAGTTCCGCTATAAGAGGATGTGAGTCCCTGATGTTTTCTTCCTAGGCTGATTATTGCAAATCTATGGGCACTTTAGGTTGGTTGATATTCTCTATGCTAACAGCAACTCACCCGTTGGATACACCACTCTTGGCAGATGTGAGTCCCCGCACTTTCTCCTTGAGTTGGCCACCGAATACATATATATATTATCTTCTCTAGGGTTTTGGATAAAGCCCTTAGAGACCCCTCTCCCTGTGTGCACTCTATTTGGATCATATCCTTTATGACCCCATTTAGATAATACCTGGGTTACTCTTGGATTGGACAGTCCCCCTTTCCTAGTAGCCACCCCTGTGGTTGGAGAATTTGTTCAACGGATGTGCTGATTATCTCTTGATTCAGTAATTCTGAGATAAGTCTAGGATAATATAAGCTTCTTCTCAGTATGATCCCTCACAAACCAATAGGGTCCATGATAATCAAATAAATAAAATAAACAAATAAAATTAATTCGCTTGGGGATTTGGAATTCAAACCCCTAGTGGCCCCTTTCCCAAGCAGGCATCCTAACTTTAGGGCAATATTAGCAAAACTCCATATAGGAATTGCCTGACTATGTTTGAGTTGAGATAAGTCCTCGTGTCGGCACTCTCTCCATAGTCACCCTTAGGTGGGTTCAATCTATTTTGTCACATGCAGGTTTCCCCGACCGTCATTTCACTTTAGAAGATATAAGTCTACTGCGCATTCTTTCTAACATGACTGTCATAAACTGACGGGCAGCCCTAGGTTGGGTTGACATGTTACCTCACTAATATGTCACCCCAGTGGTCTTTTATTCATGAAATATGTGAGTCCCCGTGCTTTCTTCCTTGAATTATCCATTGCAAATCGAAAGGCACCCCTTTAATTGGATAGTTCTCTCCTTGACTAGGAAACTACTCCCTTTAGATTGGTAAATTTGTGTTAAGCCAAGGCCTACATGGCCCTACTCAGTGGACTCCATCGTAAACTAATGAAATCCATCAAAATTAATTAAAAATAAAATTAATCTTGACTATCTTTGAACTGATTTATGTCCCCCAGTGGCATTCATTCAATAGTCAGCCCTAGGTCGGGTTCGATTTGTTGCACATACAACGGATCACTCTAGTGGTTCATTATTTTGGAAGATGTGAGTCCCCGCACTTTTTTCTTAAGTTGACCATTATAAACTGAAAGACACCCCTTTGGTTGGATAGTCCTACTGTGTGGTTGGTAGACTACCCCTTTGGATTGGTAAATCTATTTTAGACCAAGGCCTATATAGCTCATACTCAGTGCAGTCCATCGTAAATTGATGGGATCCATCAAAAATAATTAAAAATAAAATTAATCTTGACTATCTTTGAGCTGATTTAAGTCCCTCAGTGGCATTCACTCAATAGTCAGCCCTAGGTCGGGTTCTATTTGTTGCACAAGCAACCGATCACCCCAATGGTTCCTTGCTTTAGAAGACGTGAGTCCCCGCGCTTCTTAACGTGACCATTGCAAACTGAAAGGCAATCCCTTTGGTTGGATAGTCCTACTATGTTGTTGGTATACTACCCCATTGGATTGGTAAATCTGAGCTAGACTAAGGCCAACATGGCCCCTACTCAGTGTACACCATCGCAAACTGATAGGATCCATAAAAAATAACTAAAAATGAAAATGATCTTGACTATCTTTGAGCTAATTTAAGTCCCTCAGTGGCATTCACTCAATAGTCAGCCTTAGGTTTAGTTCAATCTGTTTCCTCACCAATGGATCACCCCAGCAATTGATCCCTACTTTGGAGGATGTAAGCCTACTATGCTTTCTTCCTAGTATAGCTGATGCACATTAAAAGGTGACCCCTTTGGTTGGATAGTCCTGCTATGTGGTTGATAGACTACCCCTTCGGATTGGTAAATCTGAGCTAGCTCAAGGCTGACATGGTCCCAACAAAGCGCAATCCATCGCAAACTAAGAGGGTTCATCTCAAAATCCAAAAATTTTAAAATCTGAAATAAATTCAACCCTCCTCCCTCAGTGGAGTCCAACTAAATAAACAAAACAAACTCAATCAACCTCCCTCAGTGGAGTTAAATCAAACAATCAAATCATTAAAATAATCAAATCAAACAAATCAATCAGCTTCTCCTCAATGAGATGCAAATCTTTCTAATTCCCCTAATAAATTCTGAATTTTAATCCCCTAATGGATTTCACAACCTCTTATCCCCAATGGATGACTTGAACTTGTTCCCCTAGTGGAGAGTTCACATTTTCATCCCTAGTGGAGCACCAAATCCTAAATCAACAAATAAAATTAAATTTCTCCCTAGCGAGACTCAAATCAAATCAAACCTCTCATCCCCTAGTGGATGACTTGAACCTCTTTCCCTAGTGGAAGGATCACATATTCAGTCCCTAGTGGATTCCTCCTTCACTCTCTTATATTATTGACATGAGTAGAGTCACATTGCACTAAGCTCTTGATTCCTTCTACACCTTGGGTTGGGAGTAGATCATTTTTGTTAGTGCTTATGACTGTTCGGTGTTGTTGATCACCTCGGTCAATACCAATAAGTGTGGTATGCCTTGTTAGTCACACAACACATATTGGACACCCTTTGTTGACCTCATTTTTAGAATGAGCTATGAACCTCTCCACCTTAGACATAGGACTCCTCTTAGACACTAAGAGTTCCTTAGTCTTAAGACACTTCTGGTGATTAGGTGAACACTTAACCTAACCCTAGAGACTTAGAAGAGTTAGCCATAAGATAGGTCATGCCTTATGGGCGTTAGGAAAACTTGCTCACCCTATAGCTTAAACCCAATCTTTACTTTCTTCTTTCAAATCAAACATCAAATCATAATCAACCTCAAATCTAAATAAACTTCAAATCGAAGTCAAACTTCAAACTCAAACCAATTCCAAATCAAATCTCAATTCAATTCCAACTTAAATGATTTTTCTTAAATTCAAATCAATTCCAATTGATTTTCTCAAATTATGAATCAATTCCAAATGATTGAAATCCATGATCAATTCTAAATCCAAAATCTTTCCTAAGCCACTTTGATTTCATCTTATGGATTAACCTCAATTCAAATCAAAATCATTTCAAATTCAAAAGATTTTCTCATAACCCATTTATATTCTCATTTATAATCATAAATATAAATGAAATATAAATTCAAATAACCAAAACCAAATTCAAAACTCAAACTCAAATCTAATCAAAATCCAACCTAAACTCATTCAAGTCAAATTCTTGAACTTAGCCAAATCAACCTCAAACCAATTCAAACCATTGGATTTTCTCTTCAAATAATCAATCCTTTAATCACAAACCAAATTCAATTATAAACTTCAATCATCAAACCAAAACTAAACTCAAAACTCAACCCCAAATCAAACCCATGTTCATCCTTTGAACTTAAGATTGTCAAATGAATCAAAACCCATTTGACTCCAATCACTTACAATTGGATTTATATTTCAATCATAGGTCCATATGTGAGTTCAACCAAACTTGAATCAAGCCTTGATCAAGTCAATTAACCCATTTAGGCTCACTTGACCCAAAGTGACCTAAAGAACCCTTTTGAGCCAAATTCTAATCTTACCCAAATTGGATTGAACTAAGCTCATCTAAGCCTCACATTATGAGCAACAATCATCATAAGATGCTCAATCACTCAAATTGGGTCAAACCAAGTCAAACCTAGCCTTTGACCAAGTCAACATTTTACCTAAATGAAATCCAAACTAGCCAAAATCCACCATAGGCCAAATTGATTGAAACCACTGATCAAAAGCAATTCATGATCAATGATTGGACTTGACCAAGTCATCATTTGAGCCAAACCTAGCTTGATTGGCCACTTGACCCAAGTTGACATAAAAAGTAAAAATGTGTCAAATCTTGATCTAAGCCAAATTGATTGCAACCCATGGGTCAAATTCATTCTAAATCACTTGTTGAACTTAAAGCCTCCAACAATTAACCCTTAGCCAATTGATCATGAACCTAAATTGACCTAAAAGTTCAAATCAAGCCAAAATCAAATCAAACCAAAATTGACTCAAACCAAAGCTTGCAAAACATTTCAAATGACCAACCAATTACTAACCCAATTAGGTCAAATGGGTCAAATTGGTTAACTTGACCCATTTCACCTAAGTGAACTCAAATGAACCAAAACCAAATATAAATCAAATTGAACCAAACCAATGATACTAAACCACTCCAAATGGTCATATGAACTTGACCCAACCCTTGGTTTGACCTAATTTGACCAATTGGTCAACTTAACTTAAGTTGACCCATTTTGATCTAAATGGGTCAACATGAGCCAAATGATATCAAATCAACACCAAATTCTTTGAAATTTGGCACAACCCATTTTTCAATCATTTCAAATCTTCCTAAATTAAAATCAAAGCCAAATGACCATTTTACTCCTAGGTCAAAGGGTAACCTATGGTCAAATTCACTTGGAACTTGATCATATTCCAACTCAAGATCACTTGACATCCTCTTAGTGGTCCATTTGGACACCAAGGAGGGTGGTGAACATGACTCAATGGGTTTGGGTTAGCAAAATCCAACTCAAAGCCAAAATTGGCCACCCAATGGAAAATGAGCACATGGAATCACTCCATACTCTCATTTCACACATGGGCAACTCCTCCACTACACTCCCCTAACAAAACTGAACGATATGGGACTCCTAACAACCTAAACAACCATTCCATGAGATCATTTTGATCAAAATGGCAAGGAGGCTCATGACCGTCTAATTCAAGTAGGGGGAGATATACTCCCCCTCATTCCATTGCAATTCAAGACACTTTCACTCGATTGAGCCCTAGGAACCTAGAAGAAGCTCCCCAAACTCTCCCAAGCATTTCCAAGCTCTCTCCATTTTTCTCCTTCTCGATTTTCCTTATGCCGAAAATAAGGGAGGTAGAAGAAATTTTCAACTCACTCATCACTCCACCAAAGTCCAATTCACTTTGCAAGCACCATCAGGGAGGCGGGTCGAGTTCATCCAAGGTGTTTTTCAAGCAACCAAGCCACGGGAAGGAGGAGTTCAATCAAAGCCGCAAACCATTAAAGGGGAGCTTGGCCAATTAGAAGATCCACTTCATCTCAAACCTTCAAACCTTCAATAGGACTTTGTCTCCACTAGATGAATCTACCTCAATGATTAGAAGTGTCGGTGATAGCTTCAGGGGAGGTATGCTTCAAAACTGAGCTACCATTGAAATTTCTTTGGTCCTTTGTAAAGGGAAGTGTAATCTCATTGTATTTCCACCATTGGATGTGCTTCTCCTTACTTCTTCATGGTGTGGGTTGAATCCCTGCCCAATCTGAGCACAAGTGAGCTCGGATCAAGCCATGGAGGATGGACGATCTCCGTCTCCTACAGGCAAGGGCAGGGATGAATCATGGACCATCCATCCCGCATGTTTTGGATGGACAGTATTGATTAAATGCTTTAGATCCATTGATTTAATCCTTTGAAATTGTGGGTTTAATCCTTCAAAAGCATGTAGCGCTACTGGCTAACACAACATCTGATTTGACAACTTAAATGACCAACCCAAGTGCCACATGGAAAGCGGGAGCCGCGTCAGCAGCCCACGTGGTTCTGACAGGATTAGTTATATATTTAGGTTATTTAATGACCTATTAATCACAGAAACTTCAACAATTCATAACTAAATGTAGAAAAATCCAAAAAATGCAAACTCAACTTCATTTTAAAGATAATTCAAAGGGGAATAATATAAAATTAAGTTTGATTGATTTTGAATAGTGACATTTACTCAATTTGAGTTTTATTAGGGATGTAATTATGTTAATCACTCCTTAATTATTTTCATAATTAATTCCAAACTCCCTAGGGTTAATCAGTGGGATGACCTCTGCCTCCCACAATTTTCTTAGAATTTATTATTGGATTAATTTAGATAATTTCTTATTTCATCCCTAATCACTCCCTTAATCAATTAAATGATTAATTAACCTATTAAATGTGATGAATTCATTAATTAAGCTTGTTAATCATCTTGGAATATTGGATAGACTTAGGGAATGAGATTAGGATGCCTTTTCCAAATATTTTCCCCTAAGTCTATTTCATTTGAATGGAAACTTAATTAATTTATAAATTGATTAATGATTTAATCATTTCATTAAATAGCTTAATTAACCAAACTCAAAAATTAAAAATTAATCCATAAACTTAATCACTTAATCAGTCCCATTCATGGGTAGATACTTAGGTGTTCAATAAACTAAGTGCTTTTTAAGGAAATCATATCCAACCCACATGTGTGGGAAGGTTATGAAAGTACTTAATTAAACCCTTTAGCTTAATTAATCAATGATTGTGAGCCAATTGCATTAGGCCCCTTTCTTTCTTAGGAGCATTGCTGATTTAAATTCCATGTGATTACATATCATATGTTGGCTCATAATTGTTAGGTTAATTATCTTAAGGTGGTGTAGGTAAGGCATAATTAATAAACTTAATTCACACCTTAACCTAAAAAAAATATAAAGTCAATCTAATGGTTCTAAAATTAAACTAAATTGATTCACATATGTGGGAGATGGGTTAGGACCAGCAAACCTTTTCACATTTTCTAAAATCAAACCAAACTCAAAATTAAAACAAAATTTTTCTAAACAATTTTGATTCACTTTAAATGATCTTATTCCATAAGATTATCTTTAAAAATTGATTAGGGTGAGTGAAGTCATATGCTTACATTACTTTATTTCTTTCCAAGCATGTTAAAAGTGGTTTATTATATAAAATCATACATTCATACATTTTGAAAAATCAAATTAAAATGAAATATTTTCATTATGTCAAACTGCATGCTTTGGCTAAAATACGAATATGAGTGGCTATTATCACTACTAAATCAAAAATTATTTTCAAACTTATAAATCAAAGACTATAAATGAATGTATGCTACTTATAAATATTTATAAGCTTGCATGTGAATATATCTTAAAATATGTTTTATGTGACTTCCTTTTCTTTTCTTAATATTTAGAGAAAAGTGCATATTTGAAAAGAACATAACACTTGCTTAAATTTATTCCTATGCACTCCCATGTCATGAATTAAGAAGGATCTTCATATTACACATATAAATTAAACAACCAAACCACACAAACAAACAAAAATCTTTTGCATGACTCTTTTTCCATTCATTTCTTTTTGAACATGCACATGTATTTAAGAAAAGTGGTATATTAGTCTGGATATCCAGGGTTGCAAGGCTTTAAGTAGGCCTAAGAAGTTCTTGTACCTTATACCTTTGGTGTAGAAAATAATGGTGTCGTACTCACTTATGTCTTTCATACATGTAAATGTGCATTTGATTAGTGGATAAAAGAATCCCTCTCTTTTCTACTTAATAAATCATGCATTCATAAAAATACTCAAATTTCCTTAAGCAACATCTCTTAGCATTAATCATTAAGGTGTGCTAAATATTTGCATTGCATGTATAGATATGCTTAGGATCATTTTATATGCATGATACACATGTTGGAAAGAAATAAATGATTGTGTATTTTGTTATAGTAATTCACTTTAATTAATCTTAAAATGTCTTTCTTATTGAATAGGTTTATTTAGAGCAAATATATACTTAGGATTAATTAAAACATATAATAAAATATTCACTAAACAAAAATCACTAATGAATCTACCTTAGAAACTACTTAAGGAAGGGAGGAAAGAGAAGTTCTCTTCTCTTTTCCTCTCTTTATAACACTTACTAATTAAGTGTAGGTTCATTCAAACCAAAATAAATCATCAAATAAAATTAATAAATCAACTAAATCACTTAAATGAAACCACCCTCTAAGTTGAAATCTCTCATACTTAGAAAACTTCAACCTTAAAAGCCTAGCTAAGACATACCACACAAGCCTTAAATGACACACACATTAGGCTAAGTCACCATTTCTAGCTCTATGTTAGGGCAGTGTATAGTTTGATGCTTGATTTTATTTTGTGATATGATATTTTAGTCTGGATGTTAGGGTGTATGTGTGTAGACTGGATGATAGGATGATCTTAGTCTAATCATTATCTTCTGCAAGGGATTGTGCTTAAGAGGTGTTAACCTCAATTTTAAGATGAGCTCTCAACCCCTCCATCTTAGACATATAACTTCTCTTAGACTTTAAGAGTTTGTTAGGCTTAAGACACATCTAGTGATTAGATGGATACTTAACCTAACCCTAGAGATTTAGAAGAGCTATCCATAGGAATATGTCATACCTTAGGGGTGTTAGGAAAATTTGCCTATCCTATAGCTTGAACCAACCCCTCACTTCCTTCCTTCAAGTCAAATTCAAACCAACTCCAAACTCATATCAACTTCAAATCCAAATCAAACCTTGAAATCAATTTCAATGGATTTTCTCAAATCATAAATCAATTCCAAATAATCAAAACCCATGATTGAAATCCAAGTTCAAATTCTAAAAATCTTTTCTTAGCCCATTGATTCTATCTTATGGACTTAGCATAAATCAAATCTAAACCAATTCAAACTCATAAAATTTTCTCACAACCCATTTATATTCTCATTTATATTCACATATATAAATTAAATATAAATTTAAATCAATCAAACCAAATCCAAATTCAAATCCAAATAAAAAAAATCTTTTGTGAGTCTTTTAATTCCCTCTTAAGGACTTAGCCTAAATCAAGTTCAAATCACTTTGAATGCTTGAAATTTTCTCATAACCCATTTATATTTTCATTTTTATTAACATATATAAATGAAATATAAATTCAAACAACCAAAACCAACTCCAAAATAAATTCAACCAATATCCAACCTAAGCCTTTCAAGTCAAATTCTTGAACTTAGCCAAATCAAATTCAAATCAAGCCAAACCACTAATTTTTCTTCATAATTCAATCAATCCTATAATCATGAATCCAAATATAAGCATAAACTCCAATCATCAAACCAAAACAAAATTCAAAATCAAACCCAAGTCAAACTCATTTTCATCCTTTTGAACTTGAAATTGTCAAATGAATCAAAACCCATTTGACTTCAAATCACTTGCAAATGGATTTATATTTCAATCATAAGTCCATATGTGAGTTCAAAAAAACTTGAATCAAGCCTTGATCAAGCCAACTAAACCCAATTGGCTCACTTGACCCAAAGTGACCAATTTGACCTACATGAATCAAAATTCAATTCAATCCAAATCAAAGTGAATTAAGCCAATCCAAACTTCATGTCTTGTATGTTAATCATCATAGGTTAACCAATTATCATGATTGCAACCAATGGCTCAATTTCACTCTAAATTGATTATTGAACTTGACTAAAGACTCAATTAAATCCAATTTGACCAAATGGCCAATTAGACCCAACCCAATTAACCATGAACCCAACTTGACCAAAAAGGTCAAATCAAGTCAAAATAAAATATAAACTAAATTGATTGGAAGCAAAGATACCAATACATTTCAAATGATCAACCAAACCCAAACCAAGCCACGATTCAAGCTGATTTGGTCAATTGGGTCAAATTGGTCAACTTAGCCCAAATTGACCTAAAGGATCAAATTGGCCAAAATCCAAATTAAACCAAATTAATTGAAACCAATTGAACCAATATACACCAAATAGTCAATTGAACTTGAGCCAACTCTTGGTTTGACCCAATTTGACCAATTGTTCAACCTAATCAGTTTTGAACCGATTTGACCCAAATGGGTCAAATTAACCCAAATTAAACCAAATGAACTTCAAATGACATGAAATTTGGCCTAACTTACTTTTGACTCATTTCAAATATGCCCAAATCAAATTCAATATCAAATGACCACTTTTTCCTTAGGTCAAGGGCATCCCATGAGAAAAGACACTTTCCCAAGTGATCATTTATCTTCCTTGGCCACTTGGCACTCATCCATTGGTCCACACAAGCACCAAGGACACTGACTTTCTAACCCAAGGAGTAGTTGGGAAGCCATGACTCATGGGGAAGTGAAATCACCTCACCTCTCCCATTGGAACACTTGGCATGAAGGACACTCACCTCTCCTTGGCTAGGAAACTCATTTATCCTTCATGGCAGCCACTTTCCATACCTTAGCCAACCATAGGGAGCCACCTAGGATGATTCTCTTCCATTCCCAACCACCACAAGCCAAATGACATGAGTTTGGAGCTAAAATTCTAAACAAAAGGTGGATTTTAGTTCATTTTGGTTCACTTATCATTCCAAGGCTTTAGAGGCTGAAGCAAACTCACATTTCCCTCATTCTCCTCCTCCTAGAACTCTCAAAGCCATTGGCAATCACTCCCACTTCATTTTGAAGAGAAATACTTCAAAATTAAGTGGATTTTGGCGAGGAAACGATGATCAGTGGAAGAAACTTTATTTCAATGTGAAGGCGAGGATCTAAGCTCAGTCCAAGGCTTCTTCCCTCACTCAATAGCGCGCTCGAGTCACCTCCACCGTCGAAAATCATCCCTAGTGAGGTAACCTTCAAAAACCATAGTCGGCCTTACGATCCCTCATTTTGTGGTGGTTTTTGTGCGATTTTTAGGAATCTACCCGAGATAATCCTGCATTTTTACTTTAAATCATCTCAATTAAAAAATATAATTTTGGTGCGAATCGACGTGAAAATGAGTCTATTCTTTCACTTAGAAATCCTATTTTTCTTCTTTTTGAAAATCCTATTTTTACTATTCATCGCCACCGTTTGATCCTCACGTTCACGGAGATAGATCACATGAATATCGTGATCCAGGCTTTTGGATCACTTGATGCAATTTGGACCATCCGATCACGTGGTTAGCACGATCAGATGGCTCAGATCTCTCCCCGATCGCGCGATCTGAAATGGACCCAGTCCAGAGCGAACCACGGTTTGCTCTCTAGACTATTGACCGATTTTCCGCTGAAAATAAAGCGGCGGTGGAATCACGGTACCATTGGTGTATTGCCACGTCAGCCGCAATTTTTGTTTTTAAAAATTAATTTAAATCACCTAAAATTTTAAAAATCTATAGAAAATAAATACTTAACCAAAAACTACAAACAAGGGCTCGTTGGATTCATCTTTCTAAGAGGAATCCAACAAATCCAAAATTGCCAAATTTTACTAAATATTTCGAGCTTAATTTGAGTTTTTATAAAAATCATATTTCTTTAATTAAACCAAAAATACATTTCAGATTAAGTTGAAATTTTTAGATATTAAAATTGATGCTAAAGTACACCTACCATAAAAATTTTAAGTCAAAATGATATTTGGATTGAAAATATATTGAATTTTGAGTGTCAAATGATTTATTTTAGTAAAATAAATTAGCAAAATTTATAAAAAATCACTTAAATCAATTGAAACTTTCTAAATTCATAACTAATTATGGAAAAATCCAAAAAATACAAACTCAAGTTTATTTTGAAGATAATTCAAAGGAGAATCCAATAAAGTTATTTCTAATTGAGTTTGAATAGTAAACTTTTCTTAATTAGGGCTTATTTGAAAACTTAATAATCCTAATTACTCTCTAATGACTTCGTTAATTAATTCCAAACTTCTCAAGCATGTTTAGTGGGATGACTTCTGTCTCCCCTAATGTTCTTAGAATTTATTAATAAGTTAATTAGAAAAATTAATTAATGAACCCCTAATCCCTCTCTTAATGTAATTAAAGTTAACTAAGCATGCAAATAGTGGTTTAATTCTTTGATTAAGATAATTAAACATTATTTAAGTGATAGGAGATTTATGGAGTAATTTTAGGATAATTTCCTTAAGCTATTCTCTAAACCCCCTTTCTTCCTTAAATCCAAATCTAATTAAGGGTTAATCCACTAATGATCTACCTAATTAATCAAATCAAATTATCAAAATCAAAATTAATCCAGAAACTTAATCAATCATTCTTGGTTAGATGCTTAGGTGTTCAATGACCTAAGTAACTTAAGGAAATCATACATAACCCATATGTGTAGGAAGGGTTATGAAAGTACTTAAATTAAACTTTTTAGCTTAATTAATCATTAATTGTGAGCCAATTGCATTAAGTACCTATCTCCCCTAGGATGCATTGTTGATTTAAATTCCTTGTGGTTTTATGTCATACATTGGCTCATAATTATTTGAATAAATATGTTAAAGTGGTATAGGTAAGGAGTAATTAATGAACTTAATCTACACCTTAACCTAACCAAAGCATAAAATTAATCTAATCACTTAAATATTAAACTAAAATAATACACACATGTGGGAATGGGTAAGGACCAGCAAACCTACTCACACTTAGAATGAAAGTCTCTTTAAATACATTTTGATTTTTGTTGACCTCATTTTTAGAATGAGCTCTCAACCCCTCCATCTTAGACATAGGACTTCTCATAGACTTTAAGAGTTCCTTAGTCTTAAGACACATCTAGTGATTAGGTGGACACTCAACCTAGCCCTAGAGACTTAGAAGAGTTAGCCATAGAAATAGGTAATGTCTTAGGGGTGTTAGGAAAATTTGCTTACCCTTAGCTTGAACCATTCCTGACTTTCCTTCTTTCAAGTCAAACTCCAAATAAATCTTATTTGATTTTCTCCAAACTCAAATCAACTCCATGTGATTGAAATCTATGATTGAAATCCATGAATGAAATTCCTAAGTCCAAATTTTTCTTAAGTCCTTAATCTTCTCTTAAGGACTTAACCAAAATCATGATCAAAACCAAATCAAATCCTTGAGATTTTCTCATAATTCAATTATATTCTCACTTATATTCTCATATATAAATGAAATATAAATTCAAACCAATCAAGCTAAACTCAAAATTTAAAATCCCACATTTTAGATGGACGAGAAGAACTGAGGAGATCCTGGTCGTCCATCGCGCATTTTGGATGGACGGTCGAGATTAATCCCATGTTTTAGAATTAATTTATCCCTTTAGAAACTATGGGATGATCCCTAGCCATCTGATCCTTGATTGAATGGCAGGGATCAAACTGTGACCTGCCGCCGTGCCGCCATCCATATGTGATGTTTAAGTGAGAAGCTCACGGCACGACGCGTGTAAAGCGCGCTGACTACCGCCGCCGCGTGTTGCGCTGTGAGCTAATAGGATTATTTAGGAATTTAATTAATTATAATTAATCTCCTAACCTTCAAAAAATTATATCTCTCTTAATAAAATTCAGAAAAATATGAGGTAAAATTCTATGGAAAGATAATTCAATTTAGAATATTTTAAAAATAATTTCAATGATTTTGAATTGTCCTTTTCTCTGATTTTGGGTTTTATTAGAAATATTATTTTGCTAATTACCTCTTAATTAAACCTCTGATTAATCCCAAACTATTTGGGTTTATTTTAGGGGATGACCTCTGCCTACCCTAATTTTCTTGGGATTTATTTAAAGTTTAATTGGGGGAATTACAAATATGTTTCCTAATTACCCTTGTTATGTAATTAAGGATAATTAGGGTTTGGATTAGTGTTTTGATCCATTATTAAGATAGATTAAGGTTAGATCTAGTGGATAGAAGATTTAGAGAATAATTTTGGGACATTTCCCTTAAGCTATTCCCTAAACTCCCTTTTCTTTCCTTAATCCCTCTCTTAATTAAGGGTTAATTCATTAATTATCCCCTTAATTAATTTCTAAAAATTCTAAAAACTTCCAGAACTTAATTAATATACTTTGGGTAGATGCTTAGGTATTTAAGAGCCTAAGTTCAATTGAGAAAATCGAAACCCAATTCATATGTGTGAAAGGGCATTTTAAAATTACTTAAGCTAAACCCCCTTAGCTTAATTAACCATTAATCATGAGCCAAATTATGTTAGGCCCTTTCCTTCCAAGGTGCATTGCAAGTTTAAATTCCTTGTTAGTTTTTATGTCATCTCATTGGCTCATAATTACTTGGTTAACTATGCTAAGGTGGTGTAGGTAAGGGTTAATTAACTTGCTTAATTCATATCTTAACATAATTAATACATAAAAATGAGTCTAATCATCTAAAAATTAAATAAAAATATCAAACACATGTGGAAATGGGTTAGGAACAACAAACTCAACTCACATTTTCAAAATTAAATCAAACTTAAAACTAAACAAAAATCACGTTGAATATACTTTGATTTATTTTAAACTTTCTTATTTCATAAGATTGTCTTTAGGAGTTAATTAAAGTGAATGTGTTTACATGCTTTCATTGCTTTGATTCTTTCCCAAACATGTTAAATTTGTATGTCATGTGGTTTTCTGCATCCATATTTTTCAAATTTATATTTAAAAATGAAATTGTTTACTTTATGTCAAATTTGCATGTGTTGGCTAAAGTAGAAATATGAGTGGCTATTATCACTACTAAATTAAAATTATTTCCAAAACATATAAATAAATTATCAAATCTGAAAGTGTGTTACTTATATTTTAATTATAAGCTTGCATGTGAAGAAAATATAAGGATTTGCCTAGCATATGTTTCCCTTCCCTTTTCTGTTAGTATAATTTTGAATAGGAGTTGGTAAGATGTATGGTTCATTTGAAAAGAACTTAACACTTACCTAATTCCATATCCTATTCATTACTATGCTATCACTTAAGAAGTGTTACCTATAATTGCACACATAAATTTCATAAACAAAATGAATCAACTAATACAGCTTTTGCATTCTTTCTTTCCAATTTATTTCTTTTGTACATATGTTTTATTTAAAGAAAGTGGTATAATAGTCTGGACAACCCCAAGATTACGAGGCTTTAAGTAGCCCTAAGTAGGTCTTGTACCTTACTCCTCTGGTTAACAATGTCACTGTACTCACTTATGCCTTTCTTACTTTCATGTGTGCATGTGAAAAATTGGATAAAGAAACCCTTTTCTACTTAACAAAAATCATGCATAGTAAACTTCCAAATTTCCATAAATGAATTACTTAGCATGCATCATAAAGTATGTTAAATATTCTCATTTGTTTGTATAGATATGCTTAGGATTCATTCATATGCATGTTATACATGTTGGGAAAGAAATGAAGTAATGTGTGTTTTGTGAATTCATTTCATTTTATTTAATCTTAAAATGCCCCTCTTCTTGAATAGGTTTGTTTAGAATTCATCTAAATCTAGGATTAATTAAAATACTTAATCAAAACATTCACTAAACAAAGCTAAAATGTGAATCTACTTTAGAAATTACCTAAGTTAGGGAAGAAAAGAGAAGTTTTCTTCTCTTTCCCTCTCTTTATAACTTAGTAATTAATTATAGGATTCATTTGAACCTAATCAAAACATGAAATAAAATCAACCACTAAAATAATTAAATAACTTAAATGAAACCCTCCTCTAAGTTGAACATGTTTTCATACTTAGAAAATTCTAACTTAAAGCCATAGCTAAGCATACCACACAAATCTTCAAAGCACACACATTAGCCTAAGTCACCACTTCTAATTTTAGGTTAGGGCAATGCATGGTTTGATGTTTGTTTTGTTTTGTGATATATGTTTTGGACTAGATGTTAAGGTGTACACTCATAGAATGAATGGTAGGGTAGCCTTAGTCTAATCATTATTTTCTACAGGGGATTGTGCTTAAGAGGCGCTATCATAAATAAAAATAAAAATATTTTTACTTGCAGGTACTTTATACCCCTTAGCATAATCCAATAGGCCCGGTGGACTTAGTCACCCATGTGTGGGGTGATAAGTCCAATATACATGCTTGGGATTTGTGTGGTTTATTTTAGCTAATCTCTATTTTATAGCTGTTAGTTAGATTTCCATTCTTTTCCTTTTCATGAAAATTTGTGCAATTAGGATTTTGAAATGATTATTATGGGGATTAGGATAAGCATTAGTCATAAGATCCTATCTTATGTACCATGTGAAGCCTTGGAGCATCCACCTTCCAACCCTCTAAATGAAGGAACCAAAAAGAAAGAAGAAATGAAGCGTGAAGACCCCCATAATAATGAATTCCTTACTTAATTATAATTTAATTCATTTATAATACTGGTTGTATAAGGGTAGAGCTCGGCTACCCAATTTGTTATTTTTGAATTTGTGCGGTGGTGCTCGACCACAATGACCTTTTATTCTTTTTGTGATTAGCTTTATAAATTGATTGATGATTTGTTTAGCCTGTGCATTAACTGACATCTTTTCCTAGTTTCTTCCTTGCTTTATGTATGCCTTAGATGTGGATTAGATTCTTTAGGAAAAAAAATCTTTTACCAAACTTAACAACTCAAACTAAAAATAAAAAACTCATAACCTCACTTAAAGCTTAGGTTTAAAATCAAGATAAAAGAATTAACAACCCTTTAGCTGGATGAATATTTCTTTTATAATATCATGCACAATAGCATCTTATTTCACTCTTGATTGGAGAGTTTTCACCTTCGCAAGAGAAACTTGGCTTGATCTTTGAGAGCCATGGTGGAAACACACCTCCTCCCTTCTCGCTAATTTTGGCCAATAACTTTATTTCTCATGCATTAGGCATATGAATCATATTAGCCTGAGTCAAAATAATTGTCCAAAAATAAAAATAAAATGAAATTTGAATTGTATTAGATTTAGGTCATTTGAAGCATGTCCCTACATGATCTAGTCCCTTTAGGGAGTGAGTTTAAGGACTTAGTCTCTTCCTAAATAAATAATAGCCTAGCTATCTTGCATAAGCATAATGACTTGTTAACATGTATTTAAAATTGTAGGAGGAGTTAGTTGGAGGCCACCCCGAGGTGGTTGTAAGTCCAAGCTGTCGGGTGGTCTGTCCTCTCTTGTGGAGGTAAACAAAATACTCATTTTCTCCTTAGATTTAGGTTGTGCTTTCAGCCCTCGCCAAAGCTCCCTAGATTTAGGTTCCGAGATTGCTTCTCCCATTTGTGGGCCATTAGCATAATTTCTCACCTCTTAAGCATTTCCTTAATCTTGTCTTAAGGAATCATAAGTCCTAAATTTCTAATGAAAGAAACAACTCAAACAAATCAAATTTAATAAAGCCCAACTATATGTTAGTTTGAGATGCTCGCTAGGTTTCCTAGCATCATGGGCATCTCCTACCTATCTTTCTTTTGGCTTCGATAATAACACCCCCTCTTTGATCAATCTCATTTTATATTCAAAAAATGAACTAATCAATTGATAGTCTTTTCATATTGAAATTCTTTGAAGACAATGATCATTTACCTTAATCGAGAGTTTTCCTAAGGAATTCCCATTTCTTAGGATATAATTAACTATGGGGGCTTGCCCCTATAAAAAACTTAACGAACCTAGTTTAAAATAAATCATGATTTAATTTTTTATGTAAAGTAGAGGAAGAATCTCTGGTACATATGCAGACACATCATCCTTAAGAGTCCTTAGTGAGGTGATTAGGTCTATTAAAGGGTTGTGACTTCTATCTCTTGAGATAATACACTATTTCCTTGATGATGTACCCAATCACATGAATAAGTACATCTGCGGATCTGCGTGGCGACCCAAAAAGATGAATTTTTATATTCTTGCTTTCTTTCCCCATAGATTTGAAGGCGACCATATAAAAATTTTTCTGCCAACAATTCTCTTTAAATGATCTAACTGCATAAGATTGTCTTTAAGAATTAATTATTCTGAATAAAATTACATGCTTACATTACTTAATTTCTTTCCTAGCATGATAAATGTGTATGTCATATGAAAATCATACATTCATGCTTTTCAAAATTCAAATTCAAAATGAAATATTTTCTTTATGTTAAATTGCATGTTTTGGCTAAAGTTAAAAAAATATGAGTGGCTATTATCACTATTAAATTCAAAACTATTTCCAAAATATATAAATCAAATACCTAAAATAGAAAGTGTGTTACTTATAATTATTTATAAGCTTGCATGTGGATATAAATGTGAAGACGTGCATAGTATACTTTTCCTTCTCTTTTCTTTTAGCATAGTTTTGAATAGGATTCGGCAAAGTATATAGTTCAATTAAAAAGAACATAACACTTGCCTAACTCCATTCCTATTCATTCCTATGATATTACTTAAAAAAGGGCATCCACACCTACACATATAAATTGCATAAACAAATCAAATAAACAAATACAAGCTTTTGTATCTTTCTTTTCCATTCATTTCTTTTGTACATATGCTTGTATTTAAAGAAAGTGATATATTAGTCTAGACAACCCCGGGATTGCGAGGCTTTAAGTAGCCCTAAATAGGTCTTGTACCTTACACCCCTAGTTAACAATGGCATCATACTCACTTATGCCTTTCATATATACATCTGTGTGTGTCAAAATTGGATAAGAAAACTTCTTTTCTACTTAATGAAAACCATGCATCATAAAGTATTCAAATTTTCTTAAGTAACTCACTTAGCATTCTCTTTCCATGCATTTCCTTTTGTTCATGCACATGTATTTAAGAAAAGTGGTATATTAGTCTGGACAACCTCAAGGTTGCGAGACTTTAAGTAGCCCCAATTAGGTCTTGTATCTTACAACCCTAGTTAATAATGGCATAATACTCACTTATGTCTTTTATAGTTGTAAATGTGCATATAAAAAATGGATAAAAGAATCACTCTCTTCTACTTAACAAAATCATGCATACATGAAACATTCCAAGTTTCCTTAAGCAGCCTCTCTTAGCTTTCATTATTAAGGTGTGCTAAATACTTGCATTGTATGTATAGATATGCTTAGGATTCATTCATGTGCATGATACACGTGTGGAAAAGAAATAAAATATTATGTATTTTGTGATAGTAATTCACTTACCTTAATCTTAAATGCCTTTCTTTTTAAATAGATTTATTTAGAGAAAGTCTAAACTTAGGATTAACTAAAATACATAATAAAATATTCACTAAACAAAATCAAATATGAATCCACCTTAGAAATCACTTAAGGTAGGGAGGAAAGAGAAGTTCTCTTCTTTTTCCTCTCTTTACAATTTTAGTAAGGTTCATTCAAACCAAATCAAATCATCAAATAAAATTAACCCACATTAACTAAACAACTTAAATGAGACCACCCTTCTAAGTTGAACCTTTTCACACTTAGAAAATCCTAACCTTAAAGCCTAGCTAAGCATACCACACAAACCTTACATGGCACACACATTAGGCTAAGTCACCACTTGTAGTCCCGTGTTAGGGTGGTGCATGGTTTGATATTTTCTTTTATTTTGTGATGTGATGTTTTAGTCTGGATGTTAGAATGTATGTGCGTAGAATGAATGGTAGGACGATTTAGTCTAATCATTATCTTTTGTAGGGGATTATGCTTAAGGGGTGTTGTAATAAAAATGTAACTACTTTTGCTATGCAGGTTTCTTATACCCTTAAGCATAATCAAAAATAGGCTAGGTGGACTTGGTTACGAATGTGTGGGATGCTAAGCCCAACTTGTTTATATACATGCTTGGGATTTGTATGGTTTGTTTAGCTAATCTCTATTTTGCAGGTATTAATTAGATTTACTTTTCCTTTTCATGTATTTTGTAATTAGGATTTTGGAATGATTATTATGGAGATTAGGATGAGCATTGGTTATAAGGCCATGCCTTATGTACCATGTGAAGCCTTTAGAGCATCCACCTTCTAACCATCCAAAAGAAGGAACCAAAGAAGAAAGAAGAAAAGAAGAAGAAAGAAGAAAAGAAGAATGAAGAAATGTATAATCAAGACCCCAATAACATGAATTCCTTACGTAATTGTAATTAATTCATTTGTAATCTGGGTTGTATAAGGGTAGAGCTCAGCTACCCAATTTATTTTTGATTTTGTACGGTGGTGCCCGACTAAACTTGGCCTTTTATTCTATTGTGTTAACTTTCTAAAATGTTTGGTGTTTTATTTAGCTTGTGCTTTAGAAATGGCATACTTTTCCTATTTTCTTCCTTGCTTTGATGTATGGCCTCAATGATGATTAGGCTCTTAGGTAAAAATAAATCTTCTACCAAATTAATCAATTCAAAATTAAAATAAACAGCTCATAATCTCATTTAAAGCCTAAGTTAAAATCAAGATAAAAGAATTAGCAACCCCTTAGCTGGATGAGTATTTCTTTTATAACATCATGCACAAAAGCATCGTGTTTCACTCTTGATTAGAGGGCTTCAACCTTTGCTAGAGAAACTTGGCTTGGCCTTTGAGAGCCATAGTGGAAACTCACTTCCTCCCTTCTCGTTGATTTTGGCCAGTAATCTTACTTCTCATGTATTAGGCATATAAATCCTATAAGCCTGAGTCAAATGATTGTCCAAAAATGAAAATAACATGTAATATGATTTGCATTAGATCTAAGCATGCCCTTACATGATCTAGTCTCTTTAAGGAGTGTGTTTAAGGACTTGGTCTCTTTCTAAATAAATAATAGCCGAGCTATCTTGCATAAAGCATATGACTTGCCTACATGAATTTAAAATCATAAGAGGAGTTAGTTGGAGGCTATCCCTAGGCAGTTGTAAATCCAAGCAGTCGGGTGGTTTGTCCTCTCTTGTGGAGGCAAACTGAATACTAATTTTTGCCTTAGATTTAGGTCATGCTTCTGGCCCTCGCCAAAGCTCCCTAGATTTAGGTTTTGAGATTATTTTTCCCTTCTATGGGCCACAAGCATAAATCCTCAACTCTTATACATTTCCATGACCTTGCATCATGGAATTATAAGCCCTAAATTTCTAATAAAAATCTAACTCAAATAAATAAATCCTTTCCAAATTTTAAAAATGTAAATCTCAACCATAGGATAGTCTAGGATGCTCGCTAGGCTTCCTAGTATCATGAGCATCCCCTACTCATTTCCATTTGTCTTCGATAAGAACTCTCTCCCTCTGATTAATCCCATTTGATCTTCCAAAATAAACCAATCTATTGATAGTCTAACCTTCAAAATCTTTGAAGACAATGATCATCTACCTTAATCGAGAGTATTCTTAAAGAATCTCATTCTTTAAGATGTAATTAACTATGGGGGCTTGCCTCCATAAGAAACTTAACGAACCCAGTTTAAAATAAACCCTACTTTACTTTTCCATGTAAAGTAGGGGAAGAATCTTTTATTACATATGCAGACCCATTGTCCTTAGAAGTCCTTACTGAGGTGATTAGGTCCATTGTAAGGTGATGACTTCTATCTTTCAAGATAGTACACCTCTCCTCAATTTCATACCCGATCACCTTAATAAGAACATCTACGGATCTACGTGGTATCCTAAATAAAAGGCATGTATTTATGTTTTCATTTATCCTCTTCAAAAGGATAGATGAAGGTGAAAATTTTTCACCACAAGGGGTGCTGTAATAAAAATAATAAATGCTTTTGCTGTGGCAAAATGCTTATACCCCTAAGCATAATCCGAAATAGGCCAGCTGGACTTAGTTACCCATGTGTAGGGTTCTAAGTCCAATTAATTCACATACATGCTTAGGATTGTGTGGTTTGTTTAGCTAATATATATTTTACAGATTTTAGTTAGATTTACTTTTCCCATTTTCATGTAATTTTGTAATTAAAATTTGGAATGAATGTTATCAGGGATTAGGATGAACATTGGTCATAAGACTATGTCTTATGCACCATGTGAAGCCTTTGGAGCAACCACATCCCAACCAACCAAAAGAAGAAAGAAGGAAGAAGAAAGAAGAAAGAAATGAAGAAATGAAGAATGAAGACCCCCATAACATGAATTCCTTTTTGATTGTAATTAATTCATTTGTAATCCGGGTTATATAAGGGTAGAGCTCAGCTACCCAATTTCTTTTTGGGTTTATGTGGTGGAGCTCAACCACAATGGTTTTTTATTCTTTTATGCTAGTTTTATAAATTATTTGATATTTATTTAGCTTGTGCATTAAGATGACATATTTTTTCTAGTTTCTTCCTTGCTTTGATGAATGGCCTAGATGCGATTAGGCTCTTAGGAAAAAAAATTTTCTATCCAGCTAATGAACTTAAAATTAAAAATTAATAACTCATAATCTCATCTAAAGTCTAGGTTATAAATCAAGATAAAAGATTTAGCAACCCCTTAGCTGGATGTTGTATGTTTTCACATCATGCATAAAAAAGCATCTTGCTTCACTCTTGCTTATGGAGAGCTTCCACCTTGTGAGAAACTTGGCTTGACCTTTAAGGTGGTAAATACACCTCCTTCTTGTTGATTTTGGCACATAACCTATTTCACATACATTAGGCATATGAATCTCATAGTTTGTGTCAAATAAATTTTCCAAAAATAAAAATAAAGCATAACAAAAATTTGCATTAAATTTGCATCATTAATCAAGCCCTACATGATCTAGTCTCTTAGAGAGTGTGTTTAAGGACTTAGTCTCTTTCTAAATAAATAATAGCTTAGATATCTTGCAAAAGCATATGACTTGCCAACATGTATTTAAAATTGAAGGAGGATTAGTTGGACGCCACCCCCAAGCGGTTGTAAGTCCAAACAGTTGAGTGGTTTATCCTCTCTTGTGTAGGTAAACCAGATACCCATTTTTTCCTTAGATTTAGGTCGTTCCTTGGCTCTCGTCAAAGCTCCCTAGATTTAGGTTTAGATGTTGCTACTTCCCTTTGCGGGCTACAAGCATAAATCCTCACCTCTTAGGCATTTCCATGATCTTGTGTTGTGGAATTGTAAGCCCTAATTTTCTAATAAAAATTCAACTCAAATAAATAATTCTCTTGAAATTCAAAAATATAAAGCCCAACCATAGGATAGTTTAGGATGCTCGCTAGGTTTCCTAGCATCATGAGCATCTCCTACTTATCTACATTTGGTTTCAATAATAACTCCATATTTTTGTTCAATCCCACTTGATCTTCTAAAAATAAACTAATTGATTGATAGTCCAATCTTTGAAATCTTTGGAGACAATGATCATTTACCTTAATCAAGAGTATTCTTAAGGGATCTCATTCCTTAAAATGTAATTAACTTTGGAGGCTTGCCTCTATAGAACAAGGGCATTTAAAATAAACCATGCTTTACTTTTCATGTAAAGTGGGAGAATCTCATATATGTAAAGACATCATCCTTGAGTCCTTATTAAGTGATTAGGTCCATTGTATGATGGTGACTTCTATCTCTGAGATATATTCATTTTGCCATACCCGATCACCTTAATAATAACATCTACGAATCTACATGGTGTCCTACCAAAAAGCATTTTTATTTTGGTCTTCATTTAACTCACATTTAGATGAAGATGAAAATAAACACACCTCAATGGCTTTTTTCTCCACTGAAGCTTCCTGGCGTGAGAACCACCGTCTTAGCTCAGTGGTATTTTTCATGAAATCGCTTTAGCTTAAAATGGGTTGGAGCTTTTGAAGACATGTGAGCCAATCCCCAGCTGTTGGATCTTGGGATCCCCTAAGGTTTGGCTTATTTTGAGTGAATGAGCTCGGGTGTCGAGTAATCCATGGTGTGCTCCCCGTTCTCTCTTGAAGAGATCACGGGTCATCCATTGATGAACACAATCATGATCATATCTAGCTTGATTGAGCCATTATTGACTACATGTTTGATCAGTCATCTAGATTGATATGAGAGATCAATGTCGCCATCCGCAGAATTCACCGGAATGTGACTACTTAAATACCCAATCTCGCGATGCCACATGGAAAGCGTGTCACGTCGCCGCACCATGTGGCGCCTATAAGATTAGGCTTAATTAAGGCTAATTAATTAGTTTTTAAGGCTGAAACTTCCATAATTCATAAATTATAGAAAAAAATCAAAATATATAAAAAAGGCTCATTTTAAAGATATTTCAGAGGGGAATCCATTAAACTTAACTCTTAATTGATTTTGAACAGTAATTTAAGCTTAATTAAGCTTTAATTAAATAGTTAATTACCTTAATTACTCCCTAATTAATTAACCAATTAACTTAAAACTTTTTGAGATTGTTTAGAGGGATGACCTCTACCTCCCCTATTTTTCTTGGGATTTATTAGTTAATTAATTAAGAAAATTGATTGATTAAGCCCTAATTACCTTCTTAACTTAATTAAGTGATAATTAAGCATATGAACAATATATTACTTAATTAATTGGGTCATCTATCACTGTTTAATAGTGAGGAGGCTTAGAAAAGTGAATTGGGGCTTCTATCCTAATATTTTCCCTAAGTTTCCTTCACTCTTTCAAGAGAAATTAATTAAGGATTAATAGATTAAGTAATGACTTAATTAGTTTAATTAAAGTTTAAAATACATCTAAACCTAATTAATTCATGGGTAGGTCTTTAGGTGCTCAATAGCCTAAAGAGATTTAATGAAATTATGATTTATCCATATATGTGAGAAAATCATAAAAGTAATTAAGTAAGTTTCTTAAGCTTAATTAACCATTAATTGTGAGCCAATTGCATTAAGACCTTTAATTTCATAGGACTATTGCTAATTTACTTTTCAGTTCATTTGCATATTACAATAGCTTATAATTATTTGGATAATTACTTTAAGGTAACATAGGTAAAGATTAATTAATTGAGTTAATTCATACTTTAACTTAATTAATCCATAAAATCAACCTAATTATCTCTCATTAAATCAAATTAACCTACAAACATGGGATGAGATTAGGATTAGCAAACTTCTTTCTCTCTTTCCTTAAATCAAGTTTGCTTACCTCATTTTTAGGATGAGCTCTCAACCCCTCCATCTTAGACATAGAACTCCTCTTATACATTGCGAGATCCTTAGTCTTAAGACACATCTAGGGATTAGGTGGACACTCAACCTAACCCTAGATACTTAGAAGAGTTAGCCATAGGAATAGGTCATGCCATAGAGGAGTTAAGAAAATTTGCCTACCCTATAGCTTGAACCACATTCCTCACTTCCTTCCTTCAAGTCAAACTCCAAATCAAATCAACATCAAACTTAAATCAATTCAAGCTTAATTGATTTTCTCCCTAACTCAAATCAATGCCACATGATTAAAATCCAAAATTCAAATCCAAATTCACAAATATTTCTTATGTCCTTATTCCCATCTTAAGGACTTAGCCTAAACCATCTTCAAAGCAATTCAAATTCATGAAATTTTCTCATAACTCATTTATATTCTCATTTATGTTCATATATATATATATATATATATATATATATATATATATATTGTGTGTGTGTATATATAGTGTGTGTGTGTGTGTGTGTGTGTGTGTGTGCATGTGTGAAATATAAATTCAAATTAATCAAATCAAATTCCAAGTTGAAGTTCCAAATTCTAAATCTTGCTTAAGTCCTTATTCCCCTCTTAAGCACTTAGCCTAAATCATCTTCAAATCAATTCAAATTAATGAAATTTTCTCATAACTCATTAATATTCTCATTTATACTTTATATATATATATATATATATATATATATATATATATATATATATATATATATATATATATATATATATATATATATATATGTATATATATATTATATATATATATATATATATATATATATATATAAAATATATATAAAAAACCTATCAAATCAAATTTCAAGTTGAAATTCCAAATTCTAAATCTTGCGTAAGTCCTTTGATTTCCCTTCATGGACATAGCCTAAATCAAAACTAAATCAATTCAAACTCTTGAATTTTTCTCATAACTTATTTATATTCTCATTTATATTCACATATATAAATGAAATATAAATTCAAATCAATCAAACTAAATTTAAAATTTAACTCCAAGTTCAAAATCTTTCCTATGTCTTTTATTTTTCTCTTAAAGACTTAGCCTAGATCATGTTCAAATCACTTCAAACTCATGAAATTTTCTCATAACCCATTTATATTCTCATTTATATTCACATATATAAGTGAAAGATAAATTCAAACAACCAAAACTAATTCCAAAAATCAAACCCAAATTCAATCAAAATCCAACCTAAGCCTTTCAAGTCAAATTCTTGAACTTAGCTAAATCAATTTCAAATCAAGCCAAACCCTTGATTTTTCTTCATGATTCAATCAATCCTTCAATCATGAATCCAAATATAAGCATAAACTTCAATCAGCAAATCAAAAATCAAGCCAAATTCCATTTCATGTTCACCCATTCACCCTTTGTACTTAAAATTATCAAATGAATCAAAACCCATTTGACTTCAAACCACTTGCAAATGGATTTATATTTCAATCATAAGTTCATATGTAAGCTCAATCAAACTCAAATCAAGCTTTGACCAAGCCATTTTATTTAGCTCACTTGACCCAAAGTGACCTAAAGTACTTACGAGCCAAATTCTAATCCCAACCAAATTGGATTGAACTGCACTATCTCTCATCATGATCAATTCATGAGATGATCAATCTCTCAAATTGGGTCAAACTAAGTCAACACTTAAAAATGAACAACATAGCCAAAATCCATCACGCAAATTGATTGAAACCAATGATCTAAGTTCATTCATGATCAATGTTTGAACTTGACCAAGTCAACATTTGAGCTAACCTAGCCCAATTGGCCACTTGACCCAAGTTGACCCAACTTGACCTAAAAAAGTCAAAATGTGTCAAAACTTGATCTAACCAAATGAAACCAATGGGTCAAGTTCATTCCAAAATGATTGTTGAACTTGACCAAAGTCCTAACTAGAAACCTTGATTAATGAATCCAACTTGACCTAAATGTCAAATTGAGCCAAATTCAAACTTAACCAAAATTGATTCGAAACAAAGATAACAATCCCTTTCATATGACCAACCAAACCTAAACCTACCCATGACCTAACTCAAATAGGTCAAATTGGTCAAATTGGTGAACTTGACCCATTTGACCTAAATGAAATCAAATGAACCAAATTCAAACCTAAACCAAATCGAATCAAACAGAACCACCAAAATATTTTAAATGATTATATGAACTTGACCCAACCCTTGGTTTGACCCAATTTGACCATTTGATCAACTTGACCCAAGTTGACCCATTTTGACCTAAATGGGTCAACATGAGCCAAATCACATCAAACCAACTCCAAATTCAATGAAACTTGGCCAAACCTATTTTATCATCATATAAAACATACCCAAATTGAAATCAAGGTCAAATGACCATTTTACCCCTAGTTCATAGGGTAAATTTTGGCCAAATCCATTTGGAATTTGGTCAAATCCTCTCCATAACCACTTGGCACCCTCTTAGTGGATCAAGTGAACACTAGGGAGTATGGTGCACCCAACCAAATGGGTTTGGGTCAAACCTACAATGGCCAAACCGACCACATGCCTTGAAATGGAGCACATGGAATCCTTCTTTTCAATTCAAGCACATGGGAAGTTCACCATTCCACTCCCTGGCCAAAATTGAATTCAAGGACATCCTAAACGGCCTAACTAACCCACTCCTTATGGTCAATTGGATCAAAATGGCAAAGCATTGCTCGGCCATCTGATTGCTAGGGGAGATATACTCCCCCTAATTTGAATTCAATCCATAATTCCTCAACTTGATTGAACCTAGTGAAGTCAGAGAAGCATTCCTCAGCCTCCCCAAGCATCTTAGGGTGAAATCAAATTCCCATTTCTTGGTTTTCAGAGATTGAAAATAGGGGAGCTCCACCTAAAACCCAACTTTCTATACACTCAGAACCTGTGCAATTCCTTTTACAAGCTCCATCAGTGAGCTCAATCAAACTCACCCAAGCTCTTTTCTAAGTTCCTAAGGCCAGGGAGGAGTCACCTTGATCAATACCAAGCTCAAGGAAAAGGGGAGTTGGTCTCTAGAAGCAACCACCAATCTCAGCTCAAACTCTCAAACAAGCTTGTCTCAGAAAGCTTCTCCAAGGAATCAGCCCGGTGAGGTATTAAACCAGCTTAAGTTCAAAGTATGATGGTCCTTTGTGAAGTGGATTTCAATCTTATGTTGATCGAGCCATTAGATGTGCTTGTCCTCATGCTTAGATGGTCTGGGTTGATTTTCAATCCAATCCGAGCTCAATCAAGCTCGGATCATGGCCTCAAAGATGGACAGTCTCCATCTTACACAGAGAATGGCAGGGATGAATCTCTGGCCATCCATCCACGTGTTTTGGATGGATGGTCGAGGTTAAAACACATAGCATCCCATGATTTACCCCTCTGATTTGCGACTTTAATCTCAGTCGTCCGATCCTTGATTGAACGACTGAGGAGAAAGCGTGTAGCACCACTGCCATGCAGTGCTATGATGTGATGGGTTAAAAAGCCAATCTTGCCACCCCACATGGAAAGCACATGTTGCGTCAGCGGCCCACGTGGCGCCGACAGGATTAAATACTTAATTAGGGTATTTAAATATTCTAATTAATTATGGAAACTTCTAAAATTCATATCTAAGCCTAGAAAAATCAAAAATATATGAAATAAATTGCATTTGATAGATAATTGAATATGTAATATTCTAAAATTAATTTTAATAGATTTTGAAAAGTGTTTTCTCTGAATTTAGGTTATATTAGGAATGTTATTTTGCTAATTACCCTCTAATTACTCCACTGATTGATCTCAAACTTCTTGTGCTTAATTAGTGGGATGACTCCTACCTTCCCTAATTATCTTGAGATTTATTAATAGCTTAATTAAGAGAATTGCTAATTCATTCCTTAATCACTCCCTTAATGTAATTCAGCTTAATTAAGGGTATAATTAGTGGTTTAATTCTCTGATTGAGTCAATTAAGTTTTGATTAAGTGAATGTGTGGATTGAGGAATAATTTTGGAATACTTTTCTTAAGATATTCTCTAAACCCCTTTTCATTCCTTAGTCCATCTTTAATTAATGGTTAATTCACTAATTACCCACTTAATTAATTTTATAAAATTCTAAAACTTTTCATAACTCAATTAATCTATCATGGGTAGATTCTTAGGTGTTCAAGAGCCTAAGTACATTAAGAAAATTAAAATCCAACTCACATGTGTGAGGGGATTATGAAATTACTCAAGTTAAAACTCCTTAGTTTAATTAGTCATTAATCATGAACCAAATGCATTAGGCCATTTTCTTACTAGGTGTATTATTGATTTAAATTCCTTGTGTGGTTTTACGTCATCTCATTGGCTCATAATTATTTTATTAACTATGCTAAGGTGGTATAGGGAAGGGGTAATTAACATGCTTAATTCATACCTTAACTTAAGTAACATATAAAAATCATCTAATCACCTAAAGAATTAAACTAAAATAACCAACATATGTGGGAATGGATTAGGAACAGTAAACTCACCTCACATTTCTCAAATTAAATCAAACTCAAAATAAAATCAAACCTTCTTAAAAAGATAATTTCATTTATTTTAAACTTTCTTATTTCATAAGATAGTCTTTAAGAATTAATTAGGGTGAATGTGTTTGCATGCTTTCATCACTTTAGTTCTTTCCTAACATGCTAAATGTGTATGTCATATGAATTTCATGCATTCATTCTTTTCAAAAATCAAAATGAAAGTTAAATATTTTCTTTATATCAAATTTCATGTTTTGGCTAAAGTAAAATATGAATGGCTATTATCACTATTAAATTCAAAACTATTTTCAAAATCTATAAATCAAATATCCAAAATTGAAAGTGTGCTACTTATAGTTCATTTATAAGCTTGCATGTGAATATAAAAATGTGTCTTATGTTTGCTTTCTTTCTTTCCTCTTAAATTTATTCTTATCCTCTTTTATGTTATGACTTAAGAAAGATCTTTACACTTACACATATAAATTACATAACCAAGTCTGAACATAAGTACAAGCTTTTTCCATCTTTCTTTTCCCTTAATTTCTTTTGTACACATGCTTGTATTTAAAGAAAGTGGTATATTAGTCTGGACAACCCTAAGATTGTGAGGCTTTAAGTAGCCCTAAGTAGGTCTTGTACCTTACACCCCTGGTTAACAATGGCATCATACTCACTTATGCCTTTCATACATATATGTGTGCATGTGAAAAAGTGGATAAGAAAACTTCTTTTCTACTTAATGAAAATCATGCATCATAAAGCATTCAAATTTTATTAAGTAACTCACTTAGCATTCATCATAAAGTGTGCCAAACATTATCATTTGTATGTATAGATATGCCTAGGATGCATCCATATGCATGTTATACATGTTGGAAAAGAAATGAAGTGATGTGTATTTTGTTAATTTAGTTCACTTTGCTTAATCTTAAAATGCATTTCTTTTTGAATAGGTTTGTTTAGTTAAAATATAAGCTTAGGATTAATTAAACCACATAATAAAATATTCACTAAACAAAGTTAAGCATGAATTCCCTTTAGGAATTACTTAAGGTAGGGAAGGAAAGAGAAGTTCTACTCTCTTTTCCCTCTCTTTAAAATTTAGTAATTAATTGTAGGGTTCATTTAAACCAAACCAAAATATAAAATAAAATTATCCAAAATCAACTAAATACTTAAAATAAAACTACCCATCTAAGTTGAACATCTTCACACTTAAAAAATCCAAACCTTAAAGCCATAGCTAAGCATATCACACAAACTTTTTAAAGCACACACATTAGGCTAAGTCAGCACTTCTAGCTTTAGGTTAGGGCGGTCCATGGCTTATTATTTTGATTTTATTTTATGATGCTTTATTTTATTCTGGATGTTAGGGTGAATGTGTGCAGAATGAATGGTAGGATGATTTAGTCGAATCATTATTTTCTACAAGGGATTGTGCTTAAGGGGTGTTGTAATAAAAATATAAATGATTTTTTGTACAGGTGCTTATACCCCTAAAGCATAATCTAATAGGTCAAGTGGACTTAGTCACCCATGTGTGGGGTGCTAAGTCCAATATACATGCTTGGGATTTGTATGGTTTGTTTAGCTAATCTCTATTTTGCAGGTGTTAGTTAGATTCACTTTTCCTTTTAATGAAATTTTTGCAATTGAGATTTTGTAATGATTATTATTAGGGATTAGGATGAGAATTGGTCATAATATTACATCTTATGTACCATGTCAAGCCTTTGGAGCAACGACCTTCTAACCATCTAAAAGAAGGAACCAAAGAAGAAAGAAGAAAAGAAGAAGAATAAAGAAAAAAGAATGAAGAAATGAAGCTTGAAGAACATAATTCTCTGCTTAATTGTACTTGATTCATTTATAATCCGGGTTGTATAAGGGTAGAGCTTGGCTACCCAATTCATTTTTTGGGTTTGTACTGTGGTGCCCGACCATAAATGGCCTCTTATTCTTTTGTGTTAGCTTTATAAATTGATTGATGATTTGCTTAGCTTGTGCATTAAGATGATCTTTTTCTGGATAGCTGGATAATCTTTCTATAAACTCAAGCTAAAATCAAGATAAAAGAATTAACTTAGTGGATGAGTATTTCTTTATAACATCATGCATAAAAGTATCTTGTTTCACTCTTTATTGGAGGGCTTCCACCTCAGAAGGCTTGACCTTTGAGAGTCATGGTGGAAAACACACTCCTCCTTGATTTTGGCCAATAATCTTACTTCTCATGCATTAGGTATATGAATCCTATAAGCTTGAGTCAAATGATTGTCCAAAAATGAAAATAACATGCTATATGATTTGCATTAGATTTAGATCATTTGAAGCATGCCTTTATATGATCTAATCTCTTTAAGGAGCGAGTTTAAAGACATAGTCTCTTTTTAAAATAAACAATAGCCTAGCTATCTTGCATAAACCATATGACTTGCCTACATGAATTTAAAATCATAGGAGGAGTTAGTTGGTGGCCACCCCCAGGCGGTTATAAATCCAAGTAGTCGGGTAATTTGTTCTCTCTTATGGAGGCAAGCAGAATACCCATTTTTTAACTTAAATTTAGGTTGTGCTTTTGGCCCTCTCCAAAGCTCCCTAGATTTAGGTTCTGAGATTGCTTCTCCATTCTATGGGCCATAAGCATAAATCCTCACATCTTAGGCATTTCCATATCCTTGTGTTATGGAATTATAAGCCCTAAACTTCTAATAAAAAGTCAACTCAAATGAATAATTCAATTTGTAAAATGTAAAGCCCAATTATAGGATAGTTTGAGATGCTCACTAGGTTTCCTAGCTTCGTGAACATCTCCTACTTATATTTCTTTGGCTTCGATAATAACTCCCTCTCTTTGATCAATCCCATTTGATCTTCCAAAATAAACTAATTAATTGATAGTCCTACCTATTGAAATATTTGGAGACAATGATCATTTACCTTAATCAAGAGTATTACTAAGGGATCTCATTCCTTAAGATGTAATTAACTATGGGGGCTTGCCCATGTAGGGAACTTAAATGAACCCGATTTAAAATAAACTCTATTTTACTTTTCCATGTAAAGTAGGGGAAGAATCTTTGGTACACATGCAGACTCATTGTCCTTAGGAGTCCTTGTTAAGGTGATTAGATCTATTGTAGGGTGGTGACTTCTATCTTTCGGGATAGTACACATCTCCTCAATATCGTACCCGATCACCCTCAATAAGAACATCTACGGATCTACGTGGTGTCAAAAATGCATAAAAAGAAGAAATGTATATTTCTATCTTCATTTTATCTCGCATAAAGTGAAGATGGAAGTATATATTTTATTCTTTTGAAATTTATATATAAAAATTTCACCATAAAGTTAAACATCAAATTAAATGTGACATTAGAAAAGCTTTGGTTTGCTTTAAATAATTGTATTTGATATGATTGTCCTTAGGAATTAATTTGGTTGAATAAAATCACATGCATATGTTTATTTATTCCTCTCCAATCATATTAAATGTTATATGTCATTTGATTCATGCATCATCTTTATATCAAGATTGTATGTGTTGATTTATTTAATATATATATATATATATATATATATATATATATATATATATATATATATATATATATATATATATATATATATATATATATTATATATAAATATATATATATATATATATATATATATATATATATATATATATATATATATATATGATCATTATTAAATCCAAATATAATTTTCAAAGCTTATAAATGATTGATTAAATATGTTATGAATACTAGTTATAAATATATAAGAAATGTATGTGATTATACCTTATGTGTGTGGATTGAAGCTTTTCTTTTCTTTGATTCATTTGTAGCTTTACATGAATTTGAATGTTAATAGGTATATGGTCCGGATATCCCGGGAATACGAGGCTTTAGTTAGCCCCAAGAAGGTCATTTGATTACCTCACTTCCCTAGTTAATAGTGTCAAGTACTTATTTGATTTAATTTACATGTATTTCTACATTTGAACTTGAATAATACTTTACTCCATATGCATAAATATTTTAGTCAAGTAAGAAATACAACTTTTGCATGATTTTCCATTCTCGTAGTCACTTGTACATTCATGTGTATTCAAGAATAGTGGGTATATCTAGTCTAGATATTTTGGAGATGCAAGGCTTTAAGTAGCCTCAAGGAGGTCTTTACCTCACTCCCCTGGTTTAACAATGGTGAAGCATCCGCTTAAAACTTTTAAACACTTATATGGGCATTTAATTAATGAATGAAAATCTCCTTTTCAACTTTAGCTCATATGTATAAATAATTCAATTGAAAGAAACACAACTTATGCATGATTGTTTCATTCTAGTAGTCACTTGTACATTCATGTGTATTCAAGAATAGTGGGTATATTTAGTATGGACATTCGGGAATGCAAGACTTTCAGTAGCCCCAAGGAGGTCTTTACCTCACTTCCTTGGTTTAACAATGGCAAAGTATCCGCTAAAATCTTTATACACTTGAATGTGCATTTAGCTAGTGAATGAGAATCCCATTTTCTACAAAATACACTTATGCATCTTTCATTTAAAGTATGCTAAAAGAAACATATTGTATGCTTAGGTATACTTAAGATTAAATCATAGGCATGTTACATATGATGGAAATGAATGGTTGGACATGTGTCATGTGATAATAATTCAATCAAATTAATCTTAAGATGTCATTCATATTGAATAAGATTATTTAAAGTGAACCTAAACTTAAGATTAATTTAAAATGTGTAATAAGCTATTCATTAAAGAGAACTTGTTAATTAATATTCTTTAGAAATGACTTAAGATAGGGATGAAAGAGAGTAATCCTATCTTTTTTTCTCTTTATAATACTTAGTTGCTAAGTGTAGTCAAAAAATAAAATAAATACTAAGCAAAATTCCTAAATCAATTAAACTATTTAAAGTGAAATCAACCTCTTATGATTAAATACTCTCTCACATTTAGAAAACCAAAACCTTAATGCCTAGTTAGGACATACCACACAAGCTTTAATACACACACATTAGAACTAAGCCATTTCTAGCCTTATGTTAGGACGGTGCATGGTATGATATATATTTTATTTTATGATGTATTATTTTAGATTGAATGTTAGGATGTATGTTTCGTAGACTGTATGTTAGGCTGATTTTAGCCTAATCATATTTTCTGCAGGAGATTATGCTTAAGGGGTGCTTAAAATAAATATAAATTCTCTCTTTACAGGTTGCTTCAACCCATAAGCATGATACAAGTTAGGATAGGTGGGCTTAGTTACCCATGTGCAGGGTGCTAAGTCCAAATTATAAACATAAATGCTTGGGAGTGTATGTGTGTTTAGCTAACACTTATTTTACAAGTATAGTTAGAGTTACTTTTCCAATATTTTAATGTAATTTTGCATTAGGAATTAGGATTAGTGCTATGGGGGTTCAAGATGAGTAGTGGCTAGAAGACTTTGTCCTGGGAGGCCCTATGATGCCTTTGAAACAAGCACATCTAAATCAAAGAAGGAATAAGCATGAAGAATGATGATAAGAAGACCCCCATAGCATTTATTCATTCATAATTATAATTATTCTTTCATATTTCAGGTTGTATAAGGGTTGAGCTCGGCTATCCATTTTCTCTTTTTGGGTTGTATGGCGGTACCCGACCGCACCGGCCTATAATTCTTTTGTGGTAGCTATAAAATGTTTGATGATATTTAGCTTATGCATTAGAAATGACATGCCTCTTCATAGTTTTTTTATGATTGGTGTCTATTGTATGGCCTGGATGCGATTAGGATCTTAGGAAAAAATTAATTTTTCTACCCCAACTATAACTCATAACTAAAGTTTTAAATAACTCATAACCTCGCATAAAGTCTAGGCATTAAATCAATATAATTGAAAGATTTAGCAACCCCTTAGCTGAATGTTGTATGTCTTAATATCATGCATTTATATTGCTTCACTCTTATTAAGAGAGAGTTTCCATCCTTACACGATATGGGAAGACTTAACCATTGAGGGTCTCCTCTGTGGTGGAAAACACATCTTTCCTGTTGATTTATCCCATAATCTATTTTCATCATGCATTTAGACATATGAAAATCATATAGCCTTTGTCAAAATGAAGTGTCAAATATAAATAAAATTTGAAAAGATTTCTCATTAGATTAAGTCATTACTCATACCACTCATGCTCTAGTCTCTTATGGAGTGGGTTTAAGGACTTTAGTATCTTTTCTATGTAATAACAACCCAACTATTTTGCAAAAATTATATGACTTGCCTACATGGTTTTAAAGCATAAAATAAGTTAGCTGGCTGCCACTCCAAGCAGTTATAAGTCCAGCAGTCTGGTGGTTTACTTTCTCTTGTGGAGGTAAATCATATACTCACTTTCAATTAGATTTTGGTTGTGCCTTGGCTTATGTCAAAGCTCTCTAGATTTAGGATCTGAGGTAGCTATTTCCTTCAGGCTACAAGCATAAATCTCACCTCTTAGGCATTTCTACAATCTTGTATTATTGGATTATAAGCCCTAGTAATCTAACAAAATTTCAACTCAAACATATAATTCTCTTCAATTTTAAATATATGAATCCCAATCATAGGATATATTGGAATTCTCACTTGGTCTCCTAATATCATGAGCATTCCCGTCTTCCAAGTGATCTTTCTCATTTGATTATTCAAATATAATCAATTTATTGATAGTCCTACCCTTGAAATCTTTGGAGATAATAATTTTCTACTTTAATCGAGAGTATTCCTAAGGAATTCACCTTCCTTAGAATGTAATTAATTATGGGTGCTTGTCCCCATAAGGAACTTTAAAACCTGGTTTAATATAAACACTGCTTTATCCATATAAAATAAGAGAAAATCTCTATTATATTCGAAGACCCATCCTGCCTTAGGAGTCCTTATTGGCTGATTAGATCCATTGAAAGGTGAAATCCCTATCTTTCGAGATAGTATATCTAGCTAGATAACTGAGATAGGGAGCACTGGTATCTATCAGAATGAGGCATAATGGCTCTTACGCTACATTGACTTCAAGGTTAATGTAAGTTATTGTTGAGGCCTAAAATTTAGTTTGACTGAGTAAAAATGGTTCACACCCTTTACAAAGGAGGACCAGAAATTATTCATATATGACTTGCATTATCAAAGGATGAGTCAACAATCAGTCAAACCACAATAAGTTTTCAAAAAAAAAAAAGAAAAATAATGATAATTATTGTTTTAATTATGCCTTATGTTTGAATCAACATTAAATTATTTATTAGATTCATTAAGACCTAATGATTGAGCTTAGTGCTAAATTTAATAAGTCTGTAGACTAAATCCAACATCTTCATTTCATTAGTCTAAAGGTTGAGTTAGTATATATACACCTTAGTTCGTCACATCCAAAAATTGAACTGAAGAAAATTAAAATCAAACAAAGAGGTTCATAAAATGCTAACCAATTAGAGGAGTCTGATTATAGAACTGCTTATTGGGACCACGAGCGGGGAGGGAGGGGGTAGGGGGGTAGGGGGGTAGGGGAGGGGTGGTGCGTCATTAGCCCACTGAAGGGATCCACCATATAAAACCCACCATAAAATATACATTATATTACCAACATATTTTTGACTCAACAACCACATAATAAAAAACCTATTAGAGATCTATCCATAAAATATACATTATATTACCAACATATTTTTGACTCAACAACCACATAATAAAAAAACCTATTAGAGATCTATTTGTTGACACCAATTTTGACTCAACAATCACATAATAAAAAACAACTCAGTCAACCTTTAAAGTTGCAAGCAAATATAACATATTTTGTTAGTAAATTATAAAAATTAGCTTATCTTAATGCTAATTAATTTAAGTTAAATATTTTTAATTGAAAAGAGTAGATAATAAAAGTCTTTGATAGCCATCTCAAACTTTGGTACACTAATCTTGGTGGACTTATCTTATCCTTATGCCTAAAATTGCAAGTAAAGGAAAGCGAAGGTAGAGGATTGGCATTTTTTTTTACTCTACAAAGGCTCTCATCCATCTACCATTCTACGTTAACACTCTCCGTCCCTCAAGAGTAGTGGTTCCTCTTAACAAAATAATAATAATAATAATAATAATAATAATAATAATAATAATAATAATAATAATAATAAGCAATAAGATCTTGCTTGTTTGAGTCTTCTTTCCACTAAAAAATCGTGGACCCTTTACACCTAATTATATTTGATATAGATATTTAAGTTATGTTAGTTTGATTCTAGAGGAAGCCACATAGGGTAAAAAGCCTTCCTAAACTCTCAAACCAAGAGCTTTTGCTCTAATAGAAAGAAGAAGTCGGATTTACATACATATCACTCAAAAACTTTATATATTATGTAATTAATACCTAAAAGTTAAATATTATATCTATAACATCTAGACCTCAAAATCTAACAAGAATACAAATCTTTATTAAAATAAAATCATCCTGCCATCATGCACCACTTTTCCCATTCTAGTTCATTATCCTTCACGCCAACATCATACGCCCTCTCCACCAAAATCACCCTAGTTTTGCTCACCGCTTGTGATCTTTACTACATCAAGGTTCGCCACTTCTTAATGATAATCTAAATTGGACAAGCACCAAGCTCATTAACGATGTTAAAGAGAATCTTCTACATGCCAGACTAAAACTTTGTGAGATCGACAATGTCATTCTGGTTGTGATCTGATTAGTCAATCTCCACCACAATCTCTCTACATTTAAATTATGACTTTGTCTTTTTTACAGAGTATTAGAGTTGGGATATTAGTTTTTCTAATTTGATTAATGGGAAATTAATGATGTTGAAAAGAAGTTTTTATCGAGCTTATGGGATTTGTCTTTTTAGTAAAGATATTGTGTTTATTCAAGATGATGAGCTTGCATGAGTATGATCCTAGCTTCGAGTTTGGTTCAACTACTAGTTATGGGTGATGATTGTATGAGGAATTATTGTTGTAAATGTCTGAATAACATTATCATCTTGCTAGTGTGGTACACAATATTACAATTGAACTTAATCTTTAATTAATAGGTGGTGTTCATTAATTTTAATTAAAAATCCACTCACTTAATTTTTTTCTTCACATTTTCCTTAATGCTTGCAATATTTGTATTAACAGTTACTACTTAATTAACATTGGGTTTAAATTTTAAATTAACTCCTCTTTATTTCTTTAGTGATTATATGGAGTGAAAGAAACTTTACTTTGAATATTTTGACTTAAATTACACTTATATTAAAATATATTAGGGGCAGTTTGCGATCACTTTTAATTTTTTGGCCATTTGCGATCACTTTTATTTTTTTGTTTATTATTATTTTTTATTTTATTTATATTTTATTTCAAAGCGAAATATGTTTAGTAATAATGGTAGTTTTTAAAAACACTCGAAACACCTAAAACCTCTTCTGAGTGTTTTTAAAAATAATTTTATTTGGTTAATCCTCGCTATGAAACAAACTCGGTGACATCAAAAGTGATACAATATGAGTCTAAATGATCCCCTTATCAAGCACAAAAAATAGTTGAAAATTTTGGGATATTATTTGGGTCTCTAAAAACTTCTAAAAATGGCATTCCTATAGTCAAATTAAGCATCTTAATGAGATGAATTCAATGAACCCAAGATCTCTTAATTATAACGTCTTTTGAGCACCCAAATACCTAAAAATATATCTCATGATTTATGGGATTATTCTGACTTGTTCAATGGAGTGGTTTGTATTTTCTTATATTTAAAAAGAATATCACTTCTAAAATCTATAAATATGCCATCATTCTTCACGTTAGGGGGAATAAGTGAGAGATTGAAGAAAGCTCTAAAGCTTGAAGAATCATAGAGCATCACAATGCCACCACCTTAACAATCATTGCTTGCCCCCCGCTCAACCACCATCATTGAATCATCGTCCAACTACCTCCATCACTAGCCCATTGTTCGATCACCATCTTTCGATCTCTATCACTCACAATCATTGACCCATAACCAAACAACTATCTCTAGTCCACCGCCTGAACCCCGTCATCAAATCACCATTCGGGCATTTTTGTTTGACCACCATTATTGACCCACCACCACAACCACTATCATTGGATCCACACCCATCACCATCACCAACCCACTACTCGAACACCATTATCAGATTGTCATCCAACCACCATCATCGAACCACCTCCTAACTATCATCATCGGATCATCGTTAGATCGTCCTTATCAAATTACGGTCAGATCACAATTATTGGGCCACCGTCGACAAACCACAATTGTAGGAACACTGCTTGACCATCATTATTAGATCATCACCTTACCACAATCAAACCACCATTGTTGATCCACCCTCCAGCCACCTTCATTAGACTACTATCCAACCACCATCATCAGACCATTGTCTGTCCATCATCATCAGACCACTATCATTGGACCTCCATTAGGCCATTGCCATCATACTATCATCATGGCATCATCATCAGATTGTCGCTTAATCACTACACTCTGGTCATCAGCTACTACTCAACAACTATCGTCGGACTACCATCCATCCACCATCATCAGAACTTCGTTCAACTATCATCATTGGACTACTGCCCATCTACAGTCATCGAAATTACTATTCGGCCACCATCATTAGGTTGTCATTCGACCACTATCATTGATCCAACACTTAACTGACATCATTAGTCCATCACCCGACAACTATCATTGAATTGCCACTTAATTATCTTCACCAATTCGCCACCTAACCATCATCGCCAAACTGCCAACATCGAACTGCCTCTAGGCCATTGTCAATAGACCACCGTTAATAGACTACCATTATGCGCTATCTGATTATTGTTTGACCACCCTAGTCAAACAGCCTCTCGACTCTTTTTCTTAACTATGAATATCTAACTACACCATCACTTGTTGACTACTAATATTGTCATATTGCCATCACTCTTAAAGTTAATGCATAATGCTAACACACACTATTGTCTATAAGTCCCATGCATGCAGTTGACTAGTATCATAGAGTCTATTCTCTTTAATTTATATCTATTATATTATATCAACACCTTGCTTAGTTATGAGGAAGGGAATCATTTATGACCCACAACAAACGTTAGTAAAATTACATCAACTAAACCAAGCCTTGTAGTTTTTCCCTTTTTGAGATTTTTCATATAAAAATTCATGTGTTTCTTGCAACTCTTCTTTTATCTGTGTGTGTGTTGGATCTCCGGACAAAACTAACATGTTAAATACCTTCTCTCTACTACCATGAATAGTCATACAAGCAACAACACAAAAATATGCTAAGGCTCAATATATGACCTAATTAGTGGCAAAGATATAAATGATATTCATGTCATATAAACTTCATCACACCTCAAATAAAAAGAATAAAATCGAATAGATCATTTAAGCATAGGAGCCTCAATTTATATGCAAACTAAAATTTATTCATGATAATTCTCTGAGCAGACTGAGTCATTGTCGGCTATGATCCCTATCTTTAAATGACAATATATAAGTTGCTTGTTAGTCACCCAGCCGAACTATTTAACAAAGTACTAAGATGAAACCTTAACTTGGACAAAAGATCCAACACTAAAAAGGATAAAAGATCCAATACAATTGGATCCAACAGTTGCCGAACTTCCTGTAATTCTCCTCAAAACTCAATTTCTATATATGCATTCAAATCAGCTAAAATATGTCTGAATTAATCAACAATTTTCTCCTTTCCTTCAATATCTAGACTACAAACAAACCTCAATGCAGCTTCAACATAGCAAAACAATAAGTCTTCCTGCATTAATTTTCAGCGTAATTGAGAAAAAAAATTTAATAATTTTTCATTCTCACAAACACTTGAGAAGAGTAAGTTCAACATTTGAAGAGTCTGTGTGTTCCAACTGCCAGCTCTGTCTTCCTAGTGTGATTTCCAGGTCAGGCATCTTCTTCATCATCATGAGCTTATCGGTATCTGAGGAGATGAGTCTCTCGTTAGTCATATCTCTTTCCTCCTCATGAAACTGCGCTGACGAATTCAAGGCTCTTATATCTTCTTTTCCCCATCTTCCCTGCATCAATTATAGCAGTACTCATTAGATATATTCAAATAATTATAAGACTGTTCATTGACTTAATATGACTATTGAGTTTGAATGTTATTGGCTTTGCTCAATAATTTAATATAAATATTTTACAACTTTAATAAAAGGCTCACTTATTTTTTATAATATGTATAGCACTGCCAATGAATTCTCGAGCTATTGATGCAATTATTTTGAAGTAGCTGGAAAGGAGAAATCTAATTATTAGGGGGTGTACATTAATTGATTTTAAAAAAAAATCAAACGAAGTATATTTGGATGATTTGATTCGACTCTCTATTACAAATAATTTTCTTTTTGAATATTTCAAAAAACAGCTTTCTGATAGCCACCACACTCTAACAATTCTGGTTCTCAAAACAGTTTTTTTACCACAAAATTTTCTAAAAAATAACTAAAAAAGCTAAAAACGAATGAAAGCTTTTCTTCACCGCTTTCAAAAAAATAAAGTCGAAAACTGTCTCAAACATACTCTTAGTAATTTTCTTTTCCTTTTAATCTACTTTTAAATCAAAATTGAGCTGAGTAAATTTAGCTATATGCTATTCGATTTGGCTCAATTATGATTTGATCAATTCATCAAAATCGGTGAACTAGTAAATCGAAATCGAACCGAATGCACATACCTATTACTAATATGTCGCATATGCGAAATTATAATTTCACCCCTTTGTACAAAAAGGAGTAAAATCATCAATTTTTCATGTACCTACTCATTCCACCACTCCATATTTCTCCTCAATTAATAAGCCAACTAAGTTAATTGCTTCCATGCATACATGCTTCCAAATAGAATTAAAGCTACTTATGACTTAAAGCTAATTACCTTCTGATTCTCTTTGTTTGAGAAGCTTTCACTTCTAAGAAGAGTAAGTGATGGCACCCTTCTCATCAATGTTGCCTCAGTGAGAGAATAAGGCCCTCTGCAGATAAAGAATATAAAATTTATTCAAGTCAAACTTTATATATATATATATATATATTTTTACATAATTCATATTTATTTACATATCTAATTCTTAATTTTCTTACATATAATTAATTTTTTCATGCATAAACTATATATATATAATTTATTTATTTATATATGTAAACTTTTCATAATTGTGAAAACTAACCCTCTTACAGTAAAAAGTAACTAAATGATCTAAAAACAGAGAGTTTCAGTAAATGCAGAATATGAATACTTTGGCACGGGATGTCTGTGGTCAGTCAAACAAGCATATTTTGTCAAAATTAAATACTGTAATATTTAATATTCTCTTGTCTGTTGCCAGCACTAGATACATGCCTCTATATGGCTCCAATCTTAATAAGACAGCGACAATCTGACGGCATCCGAAGGGCCATGATAAATGTGCAAATTGAAAAATTTCTTATCTCATTATTAGTTCAATTTTTAATTTTTCTAAATATTAAAAAAAATTAATGATAATAGTTAATATTTAAAAAAAAAGACAAAAATGACACATTTTATTGAAATATATGATATTTTAAATATAAGGTTTTTATTTGGAATTATAAACATATATATATATATATATATATAATTTAACTATGTTTTTATTAGATAATATTATATATAAGAATTTTATCAAATATATAACTTTCTCAAAATACAAGAATTTTACAAGATATAAGGACTTCTCTCTCTTTCTCTCTCTCTATATATATATATATATAAGCTAGCTAGCAATGTGTCTTTTTGCAGATAAGGCTGGTTGAGCTCTCAGTTTTAAAGCTCCCATAGTTTGAAAATTTAATTAAAATTCTGTAACTGTCACTGCGAGGACTCTGTCTCTCTCCTCCCCAAAAATATATCTCCCAATAGATATCACTGGAGAAGCAGACAGACAGATAGAAACTATTTAAATGTACCATTATATAAAAATAAGTGCAACTGAGGAGAAAAATAAAACCCTTTGTGACCTCTCTCTCTCTCTCTCTCTCTCTCTCTCTCTATATATATATTGAAGAAAGAACAGTTTGGCATTGAAATTTGAAAATAGGTTAAAAAAATAATATAAAAATTTATCTTTTTGGCCACAATAATGAATCAATTCATTCTGTGTACCAGAACAGCTAACTAGAGGTCAGTCAATAATGCAATTAATTTATTCATCATTTTCACATTTAATATTCAAATCCTCAAGCCTTGCATTATTAATATTAAAAAAAAAAACTCTAGTCTGAACTCTGACCCAGCTAATAATCCCGTTAGGTTGCATCCAAGGAGAAAACATAAATATTTTATTGAATAAAGATTAAACTAAGTTAACCGGCAAAATAGATTCTATCAGCATTCTTGGCATTTCACACAAATGGCGTACTGAACTGTGGAGAGTTCTTGATGGACATTTTCAAGAGAGGAATGTTCAATATTGATTTATAAAACATTTTTCTAAAACTCTTAAATAAATATAATATATGAATAATCACTGATTTTAATGAGAGTTTTGCAAAAAAAAAAAATCTTGGTTATTACTTTATACTGTAATTAGATTAGAGCGAACCTGGGCAGTGGTGTGGGTGGAGTTGGTGCACTGAGAGAATAAGAACTGATACCAGCTGCCTTTTGATCAAATGGCAGTCCTCCTTCCACTTCCGGCCTTTGGCTCAGTCCCATTTCTGACTGCCCTTTCTCTTGCCCTTGCCCTTGCCCTTGTACTGCTAAACATTTCACATCAACAACGCTAAGGTACAAAATATGCTCGAGACCTAACTTTATCAATCTTATTGGTCACCCAACAAAATAATTCAACTGAGGAAACCACCACAGCCTGCAACTATGGCTTTTTCACATATACAAAAAGTTATATATATATATATATATATATATATATATATATATATATATACAGAGAGAGAGAGAGAGAGAGAGGATGAGGAAAAATGATAAAAATGGCATACCAGTGCTAGCTCCTCCTCTATCTGTGCTCTTCACAGTTCTATACATCTGCAGGAAAACGCCAAATAAAAAAAGGAGAAAAGAGAGAGAAAATTTAAAAAGAATAAAAAGGAAGAAGAAGGTATCCATTGTTCTTAATTAATGCTTGTGCTGTACTATTCACTAGAATATATGAAAACCCTAACCCTAACTCAGTAAAAGCAAAAGAGAAATGAAAGATCAAATTGTTTATTATCTCACCTGGAGATGACTCTTAACGTGCGCAAGCGTAAGATCCTTCACATTCATCAACTCCAGCACTGATTTTGGCGTAGCTCCTGCATAACAAATTTAAGAGAGGTTTAAAAGAAATTAACTGAAGATAAATTCTATTTAAAGGGAAGGGTTAAAAAAACTCAAACTTGTGAAGTCTAAATCATAATCTATGGAAGAAAAAAATGCTTATTTTAAGCACATACTCTCATGGCCTCCTAGGTGCTGGACGGCATGGACGAAGTGAGCATGGAGAGAGGTCGTCCACCGCATCCGTGGTGCACGCCCGCTTCTCTTCCCTCCGTGCCCAATTCTAGAATTTCTCTTGAATCCATTGTTCTGGGAATTGCTAAGATTGTGCTTATTTGTTGTTGGCAGCGGAGCTGACATGGCCTCAAGGACCAGACTCAGACTTGGATCGGTCTCATCAGTCGTCGAGCTTGTGATGGATAATGGTCTCCTTGTTGATCCATGGAGGGATGTTGAATTGGCGATGAAGGGCATCGCCGGAGGGCTGATTTGAAGAGAGAGGTCGGGAAAGTTTGTGACAGTGGTTGCCGTTGGCATTGGCGAGCAGTGTGTAACCAACAGGTCATACAAGTGAGCCAAGAAGGATGAATAGATGAGTAAAGAGAAAGGAGACGTACAGTCGGAGAAGAAAGTGAAATAATTGAGAGAAAGTAGTAGGAGAAGAGCAAAAGGAAGAGGAGGTGAAGTTAGATAAATAAAGAGAAAGGACGAGTGATTAGGTCATGAGTGCCTTATGATACCAATTGATGTAATACAGAGTGCACAAACCAATAGATAGAGTAGAGAAAGAAGACAGGTGATAGATAGATGGATAGAAAAGAAAGAGAGAGAGAGAGAGAGAGAGAGAGAGAGAGAAAGAGAGAGAGTAATATTAGAAGAATTAGGTGTAGGGAAGAGCTATAATAATTCCTGAAAAAGCAGAGGGATGTAAGGAATTTCAGTGTCCAATACAGGAAATGACACAGGGAATAAAACAGTGATAAAAAAAAAAAAGGAAGAAGAGGTGGAGGATTGTGTATTTTAAGCTTGCAGAGGTATAATTCCTAGAGAGAGAATGAAGGATTTTTTTGCCTTATTCGTGAAAGGGAAGAGGAGGAAGAGTTCAGCCCTATTAAATGAGGTAGAGAGAGAATCGGGTCTCGGTGTTTGAGGTGAGTAAAGCATGGGTTGACGTCAAAGCGATAGGGACCTAATCTACTGACCTTGAGGTATCTAATTTATTACATTCTTAACAGGCAGGAAAGGCAACTTATCCATTGAAATGGTAACAATGGGGGCACTTTGGGAAATACTATTTAAATTTATTTTTTTAGAAATTTGATTGATATAGCTGTGGAAAATTTACCCTTGATTTTTTTTAATTATTGCTAATATACCATCTTATATAATTAAATTCCTTTAAATATATCATCTTATCATCTAATTATTTTTGTATAGAAATAAGGATTTAATAGAATGGGATAATACAACAATAATTATAAATAGTTAAATGATATATCAATAAATATAAAAATTATACTGATTTAGCAATAAAAATTTCTAAACTCTTTTATTATTATATTATCTTTGGCATAAATTGTTGCTAGTATATCTTTTAATTTTCTAATATGATAGATATAACTTATTAATTGATATTTTTATTAATAAGCCATTTAATTAACTCTTATAATGATACATTTGCACTTTAATTTATATATTAGCATGAACTTATAATCCAATCCAATTTATCAAGAAGAATTCATAATGCACTAATTTGGACTAGAGATCTCCTTATAAATTTATTTATCAAAATTCTTCCAAATTAAATTTCAGACCAAAATACCCCTTATATGTAAATAAAGAAACCATTCTTTTCAAACTACTTTTCTCTTAAGCTATATCTACTTGTAACACAAGAATCATTCTAAATATTCCTACATTTTATCTTTCTTTCGACGTGTGATCTTTTCCTTCTTTTATTGTAAAATTTATTCCTATATAAGGGGAAAAAAGATCGTGAAGGTGGTCAACAGTTTTAATGAGGTATTTAAATAAAATTTTGACATCTATAGATAAGTATCTTTAATGCTTAAACATTATGGGCATTTGACTAAAATGATTTTTTTATCAATTTGTATTAATAATGAAAATATATATTAAAAATGAGTTATTGAGACCATCAATTTGATGGGAACAAGAAAGAGTCAAAATAAGTTTGAGAAAGTTTCAAAACTTGCTTATATTATAAGATATTTTTTTTTGAGAAAAGGTGAGGGTATTAACCCAATTTCATTCCAAAAATAGAAGTTTTACAATTGGAAAATAGAGGTGTATATATAGTTTGACATAGAGGAAGAAAAAAAATAAATGAACAAAACTATAATGGTAATATAAAAAAAAAAAAAAAAATGAAGACCGTGGACTCGGATCACAAAATAACCCAAAGGAGGATTGAAAATCACCCCCGAACGCCCATTCACCTAATGAAATGCCGTAAGAACCATCAAAGACAGAAATCACCAGCAGAACTTCATAGAAAAAAACTCAATAGGTCTTGGTTGCAAACCAGCCCTCCTAAATGAATGGCAACGCTTACCGCAATCAATATCCAATGAGGGGCAACCATAAACATCAATATCCAGCCAGGGGCAACCATAATCATCATTGTCCACCAAAAAAATTTCAACAAAGAGAAGAAAACATAAACCAGAAGGAGCATAATGGAAAAAAGAAGCAGCTTAGAAATCCAGATTCCTCTATTTTTGCAAAACAGCAACAATTTCCTCAGGCCAATGGTTATTAAAAACCCACCTTCTCAACTTAAATGCCACAATGGTTTTAATTTGATTCCTCAACCAAAAAATAGATCTATCAACCTGATTATGAAACCGATAATTCCTTTCTTTCCAGATAATATATACGCATCAGAATAAGAAAGCAAAGTCTGGCCAAAATCCCATTTTTCAAATCACTAATTTCACTCAACAGTTGTGCCAAGGTAGTTTACATAAGTAACACATTGCCAATAGGGAGAATGTCCCTTAGGAGGGTTATGGATACCGAGCATTCAAAGAAGAGATGAGAATGGGATTCCAAAGTGAGCTTGCATAAGTAACAAGTATGAGTATGGTATAAATCTCGAGCATAGAATTGATCCAAGGTTTTGAGCCCTTTAAGCAAATCCATCCAACAATACAATGCATAATTAATAGCAAAACCTTTGAACCAAATATTTTTAAACCAGTTAACCTTACAAATGTGTTCAAACAGAGCTGGAATGATGAGCTTAGATGATATTTTGTTAGTGTTGTTCTATAGGACCCCATGATAATCCTGTCTTCCAGAAAATTCAAAAATTATTTTGAAAAATAGAAACCGAATGCAGCCAACAGAATGATGGTCAATTCATTTTGGAAAATAGAATGAAGTCTAGCATTTATCGGTTGTCCAAAGACTGAAAAACAATCATTCCCCATAATTTCAAACAGGGACATCCCATTGCACCATGGATCAAAATAAAGAGAATGTGTGGAATTTGTCTCCCCAATTATAGAAATCTTATCCCTAAATTTGGTAGCAAAGAGTTTTAATTCTTTCCAAAAAAGAGGACATACGGGAATTGTATTGATACCATAGAGATATATATTTGTTCTTGCACCATCCAGAAAACTGAGAAGTATCGTTGTCAAAAGACATTTCATCTTATTTAAGATATTGAGATTAGCAATTGATAAAAGCCCCGTGCCTCCCCTATCCTTAGGGAGGGTAGTTTTGGCCCAGGAAATAAGGTGAAGCTTACGCGCTTCACCATTATGATAGAAAAAATTAGCCATAATTGAAGAAATCTTCTTGATGATACATTTAGGCATGGATATCGACCTTAGCCAATAAGTAAGCAAGTCATTAACAATGACACAAAGAAGTTGAAGCCTACCTCCTAAGGATAGAAGATTTGATTTCCATCCTGCTAACCATTGATGCAGCTTTTCTAACAGGGTAGCAAAATGATGAGTCTTTAGGAGTCCAGCCGTGATAGGAATACCAAGGTACTTGAATGGGAATTGGCCAACATTGACATGCAATAATCTACAATAGGCATCAATGTTAGTACATCTCTTAGAAAACAAATAGATGATTTTTCTTATTAACCTCAAGAGATTGGCCAAAGCACTCAATATGCCCTTTAAAGAGTTTATAGAAGAATAGTTAGCCTTTCCAATGACTAATAAATAGTCTGCAAAAATCAAATGAGAGATAGCATAATTCCCCACAGCAGCCGGAGTAAATTTTCCAAGCGTCGATCTTCAATTAAAAAGAATCCATAGCAATAGTAAATAGAAAAGGTGAGAGGGGACACCCTTGTCGAAGGTCATTAGAAGAGTTAAAATAACCTTTAACACTACCATTGAGCACCAATGAAAAAGGAACATCACAAATGCATGCTTCAATCCACTTAATGAAACGAGTAGGAAAACCCTTCAGTGTTAGCTGATGAATAAGAGCTGGTCTATGAATTAAATCGAAAGCTTTACGCAAATCAAGCTTAGCAAGGAAGGAATTCCTCATATTTTGTCTGGCCAAATCAAGGCTGAGCTCATGCGCTAATGCAATATTATCAGATATATCTCTTCCTTTGATAAAAGTAGATTGAGCAAGATGAATTAATGTCGGAAGCACCTTTTTTTTTTAAGTCTGTTTGCAAGCACCTTAGCAATCACCTTATAAAAAGTATTACACAAAGAGATAGGCCTAAAGTCAAAGATAGTATTTGCATGCTTACATTTAGGAATCAATGTAATAAGAGTGTGCTTGAAAGAATTGGGAAGTTTCCCTTATTTAAAAAAAAAAGATGGATGGCTAAAAGAAATTGTTTCCCAGTAATTTCCTAGCGATCTTTAAAAAATTTAGCATTAAAATCGTCCGGACCGGGGGATTTGTTATCATCAAAACAGTGCAAGGAATTAATAATTTCCAAATCAGTAGGATCCATATCAAGTTCAGATGCTTGCACATGAGAAATCATGAGCCATAAGATGTATTAGAGCTTACACACAAAAGACTCATGAAGAGATTAGAGAAATATTTACATAGTTCATTCTCAATAGAAGAAGGCTCAAAAATAATTTCATTCTCCACTTGAGGACTTCTGATGAGATTGGATTTTTGTCTCTTCTTGATAGAGCAGTATAGATATTTGACATCATCATCAGAAGAAGAGAGCCAATGTGCTTTAGCTCTTTGCGCAACCCACCCATATTCTTCTTTAATGAAAGAAGTAAACCTATTTTTTATATCAATAGAGGCCTTTAGAAGATGCTCATTATGGGGATCATTTTCAAGTCTAAGAAGAGTATCTTCTTGTTCCATTTTAGTTAATGAAATCTGAGACTGAAGAGATGAGGAGGACCATCCCTGCTTTTAAAGAAGCCTTTTAGTAACTTGGAGTTTCTTTTGGAGCACATAAATAGGATCTCCTTGAACATAGGTGTTCCAAGCCAAGCTGATAATGTTCTTAAAACTTGTGTGAGATGTCCAGTAATTTCTAAAACAAAATCTAGGTTGAGCAAGAGTAGTATTATTAATAAAAATTGACAATGGGGAATGATCAGATGATAGGGGAGTAGAGACTTTGTAGTATGAGCTAGGAAAGGAGCTAAGCCATAGATCATTGCATAGGGCTCGATCAATCTTGGTAAAGATAGGATTTTTTGATTGTTGATTGGACCAAGTATAAAACAAACTCGAGCTTGGGAGCTCCAGAAGACCACTATCTTGAATACATTCCCTGAAATCTTGCATTCTATTCATAGGAATTGGATTGCCTCCAAGTTTTTCCTTAACTGATAAAATACAGTTAAAATCTCCCTGAATTATCCAAAGGGAGCTCATAGAATCAGCGATAGCACGAATGGAGTTCCACAGAGGCCTCCTGTCCTATGGATTATTATGCCCATAGATAAAAGTAGCAAAGAAGTCAGGCACACCAGTTCCTTTTATAATACCATAAATATATTGAGCATCCATAGAGATAGCCTTAAAGGAAAGAGTTAAAGGATTCCATTTAAGCCATATTCTGCCCCCAGAAGGGCATTCAAAATTATCTAATGACTCCTCTGAATAAAACACCTGAAATTTATTGGAATGAGAGCTTTTAGTAAGGGAGGAAGAGGACAATTTGGTTTCCAATAAACAAAGTAGGTAGAGTTTAAGCTCTTTAATCAATCTCCTGCAGTCTTGAAGTCTACCTTCAGCTAGAAGGCCTCTAACGTTCCAACATCCAATTTTTGGATTAATAGTCATAAGAAAGAAAACAAGGAGATCATTTACCCCTCCTTTTGGACGTAGCTTTTTGGCTATGCCCATTTTGAGATTGGAAAGACTTAGAAGGATCATTGTTAGAGGAACTTTTGCTTGGGGACTTGGAATGTTGTTCCTGATATTTTTGAGAATGAGACTGCGTGGGAGAGGCAGCAGTAGATCGAGTTATAACACCAGAAGAATTCTGAATCAGGGTTCTAGATTGAGGAGGGGACTCATTGTTTAATACTCGGGTGATAATAGCAGGATCAAGCGTATCATCCTGAGAGGGAGAAGAGGTCGGCATTTGATTTAAGTCATTGATGGAGGAATTACTAATGAGGTCTTTGTCCAGTGGGGAAGTGATCTTGGAAGTGGGTGGAGGAAAGGTAGTAGATGTTTGCTGCAAAGAAGTATCATTTGAGATAGGGTCAATATCCTGGGCAATAATGTTTTTTGAGTGATGAGGTGCTTGGTTGCAGCTTCTTCCTCTTAGAGCAGGTTTTTTCACGGGATTGAAAGGACAATTATTCTCTTCATGAGAGATTGTGGCACATTTAGGACAAGCACTTGGCTTCCAGTCATAAAGTATCTCTTGATTGATTTTTTTCTCGTTTAGGTTAAGAGAGACTGAGTCTGGGAGAGGGGAGGATGGGGTCACTTGCACACACACTCTGGCAAATGTGATTCTTGATTTACAAGCAATTAAGTTATCAACGACAAGAGAATTGCCTACAGAACTGGCCACCTTAGAGAATCCGACTTCGTTCCAACAACAAAGAGGGAATTTTGGAAGTTTAATCCGAAGGGGAATTTCATATATGTGTTCTTTAGAAGGTTGAAAATCCCATGACCATTTCTGAAAAATGAAAGGTCTTCCATTAAGAAAACATGGCCCATGATCCCATACCATTTCATAATCTTCCTTACATACATATTTAAATAAGAATAAATCTCCTTCTAAGGATAGTAATTCCAGTTCTCCCTTAAATTGCCATTTTCGCTTGATAGCCGCAAGCAAAGAGCCGTAAAAAGGCCTTTTTCCGATAGCATAACCCACTAGAGAAAGAGACCAATCTTTTTTCCCTTCGACCAATTCCAATTCAGAAAAATAGATTTCATCAGAAGATGGGGGAACATAAGACAAAGCAACTGATTTACTCTTTTCATTTTGAGAGACTAGCAAATCTTTCCAATTAGATACTCTAGATGGAATCGGTTTGTGAAACCCCGCAATCAAAGAAGAAGCAGAAGAAGGGGGCACTCCCAACATAGAGCTAGTTTTCGAAGAAGGGAGAAGGGGGAAGTTGGCGGAAAACACCGCCTCAGAGGCCATAGAAAAGGCTATCCCAAGAGAAAAAGACTTGACTTTAAGCTAGAGTAAAAAAAGGTGGGCTACAAGGTATGGAAGTTTTACTTACTTATTTGCCAAACTGGAAAGAATGAAGCCGGTAGAGTCGGGACTATGTATCGGGGGGGGAGGTGGGGGGAGAAGCATAACCCTAATTTCCTCATTCTCTATATTATAAGATTCATTCTAAATATTTGTAGATTTTCTTTTTATCTTATTGTGAGACTTTTTCATTCTTTCATATGAGATTTCTTCCTATGGTAGGGTAAAAAATCTTGATGTTGGTTAGAAATTTTTGAAAAGTAGTTGAATTGAACTTTGACAATTATAGGTAAATATTTTTAATATTTAAATGTTATAGGCACATATATATAGATATAGATATATGAAAATGAGTTATTTAGGTCAATCCAATGAAAATATGAATATATAGCCAAACAAATGTTCAACATAGGTTTGGAAAAAAGTTAAAACCTATTCAAGTTTTTTTTAATCTAATTTAAATCATATTCAATCTTTATTTGAGCATATTTAGTTCTCATTTAAATAATATTTGAACTTCATTTTAACCTCTTTTCATTATTGATTAAACAAATTTGAACATTATTTGAACGATTTGAATATGGCTCAAATTATGGTTGAACTCAATTTGAACTTATTTTTGTAGCCCACGTCATCAACATCATGCATGTTAAGCTTTTTCCTTGAGTCGATTCTATATCATGGTATTGCAATATTTACCAAGTTTACACTACATAGTTAATTTGTTTAACATAGTATCACTATTTCTTTTTTTTTCTTTTTTTTTTTGCCAGTACTTAATTCCTTTTACCTCTTTAGTCATATTTACTTGTCTAAAAAATTATATGGGCTATTCATACATATAGTGATTTATCCCATTCATTATATAGTCATACTCTTGTGATTATATTATTTTCTTTGTATGAACTTGGTCATCATTTGGAGCAAGTTCAATTTCAGTTTGGTTAGTACTATATTTTATGAAATCTTACTCAATTGAGTCAACTAGTCTGATGAAGTTATTCCATAGTTTAGTCACACTCTATGATTAAACACCTTGGATTCTAAGTATATACACACTTGGTTCCATTTCTTCTTCTTCTTCTTTTTTTTTGGAGAATGATAGTTTCTATCCAGTACTACACTATACTTTGAATATCAAGAATAATTTTATACTTGTCCAGAACTTATCTATCCTCAAGTGTTCATACCATGGTTGAACACTTAAATGTTGTACTTTATAATTGATAATTAAACTACTTTTATCATATTGATGTACTTGCAAGCATGAAAAGTGATATCAATACCTTAGGTTAGAATACTTCTCGTTAAAACCTAGACTTAATTATGATTATGATTAAAAGAATACACCATGAGTTTAGATAAAATATTAAAATCTTATTGGGATATTCTTCCCATCTTCTCTTATGAAATGATTTATCTGAAGACTATATCATCATATGATTACACCTTTTCTCAACACTGATGTGCCTAAAGACAATATTGTCTTCCATGTGAATCAACTCACCTAGTTCTCAATATGAATCGTGTTCACTTAATAAGATCCTTCCATTTGTTCTTTGGGCGAGTTATTAGTAAATTCACTTACAGAGGACTCTCACTTTATGTATTGGGTAAGATTGCCGAGTCAAGTTGGTATGCTTAATAAAGTGGTGAGTTTTTTGCTGGAAACTACTCTCAAAGGTGTTTCCCAGCTATCGAGTGGATGGCAATTAAATGTGAGACAAGTTCTATGACAGGTTGGCTCCATCGAATTATCAGCCAACTTAAACAGATGTATTATGGAGAGTTGCAAGATTTGAGGTATACCTTAGGTCAATGCATTTGAATTAGATTTCAAGAGCATTGTTATATCAAAGAATGTTAATAAAAAGATTCGTTTGTTATAAATAGTATCATGTATTGTGTTTAAGCATTCCTTTGTATTTAGTAAACAATCATATGTATAAAATAATATAGACATCACCTCCTTGTTGGAGTCAGATCTTATCTTATATGTGATTCAAACAAGCTTGCTGGTTTCCATGGCTTCTCTCTTTTTGTCACAAAGCCAAGCACCTCTTCTATAGATTTAATTGATAATTAAACTAAATCAAGTTGATCAAGGAGGCATTATTGATCAATAGGTAGCTAATAAAGTCCCTTTACACAAATCATGAGTGGTCTAAACTTAATTTGGTCAACACTTTGCATGGCTAATTTCTCATGGAAAGTAGTTCTTTTATCTTTTTCACCTCCTTTAGTTAGAGTACAACATATTACACTTTCATATGATAAAAACATTGGTTCATAATTTTATTTATTAAAATATTAGTTATAAAGATGATATCCCTTAGACTTGATAGACCTTCAATGGCAAGAAGAAATGTTATGAGAAGACCCTACATCTACTCTTCAGATACTTTTTATTTTATTTTTTTATTGCAGCTCTTTTAGGACCAAAGTTCTCACTTTTGTGTTTTTACTTTAGTAACAAAAAATGTGCTTTTTTTCAAGAAAAATAATCTAAATTTTCTAAAATCTAAAAACCATTAAAAATGGCAATGGATGCCATTGAAGGTAAAAGATGATGGGGAGGTCAAGGATATGGACTGATAGGAGGTGGGGTAGAGGTTTAGGAGATAGAGAGCTATAGTGGTGACATGAGAGATAAATGTTGGGAAGCATAGGTGAATCAAGGCCAATTTGTAATACGAAAGCTGATGTGGTTGCAAGGATGTAAGAGGCAAGCATTGGTTGGATGAACACGTTACAAGGGTGAAGACATGCATAAGATTGAAAGTCTCTTTCACAATAAAAAAAGAGCATGCTTTGAGGGCGAAGAGGAAATATACGTAAGATTGAAAGTCTCTTTCACAATAAAAAAAAAGAGAGCATGCTTTGAGGGCGAAGAGGAAATGAGACTCCATTCTCAAATGTATTAGTATATTAGATAATTATGATCAAACCCGATTAGTTCATAAATATGATCGCAAACAAACAATATTCTCAAAATATAAAAAAAATTATAAATATAAAGAATGCATTCATAAAATTCTTTGAAAATAAATAAAAATAATTAGATATGATCAAAATAAGTTGAGCATATACAAATGGCATAATGAGATTCACAGAAACTCATGACTAAAGACTAACATTTATTGGATTATGAACCTAATGATTAAAGCTTCCTATTCTCTTATTGTTTGAATGTTTGAATGAGCAATCCCTCCATTAACAAACAAGTTTTTTTAAAAAAAAATTGCAATTTAAAACCATTTTCCACATTGATTTGGCCACATTCCTCTTTATTTTATGCTTAGTAGTTTTAGGTCATACTCATGCCCCAAATTTAAGCCCAATTTATGGGAAAAATATGCCACACTTTCTTTGGAGTTATAGGATTCTGACATAGTCAATGTTTGTTACTTTGACCAAAATAATGGTGACATGAAAGTGAAATTATTGTCTTTTTCTGACCTCCCATTTTATTCTCAAATCCTTTATATATATATATATATATATATATATATATATATATATATATATATATATATATATATATATATATATATATATATATATATATGAATTGAAGGAGAATGATAATTAATGGGAAGTTAATCTTTAAATAATAACAAAAAGTAATAGATAAATAAATTATATATATATATTAAAATATCTTGATTAGTTTTTTAAACAGAATGAGCTTTAAAATATTTTAATATATATGAAGATCAAAATAATATAAATTATTTTTTTATTGCACACATTTAAATATAATTTTAAAAAAAATTAAAACTCATTCTAACTATATGTAAGATATGCTCTCAATATATGATTATAATTATGATCCAACTTTAAATTAACTTTCATTGACATTCATAGGGGTGTGTGTTTGGTTGATTTGGATGGATTGGATGATAAATTTTTAAAATCACTTGGTTTTGGATTCCTAAAAATATTGAACTAAACCGACCAAATAAAATATAAAACCAAACAAAACGAATAATAATTTGGTTCGGTTATTTTGATTTAGTTTTGGATAAACCGAAGTTCGCCACATTTAAAAATTATTTTCATAATATTTTTATCAGATAATGAACAATATTAGTTTATATTTATAATTATATATAAATTAATAATATTGTATATCATATAAATTACTTTGATTTATTTAGTTCCATCCAAAATTTTATTTGACAAATCGATCCAAAATCTAAAAAACCAAAGTTTTCATTAATTAAAATCAAAATCCAAATTATTAAATTCAAAATTGAATGAAATTACTCAAAAATTTTGATTCAATTTAATTTTTTAATTAAAATTAAATAATGCACACTCCTAGACATTCAAGTTCCTTCTTATCTGCAATAACGTCATATTCAATTAAAAAAAATCAAAAATAGATGAAATTAAATTCATAAATCCAAACTGAAATATAAATAATTTAATTCGGTGTATTATACTTTTGCAAAAAAAAAAAAAAAAAAAAAAAAAAAAACATAGGGTGGTGAAGAGAAACGGTTTCCTCAATAGATCATTACGAACCGGGAATCGAAAAACAGCCTTTTGTCTATGGGGACCTCCATGACCAAAAGCTACTTTGCAGTCTGCGGAGAGCAAAGCAATGGAAGATGCCTAGATCTCCATACCTTTTTTTCACACACTCTCTCTGCTTTTTATTTTATTTTATTTATTATTATTATTTTTATTATTTAAAAATAATAACTGGTTTTCAATTCTTTGGAAGCATCTCTCATGCACACGTGGAGTTCACACGTGCGATTGAGGTGAGAAATGGGAGGGGTAGAATTGAAATTTTGCGATTTATTCTCTGAGCTCGGAGGGCTGGGATCGGGACTTTCAGCCACGTGCCAGCCCATGGACCCACTTCGGGCCATATCGGGCCTTCGGTCGAACCAACGCTAGCATTTGCCCTCCTCGTAATTATTCTCGATATATATTTTATTTTTAAATAATAAATGATGATAATATTAAAGATTCAGATATTATATATTATATATATAAATATATAAAATTTATGTGATATGTATGCAAATCTCTCTTTACTTTACTATTTGCTAAATTAATAAATTTATTTTGAATGGACCGATTCTCTTAATTTAATGCCTTTTTAAATTACCATGTTATATGAAACAAATATTTTTAAAATAAATTAGATAAGATTATAGCATATATAAAAGAGTGTGAATAATTGACAATTAATAAAAATCCACATCAAACCTTCTGTCAAACGCCTCCCTATTTTTGACTATTTATTTTTTAAAAATTTTTTAATGCAAAATTCATGATAGATTATTATTATTATCTGTTATAACTTAATATAAATAAAATATGACAAATCCAGTTTAAGCACTCATTAATAAAATTAAATAAAAGAAATCACATATGCGAATAATATTATAAGCAAATTGCAACAAAGCCCATCAAGGTTAGACTTGTCAATAAAAACATTTTGCCTGTAGAAATAGTCTCCCATTGAAGAATTTTGTCTTCTCTCCCATTCTAATGTAAAGGGCTACATATGGCACAAAATGGGAAAAAATAATAATAAGGAAATATATACATCAAAGAAGCTGTTAAAAGGCTCTTAGAATTATAATAAAGAAGGAAATCAAGCAGGTTTTATGTTGGGCTAATCCCACCACTATGGAATTATTCATTAACTATGCTTTTATTGGCATATGTATTTCAACCATTACTGAAAGCAACTCTCAATTAATCTTATTCTGGTTTGTTATTTATGAAAGCTAAGTCATAAATTTATACATATTCTTATCTTTTAAGTAAGATTATATAATATATATATATATATATATATATATATATATATATATATATATATATATATATATATATATATATATATATATATATATATATAATTTTAATTTTGCACGAAGTTCTCGTACACATAGATAAAAAAAAATTCATAGGAGATGATGAATATTTTATGTGGAATAACTCAAGAAGGAAAAACTCCACGAGGCCGAGTCTAAGATTATGAAAGATTACTTTCTCCTCAATTGAAGAAAATGATATTGCGAAACATTCGTGGTTAAAGATAAGAATACTGAAAAAGAATTGAATGGTGATGATGATGATTAGGAGATGATAATCGAGTGATGAAGTTCAGACGACGAAAGTCAAAAAATGGCAGTTGGGGAATGACAGTCAGGTGACAACAATCAAGAGATTATAATTGATGATTGTGATCAGATTGATGATGGCTAGATGATGATGATTGTTAAGCAATAATGATTAGTTATAGTGATTACTAGTGCTAATCATTAGTGTCAATATTCAAATAAAAATTTAGTGTTATTTAGATCTCTAAACTCTCTCTTAATATTGGTCTACGGCTATTTATAATTTTTTTGTGTGATATCTTAATAATTTTAGCCAAAAAATTTTAAAAATTTTAGCTAATAGATTATATTTTTTTTGTCTCAATTATATATTATTTTTCAACATTTATGTATTTTAATGATTTTATAATTGAGTGATACTTAAACTTATTGGACTTATTTCATCTAAATGCTCATTTTAACTGTAAGTATAAGAAAATCCTTTAATTAATGTTATAAAATTTTAACCATATTTTAATTACTTAATTTAGGTTAATTTGAAGTTAAATAAGATCAATTTAAGTGTCATTATATTGATCTTATGAAGAAATTTTATTTAATTATAAGGTAATTAAAATTGGATTTGAATGTTCTTAAATTTAATTCTCAAAATTTTAATCCAGATATTGCATCAACATTCATACTTAATTAGATAAATTTCCCCTATTTATTATTGTTTTTATATAATAAAGATTTGAGTATAAATCTTATTTTTAAATTTTATTATTTTATTCCTCCAATACTAAACTTCATATCACACCCTAAAGTACAAATATCCTCTATCGGGGAGAATAACAAAATAACTTAATGTATATAATGGTAAAATAAGAGCTGTTAGAGTGTCCAATCCATTGGTGATTAAACCTCAGAATCAAGAGATTATCATACCTAAAATAAAAAGCAATAGACAATAGGAAAAACAATATAAGAGCAAATCATATATATATATATATATATATATATATATATATATATATATATAATAATAGAAGATATTATATGTTTTTAATATTAAGGATCTATTTGGGTAAAGTATAATTTTTTAAAAAGCTATTCGCAAAACTGATTTGGAGAAAATAGTTTTTTGAAAAAATTTATTATATGTGTTCTAAATATTTTTCTCTTTTAAAAATTCAAAAAATAATTTTCTGATAGCCACCATATTCTAATAATTATGATTCTCAAAATAAAATTTTAATCACTAAATTTTATGAAAAATAGTTAAAAAGTTAATAGTTAAATGAAACTGTTTTAATTTTTTATTGTAAAAAAATAAAATAGTAAAAAAAAAATATCCTAAATATACCTTAAATTTAACCTTTAAATAAAAGGATAATTCAAAACTTAAACACTGAGAAACTGAATTATCAGAGTTGCGTTTTGTCTTAGCTGGTTCTTGCAGTCTAAGTCCGGATCTAGTTTTTTTTATTTTTTTTAATAATCTGTGGGTGGTTCATAATAAAATAAAAGAAAAAGAAAAACAATTAAAATATATTTAATTTGCACTTACAGAGGACAATTTTAATTAATAAAAAATACAGATTTACAAATTGTAAGGGACATTGGCATATTTTTACAGAGTTGGATTTGCTTATTTATTAGAAATATCTGAGCAAAAGGAAAGTGTAATCATTTGTTAATGGATTTTTTTTTTTTTTTTTTTGAAAAGTTGAGCGCAATAGCTCAATATCATTTCAAAAAGTATTTTTACAAATAACCAAGGATGAAAAAAAGGACACGGCCAAGGCCAAGGAAAAAAACTATGGTATAAGCACTTTACAAAGAGTTTAAAGGAAAAAAAATGGACTCAAATCATAAAATTATATAAAATACTTCCAAAAAGATGAAGCCGACATTGCTAAGGACCATTCATTGGTTTCTGTGTTACCCTCCAGAAGAATTAGGAGAGCCGTTAATCTTAATCAAAAAGAGTCTTGATAGAGCACACGCCATAGCAAAAGTAATTATTGATTTCAATCCAGCCGTCCAAAATGAATGGTATAGCAGTCTATTGTAAGCATCAATATTTCAAAAAAAAGACTTTCTTAATCATCATCGTCCACCTAAACTAAAACCAAATCAAATAAGAAAAAAACAAAAATAGCCAACAAAAATTTTGAAATGTATCAATTAGAAATTGTATAAGACTCTCATCCAGTTTTAAAAGTAAGCACCTTTATTAAATAATCGATAGACAAAATCAACATGGCCGGCAGAAAAGAAAAAACGTGTTCTTCGCCGGGAAATGGAACTTTGACAGTAACTTTCTTCAGATTATAGAGAGAGAGAGAGAGAGAGAGAGAGAATAAAAATTATTTATTATGGTACAATAATGTTGTAAAAAAAAAGGCAACGTTATTATTCTGATTGGAAACAAAAGTTTCAATTGGTTCGAGTATAATTATTTAAATTGGTATATGGATTTCTTATTAACTCAAAGGGCTAAGTAGTTATTTAATCTATTTTTAAAAATAAGCTTTCACTTCTTCACAATTTGATGTTAAAAATATTAATATTTAATATTTAAAAATTAACTATTTCAAATGGCTCTTCAAGTTAAGATTGAACTCAGTGGCCGAATTAAAATTTATAGAGAGGAATGATGAAATAAAAATAATTAAAATAAATTAAAATTAAGAATTTTAAATCAAACTAAATAAAAATACAAAAAATTGAGTACAAGCTGGTTAAAAAACTTATAAATAAAAAACATGTTTTTTAATCTAAATATTATATTGGCATTTTTTAATCCTGTATGACATTTTTTATTTGCATCAAATGTATTATCAATCAATGATTCTACATTGAAATGTATTGTAATATTTTTCTTTCAATATATGTTATTAATTAAAATTAGTGTAGATGGCTATGGAGAAAACCAATCACAAACAATCAAAGGCCAAAGAGAATGAGGGATCCTCGGGATCGATGACTCACCAGGCCAATCAAGTGAGAATAGAACTATCTAAAACCCCTAATATGGATGGCTAGTCATACTATGCTAGTGATAAAGAAGCTACGTAGCGAATATGACCAATGCATTTTCCATGAAGATTGCAACCCCCTCGCATAAGTTCAAAATCTCACACTTGGAATCATAGAGTCAAACTTTGAGCCAGTTTGAATATAAATGATGCAATAAAGTTCTGCCTTTTTTTAACGACCTTCAAAGAGTCGTCTCTTAGATGGTTCTCGTGTCTCCTAGTATGAGTCATAACCTTATTCGTTGATTTTAAAAGAATGTTTGCTACATAATTCGTCAGTGCTCAGAAACCTTAAAGAGTTCCTTAGCTCTTCTACAAATGCGACAAAAATATAGTGATTCCTTAAGGAAGTTCTTCACTTGCTTTCAATGAGAAATGCTAGAGATTAAAGACTTTGAACCCGTGGTGGCCCAAGCCACACTCACACAAGGCTTGAGAGAGGAGCCCTTCAGATAGAACATTAGACTTCGACAACACAAAAAAAAATTGTCAAATTACATGACCAGGAGAGCAACCACGTGAATGCTTAAGACTAAAATGAGATCATCCAGCCGATTTGGCGAAGAGGTATCAAGAAGAGATAAGTTTCTTAAACGAAGGTCATATAAGAGAAGGCAACCCAAAGTGCCTACACTTAGAAGAGATTTAGGAATCCTATGACATGCTATCAAAAAGATGAGTACTTATAACCCACCTTCGCAGCTCCTTTAAAGGTATCAATGGCCGAGTTAGTAGAAACCATTCAGAATAAAGAATATTTCAAATCGCCACTTCCTATGAAGGCTGATATGGTTCGCAATCACTCTATGAACTACATGTATCACTGCGATCATGGGAACGACACTGAGGAATGACGTCACTTGAGAAGTTTAGTCGATGAGTTAACAAAAGCTGGGAAACTCAAAGAATTTACTAAGTGGATGGATAAAGAGATCACTAAAACAAGCTATGAGTTTCCCCAGCACACGCGATTCATATCGTAAGAGTCGTGCTCACTATTTTGGGAGGTGAATGAAAACCCTTGAGGAAAGAGAGCCTCAAATGACTACGATCTAGGGATATTAACAAAATGGCCATGGTGCGTATGCCACACAACACCATTATTCCATTAAGCTTTTCAATGGGAGATAAATCTGCAATTGATCATCCTTGCAATAATGTGATCATCATCATGACACTATCGCTAATTATCAATTTAAGGGGATATTAATCGACATGAGGAGCTCAGTCAATATCATTTTTAAGTACATCTTTGATAAACTAGGGTTGAAGAGTTCTAAACTCACCCTTATTGGAGAACCACAATACAACTTCCTAGAGAAAAGAGAGAGATAGAAGGGGTAGTTACTCTCCTTGTGACTTGGGGGAAGACAAGAAGCAATTCACAATAATGGCCGACTTCATTATAGTGGAGGCTTCTGACACCTTTAACACCATCTTCGTTCAACCATTACTCAACACGTTCAGAGCAGTGATCTCGATGTACCATGTTACATTTAAATATCACATAGGTGGCGAGGAAATCATCGTTAGAGGAAATTTGACTCAATTTAGGTTTTACTACTTTAGTGTTGTAGGCGGGTTAAGCTAAGAAAATGAAGTTTTGTAATTAGATGTCACGTGAAATGCAGTCAAAATTATTAAAGAAATAGAAGAGATTTTTACTACACAATTATGAGCAAGTCCTTAGAGTTAGCTCGACTTTATGCCCTAAGCATAAAGAATCACTTATCCAAACTGTCCTAGAGAATCAAGACATATTCGCCTTGATCGCAGCAAAATGGTTGGGTATTGATATCAATATTGCTTGTCATCACCTTAGTGTCAACAAAGATGCCCAAACAATAAAGCAAAAAATGAAAACAAAAAAATTGTAGCACTGCTCACCGAGCCCATTACAGGGAAAGTTATCAAGCTACTCAAAGCCAACTTTATTAGATAAGTTTAGTACCAAAAATGAATGTCCAATGTGGTAATGTGCAGAAGTCAAGCAAAAAGTAAAAAATGTACGCCAACTTACTAACTTGAACTCCCTTGTTTGAAGGACTGTTGTATGGATTGGATTTCGGTAGGCCCTTTAAAATTTAAATCTTCTATGCCAACTTAATAATTAAAATAATAACTAATATAACTCACAACATCATCTTAAAACCTAAGGATTAATAAACCATAAAATTTATAAATAATTAAATCTTTGATGGATGTATAAACAAGCATGCATATTGCCTTCCTTCTTTGGTTATAGGGGATCTCCACTCAATGCATGATAAGGGGAGTGCAAGACCATTGGCAGTAAATCCCTTAAGTGAATAACACCCTTATCATGGATGGGTTCATAACCTTATTTCATCATGCGTGTAAATATACTTTTTCACCCAAACTTGAGTCAAATTTTAGAGTCTAGAACTTATAAAAAGAAGAAATTTTGTTGCATTAGTCTAGGATATTATTCATAACCATCATGATCTAGAATCATAAGAAGTGAGTTTATGCTCTAAGATTTTTATGCTTATTAACATTCTAACCATCTTGCATTCTTGAGACTTAGCCATATAGTTTTAACTCATAAGAGGTGTTAGTTGGCAACCCTTTCAGGCAGTTGTAAGCTTAGAAGAGACATAATAGGTTTACTCTCACTAGTGGAAGTAAACCAACATAGCCTAATTTTTCTCTTGCTAAATTCAGCCAAGCTCTTAATTTGTGCTCGAGCACTTTAGTTTTAGGATCTAAGGTCGCTTGTTTCTTTCTTGCTATGAGCATAAATCCTCATATCTTATGCATTTCTATATTTTTGTGTTGTTGAGACCTAAAACATAACATTCTAATAAAATTTTTAACTCAAAATGTTAATATAAATCTCAATCTAAAAAATGTAAAGCCCAATCATATGGTAGACTAAAGTATCTACTAGCTTCCTAATATCAAGACTTTTCCTACTTATTTCCCTTTAGAATCCAATAAGAACTCTTCCAAATTGAGTTTTTCCATTTGCTTCCAAAAATTATCAATACTTTGCTCTAAACTTTGAAATCCCTATAGACTATGATTGATTACTTTAATCGAGAGTATTCTTAAGAGATCCCATCTTTTGAGATGTAATTAATTATGGAGGCTTACTTCTATAAAGAACTTAAGCACCCAGCCTAACATGAGAAACAATGTTGTTAAACTTGTTGTATGCTGCTCGTTTTATTAATAAATTAAAATAACAACAACTCATCTTATAGGATTTTTATTTTCCGTACCAATTCTATGTTTGGAATGATGTTTCAATGGATTTTATCATAGGACTATCTAATTCAAAAGGCTACAGTACTATTCTTATTGTAGTGGACCGCTTAACCAAATTAGCTCCTTTTGGTCCTTTGGCTATAAGTTACATAACTATAATGTTGGCTTCATTATTCATTAATATGGTAATTTGGATTGCATGGGCTTCCTAGGACTATAGTATAGATCATGATACAATTATTTAAGTAATTTTTAGTGTCATCTCTTCACCTTTAGTGGCACTAAACTTTACTATAACACTACTTACCATCCGCAAATGGATGGGCAAATAGAGGTTTTGAATTGAAGTTTAGAGAAATATTTTAATGCTTATTCATTTGATAAGCCTAAAGTGTGGTCGATTTATCTTTGCTAGGCAGAACTTTGTTACAATAGAAGTTACCATTCAGTGATTAAAATGACACCATATCAAGCTTGGTTTGGACATCTCCCACCATCTATTCCAGCATCTGCTTGCAGAAAAAACATCATTTATTGTTGTTGACTCATTTTCAATAAAAAATGATGAATTACCGTGACTTTTAAGTCCAAATCTATAGCAAATTCAATTACGGTGGTCAAAGGAGCATTCAATGAAAGACTATAAATATTGATTATTTTGAATTCTTTTATTTCTTTTTTAATATAAATAAAAATTATGTAAAACTTTTATTGGCATGTACATAGTTCCAATCAGCAACGTAATAACTGCAAAATCAAAGAGAATTGTAAGAATAAATAGATCTTATGGGAAATAAAAAAGAAGAGGTGAAACTTTTCGAATTTGTTTTCTTCTTCTTCTTTTTTTCTTCTTCTTTTTTTCTTTCTTGATTGGAGTTGGTGTCTTTACTCGGTAGGTTCTTTTCTTGATCAAAATTGTATCGAACATCATGAACATTATAGATAAGGGATCAAAGGGCTATTTTCACTTATATATAATATAACTATAATTTTGTTGAGCTCTGTTGCGTGCTAGAAAATCAGTTGGAGTAGAGTAAAAATATTCGCCCTAGTTTCGTTGTGAAATCCAAAGACACACACGTGTATTTAAAGACAACAATAAAACTCAATTTTACGTGGAAAATCTCAAAAGAGGGAAAAATCACAAAAAAAAGCTTCTACTATGTATCTGTTTCAGAGTACAAGATCTTCCCGATACCGGAATTATAGAATTGTATATGAGAAAGGAACAATAGCTATGTGACAACTAATCGTAACTAGTAGTAGATGATGGTAAACCAGCACCACGGAAATGCGGAACAATTACTAAATGCGGGAACAATCACGTGAAGTAAACGCATGGAATAATCGGTAGTCATCATGATGAAGATTGACAGAGATTGACGATGGCAAGGATCAACTACCGACGGCGGTCGACATGGCACGACAGGCTTGGAGGATCTTTAGAGCTCTCTCCTCTCTGGCCCCTCATATATGAATGAGGCTATTTATTTATGAGGGAATATGGTAAAATCCCAACCACTCCTCCAATCTGACGGCTCATGATGATTCCCTCGATCATATGATGTATTTTGTGTATTTGAATGCTCAAATGAAGTCGAATTATAAGATCTTTGGCTTGTTGGAACCACCGAGACGATTTGACTATAAACACTTCATATTTGAGAGCCTTTTAGGAATTTAATTGATGTCTCAAAGTTTCCAATGATATTTTAAGTGCTTGATCTCTTAGTTTCAATTTCGATTATTTGCTTTATCAAGATTCGTTTCACTAGAAGAATTTTTAGGTCATATCGTTGCCCTCTATTTTAGATGATATTATCTCAATCATCAAAATATATGTGCCAAGCACTTCAAAAGTAAATTCTTCAATGAAATTTGTAGTCCATTAACCATATATTTTGAGAAACAGATCTTCATGTAAGCACAAGATTATCATAAAAGCATGCCCACAAATATGGTATGTAGTGCAAAATTTTGAGGTTACAACCATGCTTAACATTTACGCGTTTCATGAGCACAAGGTTTCAAGTTGGATTTGAATCCGCAAGAAATTACTGATGCAGCTTTATAGAAGAAAGCGCGGGCTCTTCATAGATGAGCACCGTGAAAAGATCGACGGGTCGGCAATACGACAAGAACAGTCAAACAATGGTCATGAGCACCTGAACGAGTCAGGCTGAACGCCGTGAACGAGCCGAGCGATGCGGGTGAGCTAACGGAGCTGGTCGATCTGAACGGGAGCGCGGCCCTGAACGCTGCCCTGAACGGCGGCGGAAGCTCGCCAACAATGGACGCCGCTGACTCCAGCAGACCGAGGCGACGCCAGAAAGTGGTGTCGATGCGCTATGAAGAACGCCATGGCGTTGCCGTTCCATGCAGCGCTAACGCTATGAAGCCATGGGCACGCACATGGATGACGGCGTCATGCTACAAGGCCATGCGCTGCTGGCGCCATGGTCTGCGTACCTGGCAAAACATCCGTTTGACCGCTTTTCACCCATTTTGGCCTGCTTTGAGCAACGGTTTTGGGTGATTTTGGCGTTTTGACGCTTTACACTTTTAAAGGGTCTATAAAAGCTCAAAGGCACATTCTCTTCTTGAGAGAAGTCGAGGCGATTAAGACCCGTAGCTCAAGTCTCTTTCCCTCGAAGAGGTGTTAACTAACCTCGCCGACCGACCGGATCGAGATCAAGACTCTCATACGGCTCCAGTTTTCCCTTGAAAGAGGTGTTAACTGACCTCGTCGGACCGACCGGGTTCGGAGGCGATCAAGACCTGTAGTTCATACTGCAAGGCTCCAGTTTTCTTTTGAAAGAGGTGTTAACTGACCTCGTCGGACCGACCTGGTTCGGAGGCGATCAAGACCCGTAGTTCATACGGCAAGGCTCCAGTTTTCCCTCGAAAGAGGTGTTATCTAACCTCGTCGGACTGACCGGGATCGGAGGCAATCAAGGCCCGTAGTTCATACGGCAAGGCTCCAGTTTTATATCGAAAGAGGTGTTAACTGACCTCGTCAGACCGACCGGGTTCGTAGGCGATCAAGACCCGTAGTTCATATGACAAGGCTCCAGTTTTCCCTTGAAAGAGGTATTAACTGACCTCGTCGGACCGACCGGTTCGGAATCAAGACCGTAGTTCATACGGCAAGTCCTCGAAAGAGGTGTTAACTAACCTCACCGAACCGGATGAGGTGATCAAGGAGACGATAATTGGAGACTGGGGTTAATGGCAATGCTCGACGATATGCGACGAAGTGGGTCGAGAGGTAAGGATCGAGCGACGATGGATCAATGATGGTGCGTGACCGAAGGAGCGAGTCGCCGCATGACCGCATAAGGCCGACAGTTGTGGCAGAAGAATCCAATAGCAATCAGCGGGCGACGGTGTAGTCGACGGGATGACCGGGTAATGTTGCCGCGGATCAAAATAAAATTCGCGATGCCTGGCAATTGGCGCCCGATAGGAAGGGCAACAAGAATGGTCAGGCAAGAACGCGATGAATATGACCGCGACGCTGGTGACCGAAAATTGCAAATGGTGAATGGCGCAGCGTGAACGACGATTATTGCGACGATAGCTGTTGCTGGTACCGGGTGGCAAGAAGAATCGCAACGAAGTCGGGCAGCGAATGGATAACCAGAACCATGACCGCGCCGGTGAAGTGACCGGCCGAGACCACGGAAGGACCGGACATGACGGTAAGCAGACCGGCCAGGTATGTGCGCATCGGCAACCGGGTGATACGGTGTAAAGCAGAGCGGATGACAGACGACGATGGTGGTGACCGGCGAAAATTGCCGGCGACAATGAATAGCGATGGTGGTTGGCGGCCGACGGGTAGGCAATGCAGAACCGAACGAGGTCGGCGAGCACATTGGTACCCGGATGACCGCGATGAGGATTTTGACTATCCAAGGATGTTTGTTAGAGTGTTACCCGATGATGTTAACTTGTGTGAAAGAGGTTGAATTAAATCCGCTGAGAATTTTGACCCATCCGAGATTGTTTGTCAGAGTGTTACCCGATGACGTTAACCTGTGTGGAAGAGGTTGAATTGAATCAAGATTTTGACCCTTGTTTGTTTGTCAAAGTGTACCCGGCGACGCAACTGTATGGAAGAGGTTGAATTAAATCCGCTAAGGATTTTTGACCTATCCGAGGTTGTTTGTCAGTCTTTATGCGATGATGTTAACCAATGTGGAAGAGGTTGAATTAAATCCACTGAGAATTTTTGACCTATCCGAGGTTGTTTGTCAGGGTGTTACCCAATGACGTTAACCTGTATGGAAGAGGTCGAATTGAATCCGCTAAGGATTTTTGACCTATCCGAGGTTGTTTGTCAGAGTTTTACCCGATGATGTTAACCTGTATGGAAGAGATCATAGGAAGTCCACCAAGGACCTTTTGACCTATCCTAGGTTGCTTGTTAGAGTGTTACCCGATGACGTTAACTTGTGTAGAAGAGGTTGAATTAAATCCGCTGAGGATTTTAACCCATCTGAGATTGTTTGTCAGAGTGTTATCCGATGACATTAACTGTGTGGAAGAGGTTGAATTGAATCCGCTGAGGATTTTGACCCATCCGAGGTTGTTTGTCAGAGTCTTTACTCGATGACGTTAACTGTGGAAGAGGTTGAATGAATCCGGTGATTTTGACCTATCCAGGTTGTTTTTGTCGTGTACCCAATGAAACTTGTATGGAAGAGGTCGAATTGAATCCACTGAGGATTTTGACCCATCCGAGATTGTTTGTCAAAGTGTTACCCAATGATGTTAACCTGTATGGAAGATGTTGAATTGAATCTGCTAAGGATTTTTGACCTATCCGAGGTTATTTGTCAGTCTTTATTCGATGATGTTAACCAATGTAGAAGAGGTTGAATTGAATCCACTGAGGATTTTTGACATATCCGAGGTTGTTTGTGGTGTTAAATGACGTATGGAAGAGGTCGAATTGAATCCGCTAAGGATTTTGACCTATCCGGGTTGTTTCGAAGTTTTACTGACGCTAACTGGAAGAGGTCGTAAGGAAGTCCACCAAGGACCTTTTGACCTATCCTAGTTGTTTGGTGTTACCCGATGACGCTTGTGTGGAAGAGGTTGAATTAAATCCGCTGAGGATTTTAACCCATCCGAGGTTGTTTGTTAGAGTGTTACCATGACATTAACTCGTGGAAGAGGTTGAATTGAATCCGAGGATTTTGACCCATCAGGTTGTTTGTCGAGTCTTTACCGATGGCGTTAACTCGTGGAAGAGGTTGAATTGAATCCGCTAAGGATTTTTGACCTATCCGAGGTTGTTTGTCAGGGTGTTACCCAATGACGTTAACCTGTATGGAAGAGGTCGAATTGAATCCACTGAGGATTTTGACTCATCCGAGGTTGTTTGTCAAAGTGTTATCTGATGACATTAACCTGTATGGAAGAGGTTGAATTGAATCCGCTAAGGATTTTTGACCTATCCGAGGTTGTTTGTCAGAGTCTTTACTCGATAACGTTAACCTGTGTGGAAGAGGTTGAATTGAATCTGCTGAGAATTTTTGACCTATCCGAGGTTGTTTATCAGGGTGTTACCCAATGACATTAACCTGTATGGAAGAGGTCGAATTGAATCCGCTAAAGATTTTTGACTTATCCGAGGTTGTTTGTTAGAGTTTTACCCGATGACGTTAACCTGTATGGAAGAGGTCATAGGAAGTCCACCAAGGACCTTTTGACCTATCATAGGTTGTTTGTCAAAGTCTTTGCTCGATGACGTTAACCTGTATGGAAGAGGTCGTAGGAAGTCCACCAATGACCTTTTGACATATCCTAGGTTGTTTGTCAGAGTGTTACCCAATGACGATAACCTGTATGGAAGAGATCATGGGAAGTCCACCAAGGACCTTTGACCTATCCTAGGTTGTTTGTCAGAGTGTTACCCGATGATATTAACCTGTATGGAAGAGGTCATGGGAAGTCCACCAAGGACCTTTGACCTATCCTAGGTTGTTTGTCAAATTCTTTGCTCGATGACGTTAACCTGTATGAAAGAGGTCGTAGGAAGTCCACCAAGGACCTTTTGACCTATCCGAGGTTGTTTGTCATAGTGTTTGCTCAATGATGTTAACATGATGATGTTAACTTGTGTGGAAGAGGTTGAATTGAATCTGCTGAGGATTTTGACCCATCCGAGGTTGTTTGTCAGAGTGTTACCCAATGACGCTAACCTATATGGAAGAGGTCGAATTGAATCCGCTGAGAATTTTTGACCCATCCGAGGTTGTTTATCAGAGTGTTACCCAATGATGCTAACCTGTATAGAAGAGGTCGAATTGAATCCGCTGAGAATTTTTGACCTATCCGAGGTTATTTGTCAGGGTGTTACCCATGACGGCGTTAACACATGGAAAGAGAATCACCGAGAATTTTGACCTATCCGAGGTTGTTTGTCGAGTGTTACCCAATGACGTTAACTCGTATGGAAGAGGTCAAATTGAACGCCGAGGATTTTGACCTATCCGGTTCTTTCGAGTGTTACCCGATGAAGTTAACTTGTGTGGAAGAGGTTGAATTGAATCCGCTGAGGATTTTGACCCATCCGAGGTTGTTTGTCAGAGTGTTACCCAATGATGCTAACCTGTATGGAAGAGGTTGAATTGAATCCGCTGAGAATTTTGACCCATCCAAGGTTGTTTGTCAGAGTGTTACCCAATGACGTTAACCTGTATGGAAGAGGTCGAAATTTGCCGAGATTTTGACCTATCCAGGTTGTTTGTCGAGTGTTACCCGTGACGCGTTAACGTGGAAGAGGTTGAATTGAATCCACTGAGGATTTTGACCCATCCAAGGTTGTTTGTCAGAGTGTTACCCAATGACGTTAACCTGTATGGAAGAGGTCGAATTGAATCTGCTGAGGATTTTTGACCTATCCGAGGTTGTTTGTCAAGGTGTTACCCGATGACGTTAACCTGTAGGGAAGAGGTCATGGGAAGTCCACCAAGGACCTTTTAACCTATCCTAGGTTGTTTGTTAGAGTCTTTGCTCGATGACGTTAACCTGTGTAGAAGAGGTCGTAGGAAGTCTACCAAGGACCTTTTGACCCATCCTAGGTTGTTTGTCAGAGTCTTTGCTCGATGACGTTAACCTATATGAAAGAGGTCGTAGGAAGTCCACTAAGGATCTTTTGACCCATCCTAAGTTGTTTGTCAGAGTCTTTGCTCGATGACGTTAACCTGTATGGAAGAGTTCGTAAGAAGTCCACTAAGGACCTTTTGACCCATCCTAGGTTGTTTGCGAGAGTCTTTGCTCGATGACATTAACCTGTATGGAAGAGGTCGATTAAAACATCCATTTGTGGTTGTAGCCAAAGTTTCTCCTTAACCTTGGCCTTGTTTTTCCATGAGTATGATTGGAAAATCATAATTTGCAAAGCTATATCTCTTCTCAATGTTGAAATATCCTCCAACTTTAACTTGTTTCTTGGGACGGTAATCAATTAGATGCTTAACATGAGCGTTCTTTTGAGATTAAGAGTTGTCCTCCAGTTTTCGATAAAATCTGAAGGAACAAAGTTTGATGAACCTTCATTCTTCACTTGCGCTCTTTAAAAGCTTGAAATGCTCCACCTCGATGGTGGTTTTGATCTTGTTGGGAAACTTGGTCGTCATACAAGATGAAATAATGGGAATCATTATTCCCACAGACGGCACCAAACTATTGCATGCTAGAAAACCAGTTGCGGTAGAGTAAAAGTATTCGCCTTAGCTTCATTGTGAAATCCAGCACACACACAGGTATTTAAAGAGTGAACAATAAAACTCCAGAATTTTTACATGGAAAACCTCAAAAAGAGGGAAAAATCACGGGGCCTAGCCCAACAAAAAGCTTCCACTATGTATCTATTTTAGAGTACAAGATCTTCCCGATACCGGGATTATAGAATTTTATATGAGAAAGGAACAATATCTATGTGACAACGAATCAGGTCGTAACAGTTGCTAGTAGTAGCAGATGATGGTAAACTGTGCGGAGCAATCACCGGTAGAAATGCGGGGAACAATTACTAGCAGAAATGCGGGGAACAATCACTAGAAGAAACACTGGAAACAATCACTGGTAGAAGTCATCATGATGAAGATCGACAGAGATTGACGCCGGTAAGGATCAACGGGCGGACGGCCGGCCGGCGGGCGGTGGTTGACCGTCGAAAGTGGCGACGACGGTTTGACGATCTTTAGAGCTCTCCTCTCTCTTGCTTGGCCTCCCTCATATGAGGAATGAGGGGCTATTTATAGATTGGAGGAGTGGTGTCTCAGAATACATGCAAACCAAACCACTCCTCCAATCGGACGGCTCATGATGATTCCCTCAATTATATGATGTATTTTGTGTATTTAAATGCTCAAATGAAGTCGGAATTGTAAGATCTTTGGCTTGTTGAACCGGCTCGTCGAGATGCTCGATTTGACTATAAACACTCTATATTTGAGAGCTTTTTAAGAATTTAACTAATGTCTCAAAGTTTTCAATGATATTTTAAGTACTTGATCTCGACTAGTTTCAATTTCTGATTAGCTTGCTTTTGGCATCAAGATTCGTGCTTCGACTAGAGGAATTTTTAGGGTCATATCAAGCTCTAAATTACACTAAATAAAATTATTTTAATTACTTCTTTAGTATTTTTTTTCTCTTCCTCCTTTCCTTCTCTTGGACTCATAATTTTTGTAAGATTCTCACGTCACCCACAAATAAATTTGGATCCAATATATAATCAATTAAAAATAATGTAAGAAAAATGAAAACTCCAAACCCGCTTTAAGAAAAGAAAATTTTAACTATTTATTTGGGCAATGCATCACTTACTATGCGCCGGCCAAAGTTTGTCTCAAATCTACATAGTTTTCGTTCCTTGCCTCAACCAAATGGTGCTTCATTCTCGGAGAGCCCCGGTTCAAGCTTTAGAGAATGCATGAGTGTGTGAGTTTGTCAGGAAAATAAAAGTATATACATAATAAAATTAAAATAAAGTGATCCCAAATAAACCCATAGAGTTTACTTTTTTTATTGCTCCAAATAATTAATTTTTTTCAAAGAAATTTCAAATAAGTATAATACTAATTATTTAAACATAAATCATTGGTTGTTTCAAAAAAATAAACATGCGGGCTCAAAAAATTTGCCACCGACCTCTCGATGAAAAGAGTATGACTTAAATGTAAGTAAATTTTTCAAAAGACAGATGGAATAGTAGATAAGACACTACCTAGTGATTTCGCTCTCATTTTGCGAGGACTTTAGACATGGTTCCAAGTTTCCTATAAGAGGAAGCACCTATAGTTAATTACCCCTCTCAATGTTGAGAGAGAATTTTCGATTAAGGCTAGTCATTAGATCACTAATTATTTAGAGTATAGTAGCAGCACATGGAGTTTAAAATTTGACATTTAGAATTTATGAAATTCATCATCCCTTAACTTGAAGCAGATGGTTGGGGAGAATGATGACGTGCTCGATCAAGATCCAATGGTTCTATCATCTCAGGCTGTTGTGGTCCCTATTCTACTTAGTCAGAGGTGGTAGTCGACCTAACCTGATCGAAGGATCCTTGTTAGCAACTATGGGTTGCGTCATCCAAGAAAACTTTATAGACCTGGGGTTGTGTTTGTCTAAGGAGGTAAGTTTATGTTCACCTTAGCTGATAGAGGGCCTTTTCCCCCTTACCAGGTGCACCCTATAGTACACAACTCAAAGGGGCAGAGCATTAGGGAACATACGGGCTATAGTCGTGACCGTAATATAATGGTGACATTTGGCGGCAACAACCCAGTCAGAGAACTCTGGTTGTAACTGCATCATATGTAGAGCCTACTGGCTAAGCCACGCAGTCAGAAGATATGGGCTACATCCTTACTTGCATGAGATTGATTGAGAGTGAACATAGTGGAACACTTGATTTGACTTTGGCTCCTTTGGAGCTAAAATTTTCTTAATTTGTCACCTGCAATAAACAATTGCGGAAGGTGGATGAATTGAATTTTGTTTTTTGTTTTTAAAGATTGAATTTTATTTAAGAATTTATAGCTTAATGACATATTAGATTTCACATTTGGATTGATACTTGATTTAAGTTAATTTGATTTCAGATTGTAATTACATTTTAATAGAAGTATCCCCTCCGGTTGAAATCTCCATTTAGCATAACCATCATCAGGGTATATAAGCTTTCTTGATCAGTTAGTTTATTATTTTAGATTCCGTCGACTCTATTAATTTAATAATAAAGGATCAGATCTTGACTTTTATTTTAAGAATTTTGAATTTGAGATTATAGAATATAATTATCTTGAATATTTTTGATAATGATGACCATCTGATTGATATATTCAATCAACTTAGCCATCACTAGGGAGTTGATCATTCAATTTATTATTTCAGATCCTATCGACTATATTAATTTAATAATAGAGGATCATATCTAAAATTAAGCTTTGATAATTTTGAATAATAATAACCCCTTCGGTTGATATTCTCAATCAACTTAGCCATCATTTGGGTATTGATTATTCATTTTGTTATTCCAGATTATGTTGACTCTATTAATTTAATAATAAAAGATCAAATTTATTGTCATATGACAAAATTAGCTTCTCAAAGATTTCATTAGATTGAAAATAGTATATTATAATCATTGGATTTTTAGGTTTTGTTAACACGGACCCTGTCCTAAGACCCAAAAGGGAATCAACCTGCGCAGCATCCTCAGATACTAAGTTTAAGCATTCAACATACTGTTAGGGCCTATGCAGATTTTTAAATCAATTTTGATTCAAGTTTATGATATTTGAATAATGTTATATATTTTGATTGAGTTTCATTGTGAGTTTAGGATTTTAGATAAAATTTTGATAGTATTTCGGTAGCCTCCCCACATCATTCTCGTATATGGGGCTACAATGGGGGCTGGGCCTGCCCACCATGCCAATAAAGGTATGTCTGGGTGGTGTAAACACTATGGTCAAATGCATCATTCCACCATACCAAGAAAGGCATGTATGGGTCTTTGAAGCACCAACATGTAACATAGATTTCCCCGTCACTCTAAGAAAGGCGAGTACGAGTACTTATACACCTGCAATATCAATTTAAACATCAATTTTATATTTTTGTTTGGCTTTATGTCAACCTGTTTAGGCTTCCTGTTGGTGTAAAAATTTGGCAGCATCCTAGAATCTTCCCCGTGTAGGGGGCTACCTCAAGTATGCTAGGCCTAGCCACCATGCCAAGAAAGGATTATATGGGTGGTATAAACACCATGGTTGAATGCGTCTTCTCGCCATTCCAAGAAAGGCATGCATGCGGCTCTAAGGTACTTATATATAACACAGATTTCACCGTCACGCCAACAAAGGTGTGTACATATTTTATATACTCAAAAGCAAGCATAACTTTCCTCATTGTGTCAACAAAGATGTGTACAAGTACTTATATTTCAACACAGACTTCGATTGTGCGGCTCACCGAAGGAGTATGGACGGATGAACATGGGCATTAGTGCACTGGTGCGGGCATGCGTGGTGCTTGGGGAACGCGGTAGGCAGAATTGATTGCGGGATGCGTGCGTAGAATGCATGCATCAGGAGGTCACAGTAAGGTGCGCACAAGAAATGGGACCAAACTAGTCGCGGTCAATTCAGCTTGCATGCGAGGGCCGTGCGGGCGAGTGCACGTGTGAAACACTTCGCGTTCATCCTTAGTTTGCTCGCGGGAGGCTGGGGATCTTTATAGTGCTCGAGTTGCATGGCACCAGGAGGAGCATCTTGATTTCTTTTGGCGTAGAAGAAACGGGGAGGAAATTAGGGCTAGCTGGGTAGTGGGGGCTTTGGGGACTGGAGATTAGGGTTAGATGTAAGAGGGTATTTACAAGGGTTTTATTTAAGTGTTTAATTAAGCCTAATTCAAATTTTTATGCTGAAATTATTACATGGACAATATATATGTCAATCTTAGGTTATTCTGCTAATCCCGACACAATGTTATAGTTAATTTTGGGATCAGAGGTCGTTTGGTTCAAGTTGATGTCAAATCGGGTCAATTTTAGTTCAAAATTATGCGTCGTCGCTTTTGACTGCTCGACATTCATGCGAACCCATCCAAATTGAGCGTGAATAGTCTCATTTGAAAGTTTTCAATGTTTTAACACTAACAACATGATCAATTTCATGAACAGACATCATTTGGGCATTATCGTAGCTTTCCAATCTCAATATGCACGTACCCTCCTTCTTGATCGATCGTTGAATGCAATATATATATATATATATATATATATATATATATATATATATATATATATATATATATATATATATATATATATATATATATATATAATGTTATAAATGTGATGGCAAAGTCCCTTCATTGATTAGAGATCATTTCGACTAATTTTGGTGATACCTAGTGCATTTCAGCTCTGATTTACGCACTATTATATCCGATCGCTCGATATTCACATAAACTCATCCGAATTGAGTACAGACAGTCTCATTTGATAGATTTTAAAGTTTTGAAGCTAACATCATGACCAATTTTATGAACGAAGATCTTTTGGGCACCATCAAAGCCTTCCAATCTCGATATGCGTGTAAGCATGTCGATGGATTTTCTTCTTGATCAGTCGACCGTTGGATTATATAGTAAGTATATTTGATTAATTTTGATATTCTGAATGCAATGACAAAGTTTGTTCATCGATCAGAGGTCATTTTTGACTAGGTTTGATGACAACAAGTGTATTTTAGCTTTGATTTGTGATTTGAAGCTCGTCGAATTCATTCTGTGAGCTCGACTTAACTTATGGCGCATGCATAGAGGTCAAGAAATTCCTCCCCTTCCAACAAATGTACTTTGCTCATGGAGCAAGTTATGTTTATTAATAACTTATTAACCCTTTTGGCTAGCTATGGATCTTGAATCACTTGAGTTTCGAATTCAATAGCTTCGTTGAAGAGCTTCTCCCACCATCTATTCTCTGCTTTAATGGATTTACTGAAGATCTCTTTCTTTTGTGTCATGTAGATTTGGGTTTCCTCCGACCCTAGCTTCGTGTTTGATTGGGTTTGATGGAGGAATTGGTTTGTTTATTTTGAGATTTGAAATTCCTTTTGTCCTAGCTTTAAGCTTGACGGACTTGATGAAGGATTGACCTGATTTATCCATATTGACTTATCAGAAAGTGTATGTACATCTTAAGTCTTGTGCTTGTTGCTTTAATGGACTCATTGAAGGGTGCATACAGATGACCCAACCTTTCGGCTTATATTAGGTCTATAATGTTAAGTTATCAGTCTAGCAATGTGTGCTTTAACAGACTAAATAGCAAAAATTCTTTTAGTTCAGCCATTACCTTTGTGTGAACTATAGAATCGCTTCCTCAGTCCTATGCTTTTTACTTTGATGGACTTGATGAAAAAATTATCTTTGATCTGTGCTTGGTGCTTGATCAACGCTTGGTGCTTGATCAAGTTATTTGAAAAGAGTTTGAAAAATTACATTGCACACAATATAAAGATTGATTTAAGGCTGCTCTGAATTGAGAGTTATCTCCTCAGATTATCTTGGTCCATCAACCAAGTCAAAAGATCTCTTATATTCTACTTGTTTGTAATCACTAAGCTGAATTTAGCTTAAGATTGGACAACTATTATCATTGTATTGACAAGCAGAGGATTTTTCACTGCAGCATTTTCTTATGGCTTGTTGAGTGAGGATAGCATCAACGACTAGGCCATTTGTGGGCTTGTTGAGTCTGACCATTAGAACCTACTTGTGTCTTTGACTTAAGCTGTGATGGCTTGGCAGTTTTGTCATCAGACTAACTGTCACACCCCAGATGACCCCCACCTTTATCCTAGGGTCAATCTGAAGTGTAACAGAATAGGATGACTTCGGTTGGACCGATTCCACCGCGTTCCAACTTTGCTCTTGCGAACGAGCAAGTGAAATTTGCATCTAATCAAATCATCACAAATATTTATAATTCATATACTACTTAACTTAATTCATATCACAATTACTAGAAGCATGAAATCTTTAAGTTTGTAAATAAATACAGAGCAACTAAAGACATTTAATTTGTACAAAAAGCCTTTAATCTTTCCAAACTATACACCAAAACTGTACAATTCAACAAAACAGACTAGCTTCTACCCTCATCTTTTCACAAATTATCACGGTAGCATCTAAAGCTTTTGTGAGACAAGAATGCTAAGAATGCTAAAGTAAGCAAGACGGTAGGAACAATCGTGCATGTACATTTAAATTTGCAAAGCGGTAAGCGTCTCGTAATGTAACAATCGAACAATATCTTTTAGAGTCTTTTGTATATAATGAACAATATGTTGTAGGTAATATGTTGTAGGTTCATACTGTATCAATGTCAAGGAGCAATGATTTTCATTAAAATCATTTCAGTTCTATATCAAATCATTTTCTATCAAATTATTTTCTAGAAATGTCATTTATAATTGCATAGGTTTTGACTTCATAACAAAAGTCGTCACACGTCGACTAAAAGCGAAGGTAAGGCGGTAACCATACTAATACTGACACCAATTGACGACTACGGCTCCAACCTCAAAATGTCGAGTGGGAATACTAAGATCCCCTAATCACGGCTCATCTCCTCGAACTTTTTTGATCTGCAGATTCTGTATAGCCTTCCTATCACAATTTTCCTGACATTTCCCTGTTTATCACATTACTGTATTTTAACATATTTTCAAACATTTTTATATGCCCAATAAAATCATATGCTGAACTAGCTGGCTTATAATCATTGTAAATCAGTAATCTATGCAAGGTCAAGTAATAAACATTTGTATTTGCATTCAATATGACAGAAATATATATATATATCATTCATACAATTTATACGAAGTGGTAGAAACAGTGGCATTCATAAGACTAGAAATTGAATTTAAATTAGCAATTATGTCTCACCTCAGTGTCTAGGTCAGTGTCGTGATGTGCTCGACGTTTCCTTGAATACACAACCTTACTTCGATCCCGCCACATCAAATTCGATGCTATCAATTTGTCACTCTCCAAAGAACTTCTCAAATTCAGGCCAAATATTATTTACACCTTTACATTAACATAACGATATTAATTTTCATCATCCCTTTCTTTTATATAAATTTGATAATTAACTATCTTGATTCCATTCTACCATTTGAATTAGACCTATGATCAATGCTTTGAATAATGAATTGGACCTTTGGACGTGATATTCTGTTAAGGATATATATATAGTTTAAGGATAAAATAATAAGTTAATTTAAAATCTAAATTTCTGTTTTGAGTTCTATAGCTAATGAACTGAAAATTTTAATCAAATAAATTTTATATATAATAGATATGTATCTAAAAATATAAACAAAAATATAAACAAATTTGTATTCCTTTCGTATCTAATTTTAATTCACATTAATCTAAATGAAGCTTAATTGATTTATCCATATAAAGTATCTATACATACCAGCCAAAATTCTCCATCTAACCAAAATACAAAACCCACTATCACCAAGTAAAGGCTTGGTCGATCCCAAGCTTCATGTAACCTCGCCACCAAGCGTTCAGGGCTTGGCTCCGATCTAAGCATCACGTAACCTGCCTCAGAATGTCCCCACGAGAATTTGGGAAGATAAGGCGTGGAGAGAAGTGAGGGAGAAAAAGGCTTGTAATATATATAATCTAACTTACTTATTACTCAAGTAATTAATATTCAATCTCATTAAATTAATATGTCACCTAGATCACGCATGTAGAGCAAAGTGGATTTGATTACTCTGATATCGTCTTCTGATATCTCGTCTTCTGATTCGGATTAATTAGATTTTTTTTTTGAAATTTTGGATATTACAATTTCTCCCTCTTAAAAAAAATTTCGTCCTCGAAATTTCTTCTCAATCATTCAAGAAGGAAACTTCTGCCTCATCTCTTGTTCAACCTCCCAAGTAGCTTCTTTGATTGGTCTATACTTCCATTTAATTTTAACATAGGAAATTTGTCTATTTCGTAATCTCTTCACATCAAATTCCAAAATCTTTTTTGGCTCTAATGCATAAGTCAAATCTGGTTGTATTTCAAACTTTGTATATGAAATATTCTGCTCTACATCTGTGATCCATTTTCTCAACATTGAAATGTGAAAGACGTTGTGAATGTCTGCCAATTCAATGGGTAAGGCAAGTCTGTAAGCCATATTGCCGATCCTTTCAGTGATTTCAAAAGGTCCTATGTACCTAGGGCTCAATTTACCTCCATGACCAAATCTACTAATTCCTTTCATAGGTTTGACTTTCAAGAATACAAATTCTCCAACTTGAAATTCTACAGCTCGGTGCTTTAAGTCATAATACTTCTGGCGATGATCACGGCGACAATCTATCTCGATTAATCGATTTTTCTGTAGCTTGATCAACTCTAGACTACTGTTTTCTCCCGCCCAACTCAATGGAGTTCTACACTTTCGACCATACAATGCTTCATACGGAGCCATCTAAATACTAGATTGGTAGCTATTATTGTAAGCAAACTCGATCATAGGAATATGATCTTCCCAGCTACCTCCAAAATCTAAAACACATAGTCTCAACAAATCTTCTAGGACTTGAATTATTCTTTCGATTGCCCATCAGGATGAAAAGCCGTACTTAAGTGTAACTGTGTGCCCAAGCCTCTCGAATTCCTTTTCATAATGAAGTAAATCTACCATCTCAGAGCGATCACTTTTGGTACACCATGAAGTCTTACAATTTCTAACATATAATCGGACAATTTATCAACTTAATCATGCATTTCATGGGTAAGAAATGAATTGGTCAATCTATCCACAACAACAGATACTATCACTTGCCTAGATCTAGGAAATCCCATAACAAAATCCATAGCAATTTCTTCTTCCCCTTTTAGGTATAGGTAACGTCAATTGTCTTTGATGCTCGGCTTTAACAATCGACAAGCGACATTTAGAGACATATTCATATGTCTTTCTTCATACGACCACCAAAATCGCTTTTAAATCTTTATACATTTTTGAACTACCTGGATGAATAGTATATCCTGCTGATGAGCCTCCTGTAAAATTTCTTGTCTCAATTCTACATCATCAGGTACCCATAATTGTGAATTCTTTCGAATAACACCCTCTCCATCTACAGTAAATTACGCCCTAATATTACGCTTAACTAATGGATTTGTTCAAGGAATTTCGATATCCACAATCAGTTTACGTGACTTTGATTCTATCAAATAAAGTTGATTACCTATCAATTGAGATAAATGCCGAGTATCACTGAATATTCTAACTTCTAGCTGTAGAGCCTCTAATTCTCTTATCAACTCTGACTTTTGAGTAATAATCCAACTGGCATTTCCCATGGATTTATGGCTTAATGCATCACCACCATTAGCTTTGCACGGACAATATATCTAAATCATAATCTTTTATGAATTCAAGCCATCTTCTTTGTCTTAGATTCAATTCTTTTTGTGTAAAGATATATTTAAGACTCTGATGATCAGTAAAAATTTTGCATTTCACTCCATATAAGTAATATCTCCAAATTTTAAGAGCAAAAACCATAGCTGCTAACTCTAGATCATGCACGGGATAATTTCTTTTATGAGGCTTTAATTGTCTCGAAGCATAAGCAATTACTTTCCTATTTTGCATTAAAACACAACCCAAACCTTTTAAAGATGCATCACTAAATATTTGGAATCCCTCAGTTCCTGATGGAATAGCTAAAATTGGGGCGGTGGTCAAATGCTTTTTCAATTCTTGAAAACTCTGCTCACATTCAGTTGTCCATTGGAATTTGATATCCTTTCTCAATAAATTAGATAGAGACATTGCAATATGAGAAAATCTCTTGACAAACTTCCTGTAATAACCTGCTAAGCCCAAAAAACTATGAACTTCTGTAACATTCTTTAGTGCGGACCATTCTAAAATTGCTTTGACCTTTTGAGGATCAACAGAAACTCATTCGCCACTGATAATGTGACCTAGAAATGTGACGCTATGCATCCAAAATTCACATTTTGAAAATTTGGCATATAATTGATTTTGTCTTAATAATTCTAAAACAATCCTCAGATGATTTGCATGCTCTTCGTCAGTTTTAGAATAAATCAGAATATCATCAATAAAGATGATAACAAACTGGTCCACCAAGGGCTTGAAAACATGATTCATTAAGTCTATAAAGACTGCAGGAGCATTAGTTAAACCAAATGACATAACAAGGAATTCATAATGTCCATACCTGGTTCCAAAAGCTGTTTTAAAAATATCAGCATCTTTAACTCTAACCTGATGATATCCAGATCTCAAATCAATTCTGGAAAATACAGTGGCTCCCTCCAATTGATCAAATAAATCAACAATCCTCGGTAGTGGATACTTGTTCTTAATTGTCACTTTATTTAATTCCCTATAATCAATACACAATCGCATAGACCCATCCTTTTTCTTGACAAATAATACCGTTGCACTCCACGGTGAGTTGCTGGGCCAAATAAATCCTTTGTCTGTCAATTCACACCGGCACTTCAATTCCAATTCTTTAGAGCCATCTGTAAGGAGATTTATGTATAGAAGTTGTACCAGGTTGTACATCAATCCCAAACTCTACTTCTCGTGTTGGTGGCAACCCTGGTAATTCCTCTGGAAACACATCAGGAAATTTCGAAACAACTAGAATGTTTTTCAGCTCAAACACCTCCTTATTCAACCCATCTAATTTAACTAGAAATACCATTTCACCGCTTCTTAAATATTTACTCAACTTTACTGCACTAATCAAAGAAGACACGGCATTCTTATCACAAGAAAAATAAAATGATTTTTCACCAGGCATGCAAAATTTCACTCTCCGCTTCCAGCATTCAATTGTTGCAAAATATTTGATCAACCAATCCATACGTAGTATAACATCAAAATGTCTGATTGGTAAGATAATTAGTTCTGTAGGAAATTGTTTATCTTGAATGTTAATGTCACCAACACATTTCCTATTTATATTCAAACTATCACCAGAAGGCATTACCACAGTCAATACAGGTGTGAAAGGAATCAAAAATGAATGAATCAGCGGAATCAAACGGCCAAATGATCGAAATTTTAAGCATACGACACCACTTCATTTGATTCCTTGCTTCGAGTAGTAATAAAAACTCGGATTTTCTTGGAGGGTTGATTTTTTTTTGCTCAAGTTTCTCCTTTTCTTGAATTAAAGGTTTTCCCAAAATTGTGTGTTTAGCTCCCGGCTTCCAAAAATTTTCTTTGTTGACCCTGTCCCTGATAATTGTATGATTTTATGTCCTTCTTCTTCTCAAATGGGCAATCGGTTGCACGATGTCCAATCTGACCACATCTATAACATTTCCCAGATCCAGCCAAACATTGACCAAAATGTCTTTTCCCACACTTGTCACAAATAGGTTTCTCTTTATTTCGTCATCAAACTTAAATTTCTTGCTAGGCAAATCGGCCTTCTTTCAAAGCTTTGCGTTTGCCTTTTGTAAATCTCCTTTGCTTGGAAAAATTCTACTCATTTTCAATTCTCTAGCTCAACTTTGCGAACTCACTAATATCAAAGGGAGCTAATGCCAACCTTAATTGATATCTGAGGCCTCACAAAATTCTATAACATTTCTCTTCCTGTGTACTGATATAATGTGGAGCATATCTAGAAAGAGAAGTGAACTCAGCTTCATATTACATTATAGTTTTTGATCCCTGACTTAGATTGTAAAATTTGTCTTGTAAAGCAAGTCGGGCTGATGGAGGAATAAACCAATCTTTGAATACTTTGACAAATTCATCCCATTTGATCTGAGTAATAGGTATCAGGTTAAATCTTTCCACGTGTTGAGCCACCACCTTTCGCCTCCCCTTCTAATACAAAAGTAGCAGTCTACTCTTACTTTTTTCGCAAATCATCCCATCCAAAATTTTTCAAATTTTAAGCGAAATCTTACGCCACTATAGGATCAGCTTGAATCTGGTTTGAACATTTGAAATATCCTCCAATGTTGGTCCACTTCTGAACCAAACTCAAATCTGTGCCCACTAGTTGTAGATTTTTTTTCATAGATGCTAGTCTATCAATCACCTGGGAAATCAACTGAACTACCCCATGCAATTCATCAGATCTACCTTCACACATATGGATTCCTAACCCAAAATTAATGCTATAGCTGTATTGATCAATTCAACACTTATCCTTAAATCCAAATCATGCTTCCACTATTATTGCTCATCAATCTTTTTGCACTATTCTCAACCTTATTGCTCTGATACCATTTTCTATCACACCCCAGATGACCCCCACCTTTATCCTAGGGTCAATCTGAAGTGTAACAGAATAGGATGACTCGGTTGGACACAGATTCCACCAACACGTTCCAACGTGCTCTTGAAAGCAGAGCAAGTAAAATTTGCATCTAATCAAATCATCACAAATATTTGCAATTCATATACTACTTAACTTAATTCATATCACAATTATTGGAAGCATGAAATCTTTAAGTTTGTAAATAAATACAGAGCAACTAAAGACATTTAATTTATACGTACCCAAAAGTCTTTAATCTTTTCAAACTATACACCAAAATTGTACAATTCAACAAAACAGACTAGCTTCTACCCAGCTCGTCTTTTCCTGAAATTATCAACGGTAGCATCATAAGCTAAAGCTTTGTGAGACAAGAATGCTAAAGTAAGCTCAGTACAAGATAGTAGGAACAATCATGCATGTACATTTAAATTTGCAAAATTGGTAAATTGTCTTTGATAATGTAACTATCGAATAATATCTGTAGGTCTTTGTAGAAATGTAACAATATAAGCGAACAATATCTTTGTAGGTAATATCTTTGTTCATCTTGTATCAATGTCAAGGAGCAATGATTTTCATTAAAATCATTTCAGTTCTATATCAAATCATTTTCTATCAAATTATTTCCTAGAAATGTCATTTATAATTGCATAGGTTTTGACTTCATAACAAAGGGTGGTCACGTCGACTAAAGTTTGAAGGTAGCAGGCCGAACCATACTACTTACCTAACAGCCCCCTGACACCAATTGGACAGCCTAACGGCTCCAACCTCAAAATGTCAGAGTCAGGAATACTAAGATCCCCTAATCATAGCTCATCTCGTCAGAACTTTTGCCTATCTGTGCAGATTCCAGTAACATAGCCATCCTATCATAATTTTCTTGACATTTCCCTGTTTATCACATTACTGCATTTTAACATATTTTCAAACATTTCTATATGCCTAATGAAATCATATGCTGAACTAGCTGGCTTATAATCATTGTGAATCAATAATCTATGCAAGGTCAAGTAATAAATATTTGTATTTGCATTCAATATGACAGAAATATATATCGTCATTCATACAATTATATGAAGTGGTAGAAACGTGGCATTCATAAAATGAATTTAAATTAGCAATTATGTCTCACCTCGGTGTCGATTATTAATGTGTCGGGCGTTTCCTTGAATACACAACCTTACTTGATCCGCCACATCAAATTCGATGCTATCAATTTGTCACTCTCAAAGAACTTCTCAAATTCAGCCAAATATTATTTACTTGCTTAACATAACAATATTAATTTTCATCATCCCTTTCTTTTATATAAATTTGATAATTAATTATCTTGATTCCATTCTACCATTTGAATTAGACCTATGATCAATGCTTTGAATAATGAATTGGACCTTTGACGTGATATTCTGTTAAGGATATATATATAGTTTAAGGATAAAATAATAAGTTAATTTAAAATCTAAATTTCTATTTTGAGTTCTATAGCTAATGGTGAAAAGTTTAATCAAATAAATTTTATATATAATAGATATGTATCTAAAAATATAAACAAAAATATAAACAAATTTGTATTCCTTTCCTATCGATTTTAATTCACATTAATCTAAATGAAGCTTAATTGATTTATCCATATAAAATCTCTACATACCTGCACCAAAATTCTCCATCTAACCAAAATACAAAACCCTCTATCACCAAGCAGTAAAGGCTTGGCTACTCCGATCCCAAGCTTCACGTAACCTCGCCACCAAGCAGTGCAGGCTTGGCTGCTCCGATACTAAGCTTCACGTAACCTCACCTCCTGAATGTCCCACGTAATAGTAGAATTTGGGAAGACAAGGAAGCAGCGGGAGAGAAGTGAGGGAGAAAACGAGGCTTGTAATATATATAGTCTAACTTACTTATTACTCAAGTAATTAATATTCAATCTCAGCCCTTAAATTAATATGTCACCTAGATCCGCATGTAGAGCAAAGTGGATTTGATTTCTGCTGTATCGTCTTCTGATAATATCGTCTTTGATTCTGGATTAATTAGATTTTTTTTTTTTGAAATTTTGGATATTACACTAACAAATATGGGCTCTTTTACTGTGGCCTTTTCTTGCAGCTGGTTGAGTGAGGAGAGTGTCAGTAACTCGATCATTTATGGGCTTGTTGAGTTTAAACTTTAGAACCCATCAGTGTCCTAGACTTGAAGATGTAGAGGTTGATATTTTTTCAACTTAATTGATTGAAGCTTTCGAAATTGGGGGTTCTTTTAACTTAATCTTTAGAATTTGGCAAATCTTAGATACAAACTTTTGATATTTAGGGCTCTCTTTTTTAGCATGGAAGTGGATTTTTTTTATTCATGCAAGAGCCTGCAACCTTAATAATAATAGTTATATATATATATTCAGGAATTTTGGCATAAAGCTCGATGTCAAGCTAAATGAATATACAAGAAGACCTCATGTTTCACATGAGACGGTTGAACAACCTTGATCATAAAAAAGGGCTTCTGTCTAATAGCGGGATTGCATATTAGTTTCAAAATATATTATAAGGTTTGATTTCCTTTACTGCAAAATAGTTTTAATATATTTTTCAATCATAATATGTATCTATCTAAGGATCTCGACTTAAAGCACGATATCGGCTTAGATAAATATATAAAAATGCCCCTTGTCTAATAGGGGGCTTTCCTAGTAACTGTTGAGAGAATTTGGAATGTCTTTGGTCTTATGCCTTAAGCTGTCGGACATGTTGAAGACTTTCTCCTGCGAGTTTGAAATTTATATTTTTCTCCTTTCCTGGCTTTATACCTTGGTGGACTTAATGAAGTTGATGATTTATTGGCGAGATGAAAACATCTTCAGTTCTATACTTTGTGCATTGACAAACTTGTTGTAGATTCAATCTCAAGATTTTATAGTTCATATTTCCTTCTATCCTGGCTTTATGCCTTGACGGATTTGGCAAAGGAATTCCCTGAATTATCTTGAAGAGTTTTCAGGTGATAGGAACTTTCCTTCTCCCTTAGATTTCTGCTTTCATGGGCGTATAGAAGGATGCCAGATGATGACCTGTCCTTCAGAGCCTGTGTTAAGTCAATGGTAAAAAGTCATCAGTCCTACGCTTGCACGCAATGGACATGTTGATGACATAACTCCCTTAGTTCAGTCTTTGGCTTTGTGTGAACATTGGGATGATTTCTTTGGTCCCTTTATTTTTGCTTGATTATATTTGCTGAAGAATAGTTTCATTCAATCTTTGCTTTCTCCTTAATAGACTTATTGAAGGAGTTCAGATTTCACATTTGATATTGATACTAAAATTGACTTAGTTTCTTCTTGAGTGAGGATATTTTTTTTTGTTAGATTTTGAAAAACCATTAGGGATGATCTCCCAATCTTAGCCACTTAAAACTCACCAAGTTGAAGGGATTTGGAGATTTAAATGCTCTTGTCTTTGAGCTAACGAAGTAGGAGGATCTCTTACTACGGCCTTTGTGGCATGTTGAGTAAGCAGACTTGTCAGCGACTTGGCTATATTTGGGTGTGTTGAGTCCGACCTTATGCACCCACTTGAGTCTTTGACTTGAGCAATTGATAGAGATTTTATCATTAGGCTAACAAAGTGGAGGATCTTTTAATACGGCCTTTATGATGTGTTAAGTAAGCAGACCTATCACCGACTTGGCCATATTTGGGCATGTTGAGTTCGACCTTATGCACCCACTTGAGCCATAAATTTGAAGTATGCCTGAAAGATATGTCTCCAACTTGACTTGTTAAAGTTTGTAGACTTGAAATTTTCTTTTTTGGTCAGTAATACTTTGAAACTTGTGAATTTGAATACATAATTTGAACATATATATGGGGATCTCGGCCTTAGGCGAGATGTCAACCCAAATACAAAGATAGGCCTCCTGTCTTATAAGGGAGAGCCTGACATTTTGCTATAAAATTTTAAAAATGCCCTCTATCAGACAGGGGGATGTTTGCTTTATTTCAGAAATGCATTATTGTGTTATAAGAGAATTTCTAAGTAAAACTTACACATGTAATGACGGTGAGGAATAATTGGTATTCTCAACACCATGACTAATTCCCCTTCTTGAAAAGTTCGAGGATGCACAGTCTGATCAAATGCATTTTTGTGATTACATTTTTATGTGTAATACTTTTTCAAATATGGACCATTCATTGGCAGTATTGGTTTTTCACTTTTGAAATCAATGAACTGGTAAGCTCCTCCATGATATACTTTCTCAATGACGAAAGGTCCTTCCTAATTAAGCTCAAATTTATCGCCAATTTTACGGTGAGAAATTATTGGTCTTCTCAGCACCAAAACCAATTCCTCTTCTTGAAAAGCTCGAGGACATACTGTATGATCGTATGCTTTGGATGTCCCCACTCGGTAAACTTCTAAATTTTGCTGAGCTTTGAGCCAAGCTTTGTCAAGTGCATCAGACTCTTCTATTCGTAGACATACATTCTCAATCTCAGGTAAGATTGTGTTGAATGGCTATTCGGAGCGAATGTAGTTCAACTTTGAGTGGTAGAACTGCTCCAACCCTAAATACTAGTGCATAAGGAGTGGATTTTGTGGAAGTATAGTCCAAGTGTTACGTCATTATCTTTTTTTAAGGCAGTTTCACTTCAAGGCTTTGGCCTTCAAATGTGCTTACCTTTTTGTTGAGATCTTTCTACGGCAGATTCTTGGACCTATGGTCCAAGTGTCATGCCGCGATGCTCATCATGCAGGACTTGAATTTATTGACATCTTATCAAGATTATAGTAGGAGGTCTCCTTAGAGGAACAACTCTAGTCTCCCTGTTGACAGGACTTTGATATTTTCTTTTTATTAGTCCTTTCTCCTTAGCAACTTTGAGGACCCGATGCCCTCTTGCATATACAGTTTCAAGTTTCCTTATTGAAGAAGTTAGAACCAGACATTGTCGGGTCCAGATAGACTGTTTTATTTGACCAGTAAAATTGTTCCTCTTTGGTCATCTTAGGTTGACAAACTTATTTTAGGTTGGAACACTCGCTTCTGATTTCATAGTTAGTTGTATAATTTTTTACTTGAATAATAGAAGTTGAGCACGTAGTTCAACATTTCTCTTTGTCTGTTGTCTCTAGGTTAGCTTGAATACAAATGAAGAAGCTTATGTGTTGCTAATTTTTGTCGAGGCTTTGGCCTCCATATTTGTTTTTCATTCTACCGGGACCTTTGAGTAGTGGATTCCTGAACACGCGGTTTAGGTGTCACACCCCAATGTTGTCCGTACATGAATTGCTTAGGACGGTCTTGAGCATTACCAATTGTGAGTAGCCTTTTTAGTGAACCTTTCTCATTTTCTCTGATAATCGGCCCTTGATACTTTTTCTTCATAAGATATTTCTCCTTGAAAACTTTCAATGCCTTGTGCACTCTGAAGAACAGAGCCTCCGGATGCCTCCTTTGTGGGATTATAGCTTGGTGTTGCTGCTCCCAGAATGATTGTTTGATATCACAAGTAGAGCTATTCCTTTTCACCCATTTAATATTTTCAAACACATTGTGAGTGGGAACACTCACTTTTGGCATCAAGTCTAGTTATATGGCTAGTGATTTAGGCAATAACTACTAAGCTCGCAATTCAACGTGTCTTCTCCTTCTTTGCCTTCTACTCAATTTTCTTCTAGAGAAGGAGGTTTCAGCATCATGCCTTCCTAGTGCAAAAGGTTTAACTGGCAAAGTGGTCGTATTCACAGGTATGACTGAAACTTTATGTCTAGTGATGGTTCTTTTTATGACTAGTGCCTCAGAGTAATCCAATATTTCAAATACAGAGGTTCTATTTTGAGGAATCTCAATAGTAGTAGCAATCATTCCAGTCGTCCTCCTCCTCTACACAGGTTGGTGTGTACAATATGTAGGGGTTTTACATAGAGGATTATTTATAGCAGCGATAGGTAGGAAGTTTACACTACTAAATTGGATGGTAGCCGCAGCATCTCCAGTATTGATTACAGAATTAGCCAGACGGATGTTTCCTTTGCGACCTAGCTTCATGATGAATGGTGTACTCTGAAGATCCATCTTTGTAAATAAAATATGGGGATGTGTAGTTAATAATTGATATATCACCCCACACTTTCATAATATAGATATGTAATAGAGCGAATTGATATAAAGAACAAACAGATTAGTCATAAGAATATGATTGATTTAAATTTAATTTCATTGATAATTGATTTTAAATTTTTATTTTTATTTTACTCAACTATTACTATAGCTCATGTTCGATAAGCCAAAGATGAAAAGAGAAACATGTCCCCAACAGAGTCGCCAAAAAATTGTGTGCTTCGAAAATTCGCCATCGACCTCTCGATGAAGAGTGTATAATTTAAGTGTCGGTGAAATTTTCAAAAGGCAGATGGAATAGTAGATAAGATATTACTCAGAGATTTTGCCCTTATTTTGTGAGGACTTTAGATCTAGCTCCAGGTTTTCTGTAGGCGCAAGCACCTATAGTTAGTTACCCTCTCAATGCTGAGAGAAAACTTTCTATTAAGGCTAGTCGTTAGATCACTAATTATTTAGCGTATAGTAGCAACATGTGAAGTTTAAAATTTGACATTTAGAATTTATGAAATTCATCATCCTTTAACTTGAAGCAGATGGTTGGGAGATTGATGACGCGCTCGATCAAGATTCCATGATTCTGTCATCCCGGCCAGTCGCTGTCCTTAGTCTACTTAGTCAGATGAGATAGTCGACCCAACTTGATCGAAGGATCCTTGTCAGCAGCTATGGGTTGTGTCATCCAAGAAAACCTTGTAGACCTAGGGTGGTGTTTATCTAAGGAGACAAGTTTTAAGTCCACCTTAATGGACATAGAGCTTTTTGTCCTATTAGGTTCACCCTATAGATCACAACTCAACGGAGCAGAGCCATAGGAGAACATGCGGTCTATAGTCGTGATCGTAATATAATGGTGCCATTTGGCGGCAGCCACCCGATCAAAGGACTCTGCTCATAACTACATCATATGTGGAGCCTGCTGGCCAAGCCACATAGTCAGAGGACACGGGCCACGCCCTTACTAGCATGAGATTGATTGAGAGTGAACATAGTGGAATACTTGATTTGACTTTCGCTCCTTTGTGAGCTAGAGTTTTCTTAATTTTTCACCTACAACATAATTGTGGAAGGTGGATGAATTGAATTTTTCTTTAAGTTTTTAAATATTGAATTTCATTTAAGTATTTATAGCTTAATGACATTAAATTTTGCATTTGGATTGACACTTGATTTAAGTTAATTTATTCTGAGATTGTGATTAAATTTAATGGAAGTATCCCCTCCGGTTAAAATCTCCATTTAACACAGCCATCATCGGGCATATAAGCCTTCTTGATCATTTAGTTTATTATTCTAGATCTTATCGACTCTATTAATTTAATAATAAAAGATTATAAGCCCTAATAATCTAATAGAATTCAACTCGAACATATAATTCTCTTCAATTTCAAATATGTAAAGCCCAATCATAGGATAAATTGGAATGCTCACTAGACTTTCTAGTATCATGAGCATTTCCTACCTATTCCCTTTGGCTTCCAAAAATAATCTTCTCCTTGAACTTTCTCAATTGATTTTCTAAATATAACTAATTCTTTGATAGTCTTAACCTTGAAATCTTTGGAGACCCTAACTATCTACTTTAATTGAGAGTATTCTTATGGAATTTCATTCCTTAAGATGTAATTAACTATGGAGGCTTTCTTCTATAGAGAACTTTAGAACTTGGTTTAATATAAACTCTACTTTATTCATCCATTTAAAGCTGGGGAAAAATCTCTAGTACATTCAAAGATTGATCAGGCCTTAGGAGTCCTTATTAAGTGATTATGTCCATTGAAGGGTGATGTCTTTATCTTTTGAAATAGTATATCATACCTCAATGTCATATCCGATCACTTCAATAAGTAGTCCCTAAGATGTGCGTGGTGCCCTTATACACAACCAAAAATAAACACCACAGATTTTTCTGGCGACTCTACTAGGGATGGTTCCTCTCCCAATCTTTAGTAGATAATTATTGTCTCCAACCATTCATAGTCGACTTATATTTTACATAAACCTAAGACTATCTTTCTTTCTATTGGCACTTAGCTTATTTTGTCCTTAAGCAAAGCTAGCCAACATCCTTTAGGTTTTAGGACCTCACTTTATGTAGGTCTTGAAACTCCTATTAGGTCCCCCAATAGATAAAAATAAATCAATTAATAGGAGATGACTAAAATTAGAACCTCCTTACCACTAGCTTGGTGAGGCAAGGTTCAACCCATATTTAAGAAAATTTCAATAAAATTCAAACTAAATAAATAAAGCCTTTTTCAAAATTTTCCAAAAGCACTTTCTCTAAATAAAATCATGCACTTTACATAAACATAAAGTTTGCAAAATATAAAATTTTCAATTTTTTAAAAATAATAAAAACAACCAAACCTCATTTAACATACTCAAATTTGTTAAATGAGGATTTTTTTTTAACAAATATACATCATTAAAATCCTTCCTCAAAATAAAATTTTCAAATGTACACTTTCAAAATAAAATCAAACAATCAACTCCATTTAACATAACCATATTTGCTAAAAGAGAGTTTCTTTTTTAAACTAAAATTAAGATATAATTGAACTCCATTTAATACATTCATGTTCTGTTAAATGGGAGTTCCCCTTTTCAAACTAAAGTCAAAACATGAACTTCACTTAATATATCCAAATTTATTAAGTGAAGGTTCCCTTAAAAAAAATCTTAAATTAAAATCAGGATAAGTAAAACATAATTTCATTTAACAAACCCATAGTTGTTAAATGAGAATTCCACTTTTAAAAATCAAATTAAAACCAAAATATCCAACACACATTTTTTAATTCCATTTAGCATACCCATATTTGTTAAATTAGAATTCAATCTTTAAAATCAAAACAAAACCCACATATCAACAAACAAATAAACAAACATCTAAGTGAGCTCCATTTAACATACCTAAATTTATTAAACATGGAGATCACTTCCAAACATCAAAATAAAAACACATATATTTGAACTCTATTTAACATACCATATTTGTCAAATAAGGGTTCCCCCTTTTCCAAAAGAAGAATCAAATCAATAAATATCAAACACATATACATATTAAACTCCATTTAATATACATAAATCTATTAAATGAGAGTTCCCTAAATCATATCAAATCAACATATATCAAAAAAACAACAAACATTTCAAACACATTTGGACTTTACATAACATACCTATATTTGTTAAGTAAAGGTCCCTTTTTTGAATCAAAATCAAATCAAACACATGAAAAACAATCATCACATAATGATGTTTTCACAAAATTTCCAAACGTACAATTGAAACCTTTTAGCATACCCAAATTTGCTAAATAAAAGTTTTCCAAATCAACATTCAAAAAAAGGCATACCATAAATATATCTCCAAAGTTCTCCAAATACTTGAACCCCACTAAAAATACTTAAATTTATTGAGTGTGGGTTCTAAATCAAAATTTTATGGTAAATTCTCTCCTCAAATACCAAAAATCTCTCCAAAATTTAATGAACCCCACTTAGCATACCTAAATTTATTAAATGTTTGTTCAAATTCCAAGTCAAATCTAGAAGTTAATGATTGAAGATAAATATCAAAACAAGGGTGTGACTCAATTATGTTTCAACAAATGCAAAGATTTCAGCACAGTTGATCCTTTCCTGCCTTCAGCCAGTGCAGTCAGCATGTTTTCCAGCAAGTTCATATTCTCTTTAACATATGGTGTGGATCTAGCCTTGGATAAGGCCATACACACTTTGAGGCCATTCGAGTAACTTATGAGGGGCCACCCCTCACGACCGTCAGCAGGGAAGAGGTAGCAGGGCAAAAGCCCCTTCTTAATTTTGACATTCCATCCGACTCAGAGTTTCTCTCACTAAAGAGGAAGGTTGTGGAGGTTCCCATGATAGTCGGCCCATCTGTCGCTAGGGTTTCACCTGCAATTATCACAAAGGTATCATTCAATCTGTTGTTGTCTCGGCCCCAAATAGGGTTCAAGGACCTCAACGATTTCCCCACTTGAAGAGGAAATCTATCTTGGACTCCGATATAGTATCCCTACCTTTGAGGTAGGCTCCATCTCTCACTCTGCTCTACTTACCCGCACTCAGTGCCGCAATAAGAATAGGAAGATCAAGCGGCATCATGAGCGAACAGCCAGGGAGATTGATGTTGCCTCCCACGTCGCTGAGGAGGGTTCTCCCCGTAAGACCGCTCCACTCTTGAGCAGTAGTAGGTTCCACCCCCTCTCAACCTCAGAGGGAGAAGAGGATTACTGGAGGGTTGTTGCATCACCTCCACCACTAGCTCACTTTGAGGTACCAGCTAGGGAGCGGAGAAATCCCTATGTCAGCCTTAGGATAGTTCTTCAGAAGGTTGGCAGAGCTTACAGATGCTCAGAGTCTAGCGCATTATTTGATTTGAGATCCTTAATCCCCAGTAGCATCAATGATTAGATCCATAGAGAGAGACTAACTGAGGCTCGATTATCAGCCCAAGCAGGAAAGAAGGAGGTGAGGAGGTGTGTCAGGCAGTCGGCGGCCTCCACCCTTGTTGATTTTCCAGATCGGGGAGCTACCCATGTCGATCACATAGATAATATAGTATTAACAGGCACTACTAGCCACAAGAGGAGGGTTACAGTGGGAGGGCAGTTGGTGTCTACATAGCCACACCGCTCCATTCCCCATCCAAGTATCTCCTTCCACAGTTCCTACCAAGGTCCAGAAGTCTGCATCCTGGGAGAGGACATCCCCATTGGTGATCCGGCTATGGCCTAAGGATCCAAGTCCATCTATTCCACCAGCTAAGGTGATGTCGAGCTCTCTCATTCAACCTCCCACTTTAGTCTTGGTAAAGATGGAGTGGCAACCCAAAAGTGTCATGGTTGTGCCACAATCGCAGCCATCAACAATAGCCTAGAAAGGAAGGGATACCACTGAAGTCCCCATGGCAGTTGATCCTCCTTGCAAGAGCATCCCTTCAGTAGGTAGTGCCCGATATATAGACTCAAGTGAGCACAGTCTTACAGTCAGTAGTTAGTGGGCGTTTGTACCGGTTCAGCCAAGTAGAGTAGGAGATTATTTACTAAATGATATCCTAGAAAACTACTTTGCCGAGAAGATACAGTTTCTTGGGAGTGATCATTCGGATCAAGAAGAGGGAAGGGAAACCTTCGACCTCAATGAGAATGACCTATTAGAGGATTTAGCAAGAGTCCATATGGTCGATACCCAGGGATTCCTCCATAGAGACCATCAGAGTTAGGAAGGTACCGTGATCGAGGAAGGGGACACCTCTCACTTGACCCAGCACCTCCTTCAGCAGCTCAGACAGAAGGATGAGCATTTTAGTAGAATGGAGAGGAGGATTGAGGATCTGTTGGCAGTAGTTCTAGCAATCCAGAACCAAGTTCCAGTCTCACAACCCAATCTTATGGAGGTCGATTGGCCCGAGCTCTCACATATCTTAGATCTTCCTGAGAGTGCCTCTCCCGTGGATCAGGATAGTGGTAGTTTGCATAAGAAGGTCATGGATAGTACCTCCATACAAGAAAAATACATTAAGCAGATGGTGGAATAACAAATGAGGAAAGCGTTGGTGCAAGCTCGGTAGTTCATCCATTCTAATGGGTAGACCTTACTCAGAGGAATTCGATGTATTCCAATACCCCAAAGGATTTTTACCACCTTCCTTCAAGAGTTTTGATGGTAGTGAGAACCCGTGGCAACACATGGCACATTTCAGAGCTGACTATTACAATGCCGGTGGCAGTGACGCACTTCTCTTCCGCCTTTTTGTTTGCTGTCTATCAAAGGTTGCATTTGATTGGTACGTCGAATTGCCCAATATTTTGGTGAAGACTTTTGCTGAGTTAGAGCAGCTTTTTGTCAAGAGATTTACTGGAACCCAACAAATGGTGGTTGTGGGCAACCTCGTTGTAGCCAAACAAAATCCCAATGAGCCACTTGTTGATTACACTCTCAGGTGGCATAACCTAAGTATGAAATGTGAACCACAGCTGTCCAAACAACATGACATTGAAATTCTTCTGAAGAATATCCAAAGCTCATTGCTTTCATGCTCAAGGGCTTCACAATCAAAACCTTGAGAAGTTAATCAACAAGGTGGCTAGCTTATAAGAGGAGGCCAAACAAGTACCTTTCTAGGACTAATCATTCAAGTCCAAGCATCAAAAAGAATTTAAGAAGAGGTCAAGGGCAGTGGTGTCAGTAGATAAGGGAAAGCAGTAGGCCAGAGTTTAGTTTGAAAGATCACAAGCATAGCATCCTCCTTTGCCACCACCTCTGTCACCTCATCAACCAGCATACCAGCCACCACTGGTACCACAGTGGCCGCCACAATCACCTCCATAGTAGTACACTCAGCATCAATATTCATATTCACTGCCAGGTAGCTACTATCCACCTACTCTTCTGGACAAGCTAAATAATCCCTATTTGTTCAAGAGGGAGGTAGTCAGAAAAATTTTTAAAAATCTCATAAAAAAATCTGATTTCCATTTACTAGAGCTTAAGAGGTTGGAGGAAGTGGGAAAGAGCAATGATCCTAGCTATTACCCCTACCACCGCATGTTAGGCCATGTCTTAGAGGATTGCATCACCTTCAAAGATTATCTTGAGCATAGCTACAAGTTGGGCACCATTGGTATCTGCAAGGAATACCTATTAGAATAACCATTTAGTTCTGTTAGAGTAATTCTTGGAGATACATGTGATCCTCTCAAGATAAAAGAAGGTCAATATATCCTTATTCCAAACCTCTAAAAAGATCATTTCTAAGATCAAAAAAACTTTCCTTGCAGGTTCCTGAGGCAGCTTAAACCTCAAACATCAAGAAAGATTTGCAAGTTGCCAAAGATAACTCAAGGAAAGTGGGAGCTCACCAGCAGCAACGACAGTCCACACTTGCCCAGAATAGCCAAGTAGCTCAACCACCATCCCAGTCCAGCATTCCTTCCACCATTCTAGCTACTACTGCTTCATCCAACTCTTCTTCTATTAATAGAAACATTATATTCGCTGATGAGGGCACTACCCCTCACTCCGCTTACTTAACTTGATTTCTTTCATGTACCTTCACCTAGAAAAAAATTAATAAAGAAAGCATATTTCACTTATATCTTCTCTACTTTTGATATTCTTGAGGATCTCATTTCAATTGAAAGCTCTCCAAGTCAAAATAATAATAATAACACAAATAGTTTTGATCCTTTCTCTTATGATTCAGAATTAGACTTTCCTTTTCTGAATTAATTAAGTTCACCTATTGAGATTGACTTTAAGTCATCTAACTTTAAGGGTCCCTATAGACATCACTTTTAGAGTGAGCTCTCAATTTCCTCACCATGGATCTAGGACTCTTATAGACACTAAAGGTACCTTAGTCTTAAGACACTTCTAGTGATTAGGTGAACACTTAACCTAACCCTAGAGACTTAGAATAGTTAGTCATAGGAATAGGTTGTGCCTTAGGGATTTAGGAGGACTTGCCTACCATATAACCTAAACCCGATCCTTGCTTCCTTCTTTCAAACCAAACCTCAAATTCAAATTAATTCCAAAATCAAATCCAACTATCAAATTATTGAAATCCATAATCAAATTCAAACTGCAAATCCCTTCCTAGGCCCTTTAATTTTATCTTATGGACTTAGCCTTAACCAAATTCAAATCAATCCCAATCCAATTGATTTTCTCAACTATCAAATTCAATCTCCAATCAAATTCCCAAATCATAAATTAAATCCAAACTCCAAATGATTGAAACCCAAATCAATTCAAATTCTCAATTTTATCCCTTTTAGTCAAATTCTAGAACTTGACTAAATGATACCCAAATCAATTCAAAACTTATGGATTTCTTCATGATTCATTCATTCCTACAATTATTGACCTAAATATAAACATAAACCAGCATTGTCAAATCAAATCAAGCTAACCCAAGTCAAGCCCAAGTTTGCCCTTTTTTATTTGAAATTGTCATAGGAACCAAAATCCAATTGGCTTCAACTCACTTGCAATTGGATTTATATTTTAATCCTAAGATCATGTGTGAGTTCAACTAAACTTGAATCAAGCCATGATCAAGCCAATTAACCAATTTAGGCTCACTCGACTTAAAGTAACCTAAAAGATCTTTTTGAGCTAAGTTCTAATTCAACCCAAATTGGATTGAGCTAAGCCCATCCAAACCTCACAACATGATCAACAATCATCCTAGGTTAATCAATTGTCTTGAATTGGGTCAAACCAAGTCAACCTAGCTCATTGACCAAGTCAACACTTAGCCCAAATGAAACCTAAACTAGCCAAAATCCACCATAAGCTAAATTGATTGAGATCATTGATTCAAATCAAATCATAATCAATGATTAAATATGACCAAACCTTCACTTGAGCCAAACCAAGCCTAATTGGCCATTTGACCCAACTTGACCCAAATTGGCATAAAAAGCCAAAATTGGTCAAAACACGATTTAATACAAATTGATTGCAACCAATGACTCAAGTTCATTACAAATAACTTGTTGAACTTGACCAAAGCCATAATTGAGCCCAAGTTGACAAATTGGTCAACTTGACCCAACTTAGCCCAAATTGAACTAAAGGGTCAAATTAGCCAAAATACAAATTGAATCCAAATTAAACCAAACCAAAGCCTACAATCCTTTTTAGTTAGCCAATTGAACTTGACTCAACACCTAACCCAACCAAATTTGGTCAAATTGGTCAACTTGACCCATTTGACCAATATGAACCCAAATGAACCATAATCAAATCCAAAGCAAATTGAACCAAACTAACGACATCAATACACTCCAATTGGTCATGTGAGCTTGACCCAACCCTTGGTTTGACACAATTTTACCAAATGGTCAACTTGACCCAACCTAACCTAATTTGGCCTAAATAGGTAAAATCAAGCCAAATCAAATCAAATAAACTCCAAATCACTTGAAATTTGGACTAACCTACTTTTATCCCATTTTAAATCTGCCCAAATCAAACCCATGGCTAAATAACCATTTTGCCCTTGGGTTTAGGGCATCCTATGAGACAAAACACTTGCCCATTGTGCCATTTTCTCCTCCAAGCCACTTGGCACCCAATCATAAGTCCACCTAGGCACCTTGGAACATAACTGACCTGACCCAATAGTGGTTGGGTCGACCATGATCCATGGGGAGGTGAAATCACCTCCCCATTCTCATTGGATCTTGTCAAACCTTTAAGGACAAGCACCTCCTCCCTTGGCAGCCACTCTCACACCCTCCTCCACTCAAGGGAAGTCAACTCACATGATTCCCTGCCCAAATCGAGCTCCCATGGTGACCCATTGATCAAAAATTTTCAAACCATCCATGGTCATTTGATCCAAGGAATGAGGGGGTATCCCCGTCATAGCCTCCTCCTCCTCCTCCTCCTCCCCTCTCATTCTCGCAAACTCACACACATACACTCGATTGAACCCTAACAACCAGAGAGAGGAATCCTAGAGCCATTTTCAAGCTTCCTTCCCCAAAATTTGTTTTCTGTGAAATTGAAATAGGGGAGCAAACCAGTGAATCCCATTTCCCCATTTCAAAACCAAAGTGTAATTAACTTTGCACACACCTTCCTTGGAGCAAGTCAAGCAAGAATGAATCCTTTCCCAAGCTTCCCGATGGATGAAGGGTGGAGTTTAATCAAGCCTGATCACCTTCATCTAACTCCTTGGTCTTTCGAGAAAATTACTTCAAGTCAAAGCTCGTGTGGCTCAACAGGGCTTCATTTCTATCAAACGAGGCTTCCTCAATCATTGGAACGATCGGTCACAAGCTTCGGTGAGGTATGCCATTGAAACCAATGCTTGAATGAAAATAGGTTGGTCTTTTGTCAAAGAAATTTTCATGGCAAGCATTTTTCACCGTTAGATTTGATTATCTTGCTTCCCTGAAGGTGCGATATCATTTTCATCTCCATCCGAGCTCGAGTGTGCTTGGATCGAGTGGCCATTGATGGACGGTATCCATCCTTCATCGCTTGGGAGGATATAGATCATGGACCATCCATCCCGCATGATTAGCATGAACGATCCTGATCAAATCACACTTAGCACCTCTATTTAATCCTTCAAAATCAAGAGTTTGATTGTGGTTGTCCGATCTTAGATCGGACGGTCCACGGGGATACTGCATGTGTCGCCATCCGAGTCATCACTCAAATGTGACAACTTAAATAGTTAGTCCCGTCACACCACGTGGAAAGTGCATCATGTGGAAAGCGCGCCACATCAGTCGCCACGTGACCCGATGGGATTAAGGCTCTAAATAAGGTTAATTAATTTATTTTTAATCTTGAAACATCCTAAATTCAAAACTAATTCTAGAAAAATCCAAAAAATACAAACTCAAGTTCATTTTAAAGATATTTTAGAGTAGAATCTAGAAAAATTATTATTAATTGATTTTGAATAGTAAATTTAACTTAATGAAGGTTTAATTTGAAATGCAATTAGTTTAATTACACCATAATTAACCATCTAATTAATCTCAAACTTTTTGTTTATGTTTAGGGGGATGACTTCTGTCTCCCCTAATTTTCTAGAATTTTATTGGTTGCTTAATTAGGGAATAATGAATTAAGCCATAATCACTTTTTAATATAATTAGTGATAATTAAGTAAATGAATAGTAAATTAATCAATCAATCTAGCTTATTAATCTCTGTTAATGATGATGAAGTTTAGGGAAATGGATTGGGACATCCTCTTCCAATATTTTCTTTAAATCTTCTCTAATCCCTCTTAAGTAATTAGTTAATTAACACTTCTTAATTAATTAATCAACAAAATTAATCAAAATCCAAATCATACATGAACCTCAATCAATTAATTGAAAGGATTTAGGGATTGAGACTTTGGCTCTCTTCTTTGTCACTTTCTCTACGCCCATTTCATTTTAGTTGGTTAAGATTAGTTAAGGTTTCATTAGTTAATTAATGAACTTAATAAATCCAATTGAATATATTTCTATAACTTAATCTTGGGTAGCTCTTTGGGTGTTCAATAACCCAAAGAGGGAGATAATGAAATTATGGTTGGCTCATATGTGTGAGAAAATCATAAAAGTAGTTAAGTGAGATGCCTCAAGCTTAATTAATTATTAATCATGAGCCAATTCCATTAGGCCCCTTTCATTTCTTAAGACCATTGCGAATTTACTTTCCATGTGGTTGCATATCATGTTGGCTCATTATTAATTAATTAACTTAAGGTGATGTAGGTAAGGGTTAATTAATCCATTTAATTCATACCCTAACTTAATGAAATCATAAAATTAACATAACTACTTCCTCATTAAACCAAAATTAACTCACACATGGGGAATGGGATTAGGACCAGCAAACATCTTTCGCATTTCCTAAATCAAATCAAACTCAAAATGAAATGACAATAAGGAAGTTTTGATTTCTTTTAAGTGGCTTTATTTAGTATGATTGTACTTAGGACTTAATTGGATTTGAATGAAATCACATGCTTATGTTGTTTTATTTCTTTCCACTCATGTTAAATATTGCTTGTCATATGTAATCATGCATTCATTTCTTTTAAAATCAATCAAATGACATGGTTTCTTTTATGTCAAATTGCATGTTGATTTAAATTAAATAGGTGTGGCTATTATCACTATTAAATCAAATATCAATTTGAAAAGCCGATAAATCAATTATTATAAATGAAGTGATGTTAATTACAAATATCTATAAGCTTGCATGTGTTGATAATATATGTGTAATATAAAGTTCTCTTTCTTTATCTTACTTGGATTCATATAGGATTCACAAATGTATAGTTCATTTGAAAAGAACACAACATTTTCCTAAATCTACTCCAATGCATCTCCATGTTAAGACTTAGGAAGAACTTCATATCATACATGTAAATCTCATGACCAAATCAAATATGATTTCTTGCATGATTTCTTATTCTTATGGTTATTTTTGTATATTCATATGTATTTGAGAAAAGTGGTATATTAGTCTAGACATCCCGGGGCTGTGAGGCTTTAAGTAGCCCTAAGTAGGTCTTGTACCTTACGCCCCTGGTGAAGAAAAAAATGGCATCATACTTACTTAAAACTCTTATACATGTGTATGTGTGATGTGGCCAATAAATAAGAATCATAAATCACATAATCAAATCAAACATAATTTCTTGCATGACTTCTTATTCTTGTGGTTCTTTTTGTACATTCATATGCATTTGAGAAAAGTGGTATATTAGTCTGAACATCATGGGGCTTTGAGGCTTTAAGTAGCCCTAAGTAGGTCTTGTACCTAATGCCCCTGGTGTAGAAAATAATGGCACTGTACTCACTTAAAACTCTTAAACATATGCATGTATGATGTGGCCAATGAATAAGAATCATAAATCAAGTAAATAAAACATAACTTTTGCATGGATTTTCCTATATATCCACATATATATAAGAAAGTGATATATTAGTCTGGACATCCCGGGGCTGCGAGGCTTTAAGTAGCCCTAAGTAGGTCTTGTACCTTATGCCCCTGGTGTAGAAAATAATGGCAATAATGGCATCGTACTCACTTAAAACTTTTGTACATATGAATGTGTGTTTAGCTAATGGATGAAGAACCCCTATTATCTATTAAAAAAGGCATGTATTCATAATTCAAAAAAAAATTAAATATTTGGATTATAAACATACTTCTTTGCATTCATTATTAAAATGTGCTAATTAAGTAATTATTTTGGTTTAGTTTTTATTAGTTAGTTATTAATTTATTAGTTAGTTAGTTTAGTTTAGTTTAGTTAGTTTATTTAGTTTTCATTACATGCAAACCCATCAGCTTTAAAAGTCCTTATTAAGTAATTGAACATGTATAGCTATGCTTAGGATTATTCATATGCATGATATACATGATGGAAAGAAACAAATGAACATATGTCATATGATAATAATTCACTCTAATTAATCTTAAGATGTCTTTCTTATTGAATAGGGTCATTTAGAATGAACCTAAACTTAGGATTAATTAAAACATATAATAAGCCATTCACTAAAGAAAATTAATTAATTAACTTGCTTTAGAAAAGATTTAAGGTAGGGATGAAAGAGATATTCCCTCTCTTTCATCTCTTTATAACACTTAGATGTTACGTGTAGGCTATATGAAATAAAAGGAAAATATTAAATAAAATCTTTAAATCACTTAAGACACTTAAAGAGAAATCAACCCTTTATAAATTGAATCCCTCACACTTAGCAAATTATAACTCTAAAGCCTAGTTAGGATATACCACACAAGCTTTAATGGACACATGTTAGACTAAGTCACCATTTCTAGCTTTATGTTAGGGCAGTGTATGGTTTGGTGTATGCTTATTTTGTGATGTATTATTCTTAGACTAGATGTTAGGGTGTATGTGCATAATTTGGATGTTAGGTCGATATTAGCCTAACTATGCTTTCTATAGGGGGTTGTGCTTAAGGAGTTGTTAAATAAAAATATAAATGCTTTTTACTGAGCAAGTTACTTAGCCCCTAAGCATAACCCAAGTTAAGGCAGGTGGACTTAATCACCCATGTATGGGGTGCTAAGTTCAAATTATCACATAACTGCTTGGGTTGTATGGTGTGTTTAACTAACATTTGTTTTGCAGGTGTAGCTAGATTTATTTTCCCTCTTTTAATGTAATTTTGCATTAGGATTAGGGTGAATGTTATGGAGGATTAGGATTACCATTGGTCATAAGACCAAGTCTTATGTACCATGTGATTCCTTTGGAGCAATCATATTCAAATCAAGCCAAAAGAAAGAAAGAAATGAAGCAATTCAAAATGAAGAAATGAAAGTGAAGAAATGAAGAATGAAGACCCCCATAGCATTCATCATTTGCAATTATTCTTTTATAATCTTAGTTATATAAAGGTAGGGCTCGGCTACCCATGTTTGTTTTTGGGTTATATGGCGGCACCCGATCGCATTGGCCTTTTATTCTTTTGTGATAGCTTTATAAAATTATTTGATATTTTGTTTAGCTTATGCATTAAAAAAAGCATGCCTTTTCATAGGACACGATTAGGCTCTTAGGATAAAAATAAATTTTCTATCCCACTAACCAACTCATAACTAAACTTGTAAAATAATTCATAACCTCATCTAAAGCTTAGGTTGTAAACCAAGATAATAAAATATTAGCAATCATTTAGCTGGATGTTATATGTTTAATAGCACACATATCATTTTATTTCATTCATGATTAAAGAGGGCTTCCATCTGTGCCAGATAGAATGGGCTTAACTTTTTAGAGCCTATGATGGGAGAACACCTCTTTCTCTCTTGATTTGGCCCATAATTAACTTCTCATGCATTTAGGCATATAAATTTTCATAGCCCGTGTCAAAATAAATTATCCAAAATCAAATAAAACTTGATAAAAATTTGCATTAGATCTAAGTCATTATTCATACCCCTCATGCTTTAGTCTCTTAGGGAGTGGGTTTAAGAACTTAGTTTTTTTTTCTAAATAATAATAACCTAGCATCTTGCAAAAGCATAAGACTTGCCTATATCAATTTAAAGCATAGGAGGAGTTAGCTGATCGCCACTCCATGTAGTTATAAGTCCAATAGTAGGGTGGTTTATCTTCTCTTATGGAGGTAAATCATATACCCACTTCCGCCTTAGATTTAGGTCATGCTTTGGCCCTCGCCAAAACTCCCTAGATTTAGGATCTGAGGTTGCTATTTCCCTTTAGGGCTACAAGCATAAATCCTCACCTCTTTTGTATTCTCATAATTTTGTATTGTGGAATTATAAGTCCTAGATTTCTAATAAAATTGTAACTCAAATAAATAAATTCTATCAATTTCAAATATATAAAGCCCAACCATAGGATATATTGGAGTGCTCACTAGGCTTCCTAGTATCATGAGCACCCCCTACTCATCTCCTTTAGTTTCGATAATAACTCTTCCCTATTGATCTCTCCCACTTGATTTTCTAAAATACAACCAATTTATTCATAATCATATCTTTGAATTCTTTGGAGACAATAATCGCCTACTTTAATTGAGTGTATTCTTAAGATATTCATTTTCCTTGAGATGTAATTAACTATGGGGGCTTGCCCCCATAGGGAACTTCATTACCCAGTTTAAATAAACCCTTCTTTATTCATCCATGTAAAGTAAAGGAAAAATCTCTGGGATATTCGAAGACCCATCATACCTTAGCAGTCATTATTAGGTGATTAGGTCCATTATAGGGTAGTGACTTCTAGCTTTCGAGATAGTATACTATTCCTCAATGTCATACCCAATCATCTTAATAAGTGCACCCTCAGATCTATGTGGTGTCCCCCCTCAACAAAACGAACACATCCAAAAATAAACTCCACTTTAGGATATCACTTAATTACTTTTATGATTTTCTCACTTAATTACTTTTATTATTTTCTTACACATGTGAGCCAACCATAATTTCATCATCTCTCACTTTGGGTTATTGAATACCCAAAGAGCTACCCAAGGTTAATTATGGGTTGCTTAGGTGTGGATGAATTAATTTTTAATTTAAATTCATTAAGCCTTTAATTAATTGATTAAACACTTTGGTTATATTTTAATTTGAATAATGAAATTAACTTAAAGGAAAAGATCAAAGGCAAGTCCCCAACCAAATCCCTAAATCATTTTTAACATTTAATTAAATTTTGATTTTTTTTATCTTGACAATTAATCACTTAATTAATCAATTAATCATTCCATTAACCATTAACTAATTTGATTTTTTTAAAGTAAAGAAAACTTAGGAAATGAATTAGGAAAAGCATCCCCAATCACATCCCCTAAGTTATCATACTGTTCAACAAAGATAATTAGGCTTAAATGATTAATCAAGTTACCGTTCATTCATTAACTATGATTAATTAGATTAAGAGAGTGATTAGGGCTTAATTAAGTGATTTCCCTAATTAAGCTATCAATAAAATCTTAGAAAAATAGGAGAGGCATAGGTTATCCCCCTAAACATCCACAGAAGATTTAAGATTAATTGAGAGTTTAATTAAGGTATAATTAAGCTAATTAGATTTTTGATTAAATTTTAATTAAACAAAAATTACTGTTCAAAATTAATTAATAATAATTTTCCTAGATTCTACTCTGAAATATCTTCAAAATGAGCCTAAGTTTGTATTTTTGGATTTTTCTATAATTAGTTATGATTTTATAAAGTTTCAGAATTTAAAATTAATTAATTAGTCCTAATTAAAGCCTTAATCCCATCAAGCCATCTGACGGCTGATGCAACTCGCTTTCCACATGACGTGATGGGATTGGCTATTTAAGTAGTTAAATTGGTGTACTAACTCAGCCGGCAGCGGACACGCTTTCTCCATGGACCATCCGATCTAAGATTGGGCGGCCATGAATCGATTTGTGGGTTAAGAGAGAAAATAGCATAGATCTATCGTGAACTAATCACAGCTATCTATTCCAATCACACGGAATGGATGACGTATGATCTTCCTTCTTCGTGAGTGATGAAAGATGAGCACCATCCATCTTTCCCCGTTCGATCTGAGCTCAGTCGAGCTTGGATTGGGATCAAACTGATCCCACGCCTTCAAAAGGAGGGGGGATGTACATCCAACGGTCAAATTCACATGGGATTCGAATTTACTTGACAAAAGATAAACCCACTTTTGCATACATGGCTCGATTTGCAAAATTACCTCACTAGAGCTAATGTCCGGCGGTGGGTTGTCAGAGGTAGCTTCACCTAGTTGAGGTGAGGCCCTATTGAAGAAGTCTGAGCTTGAATTAGTGTGGAATGCTCTATGGACCAAGCTCCCCACCTTTGGTGTTCGGTCTTGATCAAACTCACTCCTCCTGTGGCTTAGAAGCTTGGGAATTGATTCGTTTGTGTACAAGTAGGTATGGTGATGGTGTGGCTAAGAGGAATTGAGATTTGATTGCAAAATGAGGGAGTATTGCTTAGGATTGGGATATCCTATTTCAATTTTGCTTGGGAACAGGCAATACTGGTCGACGAGGGCTTAAGGATGCTTGGGATCGCTCTGAGGGCCTTCAAAATTAGCTTAGGAAGTCTCTCAATGCAATTGGCTACGATTTTGCTCAAAAGGTATACCTCCATTGATCATGATGGATGACGGCAACGTGCGCATGATTTGCACTGGCTTGTCATGGGAGTTGTCTCTATCAAGTTCAGGTGACACGCCAAGGATGGGAAAAGTGATGGGAGGCTGCCATGGATCCATTGCACAAGGGTTACAAGGACTTGGATCCAATGGGTGCTCAGTTTGGGTTGGAGGTGAGTCAACTCACCTCCCAAAGGTCCTTGGCCAACCTAGGGCGGGTTAGATTGGCTAGGTGGGCCAGGAGAAGGTTCTATTGAGTGCTAAGGGGCATCCATGGGGATGTGAGAGTTTATTTGGCTTGGATCCATTGGTTTTGAAGCTTAAATCCAAGGTTTGATGGCTAATCCCCTTGGGTGGGGCCCACTTAGCTTTTGGGGAGGTCTTGGGCTGACCTAGGGCAAGTTTAAGTTGAGTTAGATCAGCCCACAAGATTCCATAAATTAAATTTGAGTGGTTTGGCTTAGATTGGTCAAATGGGTTCAATTTGAGCTAGGTTGAGTTGGGTTGACCAATTGGTCAAATTAGGTCAAACCTTTGGTTCAATTGGTTTGAGTTGGTTTGGCCTAGGTTTGGATTTGACTCATTTGGATTCAGAGGGGTCAAATTGGTGACCAATTTGACCCATTTGACCAAATTGGGTTGGTTTAAGGGTTGAGTCAAGTTCAATTGGTCAATTAAAAATGATTGTAGGCTTTGGTTTGGTTTAATTTGGGTTTATATTGAATTTTGGCCATTTTGACCCTTTAGGTCAATTTAGACTAGGTTGGGTCAAGTTGACCAATTGGTCAACTTGGGCTCAATTATAGCTTTGGTCAAGTTCAATTATTAATTATGAATGGGTTTGAGTCATTGGTTGCAATCAATTTGGATCAAATCATGATTTGACCTATTTTAGCCTTTTAGGCTAATTTGGGTCAACTTGGGTCAAATGGCTAATTAGGCTTGGTTTGGCTCAATTGATGGTTTAGTCATGTTCAATCATTGATTATGAATGAGTTTGAGTCAATGGTTTTAATAAATTTGGAATATGGTGGATTTTGGCTAGTTTAGGTTTCATTTGGGCTAAATGTTGACTTGATCAAAGGCTAGGTTTGACTTGGTTTGACCCAATTCAATGCAATTGATCACCCCATGATGATTGTTGATCTTGATTGAGGTTTAGATGGGCTTAGTTCAATCCAATTTGGGTTGGATTAGAACTTGGCTCAAAAAGGTCATTTGGGTCACTTTGGGTCAAGTGAGCATAAATGAGTCTATTGGCTTGATCAAAGTTTGATTCAACTTTAGTTGAACTCACATATGAGCCTAGGATTGAAATATAAATCCAATTGTAATTGTTTTGGAGCCAAGTGGGTTTTGGTTCATATGACAATTTCAAGCCAAAGGGGTTAACTTGGGCTTGATTTGAGTTGACTTGGATTTAGTTTGATAATAGTGGTTTTTGTTTAAATTTTGGTCAATGATTGTAGGAATGATTGAATCATTAAGAAATCCATGGGTTTTGAGTTGATTTGGGTTTCATTTAGCCAAGTTCAAGAATTTGGCTAAAAGGGATAAAATTAAGAATTTGATTTAATTTGAACTTGGTTTGGACCATTTGAATTTATATTTTATTTATATTTATAAATATAAACAAAGATATAAATAGGTTATGAGAAAATCACTTGAGTTTGGAGTGATTTGGAAGCAAATTTGACCAAATCTAGGGATGTAGGTCAAAGAGGCCAACTTGGATTTTGAATTGGCTTAATTTATTTTTAATTTGGTTTGACGGGTTTGAACCTGGATTTCATTTATATTTGTGAATATAAATGAATAATGAATGAATCATAAAGGAATCGACCAAGTTTGAATTAGTTTGAAGGAGTTTTTGACTAAGCATATGAAGGTGGTTCATATGGCTTAGGAAGAGATTTTGGAATTTGGACTTAATCATGGTTTCAATCATTTGGAGTTTGGAATTGATTTATGATTTAGAATTTGATTTGAGATTGAATTTGATAATTGAGAAAATCAATTGGATTGGGGTTGACTTGGATTTGGTTAAGGCTAAGTCCATAAGATAAAATAAAAGGGCTTAGGAAGGGATTTAGAGTTTGAATTTAATGATGGATTTCAGTCATTGGATAGTTGGGTTTGATTTTGGAATTTAAATTTGAATTTGAGGTTTGGTTTGAAAGGTGGAATGGGATTGTAGGGAAGTCCTTTCCTCTCTTCCTATGGCTAACTCTTCTAAGTCTTTAGGGTTAGTGTTGACCTCATTTTTAGGATGAGCTCTCAATCCCTTCATCTTAGACATATGACTCCTCTTAGACTTTAAGAGATCCTTAGTCGTAAGACACATCTAGTGATTAGGTGGACACTCAATCTAACCCTAGAGATTTAGAAGTGTTAGCCATAGGAATAGGTCATGCCTTAGGGGTGTTAGGAAAATTTTCCTATCGTATAGATTGAACCATATTCCTCACTTTCTTCCTTCAAGTCAAACTCCAAATCAAGTCAACTTCAAACCTAACTTAATTCCAACTTAATTGATTTTCTTCAAACCCAAATCATAAACCCAAGATTGAAACCCAAGATTGAAATCCATGATTGAAGTTTATGATTGAAATTCCAAGTTCAAAATCTTTCTTAAGTCCTTCAATCCCCTCTTAAGGACTTAGCGTAAATCATCTTCAAATCAATTCAAACTCATAAAATTTGCTCAAAACTCATTTATATTTTCATTTATATTCACATATATAAATGAAATATAAATTCAAATCAGTCAAACTAAATCCAAAATTCAATTCCAAGTTCAAAATATTTTCTAAGTCCTTAATTCCCTCTTAAGGACCTAGCTTAAACCAAATTCAAGCCACTTTAAATTCATGAAATTTTCCCATAACTCATTTATATTTTCATTTATATTCACATATATAAATGAAATATAAATTAAAATCAATCAAACTAAATCCAAAATTCAAGTTCAAATCACAAACCTTTTATAAGTACTTTATTTCTATCTTATGGACTTAGCTCAAATCAAATCTAAATTAATTCAAATTCAAGAAATTTTCTCATAACCCATTCATATTCTCATATATATTCACAAATATAAATGAAATATAAATTCAAATATCCAAAACCAAATTCAAAAATCAAACTCAAATTCAATCAAAATCCAACCTAAGCCTTTCAAGCCAAAATCTTGAACTTAGCCAAATCAATTTCAAATCAAGCTAAACTCTTGATTTTTCTTCATGATTCAATCAGTCCTTCGATTATGAATCTAAATATAAACATAAACTTCAATCGTCAAATCAAAACTCAATTCAAAAAATCAAGCCAAAATCCATTTGATGTTCATCCTTTGAACTTGAAATTGTCAAATGAAGTAAAACTCATTTGACTTCAAACAACTTGCAAATGGATTTATATTTCAATCATAAGTCCATATGTTAGTTCAATCAAACTCAAATCAAGCTTTGACCAAGCCATTTGACCCACTTAGGCTCACTTGACCCAAAGTGACCTAAAGTACCCTTATGAGCCAAATTCTAATCATAACCAAATTGGATTGAACTAAGCCCACCTAAGCATCTCGTCATGATCAAAAATAATCATGAGATGATCAACCACTCAAATTGGGTCAAACTAAGTCAAACCTATGGGTTGACCAAGTCAACACTTAGCCAAAATGAAACTTAACATATCCAAAATTCACCATAGGACAAATTGAGTGCAACTAATGATCTAAGTTCATTCATGATCATTGTTTAAACTTGATCAAGTCAACATTTAAGCCTAACCTGGCCCAATTAGCCACTTGACCTAAGTTGACCCAACTTGACCTAAAGGGTCATATTTAGCCAAATTCAAACTTAACTAAAATTGATTGGAAACAAAGATACCGATCTATTTCATATGAACAACTAAACCTAAACCAACCCATGACCTGACCTAAATATGGAAAATGGGTTAAATTGGTCAACTTGACCCATTTGACCTAAATGAACTCAATTGTGCCAAATTCAAACCTAAACCAAATTGAATCAAACCATAGCCACCAAAACATTTCAAATGGTCATATGAACTTGACCTAACTCTTGGTTTGACCCAATTTGACCAATTGGTCAACCTGACCCAAGTTGACCCATTTTGACCTAAATGGGTCAACATGAGCCAAATCACATCAAACCAACTCTAAATTCAATGAAACTTGGCCAAACCTTTTTTCTCATCATATCAAATATGCCCAAACTAAAATCAAGGTCAAATAACTAGTTTACCCCTAGGCCATAGGGTAAATTTTGGCCAAATCGACTTGGAATTTGATCAAATCCTCTCCATAATTACTTGGCACCCTCTTAGTGGATCAAGTGAACACTAAGGAGTGTGGTGCACCCAACCCATTGGGTTTGGGTCAGCCCAACCTAGCCCAATGGCCAAACTGACCACATGCCTTGAAATGGAGCACATGGAATCTTCCTTACACTCAATCCAAGCACATGGCCACTTCACCATTCCACTCCCTGGCCAAAACTGAATTCAAGGACATCCTAAATAGCCTAAAAAACCCACTCCTTATGGTCAATTGGATTAAAATGTCATGGCATTGCTCGACCATTTGATTGCCAAAGGGGGAGATATACTCCCCCTAATTTGAATTGAATCAAACATTCCTCAATTTGATTGAACCTAGGGAAGTCAGAGAAGCCTTTCTTCAGCCTCCCCAAGCTTCCTAGAGTGAAATCAAATTCCCATTTCTCAATTTTCAGAGATTAAAAATAGGGGAGCTCAACCTAAAACCCAACTTTCTCCACACTTCAAATTAACCCATTTCCTTTTGCAAGCTCCATCAGTGAGCTAAATCAAGCTTACCAAAAGCTTCATACAAGCTCTTCAAGCAAAGGAATAGTCCACTCAAAGCCAACTTAAAAGAAAAGCTTGCCTCAACTGCACAAAGATTCTCCAAGGGAATTGAGCGTCGGTGATCACCTACGGTGAGGTAAACCATTTTTTTGAGCTTAATCTAGCCATACTGTGGAGCTTTATGAAAGAAAGTTTAATCCCATGGAATTTTAGTCGTTAGATATAATCTACATTACATGATGAAGGTGTGGGCTATATTTTAGCCCATTCCAAGCTCAATCGAGCTCGGATCATGGCCTAGAACATGGATAGATCTCATTTCCCGTAGGAAATTGCACTGATGATTCTTTGGTCGTCCGTCCGCATGTTTTGGATGGACGACAGAGATTAGAACACGTAGCATCCCACATTTCATCATTTAGAACTGTGTCTTTAATCTCAGCCCTCCAATCCTTAATCGGATGGCTGAGGAGAAAGCGCATAGCGCCGCCACTAACACGGTGCTATGATGTGATGGGTTAAAGAACCAATCCCATCACCCCACGTGAAAAGCGCATGCCGCGTCAGCGGCCCATGTGGCGCCGATGGGATTAAATACTTAATTAAGCTATTTAAATATTCTAATTAATTATTGAAACTTCTAAAATTAATATCTAAGCCTAGAAAAATCAAAAAAAAAATATGAAATAAATTGCATTGGATAGATAATTGAATATAGAATATTCTAAAATTAATTTCAATGGATTTCAGATAGTTTTTTTCTCTATATTTAGGTTTTATTAGGAATATTAATTTGCTAATTACCCTCTAATTAGTGGGATGACTCCTGCCTCCCCTAATTTTCTTGGTATTTCCTAGTGGCTTAATTAGAAGAATTGCTAATTCATTTCTTAATCACCCCTTTAATATATTTAGGCTTAATTAAGGGCATAATTAGTGGTTTAACCCTCTGATTATGTCAATTGAGTTTTGATTAAGTGAATGTAACGTTTGGGAAATTATTTTGGGATACTTTCCTTAAGATATTCCCTAAACCCCATTTTTTTCCTTAATCCATCCTTAATTAAGTGTTAATTCACTAATTACTCCATTAATTAATTTCATAAAATTCTAAAATATTCTAGAACTCAATTAATCTATCTTGGGTAGATGTTTAGGTGTTCAAGAGCCTAGGTACATTAAGAAAATAAAAACTCAACTCAAATGTATGAGGGGGGTTATGAAATTACTTTAGTTAAAGTCGCTTAGTTTAATCTATCATTAATCATGAGCCAAATGCATTAGGCCTTTTTCTTACTAGGGGCATTGCTGATTTAAATTCTTTATGTGCTTTTATGTCATCTCATTGGCTCATAATTATTTGATTAACTATACTAAGGTGGTATAGGTAAGGGGTAATTAACATGCTTAATTCATACCTTAACTTAAGTAACATAAAAAATCATCTAATCACCTAAAAATTAAACTAAAATAACCAACATATGTGGGAATGGGTTAAGAACAACAAACTCACTTCACATTTCTTAAATTAAATCAAACTCAAAACAAAATCAAACCTTCTTTAAAAATAATTTGATTTACTTTAAACTTTCTTATTTCATGAGATTATCTTTAGGAATTAATTAGGGTGAATGTATTTACATACTTTCATCACTTTAGTCCTTTCCTAACATGATAATTGTGTATGTCATATGAACTTCATGCATTCATTCTTTTTAAAAATCAAAATGAAAGTGAAATATTTTTTTATGTCAAATTGCATGTTTTGGCTAAAGTAAAAAATTTGAATGGCTATTATCACTATTAAATTCAAAACTATTTTTAAAATCTATAAATCAAATTTCCAAAATTGAAAGTGTGCTACTTATGATTAGTTATGAGCTTGCATGTGGATATAAGTATGAAGACATGCATAGTGTAGTCTTACTTCTCTTTTCTTTTAGTATGGTTTTGAATAGGATTTGGAAAAGTGTATAGTTCATTTCAAAAGAACATAACACTTGCCTAAATCCCTTCCTATTCATTCTTATAATATTACTTAAGAAGGGCCTCTACACTTGCACATTTAAATTGCATAAATAAAATAAATTAATCAACATAAGCTTTTTTTGCATCTTTTTTTCCTTCATTTCTTTTGTACACATGCTTGTATTTCAGGAAAGTGGTATATTAGTCTAGAAAACCCCAAGGTTGCGAGGATTTAAGTAGCCCTAACTAGGTCTTGTACCTTATGCTCCTGGTTAACAATGACATCGTACTCACTTATGCCTTTCATACCACATGTGTGCATGTGAAAAATGGATAAGAAAACCTCTTTTCTACTTAATCAAAACCATGCATCATAAAGCATTCAAATTTTCTTATAAAAAAACATTCATCATAAAGTGTGTCAAACATTCTCATATGTTTGTATAAATATTCTTAGGATGCATCCATATGCCTGTTATACATGTTGGGAAAGAAATGAATTGATATGTGTTTTATAAATTTAGCTCATTTACTTAATCTTAAAATGCCTTTCTTTTTAAATAAGTTTATTTAGGGAAAATCTAAACTTAGGATTAATTAAAACACATAATAAAACATTCACTAAATAAAACTAGACATGAATCCACTTTAGAAATTACTTAAGGTAGGGGAGGAAAGAGAAGTTCTCTTCTCTTTTTTCTCTCTTTAAAACTTAGTAAATAATTGTAGGATTCATTTAAACCAAATAAAAAATACAAAATAAAATCAACCCAAATCAACTAAACACCTAAATGAAACCACCCATCTAAGTTGAACATCTTTATATTAAGAAAATCCAAACCTTAAAACCATAGCTAAGCATACCACACAAACCTCCTAAAGCACGCATATTAGGCTAAGTCACCACTTCTAGCTTTAGGTTAGGACGGTGCATGGCTTGATGTTTTGCTTTTTTTTGTGATATTTTGTTTTAGTATGGATGTTAGGGTGAATGTGCATAGAATGAATGGTAGGACAATTTAGTCTAATCATTATTTTCTGTAGGGAATTGTGCTTAAGGGGCGTTGTAATAAAAATATAAATGCTTTTGTTGTGCAGATGCTTATACCCCTAAGCATAATCCAATAGGTCAGGTGGATTTGGTTAACCATGTGTGGGGTGATAAGTCTAATATACATGCTTGGGATTTATATGATTTGTTTAGCTAATCTCTATTTTGAAGGTGTTAGTTAGATTTACTTTTTCTTTTCATGTAATTTTTATAATTAGGATTTTTGAGCATTAGTCATAAGATCTCATCTTATGCACCATGTCAAGTCTTTGGAGTATCCACATTCCAACCATCCAAAAGAAGGAACCAAAGAAGAAAGGAGAAAGAAGAAAGAAAAAAAGAAGAAAAGAAGAAAAATAAAGGAAGAAAGGAGACCATAACATAAATTTCATTATTTCATTGTAAATTAATTAATTTGTAACTTGGGTTGTATAAGGGAAGAGCTTGGCTACCCAATTTATTTTCGGGTTTGTGCGATGGTGTCAGACCACAAATAGCCTTTTATTATTTTGTGTTAGCTTTATAAAATGTGTGATATTTTGTTTAGCTTCTGCATTAAGATGGCATTTTTTTCTAGTTTCTTCCTTGCTTTGATGTATGGCCTGGATGTGAATTAGGCTCTTAAGGAAAAATAAATTTTCTACCAAATTAATCAATTAAAAATTAAAAGAAACAACTCATAACAAATAGGTTTTCTAGCATCGTGAGCATCTCCTTCTTATCTATCTTTAGCTTTGATAATAACTCCCTCTCTTTGATCAATCTCATTGATCTTCCAAAATAAACTAATCGATTGATAGTCCTACCTATTGAAATCTTTGGAGATAATGATCATTTACCTTAATCAAGAGTATTCCTAAGTGATTTCATTCCTTAGGATGTAATTAACTACGAGGGCTTGCCCTTATAGGGAACTTAACAAACCTAATTTAAAATAAATCGTACTTTACTTTTTCATGTAAAGTAGGGGAAGAATCTTTGGTACACATGCAGACCCATTATCCTTAGAAGTCCTTATTGAGGTGATTAGGTCCACTGTAGAGTGGTGACTTCTATCTTTCGAGATATTACACCTCTTCTCAATGTCGTACCTGATCACCCTCAATAAGAACATCTGTGGATCTACGTGGTGTCGAAATTATTTAAAAAGAAGAAAGTATTTTTCTATCTTCACTTTATCCCGCATAGAGTGAAGATGGAAGTATAATATTTTATTTCTTTAGAAATTATATAAAAATTTCACCACAGTTATGTTAGGTGTTCACCTAATTACTATAAGTGTCTTAAGGCTAAGGAACTCTTAGTGTCTATAAGAGTCCTAGATCTATGATGAGGAAGCTGAAAGCTTACTCCAAAAGTGAGGTCAATGCACTCATCCTAATCCTAATGCAAAATTACATTAAAAGAAGGAAAGTAAATCTAGCTAAACTTGCAAAATATATATTAGCTAAACACACCATACAACCCAAGTAGTTATATAAAAAATTTGGACTTAGCACCCCACATATGGATAACCAAGCCCACCTGTCCTAACTTGGGTTATGCTTAGGGGCTAAGCAACCAGTACAGCAAAAGCATTTATATTTTTATCATAATGACCCCTTAAGCACAACCCCCTGCATAAAGCATGATTAGGCTAATATTGGCCTAACATCCAGACTAGGCACATACACCCAAACATCCAGTCTACAATAATAGATCACAAAACAAGCATACATCAAATCATGTTCCACCCTAACATAAAGCTAGAAGTGGTGACTTAGTCTATTGTGTGTGTGTTAAAGTTTGTGTGGTATGTCTTAACTAGGCTTTAGAGTTATGATTTGCTAAGTGTGAGGGACTTAATTTACAAAGGGTTAATTTCTCTTTAAGTGATTTAATTGATTTAAAGATTTTTACTTAGTATTTTTTATTCATATGGCCTACACTTAACAACTAAGTATTATAAAGAGAAGAAATAGAGGGAACCTCTCTTTCATCCTACCTTAAGTCACTTCTAAGGCAAATTAATTAATCAATTTTCTTTAGTGAATAGCTAATTATATATTTTAATCAATCCTAAGTTTAGGTTCACTCTAAGGGACCTTATTCAATATGAAAGACATCTTAAGATTAATTAAAATGAATTACTATCACATGACACATATTTATTCATTTCTTTCCATCATGTATATCATGCATATGATTAAATCCTAAGCATACCTATACATGCAATATATGTCTTAGCATACATAAATGATGAATGCAAAGAAGTGTGTTTGGAATTTAAATATTTCATTTGATTAAATTATGAATGCATGTCTTTTTAATAGAAAAGAGGGATTTTTCATCCATTGGCTAAATACACATTCACATGTATAAAAATTTTAAGTCAGTACGTCACCATTGTTCTACACGAGGGGTGTAAGATACAAGACCTACTTAGGGCTATTTAAAGCCTAGCATCCCCGGGCTGTCCAGACTAATATACCACTTTTCTAAGATACATACAGATGTATAAGCAACTATAAGGATAGGAAAACCCATGCAAAAGTTGTATTTGATTTGTTTGATTTATTATTCTTATTCATTGGTCATATCACACATACATATGTATAAAAGTTTTAAGTGTAAGCCATTGTTATTTACAAGTAAGGTACAAGACCAGGCTACTTAAAGCCTCTCAAGGTGTCGGTAATATATCACTTTTCTCATATATATATATATGAATGTACAAAAAGAACCACAAGAATGACAAGTCATGAAAGAAGTCATATTTGATTTGATTAGATGATTTACATATGTGACATGAAATTCTTCCTAAGTCTTAGCATGGAGATGCATTGGAGTATATTTAGACAATTGTTGTATTCTTTTCAAATGAACTATACATTTATAAATCCTACACAAATTCATATAAGATAAGGAAAGAGAACTTCTTATTGCATATCTTATATTATCAACACATGCAAACTTATAGATATTTCTAATTAACATCGCTCCATATGTTATAATTGATTTGTAGACTTTTGAAAATAACTTTTGATTTAATAGTAATAATAGCCACACTTATTTTTTAATTTAAATCACCACATGCAATTTAACATAAAAGAAACTATTTCATTTAGTTAATTTTAAAAAAAAATGAATGCATGATAACACATGGCAAGCAACATTTAACATGATTGAAAAGAAATAAAGGAACATAAGCACATGATCTCATTCATTCCAATTAATTCATAGGGACAATCATACTAAATAAGGCTACTGAAAATAAACCAAAGTTCTTTAATTATATTTTTAGTTTTGAGTTTGATTTGATTTAGGAAATAAAAGTGGTTTGTTGATCATAATCTTGTTCCCCATGTGTGAGTTAATTTGGTTTAATGAAGAAGTAATTAAGTTGATTTTATGGTTTAATTAGGTTAAAGCATGAATTAAGTGAATTAATTAACCCTTACCTACATCACCTTAAGTTAATTAGCTAATTAATAATGAGCCAATGTGATATGCAACCACATGAAAAGTAAATTTGAAATGCTCCTAAGAAATGAAAGGGGCCTAATATATTGGCTCATGATTAATAGTTAATTAGGCTTAAGGGATCTCACTTAACTACTTTTATGATTTTCTCACACATGTGAGCTAACCATAATTTCATTATCTCTCTCTTTGAGTTATTGAACACCCAAAAACTACCCAAGATTAGTTAAAGTTTTCTTAGGTATGAAGTGAATTTTAGATTCAATTAATCAAGTTTGTTAATTAATTAATTGAATTATTTGATTATATTTTGATTAGAATGATGAAACTGACTTAGGGAAACGGATCAAGGACAAGGCCTCAATCCTTAACCCCTAAGGCACTTCAAACACTCAATTAGGTTCTGATTTTCATCTTGGAGATTAATTAATTAAGTAATTAATTATCTCACTAATCATTAATTAATCAAATTCCAAAGGGTGAAGGAAACTTAGGAAATGAATTAGGAAAAGTATCCCAACCACATTCCCTAGGCTCCCTTACTATTTAACAGAGATAATTAGGATTAAATAATTAATTAAACTACTATTCATTCACTAGTTATCTCTTATTAAATTAGGAAAGTGATTAAGGTTTAATCAATTGATTTTCCTAATTAAACAACAAATAAAATTCGAGAAAAATAGGAGAGGTAGAGGTCATCCCCCCAAACATCTATAGATAGTTGGAGATCAATTTCGCAATTAATTAAAGAATAATAATTAAGCTAATTAAATTTCTAATTAAACCTTAATTAATCCAAAATCAAAATTCAAAATCAATTAATAATAAATTTCCTAGATTCAACTCTGAAATATCTTCAAAATGAGCCTAAGTTTATATTTTTTTTGGATTTTCTTAGGATTAGTTACAAATTTAGGAAATTTCAAGCTTAAAAATGGATTAATTAACCCTAACTAAATCTTTAATCTTGTCGGGCCATGTGGCGGTAGATGCGGCGTGCTTTCCACGTGATGTGGCGGGAGTGGCCACTTAAGTTGTCATATCTGAGAGCTGACTAGGATGGCGGCGGATGTGGTACTCCTGTGGATTGTCCGATCTAAGATCAAACTGTCATGAATAAATGTGTGGTTATGAAGGGATTAATTAGAGGTTCTACACGTGATCAGATCAGGACCATCCATTCTGATCATGTGGAACGGACGGACTGTTATCTATCTCCTTCCAAGTGGCGAACAATGGCTACTATCCATCGATTGTCACTCGATCTAAGCTCAGCCGAGCTTGGATGAAGATGAAAATGATCCCACACCATCGGGGAAGCATAACAAGCAAATCTAACGATGGAACACATGACATGGAAATTTTTTAAAAAATACCAACCTATTTTCATTCAAGAATCAATTCTAATGGCATACCTCACCGGAGCTTATGACCGGCAGTTGCAATGATTGAGGAAGCTTCATTTGGTAGAAATGAAGCCTTATTGAGCCGCACGATCTTTAATTTGCTATAGTTTGCTCGAAAGATTAATCCACGACACTTAGGTGATTGGTCTTGGTCGAACTCCTACTTTCGGTGATCGGAGGTGATGAGAAATGATTCATTCTCGCTCGTTTATCTCTAAGGAAGGTGTGTGTAAAGTTAATTGCACTTTGGTGGAGTTTTAAGTGATTGAAAATTGGATTGAGGCTCCCCTATTTCAGTTTCATGTAAAACTAAGAGTGGGGATTTTATGGAGCTCGGGAAGCCTTGGAAATTTTTCTACGATAGAGTTCTCTTGCTGCAAGGGTTGAATCGAATGTGGCTCTCTTAGTTTGAGTGAGAATGAGGGGGGGGGAGGGGTATACCCCCTCATTCCTTGGATCAGATGACCATGGCTAGTTTCAGCTTTGTGGGTCAATCGCTGAGATGGGGAGCTCGATTTGGGCAGGGAATTATACCACTTGGCCTCACATGAGTGGAGGAAGGATAGGAGGTGGCTGCCAAGGGAGTAGTGGGTGTCCTTGGAAGTTTGAAAAGCTCCAATGGGAATGGGGAGGTGATTTCACCTCCCCATGAGTCTTGGCCGACCCAACCACCTTTGGGTCAGGTCATCCATGATCCTAGGTGCCTATGTGGACCTATGAATGAGTGTCAAGTGGCCAAGGGAAAGAATGATCAAATATGCATGTGTCTTATTTCATGGGATACCCTAAACTCAAAATCAAAATGGTCATTTGGCTATGGGTTTGATTTAGGCAGATTTGAAATGAATCAAAAGTGGGTTAGCCCAAATTTCAAGTTGTTTGGATTTTATTTAATTTGATTTGGCTTGATTTGACCTATTTAGGTCAAATTGGGTTAGGTTGGGTTAAGTTGATCAATTGGTCAAATTGGATCAAACTAAGGGTTGGGTCAAGTTCACATGACCAATTGGAGTGTATTGGTGTCATTGCTTTGGTTCAATTTGCTTTGGATTTGATTATGGCTCATTTGGGTTCATATAGGTCAAATTGGTCAAGTTGACCAATTTGAGCAATTTGACCAAATAGGGTTGAGTTAGGTGTTGAGTCATATTCAATTTACTAATTGAAAATGATTGTAGGCTTTGGTTTGGTTTAATTTGGGTTTAATTTGGAGTTTGTCAAATTTGACCCTTTAGGTCAGTTTGGGCTATGTTGGGTCAAGTTGACGGGCTCAATTATGGCTTTGGTCAAGTTCAATAATCAATTTGGAATGAACTAGATCTATTGGTTGTAATCAACTTGGATCAAATCATGATTTGACACATTTTGGCTTTTTAGGCCAATTTGGGTCAACTTGGGTCAAATGGCCAATTAGGCTTGGTTTGGCTCAAGTGAAGGTTTGGTCATGTTCAATCATTGATTATGAGTTGGTTTAAATTAATGATTTTAATCAATCTGGCATATAGTGAATTTTGGCTAGTTTGGGTTTCATTTGGGCTAAATGTTGACTTGGTCAAAGCCTAGGTTTGACTTAGTTTGACCCAATTTAAGGCAATTGACCACCCTAGGGTGATTGTTGCTTATGTTGTGAGATTTGGATGGGCTTAGTTCAACCCAATTTGGGTTGGATTAGAACTTGGCTCAAAAAGTTTCCTTTAGACCACTTTGGGCCAAATGAGCCTAAATGGGTTAATTGGCTTGATCATGGCTTGATTCAAGTTTAGTTGAACTCACACATGAGCCTAGGATTGAAATATGAATCCAATTGCAAGTGGTTTGGAGCCAAATGGGTTTTGGTTCGTATGATAATTTTAAGTCAAAATGGTTAGCTTGGGTTTGATTTGGGTTCGCTTGGATTTCGTTTGATAATGGTGGTTTATGTTTATAAAGGTTAAAGATTGTAGGAAGGATTGAATCATGAAGGAATCCATGAGTTTTGAATTGGTTTGGGTATCATTTAGCCAAGTTCAAGAATTTGGCTAAAAGGGCTAAAATTGGAAATTTGATTTGATTTGGGTTTCAATCATTTGGTAGTTGGATTTGATTTATGATTTAAAATTTGATTGGAGATTAAATTTGATAATTGAAAAAAAAAATCAATTGGATTGTGGTTGATTTGAACTTGGTTAAGGCTAAGTCCATAAGATAAAATCAAAGGGCTCTGGAAGGGATTTGGAGTTTGAATTTAATCATGGGTTTTAATAATTTAATAGTCAGATTTGATTTATGATTTGGAATTGGATTGAGATTGAATTTGATAATTGAGAAAATCAACTAGATTAAGGTTGATTTGAATTTGGTTAAGGCTAAGTCCATAAGATAAAATCAAAGGGCTTAGGAAGGGATTTAGAGTTTGAACTTAATCATGGATTTCAATCATTTGATAGTTTGATTTGATTTAAGGTTTGGAATTGGATTGAGATTGAATTTGTTAATCGAGAAAATAAATTGGATTGGGGTTGATTTGAATTTGGTGAAGGCTAACTCCATAAGATAAAATCAAATGGCTCAGAAAAGGATTTGGAGTTTAAATTTAATCATGAGTTTTAATCATTTGATAGTTGGATTTGATTTTGGAATTTGGATTCAAATTTGAGATTTGGTTTGAATGAAGGAAGGAAGGAAGCAAGGATTGAGTTTAGGCTATAGGGTAGGCAAGTCCTCCTAAATCCCTAAGGGACAACCTATTCCTATGGCTAACTCTTCTAAGTCTCTAGGTTTAGGTTAAGTGTTCCCCTAATCACTAGAAGTGTCTTAAGACTAAAAAACTCTTAGTGTCTATAAGAGTCTTAGATCTATAATGAGGAAGTTGAGAGCTCACTCTGAAAGTGAGGTCAAAATAGACTCAGATATATCCTTCAATGCTTTGCTTGGGAGAGCGTGGATACATGAAAATAACATGGTTCCATCCTCTCTACATCAATGTATGAAGTTTGTGAGAGGTGGGATCGCCTACAGTGTCAAAAGAGATCTCAAGCCATTTACAGTTCACAAGGTCGTCATATATGAAGATGTGGCCTACTACTCCCTCAAAATCAACAAGTTTATTTTCATAAACTTGGCCAAAGTCCAAAAATAAAAGAAAAAGAAAAAGAAAGAGAAAAATTCAAAGAAAAAGAGAAAGAAAATGAAAAATAAATTAAAAAGGAGCGAGAAATAGACTTGGGGGATGAAGTGGAGCCTGACATTAGATTCCACCCACAGTTTGATACCCCATTTGAACATGTGGGTAGAATGATCGGACCTCCACCAGGCAGAGGGAGAGGACAGTTCAGACGCAACCCTAGAGGTGAAAAGTCTCCTTATTGGCCACCCAATAGGAGGTATGTCTCGAACACTAGGAGTAAACCTGCTATCCATATAGACTTAGAATCTAGTTCAAAGGATGAGTCTTATATGGTTAGCACACCAGCCAGCTCTTCTCAGCAGCTATTAACCTCACTTTTGGAGTGAGTTCTTAACTTTCTCATCATATAGGAAGAACTCCTTAGTCTTAAGACACTTCTAGTGATTAGGTGAACACTTAACCTAAGCCTAGAGACTTAGAAGGGTTAGCCATAGGAATAAGTTATGCTTTAGGGACTTAGGAAGACTTGCATACCTTATAATTTAAACCCAACTTATGCTTTCCTTCTCAAATCAAACCTCAAATTAACACAAAATCCAAACCAAATTTCCAAAACTCATTATCAATCTCATAATCAAATTCAAACTCAAGATTCTCCATGAGCCTTATGATTGATTTCAAAACCCTTTCTAAGCCCTTTGATTATCTTATGGACTTAGCCTTAACCAAATCCAAATCAATCCCAATTCATCTGAATTTCTCAAAGACCAATTCAATCCTCAATCATTTATCAAATCCAAATCCAAATTCCTATCCAAATAATTCAATCCCAAGATTAAATTCAAAATCAAAATTCCTTCCTAAGTCATATAACCCATTCTCATAAACTAAGCCAAATCTCCACCCAATTCAATCCAAACTTGATTGATCTCTTCATGAATTATTTATATCTTCATCATATTCATAAATATAAATGAGATTTAAACTCAAATAGCCAAAACTAAATCAAAAGTAAATCCAAATCAAACCAAATCCCTTCGTAATTCTTATGGACCCACCTCCATAAGCTTAGCCAAATCTCATACAAATCAACCCAAAATCACTTGGATTCTTTATAAACCAATTACTCCTTCATTTATATTTATAAATATAAATAAAACCCACCCTCCAATGACCAAAAATAAATCAAACTAAATCAATTCCCTACTCAAGCCCTTTTGACCTACATCCTTAAGCTTTGTCAAATTTGCTTCCAAATCGCTCCAAAATCAAGTGATTTTCTCATGAATTTTTTATATCTTCATTTATACTCACAAATATAAATGAAATATAAATTCACATGACCAAAACTAAGTCCAAAATCAAACCAAAGCCCAATTCAAGTCTTTTTAGCCATTTTCTTGGACTTGGCTAAATCCTATCCAAATTAAGCCAAAACTAATGAACTTTCTCTTGAATCAATCATTCCTTCAATCATTTATCCAAATATAAATAAAAACTATACTTATCAAACCAAACTCAAGAAAGCCCAAGTCAATCCCAAGTTTATCCTTTTAACTTGAAAACTTCATACAAGTCATAATCTATTGGACTCCAAATTGATTGCAATTGGATTTATATTTCAATCCTAGGCTCACATATAAGTGCAACTAAACTTGAATCAAGCTAAATCAAACCAATTAACCCATTTAGGTCCACTTAACTCAAAGTGGCCTAAAGGACCTTTATGAGCCACATTCTAATTCAACCCAAATTGGATTGAACTAAGCCCATCCAAACCTCATATCATGATCAACAATCACCCTAGGATAATCAACCACCTTGGATTGAGTCAAACCAAGTCAACTTGGTCCTTTGACCAAGTCAACCTTTAGCCCAAATGAAACCTAAACAAGCCAAAACCCACCATACACCAAATTGATTGAAACCATTGATTCAAACTAACTCATGATCAATGATTGAACATGACTTAACCCTTAATTGATCCAAACCAAGTCCAATTGGCCATTTGACCCAAGTTAACCCAAATTGGCCTAAAAGGCCAAAATGGGTCAAATCCTGATCTAACCCAAATTGATTGCAACCAATGGCTCAAGTTCATTTCTAATTGATTATTGAACTTGACCAAAGTCGTAATTAAGTCCATTTGAACAATTGGTCAACTTGACCCAACCTAGCCCAAATTGACCTAAAGGGTTAAATTGGCTAAAATCCTAATTAAATCCAAATTGATTCAAAGAAAAGCCTACAAACATTTTTAATTGGCCAATTGAACTTGAACCAACACCTAACCCCATCCAATTTGGTCAAATTGGTCAAATGGGTTGGTCAAATTGGTCAACCTAGCCCATTTGACCTATATGAATCCAAGTGAGCCAAAATCAAATCGAGGCTAAATTGATTGAAACCACTTAAAATAAAACTCTTCAAATCATCATTTGAACCTAACCCAAGCTTTGGTTTGACCCAATTTGACCAATTGGTCAACCCAACCCAACATGAACTCATGTGAACCCATTTGACCAAATGAAGCCAAAACCCATAAAACTAACCCATGGGACTTTGGTGGCTAACCAAACCCAACCCAAACTGACCTTAGGTCAACCCAAAGTCATCTCAAAAGACAAGTGAGCCCCATTCAATCCATAATCCATTAGTTAAGCCCTCTTCACATTTGATTCCACCCATAAATGGTAAAGTCCACTCTCCCATCACCTTGGCAGCCATCCAACTTCCAAATGAGGAATCCCTAAGCCACCTAGCCCACCCTAATAGGACTTGCCATGGACTAAAGGGAGGTAAACCAACTTACCTCCCATACAAGTCGAGCACCCAAGGGATCAAGGAAACCAAATCGGATAAGATCAAGCCTTGGTCCACCTCCCATGACTTCCCCCAACCCAATCGAGCCATGTGAACTTGATTGAGACCCCTCCGATGCTCTGACGGTAACTGGCCTGCCAAAAAATGGGAGTCCGTCCAACTCAGCAAATCAAGAGGGTATACTCCCCAACTCAAATGGAAAACACATAAATTCACTTTATGTAAGCTTCTTAACACCAAGCCAAGCTTCGTTGTGAGTTCTAGAGTGATTCCAAGTTTCTCACATTCGACATTCTCTCTTCCCATGTGAAACCAAAATAGGGGAGGCTGGCTTCGATCCTAACTTTGCCAATACCCCACCTCAATCAAATTCCTCATTACTACATGATCTCTACACCTCATCGAGGCCACCCAAATCATTTCTCGAGCTCTAAATCAACTCCAAGCCCTAGTTCGATCAAAGTCGAATGCCAAGGAGGAGGATCTTGGTCTTCAAGACAATTCACACCAAATCAAGGCTCGTGCTAATCAACAGGGCTTCGTCTCAACTAGACAAAGCTTCCTCAATCATGGGAACTACCAGTCTTATGTGAGGTATTTCCATGAAAACTGATCTCTTGCTTATGTGTGGTTAGTCCTTTTCGAAGAGAATTTCTATTTCATACAATCTTGACCATTGGATGTACTTGTCTCCTTCCCAGATTATCCCCTTACACCTCGGGTTTGATCCGTGCCATCCGATCGGAGATTGGGTAGTGGGGATCAATGCAACATCCTCTGCCAGCTGACTCAGCTCACAGACATGCCAACTTAAATAACCAATCCTACGACACCACATGAAAAGTGCATTACGTCAGCATGGCACATGGTGCCTGTGGGATTCGGTTTAATTAAGGGTTATTAATTAGATTTTAAGTCTGAAACATTCATAATTCAAAACTAATTATAGAAAAATCCAAAAAAAATATAAATAATTGCTCATTTTAAAGGTGTTTCAAAGGAGAATTTAATAAAAATATTTGCATTTAGTTTTGAACAATAAACATAGCTTTATTAAAGTTTAATTAAAAATTTAATTAGTTTAATTACTCTCTAATTATTTAAGTGATTGATCCCAAAAAAATTTTAAATTATTTGAGAGGATGACCTATGCCTCCTCTAATTGTTTTGGGATTTATTACTAGTTAAATTAAGAGAATTGATAAATTAAGCCTTAATTACCTTCTTAGCTTAATTAAGGGATAATTAAGCATATGAACAGTAATTAATTAATTATTTGGACTCTCTAATCACTATTGAATAGTAAGGAGACTTAAGGAAGTGAATTAGAGCCTCCCTCCTAATCCTTTTCACTAATTCTTCCTCCTTTTCTAACCAAAGTGCTAATTAATGACTTAATTAGCTAAGTTAAAATCCAAATCACATTAAGCCATGCTTGGTAGGTAGGTGGATTATGGAATTAGGTTGGGACCTCTTTCCCTATCTTTTTCCCTTAAGCCCATCTCATTTACAAGATATTCATTTAACTTTGTTAATTAATTAAAGAGAAATGAATTAATGGATTAATCACCTAACTAAGAATCTGATTTTTCTTATTTTAATCTTGGGTAGAGCTTTAGGTGTTCAAGAACCTAAAGAGGTTAGTGAAATTATGATTAGCTCACATGTGCGAGAAAATCATGGAAGTATTTAAAATAGTTTCTTAAGCTTAATTAATAAATGATTATGAGCTAATTGCATTAGGCCCCTTTCATTTCATAGGAGCATTGCTATTTACTTCTCAATGTATTTGCATATTACATTATCTCATAATTATTTAATCAATTACCTTAAGGTAACATAGGCAAGGGTTTAATTAGTTGATTTAATTTACACCTTAACCTAATTAATCCATAAAATCAACCTAATTGCTTTTCCTTAAATCAAATTAACTTACACATGGGGAATGGGATTAGGATTAGCAAATCTTTCTCACACCTCTTAGATCAAGGTAAACATAAAATCAAAAAGTGACATTAAGAAACTTTGCTTTATTTTAAATAAGCTTATTTAATATGATTGTCCTTAGGAATTAGTTAGATTGAATGAAATTACATGCTCGCGTCTCTTTATTTCTTCCCAATCATATTAAAATGTTGAATGTCACTTGATTAATGGGTTCATTTCTTCAAAAATTAATTAAACATAAATGATTTCTTTTATGTCAAACTTGCATGTGTTGATTTAAATTAATATATGTGTGGCTATTATCACTATTAAATCCAAATCTACTTTCCTAATCTTATAAACAAGTGATTACATATGCTAAAAATGCTAGTTATAAATACATAGGAAATACATATGATTATTGCTTAAATGCATGAAGTAAAGTTCTTTTCTTTCATTCACACATAATGATTTAAGTAAGTAAGAATGTTAATAGGTATTTAGTCTGGACATCCCAAGAATACGAGGCTTTAAGTAGCCCCAAGAAGGTCATTTGATTACCTCACCCTGGTTAACAATGGCATGTATTCCATTTAATTTCATTCTTACACATTTCAATATTTGAATTTAAATAAGCCTTTACTCCATGAACAAAAATCTTTTCAATCAAATAAAATACAACTTTTGCGTGGTTTGCTCTCCTTTATTTGTATGTATATTCATATGTATTTGAGAAAAGCAAATAGTTTGTCTAGGCACCTCAGGAATATGAGGCCTTATGTAGCCCCAAGGAGATCATTTGATTATCTCACTTGCCTGCTTAACAATGGCATATACTAACTCATGTCTCTCATACATGTGTGTGTACTTAATTATGGAGTCAAAACACCTCTTTCTTTTACCAAAATACATGCATTTTCAATTATTTAAGTGATAGAATTAATTAATCATGTGATGAAAAGCTCTCTTTCATACATTCATGTATGCAAACTTACATGTGTTTAAATATAAATGGTATTCAATCTGGATATCCTCGAAATACGAGGCTTTAGCTAGCCCCGAGGAGGTCATCTGATTACCTCACTTCCCTGGTAAATAATGACACGTACTTGTTTAACTTCATTCCTATGTATTTTTGCATAATAATTTAGATAGTGCTTTAAATTAATATGATAAAATAATTCAATCAAAAGAAATATATAAGTTTAAATGCACATGTTCACATTCATCATTAAGTGTTCCAACAAATAATGCATGTATAGGTATATTTAGGACTTAATCATATGCATGTTACATATGTTGGAAAGAAATGAATAAACATGTGTTATGTGATAGTAATTAATTCCAATTAATCTTAAGATGCCTTTCTTAATGAATAAGTCTATTTAAAATGAACCTAAACTTAAGATTAATTTAAAATATGTAATAAGCCATTCACTAAAGAGAATTGATTAATTAATATGCTTTAGATGTGGCTTATGGTAGGGATAAAGGAGAGTGATCCTCTCTTTTCTTCTCTTTATAACATTTAGTTGTTAAGAGTAAGTCAAGTGGAACAAAAGAAAACATTAAGTGAAAATTCCTAAATTAACTAAATCATTTAAAGTGAAACCATCCTTTAAAATTAAATCCTTTCATACTTAGAAAATTTCAACAAAGCCTAGTTAAGACATACAACACAAGCCTTGATGCACACACATTAGAATTAAGTCACCACTTTTAGCTTTATGTTAGGATGGTGCATGGAGTGATGTATGTTTCATTTTATGATGTATTGTTGTAGACTGGATGTTAGGATGTATGCTTCGTAGACTAGATGTTAGTCCTTGATTAGCCTAATCATATTTTATGTAGGAGATTGTGCTTAAGGAGTGCTTAAAATAAATATGAATGCTCTCTTTTGCAAGTTGCTTAACCCCTAAGCATAATCTAAGTTAGGACAGGTGGACTTGGTTACCCATGTGCAGGGGTGCTAAGTCCAAATTATTCATATAACTGCTTGGGTTGTATGGTGCGTTTAGCTAAAATTTATTTTACAAGTGTAGTTAGATTTACTTTTCTTACTTTTAATGTAACTTTGCATTAGAAATTAAGATTAGTATTATGGGAGATTAGGATGAGCAGCGGCTAGAAGGCTTTGTCTTGGGAGGCCCTATGATGCCTTTAAAGCAAGCAAACCAAATGAAGAAATGAAGGAGACATAAAGAATGAAGATGCCCATAGTATTTATTTATTTGTAATTGTAATTATTCTTTAATATATCGGGTTGTATAAGGGTAGAGCTCGGCTACCCATTTCTCTTTTTTGGGTTGTACGGCGGTACCCAACTGCACCAGCCTTTTATTCTTTTATGTTAGATATATAAATTATTTGATTTTTTTTTATAATTGTGTAATAGAAATAGCATGCCTCTTCTTAGTTTTCTATTTATATGCTAATTAACTATGTGGCATGGATCTGGTTAGACTCTTAGAAAAAAAATAAATTTTCTACCCCCAACTACAACTCATAACTAAATTTTCTAAATAACTCATACCCTCACATAAAGCCTAGACATTAAATCAAGATAACTAAAAGATTTAGCAACCTCTTAGCTGAATATTGTATGCTTAATATCATGCATCCATATTGCTTCACCCTTGCTAAGACAGGGTTTCCATCCTTGCACGATAGGGGAAAACTTGACCTTTGAGGGTCTCCTCTGTGGTGGAAAACACCTCTTTCTTTCTGATTTAGCCAATAATTTTATTTCAACATGCATTTAGACACATAAAAATCATATGGCCTTTGTCAAAATAAAGAGTCAAAAATCAAATAAAAATTGATAAGATTTGCATTAGACTAAGTCATTGTTCATACTACTCATGTTTTAGTCTCACAGGGAGTAAGTTTAAGGACTTTAGTCTCTTTCTAAATAACTACAACTCAACCATCTTACAAAATCATATGATTGACCACATAGTTTTAAAGTGTAGGAGGAGTTAGCTGGCTGCCACTCCAGGTGATTATAGGTCCAGCAGTCGGGTGATTTATCCTCTCTTATGGAGGTAAACCATATACCCATCTTCGCTTAGACTTAGGTAGTGTTCTGGCTTATGCCAATGCTCCCTAGATTTAAGATCTGAGATTGATATTTTCTTCGAGCTACTAGCATAAATTCTCACCTCTTAAGCATTTTCACAACCTTGCGTTGGTGGACTATAAGTCTTAGGTTTCTAATAAAATGTCAACCTCAACTAAATTGATCCTCTCAATTTCAAACATATAAAACCCAACCATAAGATAGATTGAAATACTCACTAGGCCTCCTAGTATCATGAGCATTTCCTATTTATCTCCTTTGACTTCAATAATAAGTCTCTCCTTCTTGATTTATCCCATTTAATTTTCTAACATAACCAATTTATTGATTGTCTTATTGATGTAATTAACTATATGGGCTTGCCCCCATAGGGAACTTTAGAGCCCAATCTAAATAAACCCTACTTTATTCATCCATGTAAAGTAAGAAAAAAATCTCTGGTATATTTGAAGACTCATCATGCCTTAGGAGTCCTTATTAGATGATTAGGTCCATTGAAGGGTGATGCCTCTATCTTTCGAGATAGTACATCATACCTCAATGTCATACCATATCACTTCAATAAGTACACTCTCAAATCTACGTGATGTCCCCTATTTACACACCAAAAATAAACACCACAGTAGTAGACTCCTTTGGAGGAGACGTTTGAGCCAGATAGTGTATCCAAGTCTATATGTGAAATAGTTGGGCATCAATTTGGAACCTTAGCTCTAACCTCACTTTTCTCATAAAAAGTTGAGGGTTTGGTAGTTAAGGAAGCCCCTAAGTCATCCACAAATGTGAAGACTCAGAGGCTCTTTCTAGGAGCATCATCTTCAAGTCAAGAAGTTGATGTAGAACTCAAGGATGATTCATATAAAGATTTAATAGAATTACTTTTTGATTGGTACTCATTGTGTGTTCTAAATTTAGCAAAGAAAGGGTTAATCCCACATACTTGGTCAAAGCATAGGTCAAACTATTTCAAAGGAATATAGAAAAATAAATGCAAAAGCTCTCAATCAAGACCAGGACTAGGATTCGATATAGTAGGTTCAATCGATGATGACGATTGCTGTTTAATCATCACTAATCATTTGAAATTTGATAGGTTCTTTTCAAATCATGCTAACTTATACAAAGAGATATGTTTAGAAACTTCAGATGATCTAAGTAATTTTGAAGTCAAAGATGCATCGCTAGAGTTCATAGAGGAGAACAAGTCAACCATCGATGAGCTCAAAAAAAATCAACTTAGGAACTGAAGATAATCCACATCGAATATACATCAGTTCTTTGTTGAATGATACTGAAACCAATGACTTAATTATATTGTTGACTAAGTTTAAGGATTGCTTCACATCGAGTTATGAAGAGATGTCTAGTTTATCTCCTGACATAGCAGTCCATAAATTAGCAATAGAGTCTAGTGCTAACCCTATCAAGCAAGCTCCTAGACGCGTACGATTAGACATCGAACAATAGGTCATTTTTGAAGTAAAGAAACTAATTGATGTTGGCTTCATCAGGGAAGAAAAATACCCTACCTAGTTGGCCAATGTCATTCCAGTTAAGAAGAAGAATGGCCAAATTCGCATTTGCTTTGATTTTAGGGACTTAAATAAGGCATGTACAAAAGACGAATTTCAACAACCAATACCAGAATTGAAGGTGGACATTGCCTCATATCATGTAGTCTTCTCCTTGATGGATTGCTCATCTGGATACAATAAAATAAAGATGGCTCCTGAAGATGAGAAGAATATTGTCTTTCAAACCCCGATCAGAATCTATTACTATAAGGTCATGCCTTTCGGCCTTAAAAATGCCAGTGCTACATACCAGCGGGCTATGACTTGATTCTTCAATAAACTCATTCATCATCAAGTTGACTATTATGTAGATGATCTCATAGTCAAAAGTAAAGAAAAGGAAGACCACCTCTTTGACTTGAGAGTAGTTATCGATCAGTAAAGATAATTTAACCTCAAAATGAACCCCCTGAAGTGTGCATTCAGAGTGCCTTCAGGGAAATTCATTGAGTTTGTTGTTTGACACCACAAAATCAAAATTGATCTAGAGAAGATCAAGGCGATAAAAGAAATATCACCCCCTAAAAGTCTAGCTCAACTCAGATCATTTCAAGGGCAGTTGGCATATCTAAGATGCTTCATATCCAACATATCAGAAAGGTGCCAGCCATTCAGCACTCATCAAAAAGGATGCCAAGTTTAAGTGGGATAATAAGTTTCAGCATGACTTTGAAGACATCAAGCGCTACCTGATAACTCTGTCGGTTCTAGTAGCCCCTATCCTAGGCAAGCCACTCATTCTCTACACCGTTGCATTAGATAACTCCCTTAGCGCTTTGTTGGCCTAAGCCAATGATGAAGGGTAGGTGGCACATCAGGTGAAGCAAAGAGCACTTTCCTATGCCTCGTGGATTGCACCTTGTACCACCAATCCTTTTGATCATATATGATTATGTTATTTAGATAAACACAAAGTGCATAAGATCATGACCGAGGTGCATTGAGCATTATGTGGAGCACACCAATCTAGTCTAAAGATGAAAGCAAAGATCAAAAGACTAGGATACTATTGGTCGTCAATGATTATAGATTACATGGACATAGCTAGGCGATGCCACCAATGTCAGGTACACGGTGTGGTCCTACACCAACCACCCAATATTTTACATCCTATAATGGCCTCACGGCCATTTGAGTGTTGGGGTATCGACATAATGTGTTCGATTGATCCTCCTTCTGCCAAAGGTCATCGGTTCATCTTAGCTGCCACTGACTACTTTTCTAAGTGGGTGGAGGCAATCCCACTCAGAGAGTTCATAGCTCAGCACATGCTCCAATTTTTCATGAACCATATTGTATATAGGTTCGAGGTGCCTTGACAAATTATATCTGATAATGGTACTACATTCAAGAGCACCAAGATCAATAATTTTGCCCATAGACACAGCATAGATTAGAGATACTTTACCATCTACTACCCGAGTGCAAATGCTTGGTAGAAGCCTTCAATAAAATTGTCATCCAAATATTAAAGAAGATGCTCGACTACAATAAGCAATAGTGGCATGAGTAATTAGTTGAAGCCTTGTGGGATTACTGCACCATTTATAGAACTCTAATGTAATCTACCTCTTTCTTCTTATTATATGGGTCTGAAGCTGTTCTACCTTTAGAAGTCCAACTCCCATCACTAAGGATAGTTGTGGGAAGCAAGCTCACAATGGAGCATAATGCCAAGCTGTAATTAGAAGAGCTCGAAGGTATGGAGGAGAGACGCCTACAAGCATGCCAGAACCTCGAGTTGTATAAAGAAAAAATGATCCAAGTTCACAACAAGTTGGTCCGTCTTAGAGCTTCTCAAGTAGAAGAGCTTGTTCTAGTTCTAAGGAGACTAATTACTGCCCGTCGTAAGATGAGAGGCAAGTTTGAACCCACTTCAGAGGGCCCTTTTGCCATTGATAAGGCCTACCAAGGAGGATCTTATCAACTTATCAACCATAAAGGAGAGCGACCGATGCTTCCAATCAACAGGCTCTACTTAAAAAAATATTATCCTTAAATCCATGTTTGAAAATATTTATCAATAATGAAAATTCCATTTCAAATTCAACCTCTTCCATATTGAAAGCATCTTTGTTTGAATCTGCCATTATGTGTTTAGGGTAGGTCTACGAGAACCCAGGCGGCATCCTATCCTTCTTCAACACAACACAAACATAAACTACACACAAACACATATCAGTTATCTCGGGCTACTTTGAGTTGGGATAATGCCCTCAGTGGCACTCACTCAGTAGCTGCTCTAGGCCGGCGTGCTACCCTACTAGTGTGTCACCCTAATGATCTTCTTATTTTGGTGGATGTAAGTCTGCTATGCTTTCCTCCCTTACTTGACCATTGCTCACCGACGAGCACCATGTTAGTATGGTAGGCCTTACTGTGCAGCCGATAAGCAACCTCATGTTGACTTCATTTAAGAAGTTTTAAGTCTATTATGCTTTCTTCTTGAACTAGCCATCATGCACTAACTCAGCTGAGTATATTTAAGGTTGAGGGTAAGTCCCCCAGCGGCTCCTCTCCTCCTGACTACTTCAAGTCTGGGTCCAGTCCTTCTTTGTGACTCCCTACTTAGTAGTCGCCCTTAGGTCGGATCAACTTGTTGTGCCAACAATGGGTTACCCTAGCGGTTGTTCCTTGCTTTGGAATATGTAAGTCTGCTACACTTTCTTCCTAACACAACCGTTGCACACCGACGGGCAGCCTTAGGTCAGATAACACCTGTCGAGCTGACGATAGACTATCCTGATAATTAGTTTCACTTTAGGGAGATATAAGTCTACATGCCTTCTTCCTAGACTAATTGTCGCACACCAGCAAGCACCTTAGGTTGGTTGGTGTTCGCTATGCTGATAGCAGCCACCCAGTGGATACACCACTCTTGGCATATGTAAGTCTGTTATGCTTTCTCCTTGAGTTGGCCACTATATACTTACAGGCTTTCTTATTTACAGGGTCCAGGATAACGCCCCTAGTGGCACCTCTCCTGTGGGCACTCTACTTGGATCACATCCTTTGTGACCTCATTTAGACACTACCCAGGTTACTCCAGGATTGGATAGTTCCTCTTTCCTAGTAACCACCCCTGTGGTTGGAGATTATATTCCACGGATGTGCAGATTCTCCCTTGGTCTAGTAAATCTGAGATAGGTCAAGGCCGACATAACTCTTCTCAGTGTGGTCCCTCGCACACCAACAGGGTCCACGATAACAAACAAATAAAAGATATATTAGCTTGTGGATTAGGAGAATGCCTTAGTGGCACCTTTCCCAAGCAGACATCCCATCTTTGGAACAGTGTCAGCAAAACTCCCTATAAAAATTGCCTGACAACTTTTGAGATGAGATAAGTCCCGACGGCACTCTCTCAGTAGTCGTTCTTAGGTCGGGTTTGACTTGTTGTGCCACTAACAGGTCACCCCGACGGTTGTCCTTACTTTGGAAGATGTAAGTATACTATGCATTCTTTTCGGCACGACCGTTACACATCGATGGGCAGCTCTAGGTCGGGTTTGATTTGTTGTGCATCCAACAGAACACCATAGTGGTTATTCTTTGCTTTGAAAGATGTAAGTCTGTTATGCCTTCTTCCTAGCATAGTCGTTGCACACCGAAAGGCACCCCTTATGTCGGATAGTCCTACCTTGCGGCCTTTAGACTACACCTTTTGATCGATAAATCTAAGATAGGCCAAGATCGACATAGCCCCTTCTCTATACGATCAATCGCACACTGACAGGGTCCATCTAATTAAAATGAAATTAATCCTGGCTATTCTTAAGCTAACATAAGTCCTTAGCCATATTCACTTAGTAGTCACCTTTGGTAGGGTTTGATTTATTGCGCCATCAATAGGTCACCCCAACAGTTATTCCCTGCTTTAGAAGAAGTCTGCTATGCATTCTCCTTCACACAACCGTTGCACACCGAAAACACCCCTTAGGTTGAATAGTCCTACCTTGTGGCTTGTAGACTATCTTTTTAGACTTATAAATCTAAGATAAGTTAAGGCTCACATAATCCCTTCTCTGTGGGTCCATCGCACACCAATAGGTTCAACTACATAAAAAACCAAATTAAATTAAATCAAATCAAATTAAAATGAAATTAATTTTGGCTGCCCTTGAGTTGAGGTAAGATCTCCAGTGGCACTCTCTCAGTAGTAGCCTTAGGTCAGGTTCGATTTATTGCGCATCCAACAAATCACCCTAGCAGCTTTTCCCTGCTTTGGAAGATGTAAGTATGCTATGCTTTCTTCTTAGCATAGTCGTTGCACACCGAAAAGCAACTCTTAAGTCGGATAGCCCTACCCTATGGCAGGTGGACTACCCCTTTGGACTTGTAAATCTAAGATAAGCCAAGGCCTCTGTGTCTCCTTCTTAGTGCAGTTCATCGCACACCAATAGGGTTCATAACAAACTAAATTCAAAACCACCCCACTGGAGTCAAATTAAACATATCGGACAAACCAAACTTCTCCCTACTAAGTCATAAATCAAATTAGTCTCCCTAGTGGAGCCTAAATCAAAATCAAAATCTAACAAATTCAACCAAGCTTATATCCTCAGGGGATATACCATCAATTAAACCATCCTCCCTAATGGAGCCATAACAAATTAAACCAACCTCCCTAGTGGAGTCTAATCAAACAAATCAAAAAAAATCCAACCAAACTTTTATCCCCAATGGATACCTCCCCAAATGAATATATGAAATCAAACTCTTATCTCTAGTGGATAGGCCGAACTTGCTTCCTGAAGGTTCATATTTCCAATCCCTAGTGGATTCGAGCCTATATCCCTAGTGGATATGCCTCCACATCAATTAAGATAAAATAAATTGGTGTTAATTCAATCTTGATCCCCAGTGGATCACCTTCCCACAAATCATATTCACAATTAAACTCAAATCCATATCTCTAGTGGATAGCTTGAACCTACTTCCCTAGTGGAAGGTTCATGTACTCAGACCTAATGGATTCTTTCTAGCTCTCTTATGCCCTTGGAATAAAGAGAGTTGCATTGCACAAAGATAATGATTCTATCTATCTTTCAGGTTTAGATATTGATCATTTTTGTTAGCACTTATAATCTTCTAGATATTGTTGATCATTTCGGTCAACGCCAATACGTGTGGTGTGCCTTGTCAGTTACACAACACCTATTGGGGGTCCTTTTGTTCACCTCACTTTTGGAGTGAGTTCTCAATCTTCCTCTTAGACTTAGGAGTCTTCTAGGCACTAAGACTCTCTTAGTCATAAGACACTTCTAATGATTAGGTGAACATTTAACCTAAACCTAAAGACTTAGAAGGGTTAATCATAGGATTAGGCTATGCCTTAGGGATTAGGATAACCCTCCTACCCTACAACCCAAATCCAATCTAGATTCACCCTATCAACCCTACAATCAAATTTAATTTCAAATTCAAATTCAAATCCAAATTCAAATCCCAAGCCGAATGATTGAAGCCCATGATCAAATCCAAACTTGAAATCTTTCCTAAGTCCTTTGAATCAATTTCATGAACTAAGCCAAAATCCCATCTAAATCAAATCAAATTCAATTGAATTTCTCAAAAATAAATCATTCCATTAATCACCATTTCAAATATAAATGAAATCTACAATCATCATGCTAAATCAAAATCGACCCAAGTCAAAGCCAACTTAGCCCATTTGACTTGAAATATTCAAATGAACCAAAACCAATTTGAACCCAAACTAATTGCAATTGGATTTATATATCAATCCCAAATCCATATATAAACTCAATTAAATCAAACTCAACCCAAAATCAAGCCAACTAAACTCAACTGGCTCACTTGACCCAAAGTGACCAATTTGACCTATTTGAACCAAAATCCAATTATAACCAAACCAAAGTGAATTAATCCATTCCAAACTTCATGACATGATTATTGATCATCCTAGGCTGATCAATCATCATGAATTTGGTCAAACTAAGTCAACCAAGCCCTTTGACCAAGTCAACCATTTAACCCATATGACCTTAGATTAGCCAAATTACAACCTAAGCTAAATCTCTTCAAACCAATGACTAATACCCATCCAAAATCAACACTTGAACATGACTTGACCTTCAATTGAGCCAAACCTAACCCAATTAGTCCTCTTGGCCAAAGTTGACCCAATTTGACCTAAATGGCCAAAATAGGTCAAATCAAAATCCAATCCAAATTGATTGCAACCAATGGCTCAAGTTCATTCCAAATTGATTGCTGAACTTGACCAAAGCCTCAAGTGAGCCCAATTGACTCGCTAGACCCAAATGACCTATTGAACCCAACTTGACCCAAAGGGTCAAGCCAACTTAAAAATAAATCAGATCCAAATTGAGCTTACAACACATTCCAAATGATTAACCAAACCTAAGTAATCAATAAATTGGTCAAAACCACTATCAAACCAATGACACCAACACACTCCAAATAGTCATATGAACTTGACTCAACCCTTGGTTTGACCCAATTTGACCAATTGATCAACCTAACCCATTTTGACCTAATTTGACTCAAATGGGTCAAATTGAGTCAAACCTAACATAATGAACTCCAAATGACATGAAATTTGGTCCAACTCACTTTTGACTCATTTCAAATCTACTCAAATCAAATTCGATGCTAAATAACCATTCTACCCTTGGTTCAAATGTACCGCATGAGATAAATCATCTATGTAAGTGATCATTTTCATTCCTTGGCTACTTGGCACCCTCCCAATGGTCCAGGCATAGACCGCCCACGACCCTAGAGGTGGTTGGGTTAGCCATGACTTATGGGGAGGTGAATTCACCTCACCTCCCCCATTGGAGCATTTGAAACCCATAGGACACCCTATAATCTCTCTTGGTAGCCACCTCCCAAGCCTTGGCCAACCAAAATAAGCCACCTAGGATGATTCCCTGCCATTCCAACCACCCCCAAGCTATAGGACACCCACTAGGAGCCAAAAATCACCACTAATGGGGATTTTTGGCCACCATTATGAAAAAAGAGAGGCCTCCAAGGCACTTATTCCACCATTGCACACACTTCAGGAGCTCCTCCAAGCAACAAGACCCCTTTCCCCACTTCCTTTGGGCTAGAAAAACACCAAAATTGAGCAGATTCTGGCCAGGAGGCGACGAGCATTAGTGGATACAACATTCCAAGGGGAGGAAAGGGTCTAGGTTTATCACAAGGCTTCATCTCGCATCCAGGAGAGTACTCGAATCAACACAGACGCTGAAAACCATCCCTGGTGATGTACTTTCCAAATCCTTTGGTCGTCTGTAGGATCTTTTATTTGTGATGATGTTTACTCAATTTTAGGAATTTCCCTTAGATATCCCTTACATCTTTCATTTTGAATTATCCCAATGCAAAAATAGAAGTTTTTCAATGAGAATCGCGTCAAACTCAGAAGCCCTGACGCCAGTTCATCCTTGATTCTGTCGTTGGAGAAGAAAAGTAGTAGTCATCTGATCCCGCTGTTAGGGATGAACGGCTATGATTAGAAGATAAATCGCATCAATTTGAACCCTTATATCATGATGTTTGATTGGGACCATCTGATCTTCAATCGAATGGTCAAATCGAACCGGCATTTTCCCGCTCGTTTGTTGCGTCAATGCTGCACAACCCAATTGGGTTCAGCCATGTGGCACCGCGTGTCACGCAGAATCACATGGCTCAATCACGCAGTAATGCATGGAACTATGTGGTCCAGTCAGTGTCGTCCAGCGCTAACTGGGTTAAGTAAGAAACTAAGGATTTTTCTGCATTTAAAAATTATTAAAATCACCTGAAACTTCAAAAATTCATAGAAAATAAAATATTTGACAAAAAATTACAAATAAAAGCCCGTTGGATTCATCTTTTCAAGAGGAATCCAAAAAAAAACCTAAAATCATTAAATTTTTGCTAAGTATTCTGAGTTTAATATAAGTTTTAATGAAAATAAAATTTCAATAATTTATCTAAAAATACAAATTAGATTGATTTAAAATTTTTAGGAATTGAAATTGAAGTTAAAATACACCTATCATAAAAAATTTAAGCTAAAAAAACTTCTAGCTTAGGAGATATTGAATTTTAAAGCTCGAATAGTCTATTTTAATATATTAAATTAATATAATTTATAAAAATTTTTAAAAATGATTTAAATCAACTAAATCTTTGAGAAAATTATAATAAATCATAAAAAAATCATAAAAATGTAAATAAATATTTGCATTGAAGGTATTTCAGAGGATAATTTATTAAAAATATTCTTAATTTATTTTGAATAGTAATTATGGCTTTATTAAGGTTTAATTACAAAATTAATAACTTAATTACTCTTTAATTACTTAAGTAATTAACCTCAAACTTTATGTGTTAATTCAATGGGTTGACCTCAACCTCCCATGCTTTTATTGATGTTTATTACTTAATTAATTAAAAAAAATTAACTGATTAAACTATAATTACTCTTTTAAATTAATTAATAATTAATTAATCCCATGAATAGTAATAAATTAATTAATTAAGTGGTTAATTATTGTTTAACAGGTAATAAACCTATGGGATAAGATTAGGGCCTCCTTCCTAATATGTTTCCCTAAGTTTATTTCATTATTTTTATTAATCAAGGCTTAATCAATTAATCAAATTGAAATTATAATCATATGGAATCTCAATTAATGAAGTCTTGGGTAGACCCTTAGGTGTTCAACAACTTAAGAAAATCCTAAGGAAATTATAATTAGCCCACATATGAGGGAGAATTATAAGAGTACTTAATTAAGTTCCTTAACTTAATTAACTATTAATCATGAGCTAATTGCATTAGGCCTCTTTTATTTCTTAGGATCATTACAAATTTATTTTTCATTAAGCATATCATGTTGGCAAATAGTTATTTGGTTAATCAAGTTAAGGTAACATATGTAAGGGTTAATTAATAGATTTAATGTATATTATAACCTAATTAACCCATAAAATCAACTTAATTATATTTCATTAAGCCAAATTAATTTACAAACATGGGAATGGGTTAGAATCAGCAAACCTTTTCTCACATCATTAAATCAAATTAAAACATGAAATTAAAAATGACATTAAAGAAACTTTGGTTTACTTTAAATTATTTCATTTAATGTAATTGTCCTTAGGAATTAGTTGGATTGAATAAATTATATGCTTGTGTTTAGTTATTTCTTTCCAACTACATCAAACATTGTATGCCACATGAATTCATGCATTCATCTTTTCAAAATTAATTAAATCAAATGGTTTTTCTTTATGTTAAGTTTGCATATGTTGACTTAACTTAATATATGTATGGCTATTATCACTAATAAATTCAAATTTATTTTCCAAAGTATATAAATCGATTACATTGATTGGAGTGAATTAGTTATGAATACATATAAGTTTGCATGTGCTTATAACTTAAATGTGAGAAATGGAGTTCTCTTTTCTTCATTCCTATCCATTTATACATTAGGATTTGAAGAGAGCTTTAATTCACATATGTAGATAAATTCAACTAAACAAAATATAACTTTACATGGCTCTCTTTCTTTTAGTTATTTATACATCTATATGTATTTGAGAAAAGCAAGTGTTTAGGTTGGACATCCCAGGAATACGAGGCTTTAGGTAGCCCCAATGAGGTCTTTTGATTACCTCACTTCCCTGGTCAACAATGGCATGTACTTGCTTATGTTTCTTATACATGTATGTGTGTATTTAATTAAGGAATTAGAACCCCCTTTTCTATCGAAGATACATGCATCCCATAATCACTTAGGCAATTAGCATATGCTGTATATAAGCTAATGCTCTCTTTCGTTTGATTCATATATAGATTTACATAGGTTTGGAATTTTAATAAGTATATAGTTTGAACATATTGGGAATATGATGCTTTAGGTATCCCTAAGGAGGTCATTTGATTACCTCACTTCCCTGGTCAACAGTGACACGTACTTATGTAATTTTATTCTTATGTATTTTGGTATTAGAATTTGGATTGAGCTTTAATTTATATGTTTATGTGATTCAATCAAAATGAAAATATAAAATCTCAAATATAAACACATTTATCATCATTCAAGTGTGTTTAAAACATGTTGCATATACAGATACATTTAGGATTAAACCATATGCATATTATATGTGGTGAAAAGAAATAATTTGACATGTGTCATATAGTAGTAATTCAATCTGACTAATCCAAAGATGCCTTCTACATTGAATGGAGCTATTTAAAGTGAACCTAAACTTAGGATTAATTAAAATGGTTAATAAGTCATTCACTAAAAAGAATTAAATCAAGCTAACATGCTTTAGAAAGTGTCTTAGGGTAGGGATGAAAGAGAGAAATTCTCTTTCCTCTCTTTATAACACTTAGTTGCTAAATGTAGGTCACATGAAACCAAACAAAACATAAATTAAAATTCTCAAATTAATTAAATAACTTGAAGTGAAATCATCCTTTATGGTTAAATTAAATCTCTTTCACACTTAGAAAAAAAATATTACGAAAATGCTTAGTAAGACATACCACACAAGCCTTAACACACACACTACAGTTAAGTCACCACTTCTATCTTTATGTTAGGACGATATATGGTGTGATGTATATTTTATTTTGTGATGTAATATTTTAAAATGGATGTTAAGGTGTATATTTCATAGACTAGATGGTAAGTCGTGATTAGCCTAATCATGTTTTATGTAAGGGATTATGCTTAAGGGGCCGCTTAAAAAAATTAAAATAAATGCTCTCTTTGCAGGTTTCTTAAGCCCCTAAGCATAATCCAAGTTAGGACAGGTGGGCTTAGTTACCCAAGTGCAGGGTGCTAAGTCCAAATATTGATATAATTTCTTGGAATTGTATGTGTGTTTAGCTAACCTATGTTTTGCAAGTGAAGTTAGATTTATTTTTTACATTTTCAATGTAATTTTGCATTAGGAATTAGTATTAGTATTATGGGGGGGATAAGGATGAGCATTGGCAAGAAGGCTTTGTCCTATGATGCCATGTGATGCCTTTGAAGTGGAGCAAATTAAATCAAATGAAGACATGGAGACGGAATAGACATGAAAACTTGAAGGTTTGAAGACCCTCCCATCATTCATTATAAGTTGTAATTATTATTTTGTAATTTCAAACTCTATAAGGGTAGCTCTCTACCCATCTTCTTTTTTTTGTATGTGCACCCAACCGACGACCTTTTTATTTTATGATAGTTTATAAAATGTTTGATGTTGTGTATACATTTTGAATTAGAAATTGCATGCCTTTTCGTAGTTTCTTTATGAATGATGCTCTAATGTGTGGCCTGGATGCGATTAGGCTCTTAGGAAAAAATTAAATTTTCTACCCAACTAATAACTCATAAGTAAAATTTTCTACAACTCATAACCTCACATTAAATCCTAGGATATAAATAAGATAATTAAAAGCTTTAGTAACCCCTTAGCTGTATGGTTGAATGTTTCACAACATGTATATCATATTATCTTATTCTTGAAGATAGGGAATTTCCATCCTTGCATGATAGGGGAATGCTTGACCTATGAAGGCATCCCTTATGGTGAAAAATACTCATTCTTGTTGATTTAGCCAATAATCTACTTTCATCATGCATATAGGCATCAAAATCCTAAAGCCTTTGTCAAAATGAAGTGTCAAAATTGAAATAAAAATTGAAAAGATTTTGCATTAGATTAAATCATTATTCATACCACTCATGCTCTGGTCTCTTAGAGAGTGGGTTTAAAGACTTTAGTCTCTTTCTAAATAAATAATAACCCAACTATCTTACAATCTCATAAGACTTGCCTACATGATTTTAAAAGCATAGAAGGAGTTAGCTGGCGGCCACTCTAGATAGTCGTAAGCTCAACAGTTGGGTGATTCATCATCTCTTGTGGAGGTAAACCTTATACCCATCTTCACATAGATTTAGGTCATGCTTTAACTTATGCTAAAGCTCCCTAGATTTAAGATCTGAGGTTGTTGTTTCCTTCGAGCTACAAGCATAAATCCTCACCTCTTAGGCATTTTCACAACCTTGTGTTGGTAGATTATAAGCCCTAGCAATGTAATAAAATTCAACTCGAATATATAATTCTCTTTAATTTTAAATATATAAAGCCCAATCATAGGATAGATTGGAATGCTCACTAGGCTTCCTAGTATCATGAGCATTTCTTACCTATTCCCTTTGGCTTCCAAAAATAAGTCTTCTCATTAAACTTTCTCAATTAATTTTCTAAATACAACCAATCCTTTGGTAGTCTTAACCTTGAAATCTTTGGAGACCCTAATTGTCTACTTTAATCAAGAGTATTTTTAGAAAATTTTATTCTCTAAAATGTAATTAACTATGAAGGGTTGCCTCCATAGGGAACTTTAGAACTCGATTTAATATAAACCCTATTTTATTCATCCATGTAAAGCAGGGAAAAAATCTCTAGTACATTCAAAGACCCATCATGCCTTAGGAGTCCTTATTAGGTGATTAGGTCCATTGAAGGGTGATTTCTCTATCTTTTGAGATAATATATCATACCTCAATGTCATACTTGATCACTTCAATAAGTATTCTGTAAGATCTACGTGGTGTCTCACATACACATCCAAAAATAAACACTACACATACATTGTCGGAGCTCAAGATTGGTGGCACAAGCGATTGAGGAAGATTCGTCTAGTGGAGACGAATCCCTACTAATTGCACAAGCTTTGATTTGGTGTAGTTTTCTCAGAAGGCTGTGAACTGAAGCTTAGGAGGTTGGTTCTAATCAAAGTCGCATGTATGGTGGTCAGAGGGCTCGGGAGGTGATTCATTCTTGCTCGATGGAGTGTGAGGATGGTGTGTAGAAAGTTAATTTGACTTTGGTAGAGGTTTAAGCAAGTTGGGATCAAAGGAGGAGTGCCTTATTTCGACTTAGGTGAAACCAGAAATGGGGGAGCTCGGGATGCTTAGGAATGGCTCTAGGAAGGTTGCCTTGGGGTACTAGGGTTCTCTGAATGCTCAAGTGCTCAGTTTTGAATGAATTGGAGGGGGGTATACCCCCTCCTTCCCTTGATCGGACGATCGAATCAGATTTAACTTCTAGTGGATGTCCGATCACTGGTGGTGGCTACAAATGGTATAGAATCATCTTAGGTGGCTCAGTTTGGTTGGCCGAATCTTGGGAGGTGGCTGCTAATAGGGGTTTATGGGTTTCGTTGGGTTTACATGTGCACCAATGGGGAAGGTGAGCTAATTTCATCTCCCCTTCGGTCATGGCCAACCCAACCAGCTCTTTGGTCAGGTTGGGTGATGTCCTAGGTGCCTAGGTGGACCATTGGGAGGGTGTCAAGTGGCCAAGAGATGGAAATGACCACTTACATGGGTGATTTGTCTCATGTGATACCCTTGATCCAAGGGTATGTTGGTCATTTTATATTGGAATTGATTTGGGTAGATTTGATATGAGCCAAAAGTGGGTTAGCTTAAGTTTAAGGTCAATTGGAGTTAATTTGGTTTGATTTGGCTCAGTTTGACTCAAATGGGTCAAATTGACCAATTGGTCATATTGGTTCAAACCAAGGGTTGGGTCAAGTTCATATAATCATTTGGGATGTATCGGTGTCATTGGTTTGGTTTAGTTTGGCTTAGATTTGATTTTGGCTCATTTGAGTTCAAATGGGTCAAATCAATTAAGTTGACTAATTTGACCAAATTGGCCAAATTTGCTTGGGTTAGGTGTTGGTTTGGGTTTAGTTGACCAATTGAAGAGGATTGTAGGCTTTGGTTTTAATTAATTTGGATTTGGCTTTGATTTAAGACAACTTGACCCTTTAGGTCACTTTGGGTTAAGTTGGTCAATTGGGTCAATTAGGTTCAATTGGATCAATTAGGTCCAATCATGGCTTTGGTCAAGTTCAATAATTAATTTGGAATGAACTTGAGCGGTTGCAATCAATTTGATTTATATTTTGATTTGACCCAATTTTGACTTTTAGGTTAATTTAGGTCAACTTTGGTCAAGACGGCTAATTGGGTTTGGTTAGCCTTAATTGAAGGTCAAGTCATGTTCAAATGTTGATTTTGAATTGGTATGAATCATTAGTTTCAAGGGATTTAATTTAAGTTGCATGTTCATATGGGCTGAGGGGTTGACCTGGTTAAATGACCAAGTTGACTTGGTTTGACCTAATTTGTCATAATTAATCAACCTAGGGTGATCAACAATCATGATGGGATGTTTTGATGTACTTGGTTCAATCCAATTTTGGTAGGATTAGAACTTGGTTCAAATAGGTCAAATTGTCTACTTTAGGTCAAGTGGACCAATTAGGTTTAGTTGGCTTGATTTTGGGTTGAGTTTATATATGGATTTGGGATTGATATATAAACTCAATTACAATTAGTTTGGGTTTGGATGGGTTTTTGTTCACTTGAGAATTTCAAGTCAAATAGGTTAAGTTGGGTTTGACTTGGGTTGGTTTTAGTTTGGCTCGATGATTGTAGATTCCATTTTTATTTATGAATATGATTGAAGGTATGATTGATTCATGAGAAAATCATTTGAATTTGGGTTCTGGAATGAAGGAATTTGGCTAAGTCCATGGAGTTGGGCATGTGGCTTAGGTTTGAATTTTGATTTAGTTTGATTTAGTTTTGATTATTTAAATGCATATTTTATTTATATTTGTGAAGATGATTGAAGATATGAATTGATTATGAGAAAATCAATTGAATTTAGATTGATTTGGATTAATATTTGGCTAAGTCCATGGGATTGATTTATATGGCTTAGAAAGGAAGTTTGGTTTGATTTGATTTAGTTTGACTTAATTTTGATCATTTGAATGTAGATTTGATTTATATTTAGGAAGATGATTGAAGATATAAATTGATTATGGGAAAATCAATTGATTTTGGATTGATTTGAAGGTAATTTGACTAAGTCCGTGAAGGAAGGTCATAGGGCTTATATTTGGATTTGATTTGGTTTGGATTTAGTTTTGTTCATGTGATTGTAAATTTGATTTATATTTAGGAAGATGATTGAAGATATAAATTGATTATGATAAAATTAAATGATTGGATTGATTTGGATTAAGATTTGGCTAAATTCATGAAATTGATTCAAAAGACTTAGGAAGGATTTCAAGTTTGGGTTTGATCACGGGCTTTAAGCATTTGGTTTTGAAATTTGGGTTTGGATTTGGATTTAAAAATGATGTTTGAATTGAACTTGAGGTTTGGTTTGAGAAGGATAATGTGGATTGGATTTCGGTTGTAGGGTGGGGATCATCCTAATCCCTAAGGCATAACCTAATCCTATGATTAACCCTTCTAAGTCTCTAGGCTTAGGTTAAGTGTTTACCAAATTGCTAAAAGTGTCTTATGGCTAAGGAAATCTTAGTTTCTGGGAGACTCCAAAGTCTAAGATGGGAAGATTGGATCCTCACTCCAAAAGTGAGGTCAACACCTGTCGACTTTATTAATTTAATAATAGAAGATCAGATCTATTATCATATGACAGAATTAGCTTTCAAAGATTTTATTAGATTGAAAATATTATTAAATAATCACTAGATTTTTAGGTTTTGTTAACTCAGACCTGGACCTAAGACCCAACCAGGAATCAACTCACACAGCATCCTCAGATACTAAGTTTAAGCATTCATCATAGTGTTGGAGCCCATGAGGGTTTTTAAATCAATGTTGATTCAAGTATATGATATTTGAATAATGTTACTTATTTTGATTGAGTTTCATTATGATTTTAAGATTTTAGATAAAATTTTGACAGCATTTCAGCAACCTCTCGGCATCGTCCCTGTATATGGGGCTACAACAGGGGTTGGGCCTACCCATCATGCCAAAAAAGGCATGTATAAGTGGTGTAAATACCATGGCTGGATGTGTCATCTCACCATGCCAATAAAGGCATGTATGGGTCTCTAAAGTATCTACATGTAACACAGATTTCTCCGTCATGCTAAGAAATGCGTGTACGGGTACTTATACACCTGCAATGTCAGTTTCAACATCAATTTTATATTTTTGGCTGGCTTTATGTCAAGCGTTTAGGCCTCCGGTGTAAAATTTGGCGACATTTGGTCGCCATGTATGCCGCATGTTCTACCCACCATGCCATGAAAGGCATGTATGGTAGAATAAACACTACACCCGAATGTGCCTTCCCACCATGCCAAGAAAGGCATATATGGGGTTCTAAGATATATGCATATAACACAAATTTTCTCGCCACACCAACAAATGCGTGTTTGGGTACTTACATACTCGCAAGCAAGTACAACTTTTCTCACTACGTCAAGAAAGAACGCGTACAAGTACTTATATTTCAACACAGATTTGATTTGCTTACCGAAGGAGGATGGATGATGCATCGACGCGGATCGCCATGGGCGTCGGCATCGACGCTGGGCTGGGCGTGCAGTGTGAGGCATCGAGGCATGTATCGCGCGCGGGCTGAGTGGGCTGAAATCGAGAGTGATGGGTGCACTCATGAAGTGGGACCAAATGGGTCGCATGGGTTGTATGGGTCGCTCGGGTCGCTGGGATGTTCGTGCGGGCGAGTGCACAGGCAAGACGCTTCGTGTTCATCCTTAGTTTGCTCGCGGCAGGCTGGACGAATGTTGTAGTGCTTAGGTTGCATAGGCAGGAGTAGCGACTCGATTTCCTTCGACTATGGGAGAATGGGAGCGGATGGGAGGAAATTAGGGTCGGATAGGTAGTGGGGGCTGTGGGGAGTGGAGATTAGGGTTAGATGTAAAAAGTTATTTATATGGGTTTTATTTAAGTGTTTAATTAACTCTAATTCAGGTTTTTGCGCCAATATTGTTATATGAGAAATATGTATGTCAATCTTAAGTTATTCTGATGTTTCGGATACAGCAACGCAGTCTGTTTTACGATCGGAGGTCGTTTGATTCAAGCCGAGGTCAAATCGAGTAAATTTCAGTTCAAAATTGTGCGTCGTCGCTTACGACTGCTCGACATTTACGCAGACTCATCTGAATAAAGCGCAGATAATGCCATTTGAAAATTTTTGACGTTTTGACGCTAACGGCTCAATCAATTTTACGAACGGAGATCGTTTAGGCATTGTCCTGGCTTCCCTACCTTGATATAGGCGTAGGCGCTTTGACTGTCCTCCTTCTCGATCGATTGACCGTCGAATTGTGCAAAAGCTAACAGTATGACCAATTTCACGAACGGAGGTCGTTTGGGCATCGTCGCAACCTCCCGACCTCGATATGCGCATAGGCGCGTCAACAAATTTCCTTCTTGATCGATCGACCATCAGATTGTGCAATATGTATATTCTAATCAATTTCTACATTATGAACGTGATGGAGAGGTCCTTTCATCGATCAGATGTCATTTTCGACTAGTTTCGGTGACGTCGAGTGTATTTCAGCTTCAATTTGCAATATGACGCTTGTCAAATTCATCTGGTGAGCTCGACTTGACTTATGGTGCATGCATGGAGATCAACAAAACATAAACAGGGCAAATAATTTTTTGCGACACAAATAAAATAAGAAATTAATGTACACAGCCTTATTCGTATCAATCTATAGAGAAGGTATTCATTTTTGAGATCCTTGTACTACATTACTATTCATCCTCCATGAAAAAATAATAGAGTTCATTTCTAATAGAGACGAATATTTGATCAGTTCCACCAAATTTTTTGTTAAACCAAATAAATCGAGCCATCCGAAATGAATCATAATTCGATTTATTTGATTCGATTTTCGATTACACCAAATAACATATAAAAAATAAAATTATTAAATTTTTATGAATTAATTAATTAAAATATATTCTAATAAATTTTATATATTAAAAATTCCTTAGAAAAATATAAATATATCAATTTATACAAATAGTTAAATATTTACAACTAAAATTAGTTTATTCAGCCTATTTTGTTTAACCATCATTTTTTTTAATTGAACTGAAAATCAAAAATCAAAATATTTAATTTTTATTATCAAAAATTGAATCGAACTGATTAAATAATGTTGATTTAGTTTTAATTTTTTTTATTTGAACCAATTGGTACACACTTTTAATTTCTAAGAACAAGTTATTGATAAAAAAAGTGATTAAATAAATCATATTTCAGCTTAAACATCTACATACTGATGCATGCTTTACTCGCAAATTTAAAATTATGTAGCAAAATATTAAAAATGTGCCTAAAAAATTTACAATCACACTTTAAAAAAATAAGACCAATTGAAATTTTATATTTAATCAAAATATTCAAAAATATAACATAATAAAATTTACATATATAGCAATTGAGATGACTTGGAGTTGCAATAAAATTCAAATAGTGTGAAAAAAATTGTGCAAAATAATAAAAGAATAGACATTTAAATTCCTACATTTACATTAATGATCTTAGTATTTTTTTTAAATTTTTAAACAAAATTTTTATACATATAAATATTAAACTTTAGATGTTAGATATATAAATTCATAAGAATTGTGCAGTATAAATGTAAACTTTCCTTAAAAAATAATATGATACCCTAAGTGTTGATCAATTGCCTCTACAAGTGGACAAGAAACTTGATTTTGCCACTGTGGAGAGATACTTTAAGTTGTTGGAAGTATGTTCCGTAAAGGGACATAGAAGAAGCTCCTAAGTCCTACCTAACAAATTATTTTACCTATGAAAGTTTCTTTTAAGTGATCAAAGGACCACTCACTCACTTAGACAACAAATCCAAAACATCCCTTTGTATAGAGATATGCTTCCCAAACTTTATTTTTTAAGTTTAGTGTGTTAAGGACCACTATATGCTGACCCTTCATTTAAAAAAAATAAACCATGAAATAGATGCAATTTATTTATTAAAATAAAAGAAAATATTCATTCATTCCTAAAGCTATAAAATTATTATTATTATTATTATTATTATTATTATTATTATTATTATTATTATTATTATTATTATTATTATATTATTATTATTATTATTATTATTATAAAATTTGGAGTAATAAAAATAATTAAAAAATGAGTGTTTAAATAAATGGCTATATATTCAAGATTAAATCATAATTATTCAGTCCAAACAAAGCTCAAGAAATATATTAATTGAATATAGAATTTAATTGGCAAATGAAAGTATCCTACAAATACATAATAGTATCTATATGTCACTTCGTAAACTTGTTTTTATATATATACACACATAGACAAATATATACGCATTATAGAGATCAGGTGTCAAAAAGAGAAAACTCTTATAATTTTATAAAGACTTCTTCTTCCACAAATTATTAAGTATTTTTTTTCATGAATAAGCATTCTCCTAAACATATTTTATATTTGATAAGATCATTTAAGTTCATAATTAATTATATACCCTATAAAGTGTGGAGCCATAAAGTAAGGCTCATCAACTCACCATCATTCCCATGCAACAACATAATAACAAACGAAAAAAGATTCTTTCAAGTTACAAAGCATTCTTCTCCACAGCTCCCCGAATTCTATAACTGAAGTCCTTCCAAATCAAAGCCGTATAATAAATATACTCATATCCATGCATGCCGCCTACGTACTCCCCCCGTTCTCTCTCCAACCAGCATTCTCTCTCTAAAACTGAGGACCATCAGAACTCGTGCCCAACCCTAACGTGCTCCCACGAGCTTGAACAAGAGAGCCCCCACCTATATAATTAGTCAAACGCCCTCATCAAACGTTCAATAATTGAGCTCAAAAGCAACTCTACTTTCCACCACCTTTCTTCTTTTCTTCCTGCTTTTTCATCTCCTCTTTTCACCTGCCTCAACTCACACTAAACAATGAAAGGCTCGCAAAACTATACAGATGAGTAAGCACCTAAGTTACTGGACCTAAAGTATAGAGCTGCATGTGTAATAATATAAACTATGGAGTGTAGATAACGTGAGAGCTGATATTCTGTATGTATCCTTTCCTTGTCCTTAGTAAATCTTTATTGAAGGAACCTAAGAGCTAAGGGACATCAGTACTGCCTCCATGCCATTCTGTCGCCTCGTAGATCGAAAAATGGTTCTTTTCAACTATATAGATATATATAAGTCACTTGCATAATGCTTTCTTAATTAAAAAAAATTCATAAATAAATTACTATTTTTAATTATACATTAAATTTGTTTTGACCAATCAAAAAATGATGACCCACGTGCACATATATTCAGATTAATTTGTGACATCATGCAAAAAGATATTAAATTTTTGGGTTTATTTTTGAAGAATAATGTTAATACTGTTATTTTATGTGGATTCTAGTTGTTTGATTGTGGTATTTGTATGATATTACATTTATACTATTGTGAACGGAAAAAAAAAAAACAATCTTTATAAACAAAATCAACTCTAATAGTGCTGTTTTTCACACTTCTGATTAACAAAAACAATATGATTTATTATAGGTATAGTATATGGTTTTGAATTAAATAGGATATGATGAAATGATATATATTCAGAATTTTTCAGATTCAAAGGGGCCGTATGGGATCACTTTTGTTTTTTTATTTTATTTTATATTTTTGTTTTATTTTGTTTATATTTTGCTTAAAAATAAACTTGTTTGATTGTACTTGTTATTTTTAAAAATACTCAATTTTTGAGTATTTTTAAAAATAACATTATTTATTTTTGAAAACAAAATAAAATCATATAAATTCTAAATAAACATATTTTTAAAAACAACATAAAAATAAAAATAAAAAATAGAAAATAAAATTAATCCCAAACAGCCCCTAAGAGGCGCTTCAAGAAAGATTAAATACTAAAAGAAAAAAAATCAAGATCTATAATCCATGGTATATAAGTAGAAGATTTTAGAATCAAAATTAAATAATAATTTTCAATGAATTTGAGGGTATACATTTCAATTCTTTATGATGATATTTGTAGTCATTCACTAAGAACTTGTTAAAGATTCAATTACAAGTTATTTAGGAATACAATGAAACCAACAAAATTTGCTTATAGCAAATCTTACATTCTTCATTCAACCCAATTATTTACATACCACTCAAATTTTTATAAATTTATAAAATTGCCATCAATAAACCTTAATTTTTTTTTAATTATTACTCAAATATGAAAGCCAATAACAAAGCCTAATTCATGTTTTTTTCTATAAAAAAATTTCTCAATAATTTGATTATGGGCATGTAAATACATGAGTTTGATAGTTCAAAAAATAAGAATGATGCTAGAGTTATATATATATATATATATATATATATATATATATATATATATATATATATAAAGGGGTGAAACGGAGATGTGCTCTCGGAGAAATTAGGAAATGAAAACATTAAAATGCGAAAAGAATAGATATTATTAGAAGATCACACCCTATCTTACAAGTACATCAATATTTATAATATAAATGTAGCTACACAAATACAAGAATAATTATATGAGCTAAATTATGTGTGTGGCAATTTAAACTAGCCAATGGTATAGCTATTCTTTGATGGACATCTTGGACTTACATATTGACAATGTATAATATTGTAATGACAGTGTAAACATATCTGTAAGTTGAAGCAATTGGTGGGAGTTTGATAGATCCATCCACAACTTTGACTCAAACAAAATGACAACCAATTTCAATATGCTTTATTCCTTCATGAAAAGTTGGGTTAGTTGTTATATGTATAACAAGTTGATTATCACAAAATACAAGGACTAGGTAATGTGCACTTGAAAATTTTGGAGAAATTGCATCAACCACATTAACTCACAAATAGTGTCAAATATTGCTTGATTTTCTACTTGTGCAGAAGATCGTGATACTATACTTTGTTTCTTGGCTTTCTATGAAACTAATGAATCTCCCAAAAGATGTAAAATCATATCATTTACTTTCTCGAGTTAGGGCATGGTCCCTATTTAGCATATGCGACAACTTTAAGTTAAATATTTGAAGAAGTTTGAAAAATAAATTCCCTCTCCTAAGATAAATTTTAAGTATATGAGGAGATGATGAGCGGCTACAAGATGGGGAGCGAGGTTGAGCTGAATATTGACTAAGTTTGTCGATGACAAATGTTACATTAGGCCTTGATAATGTAAGACATAGTAACTGTCCAATAAGATGCCTTATGGAGAAGATCTCCATCAGAGGCTGTAAGATAATTGCAACGACCCATAGGAATTTTAGTGGGCATGCACCCTAACATCCTTGCAACTTTTAGAAGTTGTAATGTATAATATCTTTGGCATAGAACTATACATTCATTTATATGAGTAATTTTGATGACTCTACCATAGGGAATGAGATTGATGCAAGATCAAGGTGGAATGTAGCAATACTAAAGAAAATTTGTTGTGACTATAAGCTCTAATGGGATATTTTTTTCCTCCACAATTGTCTTCAAATCTAGAGTCTCTCATTGCTCTAATACCATATTGGGATTTCTTGATCTATAAAGGGATGAAGCAGAGATGTGCTTAGAGAAAAGAAAGCAGATAATGAGATGAAAACAGTAAAATGAGAAAAAAAAAAGAAGAAGAAGAAGAAGAAGATATTATTGGAAAATCACACCCTGTCTTATAATTGCATAATCAATGTTTATAATATAATTGCGGCTATATAAATACAAGAATAATTATATGAGCTGAATTAAGTGTGCAACAATTTGAAGTAGTCTAGTCAATGATATAGTTGGTCTTTGTAATAGAAATGAATGATTTTAATATCCAAATATTTGAATAGCTACAGATTCATCTCTTAGTGATCAAGTAACTCCTCCCTTAATGAAGAGATAAGGCATTCTTTGAATCAAAAAATATATTTATTTAGGATATTTTTTTATTATTTTATTATGTTTAATTTTGATATGGCACTGAAAATTGCACTAGTCGAAGCACAAATCATGATGTCGAAAGCAATCTGATTCTGAATCAAGACTAACTCAGATCAAATGGTTAAAATATAATTAAAAACTTTGTGATATAAGTCGGCTCCTAAATATGGAGTGTTTATAGTCAAATCAAGCATCTAGACGAGCCGATTCTAACAAGCCTAAGATCTTCTAATTCTGACTTCATTTGAGCATTCAAATACTTAAAATATATTAGATGATCAAATGAACTATTTCGAGCAGTACGATGAAGTGGTTTGGATTTTACATGTATTTACAGAAACATCACTTCTCTAATCTATAAATAGCCCCTTATTCTTCACATGAGAAGAGGTCAGGCTAAAGAGAAGAGAGAGCTTTGAGGTTTAAAGAACCTCCAAGCATAATCATGCCACCGCCGACGGCCGGACATCGCCGGGCCATGCATCGCCGCCGATCATCATCGGCCTCCCCCTGTCGGCCACCGCGTCCTCCTTCTTTGTCGACCACGTTGTCGACCACTACTCCGGTCCTGCGCCATCGACCCGCTTGTTGATCGCCCGGCTGCGCCGTTATCGATCACCACCGTTTACGGACCACCCATACCACCACACCAGCCGATGCCACTATTGTTTATCATCATCGACCGCCGTCACCGATCACCACCACCACTATCACGGATCTGATCATCATACGGTCATCATTCATTATCATCGATCATTAACTCATTATGACCCAGCATAGTTATTATCACCGTTTCATTTCCCGTTAGGCTTTCTTACATACAACCTTGTAATCCCACTATCGGGAAGATTCAAACTTTGTATTCCAAAGTTGATATATAGTGAAGCATCTTTACTAGGCTAGGCCCCGTGATTTTTTACCCTCTTCCTAGGATTTTTCCACATAAAAATTCTGGAGTGTCTTATTCTATTTTCAACTATCTTTGTGCATGTTGGATTTCCATACAAAGCTAAGATGTGAAGTTTCATTTTACTGCTACAAGTTTTATGGCACGCAATAGTTTGGTGCCATCTTTGGGAAACACTTCCTTTATATCTTCACAATGGTTGATAATCTAACTTTATGTTCAGAACAGCACCACCTATATGGTGACGAAAATCTTACTCTCGAGAAATACATAAGAAGAATGAAGATTCATCAAACTTTGATCCTTCAGCTTTTGTTGGAGACTCAGGGATAACTATTAATCTCAAAAGATCATCCAAATCAATATTCTGAATATCTAATTGATTATCAGTTCGAGAAACAAGTCGGTAATACTCATGAAAAAGGCAAAGATCTAAGAGCAACTTTGGCTACAACCTCAAAAGGATATTTTTGATTTGACCTACTCCACACAGGTTAAATGTCACCGAGTAATACTCTAATAAACAACCTCAGATTGGTCATAGCTTTATACCTACTCCATACAAGTTAACGTCATCGAGTAACACTCTGAAAAATAACCTTGGATAGGTCATAACTTTGTACCTACTCTACACAGGTTAACGTCATCGAGTGATACTCTGACAAATAATCTCAAAAGAATCAAAATATTTAACCTCTTCCACACAGGTTAACATCATACCTTGACAAAATAACCTCGGATGTGAGTTAAAACTATTGACTTCTTCCATACAGATTAAATGTCACTGAGTAAAACTCTGACAAATAATCTCGGATAGGTCAAAAATCCTTGGTGGATTCAATTTGACATCTTCCACACAGGTTAACGTCGCCAAGTAATACTTTGACAAACCACCTCAGATGGGTCAAAAATTCTCAGTGGATTCGATTCAACCTCTTTCATACAGGTTACTATCATCAAGTAATACTTTGACAAACAACCTTGGATGGGTCAAAAATTCTTAGCAGATTCAATTCGACCTCTTCCATACAAGTTAACGTCATCAACTAACAGTTTGACAAACAACCTCGGATAGGTCATAATTTTGTATCTATTCCTCGCATGTTAACATCATCGAGTAACACTCTGACAAACAACCTCGAATGGGTCAAAAATCCTTGGCAGATTCATGTCGACCTCTTCCAAACAGCTTAACGTCATCAAGTAACACTTTGCCAAACAACCTCGGATGGGTCAAAAATCCTCAGCGGATTCGATTCAACCTCTTCCATACAGGTTACTTGTGGGATCCAAAAATTCACCATTGACCTCTTTTGGAATAAAAAGAGTTATTTTAAGCGTCAGTGAAAATTTCAAAAGGTAAATGAATACTAGATAAGACACTACCCAGAGATTTCATCCTCATTTTGCAAGAACTTTTTAGATCTGGTTCCAGGTTTTCTATAGGAGCAAGCCCCTATAGTTAATTACCCCTCTTAATACTAAGAGAGAACTTTTGATTAAGGCTAGTCGATAAATCATTAAAGAACAAACATATAATTGCAATGAGTGGAGTTTAGAATTTATAAAATTTATTATTTTAATTTAAAACTTTTGTTGGGAGGAACAATGACATGCCCGATCTAGATCGCATGGTTCGATTATCCCGGGCTATCACGGTCTCTGGTCTGCTTAATCATAGGAGGTAGTCGACCCAACCTGACCGAAGGATCCTTGTCAACAACACATGGGTTACGTCATCCAAGGTGTCCTTGTAGACCTAAGGTGGAGTTTGTCTAAGGCGAAAAATATAAGTCAACCTTAGCTAACAGAGCATTTTTTACCCAATGAAATACATTCTACATTTCACAACTCAAAGAGAAAAGCCATTGGGGAACATACGGGATGCGATCATGACCGTAATTTAGTGGTGCCATATCACAGTGAATCACCCAATTAGAGGGCTCTGGTCGTAACCGTCATTTATGTGGTGCCATTTTATGGCAAAACCACACGGACAGAGGACACGGGTCACATCCTTACGGGCTTAAGATTATTTGAGTGTGAAAATAATTATGTATTTGATTTGATATTGTCTCTTTGTGAGCAAAAGTTTTCTTAATTTGTCACCCCAAACAAACAATTGCGGAGGGGTGGATTGATTTTAAGTTTTAATTTAAATAATTAATTTTGTTTCATATTTCGATCATTTTATGTTTGATTTAGATTTGAATATATGATCATTTATCATTAAAATTTAAATAATAATCGCCCTTCTTGATCATACGAATAATATCGATTAATCGACCTTGTCTACTCTGCCTATTTTTTTTACAGAGGATCGAGTCTAAATTCATTGTCCCAAGAAGTATAATCCTTCAAACCTTGTTAACTCTAGTTTGAGCATGAAAGATCGGGTTTGGGACTTTTCTTCTTGAGGACTTGAACTTCATAAGCTATGTTAATAGATTCATATTTTATAATTATATGATAGAATTAGCTTCTCATATATTATTAGCTTGAAATTCTTATAATATCATAATCAGGTTTTTAGGTTTTGTTAACATATACCCGATCCTAAGACCAAACTAGGATGTGTAACATCTGTTCTTTTTATCTTACATTTGGATTGCATATCTTTCTAGATATTTGATCTAATGAATACTTCAACATATATGTTCTTTTAAAATAGTGTATGGACATGTGAATGTCTAAGTTGAAGTAGTTGAGTTTGACATGATGTATGCATCAAAATGCAAGCATGATTTTGATATGAATTTTTAGGTTTTGTTAACCCAAACCCGGTCCTAAGACCAAACCGGGAAGTATAGTATCTGTTCATTTTTTTTTTTTTTGCATTTGGGTTGCATATTTCTCCTAAATGTTTGATCTAATAGACATTTCAACATACATATGGGTATCTATTCTTTTAAAATATTGTATGGGCATGAGAATATCTAAGTTGAAATAGTTATATTTAGTATAACATGTCGCCTTTAATACATGTTATAAAATAAGTAGTAATCTATTTTTTTGATCAAACGTGCATCTACTTTTGTATTTAACATTCCCAAATGCAGATCGAACGAGTATCTGTTCTAGATGGTCAAGCCTACATCTGTTCGAGAGAGATAAGACATCTACTTACACATCAAGTGAACATTTATTCTTTAATGATATGAACTTAAACCCTTCTCAAATCATCATAAGGATGACAAAAGAAATTAAATGTCTTTATATACAAGTGTATGTCTATGATATTAAGAGGAAACAATAAAGGGTTAAAGATTTCCCCTTTAGTTTTGTATGCATGTCATGTGTCATTAAAGGATAAATGGCAAAAAAAAATTAGATCTCCCCTTAAATAAGATTTCCCTTTTATGCTTATATGTATATCACATGTCATTAAAAGGAAAATGGCAAAAAAAAATTAGATTTCCCCTTAAATAAGATTTCCCTTTTAGTCTTGTATGTATGTCATATGTCATTAAAGGGAGAGATAAAGGGCTAAAGATTTCCCTTTTAGCCTTGCATGTATGTCATATGTCATTAAAGAAAGAGACAAAGGGCTAAAGATTTCCCTTTTAGGCTTTCATATATGTCACATGTCATTAAAGGGTAAATATCAAAAGTAGGAATGCATGTTATATGTCATTAGAAGACAAATGGCCAAATAAAGTTAACCTCCTTTCATGCAAGCTCATGGCAATGACACAAATACATGTCAAATGTCATTAGGAAAAAATGACAAAAAGAAAGCTAATCTCTCTTTAGATTCATGTGTTTGTCATGTAACATTAAAGGGAAATGACAAAGACATAAGTGCATGTCATGTGTCATTAGGAGACAAATGAAAAAACAAAGTTATCCTCCTTACATGCAAGCTCATGATAAAGACACAAGTACATGTTAAATGTCATTAGGGAAAAATGACAAAATGAAATTTAATCTCCCCTTAAATCCATATTTTTGTCATGTAACATTAAAGGGAAATGACAAAGACATAAGTGCATGTCATGTGTCATTAGGAGACAAATGACAAAACAAAGTTAGCCTCCTTACATGCAAGCTCATGACAAAGACACAAGTACATGTTAAATGTCATTAGGGAAAAATGACAAAAAGAAAGTTATTTTCCCCTTAAATTCACATTTTTGTCATGTAACATTAAAGGGAAATGACAAAGACATAAGGGCATGTCATGTGTCATTAGGAGACAAATGGCAAAACAAAGTTAGCCTCCTTACATGAAAGCTCATGACAAAGACACAAGTATATGTTAAATGTCATTAGGAAAAAATGACAAAAAATAAAGTTAATCTCCCCTTAAATCCACATTTTTGTCATGTAACATTAAAGGGAAATGACAAAGACATAAGTGCATGTCATGTGTCATTAGGAGACAAATGGCAAAATAAAGTTAGTTTCCTTACATGCAAGCTCATGACAAAGACACAAGTACATGTTAAATGTCATTAGGGAAAAATGACAAAAAGAAAGTTAATCTCCCTTAAATCCACATTTTTGTTATGTAACATTAAAGGGAAATGACAAAGACATAAGTGCATGTCATGTGTCATTAGGAGACAAATGCAAAAACAAAGTTAGCCTCCTTACATGCAAGCTCATGACAAAGACACAAAGGAAAAGAAATTAATGAGATGACATAAGTTCCACTTTCATTTTATTTTTTATTTTTTTTTGTTCTTTTTTTTTTTTTGCCTCATGCTAAGGGCTTATAAATAAGAGAGAATCCTCCTCTCATGAGGATTTACTCTCCCACTTATCTTCTCTTTCTTACAAGATATATTGTAAACTTGAGTCCTCTAAAGGAGTTTATCCAACTTGCAAAGGAAAGCGTCCAATTCATACTACATTGACTTGTAAGTTATGTCTAACTTAATACTTTAGATTTATACATCATTATCTCATATGAATGGGCATTTGATAGTAAAGCAAGATTTAGATCATGCAACAATAAGATACATTTTAGATCATGCAACAATAAGATACATCCCTTTCTATTTTCATCCATGCATAAGCATGTAAGGATTGTTGCAAAATGAACAAGTAAGATAGGATAAATATCCATACTAAACTCATGGTCATATATCCAAAAATTTATACTTGACTAAGTAATTAGCCATGTTGATTTCTTTATCTCAATCTTATTTCATGACTTAGGTAAAAAGGAGACAATTATGTCATAAATATATGCTTAGTAGTAAGATAACATTTAAGTCACATGATGCATAATCACCATTTAGACAAAAGAGATTTGCATTTTACCTCGTAATATGACAATTCAATGACAATTGAGCTAAGTATTGATAAGCACATCATAATTGTCATATGGTAGGATAGTTTGCATGATACTAAGTTAATCATAAATATGCATATGTATGGTATGAAAATTTAAATAATAACTTAAGCATTTACATCTCCCTTTTTTTTATCAAAATTTTTGACAGCCTCCCGGCATCATCCACACATATGGGGGATCCTTTGGGAGACTAAGCCTTCCCACCACGCCTAGAAAGGCGGGCATGGTAGGTGTCGTGAGACACCGATGCTGAAAGTTTATTTGCCCACCACGCCAAGAAAGGTTTGAATGGGTTAACATAGCAATAGCATGTTCTTATAGCATTGAAACAATGCATACAAGTACTTATATCAACAGATTTTTCTGCCACGTTGGAACAATATGAATAGATACTTATCACAAGTTTTCTCGTCGCATTGGAATAATGTGAACAGGTACTTATCACAACATATTTTCCTGTCACGTTGGAACAACGTGAACAGGTACTTATCATAAGTTTTCCCACCGTATTGGAGTAATGTGAACGGGTACTTATAGCAATAGATTTTAAGCTTGCATTTACACATAAGCATGCATGTATATGTATTTAAGCAAGACATGATATTTAAAAGTGCATTGCATTGGAAACACTAACTGAATTTTCAATTGCATATACAATTTTCCTCTTCCTTTCTTTTTTGGAGATAAGAGATGCAATATATTTCTCTAATTTTATAAATAAGATAACATTCAAGTGTCATATCATCAACATATGTTTCATTTATTGTCACTAAATGAACATGAAAACATAGCACTTCATATTTATTTTCCCCATTCCATGAACAATTGCATTTAAGTAGCATGTAACAACCTTTCCTTTAAAAAAATCGTATAGCTATAAGTGTTCAAGCTATTTTAACACATAGCCACATTAAGCTTGATATTACATAGGCCCAAAAGAGAAATTTTAGATTTAGCAAAATATTTGTAAAACTCATAGGACTTGAAGGACACCTAGATTGAATTTTACTAGATATCAAGATATGCTTAACATTGCATAAATTCATGAGAAGATATATAAATTAGCATTCATCTTCAAGAATTTCAAGTTTTGAAAAGAAATCACATTCATTCTTGCTAAGTAGTAAAGAGAGATAGAAAGTGAGGCCAAAGTAACAAATCTTACATAAAGATCTCATAAGTCATTTCAAAGCATTATTACTTGGATGAAAATTCTTAATGAATTTAGTCCACATGAGATACACCATTGCATTTAGACTTGGCAAGATCCCAGAAATCAAACATGAAGTAATACTTGCATTTGGATTTAAGAACCAAGAAATCTGAAGATAAACATTGCTCAAATCCCCTTTTTCATGATAGTAAAACACCAAAGAAGGGAAAGTAGGATAATTCTCATGAGATTAAGCAAGTAAATTCAGAAGATTAGCATATAATAGCACTTTTCATTGGAATTCAGCAAACTAAGAGAGAAACTGAAAGCTAACTCTCATCCCAAGTTATGATAACAACTCACATAAGATAGGCAAAGTGAGTATCACTCCATCCATAAGAAAACTGAAGCATGAAAAGAGTAGGATGCTCACATATAACTTAGGGTTTGAGCACCCAACATTTCTAAACACATTTCTATTTTTTTTTTTCATTTTAGGCATATAAGGAAGACTAGCAAGTGTCAACTCTTCCCAACAATAAGAACTAAAGCATAAAAGAGAAATGGGCTTTCACATAATTTAGGATTTGAACCATATACTAATTCAAAAGTTTCCTTCATACTTCTAGTTCTATTTTAAACATATAAGAAAGATTTAACAAATATTAACTCCTCCAATCAGCAAAAATTGAAACATAAAAGAGAGGGAGACTTGCATATAATTTAGGATTGGACACATAGAACACTTCAAACCTTTCCTTCATACTTCAGATTTCATTTTAAGCACATAAGAAAATTGTGAACAAGTATTAACTCCTCCCAATAGCAAAATTTGAAACATAAAAGAGAGGGAGACTTGCTAATAGCTTAGGGTTTGAACCACACAACACCCCAAAAATCCATTTCCATGCTTCTAATTCAATTTTTAGCATATAAAAGCGATTTGCCAAGCATCAACCCTTCCAAATGTAACTTCATCCATGGAAAATCACTTCAAATAAAATAGAAGCATAAAAATCCATAGATAATAAGAAATAACATGAGATTTGGGCCATACATCATCCTAAATCACAAGATCAAAATCCTAGCATCATCTTCAGTTTGCTTGAGAAGAGCAGTCGGTCGAAGGAAGCCTTGCTCAGCTATGTGGGATGAACGTACGGGAGAGAGGGAGAAAACAAGAAAGGGAGAGCTTCAGCCGTCGGTCCGTGAGAGAGGATCACGCATCCAGCAAGCAGGAATGAGAGCTCCAGCCAAGAGCCTTGCAAACGAGAGAGGGAGGTCTGTGTGAGGAATGAGGGACTAAAGCCCTCGTTTCATCCCTAAAGGCCGATTGACTTTTTCAATTAGCTGCCCAAACGACAGCCAATAAAAATAAAAGGGTGGCTAATTTGATTGGATACACTCGGTGGCTATTTTGATTGGCCTATTCTGTGGCTGAGCGGGATCAGATGATTCAGGTGACTAATTAAGCAAAGATTAAGAGATCATTAGCTAATTTTAGTTTTCAATTAACCTAATAATAAAATATTCAGATTAAATATAAATAATTTGCTGAATCATCTTAATTAATAAATTATAGCAATATAGATGTCAATTTAAGGTGTTTTCATTGTCGAATGCAACATTGTGATCAATTTTACGATCAGAGGTCGTTTAGACAACGTCGGTGATGATCAAAATGAAATTGGGCTTAAATTGCGTGACATCGCATTTAAATCGCTCGACATTTGCATAGACTTTGTCGAATCGACTTGGAAGGCATTGTTTGATAGGTTTCGATGTTTTGGTGATAATGGCATAATCAATTTTATGAATAGAGGTTGTTTGGACATCATTGGGGCTTCCCGACTTCAATATGCGTGTAATTTTATTAAAAATTAGCATTGATCATTTGGAAATTTATTAATTGATCCAATACATTTTATTTTAATAAATTTTGACATTTTAAATGCAATTATGAAGTCTAATTTTAGATCGAGATAACTTTTTGAAAGAAATTGATTGCAATTGGGGCATTTTAAATCTGATTCATGTGATGCTGCTTCCGTTAATTATTGGTCTTAACTTTTATACGTTGTTTGATTTGTGAATCATATGTGGAGGCCAACAAATGCACCCCAATAAACATGGTGCGCACATGGAGTGGACCGTGTTTGTTGCACACTAGTTGGCCCTTTTTTTATTATTTATTTGGTCGTTATATGACACATAGAAAAGTATCCCTTTTAAATCCTCATAAATTGATTCATATTTTCTTTATATATAAGGATTTTTCTTCTTTATTTTAACGTATGATGAATGTTTCTCTTCCTTCTTTTTTTTGTTTTGATTTTATTTCGCACACACATATATATATGTATATGTGTTTTCTTCATGTGACTCCTTACAGGAAAATGTTCAACTGGAGGAGATCATCAGGCTTGCCATCTGAGGAGCCCACCGATGATTCCATATGGTCTATCATCGATTGTCATGACCCTCATAATAATGTGAACATTTTATACAGATTGGAGCAACATAATGATATGTTACAAGGGCGTAACATATTTCAGAATTTCTTTACTCATTCTCCTACCCTTCTAGATTGTTCTGAGGAGCCTATTGAATTTGAGAATTCCCCATACTGGGTGACCATCGTTAGACTGAAGTGTAGTGAATATAATCCTCTAGATAGTACTATTGATCAAGTGAGTTATGGATTATGCAAAATTCTTCAACCAGCTATCGATATCATTGAGCAAATGGGACAATCACGCCTACTTAGTCATCGACAATTACAGCCCAACTCATTAGAATGGCCTCGAGACTCGACCATAGGCCAGATTCATGGTCCAGTAAAGGGGTATGTCACTTGGGTTTGATATATTCTTCGAGCTCACAAGGAAGTTCTAAAGGCGTCTGGGGTTTACAGGGTAATTTATGCCTCTATGTTTGATTTTGGGAATATTCCCTCTTCATGGATAAGAGGCTTAATTAAATTCTAGGATGTTGGGAATAACACATGTTGGGTCAGGCCAAAAGAATTGACCATTACATTGAGCGATCTACAGGTGATATCAGGCCTTCTGATCTATGATAGTCATTATGAAGAGTATATTCTTTCTGATAGTGAGCACTTTCATATGCAGCCCTCTATAGATGGGAATAGATGGGGGAGGATGATTCTACCATTAGTTTACCCTGAGTTTCTCAACCACTATCAGCAAACTTATGAAGCTGCTGGGCTACCCATGTGTTCGTGAGCAACCATTTCTATGGATGCTTGGATCCACAGCTTCTTAAGAGAGGAAAGCTTATTACCTATTTCGGCTCTATTACACGACCCTTTCGAGATGGGTGTATAGTTTGGTGGTTATTTATTGGAGGAGATCACCGAGCCTTTCTTGTCATCTGGACATTATTCTCCATCACATCTAGGATTTATTTTTAGTTGGCTTTTTAGTTGCTTGGTTGTGCATTTTTGTCTTACCCGTTAGGGAAGGATCTATCCATTCTGGTACCTTATTGGCCGCAAGTAGGATCTCCCAAGGTGAACGTCTTTCCTTGGCTCCTCTAATTCTTGCTAAGGTATGCAAGGTATTATAAATTATTTCAGATGCTAGCTCACTTGAGTTACGTGATTTGATTCTGCCCTAGCAATACATCCACGCTTGGATTCACATCCACGTCCATGGGGCTTTCGCTTGCCTAGAATGTTCTTCATATTTCTTAAAGAGGAACTATCTCATAGTTATACAGTTGTCACAAGCCTCTTCCACCTTGGAACCTGAAAGGGTAAGCTTATTTTTCTTTGCTCCTCACTTAGTGATTGATAGGTTCCATCTCATTCATCAATTTGAGGTTGCAAACCTACCTCCTAGCCTAAGGGAGGTTGATATTGTGGATGGAGTTGACCAGAGAGGCAGGTTTACTTCAATTCACACCGACCAATTTTTGCCAGTAGCCGAGTACTTTATTAGCATGCATCCTAGTTGGCTATGTTATCGATCTGGTCGTTCAATTATCTTGGAAGGATATCAACCTAACAGAGCAGCTCGATAGTTTGGATTTTCACAGGCTATCGCATATGAAGGAAGACCTTTCATTCCAGGTGTTACTGATGCTCGTCAGATGGATGATATTCTTTTTGAGACTAGATTATTCTCTGCTTCAGTGATGTGGCTTCATTTGCTTAGGTTTTGCATGAATTCAAGGTTCCGCCTGGCCGCTCCTTTCAGTCACATGGGAGTTAGATATACCCGCTTAACTTGGGTACGCTTATCTTTTGCATCGACTTTGGAGCATGGAGCTCACAAATATGAACGACAAGTAAGGAGACTTGGAGTAACTCGAGGACAACGAGCTCATCATGGCAGCAGCTCTAGCAGAGGTATGATTTCTATATGTCTTGTATCATTTCTTTACTTAATTCCTTTAAGTCCTTTTATTCCTATTACACATATGTTTGTATTTTCTACTTTGTAATAGGTGAGAGAGAGTCGGATCAACGAAGGAGCGTTCACTTCCTCTGCGAACTGAACCTGTTAGCCATGAGGTATCATCCTCATCTCACCGACAAAGACGTCATCATCATAAAGATCCTCCAAGGACTTCAACGATTGGTCAGCTAGCTCTGTTCCCCGATGCTTCTTGACTCATGAGGAAGCAAATATGGGGCCAAGAATGTCTGTTAATGTAGAGACGATTTCCTTTGGAGACTTTGGGGTTGGTTTTCCTAACACAGTAGTGGTCGCTCCTGCTATGCCAATTTCTTTTGAAGATTTTAAGGCCGATCTTCCTGAAGTAATAGCGGCAGAACCCCTCGCTCCATCCATTGATGCTCCTTTCGCAAATCTAGTTCCCTATATGGGTTTATTTTCTGACTTTTGGCCTAGCAAAATATCTAGAGTGAGAAATCAAGATTATGATGAGATCTCTACCATAGCCACTCATGATGAAATGGTGGTAGGCATCATAATGCCAACTGGTCAACCACCATTTGAATGAATGCAGCCTCAAGTTGAGGATTTTGACTCAGGTATGACCTAATAACTCTTTTTTCCTTCTTCTTTTTTTACTTTCAAATGTAATATTATCTTTTCTTCCTCCCTTCTCTCTCTTTTTTTTTAGTGCCTAAAGGGGTCAATTATTCTTCGAAGATCCATTGGAGACATGAATCATATGTGGACTTACATAATCAGCGTATTTATGAGGATAACGTGACTTTCTTGCGTGAGATGAATTCTCGATTGGACCCAGGCTCACCAATATCACTCGATCGCTTTTCAAAAGATGCCAATATTGTGCTAGACTTCTTGGCTCATTTCAGATTAAATGAATAAGAATTGCACTATTGGGAGACTTTATGTCAGGAGGCCAAATTTTTAGTTCGATAAATGAAAGCCCTTAGCATAGTTCTTCATAGAGTTTCATTGTAAAAGATGAGAGAATGCGTCAGACTTCGACGGGAAGTGGCTGACTTTGCCATGATGAATTCAAAAAAAGCTCTGAGACTTTAAGAGGACTCCGTGGCAAGTCTGCTGACATTGGGGCTCATATTAATAGCGTTACTGCTAAGATTCGAAGCCTCTAGAGGGAGCTTAAGCATTCAGTGTCATGCAATACAGACCTTCAGGCAGAGTAGGATAGACAAACTTGGCAAACACATAGGGAGCAACAGCAGTTTTAGACTCGGCATCATGCTATGGTTGCTGCCAAAGCTGCTCTGAATCGAGCTGTAGAGGATTTACAAATTGCTAAAATTGAAAATGAGACCCTTACTATTAATGTATCTTATCCCAGAGACCTACAGTCTCGTCTACCTTGATGTATATTTTTTTATCCACCTTTTCATTATGTTTTGAATTATATCAGTTATATTTGCTGCTAGAGTCTCTTTTTTTTGTAATATAACTCCTACGTCAGAGTTACTTTTCATATGTACTTGCACATTTTTCATGAATAAAATCTAGACCACCAGCATGTTGCTTCATGATCACTCTGCTTAAAGGGTTTGATGATCTATTATAGAGATAAATATCATTGATCTTATGCTTTGTACCTTGAGTAAACTTGTTGAAAATTTCATTTTGGAATTTAGAATTTGCATTCCTCTGCTATCTTGACTTTGTGCCTTAGCGAACTTGATAAAGTTGATGAGATGAAAATGCCTTCGGTCCTATGCTTCATGCTTTGACGGACTTGTTGAAGATTTCATCTGGAAATTTGGGATTTGCATTTTTCTCATGTCCTAGCTTTATGCCTTAGAGGACTTGATGGAGTTGATGAGATGAGAATGTCTTTGGCCCTATGTTTTATGCTTTGATGGACTTATTAAAGATTTTAACTCGAGGATTCATATCTTGTGCCTCTTTTTATCCTGGCATTATACCTTGATGGATTTGATAGAGTAGAGTCCTGAATTATCTTGAAGACTTGTCAGACGATACCAAATTACCTTCTGCTTTAGCTTTCTACTTTTATGGGCTTATAGAAGGATATATGTCGATGACCTAGCTCTCAGAGCTTGTATTGGGAAGAGTCATCAATCCTGTGCCTTGTGCATAACAGACATGTTGATGATAAAAGTCTCTTAGTTCAGCTTTTAGCTTTGTATGAACATTGGGATGGCTTCTTCGGTCCTTTGCTTTTAGCTTGATTGGACGTGCTAAAGAAGAATTTCCTTCGATCTTTTCTTTCTACTTTAATAGACTTGTTGAAGAAGTTGAGATTTTATATTATATATTTGATTCTAAATAGTGCCTTCTTGAGTAAGGATATTTTTATTGGAATTTTGAAAATGACCTTATGACCAATAGGGATGATCTCCCAATCTAGGCCACTTGAACTCACCAAGTTGGAGAGATTTGAGGATTTGGATATTCTTATCTTTGAATTAACAAAGTAGGAGGATCCTTACTATGGCCTTTGTGGTGTGTTGAGTAAGCAGATCTATCACTGATTCGACCGTATTTTTGGCATATTGAGTCTGACCTTATACACCCACTTGAGTCTTAGACTTGAGCAATTGATGTAGGATTTTATCCTCGGGCTAACGAGATGGGGATCTCTTACTACAGCCTTTATGGCGCATTGAGTAAGTAGACCTATTAGTGACTCAACCATATTTGGGCGTGTTGAGTCTGACCTTATACACCAACTCAAGCCTTTAGATTTGATGTGTGGATGGGAAATGTATTTTTAACTTGGTATGTTAAAGTTTGTAGACTTGAAAATTTTCTTCTTTGGTTAGTAAGACTTTTAAATTTGAGAATTTGAATACATAATTTTGAGTATGCGTATGGGGATCTCGGCACTAGGCACGATGTTAACCCAAATACAAGAAGGGCCTCGTGTCTTATAAGGAAAGCCTGACATTTTACTATAAAATTTTTTTAAAAAATGCCCCCTATCTGACAGGGGGATTTTTATTTTATTTTGGAAATGCATTATTTTATTACAAAAGAATTTTCAATAAAAATTTACACATGTGTTTGATGATAAAGACTTCAAGTACAGAATTTATTTGATTACACTTTTATGTGTAATATTTCTTAAATACTAACCATTGATTGGTTTCATTGGTCTTTTATCTTTAAAGTTAACGAGTTGGTAAGCTCCTCCTTGATATACCTTTTCAATGACGAAGGGTCCTTCCCAGTTAGGTTCAAATTTACCTCCAATTTTGTGATGAGGGATGATTGGTCTTCTCAACACCAAGACCAATTCCCCTTCCTAAAAAGCTCAAGGACGTACTGTATGATTGAATGCTTTGGACATCCTCGCTCGATAGACTTCTAAATTTTGCTGAGCTTGGAGCCTAACCTCGTCAAGCGCATCAACCTCTTCCATCCGTAGACTAGCATTCTCATCTTAGGTAAGATTTTTTTTGAATGGCTACTTGGAGTGAAGCTAGTTCAACTTTGAGTGGTAGAACTGCTTCAGTCCTAAATACTAGTGCATAGGGGGTAGACTTTGTAGGAGTCTTGTAAGTGGTGCGGTAAGCTCATAACGCTTTCACAAGCTTGGTATGTCACTCCCTTTTATTTCTTGTGAGAATTTTTCTAAGTAATTTGACTAGCATTTTGTTAAACGCCTCAGCCAAGACATTTGCTCACGAATTATAAATTAATAAATATCATCAATCAATCTTATGTCGATCAGTAAACATATAGACTTTAGTGCTTTTGAAGGCTGAACCATTGTCTGAAATGATTTGGTGTGGAACACAAAATCTATAAACAATATTATGGGTGAAGAAGTTGGTCACTTATTCAATTATGACTTCTTTGAATGGAAAGGCTTCCCACGGAGAAATAATCGGTCGCTAAGATGAAGTAGTATGATGATGGATCAATTCAATTACATCCATCCCCCAGCACTCAAACGGCCAAGATGTTATCATTGGGTACAACGGATTTGGATGTTGATGAATTATGTTATCGTGGACCTGGCACTCATGGCATCTCTTGGCATGATCTATATAATCTTTTACCATAGACGGTCAGTAGTATCCCATTCTTTTAATTATGAAAGCCATTTTAGGACCTGATTGATGTGCGCCATAAAGTCCTTGATGGATTTCAATAATTACTTTATTGGCTTCTTCTATTCCCAAACATCGTAGTCACATCTACTCGAAGGATCTACGATAAAGGGTATTGCCAACATAAGCATATATAAGCAAGTTGTCAAATTTATCGACTTATTGCTTGGCAATTTTCCTTCTTTGAAGTAGTCGATGAAGGGCTGTCTTCAATCTCCCTTCTCTTCTATGTAAGGATTTAATTTTGTGGTTTTGGCATTTCCTCAGGTTGAGGTCTTTCCTTTTGAATGGCCTGAGGCTTATCTTGTTGGCTTTGAGAAGCAATTTGTAAGAGAGTGTGGGAGCAACATGAGCTGCATCCTTCTGATTTGCATTTGATGACCCCTCTTTCAGTGAGGACTTCAAACTTATTGGCTCTAGGACCCGACGAGTGCAAACACTAATTAGTATGTAGTCATCATCGTCCATACTCGCCATTTCTTTTTCTAACTTAGTTAAGCAGTCTGCTTTGCTATTCTTAGCTCTGGAGACTCGAGTCATAATGATATTTGAAATTTTCTTCATAAGCACGAGAACTCATTTATGATAATAGGTCAATTCAAGCTTTTTGATTTTGTAAAGGCCCAATACTTGATTAATGGCGAGTTGAGAATCGCCATAAATTTGCAGATTATAGACTCCTATGGAAATGGATTCCTCTAAACCTGCCACCAATGCTTCGTATTCTGCTTCATTATTGATTCGTGGTTGAGTTAATCTATAAGACTGTCTCATTATACCACCTTCTTGTGTGATTAACATGAGACTGATACCGGCTCGAGCCTTTGGGAGGTTAGAGGGTTGAGTGTATTTGATGGATGAAGCTCTATCAAAATATAATTTCCACTTTTTCAACTTTTCTTTTTTCATATATATGCATGATCTGTTCGCCAGGAAGATCATCATTAAGCGATGAATCTGCTGGGATGGGATGAACAGCAAGAAAATCTACTAGAATTTGCCCCTTCACCGCTTTCTAGGGAATATATGTAATATCAAATTATAGCAGAAGGATATCCCATCATGCCAAGCAACCTGTCAATGTTGGTCTTATCATCAAGAACTTCAACGGATCGATCCTTGAAATGAGGGTAATTTTATGAGATAGCATGTAATGATGTAGCTTTTAAGCAGTAAAAATTAACGCCAAATAATGCTTCTCAATTGGAGAATAATGCGCTTATGTTCCTATTAGTCTTCGACTAATGTAGTATAGAGTGTTCTCCTTTCCTTCTTCATTATGTTGTGCTAACATAGCACCTAGAGATTCTTTCAGTGCTGCAGTGTACAAGATAAGAGGCTTTCCTGGGATTAGGGCTGCAAGAATAGGTGGATTCAACAGATATCTCTTGATACTGTTGAAAGCCTTTTGACATTCTTCATCCCATTTGAAAGGAATATCTTTCTTCATTAGTTTTGCAAAGGGTTGAAATCTACCTGACATATTCGATATAAATCTTCTGATAAATGCAAGATGTCCCTGTATGGAACAGAGTTGACGAAGGCTCCTCGGAGGAGGCATTTCAACAATCACTTTTATTTTGTTTGGATCGATTTCAATTCCTCTACAACGCACAACATATCCAAGGAACTTCCCCTAGGAGACTCCAAAGGCGCACTTTAGAGGATTCATCTTGAGGTCATATTTTCTAATTCTTTCAAAAATGATCATTATGTCAATGAGATGATCTTTGCGATCTATACTCTTAACAATGAGGTCATCAATGTAGCACTCTATGTTTTGATGAATCAACTCATCAAAGATATGTGTCATAGCCCTTTGGTATGTAGCTCCAGTATTCTTCAAGGCGAAGGGCATGACTGTGTAGCAGTATATACCAATTGGCCTCCTGAATGAGGTATGCTTCTCGTCTTCAGGAGCCATCTTGATCTAGTTGTCACCTGATGATCTGTCCATAAATGAGAGCATGTAATGGTTTGAAGTGTTATCCACTAACAGTTTTGATACAGGGAGCGAAAAGTCATCCTTTGGGCATGCTTTGTTTAAGTCTCTAAAATCGATACAGATATGAATCTGACCATTCTTTTTCTTTACTCGGATGATATTAGCTATCCAATCAGCATATTTTTCTTCTCGAATGAAATCAGCTTCAATGAGCTTCTTGGTTTCTACAACCACCTATTCTTCAACCTCCAATCTCATTCACCTAGTGGCTTGCTTAACTGGTGTTGCATCTAGCTTAATAGCTTAATAGCGTATATGAAGCACTTCTTGGTTTCTTTTACCAACGGTTTGAGAACCTTTTTGGTACCACATCATCTCAAAGAGCTTAGTCCTTTGCTTACTTACTCCAGCATGAACTCCATGCTTGCGCATTAGATTTTGCATTTTTGGAGAGTAATATTTTGGTATCTTTGTGGGCATAGTTTCTTCCTCTCTAGATAACTGCATTACCCAATCAGGATCTTCTTCTTAACATCTCTCGAATTTATATAACAAGCTTCCTGGCCCATGTTTTCCAGGGAAAGGAGGTACATAGAAGGTCACCAGTTCCTCAACTTTATGAGTTTCTCAAGGAGTGATTTCTTTAAAATGTTGAGGAGGAATAAGAGTGACTATGAGTGTAGTCTCTGGTGCCGATGGATCTATGATTATTTTAAAGTAGATACATTGCATCTTACCTTCAAAAGCATATTCAAACTCATAATCAGAGTCAAAATAATCTTCTTCAATCAGTGTTTTACTTGAATATTCACGTGGACCTTTGGATTTGGAAGGAACACATTCGTCTTCTTCTTCAGTATCACTGCCTAGATGAGGGATAGTGTTATTGATTTTAGACTTATTCTTTATATTCTTAAGGATATTAGAAACAATCTCTTTTCCTTTATTCATTTTAATTTCATCTTTCTTTTTAACTTGCTCTTTTATAGGTTTTGAAGTAGATGTAGTGTTTGCTAGTTATTTTGTTAGCCTTGATTCCTTCGAAAGGAAGTAATTGGCATTTTGATATATCTTCATTTCATGCACCGCAAAAGGTTGCATATCACCCATAGTTTTGTATTCTTCCCCATCCTTTGAATATTTCATACATTGATGCAATGTAGACGGACAATGCCATATTCATGAAGCCATGGTCAGCCCAGTAGAGCTCTAAATGAAGTGTCTGCATCGATCACATGAAATTTGGCTTCTATATGGAGGTCTCCAAATTTAAGAGGGAGGATGAATGACCCAATAGTTTTTGTCCCTTCGCATTGAAATCTTGAACCAGAACTTTATCTCATACCAAATATTGTACATCTAGAGATAGCCATTTGAGGGTTCTTAGATTCATAAGATTCATGGAGGAATCGGGATCAATTAAGATCTGTGGTATCTTAATTTCATCACTTTCAGCTGTAACATACAGAGGGTGATTGTGCTCTACAGTTCCAAGCATAAGATCATCTTCTAAAAATGTAATGGACGAAGGATCTTCAATTTGCAAGGTCTCCGTTAGACAGCGCTCAGCAAAATATGCTTTGAATTACTCCGACTCTTTGAGAGCTTCAATTAAGGTATTACAGAGATCTTCTGACATCAGAAGTGTTCATATACGCTAAACGGTGCTGGAATTTTTTTTAGGTGGGATAGAATATTGTAGTCGATTTCTTTATTTGGTGAAGGTTTCTTATTTGAATCCTTAGGGATGACTTTTTTATTGATTTTGATTCCTTTTCCTTTATCTTTATTTATTAGCTCTTTTCTCTATTTAAATGGTAGCACTCAACCTCTTCTCAACTTCACTTGAGCTACTTCCTTTACATCTGAGGTTTCGATGACTTGATTTCAAAGATTCGCCGCCCATCTATAGAAGGTTCAACGCCTACTTAATTTTATTTTTCATGTCTACTAATATGGCGAGCTCTGATTCATCTTCATTTAGAAAATAGAGCTCTTCTAAGCTATTATCAGCTTCATGTACTATCAAGCAAGATTCAGTGGGAAGTTTATCATCTTCTTCCCCTGCTTCTTCATTGATCTGAAGATTAGTAATGAAATCAGCAAGTGTGATGGGTATTCTTGCTGGCGGTATGTAATCATCCATATTATTGATGATCATTTGTGTTAATATGCAACCATCCATGATATTGGTAATTTTTTGCGCTACAGTCTTCTTCTTTTTATTTAATTTATTCTTTCGCTGTAATTCTGGCCTTCCTCATGATTTGGTTTCCTTTCATGAGATGAACTAGCCTTTCCATAACTTGGTTTTATTTCAACTCTGATGCTTAAGTGGTGATTTTCACACTGAATTGTTCCCATCATTTCAACATTTTTACAGTCTTTTTAGAGACTGCAACTTGTCATTCTTCATCATCAACCAATTTCTCTTCGCCTTTATCTTTGCTTGGTTGCATTAGAGATGAGGTGATTACCTTTGTAGATTTTTTCTTCGAACACACTAATACACTGTCTGATAATGTGAATTCTCCATTTCTATACTTTCACTCTAGCCAATCTTTGAATATGTAGTAATCTTCAATAGGATGGCTGAGCACCCGATGGTATGGGCAATAATTAGGGTTATCAACTTGTCCTGCTTCTTCAGGTCTTTTACACTCTGGTAACTAGAGACCTGCTTTGGGTGCATGCTTGAATAGTTTAGCCACACTTTCCCTTTTAAAAGAATATTCTTTATTCATCTTTTCCTTTAGGGTTGGGGCCATTGAGTCATTCTCTCCTTTTATTAATTTTATTCGCTCACCTTCATTGAAGCTGCCTCGAGGCACATCATTACCTCCAAGTATGAGCTTGGGTTTTGGAGCGGGATTGAATGAATATTTTGTTCTTTCTTGATAAATGGGTAGCCTTTCTTTGTCTACATTATAGATTAACCACTTACCCATATCTTTCTTGAGCGAGATGAAATGTGTTTCACCTTTCTTTGGATCTGGAGTTTTTGCTCTTTTAGATTTATCTTGGTGGCTATCATAGTGTGATTAATTTAATTTCTCAAATTATCCACCCTATCAAGTACTTCTTGAAATGTGGTAATTGAAGCCATGCAAAGATAATGTACCATCTTATCATCAATGTTGTCCATCAGCAGTTGGATTGCATGCTCCTCTTCTAATTATTATTCATATTTCATACTCATATTTCTCTAGCGCGTGATATATCTTATTACTAACTCATCTTTCTTTCTTTTCTCAAGGGCAAGATCAGCAATAGTTATCTTCTTAACTATACTGACGAACCTTTTAACGAACATGGTTTCAAGTTCAGCAAAAGTCTTGACTGAGTCATTTTGTAACTCAGTATATCATTCAAAATAGTGAAAGTCAAGCTGCTGACAAACTGGTGGAACAATAATGCATTGTTACCACCTGTGTTACCACAGGATGCTTTGAATTAGGCTAAATGTTGCTTGGGATTGCCATTTTCATCAAATAGATTAAATTTTGGCATTGAGTATCCCTTTGGGTATGGAATTTGATCATACTCCACGGGATATCGGTGACCCTTATTCACCAATTTTTCTGACTGCTCCATAGTTAAAAAACTTTGATCTTCTTATTTAAGATAATATCGATTGAGAGGGTGTCACAACTTCAGATGTGCTCTATACATTTTGGAAAGCAGGTTGCCGAGTTGACTCGTTTACTTCAATCCTCACTTTGGGCTCAATTTGCACTCTCGAAGCATGTGAGATTAGATTTGCTGGAAGATTATCGTGGGAACTACTAGAGGCCTCATGATTATTTGGAGAGACAGGTGTTGGACCTGCCGCATTATTTCTTTGCTTCAACTACATCATTGTAGTCATATGCATCATCATTTCGCTCATTTTTGTATTCAACTGAGTGATTTCTTTATCTTTGGCTTTCATTTGGCGCTGGATTTGTTTATGTGCCTCTGCCAAAGTAGTTGTATTTGTGAAGGTGAGATTTTTTTCTCTTTCTCCTTCGTCTTCTTAGTTTCCCTCTTCTGAAGAATTAGAGGATGCTTCCTCTATTTAAATATTTTATTATTTTTTAGGTTAAGGGAGAGGTGCTATTGTACGATGTCTATGTTGGTATTGGCGCACACCAGATGGCTCGCTGACTTATTGTACCATGTACACTATTTTGATAGTTGTTGCATCCCCCTCTTCCTCTTCGTCCCCTTGCACACGGATTTCTAATCGGCATCTCCAATGGACTTTTGATTCCAAGTGTGGAATTGAGACTTCTTTGATTAGAGGACTTTGGTCGATGTTAACCTCCTCTTGATGGGATTGAGTTGATTGGCGACGAGATACCCTAGAGGACTCTCCAAGGTCTCTACCGTCAGATACTTTATCATCTGGGGCCCTCTTTTTAGGCTCTCATTGCTGATAACTTTGAGTTGGGACGGATCTCCGAGAATGCACACCAGATGTCATTCTGTGTCTTTCTTCTAAGATAATTTCTTTTTAAGGCCTAAGCCTCCATATTTGTTTGCCTTTCCACCGAGACCTTTTGGCAGTGGATTCCTGGACACGTGGTCCAAGTGTCACACCCTGATGCTCACCGCATGGGACATGGATTGGTTGGCATCCTGCCAGAATTATGGGATGAGGTCTCGTTGGTGGAGCAATCCTAGCATCCTTGATAATAGGACCCATGTACCTTCTTTTCATCAGTCCTCTCTTCTTTACAACTTGGAGGACTTGATGCACTCTTGAAGACATGGTTTCAGGTTTTCTCATAGGAGGAGCTAGAGCCTAACGTTGTCAGGTTCATAAGGACTACTTGATTTGACCAGTAGAGCTATTCCACTTTACCCACTTAAGGTTATAAAATCGATTGTAGGTAGGAACACTCACTGCTTGTTCCATAATTAGTTATGCAGCTGACTGCACATGCAGTAACTATTGAGCACGCAGCTCAAGACTTCTTTTTCTTCTTTGCCTCTGCTAAGCTTGCTTCTAGATGAAGAAGCTTCAACATCATGCCTCCTTGAGGCAAAGGTTTCAGCTGGTAGGATTGTGTTTTTTTTAGGACTAAGGAGACAGTCCTCTCAGTAATAATCCTCTTCATGATTGGGGTCTCTGAGCGACCAAGCCTCTCAAAGATAAAAGTTTCTTTTGAGGTGCCCCGGCAACAGTAGGGGTCACAACCTCAGCGAGCCTCTTTAAAGATTGTTGCATATGGCATGCAGGACGAGTATGGACTTTAGTAGGTTGAGGCCTAGCAACTTTATCTTGATTCAGGATAGCTGGGAAGTCAATGCTACCGAACTGGATGGTAGCCCCAATACTTCCAACACTGATGATGGCGTTTGTCAAGTGGATATTGGCGCCATCTCCGAGAGTAACAGTAACAGATGTGTTCTAGAAAGTTAAAGGTAAAGATTAGCAATTGAAAATAGCTACATTATCACCTTTCTTTCAAGAATGTTAGTATAATAAGACAGAACATACTAAGCACATGGACTAAATAAAATCTCAAATGACTTAAGACTTTATCTAGAAAACTTTTAAGTTTTTACTATTTACTTATCATTTTCAATTTCATTTTCATTTATTATTTCATTTATTTTTTTATATACTCCACTGCAATTATAACTTAGATTTGACTAGCCAAAGATGAAAAGAGAAACATGTACCCAGCGGAGTCGCCAGATATCTATGGGATCTGAAAATTTGCCACCGACCTCTTTTGGAATAAAAAGAGTTATTTTAAGTGTCGGTGAAAATTTTAGAAGGCAGATAAATATTAGATAAGACACTACCCAAAGATTTCCTCCTCATTTTGTAGGAACTTTTTAGATCTGGTTCCATGATTCTTATAAGCGTAATCCCCTATAATTAATTACCCCTCATAATACTGAGAGAGCGCTTTCAATTAAGGCTAGTCGATGAATCGTTAAAGAACAAATATATAATAGTAGCGAGTGGAGTTTAGAATTTATAAAATTTATTATTTTAATTTAAAACTTTTATTGGGGGAACGATGACACATCCGATCTAGATCCCATGGTTCTGTCATCCCAGCCGTCACTGCCCTAGTGAGGTAGTCAACCCGACCGAAGGATCCTTATCGAACACATACATGGTCATCCAAGGTGTCCTTGGAGACCTCGGGTAGAGTTTGTCTAAGGGAACAAATTTAAGTCAACCTTAGCTAACAGAGGATTTTTTGGCCAAACAAATCCAATATGCATTTCATAGCTCAAATATCAAAGCCATTGGGGAACATACGGGCTGCGGCCTTGACCGTAATTTAGTGGTGTCATATTGCAGCGAATCACCCGATCAAAGGGCTCTGGTTGTAACCGTCATTTATGTGGTCCCATTTTGCAGCAAAACCATGCGGATAGATGACACGAGCCACGTCCTTATGAGCTTAAGATTATTTGAGTGTGAAAATAGTTATGCATTTGATTTGACATTGGCTCTTTGTGAGTAAAAGTTTTCTTAATTTATCACCCCTAGATAAATAGTTGTGGAGAGGTGGATTGATTTTAAGTTTTAATTTAAATAATTAATTTTATTTTATTTATATTTTATTATTTTATTTAAATTTTAATCATTTTATGATTGATTTAGATTTGAATATATGATCATTTATCATTAGAATTTTAATAATAATCGCCCTTCTCGATCATATGACTAATATTGATTAATCGACCTTGTCTACTCTGCATTTTTTTTTCACAGAGGATCGGGTCTAAATTCATTATTCCGGGAAGTATAATCCTTCAAACCTTGTCAACTCTAGTTTGAGCATAGAGTATCAGGTTTGGGACTTTTCTTCTTGAGGGCTTGAACTTCAAAAGCTATGTCAGTATATTCATATTTTGTAATTATATGATAGAATTAGCTTCTCATATATTATTAGCTTAAAATTCTTATAATATCATAATCAGATTTTTAGATTTTGTTAACCCGGACCTGATCTTAAGACCAAACCGGGATGTGTAGCATATATTCTTTTTATCTTACATTTGGATTGCATATCTTTCTAGAAATTTGATCTAATGAATACTTCAAGATACACATAGGTATCTATTCTTTAAAAATATTGTATGGACATGTAAATATCTAAGTTGAAGTAGTTGAGTTTGACATGATGTATGTGTCAAAATGTAAGCATGATTTTTGATATGGATTTTTAGGTTTTGTTACCCCGGACCCTGTCCTAAGACCAAACCGGGAAGTATAGTATATGTTCTTTTTTTTTTGCATTTAGGTTGCATATTTCTCTTAAATGTTTGATCTAATAGACATTTCATCATACATACGGGTATCTTTTCTTTTAAAATATTGTATGGACTTGAGAATGTCTAAGTTGAAATAGCAATGTCTATTATGACATGTCGCATTTAATACATGTTATAAAACAAGTGGTGATTTATTTTTTTGATCAAGCGTGTATCTACTTTTATATTTAACATACCCAAATACAGACTGGATGAGTATCTATTCTAGATGGTCAAGCCTACATCTGTTCGAAAGAGATAAGACAACTGCTTACACATCAAGTGAATATTTGTTCTTTAATGATATGAACTTAAACCCTTCTAGAATCATCATAAGGATGACAAAGGAAATTAAAGATATGTTTACATACAAGTGTATGTCATATGATATTAAGAGGAAACAACAAAGGGTTAAAGATTTCCCCTTTAGCTTTGTATGCATGTCATGTGTCACTAAAGGGTAAATGGCAAAAGAAATTAGATCTCCCCTTAAATAAGATTTCCCTTTTAGGCTTATATGTATATCACATGTCATTAAAGGGTAAATGACAAAAGAAATCAGATTTCCCCTTAAATAAGATTTCCCTTTTAGGCTTGTATGTATGTCACATGTCATTAAATGGAGAGATAAAGGGCTAAAGATTTCCCTTTCAGGCGTGCATGTTTGTCATATGTCATTAAAGAAAGAGACAAAGGGCTAAAGATTTCCCTTTTAGGCTTGCACATATGTCACATGTCATTAAAGGATAAATAGTAAAAATAGGAATGCATGTTATATGTCATTAGGAGACAAATGGCCAAATAAAGATAACCTCCTTTCATGCAAGCTCATGGCAATGACACAAATACATGTCAAATGTCATTAGAAAAAAATGACAAAAAGAAAGTTAATCTCTCCATAGATTCATGTGTTTATAATGTAACATTAAAGAGAAATGACAAAGACATAAGTGCATGTCATGTGTCATTAGGAGACAAATGGAAAAACAAAGTTAGCCTCCTTACATGCAAGCTCATGACAAAGACACAAGTACATATTAAATGTCATTACTAAAACATGACAAAAAGAAAGTTAATATCCCCTTAAATCCATATTTTTGTCATGTAACATTAAAGAGAAATGACAAAGACATAAGTGTATGTCATGTGTCATTAGGAGACAAATGGAAAAACAAAGTTAGCCTCCTTACATGCAAGCTCATGACAAAGACACAAGTACATGTTAAATGTCATTAGGGGAAAATAATAAAAAGAAAGTTATTCTCCCCTTAAATTCACAATTTTGTCATGTAACATTAAAGGGAAATTATAAAGACATAAGTGCATGTCATGTGTCATTAGGAGACAAATGGCAAAACAAAGTTAGCCTCCCTACATGCAAGCTCATAATAAAGACACAAGTACATGTTAAATATCATTAGGAAAAAATGACAAAAAAGAAAATTAATCTCCCCTTAAATCCAAATTTTTGTCATGTAACATTAAAGGGAAATGACAAAGACATAAGTGCATGTCATGTGTCATTAGGATACAAATGGCAAAGCAAAGTTAGCCTCCTTACATGCAAGCTCATGACAAAGACACAAGTACATGTTAAATGTCATTAGGGAAAAATGACAAAAAGAAAGTTAATCTTCCCTTAAATCCACATTTTTGTCATGTAACATTAAAGGGAAATAACAAAGACATAAGTGTATGTCATGTGTCATTAGGAGACATGGTGAAACAATGTTAGCCTCCTTACATGCAAGCTCATGAAAAAAACACAAAGGAAAAGAAATTAATGGATGACATAAGTTCGACTTTCTTTTTTTTTTTTTTTTTTGTTCTTTTTTTTTGGCCTCATGCTAAGGGCTTATAAATGAGAGAGAATCCCCCTCTCATGAGACTTTAGTCTCCCACTTCTCTTCTCTTTCTTCAAGATATATTGTAAACCTAAGTCCTCTAAAGGAGTTTATCCAACTTGCAAAAGAAAGGGTTCAATTTATACTACATTGATTTGAAGTTATATCTAACTTAATGCTTTAGATTTATACATCATTATCTCATATGTATGACCATTTGGTAGTAAAGCAAGATTTAGATCATGCAACAATAAGATACAACCCCTTTCTATTTTCAGTTATGCATAAGCATGTAAGGATTGTTGCAAAATGAACAAGTAAGATAGGATAAATATCCATACTAAATTCATGGTCATATATCCAAAAATTTATACTTGACTAAGCAACTATCCATGTTGATTTCTTTATCTCAATCTTATTTCATGACTTAGGCAAAAGGGAGGCAATTATGTCATAAATATATGCTTAGTAGTAAGACAATATTTAAGTCACATGATGCATAATCACCGTTTAGACAAAAGAGATTTGCATTTTACCTCATAATATGAAAATTCAATGACAATTGAGCTAAGTATTGATAAATACATCATAATTATCACATTGTAGGATAATTTGTATGATACTAAGTTAAGCATAAATACACATATGTATGGTATGAAAATTCAACTAATAACGTAAGCATTTGCATCTCCCTTTTTTATTAAAATTTTTAGCAGCCTCCCGGCATCATCCCCACATATGGGGGCTGCTTTAGGAGACTAAGCCTTCCCACCATGCCAAAAAAGGCGTGTATCGGTTAACATAGCAATAGAATTTCCTTGTAGCATTGGAACATTGCATACAAGTACTTACATCAATAGATTACCCTCCCATGTTGTAACAACATAAACAGGTACTTGTCACATGTTTCTCCGTCGCGTTGGAACAATGTGAATGGGTACTTATCACAGCATATTTTCCTACCACGTTGGAATAACGTGAACAGGTACTTATCACAAGTCCGCATTGGAATAATATGAACGAGTACTTATAGCAACAGATTTTAAGCTTGTATTTACACATAAGCATGCATATATATGTATTTAAGCAAGACATGATATTTATAAGTGCATTGCATTGGAAATTTCAACTGAATTTTCAATTGCATATACAATTTTTCTCTTCTTTTCTTTTTTGGACATAAGAGATGCAATATATTTCTCTAATTTGATAAATAAGATAACATTCAAGTGTCATATCATCAACATATGTTTCATTTATTGTCACTAAATGAACAAGGAAACATTGCAATTCATATTTACTATCCCCATTCCATGAACAATTTCATTTAAGTAGCATGTAACAACCTTTCTTTAAAAAAAAAATCGTGTAGCTACAAGAGTTCAAGCTACTTTAACACATAGCCACATTAAGCTTGATATTACATAGACCCAAAAGAGAAATTTCAGATTTAGCAAAACAATTGTAAAACCCATAGGACTTGAAGGACACCTAGATTGAATTTTACTAGATAGCAAGATATGCTTAACATTGCATAATTTCATGAGAAGATCTCTAAATTAGCATTCAACTTCAAGAATTTCAAGTTTTGAAAAGAAATCACATTCATTCTTGCTAAGTAGTAAAGAGAGATAGAAAATGAGGCCAAAGTAATAAATCTTACATAAAGATCTCATAAGTCATTTCAAAGCATTATTACTTGGATGAAAATTCTTAATGAATTTAGCACACATGAGATACACCATTGCATTTAGACTTGGCAAGATCCTAGAAATCAAATATGAAGTAATACTTGCATTTGGATTTAAGAACCAAGAAATCTAAAGATAAACATTGCTCAAACCCCCTTTTTCATGATAGTAAAACACCAAGGAAGGAAAAGTAGGATCATTCTCATGAGATTAAGCAAGTAAATTCAGAAGATTAGCATATAATAGCACTTTTCATTTGAATTCAATAAACTAAGAGAAAAACTGAAAGATAACTCTTATCCCAAGTTATGATAACAACTCACATAAGATAGGCAAAGTGAGTATCACTCCATCCATAGGAAAACTGAAGCATGAAAAGAGAAGGAAGCTCGCATATAACTTAGGGTTTGAGTCACCCAACATTTCTAAACTCATTTCTATTTTTTTTTTTTTTTTGTTTTAGGCATAGCAAGTGTCTACTCTTCCTAACAACAAGAATTGAAGCATAAAAGAGAAATGGGCTTTCACATAATTTAGGATTTGAACCATATACTAATTCAAAAGCTTCCTTCATACTTCTAGTTCCATTTTAAACATATAAGCAATATTTAACAAATATTAACTCCTCTAATCAGCAAAAATCGAAACATAAAAGAGAGGGAAACTTGCATATAATTTAGGATTTGACCCATAGAACACTTCAAACCTTTCCTTCATACTTCAGATTTCATTTTAAGCACATAAAAAAATTTTAGCAAGTATTAACTCCTCCCAATAGCAAAAATTGAAACATAAAAGAGAGGGGGACTTGCTAATAGCTTAGGGTTTGAACCACACAACACCCCAAAATCCAATCCCATGCTTCTAATTTAATTTTCAGAATATAAAAGAGATTTGGCAAGCATCAACCCTTCCAAATAGTAAAGTGAAGTATCAAAAAGAGGAGAGAACTTGTATATAATTTAGGATTTGACCCATACAACACTTCAAACCATTCCTTCATATTTCAGATTTCATCCTAGCATATGAAAGAGGCTTAACAAATGTAACTTCATCCATGGAAAATCACTTCAAATAAAATAGAAGCATAAAAATCCATAGATAATAAGAAATAACATGAGATTTGGACCATACATCATCCCAAATCTCAAAATCAAAACCCTAACATCATCTTAAGCATAAAACAAGATAGATTTACCAAACCCTAACTTTCAAAAGAGCTCAAATGCATGAGATTAAGCTTAAGGTTAGAGAGATGACCTGGAGGTGTTGATTTGCAAAAGAGGAATGGGGAGAAAGGGTTCGGTTTGCTTGGGAAGAGCGGTCAGCCGAAGGAAGCCTTGCTCAGCTATGTGGGACGAACGTACAGGAGAGAGGGAGAAAATGAGAGAGGGAGAGCTTCAACCGTCGATCCATGAAAGTGGATCGCGCGTCCAGCGAGCAGGAACGAGAGCTCTAGCTAAGAGCCTTGAAACTGAGAGAGGGAGGTCTACGTGAGGAATGAGGGACCGAAGCCCTCATTTCGGCCCTAAAGGTCGATTGACTTTTTTGATTGGTTGCCCAAACCGCAGCTAATAGAAATAAAAGGTCGGCTAATTTGATTGGATACACTCCGCGACTATTTTAATTGCCCTATCCTACGGCTGAGCGGGATTGGACGATTCAAGCGGCTAATTAAGCAAAGATTAAGAGGTCATTAGCTAATTTCAGTTATTAATTAGCCTAATGATAAAATATTTAGATTAAATATAAATAATTTGTTGAATCCTCTTAATTAATAAATTATAGAAATATGAATGTCAATTTAAGGTGTTTCCTGTCCCATTAATAACCTGCTGCATCAATTTCAATGCATCGAGGTCGCTTACAAGCCTGTGGCGGTCAAAGTAAAATTGGGCTTAAATTGTGTGACATCGCATTTGAATCACTCGACATTCCCGTAGACTTTGCCGAATTGATTACGAAAGGTGTTGTTTGATAGGTTTTGATATTTTGGCGACAATGGCATGATCAATTTTATGAACAGAGGTCGTTCGGATGTCGTCGGGGCTTCCCGACTTCAATATGCGTGTAATTTTATTAAAAATTAACATTGATCATTTGAAAATTTATTAATTGATAAAATATATTTTATTTAATTAATTTTGACATTTTAAATGTAATTACAAAGTCTAGTTTTATATTGAGACAACTTTTTTATCGAATTTGATTGTGATTGGGGCATTTTAAATCCAATTCATGTGATGCTGCTTCCGTTAATTATTGGTTTTAACTTTTATGCATCATTTTATTTATGAATCATATGTGGAGGTCAACATTACTGTCATCAAGTAATACTTTGACAAACAACCTCGGATGGGTCAAAAATCTTTAGCGAATTCGGTTCAACCTCTTCCATACAGGTTAACGTCATCAAGTAACACTCTAACAAACAACATCGGATAAGTCAAAAATCCTTAGCGGATTCGATTCGACCTCTTCCATACAGGTTAATGTCATCAAGTAACACTTTGACAAACAATCTTGGATTGGTCAAAAATTCTCAGCAGATTTGATTCAACCTCTTCCATACAGGTTACTATCATCAAGTAATACTTTGACAAACAACCTCGGATGGGTCAAAAATCTTTGACGAATTTGATTTGACCTCTTCCATACAGGTTAACGTCATTGAGAAACACTATGAAAAATAACCTCGGGTAGGTCATAATTTTGTATCTATTCCTCACAAGTTAACACCATCGAGTAACACTCTGATAAACAATCTCAGATGGGTCAAAAATCCTTGGCGGATTCGATTTGACCTCTTCCATACAGATTAACGCCATCAAGTAATACTTTGACAAACAACCTCGGATGAGTCAAAAATTCTCAGTAGATTCGATTCAACCTCTTCCATACAAGTTACTATCATCAAGTAATACTTTGACAAATAACCTCGGATGGGTCAAAAATTCTCAGCGGATTCGATTCAACCTCTTCCATACAGGTTACTGTCATCAAGTAATACTTTGATAAACAAACTAGGATGGATCAAAAATCCTCAACATATTTGATTATACCTATTCCATATAGGTTAATGTCATCAAGTAACACCTCAGATGGATCAAAAATTCTCAGTGGATTCGATTCGACCTCTTTCATACAAGTTAATGTCATCAAGTAACACTTTGATAAACAACCTCGAATGGGTCAAAAATCCTCAGTGGATTTGATTCAACATATTTCATACAGGTTAATGTCATCAAGTAATACTTTGACAAACAATCTTGGATGGGTCAAAAATCTTTGGTGAATTCGATTCAACCTCTTCCATACAGGTTAACGTCATCAAATAACACTATGACAAACAACCTCAAATAGGTCATAATTTTGTATCTATTACTCACAGGTTAATATCACCGAGTAACACTCTGACAAATAATCTCGAATAGGTCAAAAATCATTGGCGGATTTGATTCGACATCTTCCATACATGTTAACATCATCAAATAACACTTTGACAAACAACCTCGGATGGGTCAAAAATTCTCAATGGATTTGATTCAACCTCTTCCATACAGGTTACTATCATCAAGTAATACTTTGACAAACAACCTCGGATGGGTCAAAAATCCTCAGTGGATTTGATTCAATCTCTTCCATATAAGTTATCAATACTTTGACAAACAACCTCGATAGGGTCTCAACATATTCAATTCAATCTCTTCCATACAGGTTAATGTCATCAAGTAACACTTTGGCAAATAATCTCAGATGGATCAAAAATCTTCAGCGGATTCGATTCGACTTCTTCCATACAGGTTAATGTCATCAAATAACACTTTGATAAATAACCTCAGATATTGCAAAAATTCTCAGCATATTCGATTCATCCTCTTTCATACAGGTTAATATCATCAAGTAACACTTTGAAAAATAACCTCGGATGGGTCAAAAATCTCCAGCGGATTCGATTCGACCTCTTCCATACAGGTTAATATCATCAAGTAATACTTTAACAAATAACCTCGGATGGATCAAAAATTCACAGCAGATTCGATTCTATCCCTTCTATATAAATCAACGACATCAAGTAACATCATGAAGAATGACACTCTGAAATTATCTGCTAGAATTTCTGAGTTTTCTGAGGAATGGCTCATAATCAATGCTTCACCACCACCTTGGCAGTTATCAATTATTAGAGTTCAAGAAAATCAATTTTCTATGAACTAAGGGCCTGATCCAAACTGTCGGCCGACAGTACAAATGACGACTCTTTAGAAAGAAAATCGGAGCCTCACCATATGAACTACGGGCCTTGATCACCTCCAAACTAGGTCAGTTTGACGAGGATAGTTAATGCCTCTTTTGAGGGAAAACCAGAGCTTCGTCGTATGAACTACGGGTCTTGATTACCTTCAAACCCGGTCGGTCTGACAAGGATAGTTAACGCCTCTTTCGAGGGAAAACTGGAGCCTCGTCGTATAAACTACGAGCCTTGATCGCCTCCCAACCAGGTCGGTCTGACGAGAATAGTTGAGTTCTCTTTCGAGGGAAAATCAGAGCCTCGTTGTATGAACTACAGGTCTTAATTGCCTTTGAACCCTGGCTCTTGATGAGGACATTACCTCTCGAGAGAAAATCGAGCCTGCCGTATGAACTACTGCCTTGATCGCCTTCAAACCCCGCTATCCTGGTGAGGACAATGATGCCTCTTCGAGGGAAACCGAGCCTCTCACAGCGAACCAATTGATCTGAACTTTGAATTTGACGATGACGCCTCTTTCGAGGGAAAACTGGAGCCTCACAGTATGAACTACGGACCTTGATCGCCTATGAACCCGGTCGATCCGACGAGAACAGTTGATGCCTTTTTTGAGGTAAAATTGGAGCCTCGTCGTATAAACTACAGGCATTGATCGCCTCCTAACCCAGTCGGTCCGACGAGGACAGTTGACACCTCTATTGAGAGAAAACTGAAGCCTTGCCATATAAACTATGGGCCTTGATCGCCTCCGAACCCGGTCGGTCCGACAATGACAGTTGATGCCTCTCTCGAGGGAAAATCGGAGCCACGTCGTATGAATAACGGGCCTTGATCACCTCCAAACCTGGTCGATCTGACGAGAACAGTTGACACCTCTCTCGATGGAAAATCGAAGGCTCATCGTATGAGCTACGGGTCTTGATCAGTAAAACGAATGACATTCTTCTAAGAAGACGGTTAGAGCTTTGCTGACAAAAGAAAGAAAAAAAATTTATTACCCTAGCCCTTAAACTTCTGCTAGATAATTTCTCATCCAACGTAGAAGAACACTAGAGCATATGGGAGTTGTGTCTCCCTACTTGATCATATGGGCATTTTTATAGACCCACTATAGGGGCAAAAAAAGGATTAAAAAAATGAAAAGAAATGAAAAAAACTGAAAAAAAATCAAAGAAAAACCCCACCCTCCTCATTATGGCTAGCGTTTGCCAACAATTTAATTAAAAAAAATCCCTCTTCTCATTACGTCATTTAATTTAAAAAAAATCCTCTCCTCATTATACCATTTAATTAAAAACACCTCCCTCTCCTCATTATGGCATTTAATTAAAAAAAAATCTCTCCTCATTATGACATTTAATTAAAAAAACTTCTCTTTCAAGACAAAATATCGATATATATAAATAAACATTAATAATTAATTTGTTAATAAATAAATTAATACATATAACATATGTAATTACAAATCATAATAATAAGCAAAGTTATTTTATTTTAAAAAAATAATATATTTTTGGATGAAATAAGTAATATCATCCAAAAATAGAGTGGCAACTGATATGGCACTGAAAATTCTACTAGTCGAAGCACGAATCTTGATGTCGAAAGCAATCTGAATCTGATTCAAGACTAACTCAGATTAAATTCTTAAAATATAATTGAAAATTTTGTGATATCAGTCGGCTCCTAAATATTAAGTGTTTATAGTCAAATCGAGCGTCTTGACGAACCGGATCTAACAAGCATAAGATCTTCTAATTCTGACTTCATTTGAGCATTTAAATACTTAAAATATATCAGATGATTGAAAAAATCATTTTGAGCCATACGATGGAGTGGTTTGGATTTTGTATGTATTTACAGAAACGTCACTTTTCTAATCTATAAATATTCATTCTTCATGAGAGGTCAAAGAGAAGAGAGAGATGAGGCTTGAAGAATTCCGCATAATCATGCCACCAACGGCCGCGACCACCATCATGGGACATCAGTATTGCCGCTGTCGCCGCCGCCACCGATCACCGTCGCCGCCAACCACGCTCACCGGTCATCACCACCGACCACCGCCGGCCCCCACCATCGGCCACCACCGCTGGCCTCGCTGCGACCATCATTGTCGCTGCTGACCACCACTGTTGGTCACCACCGGACCGCCATCGACTACCACTGCTGCCACTATTGTTATCATCACCGATCACATCATTACCACTGACGGCCATCACTGACACCATCGACCGGCCACGGCTACCACCGCCATACTACCACCTTATACCACCAGATCATCATTGATACGCTATTCACTATCGCTGGGCCACTAACCATCAAAACAAACTACTGTATGCTATTGTCACCGATTCGGGATTTTCAGGAGTTTTCACATACAACCTTGTAATCCTGCTATCGGGAAGATTCAAACTTTGTATTCCAAAGTTGAGATATAGTAAAGCATCTTTACTGGGTTAGGTCTCGTAGTTTTTTACCTTCTTCCTAGGATTTTTCCATGAAAAAATTCTAGAGTGTCTTATTCTCTTTTCAACCATCTGTGTGTGTGATGGATTTCCATACAAAGCTAAGATGTGAATTTTTATTCTACTGCTTTATGTTTTTTTGGCACACAACAAATTTTTTAAAAACCATCAAAATATTTTTTAGATATTTTAAATATATTTAAAAACTATTATGAACTTGCTCTAATCGAGCCTAGCCACAAGTAGCTTGTAGAATTACATCCCTAATATAAATAATTAGCTTGATAAATGGCAGTACGATAAGAATAAAAAATTATAACAATTCTTTGCTTTTAATAAAGTCGTAGTATGAAGCCATCGGAGGGTAAGTAAAGCAAAAGAACTTTATTTCAAAAAAATAAAATTAAAAATTATCTTCATCTTGGCAACATCTCGTACAAAAATGATTTAGATTAGATTATTCTAATTAACTTATAATTATGATGAAGTTCAATATTATTATATTTATTTTGAGATGAATAAAATAAATATAAATTTTGTATATATTGTTGTTATATCAAAATCAAGATATTAATTTTAAAATTATTTTAATTAAAATCTTGCAACGACGTTTCTTTCCATCGCAGGGGGATGAGTAGATGGTGCATAAATTATTATTATTATTATTAGGATCAAATTTTCACTCTTCAAAAGTTTTGCTTATAATTGTCAAAAGATAAAAATAATGAAAAAATAATACAAAATTAAATGCAAATTTAAGATAAAAAATCAAATTAAAGATCATATTTATAGATTCAAGAGCAGAATAGCCTCTACTCTCAAGAGAGCCAAATTTATATGTTAGAATGAATGTGGAGATTAAAAATAATTTGTAAGGAGACAAAAAAGTAATTTGACTATTTCATATAAAAGAAATTAAAAATTCAAGACAAGTAATTGCCCCCGCCCAGTTGTACTTGATTATACCTCCATTTATAGTGATTAACTATAAGCTAAATAGCTAGAGAGAGGGAGGGTGATATGATCCCATATCCTCTAAAGTGCAAATTATAACATACAAAAGAATTACCATTACAATAATCCATTACGTAAGTAATGGAAATAACAATCCAGAACAATATACAATGATAATAGCTCAAATCATTACGTAACCTCTATTCATCTTTATACAGAAATTTCGTGGTAATTATACGAAAGAACAAGGGTAATTACAGAGTACGAAGATTAATGTAATCACCGCTTACAACCAACAAGTTCAAGCCAAGGTCGAACTAAAGCAAACTTACAGCCTTTCAAAAGAAAACTTCCTCACAGAAATAACGGCCAAAGAACAAATGCTCGAAATAACTTCCAGAATAGCTAGTAAAACAAGAAGACTAATAGCATGAGATCAAGATCTCCAACAGAATACACGACAGAGGCAACAGAATATCCAACAGAATAACAGAAATTAGTTACAGAGACAGAGCAAACGAAAACTATAAATAGAGAGGAGAAAAACAAGAAAAGGGTTGAAGAATTTATCTCAAGACTTCTCTGTTCTCCCTCCTCAGTCTCCTTCTCCTTTCCCTAGGCTTTCTCTCCCTCTGCAGCTCAAAACTCACGGTGGAAACCAAAACCCCAAACAGACGGCGCAAATCCCCGGAGCATCCTCCAAATTCTCTCTCAAGTCGGTTCCAGGCATCCTCGTGACATTCTACGGTGGGTTCACTGGATAGATCTTCTCCGGTAAGAATCTCCGGCCATCTCTCCCTAATCTTCTCCATCTCCCTTGGTTTCCCTCAGAAACCCTAGCAGAGACGAACCGGCCAACTGAAAAGGAAAACCAAGAAATGAATTAGGGTTTACTGATTCGATCTAATGAATAGCCGCCGATTGTCATCTGTATCCACTAAGCTCATCCAACGCTCCTTGATCAAAAGCCATATCACACCGACAGGGATTGAACACATGTAATCCACTCAGGATAGCAAGAATCAAAAGCCGCAAGATCGAATAACAAATCCAAGGGTTAGAAATAAACGCGGAAATCTGACAGCTCAAGTAAGAAGAAAAGAAGAACTCGATCCAAGGGAGCCCATCCAACGGCCGAGAAGAAAAGGCGCTAGATCCAACGGGATCTAAAGCTCCGATAACGCTTCTTTAACTCAGCCGGGTTAACTCAATTGGAAAGGGCTTGACTCAATTTCTTGAATCAACTCACACCCAACAGACCCAATTGGAACTGAAATCAGAACCCGAATTATCTAAAACAAAAAAAATCTCTCAATCCTCACTGTATCAGATCAAAGATCAAGAAAAAGAACCTTATCATTGGTGCTCTTGTTGACTTCCCACTCTCGTTGATTCCCACAACTCACACCTACAACACTCAAAAAATGGCAGAAGGAACCAGAAACAATGCCAAAACACTTGAAGCATGTGTTACCAGGCTGAACAACAATGAACAGCAAATGACCTCAATCACTATGGCATTGAATGAAATAGCAAAGAGATCAATAGAAAAGAATAGAAAAACAACCTCAAAACCGTGTATGTGAGGCATCCCTTGATAAATCCTATTCTCCAAACGACACATACACACACACACCCATGGCAATGCATATTAAAATAGATATGCCTGATTTAATGGAGACAACCCTAAAGGTTTGTTCAAAGCACCACTTCCAATACCACATTTATCGGAAGAACAAAAGTTCTTAATTGCCTCTTATATGGATGGACTGCACTTAGGTATCAATATATGCATCTTAATAAGCTACACTCATGGATCAATTTAAAGAACAAGTTATGCGAGATTTGGCCCTTCCCTACACATTTAAGAGGAGAACTAGCTAAGCTTCAACAAAGAAACAACAAGCAAATGCTTTATACCGAGTTTGAAGACCTAGCTAACCAAATGTCGATATCCCAGTGAATTGCTACAAAGTTGCTTTGAATCGTGGCTTAAACCAAATTAGAAGAGAAATCGAGCCCTACAACCTACTTCATTACAACAAGCATTTCAATTGGCCAAGCTAATGGAGGATAGGCTATCGATACAAAGAATACAAGAAATACAGAAAGCAACAAGAAATACAAGAAACACCAACACCTAATCCACCAAATGGCAATCAATATAGCAACAAAGCTCTTAGCCAACTTATGTGCATTCATGAGTGTCAATGAAGAACAAGAATATCAACTACAGCATTATAGTCAACCAGAAATTCAGTGGATACAAGAAAATCCATTAGAAACAAGCTTCAAATATCAGCCTTTTAATCCAGGTTAAGACAGAAGATATATAAGTGTCTAATTATAAATTAGTATACATAGTAAGCAATAATTCTGACCATTGAAGTAGCTTAGAAGTATAATTCAGATAGCCAATTCTCTAAGGCCATCAAACAGTGCAAAGAAGAAATGCCAGAATTAGAAGCAAAGATTGAGGCACAACAAGCTTTCAATACCAATTAAAGAGTCTCAAAGAATTCCCAAAGCAGAAAGTCAACATTACAGCCCTATCTAATAGATGAGTCCAGTTTAGCATACAGAGGTAATCCAGCTACATGATCATGAGCATACAGAGGCAGAAACAATACTACAACAAGGGATAGGTTCTTACATCTACATCAGCAAGAGCCATCCAATTAAGTAGAACAAAAGAAATTATAGCAATCAGATATAGTAATCAGATTGCTACTTTAAGAGTCAGAAGGAGGGAAAGTATCAACAGCAGCCTGAGAAATAGATTGAAGGAACAGAGAAAGCAAATAAAATTGACCTTGAGGACAAGGTCAGTGTGAGGAGGGGAGTAATGATATGATCCCATATCCTCTAAAGTGCAAATTATAACATACAAAAGAATTACCATTACAATAATCCATTACGAAGTTCGTAACGTGAAATAACAATCCGAACAATATACAATGATAATAATAGCTCAAATCATTACGTAACCTCTATTCATCTTTATACGAAATTTTCGTGGTAATTATACAAAAGAACAAGGGTAATTACAGAGTAAAGATTAACAATCGTTACAACCAACGTGTTCAAGCTGGAACTAAAGCAAAGACTACTTACACGGAAAACTTCCTCACGTAAATAACGGCCAAAGAACAAATGCTCAAATAACTTCCTAATAGCTAGTAAAACAAGAAGACTAATAGCATGAGATCAAGATCTCCAAATAATACACAGAGGCAATATCCAAAGAATAACAAATTACAGAGAGAAACTAAAACTATAAATGAGAGGAGAAAACAAGAAAAGGGTTGAAGAATTTATCTCAAGACTGCTTCTCCCTCCTCCTTTCCCCAGGCTTTCTCCCTCTCAAAAAACTCACGGTGGAAACCGCCGGAAAACCCCAAACAGACGGCAAATCCTCGGAGCATCCTCCAAATTCTCTCTCAAGTCGGTTCCAGATCCTCGGGACATTCTATGGGTCTTCACTTTGGATAGATCTTCTGAAGAATCTCCATCTCTCCCTAATCTTCTCCATCTCCCTGCTTTCCCTAAACCCCAGAGACGAACCCACCAAAAGGAAAACCAAGAAATGAATTAGGGTTTACTCGTATTGAAATGCTGCCGATTACATCATATCCACTAAGCTCATCCAACGCTCCTTGATCAAAAGGATCACACCTGGGATTGAACACTGTAATCCACCAGATAGCAAGAATCGAAGCGCAAGATCGAATAACAAATCCAAGGGTTAGAATAAACGCGGAAATCGACGTAAGAAGAAAAGAAGAACTCAATCCAAGGGAGCCCATCCAACGCGGTAGAAGAAAAGGCGCTAGATCCAACGGATCTAAAAGCTCCCGATAACGTTTCCTTCTTTAACTCAGCCGGGTTAACTCACTTGAAAAGGGTTTCACTCTTGACTCAACTCACACACCACAATTGGAGAACAGAGCACTTCAATTCGGATGGAATTTATCACTCAAGCTCATCGTAGACAAGTTAATCACCCTCACCGTAATTACAGATATTAATACATATCAGAGGGAGAGAGAGAGAGAGAGCATGTTCAATTCAATTGATGGATGCTTGATCTTTCCATGCCTCATACCTAAGATATTGCTTGTAACATTCATGATTCTTAGAGTTAATGAATGTATTTATATTTATGTGCAACTTTCACCCTCCAAGTGTTACAATATATTATGAATCTAAATTAGAGCAATAGAGAAGAACCATACTAAATTCAAGAATTAGGAAAAACACTATTTTTTTATTATTTTATTTTCATTTTATATGAAATACTTTAATATTTTTATATCTTATGTTTACATTCTAAAAATAAGAAAAAATATAATAAATTATTCTTCCATAATTTATATATATGTATTACTGTGTATTGATGTATATATAGATGTTATATTTTATCGTGTAATTAATTTATATCAATCCACAGTAAATTACAGTTAATATATAAAAATTATGTATTCATTGACATTAATATTATTTTATTTAAGTCCATAGAGTTATATTTAAATTCAATATATAATAATTTCTCTAATTTTTTTTTAATTATTGAGCATCTCAGCTCTCTACTAGAAGTTATCAAGTGGTTCTTGAGCATTCCTCATTGGAGAATTCTAAGGCTCCGTTTAGCTAAGCTTTTCGGATTCTTAAAAAGTTGGTTTTAACGAGTTTACTGAAAAGCTGTAGTTCAACATATGTTGGCTGAAAAGTTGATTTAAAAGTAGTGAACTGTTTGAATAAAAATAGCTTTTTCAAATTTAGGTTAAACCGGATTAATATTAAAATAAAAACTGACCAAAATGCCCCAACCTCATAATGAGAGATAGCCACAAAAATACGATATTTTATAATTTTAGATTTTACAAAGAGTATATACCAATATATGCATCATAATCTTATATTAATGAAAAAAAAAATTTTACTGACCGCAAACTAAATTATTTTTTGTCCAGAAAAATTTTCAATTAATTCACCAAACCAAATGGCTTCTAGCATATTTTTAGTTCAGTTACTATATATATAAATATCTAATGCTATATATAAAGTTTAGTATATATATCAAAAAACGTAATAGTTTAAATAAAATTGAACCAAAAAAAAATAAAAATATATTGATTTAAACTTTGAAATGCTCTTTTTTAAATTTCTAATCAAAAAAATTAAAAAAATTTTCCTGGATCGATCGATGTACTTTCCATTAGCATATTTTTAACAATTATACATGGTCAATATTTAATTATATTTATTGTTGTAATTATATATAAATATCATTATATTTATTTTAGCCCCAAAAAATACCTTTCAATGAAAGACCAAACAAACTTTTTGTATATTGCAAATTCCATTACAATAATATTAAAATTTTATTTTACCTTCCATAATACTATTACAAAATAAGTTCTCACACATTTTAATTTCTCTCTAGTTAACAAATATTAATAAGTCAACAATTTTAAACTTCTAATCATCTATGGTTTTTAATTGCTTATGAAACAAAGTAATTTTATACTATTAATGAATATTACATAGTCCACATAGAGAATACTTCCCTTCCACTAAATATCAAATTGATACATTTGGCCATTTGAGAAAAACCATCCAAATATTACAAATATAATATTAGAAATTCTGGAAAAAAAATTACAACAAAAAATTTCAGCAATTTACATCACTTAGTAAGTACTACAATTCCATCATTAATTGTCCTCGGTAAACCTGAAATTGATCAGATAGCAATTGAATTACAAATAATGGTTAGTAATTACTATTAAATGAAAAATTCCCTCTTCATCATGTAACAAACAAATATTATCAAATACACATATTGGAAATCATGCCTTACCGATTAGAATGACATAATTGAAGTGCTGATATTATCAGTTCGATCTCTTGACTGGATCAACTGACATCAACATTACTCTTTAGAACATTCAAAATGTACCCTTTCTCACTCATACTTCGGATGAACAAAATTCATTGTCACATTTCTCAAACTCGGATCAATATGTGAATGATGATATGGTCTTATGAAATTATGTATTGCCATTGAAGCCTGAGCGTTGTTTCTTGAAAGAATAAGTTGGCATATCTCGAAGAATTCCCCATTTTTTTTCCAAACACCAAATGTATTCAACACTTAAGTGATGAATGTGCTCATTGAATATCTCACGATGCCTCTAATTGGGCGTGTAATGCGTGTAAAATCTAAGTGATATCTTGTTTACGGATATGGTTTTAAGAAACCCCTTTGTAAGGGTAAGAATCAAGTAATATTTACAACAAACATATTAGTTATGCATGGTGTAAAATAAAAACACAAACGTAATGTGCTAAAATATATAAAGTTATAGCAAGAACTTCTCTAGTTGTTGTTCTTCTTGAACCAACCAATCCATAGGATGTTTCAAGTAACCTTAACAAGTCCTGAAAAATTTCTTGTGACATTCTAAACATATTATAGAATCGGACAGGATGACCATGTAATAATTCTAATACCCACTTATCACCTGTGTGACCTGATGTCATGCATGATTTCTTGTTGTAGTCGTGATAATCATGGATCAAACAAGGATGTTGTCAAAATATTGCAAAATTGAGTTAAAAGTCTGACTTTGTTCAGAATTATCTTTGTCATCTTTGCGAATGTTTTCCATCATCGGACATTCGATAACTACAATAAAATTACGAAAAAGCATTACGCGCGACAATACGATATGAAAGTACAAGATTTCATGATGGAATAATAATTCATATAATGATAGCATCTTTTCTATATTGCATTACCAAAGTAAACTTGTAAAAAAGCGATTTATGATGTGAATAGATGTTAAAAGCGGGTTTCTCTAATATAATTTGTAAACATTCTTTTGCAAAAATAAGAGCTCTTGTAATAGCAAGTAGATGATCATTTTTTTGTTGAGCCTGCCATTTTGTTAGCATGTTTATATAGGAATAATTCATTATTATCAATCGAGAGAGCGATTTACATTTCTGTAGTGAGCGATGCTTATGTTCTTTCTTTTAAATAGGATACTTAGATACCAAAGATACTACCTCAAACTTGACCGGTTGTGTTAACTTTGAGATGACTTCAATGGCATATTTAAGCGATTCCAATAAGCGCTTGAACAAAAAAAGAAAAAAAACCCTTTTCATGTAACTTTCAAAGTTAGAGTTCAGGTTGTTGTAAATGAAAGCTTGTGGTAATGGTTAACATCAACTAAAGCTACCTAATTAACTCCATTTGCTACTTTCTTTGCATACTTACGTTGTGTTTGATTAGTTCAGTTGTGTTGCTTAATACTCTTTGCGCACATTTGCAATGTTGTTTGATTTTTTGTCAAATAGACTTTTAATATGATCTGAGATGCTCAAAGTTCATTTTCTATTAGCTTTCATTTGTTATTTAGGTATAATAGCTGTTCATGGTACAAATGATCAATGAATTTTCAGTTCGGTGTATATCTGAAATTTCTAAACCGACAAAGTTTAAGATCTACTAACCTACTTTTCTTTTAAGTTGTGCAACTTCATGTAGGCTCGTTCTCAACAAAAGTATTGTTTGGCTTTGTATGTGATTTATGGAAATGCAAATCTATGTAACAAATCCAAAGATGGTTTAAAGGCCATGTTTGATTTCCCTGTGGTGTGTAAACTTCATTTCTCTGATTCTGCATTTTAAAGGTGCTAATCCAAAGTATAGTTTAACTTGCTGGGTAAGTGAAAGATAAATTTAAGTTTTTTACATGAAGTTTCTTTGTCCTTATTTCAACATCACTGCTACCCTCATCAGATGTACCCTTTCCAAACATCTTTTCTGGCCTATCCTGAGTTAATATTTAAAACAAAACAAGTATAAGCTTAAAACACATTAAACCTGAATACCCATATGCATGAAGCTATAAAAATGGTGGGGGTCCAAAGAAGGGTTGTCACGAATATAAAGGATTTAACTCGCACTTCGATGACCAAAGTGGAGGTGCTAGCCTAAAACTGAAAATGGGAGAATTCTCCAACCAGCTACATAACTTTTTCATGAAGTCAGGAAGATATGAAAATGCATGCCAAACATTCAGTTGGATCACCGTCCCAATCCAGTCCAACTTGAGTGGACTTTAGATTCAAAATCACCTATAAACTAGAATCAGAAATAAAATTGCTTAAAAAAAAAATTTGTGAAATTTAATTAGTGAATGAAGATTCTGACACACCTAGAGCCAGTTTAGTTAGGCGCACTTAGGATGCATATATTTTTAAAATATAAAAGTAAATATATATCACATTATTTTGATTGTTTGACTAGCTCTAAAGTAAATATAAAAAAAAAATCACTGTATGTTGGATAAAAATTAAGCACACAAAATTGTATCATTATCTTCAATAGCTCCTTAAGTGTTTTCAAATCCAAAGAATCGCATGTGGACGACAAATCACTAGCAGTAGCCATCAGTGACGGCAAATCGTTGAGACCAAAAGCTATTGAAAAAATGTAAAGCATTTCCAGAAGTTTTTTGAGTAGATAATCAGCGCTAATTTTTTGCTTGAAACAAATTGCTAAATAGTTTACCAGGACTTCTTCCTGTCGGATGAGAGCTTCCCTCACACGGTTGAAGCTAATTTGACCCTATCCTGAATCCCTACAGCGGCAAATATACGGAGGTCACGGCAGTAAAGACGAAGATAATGAAATTGAGAATATGAGGACGAGGTCGGCGAAGAGGAAGAGGGCAAAGGAAAAATGAGTGGTTTTAAATCCAAGAGAAGGTTTCAGATGTGAACAGAAAATGTGGTTTAAGATGTGAACGGAAAATGAGTGAAACGCACCTGCCAAAGCTGTGGAAGAAGAACTGCTCGGGAGATGCTCGGGAGATGCGCGAGAGCTGCTCGGGATATGAATGGTTTGGCACCACCTCCGTCGGGCATGAAAGATGAGCGGACAGGAGGAGCAGTTACAGGTAAAGTTAGGTAGTAAGGGGACTGTGGTGGAGTGGAGTGAGGAGGTACTGACATTTTTCTTTTAAAGCGGAGAGCAGCGTTTTATTCAGCGTTAAAAAGGGAAAAGAGCTTTACTAAAACGCAGGTTGAGAGAAAGTGGGTATTCAAACAAGTATCAAAAAATTCTCCGGATGAATGGTTTGAATCCGAATTTTTTTGTACTTGTTTGAATACCTACTCTCAACGCGTTAGTAAAAAAGATCTCGGTTTTCGCTGCTCACGACTCGTTTTCGAAAAAAATGTCAAAACCCTCTCCTCCCACTTTTCACACCAACACCTGGTCCTCAAATCCATCTCATGCCGGTGCATGCTCTCGGCAGCTCAGTTTCTTCCGCTTTGCCAGGTGCGTTTAAACTCATTTTCCGTTCATCTTAAACCATTTTCTGCATCTCGAAACCTTCTCTTGGATTTAAAACCACTCATTTTCCTTTGCCCTCTTCCTTTGCCGACCTCGTCTCATATTCTCATTTCATTATCTTCGTCTTTGCCGTTGACCTCCATTATATTTGCCGCTGCTGCATGAGATGAGGGTCAATCAGCTTCAAATCCGTGAGGGAAGCTCTCATCCGACAGGAAGAAGTCCTGGTAAACTATTTAGCAATTTGTTTCAAGCGAAAAAATTAGCGCTGATTATCTACTAAAAAACTTCTGGAAATGCTTTACATTTTTCAATAGCTTTGGTCTCAACGATTTGCCGTCACTGATGGCTACTACTGGTGATTTGTCGTCCACATGTGATTCTTTGGATTTGAAAACACTTAAGGAGCTATTGAAGATAATGATACATTTTTGTGTGCTTAATTTTTATCCAACATACAGTGATTTTTTTTTATATTTACTTTAGAGCTAGTCAAACAATCAAAATAATGTGATATATATTTACTTTTATATTTTAAAAATATATGCATCCTAAGTGCACCTAACTAAACTGGCTCTAGGTGTGTCAGAATCTTCATTCACTAATTAAATTCCACAAATTTTTTTTTTTAAGCAATTTTATTTCTGATTCTAGTTTATAGGTGATTTTGAATCTAAAGTCCACTCAAGTTGGACTGGATTGGGACGGTGATCCAACTGAATGTTTGGCATGCATTTTCATATCTTCCTGACTTCCTGAAAAAGTTATGTAGCTGGTTGGAGAATTCTCCCATTTTCAGTTTTAGGCTAGCACCTCCACTTTGGTCATCGAAGTGCGAGTTAAATCCTTTATATTCGTGACAACCCTTCTTTGGACCCCCACCATTTTTATAGCTTCATGCATATGGGTATTCAGTTTTAATGTGTTTTAAGCTTATACTTGTTTTGTTTTAAATATTAACTCAGGATAGGCCAGAAAAGATGTTTGGAAAGGGTACATCTGATGAGGGTAGCAGTGATGTTGAAATAAGGACAAAGAAACTTCATGTAAAAAAACTTAAATTTATCTTTCACTTACCCAGAAGTTAAACTATACTTTGATTAGCACCTTTAAAATGGCGTAATCGAGAAATGAAGTTTACACACCACAGGGAAATCAAACATGGCCTTTAAACCATCTTTGGATTTGTTACATAGATTTGCATTTCCATAAATCACAGCTACAAAGCCAAACAATACTTTTTGTTGAGAAACGGAGCCTTACATGAAGTTGCACAACTTAAAAAGAAAAAGTAGGTTAGCAGATCTTAAACTTTGTCGGTAGGTTTAGAAATTTTTGTATATACACCGAACTCTGCAAAACTCAGTTGATCATTTGTACCATGAATGACTATTATACCTAAATAACAAATGAAAGCTAATAGAAAATGAACTTTGAGCATCTCAGATCATATTAAAAGTCTATTTGACAAAAAATCAAACAACATTGCAAATGCGCAAAGAGATTGGTATTAAGCAACACAACTGAACTAATCAAACACAACGTAAGTATGCAAAGAAAGTAGCAAATGGAGTTGATTAGGTAGTTTTCGCTTGATGTTAACACAAGCATTACCACAAGCTTTCATTTACAACAACAACTGAACTCTAATAGCTTTGAAAGTTACATGAAAAGGGTTTTTTTTTTTTTGTTCGCGGCATTGGAATTGCTTAAATATGCCATCGAAGTCATCTCAAAGTTAACACAACAGGTCAAGTTTGAGGTAGTATCTTTGGTATCTAAGTATCCTATTTCGTAAAAGAAAGAACATAAGCATCGCCACTACAGAAATGTACTGCTCTCTCTTCCGAATAATAATGAATTATTCATATATAAACATGCTAACAAAATGGCAGGCTCAACAAAAAAAATGATCATCTACTTGCTATTACAAGAGCTCTTATTTTTGCAAAAGAATGTTTACAAATTATATTAGGAGAAACCTGTTTTAACATCTATTCACATCATAAATCGCTTTTTACAAGTTTACTTTGGTAATGCAATATAGAAAAGATGCTATCATTATATGAATTATTATTCCATCATGAAATCTTGTACTTTCATATCGTATTGTTGCGCTAAACGTAATGCTTTTCGTAATTCTTATTGTAGTTATCAGGAATGTCCGATGATGGAAAACATTCGCTTGAAGATGACAGTGATAATTGCTGAAGGTCTGTGACAAAATTTTAACTCAATTTTGCAATATTTTGACAACATCCAGTTTGATCCATGATTATCACACTATACCGAATAAAGAAACCATGCATGACATCAAGTCACGTGTGATAAGTGGGTATTAGAATTATTACATCATCCGTCCGATTCTATAATATGTTTAATGTCACAAGAAATTTTTCGTGACTTGTTTACTCAAACATCCTATGGATTGGTTGGTTCAAGAAGAACAACAACTAGAGAAGTTCTTGCTATAACTTTATATATTTTAGCACATTACGTTTGTGTTTTTATTTTACACCATGCATAACTAATATGTTTGTTTGTTAACTAGGCAAATATTACTTAGTAGATGCTGGTTACCCTTTACAAAGGGGTTTCTTAAAACCATATCCAGAAACAAGATATCACTTATTTTACATGTACACGTCCAATTAGAGGGCATCGTGAGATATTCAACAGAGCACATTCATCACTTAGAAGTGTTATTGAGCATACATTTGGTGTTTGGAAAAAAAATGGGGAATTCTTCGAGATATGCCAACTTATTCTTTCAAGAAACAACGTCTCATAGTTGTGGCTTCAATGGCAATACATAATTTCATAAGACGACATCATTCACATATTGATCCAGAGTTTGAGAAATGTGATGCTGATGAATTTTTTGTTCATCCGTAGGCATGAGTACGAGCGGGTACATTTTCGAATGGGAATAAGTGAAGTTGATATGCGTAAAAGAGATCAACTTGGATAATATGCACTTCAATTACATTCTAATCCAGCGCGATTTTCAATAGTGTATTTGATAATATTTGTTTGTTATGATGAAGAGGGAATTTTTCATTTAATAGTAATTACTAACCATTATTTGTAATTCAAGATCCGATCAGTTTACCGGGACAATTAATGATGGAAGACTTACTCATGTAAACCGCTGAAATTTTTTTGTAATTTTTTCCAATTTCTAATATTATATTTGTAATATTTGGATGGTTTTTTCTCAAATGGCCAAATGTATCAATTTGATATTTAGTGGAAGGAAGTATTCTATTATGTAATATTCATTAATAGTATAAAATTACTTTTGTTTCATAAGCAATTAAAAACCATAGATGATTAGAAGTTTAAAATTGTTGACTATTAATATATGTTAACTAGAGAGAAATTAAAATGTGTGAGAACTTATTTTGTAATAGTATTATGGAAGGTAAAATAAAATTTTAATATTATTGTAATTTGCAATATAGTTAAGCAAAGTTTGTTTTGGTCTTTCATTGAAAAGTATTTTTTGGGGCTAAAATAAATATAATGATATTTATATATAATTACAACAATAAATATAATTAAATATTGACATAATTGTTTGTTAGAAATATGCTAATGGAAAGTACATCGATCAGGGGAAAATTTTTTTTAATTTTTTTGATTAGAAATTTAAAATGTGAAGAGCATTCAAAAGTTTAAATCAATATATTTTTATTTTTTTTTTTGGTTCAATTTTATTTAAACTATTACATTTTTTGATATATATACTAAACTTTATATATAGCATTAGATATTTATATATATAGTGACTGAACTAAAAATATGCTAGAAGCCATTTGGTTTGGTGAATTAATTGAAAATTTTTCTGGACAAAAAATAATTTAGTTTGAGGTTAGTAAAAAATTTTTTTCATCAATATAAGATTATGATGCATATATTGGTATATACTCTTTGTAAAATCTAAAATTATAGAATATCGTATTTTTGTGGCTATCTCTCATTATGAGGTTGGGGCATTTTTTTCGCTTTATTTTAATATTAATCGGTTTTAACCTAAATTTGAAAAACTATTTTATTCAAAGCTTCACTACTTTAAATCAACTTTTCACCAACATATAGAACTACTTTTCAAGAACTTTAAAACCAACTTTTAAGAATCCAAAAGTTTTAAAATAAACTGAGCCTAAGTTACCACTTGAATATTAAAAATGCCTTTGAATTTTCATTTTTATTTTTTCTAATTTTTTGTTGTAAAATATTTTAGATTTTTCTAAATAAAAAATTAAAATATTATATCATTTTGAACATTTCTTTTGATAAAAAAAATAAAAATTTTGACTTCAAACAAATATTAGAAATTGAAAAAAGTGTTCATAGTAGTTGAAATTTTGTTTATCATAACTTTTTATTGTTTGTTTCATAAATAAAAAATAAATTTGAATATTTTTTTGTAATAGTTGTATAGAATATAGTATTAAGCACTTAGTCTTTAACACATGCCTTAATATGTTGGAGTCTATTTGAAATCAAAATTCTTATATTTTTTTTTAATATTTTTTATTACTAAAATATGTTTATTTAGTTTATCTTTCATCTATTTTTAAATTTTAAAAAATCAGTCAACTTATTGGATCAAAACTATTGTAGAAAATGATATATAATATTGTGAAGTTATTTGAACTAATAAACTAAGCAATTATTTACGGCCTTCATAATTTTATTGGCTATGCATATAATTAAATAACTTACAATTTTTATTTTTCTTGATATTCTGTTTTTTATATTTAATTTCTATATATTATTTGTAATTTTAAGATACAATAATTATAATAATATTTTAATATATATTCGTATATTATATTTTAAATAATAGATATATCTTATGTCTATATTATTTTTAAGTGTTTGTTTAAATGAGTTTGAAAAGCATGAGGTTACTTTGATAAGATATAAGCAAAATTTATAGTTCATTTGTAAATATCCAAGAAAATAAATGTGCATTTTCTTTATTCTAAATTATCATAGCACAAATATAATTGACATTTTGCTTCAAGTTTGGGCCGACAATTGGCCCAGTAAATTTAGCCCAAACAAATAAATAAAAGCCTGTGTTCATAAAGCCCAACAACCTTCTTTGATCCGTTTAATTAAATGACAGTGGAAACAAAGTTTCCAAATACTTTTTTTTTTTTTTTTTGAATTTTAGCTTTTATATCATATTGATTATATATTTATTTTATTTACAATAAAATTATTCCGATCATTTTATGACTTATCCGTATGCTACTTTTTTTTCTAACATAATTATAAGTTTTGCATTATGTTAGACAATTTTTTTTAACTTAATTTTATTAAATAAAATCTATATTACTCTAATATAAAATAAAGTATTTTCTTTAATATTTAATTTAAAATTATTTTATTAATACAAAATTTTATTTGAAAGTTTAGTACCTTACACATTTAACTTATAAATCTTGAACAATATAAACTAATTTGTAGTGCTACTTGAAAATATGATGATGTTTATATAAAATAACAAATAAATGTATTATCAATAAATTTTATTATGATTAATATATTTTTATTATTTTGATAATTTATTTTATCATTACTTGTTCCATTTAATATTTTTTATAGATATTATTATGTGGTAGAACATTTGTGATGATAGAGAATTTATTTAATGTCTTATTTTATATAAAGATCAAAATATATATCGATAAGTGAAGTGTTATAAGATATATAAGAGTTTTATGTAAAACAAAAAAACTAAAAATGAGAAAAACTATGGGGCCTAACTTGGTTGACATAATTCCAATAACATATATTTGAGGTTACAAAATTTTCCCTTCCTATAATTGGAGAAGGTGTTGATACAAGTAACACATTTAAATTATGTGGAATGAACTTCATTATAAAAGTATAAAAGCCTCATAGAGTTTTTTTTTAAGAAGTAAGACTGGTCGGTTTGACGCTTTCTCAATTTCTAAATCGTCGTTTTGGATAATCCAAAAAATCGATCCATTTAAAATTTTACATAAACCGAACTGATCCAATTCGAAATTTTTTCAAATTTTCTATTAAGTTAAAAAAAAATCAAAAATTTATGCTAAGATTAGAGAATGGTAAGTACTAAGGACAAGTTAAGTTCAATATGAACATCATAGCTATTAGAGCCAACATAATCATCATGAGTAACAACAAAGCCAAAAAGGCACCAGCCAAAGAAGCTTACACAGCCAACCAGCAAAAAAGGGAGAAACAAACATGAACAACCCGAAACAATACTGCACCCCTCAAAGAACACCAACATACTAACAATACAAAACCCAGATGATCAAATAAAGGAGCCACGACCACAAACAGCCAACCAATAGCAAAAGATCCAAATGCGTCGAGAAGAAAATCTGCAACCAAGAGAAGCTGAATGTAGAAAAGAAGAGGTCAACAACACAGAAAACTAGCAAACCAACCTCAAAATAAAAAGGCATGCAACCCAGTCAAACCAGCAAACTAAAGAGCCAACACCACTTGCAAAAAAAAAAAAAAAAAAAATTAAAGATTAAATTAATATATATTTGTATCTTATATTTTAAATAATAGATATATCTTATGTCTATATTATATTATATCGATATTGTGTATTTGTTCATGTATTTTTAAGTGTTTGTTTAAAAGAGTTTGAAAAGCATGAGGTTACTTTGTAAGATATAAGCAAAATTTATAGTTCATTTGTAAATATCAAAAAAATAAATAAACGTGCATTTTCTTTATTCTAAATTATCATAGCACAAATATAATTGACATTTTACTTCAAGTTTGCTCCGACAATCTGGCCCAGTAAATTTAGCCCAAAGAAACAGATAAAAGCCTGGTTTCATAAAGTCCAACAACCTTGTTTGATCCGTTTAATCTGATAGTGGAAACAAAGTGTCCAATACCTCTTCTTCTTCTTTTTTTATAGATTTTAGCTTTTATATCATATTGATTAATTAATTATTTTATTTACATTATAATTATTCCGATCATTTTATGACTTATCCGTATGCTACTTTTTTTTCTAACATAATTATAAGTTTTCCATTATGTTAGACATTTTTTTAACTTAATTTTATTAAATAAAATCTATATTACTTGAATATAAAATAAAATATTTTCTTTAATATTTAATTGAAAATTATTTTATTAATATAAAAATTTATTTGAAAGTTTAGTACCTTACACATTTAACTTATAAATCATGAACAATATAAACTAATTTGAAGTGCTAGTTGAAAATATGATGTTTATATAAAATAACAAATAAATGTAGTATCAATAAATTTTATTATTATTAATATATTTTTATTATTTTGCTAATTTATTTTATCAATACTCCTTCCATTTAATATTCTTCATAGATATTTTTATGTGGTAGAACATTTGTAATTATAGAGAATTTATTTAATGTCTTATTATACAAAGATCAAAATACATATCAATAAGTGAAGTGTTATAAGATATATAAGAGTTTTATTTAAAAAAAAAAAACTAAACATGAGATAAACTATGGGGCCTAACTCGGTTGACATAATTCCAATAACATATATTTGAGGTTACAAAATTTTCCCTTCCTATAATTGGAGAAGGTGTTGATACAAGTAATACATTTAAATTATGGGGAATGAACTTTATTATAGAAGTCAGAGGAGCCTCATGACATAGAGTTATCTTTAAGAAGTACGAGTGTGCAATCGGTCGGTTTGGATAGATTGGTTTCTCAATTTCCTAAACCATTCAGATTTGGAATCTAGAATCTAAAAAGTCGATCCGTTTAAAATTTTACATAAACCGAACCGATCCAATCCAAAATTTTTTCAGATTTTCAGTTCGGTTTAAAAAAATCAAAAAATTATGCAAAGATTAGAGAATGGTAAGTACTAAAGATAAGTTAAGCTAATATGAACATCATAGCTATTAGAGCCAACATAATCATCATGGATAACAACAAAGCCAAAAAAAGGCACTAGCCAAAGAAGCCTATGCAGCCAACCAGCAAAAAAGGGGGGAAACAAACCCGAACAGCCCTAAACAACACCACACCCCCTCAAAGAACACCAACAGACCAACAGCACAAAACCCAGAGGACCAAATAAAAAGCCACGGCCACCAATAGCCAACTAGCAAGAAAGATCCAAATGCACCAAGAAGAAAATCTGCAATCAAGGGAAGCTAAATGCAGAAAAGAAGAGGTCAACGACATAGGAAACCAGCAAACCAACCCCAAAATAAAAAGGCATGCAGCCCGGCCAAACCAGCAAATTAAAGAGCCACCACCACTTGCAAAAAAAGAATAAAACTAAGATTCAAAGTATAAGGCAAAGAAGGCTTAGGCTCAGACCGAAAGAAACATCAAGTGAAATCATTTAGCAAATGGGGCAATAAAATATGTGAGCATCCAACTTCCAAGAAGGTTTACAATCACATAAGATGCTACTAGCCAAAGAAAAGAACTATATGAATATCATAGCCATCATAGTCAATATAAGTAACGAAGACAGCAACAAAGAATAAAAATTATGAACATCCAACATCCAATAAGGTATACAATCATATAAGATGCACCATCCAAAGAAAAAAGCTATATGAACATCATAGCCATTAGAGCCAACATAAGCATCATGGGTAATAACAAAGCCAAAAATGCACTAGCCAAAGAAGCCTACACAACAAACCACCAAAAAGGAGAAACCAAGAAGATAAAGGCACCAGCCAAGCCAATAAAAAGACTATCCAGCAAAAGAATAAAGAGGCTCAGAACAAAACATCCAGAAGCCAGATTCAGCTAACAAGGGGGAAACAAACTTGAACAGCCCAAAACAACACCACACCACTCAAAGAACATCAATAGACCAACAAAACAAAACCTAGAGGATCAAATAAAGGAGCCACGACCACCAATAGCCAACCAACAAAAAAGTTCCAAATGCACTAAGAAGAAAATCTACAAAGAAGGGAAGCTAAAAGCATAAAAGAAGAGGTCAACAACACAGGAAACCAGCAAATTATAACGCAGTTGGGCGGCCGAGGGAAATTTGCTTTGCGAGAAGAGAATATGGCCTTAGGCCTTAGGACGAGATGGGGATTCACTTCGGGAGAAGCCGAGAAGTCAAGAAAGTCAAAAGCTGAGATCAAGAGGTGAGAAGAGAAAGAAGAGAATAAGGATTAACACGAGGCTAGGGCCCATCGCAAACAGACAAAGAGAATAAAGCTAGTGGTGAGTTGTGACTTATGAGTGCGGGATTAATTTTTATTTTTATGTGAGTCACGGACTCACGACCCTCGACTCTCAACCCATCGACGGCCACGGGCCATTGTAGACCCAATTTGAAATTCAGTTTAATCAGTGTTTTGGAATTAAAAAATTTTGAACCGATCCACAAACCAATAACCAAAAATAGGTAAAATTAAAATCAAAATCCATATAAAAAATATCAAATTGATCCAAATTAGAAGATTCAATTCGGTTTGATTTGGATTTTCAATTTTAACCGAAGAATGCACACTCCTATTAAGAAGTGTGTTTATAGTCTACTTAGTTATCCCCTCTGAGGAGAAGAGGTCACAACCAACTCTATCACCTATCAACACTATAATATAATTATGATTTTGACATTAAGAATTAGAGTTGATGTTGATAGCTTGCATCGATCTCATTTATAATGGCATGTGTAGACATTGTGAGTGTTGGCATGTGATACAGTTGGTAGGCGTCATCCACAATGTAAATGACATGTATTAACTTTATAAGTGATGATATGTGTCGATGAAATTCATCAATCTTATAGGTGATGGCATGCATTAATGGTGTCCTTCAACAATATAAGCAACAATATGCATTAATGTTGTTGGCAATTGTGAATGACTAAGTTAGCAGGTGTTGATGCAGCTAGGTGACATGGGTCAGTTGGGCACTATGATTAGAAAATCATACTTTAGTGAGGATAATCATAAGATTGTAAGAGAACGAGAATTGTTGGGCAATTGTAATCAAGTGAAAAAGTTTAATGATCACAGTCAGGTGATGGAAAATAAGTGATTATAGCTGAACATGTGTAATTGGGTGACAATAGTTGAGCAACTATAGATAGCCATTAAAAGTCAAGCGATCGTAGTCAATTATTGGAAGTTGGAAACTATTATAAATAGGTGTCAAATTATGAGTGAGCATAATTAATCATTAAAGAATAGATGTCATAGTTGGCCAAACAAAAAAGGTTGGGTGATTATAATTAGACGATAAAAAATGAATGATGTTAACTTGACGTCAAAAAATATAAAAGCATAGTTGATCATTGAAGGATAAGAGGCCATAATTGGGTGATGGTGGTCTTAATGTCAAAGTTTGAGTGAATGTAATCAAACATTAATAGTTTGATGAGGGTGGTTAGGTGATTATAGTTGGGTAATGAAAATCAAGTAATTATAATTGACCATCAAAGGTTAGGCAATCATAGCCAAGTGATGAATGTTAGGTGACTATAATCAAGCATCAGAGGTCAGACAACCATAATTAGCTCTTATATTTGAATGTCATTAATAATGTGATGACAATAGTTTGGTAATGATGCTTCATGATTCTTCAAGTTGTAGAACTCTCTTGAATCTTTGCTCCCTCCCTAACAACCAATAACTTCATATAAGGAATGAAAGCCTATTTATAGATAGTTGCATAATCTATAAATTTCACCAAAATTTAAAACACTCTATCAAATGGCCTAAGTGATTCCCTAGATCATACAATATTTTTTAAGTGTTTAACTGCCACTATGTCAAAATCAAGTGATCTTAGACTTATTAAATTCATCTCAGCAATACAACTGATTTGACTATAAGCTTATAAAATTTGGAGATCATTTGATCCTCCGATTAACATCTTAAAGTCTCCAGTTATGCTTTAAGTGCTTGTTTTAAGGCTTGGGCTTAGATTGGATCACTTTATATGTTGTTCAAATTATAATGACAAGTCATTTAGTTTAAATATAACTTTATTAAAATTCTAAAGTAAGTTTACCTTTATTGTTTAAAAATAAATCTCAAGCAACCAAAAGTTTTATGACATAAAATTATAATTTTAAAGAAATTATGAGGCACAACCACACCTTAGATATCAGCATGAACTTTCCCTCAGGGTGATGAACCAAGTATAACCTTCACATAATTTTAGCCATTATTAGAGCTTGTGCAATGATTGGAGCAAAAAATATTGAAAATATTACGCTCAAAATTAGTTGTAGAGGCCCATTATTGTTCGAAAGTGCCAAAATTAGAGCCAAGATAACAAAAAATAGTCATATCACCAAAAATGTTAAAATCATGCCAAATGGAGGCTAGAACGGTCATCAATGCCAATATCAACATTGGAGTGCTTGTGTAGCTGCTCACACATTTACACTCACAAGATCATGTAGCCATGTGTATAATTGTACACAACCTCTTTGATAAATAAGATCATTTTAAACCATTCTAAAGTATAATACTCACTAGCTTCATTGCTTAATTATCACACTAGCTATATTTTTTATGTACACCCATCTTAAGCCTAAAGCTTGCACCACCATTTTAACACCTTTTTTTATATCATTTTAGAGGTTAAGAAGCTATCCACACTAGTAGGGTGCAATCCCTTGGTGTCTACACTATACCATGTCAATAGGGCAAGTAAATAAGTTAGAGATTAGAACATTTATCAAGAATCTAATTTTGCTTCATTTGAAGTATGAGATGGATAGAATGGATGTACTATCAAAGAAGATATATGTCCACATAAGTAGGGATCAGAACATACTTGACATTGAGTCTTATTAAATGATGCTTTAAGGATTCCTACAAAGATAGAGTCTTTATAAAGGAGCATAGGGGTCATGCTAGCTTAGTTGCACTAACTCCTCTTTTTATTTCTAGATAGAAGTTAAGCACTAAGTTAGATTTGGATATTTTAGTTGCTACCTAACTAGAGGAATGTTGGTCATGTATCTAAAGATAAATAACGGTTTGAGGAGTATATGGAAGCAAATAATGAGCATTTTTAGTAGACTAGTTTCATCACGATGAATCATTTTGAGGACCTCTTGAAGCTAAGGGCATGGTCATCAACATGGTTGAACTCCATTGACATTAGTAATTCAAGTAAATCATTCAAATATAGAAATTAAATAATGTCACAGACAATGACTTATATTTGACTTATTTCATTAAATGTATTTTCTCAAAGGTGGTTAGAATTTTACATTGCCAAAAGGGATAAGAGACAAACATAATATGAATTTTTGATAAATTTGAACTTATTAAAGATGAGAGTAAATTCAATATGTGTGTGGCTAAGGTAAATCAACCTAAGAAAGTTTGTGATAAGCTTCATCATAAGACAAAGATAGAACTATTATATGGGGTTCAAAATTATGTCAACTAATCCCTTCACTCAATTATGGTGCTAGACAGCCACATGAAAGAAATTGAGGTAAGCCATAAGTGTGGTATTGAGAATTTTTAGATTGGAAAAAGAGTTATGATGAAAGCTTTCAAGAGGATAAAGGAGTTTAGTAAGAAGATGGATGGCAACACGGCCTACCAATTGTGATGAATGTAAAGAATGTTACACTTGAATTTGAGAAGCTAAGTTAAGTGCAGGGGAGAGGATCTCATTACTAAAACTAATTGAGTTTAAAGTATAAAGTTTCATTTAAAAAAACTAATATATTTAATGAATGCATAGTTTTATTTTTATTATACAAATAGATTTTACTAAACTTCCCTAAATTCATTATAAAATAAATAAATTTGAATGGCTATACTCAACATGTTTTAGACACATGTTCATATATATTTTTTGGTCCAGCGAGAGGCCCATATGGATTTGGGAACAAGTTTAGGCAAAATTATGTGCAACATGAGGTAGCCTAAAGTACACTATAAATAGATAGAAGAATAAATAAAATAAAGCCTCCAATTGTGGCGACATGGAGAACTCACTAAAAATTGGTGGCTCAATCTTTCCATTATGAGCATGGAAAAATAATAGTTAGTCCCAAAGTATATATTTTTATATAGTTTGATGATTTGAAGTATTAACTTTCAAATATCTATTGTAAAAAAATGTTGAAAAGAGAGCTTACAATGATAGAGTTGCACATGTGCACGCACCAATGCAAGGAGGAGCAATAATATATTGATAGTAAATCTAGACAAGCATGTGAGAATTATAAATTTTTTATTTAAAAAATATATTAAAATTTACAAGTAATTGTTACTAATAGTGAAATTTTATAGGATGATACATGTGTTTTAGGATATACAAAGTCTACTATATGAAGGGGAATAATCTTCTTAATGAAATGATTTGGATTTGTGGTAGTAAGCAACGAGAAAAAAGAAAAAAAATGATGGATTTAGATACCAGGATTTTAGGGCCCAACAAAATGATACCTAATCTCTCCAAAACATCTTATTTTTGCTCATCAAGAAGTACTATTGAGTAGGTGATGTGAAGACATATAATTCCATTTGCTAAAGATATAAACATTGATATGATGGTGATGTAGGCTGAGATGACTACATTGAACTAGTAGTAAAGTAAGGAAAAGGGAGAGTAGATAATTGGAGATGAGGATGAGTGTGTGGAGGATCAAGAAATGGAGGATGAGAACTGAGAGTCTATTAGAAAAATACATTTTTTATAGTTATATTATATTTCTATCACTTATAATATTTCATAACAATATTTAATCAATTATCTTTTTCATATTATGAAATCATTTTTGTTTTTGTGTTAAAGATATGAAATCATTTTAGTTTAATGTCAATATATTTATAATTTAAATGTAATGTGATGCTACTAATTAATGTGATTATGATGTTGTGATTGTATATGTAAGTACTATACACCAGTAAGTAAAAAAGTGCACTTTTTTAATTATAGTACAAATTTTTGGTAGCTTTTCGTTAATATGATCAATATATCTCATTGAGCCATATTAAAGTTGTGAAAGTCTATGTCGATATTTTTAGCAGAACTTACAATGGTTATGTCATTGAAAAATTTTCAATGGAATTTCTTTAATAAGACACCAAAAAAATTCGCCAAAATTTCTACCATTAGCCCCATCCAATGTTGTTCATCAAATTATGTTATCTAAATTTGGTAGAAAATTCACTTGAATTCCATCATAAATCATTTTTGGTGAATTTTTTGTTTAACAAAAACCTTTTTGGATGCCATTTTTTTGGTATGGAATAAATTCCACCAAAAATTGAATTTTCAGAAAAATTTAATTTTTTTTCTATAGTAATTATTATTTTTCTTGTAATGTCATTTTAATTAACCTTTGATTATATAGTGCAGAAATATTAATTCATTTAGTCCCTTCATGCTTACTAAATAATGTATTAATTCAAATATGTGCATCTTGATGATTTAGATGCAATGATTTGGTTGATTTCATAAAACAACAACTTAATAAAATATTTTATATGAGTGATTGTCTCATGCATAAAAAACTACATGCATAAATTTCACATAAGGCATCCATGATTTGGAGATCTTACTTGTTCACATGTAACTTTTTTATGGCAACAAGTGTAAAACAACTCGCAAAACTTGAATCTAAGGTTGTGATATGGTGCAGGGCATCTTGGTGTAATGCTCTAACCTATAGCTCTAATAACTTTGGGGTTTAGAGTTTAGGTCAACTAGGTAAAATTTAGTTGGGTAGACCAAATAACAACTTAGGCCAAACATGGGTGGCGACTTTGTGCCTTCATATAGTTTACTTTAAATTGAGTTGAGTTAGACTAGGGCCCATTGAACAAACCTAGCTAACATATATTTATAGGAGTTCTTGGTGGGTGAGGTAATGCTTTATGATTATGCAACCACTTTAGGCTCATATGGATTTGGGAACAAGTTTAGACAAAATTATATGCAACATGAGGTAGCCTAAAGTACACTATAAATAGATAGAAGATAAACAAAATCAAGCTTTCAATTGTGGGGACATGGGGAACTCACTATAAGTAGGTGGCTCAATCTTTCCATTCTGAGCATGGAAAAAGAATAGTTAGTCCAAAATATAGATTTTTTATATAGTTTGATGATTTAAAGGATTAACTTTCAAATATCTATTGAGCAAAATGTTGAAAAGAGAGCCTACAATGGTAGAGTTGCACATGTGCACATAACAATGCAAGGAGGAGCAACAGTGGATTGATAGTAAATCTCAACAAGCATATGTGAGAATTATACAATTTTTATTTTTTATTTTAAAAAGATATTAAATATTTACAAGTAATTATTACTAATAGTGAAACTTTATATAATGAATATATGTGTTTGAGGATATATAAAGTCTAATATCTGAAAGGGAATAATCTTCTTAATGAAATGATTTTGATATGTGGTAGTAAGCAACGAGAAAAAAGAAAAAAAGGATGGATTTACATACTAGGCTTTTAGGGCCCAACAAATGATACATAGTCTCCCCAAAACATCTTATTGTTGCTCATAAAGAAGTACTATTAGAATTAACACCCTCAAACTTGATGATGGCCAGGTTACGGAGGACCCGGTTTTAATCAACCAAGCTTTTATGAACTTCTTTCAACAGAAGTGGAGGGCACATCCTATTACCACCAACAATTGGCCTTCCTTTCGAAATCGCACCATCTCACCTCAGTGCGTGATCTGGCGGATGAGGATACTAATGAGGTTGAAATATGGGAGGTCAAATCGGGAGCTAATGCACGTATTGATGGCCTCACAACATCCTTTTACAAACACTTTTGGAGGATTATTGGCCAAGATGTTGTGGCGGCTATCAAGGAGTTTTTTGTAGTGGCACTATGATTCCTCAATGGAAGGAAACCTTGGTTGTTCTTATATCTAAGTCCTCCAATGCTGATTGTCGCAAAATATAGACCCATAAGCCTTTGTAGAGAAGCTTACAAAGTCATAGCAAAGATCCTTGTACCTGAAAACATTCTACCAAATCTCATCTCTGAAGAGCAGGGTGCATTTGTGCCTTCTAGATCTATCTCCCACCACTGCTTGGCGGCCCAAGAAATCATGAATAAATTCCAACACTCCACCTCAAAGGAAGGTTTTATGGCAATTAAAATTGACATGGAACAAGCATACGACAAAATGAGTTGGGAAACCTTAGCCATCATCCTACAGAGATTTGGATTACCTATGAAGTTTGAATTGGCTCCTCCAATTTCCTCGCCTTCCTTCTCCCTTTTGTTAAATGGGCAAAGAACCGGTGGATACAAGCGAGTGGCGGCTTCCGACAAGGGTGCCCGTTATCTCCTATCTTTTATCCTTTGCTCAGGCGCTCTCTTTAGCCATCAAGCAACATGGTGTTGAATTTGGTGTGCCTATTGCCAGGGGAACACGCATATCACACCTTCTCTATGCGATGACATTTTATTCACCAAAGCTTCCATGGCTCCATAAAGGTGTCCTCCATATTAGAAAAATTATCAGTGGCGAGGATATCAATGCAACCAAAATCGTCATAGTTTTCAAAGCCACACATAGATGGAAGGTCAACGAATCACCGTGAGGAAGAGTGGAGGAGCTTGATTACTTGGGCATCAAGCTTGCCATGAGGAAGTTAAAAGCAGATTTTCATCAACTCCTCCAAAGGCTAGAGACAAAATCAGCTCTTGGGAGTTAGACACCTTTCAATGGCGGACTTACACTCATAAGGACATCCTTCGTGCATCTCTATGTACCAAACAACCCACACCGTAATTCCCAAGGGAATTACTGGAGGATTGAAAAGCTTGCTAGGAACTTCCTTTGGCAAGGAAACAACAACCATCATTGCATACACTATGTTGCTTGGAACAAAATCGCATGCCAACCAACAAAGGAGGCCTTGGACTACACATGGTCAAATGGAATGGACCCTTAAGGGCTAGAATGGCTTGGGAATTCCTCTCTAAACCCACCAAGCTCCACAAGTGTTTGATCGAGAAGTATGGGTTGGACCCATGGCATAGGAACCCAAGCGGGGAGACTCCAATTCTTTGGAAAATTATTCAATGGTGCTTCCACCTTGAACCAATTTAAAATGGAGAATTTGCAATGGCAAAGAGGTGGACTTTCTAAACTCCATTTGGATATCCACCTACGTCCAAATGGCCGACATTCTCAACATGGAGTGCATGGAGGAATGGAAGGTGGAAGAGCGATTCGAAACAACACAGGAAAATCTGCACATCCTTTTGGAATGGAGCTTCTTGAACTCATCTCCAACATTTCTATTGAAGAGGAACATCAACATGACATCCCAGGCTCATCAAGGCACCTATGGGGACAACTCTCACATCCATTTTATACAAAATCTGCTTTGCTGAAATTTCGATTGGCCCTACACCATGCTTTGAAACTCCCACCCTGTGGAAAAGGCTGTTACGGTGGCTCATCAACTCCTTGCCAAACAACACCGGCTTGCTGGAGGGTTTAACTCACACCACCCTTTGCCCTTGGGGTGTAATCAAGATGAGACACTGAACACATGTCCAATGCTCAGTCACGAACAACATTATCCAGTTTTGGCAACATGGTCAATCCCAATTTTCAGCAATTTGCAAGATTTACTCCAAGCTCTCACTAAGGGTACGTGACAACTTATGTTGGGCTAGAATGTATTGTGCAATTGTGTACCAGTGTGGATAAGTCGCCAAGACTCACAGTCGGCCATGGTACCCAAGACTATTGTTGCCTCGATTCTAAGCTCTATCACACATTCTTCCTCTTATCCTATCCGTAAGCAATGGGACATCACCTTATGGGTTCAAACTAAATTTGTGGTGTCCTCCCCTCTGGGATCAAGGCTAACGGATGGCTCACTCCTTCCCAATGGGGTGGGGTATTGCAGTGGTGCTAAGGGATGCAAATGGCAACTTCCTCAAAGCCATGGGTCATTGTTTTAGCATTGGGACGGACATCTGTTGAGCTATGCTACACTAGCAAAATTATTGAAGCGTGGATGGCGAATACAAGGGCATTATCATTGAAGGAGATAATAAAGGTGTGGTGGATCACCTCAAACTTTCTCTTAACAATGAAATATGGCGAACCGACTTAGGATGCTCGACATCGACTTTAGAACTTCCACCGGGTTATTTTTTGTATACACAAATAGATCTAACACTCTTGCGACTTTTTTATGCGGATATAGCTACTAGCTTTGATTTTGTATGGCATAGTCTAGATAATCACACTATTCCTCCACGTTTTTGCTCTTTTGGAGGAGGATAGGAAATATGCTGTTAGTAGCTAGTTTTTTGCTTTCTTTAGCAGTTTTTTCTACATTGTAATCAGTTTTTTTTTATTATCAATGCAAATGCATCTTTTCAGCATAAAGAAGTACTATTAAGGAGGTGATGTGAAGACATATAATTACATTTGCTAAATATATAAACATTGATATGATGGTGATGTAGGGTGAGATGACAACACTAAACTAGTAATAAAGTAAGGAAAATGGAGAGTAGATAATCGGAGATGAGGATGAGGAGTGTGAGGAGGATAAAGAAATGGAGGATGAGAACTAAGAGTCTGTTAGGAAGCAACATTTTTTATTTTTTAGCTATATTAAATTTCTATCACTTATAATATTACAGAACAATATGTAATCAATTATCTTTTTCATGTTATGAGATCACTTTAGTTTTTGTGTTAAAGATATGAAGTAATTTTAGTTTAATGTCAATATATTTATAATTTAAATGTAACGTGATACCACTAATTAATGTGATTATGATGATGTGATTTTATATGTAGGCACTATAAACTAGTAAGTAAAAGGTGCACTTTTTTTAATTGCAGTGCACATTTTTTGTGGTTTTTCATTAATAAGATCAATATACCTCATTGAGCCAAATTAAAGTGGTAAAAGTCTATGTCGACATTTTTAGCAGAACTTATGATGGTTCTTTGATTGAAAAATTGTAAATGGAATTTTCTTCAATAAAACACCAAAAAGGTTTGCCAAAATTTCTATCATTAGCTTCATCCAATGTTGTTCATCAAATTTTGTTATCTAAATTTGATAGAAAATCCACTTGAATTCCATCATAAATCATTTTAGGTCAATTTTTTGTTTGACGAAAACCTTTTTGAATGCCATTTTTTAAGTATGGAATAAATTTCGCCAAAAATTGAATTTTCAAAAAAAAAATTCTTTTTTTAAATTTTGTGCTAAAATAATTATTTTTTCTTGTCATTTTAATTAAACTTTGATTATATATTACTAAAATATTAATTCATTCAATCTCTTTTAAATAATGTATTAATTCAAATTTGAACGTCTTGATGATTTGGATGCGATGGTTTGATTGATTTCATAAAACAATAATTTTATAAAATATTTTATAAGAGTGATTGTCTCATGCATAAAAACTACACACATAAATTTCACATAAAGATCATTGCGTGCGAGTCATGGTAGAATAAAACTTCACGCCTTGTTGAAATCTGGCGAGCACAGATAGTTGAAAAGAGAATAAGAAACTCCAAGATTTTTACATGAAAAAATCTTAGGAAGAAGGTAAAAAATCACGGGGCCTAGCCGAGTAAAAATGCTCCACTATATATCTACTTTGGAGTACAGAGTTTAAGTCTTCCTGACAACGGGATTATAAGATTGTAAGTGAGAAATCATGATAATGGGAATTTCAGAATCAGGTTATAACAGCTATGTAGCGGTAGTTGGGCTATAACAATTATTAGTGATAGTCGGCAACGATAATATGTGGCGATCGGTGACAATGATGGTGATGATAAACTTCAAACTTCTATATCTCTCCCAGCTTTCTTCCAAATTCACTTATAGCTCCATTTTTTTCATGATAAGAATGGGGGCCTATTTATAGAATTTTGAGAGTGATATTTTGGTCATTGTAGCCAAAATCCAACAACACTCCATCGTACGGTGTATATCAATTCATTTGATCATAGATAGTTTTTTGATGATTTGACCATTCAAATGACCTTCGATCTAAGTGATCTTAAGCTCCTCGGATTCGTCTCATCGAGCCGCTCGATCCGACTATAAGTATGTCAAATTTGGAAGTTATTTGATCATCTAGTATGTTTCAAAGTTTTAATATAGCTTTTGAACGATTTGAAACTTATTTGAGCTCGATCATTCAGCGTTGTTGAACTCATTATCACTAAGTCTTTTAATTTGATTGTATACATGCTTTAATTTTAGATTTGTGCTTCATTTATGAATTTTAGAGGGATATATTATTTGCCCTCATGTTTTTGGATGATAAAATTCATTTCATCCAAAAAATATATTAATTTTTTAAAAATAAAATTACTTTAGCTAAAAATTATTAGAATTTATAATTATAATATATATATCTATATATATATATATATATATATTATGTATCAAATTCATTATTTATTTAATAATTAGTTATTATATATTTTTTTATTTTATATATACAAAGTAATAATTTTTATAAATATATAAATTAATTTATCATTTTATATTATTATATATATTTTTGGGTGATTGTTTGATTTGAAAGAGAGGGGTCGCGGGCCCCTCCATATTATTTTTTATTTTTTTTTATTTTGGCTTGAGAAAAAGAGAAAAAGAGAATTGAAATAGGGGAGGTAGTGGACCCCACTTTTTTTTTGTTCTCATCTTATCCTTTGAGAGTGGGAGAGAGATTGAAAGAGGGGAGGTAGTGGGCCTCATATATATTTTTTTTTTTTTAGTTTTCATCTTATCGTGTGAGAGTGAGAGAGTGTGAGAGTGAGAGAAGATTTAAAGACTTTTTTTTTCTTTTATGAAGAATATAAAGAGTCTTTTCAATGAAGAATGTGAAGAGTTTTTTTCTTCTTTTTTTTTTTCTATTATTAATAATGTGAAGAGTTTTTTTAGGAATATAAATACAATTTCTTTTTAAATGATGAATATGAAGAATTTCTTTTTTAAAAAAAAAAAGATAAAGAGTTTTTTTAAGAATATAAATAGTTTTTTTAATGAGGAATATGAAGAATTTCTTCTTTTTTATATAAATATGAATAATTTTCTCTTTTCTTTTTTTTAAGAAGATGAAAAGTTGTTTTTAAAATGAGAAATATGAAGAGTTTTTTTTTTAAATATCAATAATTTTCTCTTCTCTCTCTCTCTAGAAGATAAAAAAGTTTTTATTTATTTATTTATTTTAATGAGATATATGAAGAGTTTTCTTCATCATTTTTTTTATTTTTATTCTTTTAAAGGAATTTGAAGAGTCATTTTTCTAAGTATAAATGCAGTAAGGGAAAACTTCCATTGGTTGACGGGTTTAGGCAATCAGCCATAGTTAATATGCTCAATTTTCCCTCGAGAGCGTCAGTTGTCATTAACCTGAATTTGGAAGCGATCAGGCCATAGTTTATATGGCGAGCTCGATTTTCCCTCGAAAGGCGTGTTGTCGGTTGGCCGGGTTTAGGCGATCAGGCCATGATTCATCTGGCGAGAATCAGATTTTCCTCGAAAGAGGCGTCATATCCTCGAACCGAGGGTTTGGAGGCGATCAAGGTCCGTGGTTCATATGGAGAGGCTCGATTTTCTCAGTGGCGTCAATCATCGTCGGACCGGGTTTGGAGGTGATCAGGCGTAGTTCATACTGGCAATTTTCCCTCGAAAGAGATGTCAACTATCCTCGTCGGACCAAGTCGGGTTTGGAGGTGATCAAGGCTGGTAATTCATACAGCGAGGCTCTAAATTCCCTCGAAAGATGCATCAAATGTCCCTTGTGAAGTTTAGGCTGATCAGGCGTAGTTTCCTAGGCGATTTTCCCTCGAAGAGCGTCAGTATCCTCGTGATGGCCGAGTTTGGAGGTGATCAATGCCCGTAATTTATACGGCAAGGCTCTAATTTTCCCTCAAAAGAGGCGTCAACTATCCTCGTCAGACCGACTGGGTTTGGAGGCTATCAAGGCCCGTAGTTCATATGGCGAGCTCCTATTTCCCTCGAGAGAGGCGTCAACTGTCCTCGTCGGATTGACCGGGTTTGGAGGCAATCAAGGCTCGTAGTTCATACGGCGAGGCTCAGGTGTGCTTCGCTTTCTTCTCTTTGGTAGCCTCCACTAACCTATATAATGGTGTCGACCCCTCTTACAGACTCCAGTTCTTCTCAATCTCGGGGTTTCCAGCTGACCTGGTCGGGCGGTGCGCATCCCGAATTCAAGCTCTAGTGTGCTTCCAAACTTGAAAAATATTTTATGGGTGAACATCATTCAACAGATATCCCAATGTTTAATGATTGTCGAGCAAATCTTGCATAAGATGATGGATTGCGAAAGCATCAGGAGACGATGAGATCTGATGATGTAACGCTAACTATCAACAGAGAGACTTTGATAATCTTCTAGAAGAAATTTCATTTTCTAAATGATTTGGTGGTTATTCGTGATAAAAAATCGCAATGAACTTATTCTCCTTCATTGGGGCACCTGTACCTTTTGAGATTTTGATATGCGTGTATATTCGAGCTTTTCTTTTGATTTTGATGTACATGTATCTTAGACTTTTGTCTTGAGATTTTAATTTACTGTCTTAATAAGGCAATTCTTGATTTTGATGTACTTGTAAAGACTTTTGCCCTCAAATTTTAATGTAATCTTCCTTAGACTTTGCTTTTGAGATTTTAATATATCCACTTCCAGACTTTTGCCTTCGTGATTTTTTGATGTGCTGCATTCCGGACTTTTATGAGATTTTGATGTATATGTATCTTGAGCTTTTTCTTATTTTGATGTCTGTACTTTCTAGCTTCTACTAAGATTTTGTTGTACATGTACATACAAGCTTTGCCTACTGGGTTTTAATGTACTTGCCTTCTAAGGCTTTTCTTCGAGATTTTAATTTGCTTATACCTTTTGAGGTTTTTACCTTCTAAGATTTTTGATGTACTTGTATCTAAGTTTTTCTCTTGAGATTTTTTGATGTACATGTACCCAGACTTTCACTCTTGAGATTTTTGATATACATGTACCCAGGCTTTGCTACTTGAGATTTTTTTGTTGTACCAATACCTTCTGAAGTTTTTGCCTACTAAAGTTTTTAATTTTCTCGTACCTTGTGAGGCTTTTGCCTTCTAAGATTTTTGATATATCTGTACCTTCTGAAGCTTTTGCTTTCTGAGGTTTTTGATGAGTGGAGACCCTATCAACCACTTACTCTCTTCGAGTCTTTCTAGTGAGGACCTTGTCCACTACTAGCTTCCCATCGAGGCTTCCTCAGGGGCGTGCCTTCCAGGGGAGGAATCCATAAGTGATTTTTGACTTACCCAAGGTTGTTTGTCAGAGTGTTACTCGGTGACATTTAACCTGTGTGAAAGAAGTCAATAATTTTAACTCTCATCCAAGATTATTTTGTCAAAGGATGACGTTAACCTGTGTGAAAGAGGTTAAATATTTTGATTCTTCTGAGATTATTTGTCAGAGTATTACTCGGTGACGTTAACCTATATGGAGTATGTACAAAGTTATGACCTATCTGAGGTTGTTTGTTAGAGTGTTACTTGGTGACATTTAACTTGTGTGGAAGAAGTCAATAGTTTTAACTCTCATCTGAGATTTTTTAGTCAAGGTATGACATTAACCTGGAAGAGGTTAAACATTTTGATTCTTCTGAGATTATTTATTAGAGTATTACTCGATGATGTTAACATGTGTGGAATAAGTACAAAGTTATAACCTATCCGAAGTTGTTTGTCATATTTTTTGCTCAATAATGTTAACCTGTGTGGAGTAAGTACAAAATTATGACCTATCTGAGGTTATTTATAAGAGTTTTTGCTTGATGATGTTAACCTGTGTAGAGTAGGTGCGAAGTTTTGACCTGTCTGAGATTGTTTGTTAGAGTTTTCATTCGATGATGTTAACCTGTGTGAAATAGGTCAAATCAAAACATCTGTTTGTGGCTGTAGTCAAAGTTGCTCCTTGACCTTGGTCTTATTTTTTCATGAGTATAATTGGAGAATCATAATTTGCAAAGCTATATCTCTTCTCAATATTGAAATATCTTCCAACTTTGACTTATTTCTTAGGCTGGTAATCAATTAAATACTTAGCATATTAACATGAGCAATCTTATGAGATTAAGAGTTGCCCCCCAATTTCTAATAAAAGTTGAAGAATCAGAGTTTGATGAATCTTCATTCTTCGCATGCACTCCTCAAAAGTATGAAGTGCTCCACCTGGCTAGTGATTTTGATCTTGTTGGAAAACTTGGTTGTCTGACATGATGAAGTAATGAGAATCAATTTCTCACAGGCGACGCCAAACTGTTGAGTGCCAGAAAACCAGTTGCGGTAGAATAAAACTTCACGCCTTAGCTTCGTTGGGAAATCTAGCATGCACGCAGATAGTTGAAAAAAAAATAAGAAACTCCAGTATTTTTACGTGGAAAAATCCCAGAAAGAGGGTAAAAAATCACGGGGCCTAGCCTAGTAAAAATGTTCTACTATATATTTACTTTAGAGTATAGAGTTTAAGTCTTCCTGACAGCGGGATTATAAGATTGTATGTAAAAAATCTTGATAATGGGAATTCCATAATCAGTTACTATGTAGGTAGTTGGTAGTTGTTGGTGATAGTGGCAATAGCACGTGATCGGATAATGGTGGTGATGAGGAACTTCGAACTTCTAGCTCTCTCACAGCTTTCTTTTAAGTTCACTTCTAGCTCATTTTTTTCATGACAAGAATGAGGTCCTATTTATAAAATTCTAATAGGGGCATTTTGATCATTGTAGCCAAAATCCAAAAACACTCCATCGTACATGTATATCGATTCATTTGATCATAGATAATTTTTTGGTGATTTGACCATTCAAATGACCTTCGATCTGAGTGATATTAGGCTCATCGGATTCATCTCATCGTGTCACTCGATTTAACTATAAGCATGTCAAATTTGGAAGTCATTTGATCATCCAGTATGTTTCGAAGTTTTCACATGTAGCTTTTGGACTTGATTTGAGCTCATTTAAGCTCGATCTGATCCACTTCTAGCATTGTTGAACTCGTCTCACTGAGTCATTTAATTTGATTGTATATATGCTTTAATTTGAGATTTGTGCTTCATTTATAAATTTTAGAGGGATATATCAAGATCCATGATTTGGAGATCTTACTTGTTGCACATGTAACTTTTTATGGCAACAAGCATAATACAACTCGCAAAACTTGAATCTGAGGTTGTGATATGTTGTGGGACATCTTAGTTTAATGTGCTAACCTATAGCTTTAATAACTCTGGGTTTAGAGTTTAGGTCAACTAGATAAGATTAAGTTGAGTAGACCAAATAACAACTTAGGCAGGACATTGGTGGCTGCTTTGTGCTTCCATATATTATAAAGTGAGTATAAGTTGACTTTAAACTGAGTTGAGATAGACTAGGACCCATTGAGTAAACCTAGCTGAGATATAATTATAAAAGTGCTTGGTGGGTGGGTGAGATAATGCTTTATGATTATGTAACCACCTTAGGCTTTTCCCATATATGCCTAATGGGCTTCTAATGGTTATAAAGAGACCTAAGGCTTGCTCTAGCTTAGATTTGTCCCATTAAGCCAAAGAAAGACAAATTAGGAATTTAGGAAGATCTAAAATGACTGATGAGTTATAAATCCTCATTGATTTTAATTTTTACATTGCCAAAATTGATGCCAACAACTATCTAATATCCAATCACTTAAGCATTACGATGCTAGTATCAAAATAAATATTTTACTTTTATATTATGATTTTTTCTTATCATATCTTAAAGGTGTTATATAATATTCATTTATATTTAGCATATTTAAATATCACATAATCATCACTTATCTTGTCAACCCATCATTAATTTAAGCAAAACTAAATTATTATATGACCAATTGATGAAACAATAACAACCTAAAGCCTATCACTTAATTGTTGATAAAATACAGACAAAGTAGTGATCCTTAGGATGATTGAGTTACCTACTTGACTTAACTTGGTAAATCATTATCCTATAATATTATTCCTATAAAAACACCAACTTGCACTGACTTACGTGTTGTAATGTTCAAAACCTTGTAGTCATTAACATAGGGATGCTAGTTAAGTCATTTTGTTTATGCCACCCTTTTTGCTATTCATACTATGTTGCAAGAACATGGCTCTAATTTTTATTATAACTGATTAATTAAAATATCATGCACTAGCCTACTTTGTTGTTGTATTATTATTAGATTAGAAATACATTTTCTATATGTGTTAGACATATTACCAATGATTTACTTTATTTTGTAGGGGGTCATGAGTCAAAATAATAATTTTATGATGTTTACTTTATAATATAGATGTTATTTTACTTCTAGTGTTTTATGTTGCCTTTATTCAGCTTAAGGGTTTTATTACAACACTTCGTTTGGACTTTTCTGATGTAAAATAAATATAAATTAAAATTTTAAAACTAGTAATTAGAGATATCATTTCTTGGAGAACAAGTGTACATTTTGAACTAGAAAGATCATAAGCATAAGGAAACATAAATTAAATTATTTTTTTTATGAAATTTGTCCAAGCATGTATTTATGGGTAGAGCTTAACTACCATTTTGTATTTTTTAACAAAGCATGTACAAGCAAGCTTCTTAGCCGCACTAATCTATCCACCTTGTTTTTTTAATAGTCTTCACAATATAGTGACTTCTTTGATTGCATTTTTTTGCTTGTATTATGCCTTTTCCATTTCCTTATTATAATATATTTGTTTGAGATCTATATGCTTTGATGGGAACTTTGAATGAAAAGTAATATTTTCTATCAACTTTAATAAAATAATAATTAACTTTTAAATATTAAAGTTAAGGCTCTCTCTAACCAACTTTTTTTAAGAAATAAAACCCCTTAGCTCCTTTGTATCTCTTGAAGAGATATAAAGGTGAGTCTTTCTAGCTTTACTCATTGGAACCCATCATGGCATGGCCTTGACCTAAGCATGCATTAAAAATATCACTTAAGAATAGATAATTTGCATATCATGCACAATCTCTTTAGGATAGAGCCTTAGTTAGGCATGATTTTCAATGGCACGTAAAAAGTTTTGTATGCTAGATAGCGACAACCTAACCTAGATAGGTTTGTAAGTCTAAGCTTGATAATTTAGTTATATGATCGATTTTTTTATCCTTAAACGTAAGTGCATGTATTGAATCAAGTAATAAAGAGTGAGTAGAGTATGATTCTTACAAGGATTAGAGTAAAATTGGGTATTAATTTTATAAAGTACTAATCTCTTAAAATCTAAATTTTATCCAATAAATTATAAATGTGAAATTAAAATAACTATCTACTATTTTGCAAGATATTAAAAAGATAAATTTTATATTATATATATATATATATATATATATATATATATATATATATATATATATATATATATGTGTGTGTGTGTGTGTGTGTGTGTGTGTGTGTGTGTGTTTTCTTAATTTTAAAATAAGTTCTTTGAATTTATGAAATCTTTTAACCATGGATTATATTAAACTATATGGTTGATTAATTAAAAACTTGTACTGTGAATTAAGAGCAAAAGTGTTATACTCATTATCTCTAAATAAATATAACCAAATCAATCCTTTTACCTAGTACCAAGAAGATTTTGATTGATTTCTTTACCATATTTCTCTTTTAAGTGTTTGTAAATCTTAAAGTAATCATATATTTAATGGCCATTTAGCTACCTTGACCTATCTAGCATATTAATGATTATTTAGTACATTTGTTTGCATTTTTTCTGCTTTTTCTTCTAGGATTCCATCAATATCTCTAGATCACACTTATTTTTAATATTATAATTGGCCAGATTATAAGCAAATGAATCATGAAAAGAAGCAAAACACATTTTCATTAAAAGCACAAATATTTTTCTTATATTAATCCATAAAGTCTAATACAATATCATCATTTAAAAGCTCACATATACTCAAAGTTAATATACTTAATTTAACATTTTAAAAAAACACAAATACAATACATAAATATGTATAAGAAATACTAAAAAATATAAAAAAAGGTAAGAGCGCACTAATAACTTCTCTTCATCTATTGTGTATTCTTTTCTTTGATCTCTTAATTATGATCTCCTTTACATACTCCACGCACACACGCACACACACATAGCACATAGCAATTGGAGTGTCACTCTTTAAGTGCTATCACTATACTCTCGCATACTCACCTTATTCACAAGAAAAATAAGAAAGAAAAAAAATCTAAAAAAAAAGATTCTTTTTGCTTTGGAAATGTGCCCTATATATATAACCTATATACAACCCTAATCAGTTCTCCAGACGCTCCTGTCATAACTTCCTCAAAAACTATTTGAAATCGTCTCTGAACCATCATGAATCTATTCTGTCAGGCCATAGCACTATGGCATTGTTGATGTAGCGTTGCAACATTATGTTTGTTGTTCCTACCTCATATTTTCATCTGGTACAGCTCCACGATACTGCTTATGCAGCAACACCTAAGTGCTAAGCTTTCTGTAAAGTTGCCCAAAATGAGTCTGATATTGCGACACTACTATTACCTAAGTGCTACCCTTATTGTAAATGCTTTAATTTAGGCCAATTGCAACATTGTGGTGCTGCTTTTGTAGCGCTTAAGTGTTGAGCCTAATTTTCTTATTTTTTATTTTTTTGATATTTTTCTATTACAATATAAAATATACTTAAAATAAATATATTTTAACAAAAAAACATATGATAAAAGTAGTATAATCACATAATTTTTTTATAATTTTAACACTTATCATTATACGACTAGGCTATCACCTATTTTTTCCTTCCGTAAGTTACTCATGTGAAGACTATAAGTCTTGCACCTTTTTAGTCCTCTTCCTTAGAAACCCCTACTTAAGATTCTTTATTTTTCTTCTTTAGTTTGGGCCATGGGTCAATTCTGAATGAAGCAACTCATGATTACTAATAGAGCATTTTCTTGGTTAGATTGGGTTGACTACCTTCCTAGGCTAAATGACTACGAGTTTAACAGCTTAGTATAATGAATTTAATATAATTTAGTTAAGTTTGTTTCTAACTTTTGCTTAATCTTCTCTCTTTACCCATAACTCCTTCGAACCAAACATACATCTTGTTAAGTCTTTCGTGGTTTAGCAATGATTATTATGTAGACATTTTGTATATGAGACTGTCATTTTTCTTGCTTATAGTGGTTCACCCTCTAACTTAGAAATTAACATTCGATATATGGACTACTTTATTATAGTAATTCTTGCTAAACTACAATCCTATTCTTTGAAAATTCCAAAATAAAATAAATCAAAGTTAATATTTATGTCTTCATTAATGGATAGTTCTTACTAATGTATCAGTAAGTGTGATTAATCATGATAGATACATCTCCCTCGGAAAATGGGTAACTCACAATCTTCATTTATCGATTAACTTAGTGAAATACTTATAACTAAGTATTTTTCACAAATTTAGATTATTCTAATTTAAATGTTATCTTTTATCTCTTTCTAAAATATCTTATTGATAAACTATATCACTTAGTATATTTGCACCCCCAATAATATCTTCCCTTTTTCACTCTGAAATGGGTAATGATTACAATAATTCACTTAGTCTTCAATATTTAGCCTTAACAATCTAGTATGTTTCACACTTGCATACATGCTTAGTTTTATCCTTCTTTTTAAACCTCATATGAACTATTAACATTAAAATTGATAACATTAGTGGATAGTTGAAGATTTTGAGTTAAAATGTAATTGCATTAGAGGGGTGAATGTCTAGTCACTCAAGTAAGGAGACTATCAAAGACCAAGGTTGGAGTGGAAAGTTTGATTTTCAAATATTTGAAAAATCACATAAAATGATGGATTATCTTCATATTTTAATATTAGATTATTTTGGTTGAAAAATTAGTACTGAAATATTTGGCTTAATAAAATTATAAGGGAAATATTAGTCTAAAGTTATGTATAAAAAGAAAAAAAAAGTTTAAATTTTCCTTCTAAATAGGCCTCAATGATTAGTAGCTAGTAAATAAGCAAAGTATGAACTTCAATTATAATTAAAATGAAATTTTTCTTAAGGTGTTATAGAATTATTATCTCAATTAAAAATTTAAAATTATTCTAAATTTTAATATTTTTGTGTTAACATCCGAAAAAATTGCATTTGCGAATGGTAAAATTTTTATTCAATTACAACTCCATCGCTCGTCTCCCCGAGCTAGTTCTCCACCTGCGGCCAGGGTAAAAGGAAGAGCGGCGACCTCGCGGCAACCTTAATTCGGAGCAAGGAGAGATTCGCCGCCGATTTTGTCGCGATAATCAGTTTAAGTACTCGATCTTGAAGGTAAACCCATTTCTTCTATAGACACCCGTTTTTATTCTACTTGGCTGATCTTACTGATTGGTTGTTTGTTTCATCTTCCAATCATTGCAAAAAAGCTGTTTGTTCTTTCTTCTTGGCTGTTGATATGCATCTGCTTGATTTGATTTTGTTATTTTGTTGTTGACAATTATCTGTTTGATTTTTTTTTTTTTTAAATCAGTTTCTGAGTTAGGTACTACAGCCTAGCTGCAAATCTACCAAATAGAATTCCAATTTCATTGTGGAAATACAAAATTAGCTCATAGACCTTTGAAAGAATTCTATTTGGTGAGGTTTTCTTCATCTCAACGTTCTCATTTCCAATAAGGTGTGGGATATGGTGGTGGAATTCGAAATATAAGAAATTGTTGACCTGTCAAGGTAGATTATAAAGGGAGGTAAATAAACTGTTATCTTGAAAAAAGAATGTATTTTTAAAGAGTGATGCTTATGGCAGAGAAAAAACTAAAAGTTTTGGTGGGTTATATTGTAGGCTTGGTATTAAGGAAGGAGAAAAGAAAATATACAAAATATCTATGATAAAAGATAAAAGATTAGGAGATTTTAATCAAATTTGATTGTTAGAATTGAAGATAATAGGATCTTGGTAAAAGAGGAACTAGCTATGGAAGATGAAATGCTATTTTGGTAATGTTAGTGATGGTTTAAAGAAAGAAATTGTTTTGAAAAAAATATAACATGCAATACAATAAAGCATGTTTTAAATTAATCTAAAAAAGTTTAGTTTTGAAGAAGAAGCAAAAAAATAAGCTTTTAGGTGTAGATGACATACCCATTATGATTTAGAGAGTTATGAGTAATATTGTAGTGATTTGGTCATAAATATTTTTAATAGAATTTATAAGACTAAAAATTGTCAAATGATTGAAGAAAATAAATAATTGGCACCAAGAATTAAGAATAAAAGGGATGTTTAAGATTGTCCTAAATATAGGTAAACCAAATACATGAGTTATATAATGAAGCTATGGGAGATAGTATGGATTATATGTTTAAAAAAAATTGCATTTGTTTGGGGAATCAAATTAGTTCTATCATGACTTCGGGAGCGCGGAATCTTAAAGCGAGAAGCCTGGACGGATAAAATAAAATATTTCTTAACATTTCCAATCATAAATAAAATCTCCAATCTCCAATCATAAAAAGCTACAAATCACAATAATTATGATTTGTCAAAATTTCTACAAAATTCGGAGAAAACACACTTTAAATATAACTCAATATTACATAATTACCTATCTCCTGAAGTCCCTCTACGACGTTAAATATGACCTTCTTGTCGGTCGTTTAATTAGTAGGATTCACGAAAAGATTAAGCTAACAAATGAATATAATAATTGATTATTATCTTGTTATATAAGTAAGCAAGAAAGAAGCTAGTATGCGTGCAGGTTTTCACAGATACATAAAGAAATATCAAACAATCAAACATATGAGAGGTAGGTATACATAAATATTTATCGAGATTATATGGGGTTAGTATCGTAAATATTTATCGAGTAGATATGAGGGTCGATATACATAAACATTTATCATATAAACTTTTATTTTTTATTTTTATCATCCTTCCAAGAAATTCAGAAATACTCATTCAAACAAGTCTATTATCATTCACAATTTATTAATTTCATTTATTTTATTATTTATCAATTCGTTGGCTTTTATCATTTTGTCTGCAATGCATTCGTCGCCTCTGGCGTGAGCTTCTAATTTCAACATACACATATCTGATTATCTGTATGAGCATTAATTCATGATTAACGATAAATCGGTGAACTTTATAAAATGATAACGTCATGATATGATCTAGCGTTGGGTTATTATCCCATGAAGAACAATAAAAAAATCATCACGCTTTAAGAAAGAAATATAAAAAATAATCATGGCTGCATACGTGAAAAAGTCATAATCATATAACGCGTTTCATCATAAGAAATTAAGATATTTTCTATAAATGTAAGAACGTAATTACCCACTTTAACTTGCTTCTCTTGAATCTCCTTTTAACTTCCTTCCTTAATCATAGAATCAAATATTAATTTAATCAATACTCTTGAACCTCCTTACATATAAAATAGCAGTTTAAGATTTTTAATACATTTGAAATTATTTTTTTTGTATGTAGAACTTAATTACTTAAGCGTGATTCATCCCATATTTCCAATTTACATTTCTTTTAAATCTATGAATCTAAGTCAATTTATAAACCCTAAATTAACTTGAAATAACATTAAAATAAAAGTTAATAACATTAAAATAAAATTTTTTAATTAAACATATAACTAAATAAATCATTTACTTACCCTATATATTCTCGGTTTTGCTAAGTCACGCAGCCGACTCTCTCCCTTCTTCCTCCTCCACGCTCCTTTCTTCCGGCTTCTTCAAAGCATCGGCCGCTTCGTTCGCACGAAGGCTCACTTCTCCTCTCTTGGCTCCTCTTTCTTCCTCGACGACACTTTCTCGGTTAATCTTCTTCTTCTCCTTCTTTGGTGCATCGGCCTTTACACCTGCGATACAAGATGAGTCTTCTCTTCCTCTCTTTTCCCTTCTCCCTCTCAGCGTGTTTTTTTAGGAGTTTAGTTTGGTGAACCGTTTGCCCCTCCCTTTGGATCCTTTCTTTCCTTTTCATGCTTAACCATGGCGATTGAAATTTTTTTTTTTTTTCGGATGTCTTCCGGTTATTACAATCTCTCCCTCTTATAAAAATTTCATCCTCGAAATTTAATGACATTAATAAAAATGAACATACCTTTAATTAAACAATTGAGGATAAAGTTCTCACATTTCATATTCCTTCTCCCGCGTTCGATCGATCCATGTTTATCGCGAATAAATGGAATTTCCTATTCAGAGATGCTTGATCATAATCTATAATTTTTTAACACAAATGTGAGATCGTTGAATATCAATAGGATGATAATCTTGTTAGAACTACGTGATAATATATTTTTCGCTTAAGAAATATAAACTTGTGCTCAGATGTAGGAAGGTAGTCATAAGCTTTCCCAATTCTTTCCAAGATTTCGTATAACAATATAGCGTGGTCAACTTTCCAACTTTAAATCATTTTATACCTTTCGTAGGGTTGACTTTAAGAAATCTTCTACCAAACTCTACTGATGTTTAGCGTCATAATATCTTTTATCTTAAACAAATTTTAATCTATCACGGATCATCGATCTTTTCGGTGGTTTCATCTACTTGTCTGCCAATGATTCTTCTTTCTCCTATCTCACCCAACAAAGCGGTGCATTTCCCTTCAATGCCATAGGGAGCCATGCCAATACTGCTTGAAAAGTATTATTGTAATGGCTTCAATCAAAGACAAATGAATTTCCCAATTTCCTCCAAAATCAAGGATACAAAGCAAATCTTCAAGTGTTTGAATTATTCTTTTGACCGTGTTTGAGGATGAAATCGATCTTGAAAGTAAAAACTTTCTAAAAACTTGAATTTTTTACAATCCCAGATGTAAATCGGTAGAGATTAGATCTTATAGATTTTGGCTATCATCACAATTTCAAATTATATTTCCTCAAACTTTTCAACAGATTGTTTGATAGATATAAAATATGCAGATTTAGTCAACCTATCAATAATAACCCAAATGGTATCGCGTCCTTTTCAGATCAGGTAAGCCAACAACAAATCATCCATATATATTTCCCATTTCCAATTGCGGTAAGAGCAGCAAAAGTCGATGTTATTCTCACGATTACGTTTATATAAATTAAATTCTACACTTCTTTTCATTCCGGCCACCAAAATATTTCCTTAAGATCCGATACATTTCTTCTTCTTGGATGAATTATAATTTGAATGATGTCTTAAAGGATATCTTTCATCAAATCTCCAACATTTGGAATGCAAATCCTCGTGATCTTGATGTCAATCATCGATTTCAAAATCTTACGTATGGCTACTTTTATAAAATCTAAAATTTTAAAGTCATTAATTAGAAGCGTATTCTATCTTTCAAATTTGATTGTATAAGATTTTATTTAATAATAAAACATGATCATCTGTAGATTTAATAATTGAAATTTAATTTTCTAAATTTTAATCAATTTGAGATCGGAATAAATCTAGAGATGTTTTTTCTACTTAAAGAAAGCTACATTGTTCTCCTGGGATGATATTAAATATCTAAATCATAATCTTTAATGAGTTCAACCATCTCTTAAATTTCTCCTTGGTAAAGATATATTTGAGTTTTGATCGGTGAAAACTTCCTTACTATAAATAATGCCTCCAAATTTTAATGCAAAATCTGGCTTTTAGTATCAGATGGGTTGTATAATTTTTTTATGATATTTCAATTATGCGGAAGCGTAATCACTCTTCCATTCTGCGTAAGTCTCATCCCAAGCTCTTGTGATGCGTCACTATAAATTTGAAATCCTTCTCGCGATGGAATAGTTAATCTTGGTGCGGTCGTTAACAATTCTTGATTTTGAAAAGCCTCTTGTCGACTATTCAAATTTGACTATTTTCGTTAGCGCGATAGTGGCGTGGAAATCAACTCGAATCTCCATAATATCCCCGTCACAACTTTTGACTTATGGCGGTAATTGGTCAGAATTCGGTATTCTTACGATTTTCTGATCCACTTTCATTCTAATCATGTGCAAGAATATGATCTTTTAACCAAAATTCACATTTTAAAAACTTTGCATACAATTCATTTCCTTTGAGCTTGTAAAATAATCGAAGATGGTTTTATGAAACAATCGTCGTGAATATATTGAATATCATCTATGAATACAATCAAATGAATCTAAAAGGTTTAAAGATTTTATTATTCATAAATACATCTGTTGGAGCGTTGTTAAGCGAAAATCACCACACTTCATGGTGCGTCATACTAAATGCGCTTTGGTATATATCTTCTTCGATTCTCGATATGATAATCTTAAATCAATCTTTGAAAATCAAATCGTTCAGTTGGTCAAGAGATCATCAATTCTTGTGATGGGTATTTATTCTTCAATAGTTTATTAAGCTCTATAATTGATCATAGCCTCCCATCTTTCTTCTTCAATAATACAGAGGAGATGTCTTGGCGCGATAAATCCTTCTCACAATTCTTTGATTCTTCAACTCTTGTAATTCTTTTAAGCCATTCTATATGTTACTTTCTTCTGGTTTTCTTGTTCATCGATAGAAATCTATCCAATTGGAGTAACTCGATAAATCATCTAGAAAAACTTTTGGATACTCTTTTCTCTTACATCCTCTCTATCTTGTTTCTTTAGTAATCGATCGAAAGAAAAAACTTTCATGGCCTTTTCTAGCGTCTTTGAACTTTTCAGACCATCAGTTAATGCTCTTTATATATAATTTGAATTCTTCTTTCCGGGAATATTGAATTTGGTATCTTTTTAGACAATCTATAGTAGAAAATGTTTAGTAGCCAATTCACAAATTACATCAAATTCTATATTAAGATCTTAAATCGTATTCAATCTTTCACGGATGTTTAGGTTCGCAAACATTTTCATCATTCATTTGACATTTTGGCGTCTTCTTGAAAGTCTCATACATTTTCATAATTTGTAATAATCCTCACACATTCTTCGATATAAATGAATGTGATGCTCGATCAATCGATGAATTTGTCTGCGTTGTCTCACAGAGAGGTCAAACCAATCTCTAAAAGTCTTCACAAATATGAAATAAGATTAGATTCCCTTTAATTTCTCTAGCTGTCGCCATCTCTCACTCTCCCTCAAAAGCCGAAGCCAAAGCAACTCTTCTTTCTCAAGGGTATGACATACTTTCTAAAATTTTCTATTCTAATTTTTTTTGATTATAGGTCCTCCTGAGAAAGAGGTGGCCTATCTTGAAATAATTTAGTCTTATCAATAAACTCCACCACTTAGTAGCTTGGGTATCGATTCCTTATCATCAGTCATTCTTTCATTTATTGTAAATACATCTATGTAGTGAAGGCGGTTGCACTTGAGTGTCTTTGATGGTTTGTCTATTTTCCTTATAGATCTTCCGAATTGATTAGCAAAGACAAATTAATCATAATTTCATTAATCAATAATTATATGCAATTTTATTCATAAAATTTATTCTCTTCCTAATGACTCTTTTTTTTTATTACTTATGCCTAAATCTAAAATCTAAAATCTATTCTCTTGTCCACTTTGGAGCAGGAATCTGCAAAGGCAGAGCATCGGTGGACGGATAAAATAAAATATTCTTAACATTTCCAATCATAAATAAAATCTCCAATCTCCAATCAAAAGCCTACCACAAATAATTATACAATTTGTTCATACTTAAATATTCTACAAAGTTCAGGAGAAAATACACTTTAAACATAACTCAACATTACATAATTACCTATTTCGCCCTTTCATACGGTGCTTTCCTTATCTATTTAATTAGTAGGATTAAAAAAGATTAAACAACTAACAAATGAATATAATTCTGGATTATTATCTTATTATAAGTATAGTAAGAAGAAGAAGAGTATCATCGGTTTTTCGTATCATAGGTATAAAAGAACTCAAACTATGGGAGGTAGGTATACATATTTCGATATATGGGGGTGATATAAACATTTATCAAGATAGCGATATGGGGTGGGGTATCATAAACATTTATCATATAAACTTTACTTTTACTTTATCATCCTTCCAGTCGGCAAAATACTCATTCAAAACAGTATCTATTACCATTCGCATTCTTATTTTAATTCGTTTATTTTGAATATTTATTCATTCGTTTTCATTTCATTTGTCTGTGAGCATTCGTCACCAGTCTGTGGGAGGTGACTCCAATTTCAACTACATTCATAGCATCTGATTATCCATGAGCGTTAATTAATGATTACGATTAAATCTGAACTTTATAAAATGATAATGTAATGATATGATCTAAGTATTCAATTATTATCCAAACGTAAGAAAGCGTACATCACGCGGTTTAAGAAAGAAATATGAAAATATTCACAACTTACGTAGATGAAAAGTTATAATCATATGAACGTGCGTTTAAATAAAAAAATTAAGATATTTTCTATAAATATAAGAACATAATTACCCACTTTATAGTTTATAGCGAATCTCCTTTTTTTTCTTTAACGCCTTAATTCTTATAAAATCAAATATTAATTAAATCAATACTCTTCATAACCTACATATACTTAGCGCGTAGGTTTAAGATTTTATTACATTTGAAATTATTTTTCAGATATGAGGATTTAACACTTAATCACTTAAGCGTGATTCATCTCACATATTTTATATTTCTTTTCTATAGACCCTAAGTCAATTTATAAACCCTAAATTAACTTAAAATAGCATTAAAATCAAAATTAATAACATTAAAATCAGAATTTCTAATTAAACATATAACTAAATAAATCATTTACATAACTCCATAAACCTTGACTCTCTCTCCTTCTTTCTCCATAGCTTCGCTTTCTTCCCAGTTCTTCTTAAAACCTGTTCGCGAAGGCTCTCTTCTCTCTCTCGGTCGTGCTCCTCTCTCTTTCTTCCTCGGTGACGACACTCATGTTAATCTTTCTTCTTCTCCTTCTTGATTAGGTCGGCCTTGCAGAACACATAAGGTAAAGTCTTCTCTTCCTCTCTTTTCCCTTCTCCCTCTCGCGTGTTTTTTTGGGAGTTTGGTTTGGTGAAAGCCTCCCTTTGGATCCTTTCCTTTTTTGGCCAGCGGCTTATGAAATTTCTTTTTTTTTTTTTTTTGGATGTCTTCCGGTCATTACAAGTTCAATGTTAGAAAGATATACTACAGAGTTTCTAATTATTGTAGGTTACATCAAGGGCCAACATTTGATTCATACCATTGTATAGTGGTTATGAATATGCGTAGAAGTGATTTTCTAAATGAATTGGTCCACATTTATGCATATGATAGAATTCTAATTGATAAAAATCAATTAGAATAAGTGAAAAACTTAGAAACTAGCCAAAATATTCTAAAGTTATAAACTATAATTAATAGAATAAAGATTAAGCATATGATATATAATCTCAGTGGAGTGTGATATTAACAATTATCAATAAATATTATTAGTAGACATGTTGATACCTTGGCATGATGAATTTGAGTATCTTGAGCTAGTGCACGAAAGAATGATGATATATGTGGATGTAACTTTTAAAATTAAGATTGAATAGTTAAAGTAGAGAATTACATCAACGATATTATGAGACAAGAGGATATCTTGAAGACTTAAAGGTAAATTTTATGAAACCTAAATTAGGTTTGTGATGTTGTATGTTTCCAAGTGCTAGATGATAAAAGAGCCATTGATATCTAAATTGAGCATTATAAAGATGAGAATATTAAGATAGATGTATGCCAAAACTAGAAAGAATAAATTAAGGTGATTATCTTTGAGAAATTATGCCATGATGTTCGCTTCGAAAGATTCATGCACTAAGGGGGGTTGTTAAGGGTTAGATTGTACCATCCTTTAAATGGAAATAATTGTGGATTTTTATGCTCTTGCATGAGAGTTAATGGGCGCCTCAAATAAGCCATGCATGCATTTATCCTTAGAGTGTGATCCATAGAGAGGGAGATCATATCACCATGAGAGGTGGAATGCTGCTCTTGTTACAGTCTCCAAGGTTTAAAATATGGGTGATGGAATCAAATTTTTCCCACCTGATGGAGACCATCATTTAGGGTTTATTTTGCTTTTGAGATTCTTATTTCTTATGGGCACAAATTCTAATGGTTAATTACATCTTGAGCGAAATGCTTGACCAAAACTCTCATTTGAGGGTATCTAATCATGCTCTTGGGGTTTAGCAATAGGAGATCTAGGGACTTCTTTTATGTAAAAGAGGAAATGCTCAAGTTAGTTGCCAATCATACTGGTCCTCATGATAAGATAGGATTTATTAATAAATGAAGGAAGATAAAAGTAGATGGATGATGCCAAATATGTGAGATTTATGGTCCACAAGAGTGCATTGCCCAACGATAAGAGAGGTTTTTTGACATCAACCCCTAGAAATTAAGATTAATAAAACCATCTCTAAAGGACTCTTGATTATGAGAGATTGGACTTATGTTTTCCTAAATAACTAAGGGAGAACTACCTAAACAATAAAAGGTGGTCTAATTGTAAGAAATTTTTTCTAGAATGCTTGGGAAGGGTTTCTCTTGCTTGATGATAAGACTACAACTACTAGAAAATGGTGGCCTTCTAATTCCTACTATTCATTTTAAAGTTCATAAGGTTAGGTCTCTTTTTAATGTACAAGTAGGTTGATTGATTTTAGGGAAAGGTATAATAGCATGATGTTAGGAATGTAACGAGTCTAGATATATATGCTAGTGTAACTCATGCTATGCAATATGTATGTGCTAACCAAGCTAATGTCGATAATTGTCAAATTTAAAATTATTAATAATAAAAGAAGTAGCTATGGTAGCAGTGTGGAAAAAAAAACCAAACCTATTTTTGGGATGATTTTGATTTTTAAACTAGTGTTTTGGATATTGATTTAAATTATTAAACTATTTATTTTTTGGTTATTGGATTGTTTAGTGATTCAAACTTTTTGGTAAAACCAAAAACTGAATCAAAGTATATGATTTTAGCTATGTTTTTGTAATAAAAATATTGAAAGCTAATTGCTTCTGTAATTATGTGATTTTAACTATGATCATTGCTTATCAATTATGTAATAAAAATTGCATAATTGATTTTGCAAGACAAGTAACTTTGGTTTATTCAAAATCGAATATAAACAACCAAACCAAATTATTATGCGGTTCAATTTGGCTTTGTGTTTTATTTGTTTGGTTCGTTCTTATTTTTTTTGGCCATCCAAAACTAATTGGCTTTGAAAATTTGTCATTTAAAATGCTCAAACCGATGAAATGCACCCCCTAAACCTTTGGCCACACTTAAGTAAAAGAGGTTTTGATTAATTTTTTTTTGTTTGTCTTTAAAACATCCTAAAGAGACTTTGCATTGTCCAGGAACAACCACAAGTTACACAAGCAATTTATATGGAAAGGGCGATAAATCTCCATTACACTAATGAATGCAATAAAAGAGGACATGTATGATGAGAAGAAGGACATTGCAGGCTTGCAACATTCATATACAGCTCCTCACCCACTCGGTCTCTAACTTATTCACTCATCATATTAGAAACATACAATGACAATGGGCACTTGTATTATTTACAATTAAAAAGGTGTTACTTTATTAGCCCTTAAAGCTAATAAATATGACTACAAAATGAATATTCCTCTTATGTTTTACATATTATAAAGCAGTTAAGTTGTGAATATAGGGGGATTGGTTTCGCAAATTGGGTTACATGTTAAAGGGTGTGTGGTAGATAACTGGACTTAATTCTCTCAGATGTTGATGACTTGTATCAGGGGACTCCTTAGGTGATGGCAAATAGAGGGATCTACATATGAGCTTGGGTGAGCTTATGGCCGCTGGATGGTCTCTTGGGTGTGTCGGCTTAAGAAGCTAATGACTTGATGGTTCCAATACGACAAAGATGGTTGAAACGGTGATGATGGTATGCTAGAATGCCACTAGAATTGATGTGATTGGGAGTTCAAGTTGGTGACAACTTTGTGTTATGACAATAGGCATCAACATGCATGTGTGTGTTTATTGATATGCACGTGAGGTTGACTATTAAGTGCCCACTGAAGGAATGCTTATAAGTTGAGCCTTTCTAACATTTGAGATTGAAAGCCCACCTCCAAGGGTGTTTGAAGCTACCTGTAGGTGGTCCTAGGGTCATTCTAAGTGGGTGGATTAGCTTCCTTGCCACTTTGAGTGGTGGTGACTAAGGAAGGGCCGAAGGTCTCCACTCGGTGACGACAACATGTTGACTATATAACAAACGAAAGGAAAGTGGATATGATTTTTAATGAGAATTTTATATATTATAGTGCTATGCCTATAGGGATGAGCTACTTTAAATGGCCCTATGCAGTGTACAAAGCACACATGGGGAGCAATAAGAGAGCCAACGGTTATTAAGGGTGTCGGGTCATTGGAATGAGTTGACAAGCAGACATTTTGGACAACAAGAAATTAGATAGCTGTTAGTAGAGATTGCTGAAGATAAGAGGCATATATAATTGCTCGAGTAACCGGGAGCTTAAACAAGTGTTGAGTGTGCTGGTGGGTTATAAGTCATACGACATCCATGATGTCGAGTTGAGGGCGAGGGTAATGACTTGGTGCATTAGAGATGGATAACCTAACCAACAACACAAACCCTTAGCAATTGGAGTATCTATATATGAGATCAATTGGGTGGCCTCTATTAATCAAACAAGAAGCCAATGTGAGGGATAACTATTAAGATGAGAGTTGGTAGGCCTTGGCTAGTGCATCGCTCAAGAATGAAAAGACACCAAGCCAACCTTCCCTGGTCTACCTCTTTGTTGCATATTGGAGGATAAATCAAGAGGGACGAAAGTCAACGATGGGCCAGGGACTAAAGTGCCATGTTGGTAGGGAATGATGACGACCTAAAGATTTATAGATAAAAATGTTTAAAGATTACCAAAAAGGGAAATTTGGCTTGATCCTCGAGTCTTTCTTTCTAGATGGCTCAAGAGATTTGGCAGCCACATCACTCAGTCTATATATGATTGTTGATGAATTAAGAAGGGCAACAAGATGTCAGCTATAGGGACGACCACAATGGAAGACCTCGACAAAAATGGGACGTCATGAGAGGAACACTAAAACAATGTTTGCAGCTCTAAATCAAGCCTTTAAATGGCGGCTACCTGAAGTCGGCTCCTCAAGATAATTTATAGAGATCTCAATGAAGTCATGACTATCAAGTAGTTCTAGAGAATCGATTTGGGTTGTCAAAACATTAGCAAGATGATGGCTTGGCTATCAACCATGACTCAAAAGATGCATACCACAACATCAAGGAGAGATGTCAATGGGGCGATAAGAATTGTGTCATCATATGGCTCTGAGAGTAATGCCACGTGGTTTGGGAGCATGTGAGCAAGCACACAGCCACACTAGGTACCAAAGGAAGGGAGCTGTTGTTAAGACAAAGCCGATGGTTGAGTTAACCAAGAGTCATTAGGATATACTCCAATAGTTTGTATATTGAAAAATTGGATAGGAGTTGATGCATCAAAATGGCCTAGACATAAATGGCTTGCAAATGAATGTACATCTATTGAAGATAAGTTAATTGAAAATTAAACCTCAATAAATTATATGCTTAACATTAATTAATGACTTAAAGCCTGATTTTATCAACCCCATTTAAGTTGGTGATATTGTATAGATCCAAGTGTTGGACAATAATAATTTATTGATACTGATAAAAATAAGAATGTTAAGATAGATGCATGGAAAACTAGAAAAAATAAATCAAAGAATGATTATATTAGATAAATAGTTGATGTGACATTTGATGAAGGTAAGTTAATTAGAAATAGATTTAGGTGATTTGAACATGCACAATTTGGAGTAGAAAATGTGCTATTAAATGAGTAGTTAAATTATTGTTAAAGGGTTACGATGGAGAAATAATAGATCTAGGGTTGCATGGATAGAAGTTGTTTAAAATAATAACATATCGGTAAGACTCAGTATGAATGAATGAAAAATGAGGATCATAAAATCTATGCTAAATAGGACTAAGGCTAATGATGACATTCTTTTCAATTCAGTCTTCCATTTTTCTAGATTGTGGCCTACTCATGGAGGGTATTTATTTGTGATTTGTTTCCTCTCCTTATACTTATTGCTTTGTTGATTTGATGGCTTGAACTTATAATTTTATTTAATTTAGCTTGTTGAGGTATGATCTATATGGAGGACACATGGACTATCACTTGTCTTTGTGTTTTACTCTTGAAACTGACTACTGTCATCTTTTTTTTTTTTGACTACACTGAATCTTTGAAATTTGTTTGAAGTGTAGTTACTTGTTCTTTGCTATTTATTTTCATTGTTCTTTTGTTCAAATTAAGTTATGGCTATATGCATTATGAAGTGATTTCTTAAAACTTTGTTGCATGAGAAATCCTGTAAAAATATTCATTTTGAGGCATTTGATATTATTCAAAAGTATCTTTAAAAAAATAAAAATAATCTTATTTACCCCAAAAATTGTAGTTCAAAATTTTAAAAATTTTATGTTTTTAAAAAAAATTATATGTTAAGGGTCCTATCAAGTTTAATTTTAAAATATTTACACTAATTATTGCTTTTACAAATATTTTTATAGCCTTAAAAGAAAATCTAAACTTTATTTATTCTTTCATAAGCCCTTTTATTCTTTCATATTTTGACAGCTAAATCCTAAAAGAATATCTAAGACCCCTTTAATTTTCCGAATGAGCCTAAATGAGCTTATCTTGGCATCCCATAAAGGAAAATTTGAAGCCTTTGTTTATTAAGAGAAGTGTGATATGTCTAAATTTAGCATACATTTAACATACCTTAGATTGATCATTTTGCATTTAAATTCATTTTATTTTTAGGATTTTGCTACACTAATGAATTTAAATTTAGTTTTTGTAGGTGAGCATGATTTAAAATTAAATTATGGTAAAAATGTGCGTAATCAAGTTTTATAATTGTCTAAACAAGTTGTAGGGTTAATACGTGGCTTCTTAGAAATATCAAAGAAAGGAGACTACTTGAATATATGCATTTATAAGCCATTCATATAATAGAAATACTTATAATAATTTTCATCTAATGATAATCTGAGAAGCATTGGGTTCTTATGATGAAAACCAATAGATTAAGTGTTAGGAAGACAAATATCATACATGAAAGATCAAATATTTTAAGCTTGGGCGATCCAATTCATATTACTAATCAAAGGAGCTGCCATCTTAGAAATCTCTGCCTCTGAGAAGATAAGACCAAATTTATAGAGTAGAGTAATAATTAGTTTGTGGTAGTAGCAGTTAGTTGGTGGCAAGATAAATTTGTGTCAAGTTGAAAGAACTAGGAGGAAAGATCAAGAGGTGCCATTCCCACTAACAACATCAATGAAAAAGGAGAGAGTACCAACTGCTCCATACCAGACACTAGCAGTGGTTTACCATGATTAGAAAGGAGATCAACATCAACCACTCAACCATTCAATGATATTGGCAAGAAGGCATGGGTAGTGCTATATTGGCATGACTATCCACCAAATCCCTTAGCTTTTTAGAAGACGATGACAAAGAAGGAGAAACAACAAAGAAAACTCCAATTTTGAGAGGAAGGGAGAAATACCCTTGGCATGATCCTAAGTTGAGGGAAGGATCTACGACAAGTGCTAGGTGAAGAACAAAATTTCATAGGCTACTGCAAGAGGGACCGAGGCGTTAGAAGAGTTGAAGAAGCGACCCCCAAACGAGCACATGACACCAATGTTATGAGGCATTGACACTAAAGCTCTTTAAACAATAGTAGGTTATCACACATAAACAATGTTCCCCATACATAAGCAAAAGGAGATGTGAATACATGGAGCGAGATGGTCTGCTAGAAGTGAACATGAGAGGATTTGTGGACAAGCATGATTGAGCTCAGAGAGAAGGGCCAACTAGTGGCATCGCCTGAGCTTAAAAAGAAGAGTGACACCTTATATCATTTGCTTCATTAATTCTTTTTTTTCTTGTTGGCCCTAAGAATTGCAACTTGATTTTGTTTTTGAAAATCATTTGATCACTTCATTTTGTTAAAATTCATTTAATTTATTTCACAATTGGGCCCTAGATGCTTATTCCCTGGTGTTGACCATGTTTATATTTTTAACTTAACTGCATCCTTAGATTAGTTGGGATTGCATATTGGAAACTATTTAGATTTCACGAATATATAAGAATGAATTCATGTGTAACTGAGTACAATTTTTTTATTGCTATTTAAGAAAAAGTGTATCTAGTGTATGAAACCTGACCTGTAAATCTTGTAATGGGTTGATGAATATAAGCTGAATGCCACAGTATAGAGTGGTTGTTTTCAAAACTTGACACATGAACTTGATGTCATATTGGAATTAACTAATCATTGCTCTAGGCACATGCTCTAATTTATTGCTATTCAAGAGGCTTGTTTATGATAGAAAATTCAGATCAAATTCAGAAAATCATATGAAGTTTTGATGGTGAGTTATACATGTGGCCATATTTTACATGCTTGTTATATTTTAGATAGAAATACAAATAAGTTTAATACAGTTGATTTTGAATCATTTCATTTATAATTGGCTTGAATCTCAAAATGTTCTCTCGATTATTTGTATTTGGCCAATTTAATCCTAGACTATCTCATTTTTTTCATTTTAGTTTTTGATTATTCAAAAATGATCCAAAACGATCCTTTGGGGGATAAATTGAAAATCAAATTTTTATAGTCTTGGGACTAAATTTTGATAACTTTTGTACATAGTTTCTACATGTGGGATCTTTTTGGGCTCTGTTTGTATAGTCAAGAGATTAAATTAGAGAAATGCAATACTCTAGGATGAAATTAGCCATTATGAGAATAGTTAGAAGACTATATTGAGATTTAATCGTTTCATAAACTTATACAATCTCTACTTTCATCTTATAATCAGGTTAGTATCTTTTTCATAAATGTGAGAGAAGCCTTATAATAAGATGTAGTTATAAAATAAATGGTGTTGAACTTGGGTTGTAATTCTAATGACTTTTTACCCTCTTAAGAAGCACCATTTTTGAACTAACTTATCTAACCACAAATTTTTGATCTTAAATACTTATGAACTTAAGTAACATCATTCAATGCTTAATCAAATTTATATGCATAGCTTTTGATCCCTAATTTCTTAGTTAGGGACCTGTGCAGCCCCACTGATATTTAATTCATCTGTTTCTTTCTTGTGTCCAGGAAGGCATAGTGGGAACTGTTAAAGTAGCCGACATCCCTTTATTAAATACACAGTGGTAGGAGAAACCAAGAGTTATAGTGATGTTCTCCTTGTTTTATGGACTTTGGAAGTACATGTTCAGCAAGGTAGAATTTCATGTTCTTATCCTTGGTGTTCACAAGGCTGGAAAAACAGTAATCCCCTCTCTCTTACTTTTTGGTCATGTTTTGGCCTTATATATTATTGCTATGTCAAAAGTTGCGTTCGTTTTTTACCCCAAATTTTTTATTCTTCAATTTATTCCATTAACTTATCAAATGAGTCAAGTTAAAGACTAAAATGTCATGTTGAAGGATCAGAAGAGTCGAGTTTTATTAAGTTGAAGGATGAAATCAGAGATAGAAAGTTTGAGATAAAAATGAATGTTTCCTAAATAAGGGATCAATTTGGTCATTTTCTCTTGTTTGAGCAACATTATCATCACGGACAATGGTTTCTATGTTATATTTAGTATGTTAGATTTTTATTTGTTTTAATTTAGGCTTCTCTACTTGACTTTTGATAATATTTAGTGTAATGTTGGTGTCAATGTATTTCAGTTGGTGGTATGCATGGACTCATTCTTTCTATGTTTATTCCGTCACAGCTCTCACTATACTCTTAAAATCACCAAACTGCTTAGTCTACCTGAGTATGCTGATTTAATGTAGACCATCCCATAGCTACTTCTCTTATTGAATTATCATATGATATATATTTTTTCATACAAGAACAATAACAAGCCTTTATCCTATTAAGTGGGGTCGGTTACATGAATCCTTCGTCTCCATTGTGTCCTATTATGTGTCAAATTCTCATTTAATTCAAGTATAATACTAAGGTCATTTTTTATACATTTTAACCATGTCTTTTTAGGTCTACCTCTACCTTTTTTAACATAAGGCAAATCTAATGCATCTACTCTTCTCTTGGACATTATGTGACATCTAAATCTCTTCTTATACTACTCCAACCTTTTCGATATGTATTTTTTTTCATGTCTTGATTAAATTTTTGTGGCTGATAGTCCACTGCTCTCATTTATTTCTTATGATTGGAATCACCTTTTTCTTGGGATTGACAAGTTGTTTCTCGTATTTGACATGCTTTGACTGTTTTTATTCTTTTTGCAATTCATTGATGCAAATGTGGTAGATCAAAATACCAACAACTCTATCATACGAAGTTTATTCTTAGTTTTGTAAGTTTGCTTTGGATTGTCAAATAAGTAACAAATCACCATTTTGAATAGACTAGTGCAAGCTTTGTGTAGGAATGCAAGAAGTGCTTAATGTCCATAAAAGGAATTCAAGTTAAATCTTATTCTTTGGACATTTGCATACATTCTTCTTATATGCATGTTACTTCTAAATTGTATACAAAGTAGGACTTCCAATGAATCTAAATGATAAAACCCAACATTAATTGATGCATGATAAGCTATTGTTAGTTTAAATGTTTTTAGTGCTTATTTCTAGCATCTGTCTATATGTAAGTTTTGAGATTGTATTCAACAAAATTCTAGATGGTCGGTTAATTTGGATGACTATTAAATTGCTGAACCTGTTCCCTCTCCCAAAAATAAATTGCCATATCTTATTTATGTTTCACCTTCTTCTTTATATCCATGCACCATTCTCATCTCCTTTGTCTCTTATCCAACTAAAAGAGTTTGGATGGATATTTGCTAGGTATAAAGATGAGAGGAAAATGTGTGATAGCTTCTACTTGAAGAATAACATGGTTTGCAATCTACTATCCATAGCCACACAAAATTTTCTCAAATTGAGGTAACCAAATTGGGAAAATTTCCTCAAATTGAAGCTTAAGTTGGTCTTTTTTTTTTAAAAAAAAGAATCAATTACATTCTTAATGTTCAATGAAAGTATTATTGTGCTTCTTAATTTAAAGAATATTAGCCTACGCTATTTTGACTTATAAAACATATCTTCTAGCAACATTACGGGGGTGTTTTGATGATCGTTCTTAAAAAAAAATCATATTTAGATATAATCTTTGTTTATGGCTCATTTTTTTGCATGCAGATAGGGAATCTATTTTAGAAAATTATAATTTATTTTTTACTCATTATATTTGGAAACAAAATAATTATTTTTGTGGATTTTGATGTTGAATTAGGGTTTAAAATCAATATTAATTGCTATCTACATCCAACCAATTGATGAAATCTAGTAAATTCATCAATTTTCAAAACGTATTTTATAACTTCAAGTAATGAAATGAATCATTCAGATTGTTTAGGATATGCTTTAAGTTCTATAGATCTATTAGTTCTGAAAGATTTTTTATTGGTGCAAACGTAATTTTTGCACAAAGCACATGTCAAAAAGGTTCTCACTTTGGTTAGTAAGTATAAAATTATGCTAATGTTCTTTTTCTCCTATCGTCCTCCCATATCTACATTCCTAGCTAATGTGACCTATGCAGGATAATCTACACTACTAAAATTAAAGCTTATCCTTTTTTATAGATTTAAAAATTGGCTTGTTAGTTAGCAAGCTTTTTACTAGTGCCATGACTTGTGACTGAAAACTACTATCTTTGCTTACCAACAACAGCAACAACAAACCTTTATCGCACTATGTGAGGTCAGCTACATGAATCCTTCTTCTATGTCAATTATATGTTTAATTCTAATAAACTAAAGTCATTTTTTATACATCTTAATCAAGTCTTTTTAGGTCTACCTCTACCTTTCTTAACATAAGGCAAATCTAATACATCTACTCTCCTAATGGAGTCATTGGATCGCCGACGCTTTATGTGGTCAAACCATCTAAAGTGACTCTCTCTAATCTTATAGGCCACTAGAGCTACTCCAACTTTTTCCGAACATACGCATTTTGTATTTTATGTTTAAGAGTAAAGCCACTCATCCACCTGAGCATCCTCATCTTTGCAACACTTAGTCTTATGCTTCTCTTTTATTGGCCAACATTCTGCACCATAAATCATTGCAGGTCTTACCATCTTATAAAAATTTTCTTTAATTCTAAGTGGCACTTTTCTATCACACAACAGACCAGATGCATTCCTCTACTTCAACCATCCAACTTGAATTCTACTAAAAACATCTCCATCTATTTCACCATCATTTTGAACAATAGAGCCTAGATATCTGAATCGCTCACTCTTTTTAATGACTTAGTCACCCAATGTTACAACACCACTATCAAAACTTTTATAACTAAAATTACACTCTATATATTCAGTTTTAGATCTACTAAAACGAAAACCTTTATACTTTATTATCAACAAGAAGAATGTCATCAGCAAAAAGCATACACCAAGGTACATTTTCTTGTACATTTTCCTTGATGTAATACAACTGAAATAGGAAAATATTTTGTTAATCCTCTTTGTGTTTGGACACTGTACTTGACTCAGTATACATATCCTTAATGACTTGGATATAACTAATATTAACTCCTTTCTTTTCTAGAACTCTCCAAAGAATTGAAACTTTATCATAATCTTTTTCTAAATCAACTAATATCATATGTAGTTCCTCCTTACTTTCTCTATACTTTTTCATCAAACCTCTCAATAAATGTATAGTATTCATAGTAGATTTACCTTGCATGAAACCAAACTTATTTTGAGAAATTTTTTTTATCACATCATAACGTATGCTCAATTACTCTCTCCCATAATTTTAATGTATGATACATTAACTTAATTCTTCTATAATTTGTACACTCTTGTGCATCACTTTTATTCTTAAATATAAGAACCAACAAACTCTTTCTCTAATCATCTGATATTTTTTTAGTCTTTAAAATAATATTAAAAAGATTTGTAAGCTAAATAATTTTTTGATCTCCTAAACATTTTCACACTTATATTGGAATATTATCAGGTCTTACTCTTTTTTCACATTTCTATTGGAATATTATCAAGTCCTACTCTTTTTCACACTTCATTTTTTTAATGCTATTTCAACTTCAAATTTATTAATACGATGATAAAAATAAAATTCTCTATTTTTATTTAGGGTATCAAGGTTGCTAAAATCAATCATATTTTTAGATCCTTCATTGAAAAGTTTATCAAAATAACTCATCCACCTATTTTCAATATCCTTTTCTAAAAAAAACACTTTATGATTTTCATCCTTAATACACCTCATGTGAATTAGATCTTTATTTCTCCTATCTCTTTGTTTGGCTAACATATGCATACATCTTTCACCTTCTTTGGTATCCAATTTATTGTATAAATCACTAAAAGTTAAATTTTTTACATCATATATTGCTTTCTTAAAATCTCTACAGGCCACTTTATATCTTTCCCAATTCTTCAAATTTTTTATATCTAAACTAAGTTTTATAATAATGCTTCTTATTTTCTATATTTTTTTTACATTTTGACTCCACCACCAACTATTTTTATTAAAAGAAGCTTTCATTTTTGATTCTCCAAGTACATTTTTTGCAATTTGCTTAACTCCACTTGCTATTTTTTTTCCACATAATATTAGCTTCCTTATTAACATCCTGAATTTTAAGCCCTTGTAGTTTGTTCTTTAAAATATTTTTATTAGTATTCTTTAAGTGCACCTATCTAATCTTAGGACAATAATTTGATTTATTTTTCATCTTCCAATACTTCATCTTAAAATCTAAAACTAATAGTTTATATTGGGTGCTTAAACTTTCACTCGAAATGACCTTACAATCTTTACAATCTAAACGATCTTTTTTTTTATCAAAAAATAATCAATCTGTGTTTTACTAGATCCATTTTATAAGTAATAATATCTTTATCTCTTCTTAAATAAGTATTAATACTAAAATCATATCTAAAACAAAATCTAATATAGTCACTATCTTCATTACTTTAAATTCATATTATGAATACTTTTAAAATCTTATCACTCTACCAACATATCCATTTAAATCTCTTCCAATAAATACTTTTATTCGAGGGTCTTTTGATTAATTAATCCATAGAGTCTAAAATTTTTCTTTTGAGCCTACATCCAAACCTAATTGAGGAGCATAAATATTTAGAACATTGATAATCATAGTATCAACAATAATCTTTAAGGCTATTCTATCTCCAATTCTATTAATATTTATAATATTATTCTTTAAACTTTTATCTATAATTATACCTATACCATTTCTAATTCGACTTTTACCTGAATAACAAAGTTTAAAGTTTAAACTATTAATCTCTTTGGTTTTCTACCAAACTCATTTAGTTTCTTGAATATATAAAATATTTATGTTCTTATGAACCATAATATTTATTAATTCAATTAATTTATTTGTAAGAGTACCTATAGTCTAAGTTCCTAACCTATGAACCATAATATCTATTCTATAATCACTACCTCTGCTTACCCAAACCCCTTAATATCAGACATTCTTGATTGATGATGCTTGACACCGCAACCTTTATTTGGGGCTGGCCTACTCTAGTTTAAATGAAAATTGAACAATGTGACATGATATGTTTGTAAATCTCAGTTGTCTCTTGGTCTAGGTGACAATAGCCACATATTATGGGCTTTGTGGCATGCTAGGCAAATGACTTAAAATCATAGCATGCACATGTTACTTTATATGGTTATGCACCTTGCATTCTAGGTGCATTAATTTTATATTTGTTCAAATGATCTAGGCATTAATTGTATATTTGTTCAAATGATCTAGGCATCGAATTATGAAAATAATTATCAAATTTAACCTTCTATTTCAAAGAAGCCCCTGGGAAGAAGCTTTACTTATAATGTTGGCTTCACATTTTGAAGGGATAGGAGATCTAGTCGGTTGAATGTTATAGACTATTTAATTTCTTGATGGAGATTGTTAATGCCCATGATTTTTAGATTTCACTATTGAGATCGAAAAGACATTATCATGAGTCCATTGATGAAGGTGGATCTCAAATTAGCAGCTTGATGATTAAAATTGGGAGGCATGAAGCTTAGATTATTGAATCAAAATACAAATTATGATACTATAAGAATGATTTTTGATTTTTGAATTATTTATTTGTTTGCTATTGTGATGCACCAACACTTTGTAATTATCTTGCTCCATGATGACCACCCTTGGTCAATCATATGACATGATGAAGATGGGTATAACTCAGTTGATTGAATTTATCTCCAACATTTATTATGAAAATTTACCCATTGGAATAGATTAGATGATGAATTCAATTACTAGAATGACTCAAACTTGCTCATCTAATACAACCCTAAACTCACATATATTTAATAAGATAATATAAGCCAATTATGTAGACATTCAACTACAAAGTTAACTATTAAATATCATAGTTCATATGCATAACATTAATCTTTCATCATGTATGTTATATAAGCATGCTTCATCTTTGACACAAAAATTAAACATAAAAAACATAGGTAATAATTTAAAATTGGATTCTCACTTAGATTTGACTTTATTTTTCTTACAATCTAAAATAATAGCCAAATTATAATCTAGTGAGCTTGAAAGCTTACAAGATAATGAAACATCATAATTATGAACTTGACACAGATTAAAATCATAAACTAGTCTATTGTATTATATGCAATCATTATAAAGTGAAATTGCATGAATTATTATATGTCATAATAGTGAGATACTCTTTTGAAGGATCTTTTAAAGAAATATTAAATGTTTAATGATCATATGTACTATGATAGTCAAGTGTACTAGTGTTAGTATATTAGATTAATGATAATATAATATTAATTTGCTTATTTTATTTATTTCTTAATATAGAATGTCTTCGACTAAGAATAACTCATATAAATGTTTAAGTTCATTGTCTCTTATAAGATAATGAGGTATATTTAGACTTGCACCATATATCATGGAGTCATAACCTAGCCCATAGGATATTATTATTAAGTTCAATAGAGCCTAGTTATAATATAGTTATCGCTATTAAACAATCTTTGATCATCATAAATACAACATTACCAACCTATCCCATACAAAATGACCTTTTTTAAACCCTATCCATTTTACATTGTAGAATATTTAAATATATTTTTCATTTATCATGAATATTCTAATCAATATTATGCATCAATATATTACTCATTAGTGCTATGTGTGCTACTTTTACAATAAAATATTTTAATTATGTGTTAGCATACTCCTAATAATTTGAACATATGATTTTATGACAGTACAAACATATGCTTTTCATACTTTAAAATTAATGTGTAAATATTTAATCATGAATGATAGGACATAAATAAACACTTTGAAATATTAAGATTTTCTAAAACATTGCTTACAAGTCTAAATCTAGGTTTCACTAATATGGACATGAGATATGGTTACTTCTATTTTTTGAAATATAAGACATGGATAGCATTTGACATAGCATTATAATTTACATATATTATAAATTTTAAAATAATATATAATAATCATAGAAATCAAATAAACATATATTAAATAATAAAATATTAACATTTTAAGGATGAAAAAAGTGATATTTTTAGATGCAAATAAATGAATAAAGATTATCATGCAATTCATAAATCATGATGGTAAAAAATATGAAAAATATAAGTATAATAAAAATAAAAAGTAATCAAATTCTAAGAATAATTTAAAAAAGATCTAGTTATTATTACTGTTTTAGAGTATTATATACAAAAAATAAGCACAAGTTATTTGGTACAACATAAATCATCAAAATCTAACATTTACTTATGCATTTAGTAAATTTTTACTAAATTTAAATTCTTTTAATTATTTAGGACACGTGAGTATGAATTTTTTTTATTCTTTTTTAAAATTAGATATCCGATAGGCGTGTTCGACATGTGTTGGACATTATAATTTTCTTTATTTTGAAGTTTTGATGCATCATAGATTTAAATACATATAAAATTTACATGCAAAAGACGTACTTCTTGAGTTAGAGATTGAATATCTTACCTAACCAACAATTGATAATTGGACAAGCTTTTTCATACTGATCACTTTGAAATCTTATTATTTAGTAAATAATCTAAGAAATATAATTTTTCATTTCTTAGAAATTTTTTTAACTTGTCCCTTTAATTTTAGATCAAAATATCCTTAATATAAACTTTTACCTTAAAAATTGCTCTCTCCTCATACAAGCCTTATAGCCTACCACATTGATATGAAGTCATTTGATTGAGCAATCATAAAAAAAGTATGATATATCAAAATGATTCCAATAAAACATAGGATTTTGTAAGTATGAAAATTTTAGGACTGTTTTTTGGATTTTATCTTAACATAATTTTGAGTATCATAATAATAATAATGTGTATCATGTTGGACACTTGCACTTTGCCTGACATGCGCTCGACTAGTATCATACATGCTACCTATGTGTTCAATTTTAAAAAAAGTTAACAAACACTTTTTTTTTAAACTTTTGTGTCTTGATTAGAAATTTTAACTTTAAAAGTATATTGCATAAATAACTTAAGTTAAGCCATTTATTCTTTTTTCTTTTATAACATATGATTTAAATAACTTAATAACTATTCAACGCTAATTTTATCTTTTTTAATCTAGCTCTATTTTCTTATTTTATTTTATAAAATTTTTAGGAAATAATAATTTTTCTTAACTTTAAGGTAATAATTTACACATGACTTTATTTTTTAAGTGAGTTATGATATTTAATATATTTAAATGTATTTTTTATTTTAGGAGCAATTGAATCAAATTTATTTTTATATGACTTTATTTCATATTTATTTAATTTGTTTAATTACTATATAATGTTGTATCCAACAAAATTTTGTATTCTTTATTTTCAATAATAGGCATGTTTGTTTCCCCTCTTTGTATTGATGCATCATGGTTTTGCCATGAAGCGTGAACACTTCGAAATGCCTTTCATGTTTGTGTCAAAGATAGGTCAGATAGTGACACTACTTTGACATACCTTAACATGTGCCATACACATTTAAAATCAAGTCAAAGTCATTTTAGAGCAAAATGAGTTTCAACACAGGTCATAAATTGGTTAGATATTAGCTGACATGCTATAACATGCTAAGACATGATCATGGAATGGAAAAATAAACTTTTCTTAACACGCCAAGAGCATGCTAGTGAAATAATGACCTATCCGTCTTTCTTGTGTATGTGTTCTAATTGTCTCTTCGTGTCTTCTTCCATGAGCGAGACACAATGAGCAATCTTGATTTCAATGGGTGCCATCAACAAAGACTTTGATGTCACATGTAAAGCCTTCCATCCCCCTATTTCCTCAACCATCACCTATGCTTTTCATCTTTGTTAAGCCATTGATGACTATTTAAATGTTAAAGGCCTTATGGCTTCCTCTGTTGATGTCTTCTTTGCATGAATCAACATCTTTTATCATAATGGCTTGGGTTCTTCTTGGCCAGCTAGCTCCTAAATCTCTACGTGTTGAGAGTATATTTTAACATACATGCTATGCTCAAAATATTCATTTCAACGGTGTTCTTGTGTATATTACTAAGTGAACATGTAGTTTTACTTTTTTGATGTATGGGATTTAAATTTTACTATTTAAGAAGAAAGTATCCTGAAAAAGTAATATGGTTTGAAGACAAAAAATTTATGATAACTAAAAAGGATTAATGAATGCTAATGTTTTTGTGTTGTTGACAAATTATAATGGTTTCAGGTGATAAAGTATTTCTTTTACTATTAATAGAGTTTGTTTTTTTTGTCATTATTAAGTTTCTTTTATGAAGTATATGCATATGATACTATACTACACTGAATGTCTTTATTAAAAAAATTAGAAATTATATATTTTATATCAATAATTTATAAAATATTGCATTATACCCATGACATGTCATATTCTACTTTTTATAGTTACACCATATCATTGTGTTTGTGTCTATGCTTCATAGCTTGTTTGGATAATTTGCAAGGAATTTTGAACTTTGGATTATGATAACTTCTGCTATAATTGTCTTTCAAGCTTGAACTTATCTAGATTGTTAGTTGTAGATAGTGTTCTTTCTATTGTGGAGTTTGTTTAGATGTGAATTAGATCATATGACCTACTGTAATTTCCTGCAATGGGCTCAATAAGAAATTCTCTAAAAAATCTTCATACTTTTTCTCCCTCTTTGCTGCCAGCCACTGTCTTTGGTTCCCGGGTCCTGTAGCTGAAGCTACAGGGTTCTGCCGTTGTCCCTGTAGCAGGAGGAAAGTGAATTACTTCTGCTGCCATAGTCCACAGGCGCTATAAATCCTTTCTGCCACTGAAATGCCAAAGCCATCCAAGCCATGCTGCTGATTTCTGGAGGCAAACTACTGCTGCCATCACTCTACAGGAAGGGGAATAACTATTGGTTGCGTTTTTACAGCAGATAGGAGCAGAATACAGAAATTTGATTGCTGTCCCTAGAGAAGAAAACCATGATATAGGAAGAGGACCTGCCTTGTAAGGCCCAAACAGGGAGGGAAAGTGTTTCCTCAGTGAGAATACAAAGCCTAAAGATACCTTTCTCATTTCAAAAGTTAAAAGACAGCTTGCTAAATTTCAAGTTCTCTTCCACTCTTTTAATTGTAGGACTTGCCCCTTTTTAATCAAAGAGTAGTTTAGGATCATTACTCTTTTTGATTGTTTATTGTACTAATTTTGTACATAGTAATTTATATGGTGCTTTCTATTAATCTGTCTAATTCCCAATATAGCAGCAATTTCACCAACAGGATCTCTCGGCAAGTTTCTTGTTAAACATTTTATTATCTTTTCTATTTTATTATTTTGCGCATCTTATCATCTGTTAATTTTTCTCCCTTTCCACTCTATTTACTATTCCGTAGTTTGTCTTTTATTGTTTGATCAGCTGCGTATCAACTAAATTCTCTTTGATGACATGCATTTATGGAAGTTTAGTTGATTGTAGAAAACATATAACTATTTTTCTGTATTCTAACATGTGACGACTTGATTAACCACCTTAATGTTACTAATTGTGTTGGAGTTCCTAGAATTAAATAGTTGGCTCAGTTATGTAAGTGCATGGTAGTTATTTGGAAGAAGGCCTGATTTTGTGATTGTAAAATGCGGGAAAAGTAATTATCATTGTCTGATTAATGATGCCGTTAGAAATAATTGAATATTGTAGTCTTCTTCCCCTTCCTTTATGATTTTTGTGTTATATATAAGCCTAATGATAGCTTAGCCAAACATTTGAATTCATAACCATTGGGGTCTCAATTTTGTAGTTTGATTATTTCTTAATGCATATATGATCTATGACGATCCCTCTTATGGCTCATGATAGCCTAATCAAACATTTGAATTCAAAACCATTGGGATCTCAATTTTGTAGTTTAATTTTTTTCTTAATACATAAATGATCTTTGACAATCCCACCTTGGTATGAAGTAGCTCTCACTTAATTTACGCAAATTAATCTAAGGAGACCAACTCATAACTTAGAATAAGTTTTGATGTGTTTGCACTAAGAGAGAAAGGGAGATAGAGAAAGCTTAATGTCCTTGTATGATTGTCTATTGTATCCATTTTTTGTCAAATAAATATATCAACTCATCAATTTTTGTTGGTTGTAATTGGATAGTGTTGCATTACTCAAATGTAATATGTAAATGCCTTGTATATTTACTTTCTACTCCTTAAAGGCTTACTTCTCGAAATACACATTCTTGCTTTATAGGTACTTCTACTTGATTTTGAACTTATTAAACAGCACCATATGCTGATAAACATTTTGCTAAACATTCAGTCTTTGCTAGAAAAATTAAAGGCTGTATACTTAAACTCAGAAGGGCTTCCACCTGATCGGATTGTGCCAACAGTTGGGCTTAATATTGGTCGTATTGAAGTTTCAAATGCTAAACTTGTATTTTGGGACTTGGGAGGTCAGGTATATTTTTCAACAATAGTTGTTCTATTTCATAATGCGTCATTATCAAAGTGAAATTTCTTTATCGTGATTCTATTATTTTTGTAATTATCTGTGGTATTTTTTTGTTGGAGCCTAATGTTCTGTTGTAATTGTATAAAGAGGAGATAATGAATACCTTTGAAAAGTTACATTTTTGGGCTAGCGATAATGCATTATGATAAATTAGTTGTACATTCTATAAAGAGAATTATACTTAGCTATTCTTATGCAGATATAAGGAGATTGCTTTCTTGAGAATTTGGTAGTCACTAATTGCACTATGTTAGAAAGATTCACGTTCAACCAACACTCATGCACCAAGAGAGAACAATTTCGATAGAAATATTATTTAAATTGTTCCTTGCATTGCGTTGGATGTCCCTTATATATAATCATAGAATCCCTCTTCCAAACAATAAAATATCATAATATGTTGGCAGTCCCAAAACCCAAAGTTGTTGAAAGCATGTAAGAAGTTATACTCGATCTTATGACATGATGAAGATAATTACAAGCCTGCATTTCTCATAAGGGATGACACAAATCATGATATTTTATAACAACAAGCACAAAACAATATAAATATAAATACATGGTAAAGTCACAACAAAACAAGAATTTAGACCCGACAACTAAGTAATTAATGTCTATCAATATTATTTTTCCAAAATAAATAAACAATCAAATAATTAAGACCTATGAACATGTGTGTGCAAGGGTGAGCACATACTGTTTGGACACATCTATGCAAGTATGCACATGCCCTCATGAATGCACATGCATTCATGCATTAAGCTGTATACAATTGACAACTATTGTTAGATGTCAATGGTGATGACCATGAGATTACAATGATGGTGGTTGTCATTCGACAATGGCGATCATCGGCAATGATGGCCATAGAAGATATATAAGCATGCATGCATGTATGTCCACACTCATTACCTTGATAGAGCGATTGATGGTGGTAAATGTAATTTTTCATCATTGTAAGTCCATATGTTTTATTTACTGCCTTTTTTTTATTTGTTACGGGGTATTTTCAAATTTTGAAAGATTTCCTTTGTAAGTGTTTACCTTCTTTATTTTATTGATGGAACTCTTCTTTTTGGATAAATTCATCATTCTTTAGAATGTGCTCTATCCAATTGCCATAAATATCTCACTGGGTAAATTACTTTGCCGTTACTCTTCAACCAAAAAAATGTTTTTTTCTTCTTGCTCGGCTTGCCTTTGTCGTGTTTATGTGAAGCTAAAGGAGGAGACTCAAGATCAATGGTCTATCAGTTGACACAGATATTTTGGTCCTCAGATATTGTTCCTTTCAATAATGGTTCCATAAAAGTGGAAATTGCATTTGAACATGATCCATAAAAAATACCTTAGTTATAGTTGGCCTCATGATTGCAGGTATATATATGTATGGAGAAAAACTATATTACTTGGAAAGTGGAAAGCAAGGAACAAATTTTATTGTCCTTAGATACATTCTGTTGGATTCTTTCTATCTATTAATATGTTCCAAAAGAATATCATACACCATTATATTCTTTTAATTTATCATGAGGAAAATGTAACTTATCTTTAGATTTTTAAATAACAGTACACATCTCTTAGATCAATGCAAGGCATTCACGTGATAGCCTGACTTAAGGCAAGGTGATTGCCTTGGTAAGTCTTCGCATGGCACTGGGCTGGAAAGTTTGTTATGCACTATAGCCTCACCTTATTTTGTCCGAGCTCCTATGAAGTGCCCCACTTTCTTTTAATATTATCGGGTGTCAGTATTTTTCATAGCATATTTTTCTTATGATATGCAATACTTGTGTTGTGACTTTTAAAAATTATTTATTTCCACTACTTTGACAAAACTTGGGGCACAAAAGCATTTCCTAATAGTGTTGCATATGAATTTTGTTTAAATGCAATATTGAATTAGCTAACAGTATGTTAGTAATCTTTGTTTTTGTAGCTATGACATGTATCATACGTGGCCTACGTAGCTAGAACCTATGACATGCGGTTTGCAAATTATACTAGTGAAAATATTTCCTCCAACTACTTTCATTACATCTTTCTTGATGTTACGGTGGAATTTTTTTTTTCCTGATTGTCATTAACTTCAGTATGGCTCATAGAACATTGTCAATTCATTTTTTGAAGATGTTATTCCGAAACTATGATGTTTTGTTTTTTTTTAGATCAAGAAGATGTGTTTCTTCTTCTGCTTAATTTTGTTACGGATCCACAGTTGCAACACAATAAATGGGATTGACCATTTACAATTTGACATTTATTGGCAGATTGGCTTGCGTACAATATGGGAGAAATACTATGAGGAGGCACATGCTATAATCTATGTAATAGATGCTTCTTGCCCTTCATCATTCGAGGATGCCAAGTCTGCATTAGGTTAGTGTTAATTAGCATTTTAATGAGCAGAAAGCTTTGGTTACTTTGGCTTGTTTTTGGCAGTACTCCTTACAAAATCTTTATAATCCTGAACAGAAAAGGTGCTTAGGCATGATGATTTGCGAGGGGCACCGCTTTTGATACTTGCAAATAAGCAGGTGATGTTTGTACTTACAATGGTATTTGACAGATCTGTTGTTTTAAAGAAGAAAGTCTTCACACTTCATTTTCCGTAAATTGATGATGGCCTGATCATACCTTCTATATTTCAATTGTTTTATAACTCCCTTTTGAATTGTTGATTTATTTGCCTTTTCTAAATTTCCTAATGAAGTCTTTTTTTGTTATTATTTAACATAAGCATTAGATACATTGCTTAAGTCAATCTTCTTTGACATTCACTGATTGCTTAAATGCATGATTGAAGATAATTGGAAGATACTTTGTCTAGAGTAAATAAATATATTCATTGATGTGGCTATAATCTAATTTGTGAGGATAGTAAGGAGCACTCTAGAGAGCACTGAAGGGGCATGCTCTGGCCTTATGGATCATTCTTGTGTTTCCTTTAAGGGTCTGCTTGATTGAAAGTGAGTTTAGTAAGGATGTATTTTTTGAGCAAAGTGGAGGGATTATTTGCATGAAGCTACAGGATATTCATAGGGAACTACTATTAAATTATAGAAACCTACAGTTTCATTTCATCGTCCTTCAGAGGATGTTTGCTGTTGATCTATTGGTAAGAAAATTTTCTTTGTGAAAAAACAGTAGATGGAAATTCACACCGTTTATTTTTTTGGTTTCAGGTTATTTGATTTTGTTGTGCTTCTATAATATAGACTTTTGAATACCTTAAAGATTTATTTGTGGGGTTACATTTTAACAGTTTTAGAGAAATGTTCATTGAAACTGATATGAGCATCCATGACCCAGCACCTGCCTTGGAAGATTGCCTTGGAAAATAATCTGGTAATCTGTTGAAACTAGGGTATGATTGGATGGTGGAAGTCCCACGTTTCTATTGAAAAGCTTATCTACTCACTGTCATTTGATTTTCTCGATTGATTGATAATGTGAGGAGATGCGCTCCTTAGTCAAGTTTGCAGGATCTCCTAAGGTTGTTGATTATAGCGGTGAGTAGGGGGAGGGACGGAGCATGATTTGGGATCAGTGGTAGAATCTCCTGTTTCTTGTTCCATGAGTGCCACGCTCCATTAATTATAGGATAAGCTAGGTTTTTAGGTGGTCCTTCTTGGCTATGAAGTGGTTGTAACTAGTCCTAGTTTTCTGATAAAGTTGATCCAATGGGATATTAAGGTGGGCATCAGTTTTAAGATGTAGAGTCTTTGTAACTGTTATTCAGAATAATACTCATTAAAGGTCCTTATCGGATTGCTATAACTTATGATTCAAGGTCCTCTTGTTAATAATTGTTTTGGTGTAATGAATTGAGGGGCATAAGCAAGTATTCACAGTGTTGTAGAGAATGTTTCAAGTGCTTTTTTCTGGGTTTTATTTTTCGATGTGTTGGATTCTATGGATCTGGAGGATGATTTGCTGCCTGTTTTGTGGTTGTTTGGGGCTTGGATTGATGTGGGATTAAATTTGATGTTAGATTAGTGGAGGGTATAATGCATAGTGTGATGGGAGTCATGATAGTTCTAAAGCCTCTAGTAAAAATCACTAATCTGTGAAAGATATACACGCCATGGATAGAAGTGGTGACATTGACCATTTCAAATGGCTTATTCTTTTCAGGATTAGTGGAGACGCCTTCATCTCAAACAGCCAATTTAGATGAACCTGACCATATTGTGAGCCTGTATTGAAATTAAGGAGTTCTTGACTCTCCACTCATCTTGAAATTGCCCACCGTTTTTGACTTATCATGTTATGCCTATAGACTTGGCATTTGAGGTATCTTTAAGCAAGAGGGACATCCGATTACTTTTTTTTTTTTTGAAACTTTGACATCCGATTACTTTAGCAAGAAGCTGAATGCATGTCAACATGAGCCAACATATAATTATGAATTTTACGTGGTGCACACATTTTAATATTACCGTCATTTTCTTTTCTTTCTAGAGTTTGTGCTCTATTTCAATAAAAAAGCCCTCATATACTTGTATGCTTGGCATAAATTGAGTTCTTAACATGTCAAGCGGATGAAACTTTTTTCAAGAGTACATCCTTGTCCCCAAACACAAGGTTGATGTCGAGAACAAAGTGGTTGGCATGCTTAGTAGGCTATCCTCACTCTATGCCATGCATTTGTTGCATTTGACAAGATGATCTATGACTATCTCACATGTCGAGGTTTTAGTCAAATCTACAAGTCAATGACTTAAAAGGTCCATAAAAGTAACATTGACTTTTAGGGCCAATATGGTTACTTATTTTGCGATTCTTTTCTTTGCATTCTAATTCCTCATTATACCATTTTCTTATTGAAGAATTACATATTGTAGACGAGATTGGGCACTTTGGAGATGATAAGATTATAGCCATGGTTGAAGATTGGTTTTATTGGCATAGTCTTATGTGAGATGCCACCCGGGTTGTTGCTTGATATTGTATCTTCCAACTATCAAAGGGCAAATAAAAAAATAGTCTCTATTGAACCCTCTTCCTATCCTAAACAAATTATAAGATTTGATTACTGATTTAGTTTTAGGCTTACATCTTCTTTATTGTGATGGTATGACTATTCTTGTAGTTGTAAATCATTTCTCTATTATGACTTACTCCTGAATGACCTCTGATGCATCTCTTATTGCTTTCTTCTTTCGTAAAGTGGTCATATGCATGGATTGCCTAAAACAATCATCTTGGATTGTGAAATGCATTTTATGAGTTATCATGGAAGATTTTCCTAAACAAACTATGTACCAAACTCCTCTTTTCCATTGATTGTCACTTATGGATTGATGACTAGATTGATGCAAAAAATGAGCTTAGGTGATCTTTGCATGTCTTTTGTCAATGATCACACTACTAGTTTAGAACTTGTATTCCTTGTTTGTAGTAGTTACATCAATTGGTCAGCTAAAATGAGTTTTCCCATTTTGTGTCTTTTAAGTTGTCACAGATGACTTATCTTGGGGTGTCGAAGTGTAATAGAGAATAGGATATTTCGATTGGACCTTGATTTCCGGAACGTTACTGTCTTCTTGAGCAAGCAGTGAAAGGTGTATCTAATCAAATCATCATTAAGCTATTCTGATTCATTATCTTCTTCTTAACTTAATTCATGCAAATCTTTGGGCGTGAAATCTTTAAATAAATCTGAGCGGTAAAGGCGTTTAATTTATGCGTGCGGCTGCAAAGCTATCTGATTCAAATAAAAGCGGTACTACATTTCGTCTTCGCGAAATTTTTCAGCGGTAGCGTAAAATTTAAAAGGCAGTGGAGACAAGAATCTTAAAACAATTTCGGTCTGAGGCGGTAGAAACAAATGTGCATGAGCGTGTAAATTTACAAGGCGATAAAGCGTAAGTAAAGCATCTTGCGGTAATGTAACATTATGGCGAATATCAGGTAGGTCTTTGTAGAAATTTATATATCGCGAACGATATCTTTGTAAGTTAAATCTTGTATCGATCGATGTCGAGCAGGTGATTTTCGTTAACTCGTTCGTTTACTTTATATCGAATCACGTTTTAGAAATGTCGTTTATAATTGCGTAGGTTTTGACTTTCATTCATGGGGTCGCGACGTCTACAATTTGTAGGTAAAGCGGAGCCAATCTTTCTACATCACAACATGTAGGTTGGACGTACAACAGCTATGAAATGCAGGAGTCGAGGATCTTTAAGATCACTGTCGGCTCATCGTCGGAACTTTTCTTTTATCTGCAGATTCATCGATTATGGCCTTCACCTTCGCGATTTTCGCGACATTTCTGTTTATCAGCATTCTTTGCATTTAACGTGTTTTCGATCGTTTATATCATGATGAAATCAATCTTTGAGCCACGTGAAATATCTACATTTTTATATACATTCTGATTTATCTGTAATGAAAAACGATGGCAGTAAAAGAAAGCGAATTTACATTAGAAGTGCTCGATTAATACAGTCGTTGTGATGTGCTGATTCTCATGACAACCTATAATGAAATAACTCTTCGATTCTATAACATGAAACGTAAATGACCTGATCTTACAGAAATTGATCTCTCGCTTTGGAAGATACTCAAGTAATCTCAAATCTCTGCGTTATTAATTCATGATTATAAACTAAACTCATCGATCCACTCAATAATTCTACCTCTCACTGCAGCAAAGGTTCGGTCCGATCAAAGCTGAGGAGCTGAAAGAAAAAAGGGATAGGGAAAGAAATTAGAATTCCCTAGTTTCCCGTCCCGGCGAGCGAATTCCTAGATCGGTTCTGAATTTCCCAACCAGGTGCTTGGGACGGATCCACAGACTTCTGAGTCTGTGGAAGCGAGGGAAGAGTAAGCAGTTCTGTCAGCCGAGCGAGGAAACGGTTCTATTCCGCAGGGCGGTCGTCTCGAGCGATCTTGAGAAAGGGGCTGTCGCCTGATTCCATCCTGAAGACTCTATCAAGTCGGCAAAGAAAGCGAAGGGATGGCTCAGCGTTCTGGAGGAGGCGGCCGATTCAGCCAGGAAGGAAGGAGGAAATCCGTCGATCGAAACGAGGCGGTCTCGATCTCGTGAAGGAAATGAGGCAGGGGAAGGAAGTGAAATAGGAAGGCTGGAGAGATCCCAACAGTCAGTGGCTTTAATCCCGCCATTATGCAGTAAAGTGGATTTCTTCTGATGAAATCTTCTGATTTTAATTAAAAAAAAATTAAGGAAATAATTAATTGGATATTCAATTTCCCCTCTTAACAAAATTTAGATCCAAATTTCTTACGAATCATTCAACGGGAAGGAAACTTACTTCTTTCATCTCTTGACCTCCCAAATAGCTTCGATTGGTGCTTGTTTAATTTTAAGCAGAAAATTTGTATACATTTAATCTCGACATCGATTCTAAAATCTTTTGCTCCGAGTATAAAATTAATCGGTATTATTTGCTTTGTATATGGAATCTTATGCTGATCCTCATTGAAATGTGAAAGCGTTGTGAATGTCTGCTTGATTCAATGGGTAAAGCAGTTTGTAATATGTATCCTTTCGATGATTTAAGGTCGTTCCTGCTGATTCTACCAATCTACTAATTCAAGGTTTGACTTTTAAAAATACAAATTCGAAATTCTGACTCGATCTTTTAAGTGTATCTTCGTGATCACGGCGACTTCAATCTATCTGATTAATCTAATTTTCTCAGCCAATGATTCTCAATAATTTTGTCTTTCTCCCACTGACTTAATGGAGTTATTCTATATCTTGAATAATTTGAATCAGATTGGTATATTGTAAAGCTTCGATCATGGGAATATGATCTTTACCTCAAAATCTAAAACACATAAAATAAATCTTGGGACTTGAATTGTTTTTCGATTGTCATGTCTGCGGATGAAAAAATGCTTAAATTAGCTGTGTGCCTCTCAATTCCTTGTATCGAGTAAATCTACCATCTGTCGAGAGGATCACTTTTAGTGCTACTTTCTTTTATATCTGACAATTTATCAATTTGAATCTGTCTTTATGGGTAAGAAATGGTGACTTGGTCAATCCCATCGTGAGATCTTATCCGCGATCTAGGAAATCCACAAAATCCCAGCAATTTCTTCTTCCCACTCCGGTATAGGTAATGGTAACAATCCAGGGTCTTTGATGCTCGGCCTTAACAATCTGACAGAGAGGCATATTTATGTCCTTCTTCATCGTCAAAATGTTATTTTTAAATTTTTATCATTTTTTGAACTACGGGATGAATAGTATATCTTTCGATGGCCTCGTAAAATTTCTTGTCTCACCGCATCATGCATAATTGTGAATGCTTAGAATAATACCCTGAAAAAATCTTCACAATCTGGATTTGTTCGAGGAATTTTTGATATCCATGATCAGGTTTACGCGAACTTTGATTATCGAATAAAGTTGATTATTTGTCGATTGAGATAAATGCATATCTGAATCTTTGTAGAAACAATTCTGTCAATTCGACTTTTGAGTAATAACCCTGGCATTTCCAGTGACTTGCGACTTAAATCGTAATGCGCATTAAACCAGACAATCTTGAATATCAAATCATAATCTTTAATAAGCCATGCTTTGTCTTAGATTCGTTCTTTTGTAAAGATATATTTAAAACTCGATGATCGGTAAAATTTCAGCATTTCTTGTCTAAATAATTTTAAGAGCAAAACATTCTTAATTCTAAATCATGCGGGGTAATTTCTTTCGTGAGAACTTTAATTGTCTCAGCGTAAGATTCTTTCTTATTCGCCAACCTTTTAAAGAGGCATCAGTTAAATATTTGGAATCCAGGTTCATGGAATAGCTAAAAGCGGCGTGGTGAATCTTTTGATTCTTGAAAACTCTTCATTCATTTGTCAATTTTAATTTGGCCTTTCGATAAATTGGATAGAGGCGTTGCATATGAGAAAATCTCTTGACAAACTTCATGTCTCTTAATCTAGCTGCTTACGCATTCTTTGGTGCGGGACCATTCTAAAATTCTTTTACTTTTGAGGATCAATGAAACTCTTGCCACTTATAATGTGACCAGAAATCGTCGTCGTCAAAATTCACATTTTGAAAATTTGGCGTATAATTGATTTTCTTATGATTAAAGCAATCCAGATGATTTGCATCTTTCGTGTTTTAGAATAAATCGAGAATCATCGATAAAGATGATAACAAAGCTGTCGAACACGATTCATTAAATTAATAAAGCGAGGCGTTAGTTAAGCCATGGCGTAAGAAATTCATAATGTGTCCCGGTTCCAAAAATTTGTTTTAAAATATCGATCTTTAACTCGATGATATCAGGATCTCGATTACGGAAAATCACGGTGGCTCCCGATTGATCAAATAAATCATCAATCGCCGGTAGTGGATCTTGTTCTTGATTGTCACTTTATTTAATTCCCTCATAATCGCGTAATCATCCTTTTTTCTTAACAAATATCTGGTGCACTCGGTGAGTTCTTTGGGCGAATAAATCCTTTGTCTGTCGATTCTTGCAATTGGATCCTGCAATTCTTTAGGAGCCATCTGTAAGGAGATTTATGTATAGAAGTTGTAATGGGTTGTACATCGATCCCACTTCTTGGTGGACACAGTAATTCCTCGAGAAACACGTAAATTCCACAAGGAATGTTTTTCATTTCAACACTCCTTATTCAACACATTTTTGAAATAATTTCACGCTTAAATATTTACTCAACTTTTCTAATGTCGAAGAAGCGGCGTTCTTATCCAAGAAAAATAAAATGATTTTTCACGGCGCCAAATTTCACTCTCCTCTTGACGTTGATTGTTGATCAAATATTTGATCAATCCATTGCGTCAAAATGTCGATTGGTAAAATAATTAGTTCGTAGGAAAGTGTTTATCTTGAATGTTAATGTCAATAACACATTTGTTTATTATCAGGAAGCGCATTACGCATTCAATCTGGTATGAAATAAATATCGGTGGCGAAAAGAATCGAAATGAGCGAATCTGCGCCAGAATCAATGAAAGCAAATGATCATTTTAAGCATACGACCACTTCATTTGATTCCTTTCTTGTGGGTGATAGAAAAAACTCGGCTTTCTTGGAGGGTTGGTTTACTCGAAGTTCTCCTTTTTCTTGAATTGAAGGTCTTCCCAAAATTGTGTGTTACACACGGCTTCAAAATTTTCTTTGTTGACCCATCCACGATTGTATGCTTCTTCTCCTTTTTCTGTCCCAGTCGCGATGTCGTCGACATTTGAAGCATCTCCGATCTACATTGAAAATGTCTTTTCCTTATCACAAATAGGTTCTCTGGCGAATTTGTTTTTGTCATTTCAATCAATTTCTTCTTGAGCAAATCGGCTGTTAAATCTTTTCAAAGCTTTTCTTTCGCTTGAATACATTCTTGGAAAATTCAACTCGATTCTTCTTGGCCCTTTCCAGACTGGCGAGAACTCATATCGAGGGGAATGCGTCTGATTGATCTCGAGCTCCAGAAATCTATGACATTTCTCTTGCATGTCTTGATATAATGTCAGATATCTAAAGAGAAGTGAACAACTCATATTGCATTATAGTTTTGAGCGAGTTAGATTGAAAAATTTGTCTTTTAGCCGGTCATGGTGGAATGAGAACCGTCTTTGAATCTTTAACTCATCATTTGATCGAGTAATGGGTGTCATTCAATCTTTCTATGTTGAGCTGTACCTCGCCTCCCCACAAAAGTAGCGTCTTCTTTCGTTTTCGAGCAAATCATCCCATCAAAATTTTTTCTTAAGCGATCTTATGTATGGGATCACGGCTCCCCGAATGCGGTGGTTTGAGCGTTTGAAATATCTCCTCAATGTTGGTCGAATACTTAGATCGTGTGCGATTTTTTATAAATTTTGCTCAACAGGAAATCAATGACTACCCCAATTCATCGGATCTTTTCAGGTTGTATTTCCTCGTTAGAATTATCTCTTGAGCAATTGAGTGCGCATTTAGTCTCAGAGGAATGACCCCAACCTTTCCTCATTTCTTGGCAAATGTCGAAATTAACAAAAAAGTATTTATGATCGATTTCATATGTCATATCGTGAAATTAAATATCATACGTCATTTTATTATAAACACATTATTCTCAGATTCTTTAAAATCTTTCTTCATTCTGTCGATCTTTGCTCGTATTCTTAACGAGATAGGATTTTTCGTTGGCGTTTTGTGGCAGGTGTGTCAATCTCAACAAGCTATTCTGATTCATTATCTTCTTGCTTAATTCATCTTGCAAATCTTTGGGCGTGAAATCTTTAAATAAATCTGAGCGGTTTAAAGGCGTTTAATTTATGCGTAAAAACTTTGCTATCTGATTAATAAAACGGTAACTAAAAACTTCGAGAATTTTCAATGAGCGTCGTAATTTAAAGGGTGAGAGAATCTTTAAAACAATTTCGGTCTGAGCGGTGAAACAAATGTGCGTGAGCATGTAAATTCTGAAGGCGATAAAGCGTAAGTAAAACATGATGTCATAAACGTTATGGAACGATATCTCGTAGGTCTTGTAGAAATTTGATATATGAAACAATATCAGTTCATCTGTATCGATGTCGAAGGCATGATTTTTATTAACTTCATTTTAGGTTCGATTCTATGTCAAATCGTTTTCGTTTTAGAAATGTTTATAATTGCGTAGGTTTTGACTTTCATTCATAAGGGTGTCGACAAACAGTGGTAGGTAGGCGGGCTCGAAAATACTACATACCTTATACGTTAGACGGCTGCTTAAAATCTGGAGTCGGGGATCTTAAGATCACTGTCCTTCAGCTCATCTCGTCGAAGCTTTTCTTCTGCGCAGATTCATGCGTGTATACTGCTATTTTCATTTTACGTTTGCATTCTTGCATTTAACATGTCGTTTATATCATGAAATCAATCTTTGAGAACTATTGTAAATCGTAAATCATGGTGTAATCGTTTTATATTCAACATTGAAATATCTACATTTTATATATGGATTCATTTTGATTTATCAGTCGTAAAGATACGTGTAAAGAAATTTGGTTAATATTCAGCGGTGTCAGGTCGATTCTTGATACCTATGATCTATAATGAAATAGCTCTTCTAAGATTACAATCTTTGAAAAATGACCGTAACATGATCTTCCGCATGATCTCAGCTTTGGAAGCAGGTCTGCGACTCAAGTAATCTCGAAGAAATCTCTAACATTTATTAATTACCTGATCATAATCTAAAATTAACATTATCAATAATTCTCTACTCCTAAGCGGTTGAACTCCTCAATCACGCATTTCAGCAAGGCTTAGAAAAAAAAAGGGATAGGAAAGAAATTATTTACAAAATTCTGGTTTCCGTCCGGGAGCAGAATTCCACTAGCGAGCCGATCGGTTCCAAATTAGCGGCTTACGGGATGGATCACGAGACTTACTGGCCCGGTCAGGCGAAAGCAGCAGTTCTGTCCAGCAGCGGCAGCGAGGAGAAACGGCGGTTCCTGTCCGAGGGGGTCGTCGAGCGAATCTTGAGAAAGGGCCGATGCGTCGTCGGTTCATGCCTGAAGCGACTCTCAAAGTCGGCAAAAGCGAAAGAGGCGGCTTCGCGGTCGTCGGAGCGCCTTGATTAGCGAGGAAGGAAAGGAGGAGAAATCGTCGATCTCGAAGGAGCAGGCGGTCTCGATCTCGTGAAGGAAATGAGGCAAGGGAGGGAAGAAGAGTGAAATAGATGGGAGAAGAAATCCCCGGCAGTGCAGTAAGTGGATACATCCATGGATGCATGAAACAGCGGTTTAATTAGCTTAAAAAAAATTAATTAGGAAATAATTAATTGGATATTACATAAGTACCCTACAAACCGATGGTAGATTTAGACGACCTCCTCATTGCATTTGGTGATAGTGAAATTTCCATTTGCAACAAAAAAAAGAAAAAAAAGAAACATGCATTGTCTTACCAAGAAATGTAACAAAAGATATTTATTAATTCTGAAAAGTGTCAATCTAGTGCTGATTCACATTAAAAGTAATGGAGATATGGTATTAAGTGATAATGATGCCTAAGAGGACTTTTGCAAGGGTCTTTAAAAAGTTGATTGCTAGAATGATTGAACTATATAAGATTATTAAAAGATAAATGATAATGAATTTGATCTTGATCTTCTAACGAATGTTTGGATGTCTCTAATGTTCAATATGGTAAACATAAACTTCAAATCATATATAGATATCAATGATATTATTGATACTTTTGCTTATAGTTTGCCTGCAAGCATGCATATAAATTCAATAGATACATTGTTACCAATACTCTTGTTGACTTGTTCCAAATCTCTACATTTGATTAAATCCTAAATGACCCATCATCTCTATTACAAATAATGGAGTCCAACATTATCTTGTTCATTGGAAGGGTCTTTCACCATTAGATATCTCATAGTTGTTTCTTTAGGAGATTCAACAACTGTTTTTGATTTGCTTGCAAAATATTAAGTGCTTCATTCACTGAAGGTGAATTTTTCGAAATCGAGGGGAGTTGATGAGTGCATCATCATCATCATCATCATCATCATCATCATCATTGTCCTTGAAACTGATATTATTGGTCTTTACCATATTAAATTATTCTAAGTGATATTTTTTAGTGATGATTTTATATATGATGTGGATATTCTTATGTATTACGCACTAATCATAATATCCAAACCAGGCTAAATCACCCTCTTAAGTGAATCGACATCACCCCCCCCCCCCCTTCTCACTCTACATAAAGCAATCGGCCCCTCCTCACCTTGAAAAACATAAATAAATTAAAATAGCTTTATGTGCTTTTTAGAATATGCATGCATCTCTTCAATTCCTTCGTCATAATTACTTTGTTTTTCCTTTCCAAAACCCTTGGTCGAACATCTGCTCATTTGGTCTCATTTCTTGTGATAAATACCCATGTACTAGTTTGAATAGTTGATATTCATTAAATGAAAATTTAAACTTTTGCATCTTGTTTGTGCTCCATCTTCAAGTGCAGAATGCTTGAGAGTGAGAGTGTGCTTGCTCCCTTGGAAGACTTCTAAAGGAATGCTATGCTCATGAAAAAGGATTGCTTGTAAAGGCTATGTTTAATGTCATCTTTATGCATTTTGGGTTGGGTAAGTTTTACCGAAAAGTTACTAGGATGCTATCATTATTCTTTCTTCACTTTTCATATTATTTTATTCTTATGGTGTGCTTAGGGCAACGGTGACGGTGCGGTGCTAAAACACAGAGCAATGCTATTTGGAAACTATGTTTTGAGTGTGTTTTGGAGAATTTGTGGTGAGAAAATTATATTTTATAATTTAATCTAGCAGAGTGTGGTGATTGCTGGAAAGCTGCAATATGATTTTTCTAAATAAAAGGTTTATAATATTCGTAGCTTTTTAGACATCCGCTTTTTGTAGCGGTTCAGACCACTGCGGTTACCTCAAATAGACCTTTAGTTTGTTACTCTCTAAAAAAGAAATCAGTAAATTTATACGTCTACGTGAATCTTTAACTAGTAGTTAGTTATAATGCTAATTTTAATTGAATGTATTATTTAGATTTTCATTTTAAAATTTCATAACATAGCTTCTTATTTCAGGCTACATCAGATTATGAATATAATAATATCCTTACCACTAATTAGAAAGACTAAACAAAATAAAGGGAGACAATCAAGTTCTAATGCATCTACTTATTACTCAAAGCAATAAAAATGAATCGAAGTAATTGATCGAGCCAACGATCATGTTATACATGGATGCCTACATACATAGGCTTTGAAAGAGGATTGTCTCCAGCTTGGTGCGCTATTTGATTTGTTCATGTTGTGGTTGTTTAAACTTGAGGCTTGGTTCCATCTCTTTAACCACCCTCTCTTGTATCATGTGTCAAATGAGTTTCTTTTGTGTATCACTAACCATCAAGAAATCTCAGCCGCACCTCAGTAACAAACTTTGACACATTGTAACAAGCTAGCACATCCCCTTCATATATATACACCACTGTACAAGCTAAAAGGACGAGAAATACAATACCGTAAGAGATTTACTCTTAGTTCTTTTAGTGTTTTACGTTTCTAGTTTAGGTGATAGCAAAGGAAACTTGCATCACCGCAATACTTCTTTTATGGTTTCAGAGCCACCATTGTAATATGTTGTCCTCATATCACACTCTCCTAGCCAATCTCAATGGAAGCATCCAGCTCAAAAAATCTACCCGAAGGTAATTACACTGATCCCACATGTGAATCGATTACCATTCCCCCAAATCTCAAATTTCTGGTTAATAATCTGAAGAACACACTCAATATTCAACTCTCCCCTGAAAATCATACTACCTGGAAACCTCAAGTGTTCAAATTATTCAAAGCCAATGGGTTTGAGGGAGTCCTTGATGGAAGTACTCCTAAACTAGCAAAACTGCTTATCAACACCGACGCCTCTAGTTCCCCCAATCCAACTTATGCAGCCTGGAATCTCATTGTTCTGAACTTGGTCGCTGTTGTCTACACGACAATCTCACCAGCCCTGCTTCCATATGTGCTGTCCTTGGACACCTGCGTTGAAATCTGGACAACACAACCATAGACTATAATCTACTAATCGATTTAGCTAATACAGCTAAAGAATGAACTATACAACATTCAAATGGGAAACAAAACAATGACACAATACCTTGCTAATATAAAATGCAAAACTGACGCTATAGCCGCAGCTGGATCACCTCAACAACAACAACAACAAGCCTTTATCCCACTAAGTGGGGTCGGCTACATAAATCCTTTGTCTCCATTGTGTCCTATTATGCATCAAATTCTTATTTAATTCAAGTATACTAAGGTCATTTTTTATACATCTTAACCAATACTTTTTAGGTTTGCCTCTACCCTTCTTAACATGCTAATACATCTATCTCTGTCCAATGTTGTGGACGGTAGATTTTATTAAGGTGACTCTCTCTCTGTATTTGCCACTATCTAACTTTTTTCCCGAACATACTAATTTAGCATTTTATCTCTAAGAGTAAAGCCACTCATCCACACGCATCCTCATCTTTGTAACACTTAACTTAGTCTTATGCTTTCTCTTTTATTGGCCAACATTCTAAATCATTGGTCTTCGCCATCTTATAAAATTTCCTTAAGTTTAAGCGGTACTTTTCTATCACAGCCGGATTTCCTCCACTTCAACCATCCAACTTGAATTACTAATAACATCTCCATCTATTTCACCATCATTTTGAACAATAAAGTCTCAGATATCACGAATCATTCACTCTTTTAATGACTTGTTCACAATCATTTATCTTTACACATAACTAAAATTACACTCCATATATTGGGTTTAGATCTACTTAAATGAAAACCTTTAGACTCAAGTTGACCTCCATAATTCAAATTTCTCTTGGACTCCCTCTAGTCTTATCAACAAGAAGAATGTCATCAGCAAAAAACATACACCAAGGTATATCTTCTTGTAAATGCCTAGTAAGAACATCCATAACTAATGCAAAAAGATAAGGGCTTAAAGCTGATTCTTGATGTAATCCAAATGAAATAGGAAAATATTTTGTCAATCCTTCTTGTCTTTGGACACAAGTAATAGCTCTAATCTACATATCCTTAATGACTTGAATATATCCAATATTAACTCCTTTCTTTTCTAAAACTCTCCAAAGAACATCTCTTGAATCTTTATCATAATCTTTCTCTAAATCAATAAATATCATATGTAGATCCTATTTACTTTCTCTATACTTCTCCATCAAACCTCTTAACAAATGTATATCATCCATAGTAGATCTACTTGGCATGAAACTAAATTGATTGTGAGAAACTTTTGTATCACATGCTTTATCTTTCGATTACTCTCTCCCATAATTTTAATGTATGACACATTAACTTAATTTTCTATAATTTGCACACTCTTGTGCATCACGTTTATATTTAAATATAAAACAAACTCTTTCTCTTCATTCATGACATCTTTTAGTCTCAAAATAACATTAAAAGATTTGTAAGCCAAGAAATTCCTTGATCTCTAAACATTTCCACTTACATTGGAATATCATTAGGTTGTTGTTTTCCATATTTCATTTTCTTTAAAGTTTCTCTCTTCAAATTACTATCTGACGATAAAATAAAATTCTATTTTTGTTTAGGGTATTAAGGTTCTTAAAATCAAATCGTATTTTCAGATCTTTCATTAAAGTTTATCAAAATCTCATTTTTCAATATCCTTTTTTTAAGAAAAGCGTTTTATAATTTTTAAATACAATCACTTGACTAGATATTTACTTTATTTCTTTGGTTGTTTAATTTATACATACATCTTTCATTCGGTATCCGTCATTTAAATCATAAAACTAAATTTTTTGCATCATATATTGCATCATATATTGTCTCATTATATCTTTCCCGATTCTCCGAGTTTATACATCTAAATCAAGTTTTATAACAATACTTCTTATTTTTTTTTATCTTTTCTTGCACATTTTGACTCAATCACAAATTATTTTTATTAAAAGAAGCTTTTCTTTTGATTTTCCAAGCACATTTTTTTGCAACTTGCTTATTTTACTTACTATTTTTTTAATAATATTCCTTATGCGAGCTCAATTCTCAGACTTGCTCTTAAAATATTTTTATTAGTGTCTTTGTGATCTTGACAATAATTTAATTTATTTTTTATTTTTAAATCTTTCATCTTAAAATCTAAAACTAACAGTCGATGTTGGGTATGTAAACTTTCATTTTGGATGATCTTTCTAAATGATTTATCGAGAATAATCAATCTCGTCTTCTTAGATCCATTTTTATAAGTAATAATATCTTCATCTCTTTCTTAAATAAAGTATTAGCATTATAAAAAAATTTAAGAAAAATCTAATATAATCCTCTTTTTCATTAATTCAAATTCATGAATCTAGTGAATCTTTTAAAATCTTACCACTCTATCAGCGTATTTTAAATCTCCAATAAATACTTTTCTTGAGGGTATCTTTGTATTAATCATACAATTCATTCGAAAATTTTCTTTTGTCTTTTAAACCTACTTGAGGAGCATAAAAAACACTTTTAACATTGATAATCTTAGTATCAATAATCTTTAAAGTTATAATTATCTCCACATCTATTAATATTTATAACATTATCTTTTAAATTTTTATTTATAATCACACATAGTTTTAATTTGACTTTTATCGAATCTAAAGTTTAGAACTGTATCAATCTCTTGGCCTTTCTGACCATTTAGGTTCTTGAACACATAAAATATTTATCTTTATGAACTATAATATCTATTAATTCCATTAATTTACACAATTTTAAATTAGACTAATTAAAACCGTAATTAGCTAATTAATTACTAAAAAAAAAATTTAAAATATTAGCTTGAGTCGGTGGTATTGGTACATGGGTCGCCATTGTAAAAATAAAATTACGACTTGGTTTTTGGTATCGAGCTTATTAGTTGTCGGTTCTCGTGGTTGGTATCGTTGGAAAGGGAATAAAAATTCTGTTTATTGAAAATTTTTGACGAATATCGATCGGATAGCCGCAATTTTTGCGTTTATATAAAATTTGAAGTTGTGAAAGCGAAAATTATTACGAGCTCCCATTTTTTTGTCATAATATAAGGATTGTTAAATATATATAATTCCTTGATAATATCAAACACTCTCAATATATTTTATATATAAATTGATTAATAACACTATGAAAAGAGTCGATTAAAAAAAAGGTGTATCTCTTAAATCTTTGAAATTTTGATTTAGTTCGTTTGTTAATATTGAACTTAACTTGACACACTTAGTGTGAAAAATTCATACTTTCATTTCCCAAATAGAATAAAATTAAGAATTTTATAATTTTTTGAATATTCATGATGACTCCACATTTAAGAGAAAAGTTTAATTATATAATTATTGTGTATGAAAATAAGCATATATTTACTAAATGAAAATGAAAATAGAACTATATCTTAAATTGATAGTGTTCATTTGCTTTAGAAATTAAGGTAAATGGAAGTATCAATTAAATTAGAGCCTATTTGGATCAATCTTATTTTATGTTTTGATTTTGTATGTTATTTTAAAACATATTAACTTAATATATTTTTATGTTTAAGAAAATAATTATTTAATGTATTTTAGATGTTTTTTATTTTTTGTTTAAAATAAATCATATTATTTTTTATAAATCTGAAAATAATTTTTGGCATTTTAAATTATATGTAATTCCACATTAAGTCTTTCATCCTCTTGAGTTAATGAAATTAAATAAGCGAAACATCGGGATATCAAAGTGAGAAGTAGGTGAATGAGTAAGCGTAGAAAAATATAAAAAATATAATCATCAAATGCACAAAAAATATAATCATCTGCAGGTAAATTCGATACTGGAATCGCGTATGGAGTGTAGTGAGTGGATGGTCTCATGCGATCGCATAAATGATCTTGTCGATGGTCCTCCTCTTCCATGCTCCGTGCGATCTAACTCTGTAACATGAGGTATGTCGGCCCGAAAACTTTGAAAGCGAATACGTGGTAAACTCCATATGGTCGTATGAAAAGATGGTGGACCATATCTGGCGTGTTCCATGGGTGCATTTGCGACCATTACTTCACGATATGAATCTTGTGGTATTGTCTTGCGGTAGGCGGCCAGGGGAGATGGATAGCACATCAATCGATGGAACATCTCGTCTGAGATCGCGGAATGTCGATCCACTTGTATCGAGTAGATATGCATGTCATGCGCCAAGTTCATAATTGAAAGATGTCGCATTAGTATCGTCACCTGAAATAACGCGGAATATATCATATTATTCAAAATGTGGTCCGCGTATCTGAGAATTTATATGAGTGTATCGTTGTTATAAAAAAAAAAATATTATCTTATGTCCAAACTGGCGTTACGTAGGCGCGGGAGTAATATGTGGAGGAAGTGGGCGTAACGTATAGTGAGCCCGAACGTCATCTCATGTATCGGTTGATCATTCTATCATCTGATGAATCGCGACAGCGACTCCGTCTTCTCCGCGGTCTGTAAAGTAATGGACAAATCAATCCGCTTTTTCTCCGGCCATCAACGTCAAATGATGGATCAATGGGCGGCTCGACATGCAGAAACATGCGAGCACGCGGCGGTACCACTCTCTCTTCCAACATATGATCGGTACTTCTGCATATTTCGCGTCAAACAAATATCGCAACCGCATAGCGGATCGATGTCCATATGGCTGACACACATATAAGATAAGTTATTATTTCAATGAACAGTCAAGAATGAGTAAGCCAATAAACATTACACCAAATCGGTGCGACTCTGCGGTCTCCGGCCATCACTATAAGCTCGATATTGGATCTTTGGCATTTCACATAACCTTCATTCCGGCGGAATCACACTAAGGCCGTCGATAGGCAGGATATGGAACATGTAATGTAGGTTGAAAGTGCTCCCGCGCATGCTAGTAGTAAATGCACACATGTGTGTGCGATGGTTTTGTTGCTTCATGTAATTCCTTGTATAGATGGCGAGCAACCCAACGACATATCAGGTGAGCGATGTCATATCGCGGTGGTGGTAGATCAGGTGAACCCGAACGCGAAGTATCGGCAAAAGAAAGGATGAAACAATATATCGCTCGACATGCATGGTGCAGTGAGCTCAGATAGATCTAAATATGAATCACGGTAGTATGTGCGCAGCGTAAAGGCAAGCGGCGTGCACATGTCCGTTGAACTGCGATGTAATATCGCGGATGGATCGGATGGTAAAGCGTCACGGGTTTGGATGCGCTCCAAGCCTTCATCGCCAGTAATCCGCCACCGTCATCACTACCAGCGGCAACTAATCTTTGGCCATCCAGGATCTCGAGAATCGATGATGCCAATGTAATTCTCGATCGCCGGTGAAAGGTGTTTGTCTGCACCGCCATGGTGGTGGTGATCGATATATCTTTAGGACAGCTCGCAGCATCCATAAATCGTTACGGCCATTCCTAAACATCAATAGGGTCGGCTCGATCACTGAAACGCATGATCATTCATAAGCATGGTTTAGGGTTTAACAAATGTGTATATATCTGAAATTTTTCAAAAGCTGTTGAGTAAATTTTAATCGGGGATCGCATTCCGTGTGCCATTCTTGGTGGACGGTGGTGGTGGGTCAATTGACCATCTCATCAAGCCTCCTCCTACGATGGGGGCGGTGCATCACTTGGGACATCTTTCTGTTGTTTTGAGAAAATAATATACAATTGGATAAGCATTAATAAGGCAACTGCGAAAAATGAAAGCATAAAAGATATACATTGAGCTTTCTTTGGAACTACGTAAATAAATTAAAATTTTAGAAACTTACAATACCAATTTAAAAATATTTCAAAGAAATACATAAATTTTTTTTCATGAACAATATCAAAATTTTTTTTCATGAAGAGCTATCAAAATGTTTTTTTCATGAAGAGCTATCAAAATTCACAAATTTTTTTTTCATGCAACCTAACAACATAATATGTGCAGACTAATCAGTTAAAGTCCATTTTAATAGAAAGAAAATCATATCATAATCTAGTTTAGGAGGGCACATGGAGGTCCATAAAACACTTAGAATTACATAGAAACTCATTAACTCTACTAGCCCATAACTCAAATGAGAATTAAATATTGTCGCAAACAACGAAATGTATTGTAAATAAAATCTTGAAGACAGGAAATACCAGATGGTTAAAGACCTGAATTTTATTTGACAAATTCATTAAATCTCTAAAAAATAGACAAATACATTATCATGTAAAATCAGATCATCATGATATGAACTCGCTAGGTAACAAACAATACTAAAACAACACATAGACAACACTAAACAAAACTAGTTTTATGAACACTTTGCATAACACATCAACGACAACCAGCTACGATAGCGAGCGAAGCAGACGCGTTTAACGATCTTACACACCACTTGAACTTCTTGTGTGTTCTCATCATCTTATTTTAAATCTATTTGTCCTTGGCCTCCCTCTTCCGGCATTGATTGGTTTGTAAAGCGGGCATGTGTCGATGTGTTCACCGTCGGGTATTACGTCGCCGGTAGGTCGCGATATAGTTTTGCAAACTATAGTGCAGAATAATGGACATGGTTTTGCGTTGACCCAGCGGACGATGTGCACATCGGATGGTATGCTTGCGGTTGTCTCATTACCGTTCGTTATTTCACTAATTCTTGAAGGTCTGTAGTGACATCAAACACCTGGTACTCAGACATGCTTATTCCTTTGTTGGAAATCTTCTTTCGTTCATTAGCACGCTTAATGCGTGGAAAAGCGATGTTTCTGTTTCAAGAGTTGTAGTTGATTGAGCGTTTGAAAAGGGATACAATGTTGTAGTATATTCTTTGTAATCGAGGCTTGAATCGGTAAACGTCTCTTTTAAGCACACCATTGAAACTTCAATTTGCGTTTGTAGTCATTGTTCCATACACCCCCTATCATGTGTAAGAGACCATTCTTTGAATGTCTCTTGAAACATGATCATATCTCCCTCTTGATATTCTTAATGTCGACATACATAAAATTAAAATTGTCATCATCTGTTTCCAAAACATTTTTTTTTATGAGTCACATCATACCGAATCTAATTCTCCCGTGAAATTATGCAAAGCGATGTCACCCAGGAAAGATCTCTCCTGCAACGCTGCGTATCTCAGATGAGGGAGAGATCACCCTATGGAAATTATTGGGATCAAGTCTTGTAATGTCGCAAAATCAAACCCATGACTCGATACTCTCATTCCTATGGTAGAACAATTGTTTTATCGATCATTAAGTTCTATACTTACGGAGAAAAGTCCCATCAAGAGGCATATCTTTTACAACCTCTTATGGAAGGCTCAAATGACAAAACAACTTTGGAATCTGGATTACATTGAATGTATCAGATATCGACAGCATTGATCATAAAATGACATGAAATTTCCGGTGTTTTGTAAGATTTCTCCCAACTTCCAAAAATAACCTTGACCGGCTTTCGGCATTATCGCATAGGACACTCTTATATGACTTACTGATTTCCACAGGCGATCAGTTGGCGATTGCGGGTTGGATGAAATAACTAATGAGCTGTGGCGTGCATTAAGCGTGCATTGAATGGCCGGATGAGGTCGAAGTGATATCGCCGCGCCCAATCTTTAAGCGATCTTGCATGTAAGCTCCATGGCAATGATCGTATGAATGATGTGCTGGCGTAATTTTATTTGATTGAGCATACATACTCAGTTCATGATAGGCCCGAATAGCATAAAAGCTGTTTCTTGAAAACACATATCTTGAACAATTCGCCGGGAATCTTATCCTCCTCAAAGGCGAATGATCGATGGGCCATCGAATGTGAGGTCCTCATCCCATTCTCTAGCGGTTTTATTCTTGAATATCGTTATTCGGTATCGGTGCTCGTATGACTTGTTCTAATTGAGTAATCAACAAGTCTAGCAAGGGATTGCGGTAAGTTAGCGTTAGCGGTTATCATCCTCCCTCATCATCATCCTTCCCCAGGCATAGTTTCATATCCGATGTCTTGATTGAGTCTACATTTATCTCATTATCTTTAATTCACATATGAGGTAAAATGAAGAAATCATGTTCTCTTGCTTGAACCATAACATTCCTTTGGAGTACTTAGGTGCGATGTACCGTCTTTCGTTAGCTCTCTCTCCTGTATTGTTAATCTCCACTCCAATTCCTAATGCTTACGTAGGAGAAAGCCTTGCGGTGAGTATAGTTTCACCGACTTCGATGCGATCAATAAATCCAGACCTACAGCGACAGAAGAACTTTGTTGGATCTATCTTCAATGATTTCATGATTTGTTTCGTAATTATGAATCTAATACGTGGGATTTGGATTGGGCGATTTTTCCGATGTATGTTGGAATGAAATCGTCATTCACTCTCGCACCTCAGTAATAAAGCACTAAAAGGCGGATGAATTCATTTACTAACTGATAGCAGAACAATAATGTTTCACCACGATAAATGCAAATAATTTAATTATGGAGAAATAAAATTATTGTATTCATTTATGATATAGAAGATCAGATCTATTATTACTCGCGGATTCATATACGATATAGAAATTGATAAAAGAATATTAACATAGCTAATTCATCGATATATTAAGTATCTACCACATAACAACTTACAGAAATCATTTTAATAATTACACAAATATTAACTTCATATAAACAAATAAATAGGAATATTGAAAGCCTCTCTTCTCTCCTCTTAAGGTTGACCGAAAAATGCGACTATTAGACCAATCAAATATGATATTTTAGAATAACATTAGTCATCATGACTTTAGACTCTTAAGCAAAAGTCAGCACCCGAATTTTGATACCTATTAATTTTATAATATATTTGATGTAAATGGCTATAGATTTCACACAAGTTCTTAGCTAGAAGAAAAGAAAACATATAATTCGGGTCCCCTCTAAGAAGAAATACACTTTTAGAAGATTAGATAGATTATTATGGGGTTTTACAAGAAATTATGCATTTATAATATCCAAGATCAAAGGAGAGAAATGTTATTCTATTTAATTGTAATTGGTTTGATCTTATGTGTAATATAAGAATAAGGACAACATAATTCAAATGAGATCACTGAAGTGAAGTTGTGTATAAAATATGCTAAATTCAATCCATTTATTTTGCACATTAAGCCGTTTAAGTGTATTACTTAATATATCTTGGAAGAGTAAGAGAGAAATGGCATTGGGTACTGGAAATTAAGATCAAACCTAAAATAATAGTTGAAGTTCAAAACTCATTTAAATTTTCTTATCAAGAAGAGGACATAAGGTTTTGGACTTCCAGTTGATAATGTTGAGCAAGTAAGCTCGCATGATACTAATGTTGATTATGAGGACATTATTTAGTTTGAAGATGAGGACAATGAGAACAATGAGGAATGAAACTATAAATTTAACTTTTAATGATTCATTTGAGTAAACTACAAAACACATGTGTTAAAGGTATCATATTTTTAAGTTTAATACATAGAAAAAATGTTTTTGAAGTTGAACATTATTTTTTTATACACTGTAACAACACACTATTTTTTTACATATTGTATTGCATATTATTTTGTTTTACTTTTAGCATAAAATGAAAAAAACTTGTAAATATATCATTACTAAAATTATAGCTGAATGATTTCTAAAATATATAGATTTTAGATAACTGTTGATTAATTATTCATCTACTTTACTCATCTCAAAGTTAAATCTTAATTAAATTTAATTAAGCTAGTTTTTATTCACTAAAAAAATTAATTTATGAGTTAAATTAATATATGAACATTATCATACTTAACAACAAAGTTAGGGAGTTGATCAACTTACAGATGAGAAAGGTTAGAACCTTTTCATAATTGCATAAGAGACACACAAAATATAAAGAGACAAAATCAATTAGATCCCAGTATGCATAACATACACAATAAATTAGATCTACAAAAAAAAAAGATACACAAACTAGATCCACATGTCTGAAATTATCCACAAAAAAATTAGATCACAAAAGGATCCACAAAGAAATTAGATGGACAATTTCCACAATTAGATCTACATATTATCCCATTTTGGAAAAAAAAACAAAAAACCTTTTCGGCAAAAACCACATCGGGGATCCGCGGAGACGAGCGGATCAGGCGGTCACTGACAGGCGAGGAGCGGCGTCGCAAATCACTGGGAAAGCGAGAGAAGACTGCTGGTTCATGGCATCACCCAGTTTTATTATATCAGAAATATTCAGAGCCAATTCTTATTCACGTCAAGGGCTGATCTCAGCCTCCAGTTTCGCCCCACTTCAATCCAGATTATTTTAAGGTCTAATTGACTTTTTAATTTGGCAGAATTAGCTAATTACCTTTTCTGGGCTTTTTAAATTCTTCAGCAATCACCAATGTTTTCTTTTTTGAGACCGGAACCTTAGCCCCATCACTGAGAATATTGGCTTATTTCGACTATTGGGCGATTCCTTTCCTACTCCAATTTCTCACCATCTTTGTTAATTAGATAGCCTCTATACAGCATTAACACAATGTTTTACCAAGAAAAGCATATTTGAAATTCGGATCATCTATATTCCTCTGGGACTGCAAACCCTATAGTTCCAGGCCAAAGACAATCTCAGCCTGTCTTCACTAACTCTCTCAATGTCTGCTCTGTTCACAGTTCCATCATCAGCTTGTGGGGCGGTGTTAACAACCCCTACTCTGGAATCTTCCATAAAGAAATCTCGGCCACTCCTCAGTAACAAACTTTGACACATTGGTATAACAAACCATCCCACTCATATATATACAGTTAAGAACAAACTAGAAAAAAAACAGGCAAGATTTACTTTTAGTTCCTTTAGTGTTTTACGTTTCTGCTTCAGGTGATAGCAAAGGAAGCGTGCATCACTGCAAGACTTCTTTCTGTTATATAACTTGATACTTTCATGTCCTCTTAGCAGTGCCAATTACTAGATCTTGTTGAAAACTTATTGTACGCAGTGAGATATCAGAGCAGACATTGAATTAGAATCTCTCTTTTTTTGGCTATTGTTGAACCATCAATCTTTAATTTACTGCTTTCGTTAAAGCTTGAAAATAAAGTTAAGAGTTAACCTTTTCAAGTTGCTTATAAAACATTGGGTATTGATGAGGCACTTTTTTCACTGGAATTCTAAGAAGTATTAATTTGGTTGCAGTTCCAATTGTTATGGTTTGTTTAATAATGGTTCTTTTTTGCATTACTAATGATATTTTTTATTATCATCTCTTATTCTGGATGATTTATGAATCCTTTGTCTCCGTTGGTTTCTTTTGGTTGTTGCATGTGCTGCTAATCTAGCAAGACAGGTTCTTCAAGGTGAAAGTGGGATTCAAATACCGAAAATAGGCTTTGTTGAGCATCTATCATTCCCCCAATCCCCACCTCCTCTTTCTTTCTCAATTTGATTATTGTTCACCTCATACTTAGTTTTAACATAACCTTAGGAACTGCTTGGGATCATTATTTGTTTTATATTTTTTATTTTTATTTCATTTTTTTTATATTTTGATTCAAAATAAAAATATATTTGGTAGTGATTGTTGTTTTAAAAAACAATCAAAATAATATTTGAGCATTTTTTAGCAGTAATGTCATTTATTTTAAAAATAAAAAAAATATAAACACTTAAAAAGTTTACACTAAATAAATATATTTTTAAAAATAACATCAAAATAAAAAGAAAAAGGTCAGAACAAAATTGATCCTAAACAGGCTCTTATATGATAAATCCAATAGTGGATATTCATTAATATTTCTTAATGTTTCAATTAAATGGATCTAGTAATTCAGAAATATTAATTAAATCATTATGAACTATTGTTACACCTGCATGTTTGTTTGATGCTACTTGATTATCAATTTACTATTGATGGGTGTTGGCCTCTCTTTTGATTTGTATTTGATTGACATTTTGACATTTGGGTTTTACTTCCAATAGCTTTCAACCTATCTACTAGTGCTGCCCATAAAAATTCATGTTTAGCCAATAAGCATAGAAAAGAATATGACAATATGCATAATTACTTCTGAGATCTGATTTCTACTGTTTTACATACATACCACACAATCCTTAAGTATTTACATATTTAAATCTTCACTATCACATCAAAAATATCATCATCACTCATTTTTTAAAAGTGAAATGCACTTTTTTAATTATAGTAAACTGTTAGATAAGAAAATATTTAATTTTGGGTGTTAGATATATCAATGCATAAGAATTGTGTGGTATATATATAAATATTTTTTTTAATTAATGGAAATGCTCATAAAAATGCATGCTTAGCCTTTTTCCTTTGTGTTAATATAATTTTAGTTTCAAAACACTGTGAAATTAGAGGACGTATGATTCCTTTTAATATATCCTGTTATAGAATCGGTATTGAAGTTCCAAAATTTTTTATAGTCAACTTTGAACTAAAATGGAGTTGATATATTTGATTGCAGGATCTTCCTGAAGCTGTGTCATCTGAAGAGCTAGCTAGATACCTTGATCTCAAAGAGCTGGGTGAAAGACTCTACCTGTTTGAAGCTGTTTCAGCGTATGATGGGTGAGCGAAGTCATCTTCAAATACTTTCTCTGTGATTGCCTTACTTTGTTTGCTTTAGGATTGATAATTATGTCCAAAAACTTGAAATCCGTTCGTTGAAAGTAACTTGCTCAAACTAATTCGATCCAACTTAAAATCCACACACATAGAACTCCTGAACTTAGGAAGAATAGATTAATAGTAGTTATTTTTATATAGGCAATAGGTGTTGCATTTATCGATGATAATATTAATGAAAATTTAACACAATGATTTAATAAATACAAGTTGAAAATGCATCAAAAATATACACAGTCTAATTCAATTCAGCTTGAAATCGACACACATAGAAGCCCTAAACTTAGGGAGAATTAATTCACAACAACTTTATCCCTCCCACTAGTGGGGTATAGATTTATATTTGTGTCAATATATATTCAATTCATTTAATTAATACTAAGTCATTTTTTATCATCTTAACCAAGTCTTTTTTTGGTCTACTATTAACATAAAACAAATTTAATGATCTACTCTCCTAGCATTTAGGTGACGCTTTTATGTAAAAAAGATTCTCTTTCAAATTTTTCTACATACTTATTTAGCATTTTATCTCAAGGTAAAGCCACTCATCCACTGAGCATCTCATAACATTTAACTTAGTCTTGCTTTTTTTATTTACATTCTTGTAAATCATTTGGTCTTACTATCTTATAAGATTTTCCTTGTTTAAGTGGAACTTTTCTATCACTGATAGATCATTCCCCCACCATCCAACTTGAATTCTACTAATAACATCATCTATTTCACCATTATTTTGAACAATGAGCATAAATATCACAATGCTCTTTAAATTGTTATTAATACTTCTACAACTAAAATTACACTCGATATATTCGGTTTTAGATCTACTTAACTTTAGACTTTAATAATTCCTAATTCAAGTTTCTTGGACTCCTCTCAGTCTTATCAACAAGAAGAATGTCATGAAAAGCATATACCAAGGTACATCTTCCTGTAAATGCCTGTAAGAATATCCATAACTAAAGCAAAAGATAAGGCTTAAAGATCCTTGATGTAATCCAATTGAAATGGGAAAATATTTTGTCAATCCTCCTTGTGTTTGGACACAATGTACATATCCTTTGTCTTGAATATCTTGAATAACTCCTTTTTCGTTCAGAACTCCAGAACATCACTTTTCTAAAAAGCATAAATATCATATATCCTCATCCTCCTATATACTTCACCATCAAACCTCTTAAGGAATGTAACATCCAGTAGAATCATGAAACCATTGTGAAACTTTTGTATCACATCGTAATTTTATCTTATTACTCTCTCCCATAATTTTAATATGTACACACTTAATTCCTCTATAATTTTATGCTCTTTCAATCAACAAACTCTTTCTCCAAATATAGGAAATAAGTCTTTTAAAATAATAACATTTTTTAACAAATAATTAAAAGATTTGTAGATCGATCTCTAAACATTTTCACACTTATTAATATCATCGTCCCTCCGTTTTTTTTTCTTTAAAACTTCTAACTTTTATTAATCGATGATAAAATAAAATTCTCTATTTTTTGTTTATATTAAGGTTCTTAAAATTACATTCAGATCATTGTTGAAAAGTTTATCTCATCCACTTTTTTTTTCAACTTAGAAAAATACTTATTATCTTCATCCTTACCTCACTGGTGATTCTCTTTTCTTTGTTTACTTCTCTGCATACATCTTTCACTTTCTTTAATCCCATTGTAAATCAAAAATAAAGTTAAATCATTTATTGATTTGTTAGAATCTTTCTGGTCACTTTATATCTTTCCCAATTCTTGGTTTTTTAAAATCAAATTTTATATGATCTTATTTTATTTCTTCTTCGCATTCTCATTTTATTTTTTTTAAAGAACTTCCTTGATTCTTTGAAGCATTTTTAATACTTAATTTCATTTCTTCTTTTCTGTATTAGCTTTTGAACATCCATTCTCTCTTTGTAAACTTCTTAAAATATTTTTTTTGTGTTTTTTAAGAATTAATCCTGGGATAATAATTTGATTTATTTTTCTCTACGATCTTTTCATCTTAAAATTTAAAACTAAGATGTCATTATGCTTAAATTTTAATTAATAATTATTATTTTTATATAGGGAGAATTAATTAATAATAATTATTTTTATATAGGCACTAGGAGCTGCATTTATTGATGATTACATTAATGAAAATTTGACTTAATGATTTAAATAAATACAATGAGTAGAAAATGCATTAAAGTATATATAAATTAAATTTATCTCCAAGATTTGACAAGAGTAGTAGTCAAAGTTTGCATGAAATTAGGTTTCATAAAATTGCTCTCAAATTGTTGGGGTAAAGCTAATAATATTGGTGATGACCATTCTTTGAAATATAACTAAAAAATTACTTAATTCTTTGATTGATCACTACATTCTGCACTGTTTTTGTCTGTAGGATGGGGATTAAATATGCTATTGAATGGTTGGTGGATGCGATGGAACGAAGCAAGCGTACAGAGAATTTAAGAATAAGAGCCAGAGCTGGTGAAGCTGGGAACATTTAGCAGCAAATCTTACCCTTCAAGTAATTCTTTACTTTGTGCTGCAGCTTTCATGACCAACTCATTCATTTAGCTGCTCCACTTAGCTTGAAATGTTCAATATGTTGTATAATTTGTTCTACGTTGGTAACATTTTTATATCATAGAATTAACACTGCAACCAAATATTTTTATGAGTGCCAATGGTCTTTGATTTTGAATTGTTATTCTCTCATTTCATGTCCTGTTATAGCTGTTCAAGTATGCACCAAGGTTGTATGTGCAATATTGATTCTCTTTGAAGTACGATATTGTAGTTATAACTTGTTAGGTTATAACTACGAAATGCACAAAAAGGAAAGATGTTAATACTTGATGTGTTGTGAAATATTTATGACAATGAAGAGAATTTTATTATCTTTGCACTAAATAAATTTTTTTTATATATACGGATAAGTTGAGAGCAACTTAAAGGAGTCATGGGATTTTATGTGAAATTTTAGGAAAAAAAATTAAATGGCTTGGCCTAATTGAAATGATTCAATTATTGTGAGTTATGTATTTTAAAGGATGTGTGTGTGTGTGTGTGTGTGTTTTTTTTTTTTTTTTTTTTTTTTTTGTGTGTGTGTGTAACAAGAGAATACAATGTAGTAAATGTGATTTGTGGAAGATGGCCTCTATAGTGAAAATAGGAGTCTTCGAGCGTCAGAATTTTCATTGAGATGATTGATGATATTGTTGACATCATTTTTGGATTGAGGATTGATTCATCTTTTTTTAGATTTAAGAGTCTTCTAAGCATTAGGATTTCTCTAGTCATAGGATACTTCTAGTGATTAAGGGAATATTAAATTCTAGTCTAGAGATTTAAAGAAGGTATATCCTTAACTTAGATCATACTTTAAGATAAATAGGCCTTATCTATCCTATGGTTTAAATCATAACCCATGCTTATCCACTTATCCAAAACTAATCTCAAGCCAATGTAATCAACTCTAATTGAATTTTATTTTGAATCCAAGTTAATTTAATTTAACCCTTAACCTAAATCAATCATACAATCGTCTTATGATTCAAGCCTATTTAATTGAATCAAGTCTAATCAATTTTAACAAAAGCACTCTAACCATTCAATTTTTTATTTCATACCCTTTTAGGACCCACAATCAAGCCAAATAAATCAAACCAATTCAATCAACCTAAGTTGGCCTATTTGACCTAAAAGGTCCAAATGAGTCAAAACTCAATTAAACTCAAATCAATTGCAATCAAAGTCATCAATCAATCCTAAATTCATCATCAAATTCAATCTAACCTAATTCAACCCAATTCAACTCAATTGACTCATTTGGTCTACTTGACCCAAAGTGACCTAAATGATTCATTTAATCCAAACTCTAATCTAATTCAAATTGGATTGAATCAACCCATACAATCTCTTCTACAATGATTGTTGATCATCCTTGATTGTACAATTATCAAAGTGACCTAAATGACCCATTTAATTCAAACCCCAATTTAATCCAATTGAACCTAAACAACTCACCACCCAAGCCAATTTGGTCAAATTTGAATTATAAAGAACCAAAATGAGCTAAAATCAAATCCACTTTAAATTAAATCAAACCAATTGAACTAAAATATTCCAAATGATTATTTGAACATGTCTAAACCCTTAGTTTGACCCAATTTGATCTATGGGTCAACCTAACCCAATTGAACCTAATTTGACTCATATGGGTCAAATTGAGTTAAACCCATTCAAACCAAGTCCAAACCCAACCAAACTTGGCATGACTCATCTTTGGGTCACCATGGGTCAGCCCAAATGAACCTAACCCATGTTGGACCCGAATTAGGTCAAACTCCATTGGACAAACCCCTCCAAATGAGATAAAATTCCTATTTGGATGATCAATCTTACTCACCAACCCTTGACAGCCCCCTTTAGCTCAATTTGGACACTTAGACCAGTAGCTAACCTGACCCAAAGTTGATTGGGTTCAGCCATGGGTCAAAAGAGGGTGAACTCACCCAAGCCTCCCCATTGGTACATGCCTTGACTCAGAGCACCCCCCTCTTTGCCATCTCCACCAATCCGGCGGATGACTACCAAAAGGTGAACCCATCCAAGCCATCCGATCCATTGGGGAGGAGAGTATACTCCTCGCCATCCAATTCAAACCACACAGAGAGCTTGAGTTTTTGCGAGCATCCCTAGAGCTTCCCCAAACCCCCTTGAGCTCCCATGTGCGGATAGCGAATCGAGCCTTCCAGTCAATTCGCTCAAACCTTATTAAACTTCAATTAGCTTCTCTCACACCTTCCTCAAGCTCCGACAATCTAAAACAAATCGATTCCCAAATCGGAGATCACTAGACCAACTTGGTGGTGTTTGTCGGCGTTTGAGAGCTATTGGGTGCAACTCGATCTTCTGCTTTTGATCTTCAGGGCAGTTGAGTCGTTGGATTGAGCTTATAAGGTAATTTTCTGGAAAATCATAGAAATCCTCTTAGGTGTTGGTGTTTTGTGAAATAAATTTTGATTGCGCGTGATTTCGACCGTATGATCTCCTTATATCTCTTCCTCGAACATTTTGGAGTCGATCCTGACACCTCACGAGCTTTAGTGAGCTCATCGAGTGGAGGGCGGTGTTTGTCTTGTTGGTCCGGAGGACAAGGATCATCGTGTTTGATTAGAACAAACGATCGTGATTTAATCCGTTAAGATCCACATGATTAATCTTCGCCGTCCGATCCGAGATTAGACGACGAGGATGAAAGCACGCCCGCCTCCGCTGACTCAACACATTGCGTTGGACGATTTAAGTGGCCTATCCCGTGGTGCCACGTGGAAAGTGTCGTCACGCCAGCTCCCGCATGGCGCCGACTGGATTAGGGGTTAATTAAGGTTAAAAATATAATTAATTGCTCATAACTTTGAAAATTCATAACTAATTGTAGAAAAATTCTAAAAATATGACTAAACTCATTTTGGAAAGGGTAATGAGAGGAAAATTTAATAAAAATAAAATCCATAGTACTTGAACAGTGAACAATGCTTAATTAGGGTTTGAAATTTTTTCTAATTATCTTAATTAAGCCTGAATTATTTGGCTGATTGATCTCAAATTGAATATGTTGATTTCTTAGGATGTCTTCTACCTCCTATAATTTTTTTGATATTTATTGGCTAGGTAATTGGGGGAATTTAAAATTCAAACCCTAATTATCCCCATTATGTGATTTAATCATTATTAAAAATATTTAACAGTAAAAAATTAATTAATTAAACTTGATTAATCATTGTTAACAGTTGAATGATGTGGGTGAATGATTAAGGCCTCTTCCTTGGTCATTTGTTTAAATGTCTTTGCATAAGAGGATTAATTAATGCTTAGGGTTTAATTAAGGATTAATTAAGTAAATAATGATGAAATTAAACCAAATCAAATGATAATTGCTTCAGATGGTTTAATTTGAATTTTTGAGTTTCTTTTTGTGTATTCAATAGTATAAAGATCCTTAAGGAAATTATGGTTAACTCATGGGTGTGGAAAAATCATATAAGTATTTAATTATATTATTCTTTAATTTAATTAATCCTAAATCATGAGCCTCATTGCATTAGGTCCCTAAGTGCATTGCAATTTTAATTTCTTATTTGCATATCATTGGAGACTCATAATTAAGTGATTAATTGAATTAAAGAGATTTAGGAAAGAGAAAATAAATTATTTGCTTAAAGACTTGAATTTAATCAATCCATAAAAGTTACTTAATTATATTTTTTTAAACATTTTAAGTCACTAATGTGGGATGAGGGTAAAACAACCAATGCTATTTCTCCTTTTTAAGTTTAATAATTCAAACATAAAAATCAAATTCCATAAGAAGCTTTGGTTGACCTTAAATGATTTTATTTAATAGGATTATTCTTAGGAATTAATGTAGTTGAATGGATTATGTGAAATTGTTTAATTATTTCTTTTCAGCAATTATAAATTTTGTATGTCATTTGATATAATCCATTCATGTTTTCAAATAAAAGAATCAATTGAATTTAATTATGTGCAAGTTGCATGTGTTTGATTAATCCTAATATATGTGTTTTTATTATCACTAATAAATTTTAAAATTATTTTTCAAAATTATAAATGAAGATTTGAATTTATGTTAGTTATGAATATTCTATATAATTTACATTTGTTTATAGCTTAAACATGTTAAAGTATTATTTTATCTTTATGATTTATGTATGTATTAATATATGTTTGAATATTAATAAATATATAGTATGGACATTCGAGAATACAAGACTTTAAGTAGGCCTACGGAGGTCTTAGATTTCCTTACTTTCTTAGTTAACAAAGGCATGCACTTATTTAATTACATTCTTATGTGTACTTGTACTAGAATTTGATAGAATTTTACTTTATATGTGTAAATAAGTCACTAAAATATAATCTTTTTTTATGATTTTCATTCTCATGGTTGTATGTACATTCATATGTATTTAATATAACAAGTATATAGTCTTGACATCTTGGGAATACGAGGCTTTAAGTAGCCTAGAGGTCGTAGATTATCTCACTTCCTTGGTTTAAATAATGACATGTACTTGCTTAAAACTTTAATACATGTGTGTGCATTTAGCTAAGGAATCAAATTCCTCTTTTCTACCAAAAATACACATCCATAATCATTTATGTGTGCCAAAATGCATTGCATGTATAGGTATTCTAAGTTCAAAATCACATGCATGTTATTAATGATGAAAAGGAATGGTGCAATATTATCTATATGTTGGCGATTCAAGTTCACTAATCTTAAGATGTCTTTCATGTTGAATAGAGTTCTTTAAGATTAATCCAAACATTGGATTAATAAAAATATTTAATAAAACATCTACTAAAAGAAATCAAGTCATAATAATATGTCTTTAGAAAATAACTTAGTGTATGGATGAAAGAGGCTAAGCCTTCTTCCTCTCTTTATAATAATTAAATGCTAAGTAAATACCAAATGAAATAAATAATAATAATAATAATAATAATAATAATAATAATAATAATAATAATAATAATTAGAACCCACCAATCCTCTTAATAACTTGAAGTGAAACCACCCTTCATGTCTAAAATAAACAATTTCAAACTTAGATAATTATAATTCTAAAGCTTAATTAATACATATCACACTAAGCTTAAGCACACACATTAGCATGCTAAGCTACCACTTCTAGTTCTTAGTTGTGACGGTGTATGATATGATATTGTGTATTGTTTTACGATGTAATATTTTAGACTAGATGTTAGGACTGTTGTATGTAGACTAGATGTTAGGCCATTGTTAGCCTAATATTATTTTATGCAGGGGGTTATGCTAAAGGGGTTGCTGAAATAAAAGTAAATATAAATGTCTTTGCTTGCAGGTTACTTATACCCCTTCGCATAATCTACATTAGGATAGGTGGGCTTAGTTACCCATGTATAGGGTGTTAAGTCCAATTTATGAAATATAACTACTTGGGTTGTATGTATGTTTAGCTAACATCTGTTTTGCAGGTGTAGTTAGATTTTACTTTTCATAAATATATAATTTTTGCAAATAGGAATTAAGATTAGTGTTATGAGGTTTAAGATGAGCAGTAGCTAGAAGACAAAGTCCTGGAAGGCCTTATGAAGCCTTGGAGCAAAATTAGATCAAAAAGAAAGAATAAAGATGAAGAATGAAGACCCCCATAACATCTAATTTGATTGTAGTTGTAAAATTTTATTATAATATGGGTTGTATAAGGGTAGAGCTCAGCTACCCAATTTTCTTTTTTTCGGGGTATACGGCGGTACCCGACCACACCAACCTCTTATTATTTTATGGAATCTATACATGTTTGATTGTTGTGTTTAATTTGTGCAATAGAAATTCCATATTTTTCATAGATTTCTTAAGATTGATGTTTGAATGTGTGACTTGGATGCGAAAGGCTCTTTATGATAAAATTAAATTTTCTACCCCTTATTAATAACTCATAATTAAATTTTAAAATAACTCATGACCTCACTCTAAATCTTAGGCTATAATCAAGATAATTAAAAGATTTAGTAACCCCTCAAGTGAATATTGAATGTTCTAACATCATGCATGTCATATTGTTTCCTAGGGTCTCCACTCTTGCACGATAAGAGAATGCTTGACCCTGTGAGGGCGTCCCTTGTAGTGGAGAACACCTTCTCCCGCTAATTTAGCCAATAATCCAATTTTATCATGCATTTAGGTATAATCGTCCTAAACTTTTGTCCAAAAGATTGGATCAAAAATGATATAGAAATTTGTAAAATTTTCATTTTAGTTTAAGTCATGATCTCATATCAATCATGATCTAGTCTCTCAGGGAGTGAATTAGGACTCTAGTCTCATTTCCAAATTAAATAACATCATAGCTATCTTGCATAAACATAAGACCAGCCTACATGATTTTGAATCATAGGAGGTGTTAGCTGGCGGCCACTCCAGACGGTTGTAAGTCCAGAAGAGTTGGGATAGGTTTACCCTCTCTTATGGATGTAAACCATAATATCCCTTTTTTCGCTTAAGTTTAGGTCATGCTTCTAGCTTGTGTTGATGCTTTCTTGATTTAGGATCCGAGGTTGCTTGTTTCCCTCGGGCTACGAGCATAAATTCTCACCTCTTATGTATTTTCACAATCTTGTGTTGATGGATTGTAAGTCCTAGTATTCTAATAAAAATTTCAACTCAAATTAGAATAAACTCTCTCATTTAAACACATAAAATCTCACCATAGAATAGACTGAGTGTTTTCTATGCTTCCTAGTATCATGAGTACTCCTACTTATCTTCCTTTGGAATCCAAAAATAAGTCCTTCCAAATTGAACTTTCCCACTTGGTCCTTCTAAATACCCAATTTATTGATAGTCTAATCTTAAAGTCTTTGGAGATGATTGATTGATTATTTTAATCGAGAGTATTCTTGGGAAACTCTAACTTCCTATGTTGTAATTAACTATGGAGGCTTGCTTCCATATAAAATTAAAGAACCCAGCATAAAATAAATTCTGCTTTGCCTTTTCATATAAAGTAGAGGAATGATCTTTGGTATATACGAAGACCCATCTGCCTTAGGAGTTATTATTAGGTGATTGGGTCCATTGTATGGTGGTATTTTCTATCTTTTGAGATGGTTCATCATACCCTAATATCATGCCAGATCACTTCAATAAGTATCTCCTAAGATCTACGTGGTGTCCACAAGACTCCAAATCAAAACACCACAGATATGCTTGATTTTTTTGCAGGAGGGGATGGAAGAATGGGCATCAATCATAGTGTGAGAGAGATTAGCCTTGATGACAATAATGAAATTTTATTGAATTTCTACAATTTGTTGAAGGAGAGCATCTACTTTGTTGGGAATGGTCAACATTAGGGTTGTTAATAATGATGAGTGTAAGTTTTAGTGGTGATGATTAATATTAATATTAGTGTTAATGGAGAGTGTCAATCTTAATTGACAAAGGTGAGTGTATTTTAAGGGTATGTCACAGATAAAACATACTCACCTTGCAGGCAAGTAAATAATTGACTAGCCAATTCATATCAGTACGATGTCAACTGCACACCAACTTGTTGTATACTCGGCAATCAAAGCACACATTGAGAGTGCCTTTACCATGGGACTCGCCACTTGTTTAGATAGTCTATCTGACTCATCTAGTGGACTCACCCAACATGCTTGATAGGAGACTTCTATAAATTTGCTAGCTACTCTCCTACAATATGACTTGGCAAGGACTCATAGGGTGAACTCTTTCCCTCAAAGCTAGACGAGTAAACTCACCAAAGGAGCCACATTATCCAAAGACCACACTCAAGTTGCACTGATTATTATATATGTGTCCATGCAAGTGGTCCCTAAAGTTAGTGTATTTTTCCTTTTATTATTTATGAGTATCTTATATGTATTTGTGTAACCCTCCTACCATAAGGCTCATTTGGGACCTTTTGGGAGATTTTAGTACTTCTTGATTCTTATTTAAGATCCTATTAGCTACACTGACTTTTTTATTTTTCTGAGATTTCTTGTATTGGGATTTTAAATATATTTCTTATTGCCATTGATATAAAGTAGGTTGGTCATATTTTTCTATTCATCTATCACAATTCCCTACTTCACCTAGTAAGTCTCATAAGTAGGGTTTAGTATCAAGCCATGAATAAATTAGGATCTAACATCCTTTTAGATGTGGTGAGCATGAATATATATCACTGACCAAAAGTTAAGATTTTTAAGAAGCAGGTCAACCTACAAGAGATAACTCGATTGGTATGAAGCAAATCTCTTAACGTTTTGCCACCCATTAATACTTAAAGAAGATGAAAGAATGCATTGCTCTCTTTATATAAGGATCCATGGAGCGACATAAAGGGAAAGCCCTTGAGGGGGTGAGTTAGAAGGTTCATCTAATTTATCTATCTTGCGAGTCAAGCATTGATAGGAATTTACTTCAATGCCAAATTTGGATCTCACTTTTTTCCACACTAGTGATAAGGGGATATTTTATCCCAAGCGAGAGGCGAATAGAGCTTTGGCTAATGCTATTTTTAGGAAGATTGATGAGGCCTGACCACCACTAAAGTTCAATATTTTCTCTTGAGTCCTATAAAGGTAGATTTGGCCCATCAGATCATATCACCTACTTTGTTTTGTTGCTTGACCTTGATGATACACACTAAAGTGTCATCTATATTTTACCACCTTTAAGGTCGACTTTGAGATAGTTTTCACACTTTCTAGTAGGCATTATCACTTCATTTTATGAGTTTCAGAGAATATTTGTGACATAGTTCTACAACATATAGAGGCCTCTCAAAGCTTGTAGGATTTATTGTAGATGCCTCTCAAAGCTTGTAGGATTTATTGTAGATGCACTAGGAGCTTGGAGAATATTTGAGAAAATTCATCACTTCTTTCAAGTGGGAGATGTTGGAAGTGAAGTATCTAGAACCTGTAGTTGTGAAGGTCACGCTCATCGAAGGCTTGAGGGAAGGATAATTTAGATATGTTATTGGCTTCCAGCAGTCAAAAACATTGGCTAAGTTGCTGAAGCTCTCCAATAGTTTTGTCAATGTCAAGGAATATAATGAAGTTGCTCAATCCTCCTGAGCAACTCACCAAGAGGTGCCTCAAAGGCAGGGTAGATCCCCACTTGACATTTGAGATCGATTATGAGTATGGAAGATGGAGAAGAGGTCAAATGTGCCTCACAATTTTCCCCATAACTAGTGGCAAAAGTTGCCTACCTAATTGAGACTTGCGATAAGGGTTGCATTGTCAATTGATTGTTAAGAGATATAGCAACCAATTTGCTCATATGAAAGAGAGTACCATTCACGCCATCACCTTGTGATTACCTTGCTGTAAGTATCTATGGCTAAGTTGGTTACAACTATTCAAAATAAGGAGTATTTCAAGCACCCATCTCTAATAAGGTTAATAGGCTGATGAGAGATCGTTCAAGTATTGTGTGTACCACAGGGACCATGACCATGACATTAAGGAGTGTTGACGCTTCAGGAGTTTAGGTGAAGAACTTATTAAAGCCGGCAAGCTGAAGAGTTTTATTTGATGACCAAAAAAGATGCTAGTGGGAGACTAAGTGAATGAGCTAGTGCTCGTCAAAGCAATTAACATTACAAGAGTGGTGCCTGCAATCTCAGGAGGAGATAGCACAAAGTCATCACAATGAGTTAGCTTTAAGAGACTAATGTTAGGAGAGGAGAATTAGGCAACGATGGCTCAAGCACCCTAAACTACAATTATTTAAAGTTTTTTTTGTCATTTATTAATTTTGATTCTATTTTCTAAAAGTCCCTTTTTTAACTTTAATATTGTTAGTTAAAGAAGTTATTCTCTAATCTAGAGTTAAAATAAAATCTAATAAACTAAAAATTACTCGGAAAAATTTTAAAACATTCAAAATTTCAACTTGACATCATCCCCTTTAATTTACGCTTTATTTCAAGTCATTTGACTTCTTGAGTGGGAGTATTAAATCTTGAAAGTTAGTGCATCAGTTTTTAGACTAGGTGTTGTCTTGGTATTATTGACCCTTAAGTGCCATAAGCCTTAACTCTAGTTCAAATTAAATCCCTTTAGAGCATACACAACCTTTACTAGCTTCTTAATAGAATCTCAAAATCTTAATTAGTCCCCATCAAGAGGGCCCACACCATAGTTCACATTAAATTTGGAATTAGAGACAAAAGTTCTTATGATTCTTGATTAAGGAATTGTATAATGATTTTTCTTTTCCAACTAGTGTTATGGTGAAGTTATATATTTTATGATTCTTTAGTGAGGTCATAATATTCATAGTTAGCTTTTTATGGTATTGTTGATGTTCTTTGGTAAGAATCTCAAGGGATCATAATTTTTTTACTTTAATGCCTTATTTGAAAATTTATGCATTTCCATCTATCTCTCTTGCTTTATTCTAGTAAATCCCACCTACCACATCATCTCCATCATCTATGGTATATTTGAACATTAAAATTGTTCTCATAAATATTATGTATGAAATAATTAGAAGATCTCCATATTTGCATGAAAAATCTTTTATTTGAGTACAAAACCATAACATGAAAAATCTATTATATTTGAAGCACTACTTGGATACTTCCATTTAACTCTTGGGAGAGTTCTTTGAAGTTTAAGGGAATTGATATAGCCCAAGATGCCAAACAAGTAATCAAAGGATTAACCATAAAGGTCCAATACAAGAAGAATGTAGCTGATCAAGGATTTATCATTTAATGTGTTATTTATCTATCTAGAATTTATTATATAATGTTATGTATTTGTAATATTGTTTGTAGATTATTTGTAATTTGTGGATTTCAATTTTTAATTGTTTGAATGTCTAAAATTTAAAATTTTGAATTTGGAATTTAATTTTTTAAATATATGAAGAGAATATTGTATAAAATTTATAAAAATAGTTAATTAATAATTAAAATTATTTTTTATTTATTTTACAAACAAGAATGATCAGCCAACACTCATTTGGAGGGTAATTATGGTTGGTTACATAAGGGTAACCACTCCCTCTTTATCCTTATACTTGTCCAGCTCACCTCTCTTCCCTTTCATTATCTTTTTTTTTTTTAAATTATCTTAATGTAAACCTATATATTATATTTTTGGAATGAAAAAGAAGTCTTAGATGTTGTTTGATGATTTAGAGTAATACGAGCTTATGGGTATTTGCTTGGTGTAGGACCTCACCATAGGAAGAGGTTTGGTGATCTCTTCTATCTAGTTAGTTTAGTGAGTGATTAACTTATCTTATTTATATAAAACTCTTATTGTTTCTTGATGTAGTCTTCTTCTATTCTCATCACTCTATCTTATAAATATTTTTCATGTATTTTTAGTTTATAAAGGATTACTCAAAACTAATTAAGGAAAGTAGACCTAGGGTTTCCTACAACAAGACCTAATCTTGGTGTAGTACTCAATATATAGACTTATACTTGTTGAAATAGAGTAAAATTTGTTTATATCATAACTACAACAATTCAGAATTTTATCCTCATGTCATAAGCCTAAGTCTATTTTTCTGAAGGTCTTTATCTAACTTTAGTGTTGTTAACTAGATAAGTTATTTTATAAAATAAATACTAAAAAGGATATAAAATTAATTTGGAACCTTCTATATTTTAACTAGATATCATTCCCTATAATTTACATTTTATTTCAAGCAATTTAAAGTTTTATAATGAAAGTATTAAATTTTTAAAGTTGGTGCATTAGATTTTAGACTAGGTTCTATCTTGGTGTTGGCCAACGCTTAAGTTCTCTAAACTCAAGATCCACTTTAAATTTAGCCCTACAAAGACTCATTAGAAGCTCAAAACCATAATTAGTCTTCCTCAAGAAGGGTACACATCACATTCCACATAAGACTCATTAGATCACACACACACACACACACACACACACACACACACACACACATATATATATATATATATATATATATATATATATATATATATATATATTAAATTACTTATTTTTATGAAATTTTAAAATGGATTACCTTTTGACACCCTTGAAAACTTTATATGTAGTTACCCTCCACTTTTTGTTGACCTCACTTTTGGAGTGAGTTCTCAACTTCCTCATCATAGATCTAGGACCCTTATAGACACTAAGAGTTCCTTAGTTTTAAGACACTTCTAGTGATTTGATGATCACATAACCTGAACCTAGAGACTTAGGAGGGTTAACCATAAAAATAGGTTATGCCTTAGAGACTTAGGAATACTTGCCTACCCTATAGCCTAAACCCAATCCATGCTTTCCTTCTCAAACCAAACCTCAAATTCATACCAAACCAAATTTTCAAGACTTATAATCAATCTCATGATCAAATTCAAGTTCAAGATTTCTCCATAAAACCCCATGATTAAATTCCAAAACCCTCCCTAAGCCCTTTGATTTCATCCTATGGACTTAGCCTTAACCAAATTAAAATCAATCGTGATTCAATTGATTTCTTAGGAGATCAATTCAATCCTTCAATCATTTACCAAATCCAAATCCAAATTCCAAACCAAGCCAAAATCCCTTCTTAAGCCCTATGGACCTACCTCCATAGGCTTAGTCGAAAATCAACCCAAATTATTCCAAACTTGATTGATTTCTTTATAAATCAATTATTCATTCATTTATATTCACAAATTTAAATTAAATCCAAACTCAAATAGCCAAAATCCAATCAAACTAAATCAAACCAAGCCAAAATCCCTTCTTAAGCCCTATGGACCTACCTCCATAGGCTTAATTAAATCTTAAATCAAATCAACCCAAAATCAATTGGTTTTTTTATAAATCAATTATTCATTCATTTATATTCACAAATATAAATAAAACCCACCCTCCAATGATCAAAAATAAATCAAACTAAATCAATTTCCTATGTAATCCTTTTTGACATACATCCTCAAGCTTAGTCAAACTTACTTCCAAATCACTCCAAACTCAAGTGATCTTCTTATGGATCTTTTATATATTTATTTATATTCCCAAATATAAATGAAATATAAATTCAAATAGCCAAAACAAAATCCAAAATTAAACCAAAACCCAATTTAAGCCTTTTTAGCCAATTTCTTGAACATGGCTAAATCCTATCTAAATCAAGCCAAAGCTAATGGATTTTCTCTTAAGTCAATCATTCCTTCAATCATTTATCCAAATATAAATATAAACTACAATTATCAAATCAAACTCAAATCAATTAAGTTCAGATTTTTGAATTGAAAACTTCAAATTAGCCAAAATTCATTAGACTCCAAATTGATTGCAATTGGATTTATATTTCAATCATAGGCTCATATATGAGTTCAACTAAACTTGAATCAACCCAAAACCAAACTAATTGACCAATGTAGGTCTACTTGACCCAAAGTGACCTAAAAAACCCTTTAGACTAAGTTCTAATCCAACCCAAATTGGATTGAACCAAGCCCATCCAAACCTCATATCATGATCAACAATTATCCTAGGGTGATCAACTATCTTGAATTGGGTCGAACCATGTCAACTTGGTCCTTTGACTAAGTCAACCTTTAGCCTGAATGAAACTTAAATTAGCCAAAACCCACCATATACCAAGTTGATTGAAACCATTGATTCAAACTAATTCATAATTAATGATTGAACATGATGAAACCCTCAATTGAGTCAAACCAAGTCCATTTGACCATTTGACTTAAGTTGATCCAAATTGGCCTAAAAAGCCAAAAATGGGTCAAATCATGAGTTAACCTAAATTGATTGCAACCAATGGCTCAAGTTCATTCCAAATCATTTATTGAACTTGACCAAAGCCATAATTAAGCCCAATTTGATCAATTGGTCAACTTGACCCAACCTAGCCCAAATTGACCAAAATCCAAATTAAACCCAAATCAAATCAAACCAAAGCCTACAATCATTTTCAATTAACCAATTGAACATGAATCAACACCTAACCCAACCCAATTTAGTCAAATTGGTCAAATTGGTCAACTTATCCCATTTGACCTATCCAAATGAGCTAAAATCAAACCTAAGCAAAATTGATTGAAACCACTTGAATTAAAACTCTCCAAATCATCATTTGAACCTAACCCAAGCTTTGGTTTTACCGAATTTGACCAATTGGTCAATTCAACCCAACATGAACCCATATGAACCCATTTGAACATATGAAGCCAAAACCCATAAAACCAGCCCATGGGACTTTGATGGCTGACCAAACCCAACCGAAATTGACCCTAGGTCAGGCCAAAGCCTGCCCAAAAGCAAAGTGGGCCCCACCCAAGGGGATTAGCCATTGGACAAACTTCTTCACATAGGATTCTTCCCCCATTTGGCAAAGTCTACTCTCCCATCACATTGGCAACCATCCAATTGCCAAATGAAGTATACCTAGCCTTCCTAGCCCACTCTAAGCACACTAGGGTCAGCCATGGACCAAAGGGAACCCAATCTCCTCCCCCTCACTCCAAACTGAGCACCCCATGGACAAAGGAAATAAGATCATCCACATATCAAACCTTGAGCCACCTCCCAAGCCTTCCCTTACTCCTGGCGAGCCACGTGGACCAGATGCAGACAAGTCCGGTGGTTTGATGGCGGCTGGCCGACGAGAAAATGGGATTGAATCTCGTCCATCCACCTCAACAATTAAGGGGATATACCCCCTTAATTTAAACAAGAATTCAAGCATTCAACTTCGTTTGAGCCAGAGAGAGTGAAGGATAGTCTCTCACAATCATTACCCAAGCTCCCAAGCTCCCCCATTTTCTCCTTTCTCGGTTTTACATCAAACCAAAATAGGGGAGGGTGCCTTCGATCCAAACTCTTCTATTTCTCCATCAAACTTCAATTCCTCTTGCACACACCATCCTCGTGTGTCATTGAAGCCATTCAAGCCTTTTCCCAAATTTCCATGCCATCAGAGATAGGAGTTCAAGACTAATCACCTACATCTCTTGTGTTGGTCATCCGAGTAAACCACCTCAAATTAAAGCTCGTGCTCAAGGCTTTGTCTCTACCAGACGAAGCTTCCTCAATCGTTGGAATCACCGATCACAAGCTCTGATGAGGTATGCATTAAAATCGATCCTTGTATGAAAATGGTTAGGTCTTTTGTGAAGGAAAGTTCCATATCATGAGATTTCCACCATTGGATCTCCTTATTTTGCCTCCCTGAAGGTGTGGGATTGATTTGATCTCCATTTGAGCTCGGATCAAGCGATGAAAGATGGACGATCTCCATCTCTCACCGCTCGGGAGGAGATAGATCATGAGCCATCCGTTCTGCATGATTGGAACGTACAGCTCTGATTAGATCACGCTTAGATCCCCTCTATTTTCTCTTTAACCATAGGATTTAATCGTGGCTGCCCGATCTTAGATCGGATGGTCCTGAGCGCGTTGTCACCGGTTGCCTCGACGCGGATGTGATAACTTAAAAATAACCTATCTGTATCACGTGGAAAGCACCGCAGATGCCACATGGCCGGGATTAGGGCTTTATTAGGTATGTTTAATTAATTTTTAAGGTTGATTGAAACTTCTAAAATTCATAACTAATTGTAAAAAAAATCCAAAAAATGCAAATGAGGCCTCATTTTAAAGGTATTTCAGAGGAGAATCCAATAAAATTATTATTAATTAACTTTGAATAATAATTTATGCTTTATTAAAATTTAATTAAAAATTTATTTACATAATTACTCTTTAATTAATCATCTGATTAGTTTTAAACTTTCCAAAGATGTTTAGGGTGATGACCTCTGCCTCCCCCATTTTTCTTGGAATTTATTAGCTATTAATTGGGATAATTAATTTGGTTAAGCCTTAATTACTATCTTAGCTTATTTAATAATAATTAATCAAATGAACAATGAATTGATCATTTAATTGAGTTCATTAGCCTCTGTTAATAGAGGAGAAACTTAAGGAAATGGCTTGGGACTCTTCTTCCAATCTTTTTCTTAAGTCTTCTTCATTCCCTCTTTAAAATTAATTAATTAAAACTCATTAATTAATTAATTAATTAAATCAATCAAAACCTAAATCATATCTGAACTTTAATTAACTAATTGAAAACATTTAGGGATTGATACTTAGGCTCCCTTCTTTGTCTCTTCCCTAAGTCTATTTCATAATGTTGATTAAGGATAATTAGAATTTAATTAGATAATTAATGAACTTAATTAACTTGATTAAACTTGTTTTTCCTAATTATCCTTGGGTAGCTCTTTGGGTGTTCAATAACCTAAAGAGAGAGCTAATGAAATTATGGTTAGCTCACATGTGTGAGAAAACCATAAAAGTAATTAAGTGAGTTCCTTAAGCTTAATTAATTAATAATTATGAGCTAATTATATTAGGCCCCTTTCATTTCATAGGAGCATTTTAATTTATTTTCATATCATATTAGCTCATAATTGATTAATTAATTACCTTAAGGTGACATAAGTAAGGGTTAATTAATTGATTTAATCCATACTTAACTTAACCAATTCATAAAATTAACCTAATTGCTTTTAATTAAATCAAATTAACTCACACATATGGGGAATGGGATTAAGATTAGCAAACCTCTTTCACATCCCTCAAATCAAATCAACCATGAAATCAAAAATGGCTTTAAGAAACTTTGGTTTATTTTAAATAAGCTTGTTTAATGTGATTGTCCTTAGGAATTAGTTGGATTGAATGAAATTGCATGCTTGTGTTTTTTTATTTATTTCCAATCATGTTAAAATAGTATATGCAACTTGTAGTCATGCATTCATTTCTTTAAAAAATTAATTAAATGAAATGGTTTCCTTTATGTCAAACTTGCATGTGTTGGCTTAATTAAAAATATGTGTGGCTATTATCACTATTAAATTACAAATATATTTTCAAAAGTTTATTAATGAATAATAATATATATTATGACTTTAGTTATACATACATAGGAGGTGCATGTGAATATAAGCTTAGTGTATGAAGTAAAGTTCATTTCTTTCATTCATATGTTGATTTGCATAAGTAAGAATGTTAGTGGGTATATTAGTCTGGACATTTCGAGGACACACGACTTTAAATAGTTCCAAGGAGGTTCATACCTCACTCCCCTTGTGTAAAACAATGGTGACGTATCTGTTTGATTTCATTCTTATGCATTTTGACATTATAATTTAGATATAGCTTTAATTCATTCACACAAATAAATCAATTAAATCATACTCTATTTTTGCATGATTTTCTATTCTTATAGTTGCTTATTCATCCATATATATTTAAGAATAGTGGTTATATTAGTCTGGACATTTCAGAGACGAACGACTTTAAGTAGCCCCAAGGAGGTTCCTACCTCACTCCCCTGGTGCAAAATAATGGTGACGTACTTGCTTAAAATTTTCATACATTTGAATGTGTATTTAGCTAATGAATGAAAACCTCCCTTTTCTATTAAAAAGGCATGCATCATATTTTGTTCAAATGGTTGGATTGATTAGTCGTATGATTTAGAGTTCTTTTCTTACGCTTTTGTGTAAGAATTTAGATAGAGCTTTAAATTAATATGACAAAATAATTCAACCAAATGAAACATAATTCCAAGTACATTTGTTTACATTCACCATTTAAGTGTGCTAAGATATAAAGTGCATGTATAGTTATGTTTAGGACTTGATCATATGCATGCTATACATGATGAAAAAATTTGAACAAACATGTATTATGTGATAGTAATTAATTACAATTAATCTTAAGATGCTTTTTTTATTGAATGAGATTATTTAAAGTGAACTTAAACTTAAGATTAATTTAAAATATATAATAAACCATTCATTAAAGATAATTCATTTAATTAATTTATTTTAGATGTGGCTTAAGGTAGGGATAAAAGAGAGTGACCCTCTATTTTTTTCTCTTTATCGCACTTAGTTGTTTAGTGTAGGCCAAGTGAAATATAAGAAACATTAAGTAAAACTTACAAATCAATTAAACCACTTAAAGTGAAACCACCCTTCATAATTAGAGCCCTTCACACTTAGAGAATGACAACTCTAAAGCCTAGTTAGAACATACCACACATGCTTTAATACACACACACATTAGATTGAGTCACCATTTCTAGCTTTATGTTAGGGCGGTGCGTGGTTTAATGTATATTTATTTTGTGATGTATTATTATAGACTGGATGTTAGGGTGTATGCTTCGTAGACTGGATGTTAGGCCGTGATTAGCCTAATTATATTTTTTGTAAGATATTGTGCTTAAGGGGTACTTAAAATAAATATAAATGCTCTCTTTTATAGGTTGCTTAACCCCTAAGCATAATCTAAATTAGAGACAGTTGACACGATTGCAGTCTTAAGTCTAAATTATACATATAACTGCTTGGGTTGTATGGTGTGTTTAGCTAATACTTATTTTTATAGGTGTAGCTAGATTTACTTTTCCTATTTTTGATGTAATTTTGCATTAGAAATTAGGATTAGTGTTATGGGGAATTAGGATGAACGGAGGCTATAAGGTTTTGTCTGGAGGCCCTTGTGATGCCTCTGAAGCAAGCAAATCCAAAGGAGAAATGAAGGAGACAAGAAGAAAGAAGATAAGAAGACCCCCCATAGCATTTATTCATTTATAATTGTAATTATTTTTTCATATATCGGGTTGTATAAGGGTAGAGCTCGGCCACCCATTTCTCTTTTCTGATTTGTTGACCTCACTTTTGGAGTGAGCTCTTAACTTCTCATCATAGGTCTAGGAATCTTATAGACACTGAGAGTTCCTTAGCTTTAAGACACTTCTAGTTGTTAGGTGAACACTTAACCTAACCCTAGAGACTTAGAAGGATTAGCCATAGGGATAGGTTGTGCCCTAGGGATTTAGGAAGACTTGCCTACCTTATAGACCAAACCCAATCATTGCTTCCTTCCTTCAAACCAAACCTCAAATTCAAAATTCTAAATCCCAAAATTAAATCCAACTATCCAATGATTGAAATCCATCACTAAATCCAAACTCCAAATCCCTTCTTAGGCACTTTGATTTTATCTTATAGACTTAGCCTTAACCAACTCCAAATCAACCCTAACCTAATTGATTTTCTCAATTATCAAATCTAATCTCAAATCAAATTCCAAACCATAAATCAATTCAAATTCCAAATGATTGAAATCCATGATCAACTCCAAATTCCAAATTCAAAAAATCTCTTCCTAAACCATATGAGCCATCTTCATGTTCTTAGCCAAAATTCTTTCAAATCAACTCAAACATGATGGATTTCTTCATGATTCAATCATTCCTTCAACCATTGATTCAAATATAGATATAAACTACAATTATCAAACCAAAATCAACTGAACCCAAATCAAGCCCAAGTTAACTTTGATGACTTGAGATTGTCATATGAACCAAAATCCACTTGACTCCAAACCAATTATAATTGGATTTATATTTCAATCCTAAGTCCATATACGAGTTCAATTAAACTTGAATCAAGCCAATTGACCCATTCAGGCTCACATGACCCAAGGTGACCTAAAGGATCTTTTTTGAGCCAAGTTCTAATCCAACTTAAATTGGATTGAACTAATCCCATATAAGCCTCAATCATGATCAACAATCATCATGGGATGATCAACCACCTTGAATTGGGTCAAACTAAGTCAAACCTAGCCTTTGACCAAGTCAACATTTAGCCCAAATGAAACCCAAACTAGCCAAAACCCACCATAAGCCAAATTGATTGAATCCATTGATTCAAACCAACCCATAGTCAATGATTGAACATGACCAAGCCATCAATTGAGGCAAACCAAGCTTAATTGGCCACTTGACCTAAGTTGACCTAAATTGGCCTAAAAACCCAAAATAGGTCAAATCATGATTTAATCCAAATTGATTGCAACCAATGGCTCAAGTTCATTCCAAATCACTTGTTAAACTTGACTAAAGCCATGATTGAGCCCAAGTTGACCAATTGGTCAACTTGACCCAACCTAGCCCAAATTGATCAAAATTCAAATTAATTCCAAATTAAACCAAACCAAAGCCTACAATCAATTTCAATCAACCAATTGAACTTGACTCAACACCTAACCCAACCCAATTTGGTTAATTGGGTCAAATTGGTCAACTTGATCCATTTGACCCATTTGAAGCCAAATGAGTTAAAACCAAATATAAGCCAAACCATATCAAATTAGTCACACCAAAATATTCCAAATCATGATTTAGACCTAACCCAAGCCTTGGTTTGACCCAATTTGGGCCAATTAATCAACCCAACCCATACATGAACCTACACTAACCCATTTGACCAATTAAGATCATGTCACCCAAAACTAAGTCATGGAACCCTTTTGGCCAACCAAGTACACCCCAAACTAGCCTTAGGCCACTCTTAAGTTATCCCAAAAGCCAAACAAGCTCACCTCAAGTTGACTACCCAATGGACAAAGCCTCCATCTTGGATTCCTACTCTAAGTAGCAAAATCCACTTTGCACTGCCCATGGCAGCCCTCCTTTTACCAAATGAGGTATTCTTAGAGTTCACTAGCCAAACCTGATGGGTGCAATGAGAACCAAATTCCCTGCCACCTGCCCATATCAAGCCTTGAGTCCCTTGACATGGCTTCAGCCACTCATGGCGTGCCACCTCGGATTGACGGTGACCCCTCTGATGAATTGACGATGGCGAATCGATGAAATTCATGGGACCGATCCCGTTCATCAACCTGGCTCAATTGAGGGATATACTCCCTCAATTCAACTAGTTTTGACAACAATTCAATCCCATTTGGCTTAAGAGAGGATTTCAAAACTCCCTAGAGCTTCCCCAACTCCTCCCATGCTCCCTCTTCCTCAACCTTCCCCTATGCATGTAGAATGAAACAAGATAACTCCATTTCGATCCTAACTTCATCCCCGAGCAAGAAAACTCTATTTACTTGTGCATACACTATCCTCATACTCAATCGAAGCCGGTCGAATCACTTCTAGAGCTTCCCGAGTACCGGACATTGGAGTTCAATTGGCGATGTGTATGCGTGTGTGGATTGAACCAAGCTTCCCACACCAAATTGAGCTCGGATTCCTTCAATAGGGTCTCATCTCAACTAGGCGAAGCTACCTCCGGCGTGCATCGCCGGACATTAGCTCCAGCGAGGTAATTTCTCAAAACCATAGCTCTAGGCCTCTATGTGTTGGTCTTTTGTGAAAGAAAACTCCATGTCAAGGGATTCTAGCCATTGGATATGATTGTATCCTCCCTTAGATGGAGTGGGATCCGTTTGATCCAAATCTAAGATCGGGTGAGCTCAGATTGAATGGAGAAAGGGCGGTGCTGCTCGCCGCACTCACGCGAACGATAGATAGGCCATCTCGCATGATCGAGATGAACGGCTTTGATCAAATCCCATGAAAGATCTGTTGATTTCCCTTTTAACCCATGGATTAAATCATGGCTGTCCGATCTTAGATCAGACGATCCACAGAGAAAGCGCGTCCATCGCCGCTGAGTTAGTGTGCAGATGTGATAACTTAAATAACCAATCATGTCGTGCCATGTGGAAAGCGTGCCGTCAGCAGCCACGTGGCCTGACTGGATTAAGGGTTTAATTAGGGTTAATTAATTAGTTTTTAATCCTAAAACTTCCTAAAATCATAACTAATTGTTAAAAAATCTAAAAAATAAACTTAGGCTCATTTTGAAGATATTTCAGAGTGACTTAGGCTCTAGGAAAATTATAACTAGTTGATTTTTCATAGTGACTTTGGCTTAATTAGGGTTTTATCAAAAATCTAATTAGCTTAGTACAATTAAGCACTTCTCAAAATTTTTACGTGAATGTTTAGGGGATGACCTCACTATTTTTTGGGATTTTATTTATTGCTTAATTAAAAAAAATTATTTGAGTAAGCCCTAATCACTCTTTTAATCCAATTAATTATAATTAAGGGATGAATAATAACTTGATTAATCATTTGAACATAATTATCCCTGTTGAACAGCAAGATCACATAGGGAATGTGATTGAGAATACTTGTCCTAATTCATTTCCTAAATCTTCTTCATCTTTTAAAATCAAATTAATTAAAGGGTTAATGGAATGATTAATTGATTAATTAAATGATCAATCTTCAAAAATAAGGAAATCAAATCATAATTGAATGTTTAAATGATTTAGGGAGTAGGATTGAGGCCTTGTCCTTGATCTTTCCCCCTAAGTTAATTTCATCATTCAAATGAAAACATAACCAAAATATTTAATCAATCCATTAAAAGCTTAATGAAATTAAAATTAAAATCAAATCATCCTAACCTAAACAACCTTTAATTGATCTTGGGTAGCTCCTTGGGTGTTCAATGAGAGATATAATGAAATTATGATTGGTTCATATGTGTGAGAAAATCATAAGAGTAATTAAGTGAGATCCCTTAAGCCTAATTAATTATTAATCATAAGCCAATTGCATTAGGCCCCTTTCATTTCTTAGGAGCATTGCAAATTTACTTTTCATGTGGTTGCAAATCTTGTTGGCTTATTATTAATTAGTTAATTAACTTAAGGTGATATAGGTAAGGGATAATTAATTCATTTAATTCATACCTTAACTTAATCAAAATATAAAATCAACTTAAATATCCTTCATTAAACCAAACTAATTCACACATGGGAAAATGGGTTAGGATTAGCAAACCCTTCTCATATTTCTTAAATCAAATCAAATTCAAAGATAAAAATATCCTTTAAGAATTTTGATCCATTTTAAATAACCTTATTTGATATGATTGCCCTTAGGAATTAATTAGGGTGAATGAAATCCTGTGTTTACATTCTTTTATTTCTTTCCAATCATGCTAAATATTGTTTGCCATATGAACTCATGCATTTATCTCCTTTGAAAAAAATTAATTAAATAAAATATTTCCTTTTATGTCAAATTTGCATGTGTTGGCTAAAATTAAGAATATGAGTGGCTATTATCACTATTAAACCAAAAACTATTTTCAAAACCTATAAATCAAAAATTACAAATGGAGTAATGCCAATCATAAATATTTATAAGCTTGCATGTGATGATAGTATAATATGTATGCTATGAAGTCATTTTTCCTTCTCTTAACATGAGTTCACATAGGATTTGCAAGTGTATAGTTCATTTGAAAAGAACACAACACTTGCCCAAATCCATCCCTATGCATCTCTGAGTTTAGACTTAGGAAGAGTTTTTATATTACATGTGTAAATCATACGATCAAGTCAAACATAATTTCTTGCATGATTCCTTATCCATTTGGTTCTTTTTGTACATTCATATGTATTTGAGAAAAGTAGTATATTAGTCTGGACATCCCGAGGCTGCAAGACTTTAAATAGCCCTAAGTAGGTCTTATACCTTATGCCCCTCGTGTAGAAAATAGTGGCGCTGTACTCACTTAAAACTCATATACATATGCATGTGTGATGTGGCCAGTGAATAATAATCAAAAATCAAATAAATAAAACACAACTTTTGCATGGATTTTCTTATCCTTATAGTTATTCATACATTTACATGTATCTAAAAAAAGTAGTATATTAGTCTGGACATCCCGGGGCTTCGAGGCTTTAAGTAGCCCTAAGTAGGTTTTATACCTTACTCCTCTGGTGTAGAAAATAATGGCGCCATACTCACTAATAACTTTTTTACATGTGGATGTGTATTTAGCTAATGGATGAAAAATCCCTTTTTCTATATAATAAAGACATGCATTCATGATCCAATTAGTAAATGAAATATTTAAATTTCAAAATACATTTCTTTACATTCATCACCAAAGTATGCTAAGATTTGCATTGTATGTATAGGTATGTTTAAGATTATTCATATGCATGGTATACATGATGAAAAGAAATGATTGGGTGTGTTATATGATAGTAATTTACCTTAACTAAGCCTAAGATGCCTTTCTTATTGAATAGAGCTATTTAGAATGAATCTAAACTTAGGGTTAATCAAAACACATAATAAACCATTCACTAAAGGAAATTCATTAATCAATTTACCTTAGAAGTTAGTTAAGGTAGGAATAAAAGAGAGACTCTCCCTCTCTTTCTTCTATTTATAACACTTAGTTGCTAAGTGTAGGCTATATAAAATAAAAGAAAACATTAAGTAAAAATCCCCAAATTAACTAAACCACTTAAAGTAAAATCAATCCTTCATAAATTAAATCCCTCACACTTAGCAAATCATAACTCTAAAGTCTAGTTAGGACATACCACACAAGCTCTAACACATGCACATTAAGCTAAGTCATCATTTCTAGCTTTATGTTAGGGCAGTGCATGGTTTGATGAATATTTAGTTTTGAGATGCATTATTTTAGATTAGATGTTAGGGTGTATGTGTGTAGCCTTAATGTTAGGCTGATATTAGCCTAATCATGTCTTATGCAAGGGGTTGTGCTTAAAGGGGCCACTGTAATTAAAATATAAATATTTTTTGCGTTGTTGCTTAGCCCTAAGCATAGCTGTTAGGCCAGGTGGACTTGGTTACTCATGTGTGAGGTGCTAAGTCCAAATTATTCTTATAATTGCTTGGGTTGTATGGTGTGTTTAGCTAATATTTATTTTGCAGGTATAACTAGATTTATTTTCCTTCATTTTAATATAATTTTTGCATTAGGATTAGGATAAGTGTTATGGGGATTAAGGATAAGCATTGGTTATAAGATCTTATACCATGTGATGCCTTTGGAGCCAACTACATCCCACTCAAGCTAAAAGAAAGAAAGAAGTGGAGCAAATCAAAATTGAAGGAATGAAAGATGAAGGGTGAGGAATAAAGGATGCATAATAAAGACCCCCATAACACTTATCATTTCATAATTATAATTATTCTTTCATTATATCGGGATGTATAAAGGTAGAGTTTGACTATCCACCTTTCTTTTTGGGTTGTACGGTGGTAACTGACTGCACCAGCCTTCTATTCTTTTGCGATAACTTTATAAAATTGTTTGATATTTTGTTTAGCTTGTGCATTAGAAATAACATGCATTTTCATAGTTTCTTTATGATTGGTGATTACTGTGTGGCCTGGATGCTATTAGGCTCCTAGGATAAAAATAAATTTTCTATCCTATTAACAACTCATAACTAAAATTTTAAAATATTTCATAATCTCACATCAAAGCCTAGGAATTAAATCAAGATAATAAAATTTTTAGCAACTTAGGCGGATGATTGAATGTATATAATATCATGCATTATTCTTCCACTCTTACTAAGAGAGGGCTTCCATCTGTGAGAGAATAAGGCTTAACTAAGAGTCTTTGATGGAAAGACACCTTTTTCTCTCCTGATTTAGCTCACAATCAATTTCTCATGCATTTAGACATACAAAATCCTATAGCTTGTATCAAAATAAAAGTCCAACAATCAAATAAAACTTGGTAAAATTTACATTAGATTTAAGTCATTATTCATGCCCTTCATGATCTAGTCTCTTAGGGAGTGAGTTCAAGGACTTAGTTTCTTTTTTAAATAAATAACAACTTAACCATCTTGCAAAGCATATGACTTGCCTACAGGATCGAAAGTATTTCTAAACCTAATAATGAAAATAAACACCATAGGGTTGAATGGCGATACTCGACCACACCATCCTATTATTCTATTATGTTGGGTTTATAAATTGTTTGATGCTTTGTTTACAATTGTGTAATATAAATGGCATATATTTTCCTAATTTCTTCATGTATGATGATTAGAGAGAGTCGCCTTATATGGTTTATGCATATAAAGCGTCGGTCGTCCGATGACCCAGTTAGGAGAGTAGATGCATTAGATTTGCCTTATGTTAAGAAAGGTAGAGGTAGACCTAAAAAGGCTTGGTTAAGATGTATAAAAAATGACCTTAGTATACTGTATTTAAATGAGAATTTGACACATAATAGTACATAATGGAGATGAAGGATTCATATAGCCAACCCCACTTAGTGGGATAAAGGCTTGTTATTGTTGTTGTTGTTGTTGTTGTTGTTGTATGGTGATTTAATGTGTGGCCTGGATCTAGTTAGACTCTTAGGGAAAAATAAACTTTCTACCCCAACTACAACTCATAATTAATTTTCTAAACAACTCATAACCTCATTTAAAACCTGTGTATTAAATCAAGACAATTAAAAGATTTAGCAACTGCTTAGCTGGATGTTGTATGCTTAAGATCATGCATGTCATATTATTTCAATTTTGCTAAGAGAGGGTTTCCATCCTTGTACGATAAGGGAAGACTTGACCTTTGAGGATCTCCCTTGTGGTGAAAAATAATTCTTTCTCTTTGATTTAGCCAATAATCTCATATCATCATGCATTTAGACATATAAACATTCTATAGCCTTTATGAAAATAAAGAGTAAAAAATTAAATAAAAATTGATAAGATTTGCATTAGATTAAGTCATTATTCATATCACTCATACTCTAGTCTCTCAAGGAGTGGGTTTAAGGACCTTAGTTTTCTTTCTAAATAATAACATCCTAGCCATCTTGCAAAATATATGACTTGACCACATGGGTTTAAAGCATATGAGGAGTTAGTTGACTGCCACTCCAAGCAATTATAAGTCCAGCAGTCGGGTGGTTTACCCTTTCTTGTGGAGGTAAATAATATATCCATTTTTGCCATAGATTTAGGACATGCTTTGGCCCTCGCTAAAGCTCTGTGGTGTTTTATTTTTGTGTTTAATTGATGTTATTAGGTGTGTGTTTATGTGAGGAGACACTACACAGATATGCAGATGTACTCATTAGGGTGATCTGGTACGACATTAAGGAATAATGTACTATCTCGAGAGATAGAAGTCATTATCCTATAATAGACCTAATCGCCTAAATGAGGACTCCTTAGGCATGATGGGTCTTCAAATGTACCAGAGATCCTTCCCCTACTTTACATGAAAAAGTAAAGTAGGGTTTATTTAAATCGGGTTCGTTAAGTTCCCTATAGAGGCAAGCCCCCATAGTTAATTATATCTTAAGGAATGAGATTTTTTAGGAATACTCTCGATTAAAGTAAATGATCATTGTCTCCAAATATTTTAAAGATAGGACTATCAATCAATTGGTTATTATCAAAACCAAAGAGAGATGAGTAGAGGATGTTCATTATACTATGAAACTTAGTGAACATCCCAAACTATCCTATGGTTGGGCTTTATATTTTTGAAATTGAGGAGAATTATATGTTTGAGTTAAATTTTTATTAGAAATCTAGAGCTTACAATTCCACGATACAAGATTGTAAAAATGCCTAAGAGGTGAGGATTTATGCTTGTAGTCCGCAAAGGGAAACAACAACCTCGGATCCTAAATCTATGAAACTTTGGCGAGGGCCAAGGCCTGACCTAAATCTACAATGAAAAATGGATATATGGTTTACCTCCACAAGAGAGAGTAAACCACCCGACTTTTGGACTTACAACTGCCTAGAGAGGCTGCCAAATAACTCCTCATACGATTTTAAATACATGTAGGTAAGTCTTATGCTTTGCAAGATGGCCAATCTATTATTTATTTACAAAGGAGACTAAGTCCTTAAACACACTCCCTAAGAGACTAGATCATGAAGGGCATGAATAATGACTTAAATCTAATGCAAATTTGTCAAGTTTTATTTTGGTTTTCGGACATTTTTATTTGACACATGCTATGGGATTTGATATTCCTAATGCATGAAAAAATTGGTTATGGGCCAAAATAAAAAAGAATGAGGTGTGTTTCCACCATGGTTCTCAAAGGTCAAGCCATTTTTTCTGGTAAAGGTGGAAGCCTTCCATTAGCAAGAGTGAGATAATATGATTTATGCATGATATAAGACATACAACATCCAGCTAAGGTTGCTAAATCTTTTATTCTCTTGATTTATGTCCTAGGCTTTAGGTGAGGTTATGAATTGTTTAATTTAATTTTGAATTGATTAATTGGATAGAAAATTTATTTTTTTCTAAGAGCCTAATTGCATCCATGCCATTCAACAATCACCAAACAATTAAGAAACTAGAAAATCATGCCATCCTAATTATACAATCATAAACATAACATCAATCAATTTAGAAAATTAACGCAAAAGAATAAGAGGCCGGTGCGATCGGGTATCGCCGTACAACCCGAAAAGAAATATGGGTAGCCGAGCTCTACCCTTATACAACCTAGATTACAAATGAATAATTACAATTAAAAGGAATTCATGTTATGGGAGTCTTCATTCTTCATTCTTTTCATTTTAATTTGCTTTCTTCTTCCTTTTTGGCTTGAGATCTTATAATCAATGTTCATCCTAATCTCCCATAACATTCATTCCAAATCTTAATTTTAAAATTTACATCAAAATGGGAAAGATAAATCTAACTAAACCTACAAAACAAATGTTAGCTAAACATACCACACAATCTAAGCAGTTATATGAATAAGTTGGACTTAACACCCCACACATGGGTAGCCAAGTCCACCTGTCCTAATTTGGGTTATGCTTAGGAGTATAAGCAACCTACACGTCAAAAAGAATTTATATTTTTTATTACGGCACCCCTTAAGCACAACCCCCTATAAAAAATATGATTAGGCTAAGATTGCCCTATCATCCAGTCTACGCACATACACCCTAACATCTAGTCTAAAATAATACATCGCAAAGAAAAACATTCATCAAACCATGCACCACCCTAACCTAAAGCTAGAAATGGTGACTTAGTCTAATGTGTGTGTCATTTAAGGCTTGTGTGGCATGTCTTAGCTAGGCTTTAAGGTTGGAATTTTCTAAGTGTGAAAGATTCAATTTAGATGGTGGTTTCATTTCAAGTGATTTAGTTAACTTGTCAATTTTAGTTGGTAATTTGATTTGGTTTGAATGAACCTACACTTAGTGACTAAATGTTATGAAGAGAAGAAAAGAGAAGAGAACCTCTCTTTCAACCTTACCTTAAAGCATTTCTAAGGTAGATTCATTAATGAATTTCCTTTAGTGAATGATTTATTATGTTTATTAATTAACCCTAAGTTTAGATTTGCTCTAAATAGCCCTATTTAATAAGAAAGGCATCTTAGGATTATTTAGGGTGGATTACTACCACATAACACACACCTATTTATTTCTTTCCACCATGTATACCATGCATATGAATAATCTTAAGCATACCTATACATGCAATACAAATTTTAGCACACTTTAATGATATATGCTAAGAGATATGCTTTGAAATTTTGGATATTCCATGTGTTAATTGGATCATTGATGCATGCATTTATTATGTATAAAAGAGAGATTTTACATCCATTAGCTAAATGCACATCCACATGTATAAAAGTTATAAGTGAGTATGACGCCATTGTATTCTTCACCAGGGGCATAAGGTACAAGACCTACTTAGGGCTACTTAAAGCCTCGCAACCCTAGGGATGTCCAGACTAATATACCACTTTTCTTAAATACATATAAATGTACAAAAAAGAAACAAAGGGATAAAGAATCATGCAAAAGATCATATTTGATTTGGTTGTATAATTGACATGTGCAATATGAGGATCCTTCTTTAGTCATAACATAGAGATGCATATGAATAGATTTAAGTAAGTGTTATGTTCTTTTCAAATGAACTATACACTTGTAAATCCTATGTAACTCCATGTTAATAGAAGAAAAGAGAATTTCATAATACACATCTTATGCCATAATCACATGCAAGCTTATAAATATTTATAAGTAGCATCACTTCATTCATAATATTTGATTTATAGGTTTTGAAAATAAATTTTAGTTTTAATAGTGATAATAGTCACTCATATTCTTAATTTTATCCAACACATGCAATTTGACATAAAAGAAAACATTTTATTTGATTAATTTTTAAAATAGATGAATGCATGATTTCATATGATAAGCAATGTTTAGCATGATTGGAAATAAATCAAGGGATGTAAGCACATGACTTCATTCACCCTAATTAATTCCTAAGGACAATCATATAAAATAAGATCATTTAAAATGAAACAAAATTCTTTAAGGATATTTTTATCTTTGAATTTGATTTGACTTAGAAAATATGAGAAGAATTTCCTATTCCTAACCTATTCCCCTCCCATGTATGAATTGATTTGGTTTAATTTAGGATAATTATGTTGATTTTATATTTTAATTAGGTTAAGGTATGAATTAAATTCATTAATTACTCCTTGCCTATACCACTTTAACATAATTAACCAAGTAATTATAAGCCAACATATGATATGCAATCACATGAAAATTAAATCAACATTGCACCTATGAAATGAAGGGGCCTAATGCAATTGGCTTACAATCATTGATTAATTAAGATAAAGGGTTTAATTAAGTACTTTCATAACTATCCTTCACATATAGTTTGATTATAATTTTCTTTCGAATTCTCTTAGGTTATTGAACACCTAAGAATCTACCCAAGAATTGAATGATTAAGTTCTGGGATGATTTGATTTTGAATTTGATTAATATGATTTAATGAGGTGATTAAGCCATTAATTAATTACAAATTGATTAAGTGTTTATCCAAATGAAATGAACTTAGGGGAAAGATTGGAAAACAGGTCCTCATCTCATTCCCTATGTCCATTCACTATTTCATACCGATTAATAAGTTTAATTATTGAATTTATCACTGTTTAACATGTTAATTAATCATTTAATTAATTAAGAGAGGGATTAAGGATGAAATAAGCAATTTCCCTAACTAATCCATCAATAAATTCCAAAAAAATTATGGGAGATAGAGGTCACCCCACTAATCAACCTCAGGAAGTTCAGAATTAATTGCTAAAGTAATTAAAGAGTAATTAGCTTAACTATATTCCCAATAAAACCTAAATTAAGTGAAAATTACTGTTCAAAATTAATTGATTTTAATTTTATATTATTCCACTTTGAATTATCATTAAAATGAGTGTTTACATGTATTTTTTGAATTTTTTTACAATTAGTTATGAATTTTGGAAGTTTTACCATTAAGATTAGATTAATTAAGCCTAATTAAACCCCTAATCCTGTCGGTCCATGTGGCAGCTGACGCGACGCGCTTTCCATGTGGCATGATGGGATATGTTATTTAAGTTATCACATCCGTCGGCTCGGTTGGTGATCGCTTTCTTGGGTGTGTCCCAGATTGGACGGCCGAGGTTAATCTCACAATTTAGGAAGGAATTAGAGGGGATTTAGCATGATCTGATCACAGCCATCCATTCCAATCACACGGAACAGACGGTGTATGATCCTTCTCCTTCGCAAGCGATGATAGACGAACATCGTTCATCTTTTCTCGTTCAATTCGAGCTCACTCGAGCTCGGATTGGGATCAAAATGATCCCACACCTTCGGAAGGAGGGGGGATGCACATCCAACAGTCAAGATTGCATGGGATGATAATTTCCTTCACAAAGGACCGAGCAAAAATTCATATAGCTACGGTTTCAAGCAATTACCTCACCGGAGGCTATCACCGGTGCTTCTAACAGAGGAGGTAGCTTCGTCTAGTAGAGACGAAGCCCTGTTGAAGGAATCCAGTTTTGACTTGAAGTAGTTTTCTTGGTCGACCAAGCTCCCCTTCAATGGTGATCGACCTTGATTGAAGTGATGATTCCCGTGGCTTGGAGACTTAGAAAATGATTCGATTGAGCTAGCCTTAGTCCAAGGATAGCGTATGCATGCTTAATTTGATTTTGGTTGAGAATTGAATGAGTTGGATTTGTAATTGATCTCCCATGTTTCGACTTTGAGAAAAATTGAAAATGGGAAATGGGGGAGCTCGGGAATGGTTTGGAAAAGCTTGGGGAGGCTTCAATTCAACCACTCTAGCTCTGAGGAATTGATTGATATGGTTTGAGTGAGAATGAGGGGAAGTATATCTCCCCCTCCTTGGATCGGATGGTGAGAGACTATTTTGCCATTTTGGCTCAATGGCTTGGATTGGAGGCATGATTTTTGTTGCAAAACATCCCACATGGGTCATTTTGGGTAGTGGAGTGAGGAGGAGTGGATGCCCATGTGAGTGGTGAGTGTATTTGGTGATCCAAGTGTTCAAATGTGATTGGGGAGGTCAGTTTGGCCTTGCCTTGGGTCATGGCTGACCCAAGCTCATTGGGTCATGTTCATCACCCTCCTTGGTGTCCATGTGAACTATTGGAATGATGCCAAGTGGCCTCGAAAGAAATGGCCAAATTTTAAGTGAATTTGGTCATAAGACACCCTTTGACCTAAGAGCAAAATGGTCATTTGGCTATGAGTTTGATTTGGACAGATTTGAAATGATTTAGAAATGGGTTGGGCCAAATTTCAAGTGATTTTGAGTTCATTTGGTTTGAATTGGTTCAATTTGACCAATTTAGGTCAAGTTGGGTCAAATTGGTCAAACCATGGGTTAGGTCAAGTTTAAATGATCATTCGGAGCCTATGGGTATCATTAGTTTAGTTTGATTTGGTTTAGATTTGATTTTGGTTATGTTCAATCATTGATTATGGATTGGTTTAGATCAATAGTTTCAATCAATTTGGCTAATAGTGAATTTTGGCTTGTTTGAGTTTCATTTGAGTTAAATGTTGACTTGGTCAAAGGCTAAGTTTGATTTAGTTTGACCTAATTTGAGTGATTGATCATTCTAGGATGATTGTTGATCACAATGTGAGGCTTGGATGAGCTTAGTTCAATTTAATTTGGGTTGGATTAGAACTTGGCTTAAAAAGATGCTTTAGGTCACTTTGGGTTACATGAGCCTAAATGGGTCAATTGGCTTGATCAAGACTTGATTCAAGTTTGGTTGAACTCACATATGGACTTACGATGGAAACATAAATCCAATTGCAAGTGGTTTGGAGTCAAATTGGTTTTGGTTCATTTGATAATTTCAAGTCAAAAGGATGAACATGGGTTTGATTTGGGTTAGTCTGATTTTGGTTGGATGATTGTAGCTTATGTTTATATTTGGGCATGTGATTAAAGGAGTGATTGTTTGAAGAGAAAATCCAAGGGTTTGGATTGATTTGAGAATGATTTGGCTAAATCTAATAAATTGGCTTAAAGGATATAAGTTGGTTTGGATTTGAGTTTTGAATTTATATTGATTTTATTTTGGCCATTTGAATTTATATTTTATTTATATTTGCAAATATAAATGAGAATATAAATGATCCATGAGAGAATCATGTGAATTAGGAGTGATTTTATTATGAATTTGGCTAAGGTAGGTCAAAAAGTTTGGAAAAGGGATTTTGATTTGGTTTGATTTATATTCATTTGATTTGGATGCCAATTTCATTTATAATTGTGAATACAAATGATGGAATAAGTGATTTATAAAGAAATCACTTGGCTTTGGGTTGATTTGAAGGGTTTGGCTAAGCTTGTGGATGTGGTTCATAAGGCTTAGGAAGGTTTTGAATTTGGAATTGATCATGAGTTTCAATCATTTGATTTGGAATTGATTCATGATTTGGATTTTGGAATTTAGATTTGGATTTGGATTTGAATTGAAAGAAGGAAGTAAGGATTGTGTCAAGTTATAGGGTAGGTAAGTCCTCCTAATACCCCTAAGGCATAACCTATTCTTATGGCTAACTCTTCTGAGTCTCTAGGGTTAGGTTAAGTGTTCACCTAATCACTAGAAGTGTCTTAAGACTAAGGAACTCTTAGTGTCTAGATGAGTCCTATGTCTAAGATGAAAAAGTTGAGAGCTCACTCAAAAAGTGAGGTCAACAAGCTCCCTAAATTTAGGATCTGAGGTTGTTATTTTCCCTCGGGTTACAAGCATAGATCCTCATCTCTTAGGCATTTTCATAATCTTGTATTGTGCGATTATAAGTCCTAGCTTTCTAATAAAATTTCAACTCAAACATATAATTCTCTTCAATTTTAAACATATAAAGCCCAAGCATAGGATAGTTTGGAATGCTCACTAGGTTTCATTGTATCATGAGCATCCCCTACTCATCTCCTTTTGGCTTCGATAATAAGTCTCTTCTTTTTTATCTATCCCGATTGATTTTCTAAACATAGAAAACTTATTGATAGTCTTATCTTTGAAATCTTTGGAGACAATAATTGCCGAGAGTATTCTTAAGGAACTCATCTTCACTACGATGTAATTAACTATGAGGGATTGCCCCCATAGGAAACTTTAGAACTTGGTTTAAATAAATCCTTCTTTATTCATCCATGTAAAGTAGGGGAAAAATCTCCAGGTATATTTGAAGACCCATCATGCCTTAGGAGTCTTTATTAGGTGATTAGGTCTATTATAGGGTAGTGATTTTTATTTTTTGAGATGGTGCACTATTCCTTAATGTCATCACCTCAATAAGTACACCCTCAGATCTACGTGGTGTCCCCCATATAAACAAATCAAAAACAAACACCACACTTTCATAGAGGTTTAGAAAAGAAACATTTTTTTATTATTAAATTACCCAAACTAACCAACATATCAAAGCATTAACATAATAAAGTTATCATTACTTGAAAGGTTTGTTCTAATGTAAAAGAATGAAGAGGTTACAATCATGTAATGTCGTGGTCTTCTCATAAAATAAAATTTCACATATTATCTAATAAACTTTGTTCTGATTTATTAAATAATATACAAGTTTGTGGTGGAAATTTCTAACATTCCCGCGTGTCCTCTTCATCATCATCTTCCTCCTTTCCTTTCTGTGGTGGAAAGAAGAATAAATGAAAGAGAAGAACACAGGGGAATGAAAAATTTCTTTGGTAGGATGCCACACAGATCCGCAGATGTACTTATTAGGGTGATCAGGTACAATATTGAGGAGGGGTGTACTATCTCAAAAGATAGAAGTCACCACCCTACAATGGACCTAATCACCAAAATAAGGACTCTTAAGGATGTTGGCTCTTTGAGGTGTACCAGAGATTCTTCCCCTACTTTACATGAAAAAGTAAAGCATGGTTTATTTTAAATTGGGTTTGTTAAGTTCCCTATAGGGGCAAGCCCCCATAGTTAAATACATCCTAAAGAATAGGGATTCCTTAGGAAACCTCTCGATTAAGGTAAATGATCGTTGTCTCTAAAGATTTCAATAGGAAAGAGATTATCAATCGATTAGTTTATTTTTGAAGATCAAATGGGATTGATCAAAGAGAGATTTATTATCGAAGCCAAACGGAGATAAGTAGGAGATGCTCATGATGCTAGGAAACCTAGCGTGTATCTCAAATTATCCTATGATTGGGCTTTTCATTTTTGAAATTGATTTAATTTATTTAAGTTGAATTTTTCATTAGAATGTTAGGGCTTATAATTCCATAATATAAGATTATGGAAATACCTAAGAGGTGAGGGTTTATGCTTATGGCTCACAAAAGGGAAAAGCAACCTCAGAACCTAAATCTAGGGAGCTTTGGCTAGGCCGAAAGCACAACCTAAATCTAAGGTAAAAAATGAGTATTTGGTTTACCTCCACAAGAGAAGGCAAACCACCTGACTGCTTAGAATTACAACCGCCTGGGGGTGGCCACCGACTAACTCCTCCTATGATTTTAAATTCATGTAGGCAAGTTATATGCTTTATGCAAGATAGCTAGGCTGTTATTTATTTGAAAAGAGACAAAATCCTTAAACTCACTCCCTAAAGAGACTAGATCATGTAAAGGTATGCTTCAAATGACCTAAATCTAATGCAATTCAAATTTTATTTTATTTTTATTTTTGGACAATCATTTTGACTCTGGCTAATAGGATTCATATGCCTAATGCATGAGAAATGAGATTATGGGCCAAAATCGGGAAGAGAATGGAGGTGTGTTTCCACCATGGCTCTCACAGGTCAAGCCAAGTTTCTCTGGCAAGGGTGGAAGCCCTTCAATCAAGAGTGAAATAAGATGCATTTGTGCATGATGTTATAAAAAAGTACTCATCCAGCTAAGGGGTTGCTAATTCTTTTATCTTGATTTTAGCCTAAGCTTTAAGTGAGGTGATGAATTCTTTATTTTTAGTTTTGAGTTATTAAGTTGGGTAAAAGATATATTTTTTCCTAAGAGTCTAATCGTCATCCATGTCATATATAAAGCAAGGAATAAACTAGGAAAAGGATGTCACTTAATGCATAAGTTAAACAAATCATTAATCAATTTATAAAGTTAAGCGCAAAAGAATAAGAGGATAATTATGGTTGGGCACCATCGCACAAACTCAAAAAATAAATTGGGTAGCCGAGCTCTACCCTTATACAACCCGGATTATAAATGAATTAAATACAACTAAGCAAGGAATTCATTGCTATGGGGGTCTTCAAGCTTCATTTCTTCATACTTCTTTTCTTCTTTTTTCTTCTTTCTTCTTTCTTCTTTGGTTCCTTCTTTTGGATGGTTGGAAGGTGGATACTCCAAAGGCTTCACATGGTGCATAAGGTGAAATTTTATGACCAATGCTCATCCTAATCCCCATAATAATAATTCCAAATTCCTAATTGCAAAATTTATATGAAAAGGAAAGAATGAAAATCTAACTAACACCTACAAAATAGAGATTAGCTAAAACAATCCACATAAATCCTAAGCATGTATATTATACTTATCACCCCACACATGGGTGACTAAGTCCAGTTGGCCTATTGGATTATGCTTAGGGGTATAAACTCCTGCATAACAAAAGTATTTATATTTTTATTTATTACAGCGCCCCTTAAGCACAATCCCCTGCAGAAAATAATGGTTAGACTAAGATCGCCCTACCATTCATTATATGTACATACATCCTAACATCCAGTCTAAATCATATATCATAAAATAAAAGCAAGCATCAAACCATGCTCTAACCTAAAGCTATGGTGACTTAGCCTTTTGTGTGTGCTTTAGAGGTTTGTGTGGTATGCTTAGCTATGACTTTAAGTTAGAATTTTTAAAGTGTGAAGCATGTTCAACTTAGAGGAGGGTTTCATTTAAGTGGTTTAATTATTTTGGGTTAATTTTATTTCATGTTTTGATTTGGTTCAAGTGATTCTCTTTCCTTCCATAACCTAAGTAATTTCTAATGTGGATTCATGTTTTATTTTTATTTAGTGAATATTTTGATTAAGTGTTTTAATTAATCCTAAGTTTAGATAAACTCTAAACAAACCTATTCAAAAAAGAAAGGCATTTTAAGATTAAATAAAATGAATTAAATTCACAAAACATACATCACTTCATTTCTTTCACAACATGTATAACATGCATATGAATGAGTCCTAAGCATATCTATACCTACAAATGAGAATGTTTAACACACTTTATGATGCATGCTAACCAATTCATTTAAGAAAATTTGAAAGTTTATGATGCATGATTTTCATTAAGTAGAAAAGGGATTTCTTATCCAATTTCCACAAGCACACATAAAAGTAAGAAAGACATAACTGTGTACAACGCTATTGTTAACCAGAGGTGTAAGGTATAAGACCTACTTAGAGCTATTTAAAGCCTTGCAATCTCGGAGTTGTCCAGACTAATATACCACTTTCCTTAAATACAAATATGTGTACAAAAGAAAAGAATGAAAAAGAAAGAATGCAAAAGTTTATTTTAGTTGATTTGTTTTTGTTTATGTAATTTATGTGTGCAAGTATATGTATCCTTCTTAAGTGATAGTATAGGAATGAATAGGACATGGAATTAGGCAAGTGTTAGGTTCTTTTCAAATGAACCATACATCTTACCAAATCCTATTCAAAACTATACTAAAAGAGGAGAGAAGGAGAACCTACACTAAGCACATCCTTATATCTTACTCACATGCAATCTTATAATTAGAATATGAGTAGACACTTTCAATTTTGGTAATTAACTCATATATTTTTGAAAATAATTTGAATTTAGTAGTGATAATAGCCACTCATATTTCTACTTTAGCCAACTCATACAAATTTGACATAAAGTAAACATTTTCATTTTAAATTTGTATTTTGAAAAGTATGAATGCATTAAACCACATGACACATATATTTAACATGTTGGGAAAGAATTAAAGCAATGAAAGCATATAAACACATTCACTTTAATTAAATCCTAAAGACAATCTTTTGAAATAAGAAAGCTTAAAGTAAATCAAAGTTCATTTAGTATGATTTTTATTTGATTTGGAATTTGATTTAATTTTTAAAATGTGAGTTGAATTTGCTATTCCTAACCCATTCCCACATGTGTTTGATATTTTTGTTTAATTTTTAGATGATTAGATTCATTTTAAATTTTGATTAGGTTAGGGTATGAATTAAACATGTTAATTAACCCTTACCTACACAACCTTAGCATAGTTAACCAATTAATTATGAGCCAATGAGATAACATAAAATCTCACAAGGAATTTAAATTTACAATGCACCAAGGAAGAAAAGGTCCTAATGCAATTTGGCTCATGATTAATGGTTAATTAAGCTAAGATGTTTAACTTAAGTAATTTCAAAAACACCCCTCACACATGTGAGTTGAGTTTTGATTTCATTAATTGTACTTAGGCTCTTAAAAACCTAAGCATATATCCAAAGTAGATTACTTAAGTTCTGGAAGGTTTTAGAATTTTTAGAAATTAATTAAGAGGGTAATTAATGAATTAGCCCTTAATTAAGAGAGGATTAAGGAAAGAAAAGGGGGTTTAGGGAATAATTTAAGGAAAATACCCCAAAATTATTCTCTAAGTCTTCTATTCACTGGATCTAGCCTTAATCAACTCTAATGAGGGATTAAAACACTAATCCCACCCTTAATTATTCTTAATTACATTAAGGAAGTAATTAAGAAATACATTTGCAATTTTCCAATTAAGCCTTCAATAAATCCTAAGAAAATTATGAGAGGCAGAGGTCATCCCCTAAAATATACCCAAGAAGTTTGGGATTAATTAGAGGATTAATTAAGGAGTAATTAGTAAAATAATATTTCCATTAAAACCTAAAATCAGAGAAAAATATAATTCAAAATCCATTAAAATTAATTTTAAAATCTTCTAGAAGGAATTATATTTCAATAAAAATTTACCTCATATTTTTTGATTTTTATTTAGGGAGATATGAATTTTTTAGAGCTTTGGGGATTAATTAAAATTAATTAAATTCCTAACTAATCCCCTTACGACACGACGACGGGGGTCGTGCTTTACAGCGTTCTATAAGGGGTTAGTTAAACGTGGCATCACAGAGGCGGCGTGGTGGTGGGATGCGATTTGATCCCTACCGTTCGATCAAGGATCAAACAACCATGGATCACCCCATAGTTTTAAAAGGGATAAATGATGTATAAAATGTGTTTAATCTCGGTCGTCCATCCAAAATGCGTGGATGGATGGCCGGGATTACCCCGGTTCTTCTCTGAGGATCAATGGAGACCGTCCATGATCTAAGGGAAGATCCAAGCTCGATTAAGCTCGGATTGGAATAAAACTTTACCCACACCATCTTATGCTAATGGTAAGCCTATCTAACGGTGGAATTCTCATGCCATGATAATTTCTTTCACAAAGGATCAACACCTCCTAAGTCTAGTGGTAAAAAAATTTCATACCTTGCTGGAGGTGATCACCGGCACTCGAGTTCGATGAGGTAGCTTCGTCTAGTGGAGACGAAGCCCTGTTGAAACTTTCAAACCTTAGGGTTGAGTAGATCTCTCTATGGACCAACACCTCTTCCTCTTGCTTGTGGCTTTGATCAAATTCAACTCCTCCTTGCTTTGGGAACTTATGTGAATGCTTGGGTGCACTCGACTTGGTCCCCTGAGGGAGTGTGTAAAGAGAATTGAAGTGGATTGTAGTGTGAAAGAGGTTGAGAAATGAGAGGAGCTCCCCTATTTTCTAAGGAAGAAAATCGAGAAAGCTTGATTTCAATTTCCTACTAAGAAGCTTAAGAATGCTCTCTAATGGCTCCTAACACTCTCTAGGACTCAATTGACAGCGAAGATGTTGAATTCAAATTGAATTAGGGGGAGTATAGCTCCCCCTATGGCAATCAGACAACCGAAGCTATGGGTACCATTTTGATCCAATTGACCCTATGGAAAGGGTTGTTTGAGCTATTTGAAGTTGGCACATGGTTGATTGGAGCTTAGGAATGGATTGGTAACCTCCCATGTGCTTCAAATTGGGTGGAGGTCAATTTGAGCTAGGGGGTCAGTTTTGGCCTTGGGTCCATTTGGGCTGAGCCAAACACATTGGGTTTGGTGCACCACCCTCCATGAGGTTCACTTGACCTATTAGGAAGGTATCAAATTGATATGAAGAGGGCTTGACCAAATTCCCCATAGATTTGACCAAAATTTGTTCTATGACCTAGGGGTAGAATGGTCATTTTATCAATTTTTGAATTTGAATATGTTGGATATGTGGAGAAAATAGGTTTGGCCAAGTTTCATTGGATTTAGAGTTCATTTGGTATGGTTTGGCTCATGTTGACCCATTTAGGTCAAAATGGGTCAACTTGGGTCAAGTTGACTAATTGGTCATCAAACCAAACCAAGAGTTGGGTCAAGTTCATATGACCATTTGAAATATTTTGGTGGCTTTGGTTTGATTCATTTTGGTTTAGTTTTGAGTTTGGCTCATATGACTTTACTTAGGTCAAATGGGTCAAGTTGACCATTTTGACCCATTTGATCTATTTGAGCTTGGTCATGGGTAGGTTTAGGATTGATTAGTCATATGGAGTGGATTGGTATCTTTATTTCTAATCAATTTTGGTTAAGTTTGAATTTGGCTCAACATGACCCCTTTAGGTCAAGTTGGGTTCAAGGTCAATTGGGCTAGGTTAAGTCTAGTTGGGCAATTGAGGCTTTGGTCAAGTTCAACAAGTGATTTGGAATGAACTTGACCCATTGGTTTCAATCAATTTGGCTTAGATCAAGTTTTGATACATTTTAATTTTTTAGGTCAAGTTGGGTCAAGTGGCCAATTGGGCTAGGTTAGGCTCAAATGTTGACTTGATAAAGTTCAAACATAGGTCATGAATGAACTTAGATCAATGGTTTCAATCAATTTGGCCTATGGTGGATTTTGGCTATGTTTGGTTGCATTTTGGCTAAGTGTTGACTTTTCTCTTAGTTTGACGACTTGATTTGATTGATGATCATGATGAGAGGCATATGTGAGTTTGATTCAATCCAATTTAGTTAGGATTATAATTTGGCTCATCAGAGTACTTTAGGTCACTTTTGGATCAAGGGAGCCTAAGTGGGTCAAATGACTTAGTCAAAGCTTGATTTGATTAAACTTGTATATGGACTTATGATTGAAATATAAATCTATTTGCAAGTAGTTTGAAGTCAAATGGGTTTTGATTCATTTGACAATTTCATATTCAAAGGAAGAATATAAAAGAATTTGGGGTTTGATTTTTGAATTGATTTTTGATTTGTTGATTGAAGTTTGTATTTATATTTGGATTCGTGATTGTAGGGTTGATTAAATCATGAAGGAAAATCAAGAGTTTGGCTTGATTTGAAGTTGATTTTGCTAAGTTTAAGATTTTGACTTGAAAGGCTTAGGTTGAATTTTGAATGGATTTGAGTTTGATTTTTGGAATTGATTTTGATTATTTAAATTTATATTTCATTTATATATGTGAATATAAATGAGAATATAAATGGATTGTGAGAAAATTTCATGAATTTGGAATGATTTGATCATGATTTAAGCTAAGTCCATTAAAAGGAATTTAAAGGACTTAGGAAAATTTTGGAGTTTGAAGCTTGAATTTTTGAATTTAGTTTGATTGATTTATATTTATATTTCATTTATATATGTGAATATAAATGAGAATATAAATGAGTTATGAGAAAATCCAATGAATTTGAATTGATTTGATGTTGATTTAGGCTAAGTCCTTAAGAGAGAAATTAAGGACTTAAGAAGAAAATTTTAGAGTTTTGGATTTGATTGTTAGATTTAGTTTGGTTGATTTGAATTTATATTTCATTTATATATGTGAATATAAATAAGAATATAAATGAGTTATGAGAAAATCTCATGAGTTTGAATTGATTTGAAGTTGATCTATGTAAAGTCCTTAAGAGGGAAATTAAGGGTTTAGGAAAGATTTTGGACTTAGGAATTTCATTCATTGGTTTTAATCATGGATTTCAATCACATGGAGTTGATTTGAGTTTGGAGAAAATCAAATAAGATTGATTTGGAGTTTGACTTAAAGGAAGGAAGGTGAGGAATGGTTCAAGCTAAGGGTAGGCAAATTTTCTTAACACCCCTAAGACATGACCTATTCTTATGGCTAACTCTTCTAAGTCTCTAGGGCTTGTTGAGTGTCCACTAATCACTAGATGTGTCTTAAGACTAAGGAACTCTTAAAGTCTAAGAGAAATTCTATGTATAAGATGGAGGGGTTGAGAGCTCATCCTAAAAATGAGGTCAACAATGTTTTGCATTAACCCATGACTTCGGGAACTTCTCCTCATCTCTAATAATAGGCATTAAGGTAGCTTTGAACATTTGAATGAGTTCTTCCTCTTTGACTTATCATACTTAGAGATTATTAATCTACATTTATTATCAAACACTTTATCTAATACAATAACACATAATCTATAGTAGTACCATATATACTTCTTTATTAAAAAAATATAGAATCATTATATTATGACAAATAGAATTATACTTAGTGTAAAGTAGAACAAATTTCTCACACTTTAAAAAATAAAAAAAATTCTCACTATCAAACTAAGTTATTGGAGTATGAAACTATTAGCACCACACCACACTTTTAGCTTTTGACTCTTAACTCCTTTTTGAAGTTAAACTTAAAAAAGATAACTACTCTTCATCAATAGGGTAGGAGGGATCAATAATAATGAATCTAAGAGCTTATTTCATTTCTCAAATAGATTTATGAAGTTCACTATAAAATATTTCTTGCACATTTATGGCCTTTTCTTAAATCACAATAATAAGAGATGGTTGCCTTCTTAGCTGTTTTATTTATGGACACAAAGTGTAGGAATTAGTCACCTATCATGCCACCTCTTCCCCTTCCACCTCCTCTCTCTACAACTCATCCCTAAGATTAACTAGGTTAATAATAGGCATTTAATGGGTTTCCCCCTTTCGCTTTTGTTTCTTTTTTATGTATATGACTTTAGACAGAGTAATTAGATCATCCTAATTTTACTCTAACTTTATTTAATTATTCTTTAGCCTAATTTGGCTATTTCTCAACTCGTAAATGCAAACAAAAAGTTTCTTTATCCCCTCATGTGATGAAATGCATTAGATTGTAGTTGATTATTCTTCCATTGCCTCTCTTGCACTCTCAAAAATAGGGGTGCTCACTTTCTTCTTTATGTTTATGATAAGGATAAAATGAGTAGAAATACGTATAATGAACTTTTAGAAGTCTTCTTCATTAACTCTACGCATAAATGTTGGATAGATAATTGACTAGAAAGAATGAGCAAGAAAGGTTTATAAGTTAAATTATAATAATAACAACCCAATAATGCCTAAATAAAAAGCACACACTGTGTGTGTGTGTGTGTGTGTTTATTTATAAGTAATGCTAAGAAGTTCTTGCTTACACGCACTTTGTTACCCTCCTAACTCAATATCCTTAGTGCTCTCTTTTTTTGGAACTCAATATTCTTCTTTTAACTCTACGATGGCATAATAAGCCCACTATTACAATGATATAACATATCCAATTATAATATATTGGGCTTGGGCATTTTTCTTTAAGAAAATCATCTCAAGTGCACCATGCCCCTCTCGAACCCCCTCAGGGATATTTAAAAAGAGCATTCTCATCTTCAATAACACAAAGAATTTATATAATAGTGTATTTGTTATGATTAAGGAGTACACCATATATAAAAAGGAATAATCTAAGTTCTATACATCATTACTCTCCATGCACACCAAGAAATCTCTTTTCAACTATATATTTTTAAAGTTTTTGTCCCTACTTAAGTAATTATAAAGCAACCTTCTACTTTTTCTTATCTATTATAACCCCTCAAACTAGCAGTCCATAAAGTAAAACCTGGTGAATAAAACAAACTTAGTTGATCGAAATATTGTATTCTTTCCTTCTACATTGAATATAATGAATCACCCCCTATTCTCAATATCAATCATTCTCAACAATTGTTTATATGAGCTCCAAAAATTATATGTTAGATGTGTTAAAGAACTCACTGAAGTTGCTTAGCTTTAACAAGGTGGTCTTTAACCTCAAACTGTTTAGCTAATTTTCTCATCACACCCCAAGCTTATATGTAACTTGAGCATTATAATGATTTCAATTTGTTATGAATAGATATATATATATATATATATATATATATATATATATATATATATATATCAATATGAGTTAATTTAAAAAAAAATATAATGAGTAAAAAAGCCATGTTCAAACTATATTCAAAAGATGATTATAGTATTTTTGAAGCAAATTTAAACTATATTTGAATAATAATTGGGCCATCTTTGAACCCTTTTCAAACTATCTCCGAACAATGATTGAATAAGAATTAAATAAGGTTTGAATAAGTACCAAACATTGTCAAAGCATCTTTGAATAATAAACAAATAGTATTTGAACAAAGATTAAACTATCTTCAAATAATGATTCAATAATTTTTCAATAATGATTGAATCATGATCATATAATAATTAAATAAGGATCAAATGTCTTAAAAACATCTTCAAATAATGATTAAATAGTTTTTAAATAATAATCGAAGCATCTTTAAATCATCTTCAAACAATCTTTAAACTATTATTGAATAATCCTCGAATAAAGAGTACACCATCTTTCAAGAATCTTAAATAATGATCGAACAATGACCAAAACAACTTTGATAATAATTGAATAATGATTAAGTCATATTCATACCATCTTCAAGCATTGATGATATGATCCCAAATCCTCTAAGTACCAAATTATCACATACAACAATAAGATTACAGAGAATTATTTTACAAATAGCAAAGTAGTACAATAAACAATAGATATAGAAGATGAAGGTAGCAATAGAAGCAATCCTAATATCAGCAGAGATCAGAAAGGAATTGTTCCACAATACAAACATCATCACAAGAAGGATATTGTGCGAAAGTTCTCCACAATAATCAAGAAGAGTAAATATGGATGAAACCTAGAAACTATATAACAAAAGTAGTTACAACTAGAGATCTTTGCAAGAAAAGCTATAAATAGAGGTAAGAAAACAAACCGGGGATGAAGAATTTCTGACAGAACTTATCTTCTCGGTCTCCTTTTCTTCTCTTCCTCCCTCGTATCTTTCTTCTAGGTTTTTCTCACTAACCGCATTCTCTGAGAAATCTCGGTTTCTCCTCCCGATCCAAGACCCTAATTCCTCTGAGCGTCTGGGACCACAGTCGAAACAAAACAAACAAAGCAAAGTATAAGGTTAGGTTCTTTCAAAAGTTTAATCCCACGGCCAAGAAGCAGCCATCACAAGCAAAGGTTCAGATCAAATTTCCAGATCAAACCGCTCAGGAAGCAACATCTCTAATCCACTAATGCCATTTGAAGAATCAAGAACCGTTTGATCAAATACCAGATCCAAGGCAGAAATCAGATCATCCGGTTCAAGAAGCCGCTCAAGAGAAACTCAATCCAAGTGATTAGATCCAACGGCTGAGTAAAAAGGCGCTAAATCCAACGGATCAGAAATTAGATCAGAAATCAGATCATCCGACGGTTCAAGAAGCCGCTCAAGAGAAACTCAACCCAAGTGATTAGATCCAACGGTAAAAGGCACTAAATCACGGATCGAAAGCACCATAAAACCCTCCCAACTCTCTCCACTCGGTAGGGTTTGATTCACATGGGTACTCAGTGAAGCGATACTCAAGCCGGATCAAGCCAAATCAGGACTAATTACAGAATTTAGTTCGTATCATTGGTGCTCTCGTTGACTACAACACTCAAAAAATGGCAGAAGGAACAAGAAACACATCAAAAACACTTGAAGAATGTGTTACCAGATTAAACAAAATAGAAGAGCAAATGACCTCAGTCACTATGGTATTGACTGAAATATCAAAAAGATTAACTGCCATAGAAAACAAATTGGAAAAATAACCTCGAATTCAGGTATGTGATGCATTTCCTTCAGAATCCTATTCTCCAAACAGACCACATACAAACACACCCATGTAAATGCCTCTTAAAATAGATATGCCCGACCCTGAGGTTGGCTCTTTAAAGTGAGCAATTTTTTATTATAACTCCTCGAGGATCGAAATTTTAATATCCTCAATATACATGGATGGACCGCTTTTGGTATCAATGGAAGCAAGTAAATAAACAATTGCATTCTTGGACAGTTCAAAGAACAAATTATGCAAAGATTTGGCCCTTCCCTCTGAGATTTAAGAGGAGAACTAGCTAAGCTTCAACAAATCACAATGACATTTTATAATGAATTTGAAGACCTAGCTAACCAAATTTGACATTCCACATGAATTGCTACAAATGCTTTGAATCGGCTTAGAGAAATTAAAAGGGAAGTAAGAGCCTACGCCTTCTTCCTTACAGCAGCATTTCAATTAGCCAAGTAATGGAAGGCATTATCGATGAAATAGAAATGCATAGAAATAGCAGAAATCAACACAATCCAGTAAGTAAACGGCAATATCAAAGTGCTCCAACTACCTCTGACCTCCCACAAATGCCACTCAAACATCCATAAACAACAAATATCAATTCGAATTTAAAGAACTCAAATAGAAAAAGAAGAGGCTTATGCTTCAATTGTGATGAGAAGTACCATGAGGGCATATCGTCCAAGTTATTTACATTAATGGCGATCAATGATGAGACACATCAATCGCAACATGATAATCATCCCGATAACCAATGATTACAAGAAGAAATATTAGCACCAAGCTTCATGTATCAACCATTTAACCCAGGCTAAGAAAGCCTATCTATCAAGTATACATAATTATTAGCCACCTATATCTTATATAGCTTAGTGTTTTCAGATAACACATCCTTACATAGCCTACTCTAGCATAGAATTACCAATAAGCTATTATATAGAGTATAGCCCGGCAGTTCATTACATCTGACCTATCCAATAGATGAGTCCAGTTCAGGTGAAATTCCAGAGAACTACAATATCCACCTAGTAATCCAAATCTGAGGAACATGAGCATCTGAGGCTAAAACAAGTCTACAACAAGGGAGATTTTTCGTTCTTATTAGAAACCGAATCATTTGACAAAAGAATACTACTTCAGACAATCAATAAGCTACTTTCATAGTGGGTGGGAAAAGTATCAACGAGCTTCAAAAATGAATTGAAGAAACAGAGAAGGCGGATGTTCATTTTGACCTGGGACAAGGTCGGTTTGAGGAGTAATGATATGATCCCAAATCCTCTAAGTACCAAATTATCACATACAACAATAAGATTAGAATTATTTTACAACACAAAGTAGTACAATAAACAATAGATACAGAAGATGAAGGTAGCAATAGAAGCAATCCTAATATCAGCAGAGATCAGAAAGGAATTGTTCCACAATACAGCACAAGTACTCCAAGTAAACATCACAAGAGGGTCAGCTGATATTGCAGGGGTCCGGTGCCAGAAAGTTTACTGCAGCACTACAATAATCAAGAAGAAGAGTAAATAACAGATGGCTCGACACCTCAACTAATATTCCAAGAAATATGAACGAGAACCCCACAGAAATATAAGAAAGTAGTTACAAAGGACTAGAGATCTTTGCAAGAAAAGCCTATAAATAGAGGTAAGAAAAGCAAACCAGGGGATGAAGAATTTAAAGCAAGAACTTATCTTCTCAGTCTCCCTTTTCTTCTCTTCCTCCTATATTTCTTAGGTCTAAACCATCGCATTCCACCGAGAAACCTCGGTTCTCCTCCATTCCGAGCCCTAATTCCTCTGAGGCGTCGATGGCTCGAGCATAAACAAAATAAACAAAGCAAAGTATAAGGTTAGGTTCTCTCAAAAGTTTAATCCCACGGCCAAGAAGCGGCATAAACCACAAGGTTGAGATCAAATTTCCATCAAACGAAGCAACATCATAATCCACTAATGCCATTTGAAGAATCAAGAACCGTTTGATCAAATACGATCCAAGGCGGTCAATCGATTATCGGCGGTTCAAGAAGCCAAGAGAAACTCAATCCAAGTGATTAGATCCAACTACCGAGTAAAAGGCTAAATCAAATCAATCCATCGAAATCGATCATCCGACGGTTCGCCAAGAGAAACTCAATCCAAGTGATTAGATCCAACGGTTGAGTAAAAAGGCGTTAAATCCAACGGATCAAAGCACCCACAAAACCCTCCCAACTCTCTCCACTCGTGGGTTCATTCACTCGATTGGACTCAGTGAACAGCACTCAAGCCAAGCCGGATCAAGCCAAATCAGGACTAATTACAGAATTTAGTTCATATCAATTGATCATTATTTAAAGATGGTTGAAGATGATTCGATTATTATTTGATCATAATTCAATTAAATTCCTAGCATGTAATCTAATCTCTATCAATATTTTGTGGAATGGTATATCTACTCATAGTATGGGTTTAAAGTTTAGAGTGTGAACAACATATTCAATCATAAATAATAAAACGAACACCACTAACCTTCACAAACGATGAAAAGAGAGAGATTGTTACTATAAAATATTATCATATCCTAAATATACAAGGTAGAAATAAAGAAGGTATTACAAAGAGGAAAAGTTGAGAAATTGTCATAATTGAAAAATTATGTAAATCGTGAGGATTTCAAATTTATTATTGAGCATTTAAATTTTTTTTGATATATTTTATCCAAGAAAAAAATGACAGATATATTTTTTCTAATTTTTACTATTATAGGGTATTTAATGTCAGAAGTTTCTATTTTTACTATTGAACAAAAAATTGCCTCCAAAATAACTACGACCAAACGACCCACTTATGAGCCAAAAGTATTGAACTGCATATTTTATAAATATAGAGTAATTAGAATGTGTGTTATTTAGAAATGAATGTATTATTTGATTAGTTATAGATCAAATATATTGACATGCATTTTTTCGTGTTTGTTATATATAATTTAAATGCATTGAAGTATTATAGATAATAAGTTGTGATTGGATGTAACAAAAGCTAATGATGTTAACTAGTGAGGATGATGATAGTCACTAATTATATATATATATATATATATATATATATATATATATATATATATATATATATATATATATATATATATATATATATATATATATATATATATATATATGATTTATTTTCATATAATTTAAATGAATTCTAAATTTATCAAAATTGGTTGGTAAGCGGGAGCTACGTTGATTCTTGACGGAGGTCATGAAAGTAAGTCGACGTGATGAATGTGACGTTAAGCACATGAGATTAGTGTGATACATCTCTACAGAGATGTTGGTGAATACCTATTACAAAATTTTTTAATCAAAATTAGAAATTTTAAAAATAATCTTAAATTTTGCACTTATTTTTTATATTTAATTTTTTTTTCCCCTCGTAATCCCTCCAAAAGCAAAGTTAGTACTTAGTAGTATTATTATTATTTTTAAAAATTTTGTAGTACTTAAACCAAACATCCCCATTTCTTATACAGGCGTGTTCGCCAAGTCATAAATCTTGTTGTCATGGGCATCGCCGTCGAGGAAGGGAAAAGCTTCTCCTCTGATTGTCCTACCCTCCTTCTGGTTCGCACCTTCAAAGGCGAAAGCCACATACTCTCTTTTGTTTTATTCTAGGGTTTTAACGAACTTGATTTCTTCAATCTTTTATAATCGGCGCAGCCCGGACTTTCAATCGGCAACGTCAGTCAGTTGGCTGTAGATCTCCTGATTTCATCTTTCAAAGCTAAAAGAGTTGCGTATTTGGACGAGCCTTCGGTTCTCCCTTGCGTTGGTAATGATGCTTACGGGCCGCTTCCAGAGGGTGATCTTGCTCTTCCTCTTGAAGGTTTATGAACATCCTTTAGTGTTTTTGCCTTTTCTTAACTGTTTACTTCTGGGGTATGGGCAGCAAATTCATTGCGCCTTCTGATTTGCGTTTGTTCGTTATCTACTTCCTGTGAGCCTTTTGATGCACTTACTAAACTTCACTAAGTTGAGTGTAATAGAAATAAAAGTTTTAAACTGTTGTGTGTTGAAGTTATGTAGGTTAGAGTGAGAAAGATTAGAGGAAAGATGAGGTTAGAGTTGCACCCATTAGATTTAAGCTAATGACAAAAATACTTAGGTGGTTTGGTAAATGTAATTAATTAAGGTTTACAAAGAAAATGAGACAAATGGAGTAAGCCGTAGATAAAATATCTAGAAATTGTGCCAAACACTTGTATGGGATAATATTGACCCCTCTTGCAAGACTTAGTAATAATTAATATTGAAAATTTATATGGATAGCTTGAAAATGTTAAGATAAAACTAATGATTATGACAGCGACTTTACTGTCTCAATTTTACAATCATAGCTATTGGTGACAATGTTGCGACATATAAACTCAAAATGGTTGGGCTTGATCCGCATTACAAAAATGACTTAGGATTCAAATTTATTAGCTTCAGGCTTCTATGTTACATGACTTTGGTATAAACATAATAAAGTTGGGTGCTTTTCATTCAAAATTAACACTGTCTGGCTATTTAAAATAAAATATCATTTGATCCACTATAAACTTTTTGATCGACAATACAAAAATAACTTAGGGATCCAAATTTATTAGCTTCAGGCTTCTATATTACATGAGTTTGATATAAACATAATAAATTTGGGGACTTTTAATTCAAAATTAACACTGTCAGTTTATTTAAAATGAATGACCATTTGATGCACTATAAGCTTTTTGTTCGACAATACAAAAATAAGTTAAGGATCCAAATTTATTAGCTTCAGGCTTCCATATTACATGACTTGGATGTAAACATGATAAAGTAGGGGACTTTTTATTCAAAATTAACATAGTCTGCTCATTTAAAATAAAATACCATTAGATTCACCATAAACTTTTTTAAATTTATTCTTAAAGTGCTAAGCTTCATTTGATTATTCTTACACATAAATTCATGAATTACTAATCTTTTGATTTTAACCACTATGATTACTAATTTAATTTGCTTTATCCATGTCTAGAATTTCTTGATCATTATAAAAGGTTATGAAATTTAATTCCTTGATATTTGTCTTGGCTTGTTGTTAATGACTTATCTTAGTGCATGATGGCTTGGTAAAGATGATTGTATGCATCCACAAACAAAAATAACAACCACCTCTTTAGCCCTTTCTTTCTATTTATAGATAAATACATATCCATACTAATATAATGTTGTCATATATGACAACGTCTAGATAAATTAATCCTTAAGAATTAAAGGCTTGTATTTATATAATAATACCTAGGTTTATTGCAAAAAAAAAAAACAATGGCTATAAATGCAAATGATATAAAATGACTACGTTAACATGACTACATTAAAACACATAAGACTTAGTATTAATAATTGTAAGTAGGTGACTTGAGAAATCCCTTGCTTGCAAAGAATTCTAATCCATAACATTGAAATGTTTTTTGAGCAAAAATGGTGCTCCTCGAATGATTACTATGCTAGTAAAACCCATTTTGTGAGAAAACCATCCTAAAGAAGAGAGGAAAATAGGAAATCCATACCAAGTAAAAGGTGACAAGTATAAAAATTAAGCTATGAAGAAGAGACAAAATGGAAGAACTATACCATCAACAAGAACATGGAAAAAAGGACTCTTACCATATTTCCTTAAGAAATTATCAGCTTTGGAAAGTTATTTTCAGAAACCTAAAGTCTTCATGCACATTATTAGGTTAATTTGAATTGATTAAAATTGATGCAGTTGTAAATTAGAGGTAAGGAACCCAATTCAAAGTTTTGTTTGCTACAATAACCTCCATTGTTTATAGCTTTTTCTTTTGAAATACATGCTGAAAAAACTACATTATTAGAGATATCGATAAATGGACATTATATATTATAAAAAAATACTACCCCAACTTAAGAAGAATATCTTTGAGGCCTGAAGGTCAATTCAGTGTTTCGTTTATTACAGTGACCTACTACAGATGAAGCTTTGATATCCTAGATGGTGCAATAATAAGAAAAAAGCTCATATTATTGGTAACCAATGTTGTCCAAATCAATTCCCTTCATGGCTTCGTATTGTAGGCAAAATTAATTTAGTGCTTGACCATTGACTTCAACCTAAAGAAGGTCATCGATGACTTGGATGAGTTTGGCGAAGTTTGATTCAAGTCTCCCTTGGTTTAGCTCCCTTTAATGAGTCTTTGTCCTTAAGTCAATATGGTTTTAGTTACAATGATTTCTTGATAAGTTTGTTTAGATCAATATGGTCATATTAAATTATAGATGAAAAAAATGAAAGGAAATTAGAATAAAAGTTTGAATTTGAAGTTTGAGTCTAAATTAAACTTGAATTATAACCTTGAATTTAAAATTTAATGACTTTTTGATGGAGGATGAGATTGGATATATTGGTGGATGAATTATGGAGTATAGTGTGAAGGAGATAGATAGAATGATTGCTTAAAAAGGATAGTTGTGATCACCTTTCAAATTTAATTTGAAAATTGAATTGGAATTCAAATTAAGTTTTAATATTTTAGTTTTTTAAAATTAGAATTTTTTTTCTAAAATTTTTTCATTATTTTGAATTTTTGGCCACTAGGTTAATGGAGTGGTGAAGAGTGCTTGTTGCTATTTGAAGGATGACGGCTTTTGGTTCACCAATGATGGAAAGTATGAAAAAATAGTTAATTATTATTAAAGATAAATTAAAAATTATAACTATGTAGAATTGTGCAATGTCTATTGGATTTATAATGGTGATTGTTGGGGGGAGTGGTGGGAAAGGTGTAGCAAAGTTATACTCAAAATAGGAAGAACATTTTTTAACTTCATAATAAAAATTTGAAGTTTTTTGGAGGTGGTAATGTGGCTTCTTTAGATCTTGCCACATGTTAATTTTTTTGTAGTGGTAGATGTTGTAGACTAAAGGTTAGGCATATAGCTCTAATGTAGCTACTATGTGGCAAGAGTGGGATCACTGAGTTGGTCAATGGTTGCCTCAATGAACCATAGGGACCCATATGTTGATATGACCCAATATGAGAGTGACCTGACACAAGATAGAATAGGGTTGACTTGTGACAAACATGTGGATAGTGGGACTCACTTCTTGGCCAACCCATTAAGTTATGGTGGGCTCATCAATCCAATGGAGATTGAGAATTAGTCACATATTGAGGGGAGACCCACTTTCCTCTGGGTTGAACTTATTGGTTAGTTGTCATGGAATATAATTGGTTGATATAAAAACATGCATAAATGCTACATGGAAATGTGCGGTTCACTTAAGGAAGGAGTTGGTAGGACTTTAATTGATTATCATGCTGTGTCATATCTTGTCATGTTGTGTTGTACTAAAAGTGAACGTGAAATTAAATCTTAAGAATCCTCGGATCTACCCATAGGCATGCTACATGGAAAATTAGGTTCCACACAACGTGAGGGAGTAGGTTTTAACTTATTATCATGTCATTTCCTATTTGTGTTATGCAAAAAGTGAACAAAAAAATTTAAAGTGTAAGAGTTCCTATCATCCACACACAACTCTTTGTTTTCTAGTATAGTTCCCCTGAGCCACATGGTTTATCCCTATTCTCCATTAAGGGGTTGGTTCATGGTAGGTTGAATGGCTTAGTGGCCTTTTTCATTAATTTTGATGCCCTGTTGTGGTAGTAGAGACAACTAAATGTTTGGGGATAGGGAACTCCTTGAAGAGTTCAAAGAATAGTGATTAGTGGCATAGCTCAACAAAAAAGTTTCAAGGAAATGGGATAGAGAGAGGGAGTTCATTTTTTGTATGGCCTCGTGGGACTTTAAAGGAAGGCTGTGGCTCTCCTTGCTGCAATGATGAAGTGGTGATGAAGAAGTCAAGAGGCTTTGAGATGTGACTTAAAAGAAGAGGCTGTTAGAAATCATCAATTGTGGGTGAGAATTATCGAAGCTTACAAAGGCTTTACCAATAGGTAAGATGGGAATGAGTTATTCTTTGTGAAGCCCCATGATCTAGAACATCAAGAAACATATTATGTCTTCACTATTAGAGCAAGATTAAAAATTCAAGATGAGATCACAGATGATATTAGTCCTTTCACAAGATTAATATCAAAAATTCAAATCAAAGGTTAAGAGGGCATCATCAATCATGCATGATTAAAAAGTCTTGATTTGAAATAAAATTATAATGATGATTTGAGTTTTCAAATTCCATTTTTTTGAATTTTTGAACTTCCATTATTTCCCAACATGTGGGATGCTCTTTAATTGTATTTATCATGTTTAGCATTAGATGGATTTAGAATGAGGAGTGGTTGTCCACCCCATGTGGAAAGATATTTGTAAGGTGATTCTACCCCACTTCTTTATTTGTTTGCCCATATTTGATTTTTCCCTTAGTTTTTTTTTTAAATTTTGAATTGTAGTATTTGATTTAATGCTTGAATATTGTTGCAATGAATGAAAAAGAGTTTTGGTGTTTTTCTCTTGGGGTGTGTGCTTTGTGGTTGACCCCTTCTTTATATTCGTCTTTGTGGAAAACCTAGTAATACCCTTAGATTATTATTGATCTCTCTCTCTCTCTCTCTCTCTCTCTCTTTCTCTTACAATCTTATTATATGTCTCTCCCATTTTCCAGGTCCTTTCCCTTTCCCCTACAAACTATTAAACACGTTATAGGCTTTTTCATAAGTAATCGATAATAATAGGTATTCCAGTAACTTCGTTTTGGTCCTCTCTTCTCAATCACCCACAAAATATATTAGATCTTTATCAAAAAATTTAGATTTGACCTCCATACTTTCACTTCATTACTTTCAAGGTTTTCTAGCTCTTTTGTATACCATGAGGACCTTAGTTTCTAGGACCTTCTCTCTACCCAAGCCCTAAGAAAGATTAGCCTCTTAAGAGGCCACTTTCATACGAATGAGGGTATTGGTGACCATCATAATAGTCATGCTAAAATTTTTAATTATCCTTCAAATGAATGTTGAGGCACCTTTTTATGATGTTGTGCATGATCCTAATAAATTTTTGGATTGGGTAGTGCAAAGCAAATCTATGATTTACTTTTGTGGTATATAATTGATGATTACTAAAGTGTCACTTTTGCTAAAATGAAGCTTGCTGGTCATGCAATGACGTATTGAATCAACCCCTTGGTAAAAGAACAAATATTAGTAGGACCAACCTCACTTGGGTAGAGATGATATATTTTGTGTTGAGTATTGCCCTTAACACTATGATAATAAATATCATGGCATCTCCTAACTCTAAGACAAAAAAATCATACAGGTTAATGAGTATCGTAATATTTTTTTTAGGAATTTAGTTTCTAGGACCAATTGTACAAACTTCGATTGACAATTGGCCAATAAATTTATTATTGGTCTTAGAATGGATATTAATAAAAATGAGGTACAGACATTTGACCTCCACGATGCTCTTATGATGTAAAATCAAAAGAGGGATTTCCCCTTTTCTAGAATTATCATTAATGGCACACAGATTACTAAGACTTCTACTAATGGGAGTTCTAATGACATAAGTGATATATTTTAAGTGGATAAGAAAGGTCATATGTAATATCCGTGCAAGGCTTTAATCTTATTTTTAGATGATATTAAGGAAGTTTTTGGATGAGACACCCCTATTTGAGAAGAAATTGAGTTAGGTAATATTAACGATATTGAAATAACGAAGTGCTTATTAATTTTGGGTAGTGCAATGGAGGATTATGAGAGGCAAAATATTTTCATGTATATGTTTTGTAATGTAAAAGTGCAAAAATTATTAATGGTGGGAGTACTATGAATGTGATATCCACCAATGTACTTGTAAGAGCTAGTCTTAAGGCGAAATTATATCTTGAGCCCTTCTATGTGAGCTGGATGAAGTATACTACCCTTCCATCATTAGAATGTGTCCAGTCCCCCTTAGGTGGGCAACTTTGAGGATAGAATATGGTGTAGTGTCTTACCTATAAACATAACACCGCCTTCCTAGTCGACCTTGGTTGTATGATATGAATATTATCTATAATGGAATGGAGAATACTTGTGTGTTTAGATATAATAACAAAACTATTAAACTTTTACTTAGCATATAGGAAGATATCTCCAATTGCACTTGATAAACCTATTCCTAATATCCAACCAAACCCAATAAAAAAAGGATACTCGACTTCCATTAATAGTTATTATATTGTTTTGGGAGTTCATTATGTTATTGATCTAAAAAGATTCATGTGTAGCATCTCCAATCATATGATGTATGATACTACTTTTACAATCATTAATGATTTTTAAACCCAATTAATTGTGAACATTTGAAAAGTTAAATCACAATTATTCTTCCAAAGAATATAAAGAATGATCATGTGTTGACTCTTGTTTATCTTGATAGATATTCATCTTCAAAATATAAAATTGCAAACAATGACTTGTGACTCATACAAAATTATAAAAAATTTGGACCTAATGCATATCATTTGGTTTTGCCATCTAATATGCTAATTAGTTCAATTTTTAATATTGAGGATATTATTTCATTTAAAAGAGTTAACTAACCTCCAAATGATGCAATTGATCCTTTGGCATGAGATTTTCTAACAAATTAGATGTACCTCATCATCAAACCTCTTTGAAGTAGCCTCTATCACTAGAAGAAGTACTTATAAACTAAGGTAAGCATCACATGTTTTTGATCAAATGAAAGAATAAGTTACCTATTGAGGATATATGGGTCAGAAAGGAAGACTTGGAAAAGCAAGCATGTGAACATATTTAAGAATACTTGGATCTAAATTATGCAGGGTGGAGTTCAAATGGACATAAGTGAGTTGATGCAGATCATCAAGCATTAGATTGCCATGAACCCATTATTGCAGGAAGATCAAAAGTTCAAATAAGATTAAGAATCATGATGGCTTTGTCAAAAGATCGAAGTTAAAGATTCAAATAAAGGACTAAGATGGTACTATTAACTAAGCATTATGAAAACTCATGACATGGAAACAAATATATATGCAATTTGAGTTAAAAAATTTAAAATTATGATTTTTGGAACTTCGAGTATCTTCCTCTGTATGGGAAATGCTTTAATTGTATTTATCCTATTTTTAACTAGGATTAGATGGGATTTGAAATGAGTAATCACCCCATGTGAGGACAGAACATAGAGTAGTACATCTCTACTTTTATATTTATTTTCATAGATTTGATTTTTTTGTTCCTTTATTCTTAGTTTTCATTTCTAATTTGAATTGAAGTATCTAACATAATAGTTTAAAAATTGCTAGAATTAGGGATGTCAATTTTGGTCAACTAGTCAAGTTTGAGTCTGACCTGAGTTTGACTCAACCTGAATAAGTATGACTTGACTCGGCTTATTTATTAAATGGGTTAAAAATTGTAATATGAATTCGATTGACTTGTAATCCGACTGACTCATTTGGACATATATTTTAAGTCAAAATTGAGCCAATATTGAGTTAAATTTGGGTTTGCCGATCAAAATCAAATCTTGAGTTGATGAGTCAAAGTCAGGTTGGGGGGTCAACCAGAACTTGACTCGAAAAATTAAAAGGGTCATACTCAGATTCTTTTGGGTCGAGTTTGTGTCGTGTTGTCTTGTCGAGTCAATTATTGATTACCCATAACTAGAATGAATGAGAGGAGTTTTTGGTGTTTGAAAAAAAAAGTAAGAGATTTTTTTTCTTGGGTTATGTTTGGTGGCTGAACACTTTGGATTTTTTTTGGTCAAGACCAAGTTCTCCCATAAGTAATTGTTGATCCTCTTCTCCCCTCTTATAGTCCTATCAAAATTTTCCCATACATCTCAATATCTCCCAAGATATTTCCTTTGCCCCTACAACTATCAAATAAGCCATACCTTCCTCCACACCCAATCGACCACACTGCTTTTTGTGGTGACCGATCTTTCACCAAAAACTTCAGATCTAAGCTCCATACATTCTTCTGACACTTTCAAGCCTTTTTATCCCTTACACCATTGGAGCCTTCCCCCAACCCAATCTTCCAAGACTAATCAAAATTAGCCTAAGTTAAGCACTTTGACTTAGTATTGCTCTAGCTTCCTTTATATGTCCCTAAATCTTATGGATCTCCACCAAAATTTCTAGAACAAACTAACACTCTCCTAACACTCTCAAGTGGATCCATGCCTTAACCCACCTTCATGTCATAAGCAAAGATTATCTGAAAGCTAAAATGGTAGCTTGAGTGCTTAGCCTACCACCAAGGCTTGCCAACATCTCCTTTGGCCTTCCACCTCAAGTGATCACCTCAACTGTTTTCCTAAATTGAGTACACCATCCTATATCAAGTGCAAGCCATGAATCAACTCATCTAAGGCTAGGTCAAAAAGTTGGAGTAAGGTGACTAAGGGTGGCACCAATGTTGTTGGCAGGTGCGTATCTATCGGGATGTATGACAAGAAGAGCATAGATGGCTAGAATTCTTGCAAAGGAATGCTTATGCAGTTGCATTGAGCTCCAAATGGAAACCGGCTTGTGCAAAGTGATCCACAAATATGGTTGTCAACTTGACCGATTAGCATAATTTTTTTCTTTTCTTTCCAAATCATCTCAAAGTAATATATATATATATATATATATTCAATTAATAAACAATTAAATGATTGTTTTAGTAAATAATTGGTTGTAAACCAATTGGATAACTTAATTTTATACAGTTTTTTGATACTTTAGTATAGGCATTTATTCATCATTCTTTTTGCTTGAAAGATGCTGTTTGAAACCCTGTACTCAATTAAACTGAAGTTATAATTGTTCTTTTGGAGTTTTTCTTTTGTTTTTAATTTTGTTAGGTGTTGAAAAATTGTGGTGGAATGTGTTGGGCTTTACAAGATAATAAAATAATACTCTAATATACTGGTTGATACCCTAATTTTGGTTTTCCCTTGTAGATCCATCATGCATATAAAATCTATTGTTTTATTTATGCAGTTTTTTATATAATGCGTGTCTCTGCATATAGTGGGTTGATCTGACCTTATACAATAACAATCTTGTCATTTCTTATGGAGCAATCACAAAAAGCTTGTAGTTTTTATCACTGTTTTTTAGCAACGACTACCTTATTTTCTTTGATTGTGGATATGCTACTAATAATTTAATCATCATCTAAGCATTCAATGTGCAATTATGAAATAAACAATAGTATTTTTTAAATAAATGAGAATTGGGTTTATAGAAAACCATTTTTTTCTCAAGAACGATGTCTAGTCAGCTCTTGTGAAAAGTCTAGCATGTGAGTACAAACCATGGAATATTTTTTTCACCTCCTAGCATACTCCACATCTTGTGTATTCGTAAAGAGGGTTCTTTTGTATTCATAAAGAGGGGATCAATTCCCCTTTTTTAGTGAAAACTCCGTACTTAAATTTTTTGCCAAAACGATGGTCTCATATGTTGAGGTTTTCCAAACGTAATAATCCATAACCTGGAATTGCATTGCCTTTAATAATATCTTTCAAATAAACTTGTGATTTAATTAATGTGTGCCAATTGCAGCTTATGAATCTCCTCCTCATGGTCTGACTCTCATCCAACAGCGTTCTCCAGTTATCAAGGTGACTTATCTTTTTTTAATTTCAGGTTTAATTCTTTTATTTTTAGAAACTGGTTTTTTATTTTTATTTTTTATCATTCAATATCATGCGATCTTGATGTTGAATTTGAAATCCATGTTTTCTCTAAACATTAGCAAAGAACATTCAAGGACTGGGAACTGACTATGATGTTTAACTTCAAGTCTGTTTCATCCTTACTACTGCGGCTCCTAGGAATATTAGTTCAGATATCAACAAAATTCTGATAAGCTATAGGGTTTGTTCCATTGCTCAATTGCTTGTTTCCCTGAACTTTGTCCTACTTAATAGTTTGGTTTTGGGAACTTAGTTCAGATATCAACTACCTAATACTTAATATATTTCCATTTTAACCGCCATCCTTATTTTTTTTTGAACTGTCACACATGTATTTGTGCATACCACGATCAAATAGCTAAGAATTTTACAAAAATGAAAAATATGGGTTGGTCTTTTGTTATGAATTTCAATATTTGGATGTTAATTTAAAAATAAAAATAAAGATAAGAGGGTGATTAAATTGTAAATATATAAGAATTTGGTGTTGTATATGTAAGGGGTTACTTGATTTGTGTGTGGTGCTATCAAAGGATGTATCATCGGGCCAAAGATTAATATAGGTAAACTGAAAGATAGTAAAACTAAATCTAATATGATATTTGATTGCTTATGTAATAACCGGAAGACATCCGGAAAAAAAAAAAGAAATTTTGTAACAGCAGCAGGAAAGGAAAGAAAGGGAGCCAAAGGAGGTTTAAACCGAACTTTCAAAACACGAGAGGGAGAAGGGAAAGGAGAGGAGAGAAGACTACCTGCGTGCGTGTGTCCCTAGCCGTCGTCGAGGAAGGAGAAGAAGATTTCAAACAATGGTGTCGTCAGAAGAAAAGAGGAGCCGACGAGAGAGGTGAAGAGAGCCTTCGTCTGCGAAGTGAGCAGCGCTTTTCGTGTGAGGAAGCCAGAAGTTGAGGAGGAAGAAGGGAGAGAGAGTCGAAGGCTTGCGTGACTTAGGGCAAAACCGAGAACATATAGGGTAAGTAAATGATTTATTTAGTTATATGTTTAATTAGAAATTCTGATTTTAATGTTATTAACTTTGATTTAGTGCTATTTCAAGTTTAATTTAGGGTTTAAAATTTTGATAAGTTAATTTAGGAATAAGTAATATTAGTTAGATGCAATTACAAGTATTAATTTTAAGATCATTTCAAGAATTAATTTAAGAAAAATAAGAAAATGAGTATAAAATTTAGGAGAACCTATAAGGAAATGCATTTTATATTATGAAGGAAAGATATTTATATTATCGTTAATTAGATTAGAATCATTTAAGGGGTATGTTAATTAATTTAATATATAAAATCTTTAATACTTAATATTTTTGTTATAGAATTTCAATTAAGAAAGAAGCGTTAAAGGAAATGAGGTTGAGAGCTATGAGTTAAAGTGGGTAATTATGTTATTACATTTATGGTAAAAAAATATCTTAACTTATGATGAAGCAGCGTATTCGTATGATTATGACTTTTTATCGAAAGTTCGATGATTTTCGCTTCTTTCTTAAAGCGTGATGTACTTCTTGTTCTTCATGTTGGATAATAACCGAATCTTGATCATTATTCGTTATCATTTTATAAAGTTCTGATTTCGTAATCATGAATTAATGTGCGTAGTGGTATAATTGTATCTTTATGAATGTGTATGTTGGCTGAGTTCATCTCTTGAAGTACTTGGAGGGCCTTGCATATGCAAAATAATTCAAAAATGAAATTGACAAATAATTCAAAAGCGAAATTGACAAATAATGATAGTAATAGATACTTGTTCTTTGAATGAGTATTTCTGACGGTGACTCTTGGAAGGATGATAAAAGTAAAAGTAAAAGTTTATATGATAAATGTTTATGTATCACACATATCTTGATAAATGTTTATGTATATCACCCGTATCTTCGATAAATGTTTATGTATCACAACTACTTATAAATGTTTATGTATACCTACCTCCGGTTTGATTGTTTTGAGATTTCTTTTATATACGTGTGATAAAAGGCTGGCATCATATAGTTCTTCTTTGTTTCTTATAGTGTAATAGCAGTAATTGGCTTGAATTATATTCATTTGTTAGTTCTTATCTTTTTAATTAATCCGCTTGATTAAATAAATGATAGAAGGGAAAGTCGTATTTCAGTAGAGGGATTTCAGGAGATAGGTAATTATGTCATGTTGAGTTATGTTTAAAGTGTGTTTTTTCCTGAACTTTGTTAGAATATTTAAGTATGGATGTAGTGGATCTTTTATGATTGAAGATTGGAGATTTTATTTATGTTTGGAAATGTTAAGAAATATTTTATTTTATCCGTCTGCTCCATTCGCGCATTCCAAGCTCCGGTCGTGACGACTTTGTGGAAACTAAATTTATTCCATTGACTAGCCGATGTGGTTTGATTCTTTGGAAGTTTAGTTTGTTAAAGGTTGTATTCCCCAATTTTGTCTCTTGACTGTTGCTTGAATGATTTCTGTTATGACACTCTCGTCCTATTTTATTTAGTCTATTAGTTAAGCCTCTAGGATTTCTGAGGCTCAAGGCTCAAGTCTACAAACTTCGTTTCCTTTGTGAAATATATAGAATCAGTCTAACTTATAGCACATGGCCTGGTGATTCAGTCTATTGAAGCAACCATTTCTCTGAATATGCACTAACAGGTTTTATAGTTTTAACATTGCCTTTACCGGGTCCCAAGTCCTGGATGAGAATGTGATGAGCTATACTAAATAGTTGACAACAAGTGTAAAACTTGTTGAAAAGTCATAAGTCCTTTTATATATTGTGTTAATGCTAGGGCGTTTCTCGGAAGCGATGCTCTGTGTGGCCTGATTATAGTGAAAAGTGTGTAAGGGCTGCTGCATCGACATCCAAGTGTAGTGTTAAATAAGCAGAAGTTCTCACATTATAGACGAATGTGGGCAAATGCGTTAGTCTATGAAACTAAAATTAGGATAAAAATTTGAAATATAGGTACTCTTACGTAAATTAATGAAATTAATAGACATTATCATTCATAGGAAGATAAATATCTTATGTATTCAAGAAACTAAATAGGTTGTGGAGAAGGCCAAGGAGATTGATAGTTTAGGTTTTAAATTTTGGTATTTTGGTTGGAGTCGTATTAGAAATAGTGTAGGTGTGATTATTGATAAGAGTTTGAAGGATAATGTTGTGAAAATTAATAGGATTGAAGATAGAATTATAGCTTTAAAGATTATTATTGATGCTAAAATTATTAATGTTATAAGTGTTTATACTCATCAAGTAGATTTCGATGTATACACAAATGAAAATTTTTAGAATGATCAAGAGGGATTGATACAAAGGATACTGTTTGAATAAATAGTATTTATTAGATGAGATTTAAATGGATATGTTGGTAGAGTGATATAAGATTTTAAAAGTATTCATGATGGTTATATTGGATTTTGCTTTAACTTATAATTTTGTAATTGCTAATAATTTATTTAAGAAAAGAGATGAGCATATTATCACTTATATGAATGGATCTAGTAAATTGTAGATTAATTATTTTCTGATAATAAAAATAGATCATTTAAATTGTAAAATTTGTAAGGGCATTTCGGGTGAATGTTTAAGTAACCCATCATCAATCATTGTTTTGGATTTTAAGATGAATGGTTGGAGGATGAAAAATAAATTAAAATATTATCTTTGGATTAAATGAGGATACTTAAATAATAATAATAATATATTTAAGAGTAAGCTATAAGATCTTAAGATTGAGATATTTATAAGAAAGCTAGTGTTATGTGCAAAATACAACAAGTGAGATTAAACAAGTTGCAAAAAAATATGCTTGGATAATTAAAAGAAAAAACTCCTTTTAATAAAAATAATTGGCGATAGAGTCAACATGTGCAAGAAAAGATCAAAATTAAAATTTTTTGTTATAAAATTGGTTTAGATGTAAAAGTTCAGAGAATTGGAAAATATATAGAGTGATTCATAAGGATTTCGAGAAAACAATATGTGATGCAAATAATTTAGCTTATCTTTATTTATATGATAGACTAGATACTAAAGAGGGTTAAAGATGTATGTATAAATTAGTCAAATAAAGAAATAGGAGAAATAAACATTTAGTTTAAGTAAAATGCATTAAGGTTGAAAATTCATAAAATGCTTTTTTTAGAAAAGCATATTGAACATAGATGGATGAAATATTTGGATAAACTTTTTAATGAAGATTATGAGAGTATGATTGATTTTAGCGACCTTCATATCCTAAATGAAAATAGATAATTTTATTTTTATTATCGTATTAGTAAAATTGAAGTTGAAGAGGCTTTAAAGAAAATGAAGTGTGGAAAAGCAATATGATCTTATGATATTCCAATAGAATTATGGAATGCTTATGAAATCGATGAGTTTCTTGAGTTACTAAACTTTTTAATTTTATTTTAAAGACTAAAAAGATGCCTGATGAGTAGACAAAGAGTTTGTTGATTCTTATTTTTAAAAATAAAGTGATGCACAATAATGTGCAGATCATAAAGGAATTAAGTTAATGCGCCATACATTAAAATTATGGAAGAAAGTAATTGAGCATATGTTACAACACGATACAAAAGTTTCTTAAAATTAGTTTGGTTTTATGCCAAGTAGGTTTACTATGGATGCTATACATTTATTGAGAGGTTTGATGGATAAGTATAGAGAGAGAAGGAGGAGGATCTACATATGAGATATGTTGATTTAGTGATAAAGTTTCAAGATAAGTGTTTTAGAAAATTCTAGAAAAGAAAGGAGTTAATATTGCTTATATTCAAGTCATTAAGGATATGCATACTTGAGCTGTTACTTATGCTCAAACACAAGAAGAATTGACCAAGTATTTCACTATTTCAGTTGATTTACATCAAGGATCAGCTTTAAGCCTATATCTTTTTGCTTTAGTTAAAAATTTTCTTATTAGACATTTACAAGAGTATGTACCTTGATGTATGTTTTTTGCTGATGATATTCTTCTTGTTGATAAGACTAGAGATGGACTTAAAAAAAAACTTCAGTTATGGAGGTTAACTTTAGAGTCTAAAGTCTTTCATTTGAGTAGATCTAAAATCAAATACATGAAGTATAATTTTAGTTGCAGAAGATCTAGTAGCAGAGTGGTGACTATGGGTGATCAAATCATTCAAAGGAGTGAATGTTTAAGATATCTCAGGTTGACTGTTCAAAATGATGGTGAAATAGATGAGAATGTTATTAGTAGAATTCAAGTTGGATGGTTGAAGTAGAGGAATGCATCTAGCTTGTTGTGTGATCGAAAAGTACTGCTTAGACTTAAGCAAAATTTTATAAGATGGTGGTATGAACTATAATGATTGATGGAGCAGAATGTTGGCCAATAAAAGAGAAATATACAATTAAGTGTTGCAAAGATGCGGATGCTCAGGTGCATGAGCGGCTTTACACTCAAAGACAAAATGCAAAATAAATATATACTTACAAAAGTTGGAATAGATAAGATTCGAGAGGGTTGCCACCTTAGATAGCTTGGTCACTTAAAACGTTAGCCATGTGAAGACCCAATTAGTATATTATATATATTAGATTTGACCTATGTTAAGAAAAATAGAGGTAGATCTAAGAAGACTTGGTTAGGTCATATAAAAATGATCTTATTTTATTAGAATTAAATGAGAATTTGACACTTAAAAGGACACAATGGAGAAGAAGGATTTATGTAGCTGGTCCCACGTAGTGGGATAAAGGCATGTTGTTGTGAACGGACAATGTGAAAAGATTTTGTAAATTTGCTTCGGTCAATGCTTACATGTTTAGAAGGTAGATATATCACCAAATATAGCTTCTAGTGGGGATTAATGCAGAAAAAATATTGTAGTTGGCTCCAAATTAGTTTGATTATGTTTTTGGTTGATAGTTGTTCACTTTTTGCTTGAAAAACAAAATATTAATGAATGGATTTTACAAGGGTTTGCATAATTGGTTGACGATTGATGTGCAGGGGATGATGATTGAATTTGCAAAAAACTTGGCTAATTTTGTAAAAGCTATTGGAAAGAAGCATATTGTTATTCTTTCCAGCTTAGATTCCGGCAAAAGAAAGCAAATTTATGGGTCCAGGTACTTTTCTTTAGTTTTTTTTGTTGTCAGCTCCCTCTTTTTCGTCGTCTACTGATTCTATATTTCACTTTTAGTTTTATGCAGATATATTACATATCAAGTGTCAATGGCGATGGAAATGATGCAGATTTTGAACGACTAGGATGGAAAAGACTGGAAGAATATAAACCTTCTGAGAGGAGATGGAAGTATCTTAATCATCTAGCTGAAGGAAATCTTAGTCAGGAAGACTATATAGATCTCGACGACAACTTGGTTGATGATGATTATTATGCAGGACTGCCTTTTGCTGCGTTATTCGCTTGCTGCAAGGTGATTATTTTGGTGGATAATTAGACTTCCCTTTATTTCTCAGGACTATTGTGGTTGACTTCCTTGATTTGGTTCAGGCAAAAGGAGTCAAAGTCACTTGTTTGCTATGCTATTGTTCGGAAGGAGATAACATACAAGACTCCTTCCAGTTAGCTGGGGCCGCTTGCAAGCTCCTGGGTCTCAATCCAGAAAATTTTAATGGTGAGTTTAAGCCTTGTTTCCTGTAAATTTGTTCGATATTTGTTTTCAGAAGATCAATTCCATTTTATTTAATCACAGCAAAGCATTTTCCTTAGAAAAATATATTTACAGACACACAAATCTTATATATTTACATATCTAATATTTAAAGTTTCATATTTACTTATATACCACTTTTTTATACGTAAAAGGTGCATTTAACTTTAAAAAAAAAATTAATGATTGCAATATTTTTGATGTGATTGTATGTAAATATTAATGTTTATGCATTAGAGATGTAAATATATAAGAATTGGATGGTATGTATGAAACTCCCCCTTTTTCTCGTTGGCTTATGTTTCAAGTAATTGCTGAAAAGAAGCAATGGTGTATCTCTTATGATGGTATTGAGAAGGGTATGAATATCATTATTTCATTTCAATGCAGGTAACGAGGCTGGAGGATGGGTGATTCCTCTTTCATGGAAAACAGTGTATGGGTCGCCACCAGATATGTCTCTCTTCTGACATGTACTCGTCCTCGAATCTCTTACTGGTATTTTCCAAATGCTGAAAAACTTGCGTTTTCTCTTCATGCTTTCTGACGCAATTAGGACTGTAGAGTAGAAATCTTTGAGGCTACCCCTTAGCGCGTTAGTGAGGCAGCAGGGTCTCTCAGTCGATGATTCTCTCTGGCCATGCATTCAGCTTGGTGAAAAGAAAAGGGTGCACCGTGGGCTCAGGATTCTTGGGATTAGTCATCTCAAGTCGCCATAATGTGGGTGGGATTAGGGGTGGACATCTCGTTACAAAAAAAAAAAGAAATCTTTGAGGCTAGTTTTTCAATACCAACCTATGCTTTGATAAGTGTTCTTCAAAACTGTGACTTTCTATACCTGGAAAGCTAAACATTTTTTTTAGAACGAGTTTTAATTTTGTTGCATTGTAAAAGGATAGATATTTTGTAGAACATGTGAATGATTGAAAGAATACAATTATTGTTGATGAATTTTATAAAGAGCAAAGAATTAAACAGATGAGAAACATGAAATCCTATTATAAATTGCTGTTTAAATGTCTTTCTTAAACTGTTAAATGAATATTTACATTGACTCAGTAGAGGAAAGAGGGGAAGTGATTTGGGCGGGGGAGAGAGGGGGACATGAATGAGGATGATGAGAGATTTATAATAGTAGGGGAGTGGGGGATGTGAAAGCTTGCTGAGCAAATCAAGCCTATTCATAGAAACAGATTGGCATGAGGATAATTATAATGTTTAGAGTAAAATCTTATTTTTAATGGATAAATCTTAAATAAGATATTTTCTTAGGGTCTTTGATATTAAAAAAAATATTTTGAATTATTTTGATATATTTTCTCATAATTTAACATTAATTAATTATTCAAATTACCCCAATATGTTTCAAAATTATAACTTTTAATTCAAAGCTTTCAATGGGTTAAGAATTTTATGGTAAGTAAGCACTTGCAATAGATTTCTATCCTAAAATTGTCAACTCAATTAGATTTGTAATATATAATTAATTAAGAAAATATTATTTTCAATAGAGCTCAAATTAATTTCAAAATCTTTGATAAAATTTAGGGCTCTTTGAACCATTAAATGCATCTCTGAATTCTGAATATAAAGAGAGATTATTTATATATTTTTGGTTTAATGGTTGATTTTTTTTTGAATTTTTGAATTTCAAGTTAATTAATAAGAATGTTAATTAACCCTAAGATAGTGATTCTGTGATTTTATATGAGTTAGAGGGCCTAATAATATTGATACATTTTGTGCTTTTTTTTGTTGAAATCAATATATAGTCTTTTAAATAATTTTAGATTATCCATCTTTTAAGCTTTTTACCTTCAAAGATTTTTAAATGAATATAAGAAATTTATCTTTGGATCCTTATAGGCATACCTTTCAAAGTTTATAGTAGGGATCCTATTCATCACTTGCTTTTATGAGATCTTTTTGAATACAAAATACAATGTAAAATTTTTTAATTAAAAACAATAGATCTCTAATTACTTTTATTAAATATAGACTATATATTGATTCTTTTAAAAATTCAAATAAGATGAAGAGCTAAATTTCTTAAATTTGCTTTAGCGTGGATCTTCTTCTTAGGTTTATTGGAAATATATGATAGTGGAGAATGGGATATGTGATACTTACATTGGTTAAGTTGAAGGATTTTGAAAACTATAGTTAGCTATTAATATGTTTTAACTAATTTCTATTGAGGGTAGCAAACTATTACTTATTGGAATATTTATGATAATAGAGTGAGAAAATAACATTTTAGATTTATAATATAATTTAATGTGCTTAGAAAAACAGAAAATTTATTTCAGACATTAGAACTTTTTGTAAAAACTTGAAAATGAAAATGACAATAATTAAATGATAATATTCAGGAAAAAGTAATTAGGTGATGATGGCCAGTGATAGCGATTGGCTGATGGTAATTGAAAGATAATAGTCATCTAATGATGATTAGGTGATTGTGATTATTGATAATCATGATCAACATCAAATATCAAGAAAGGCTTTAGAGTTCTACATTCTCTAAGTTCTCTTTAATTTTAAATTAAGATATAATAATTCCATGTAAAGAAAGGAGGTGTAGTTTATTTGTAATTTTGAGTGTCATTTTGATAAATTTAATCAAAATTTCTAAACACCCATTAGATGGACCATATTTATTCCCAAAATTATAGTTTGGTATATTTTGACGTCACTTATGATTTCATAAGACGAAAAATAATATTAGATAGGATTAAAAAATAAAACAAATTCTAAAAAAAATTAAAAATAAATAAATAAAGCAATTTTTTTCTTAGAATTAATAAGTAGACTTTTACCTTTCAAATGAACCATCACCATCAGCTGTTTCACGCCTAAGGCATTTAAGGCTATACGCCACATAATTAAATATTGGTCCCAACCCACCACTGAACATGAAAGCTCGTGGGTTTTAATTTAATAATTGACCCGTTGCTTATACACAAAAGTTAAAAAAGGCTAGTGTGGTCCAGGCAGTTGTCTCCTTCAGCAGAAGTATATTACATGTTTGAAAGCGAGTTAATTTTGATATATTTAAACCTAAAATCTCTTAATTAAAAGCTAAAATTTTTAATCACTAGTTTATTTGAATTCAAGAGAAATAATATACTCCTCAAAAAGAAGTATATATTATAATTAAAATTACCCAAATATTTGATGAGTTATCAACCAATAGGCATAAAAATAAAAGAGTATTATATTATAAATTTAATTAATCTAGCTTATTAAATGGTGATTTTTATCATGGAGTTTGAGCTCATTAAATGTTGATTTTTTTAATAATTATATTATATTAAACATTGGTTAACATCCTATGAGAATAAATGATGCAAAACTTTAGATTTTATGGGCTTGTAAGCTCTAATTTTGATGCTTAGATAATAGACTAATAATTGTTTTTTGAATCGAGCTGATTTAGGGTGTGTTTGGGACAATTTCATTTTTCTTCAGAACGCTTGAGGTTGAATAGAACGTTTGGGTACCATTTGAGCTTTCTAGAGTGTGGTAGTCGAAAATTTGTTTTTAAATTTTTCAAAAGAAAATATTTATTTGTCATGATAATTTTTTTGAAAATTGTTTATTTATAACAATTTTATAATCAACTTTTTAAAAAGTTATAGCTGTCTCAAACATACCCTAATTTCATCATTGGCTCAAAGCCATTCAACATTATTTGAGCTAGGACCTACGAGCTTTAGATTTGCTTGATTATACCTCAATTTGAATCAAGCCGACTCCTTTCCTTTCAATTAAGATTATTTATAAGCTAAAATATCTATTTTGATCACTTTCAAGTTAAGTTAACTGTCCAATCATATGTTTCTTTACATAATTGTCTATCAAAGTATGTTATGGACCCAATTCGAAACAATCCATCAGCCTAAGTTAATAAGTCAAACTTTTTCTTTAACACTTGGAACCTAAAGCCTCTTTATCATGGAGTTAAAGGGAGACTTTCTCACAACAAATTTTTCTAGGCATTTGGTATTAGCAATAAAAATCTTAGAACTTCTCGCTCTAAAATCAAGATTGTGAAAATTTAATCAAGTGAAATATTGAAAAAAGAAGAGGTTTGTGATTTAATGGTATGAATGATAAGACCGAATAATGTAATAAATATCAAAATAATCAAATATTAATCTAATTAAATGATATAAATATATAATAAAAAATAAATAAAATAAGTATATAAATAATATTTTATTAATATAAATTTAAAGATCTAAATAAAGCACATTAAAATATAATTTTATGTGTTATATTAATTATATTTTAAAATTAATAAAAATTTATGATTTAAGTTTTATTTATAATAAGAATATAATTTGTAAAAAAATTATAGTTCGTAATAAAAGTATAAAATTTAAAATAGAAAATAATTTTTAAAAATTTATAAATATAGCTAACATAAAATTATAATATATAAAGTACTTATAAAATAATACATATTTTCAAAATAATATTTTTATATTATAAAATATAATTTATAATAAGAATATAGAGTTAAAAATTTAAATTTTATTCTTATAATCTTATATCTAAATATTTTTTAATATTCTCAAAATTAAAATATAGTTGAACTCATTAGTCGCACATGATAGTCATATTGTAAATTAATTTAATTACATTCATTTTAATAAAAACAATATTTTTAGAATTTATAAGAATGATTTTAAAAATAATTAAATTTAAATAGTTAAAAAGTATTATTAAATCTTAATATATTTTAAAAATATTAATTATTCGATTAAATATTTTAAAATGGTGATTAAGGGGCCATCATTTGAATTCGATAGGTCTTAAAATCAGGTCCCATTCGATGGTCGAACTTACGTGTCTCTCCGATTATGATCGATTGAATTGAAGGCCAATTTTGTAGGTTGATCAGAGACTGGTCCTGTTTAGTTCTAACAACATTGCTAAAAAATCTTTTTTTTTCTTCTTCTTTAATCTTCTCTTTGTCCATTGTTTAATGAGACCTTTTAAATCATGATAATCAGGATTTATAATCACCATAGATAGTCTAGATCTAATATTTTGAAAGTTTAAATGAGCATAGACTGATAACTAGGACCAAAAATCAAGTATGATGGACATTAACAAAATATTAAAGAATTTGTAACCCTAGAGAAGCAAAAATTTGGTGATTAGCAAACGACTCACAGAGATGGAGGAGAACATCATGAGAATCATCTAAAGGGCATTAGAGGGAACCCCTAGAGCCATTCTTAAGGGGTGGAAAAGCTTGATGGGCTGTCATGTTTCATAATTTAAAGGAAATCATGAGATTGCAAAGCATAGACCTTTATGCTAACCATAAACAAGACTTCTTATCCCAACAGTAATGATGGATTCACCCTGTTGTAACTCCAAAAACTTGAAAGGCTGAGGCTATGGTTGTCAAGCTATTTTGAAGAGCCTCTCAGATATAAAGCTGCCATCAAAGATTGAGATCCCTCTTCTAAACTTCTACAAGAGAAGGACGAACTTGGTCAGTCACATAGCTTGCTTTAATTTAGCTACATGACGCCTTAAATACAACTTATTTTTCCCCACAATAACAAAATTGTTGCTTTGGTGATTCTCTTCTTTGAGTAGGAGAAGTCGCCTCTTTTGTACATATCTAAATATTACATACATAACTATAATACTTGGCAAATATTTATTTTAACCAATGATTAATCCTTAAAAGTAGCAAAATTAGTTATGCGATATCTATAAAGAGCAAAAGATTTCATGCTCAAATATTAAAGATATAATTAATTGGACATGATAGAGTAATATGACTACTTTATCGATTGTCTTGATAGTAAAAGATTCACTTCATGTTATGTTTTAATATTAATTTGAGGAGTTGTATCATAAAAGAACATCAAACAATCACACTTAGAATTTTCTACTATGAAAGTAGAATTTATAGCTTGTTATGATGTATTAAGGAATATAACTAGATTGTTAATATTGTCGGGTGACATTAAAAATAAATTATGATATTAAATTGAGTTAAATCAAGAAGTTGAAGCTTGTGGTGTTTATTTTTGGATGTGGGGGGATATCACGCGGATCGTAGGGGATACTTATTGAAGTGATTAGGTGCAACATTAATGTATGATGTACTATCTCGAAAGATAGAGGTATCACCCTTTAATGGACCTAATCACCTAATATGGACTTCTAAGGCATGATGGGTCTTCGAATGTACCAAAGATTTTTTCCCTGCTTTACATGGATGAATAAAGCAGGGTTTATATTAAACCGAGTTCTTAAGTTCTCTATGGAGGCAAGCCTCCATAGTTAATTACATCATAAGGAAGGTGAATTCCTTCGGAATACTCTCAATTAAAGTAGATAATTATCATCTCTAAAGATTTTAAGGCTAGACTATCAAAGGATGGCTATACTTGAAAAATCAAATGAAAAAGTTCAAGGAGAAGACTTATTTTTGGAATTCAAAGAGAGGAAGTAGGAAATGTTTGTGATACTAGGAAGCCTAATGAGCATTCCAATCTATCTTATAATTCAGCTTTATATATTTTGAAAGTGAAGAGACTTATGTGTTTTGAGTTAAAGTATATTAGATCGCTTGGGCTTATAATCAATCAATACAAGATTATGGAAATACCTAAGAGGCGAGAATTTATGCTTGTAGCCTGAAAGAAACAATAATCTCAGATCTTAAATCTAGGGAGCTTTAGTAAGAACCAAAATACGACCTAAATCTAAGCGATAAGTGGACATAAAGGTTCACCTCAACAAGAGAGGATGAACCGTCTGACTTTTATATTTATAACTGCCTGGAGTGACTGCCAGCTAACTTCTCCTACAATTTTAAAATCGTGTAGTTTGATCATATGAAATTGCAAGATAGTTGACCTGTTATTATTTTAGAAAAAAGATTAAAGTCCTAAACCCACTCCTTAAGAGACTAGAGCATGAGTGGTATGAGCAATAACTTAATCTACAAATGCAAAATATTTTCATCTTTTAATTAATTTTTGACACGTCATTTTGACAAAGGCTTTAGGATTTTTATATGCCTAAATGCAGATGAAATGGATTAATGGCCAAATCAGTGAGAAGATGGTATTCTCCATCACAAGGGATGTCCTCACAGGTCAAGCATTCCCCTATCATGCAAGGATGGAGATCCCCAATTTCAAGGAAGAAGAAATATGCATGCATGATGTGAGATATATACCATTTTGCTAAGGGATTGCTAAATCTTTTAATTATCTTGCTTAAGACTTAGGCTTTATGGTGAGGTTATGAGTTGTAGAGAATTTTAATTATAAGTGATTAGTTGGGATAGAAAAATTATTTTTATCCTAAGAGCCTAATCACATCCAGGCCATACATTAAAGCATCATTCATTTAAGAAACTAAGAAAAGCATGTCATTTCTAGTACGCAAACTAAACAAATCATCAAACATTTTTATAAAACTAACGCCAAAGAATTAGAGGCCGATACGGTCGGGTACCGCCGTATAATCCGAAAAGAAAAGATGAGTAGCCGAGCTCTACCCTTATATAACCCAGAATTAGAAAATAATAATTACAATTTATAATGAATGAATGCTATGGGAGGTCTTCATTCTTCATTCTTCATATCTTTATTTCTTTTGTCCTTGCTTCTTTGATATGGTAGGTTTCAAAGCATTACATGGCACCCCAGGACAAAGCCTTCTGACCAATGCTCTTTCTAAACTCCCATAGCACTAATCCTAATTCTTTATACAAAATTACATCAAAAATATGAAAAGTAAATCTAACTATATCTGTAAAATAAAGGTTAGCTAAACATACATACATTCTCAAGTAGTTATATTTATGATTTGAACTTAGCACCTAGCACATGGGTAACCAAGCCCACCTGCCCTAACTTGGATTATGCTTAGGGGCTTAAGCAACCAGCAAAGAGAGCATTAATATTTATTTATAAGCACCCCTTAAGCATAATCCCATGTAAAAAATATGATTAGTCTAATATCGACCTAACATCCAGTCTACGAAGCATACACCCTTACATCCAATCTAAAATAATACATCACGAAATAAAATATGCATCACATCATGTATTGTCTTAACATAGAACTAGAAGTGGTGACTTGATTTTAATGTGTGTGTTAAGGCTTGTGTGGTATGTCTTATTAAGCATTAAAGTTATATTTTTTTAAGTGCAAAAGAATTTAATTTAACATAAAGAGTTGGTTTCACTTTAAGTTATTTAGTTGATTTGAGGATTTTAATTTGTGTTTCGTTTTGTTTCATATGATTTATACTTAGCTACTAAGTGTTATAAAGAGAAAAAAAAAAAGAGAATTGCCCTCTTTCATCTCTATCTTAAGTCACTTCTAAAGCATATTAATTTGATTTAGTTCTCTTTAGTGAATGGCTTATTAAATGATTTAATTAATCTTAAGTTTAGATTCACCTTAAATGATCATATTCAATATGAAAGGCTTCTTAAGATTAATCTAATTGAATTACTTTCACATGACATATATCAATCAATCCTTTCCATCACATGTAATATGCATATGATTTAATTCTAAGTGTATCTATACATGCAACATATTTTAGCACACTTAAATTATAAATGTATGGGTATGTTTAGAATTTTATTCTTTTCATTCAATTGAATTACTTTATCATATTAGTTTAAAGCTCTATCCAAATTCTTATATAAAGAGACATAAGAATGAAATTAAATAGGTATGTGTCATTATTAACCAGGGAAGTGAGGTAATCAAATGACCTCCTTAGGGCTAGCTAAAGCCTCGTGTTTTCGGGATGTCCAAACTATATACTCATTTGCATTCAAATATATATAAGTTTGCATACATGAATATAAGAAAGAGAACTCTAAATCAGATGACTAATTAATTTAATCACTTAGTCAATTATGAATGCATGTATCCTTAATAAAAGAAAAGAGTTCTAATTCCATAATTAAATAGACACACACATGTATAAGAGACATAAACTTGTACATATCATTGTTAATCAGGGAAGTGAGGTAATCAAATGACCTCCTTGGGCTAATTAAAGCCTCGTATTCTCGAGATGTTCAGACTAAACACTTGCTTCTCTCAAATACATATAGATGTAAACCTAAATAAATGAAGGAAAACTATGCAAAGATTGTATTTTTATTTGATTGAAATATTTATGCATGTGGATTAAAGTTTGATCCAGATTCTAATGTAGAAATACATGTAGATGAGATCAAATAAATGTGTCACTATTAACCAGGGGAGTGAGGTAATCAAATGACCTCCTTAGGACTACCTAAAGTCTTGTATTCCCGAGATGTCCAGGCTATATACTTATTAACATTCAGATACATGTAAAACTACATACGAATTAAGAAAAAGAAAGCTTTACTTCACATATCTAAGCTATAAACACATGCAAACCTATATATGTTCATAACTACTATCACTCTAATCAATGTAATTGATTTATAAACTTTGAAAAAATAATTTAAATTTATTATTGATAATAACCACACATATTATAAATTAATCCAACACATGCAAGCTTACATAAAAGAAAACCATTTGATTTAATTAATTTTGAAAAGTTGAATGCATGATTTCAAAATGACATACAACATTTAACATGATTGGAAATGAATAAATAAACATAAACACATGATTTTGTTCAATAAAATTAATTCATAAGGACAATCATATTAAATAAAATCATTTAAAGTAAACCAAAGCTTTCTTAGTATTATTCCTAATTTCATGTTTAATTTAATTTAAGGAATGTGAGAAGAAGTTTGCTGATCCTAACCCATTTTTATGTTTGTGAATTAATTTGGTTTAATGAAATATGATTAAGTTGATTTTATGGATTAATTAAGTTGTAATATGCATTAAATTCATTAATTAACCCTTTCTTATGTCACCTTAACATAATTATCTAAATAATTGTGAGCTAACATGATATGCAAATGAATTGAAAAATAAATTAGCAATAGTCCTAGAAAATGAAAGGTAGCTCACAATAAATGGTTAATTAAATTAAGAAACTTAATTAAGCACTCTTATGATTTTCCCACACAGGTGGATTAATCATAATTTCTTTAATTGCTTTTAGGTTATTAAACGCCTAAAGATCTATCCCTCAATTAATTAGGATCTGATGTTGTTTAAATTTTAATTTAACTAATTAAATAATTAATTAACCAATTAATCCTTAATTAATTTTTCTTAAAAAGTGAAAAGAACTTAAGGAAAGAGATTAGAAGAGAGGTCCCAATCCTATTCCATAAGTCTCCTCACTGTTAAACAATGATTAATGAATCAAATTAATAAATTAGTCACTATTCATGTGATTAATTAATCCTTAATTAAATTAAAAAGTAATTAGGGATTAATTAACTAATATTTTTAATTAATTAACCAATAAATCTCAAGAAAATTAGGGGAGGCAGAAGACATCCCCCTAAATAATCTCAAAAAGTTTGGGGTTAATTAATTAATTAATTAGGGAGTAATTAAGCTAATTAATTTTCTAATTAAATTAATTATTCCCTAATCATTGTTCAAAATTAATTAAAGATATTTTTAATAAATTTTTCTCTAAAATGCCTTTAAAATAAGTATTTATTTGTAGTTTTTGGATTTTTTTATGATTTGTTATAATTATTTGAACTTTCAGCCATTAAAAAATAGATTATTAACCTTAATTAAAGCTTAATCCCGTTGACGCCATGTGGCCTGCTAATGCGTCACACTTTTCACTTGGCGTTGCAGGATTGGATATTAACCCGTGTTTGACTCAGCGCCTATGTGGCGGCGACGGACGCAGTTTTAATCTCTTACATCCGATCTAGAATCAGATGGCTAGGATTAAACCCGCGGCTCTTAAGATAATAAATTAGATAATCTAATGAGATCTAATCATGACTTTCCATTCCAATCACGCAGCGATGACGTGTGATCTATCATCGCGCGAGCGACAAGAGACAGAGTCTGTCAACCATTGCTCACGTGATTCGAGCTCACCCAAGCTCAGATTAACTCTAAAAGGATCCCACACCTTTGCACAAAGAATCAGAAGGGATCCAGTGGCTAGGATAACTTGGAATTCAACTTTCCTTCTAAAAGCTCAAACAAAATTTTGCAAAATCTCAATTTTAATGGAAGTACCTTGCTGGAGCTCAAGACTGGCGGCAAATTCGATTGAGGAAGCTTCATCTAGTAGAGATGAGGACCTGTTGGGCTGCAATTGGGTTGATTCCACTTCCTCGAAGACCAAACTCTATCTTTTGGAGACTCGGCTTCGATCGAACTCAGGCTTCAGGTGGTCAGGAAGCTTGAGAAAGGTTTGTTCATGCTCGATGAGGTGTAGGGAGTGTGTGGGTAAGAGGAATTTGGTTTTTGTTCAGAAATAGGGGAGTTGGGTCAAGAATAGAGGTGTCTTGTTTTGGAATAGTGAAATCTGAGCTTTGGGAAGCTTGGAGTGCTCTGTGAAGGCTTGGGGAGTTTCATTTTGGGCTCCAGGGAAATTCTGAGAGTGTGTATGTTGAATTTTAATTGAAATGTTGGAGGTATATCCCCCCCCCCTCACTAGCTCCTAGATTTCGGCCAACCAACCGCCACCAGGGTGCTGAAGTGGTCAGTGCCACCTCTACGTGGCTCGATTGGGTTGATGGAAGACTTGGGAGGTGGCTCAAGGCAGCTGATCTTCTCCTTAGATCCAATGGGTTCGGGTAGTGAGGGAGGTGAGTTAACTCAGCTCCCTTTGGTCCATGGCAGACCTAGCCCACATGGGTCGGGCTAGGTGGCTAGGTCATACCCTATTGGGACGTGTGATGGCTGTCAAGTGGAAAGGAGGAGTAGACTTTGTCAAATTTGGCAAAGTCCCATGTGGGGAGGTAAATCCAAGGAGGATTGCCTTGGGTTTGACTCCATTTTGGGTTTGGGTTAATTTTGTGCTGATCCCAACTGAGTTTGGGTTGGGTTAGGTTAGCTCCTAAGTGGTCAGGGCTTGGTTTCAAAAGATTTGGCTCAATTTGGGTAGTATGGATCACTTTGGGTCATGTTAGATTAGGTTGACCAATTGGTCAAATTAGGTCAAACCAAGGTTTGGATCAAGTTCAAATGATGATTTAAAGTGTTTTGGTTCAATTGGTTTCAATCAATTTGGCTTTAGATTTGATTTTAGCTCATTTAGATTCATATAGGTCAAATGGGTCAAGTTGATCAATTTGACCAAATTGGTCAAATTGGCTTGGTTTAGGTATAGATTCATGTTCAATTGGTTAATTGACAATGATTGTAGGCTTTGGTTTGAGTTGATTTAGATTTAATTTGATTTTAAGTCAATTTGACCCTTTAGGTCAATTTGGATTAAGTTGGTCAATTAGATTCAATTGGTCAAATTAGGCTCTGTGGTGTTTATTTTTGGATTCATTTGTGTGTGTATATGTTAGGGGACACCATGCAGAATTGAGGATGTACTTATTGAGGTGATTGGGTATGACATCAAAGAATAGTGAACTATCCCGAAAGATAAAAATCACTATCATATGATGGACCTAATCACCTAATAAGAACTCCTAAGGCATGATGGGTCTTCGAATATGCCAGAGATTTTTTCCCTACTTTATATGAAAAAGTAATGTAGAATTTATTTAAACTGGGTTCTAAAGTTCTTTATGGGGGCAAGCCCCCATAGTTAATTACATCTTAAAGAAAGTGAATCCCTTAAGAATACTCTCGATTAAGTAGGCGATTGTCTCCAAAGAATTCAAAGATAGGACTATCAACAAATTGGCTGTATTTTAGAAAATCAAGTGGGATGGATCAAAATGAGAGAGTTATTATCAATGCCAAAGGAGATAAATATGGAGTGTTCGTGATACTAGGAAGCCTAGTGAGCACTCTAATATATCATATGGTTGGGCTTTATATACTTGAAATTGAGGAGATTTATATGTTTGGTTGAACTTTTATTAGAAATCTATGACATAGAATTTCATAATACAAGATTGTAGAAATGCATAAGAGGTGATGATTTATGCTTATAGCCCGCAAAGAAAAATAATAACATCAGATCCTAAATCTAGGGAGCTTTGGCGAGGGCCAAAGCACAACCTAAACCTAAGATGAAAGTGGGTATATGATTTACTTTCTCAAGAGAGAGTAAACCATCCGAGTGCTGGACTTATGACCATCTGGAGTGGCAGCTAACTAACTCCTCCTACGCTTTAAATCCATGTAGGAAAGTCATATGCTTTTACAAGATGTCTAGGTTATTATTATTTAGAAAAAGAATTAAGTCTTCAAACCCACTTCCTAAGAGACTAGAGCATGAGAGGTATGAATAATGACTTAAATCTAATGCAAGTTTTTATCAAATTTCTTTTAATTTGGGACTCTTTATTTTGACACAGGCTATGAGATTTTGTATGCCTAAATGTATGAGAAATTGATTACGGGCCAAATCAAAAGGGAAAGAGGTGTTCTTCCATCATAGGCTCTTAAAGGTTAAGCTCATTCTCTCTAGTAAGGATGGAAGCCCTCTCTTAATAAGAGTGAAACATGATGATTATGCATGATATTAAATATATAACATCCAGCTAAGGGGTTGTTAAATATTTTATTATCTTGATTTAATGCCTAGGCTTTTATGCGAGATTATGAGTTATTTTAAAAGTTTAGTTATGAGTTGTTAATGGAATATAAAATTTATTTTTATCCTAAGAGCCTACTCGCATCCAGGCCATACAACAATCACCAATCATAAATAAACTATAAAAATACATGCTTTTTCAAATGCATAAGCTAAACAAAACATCAAATAGTTTTATAAAGCTATCACAAAAAGAAGGCATAAATATGGGGCCAAGTACAGAAACTGTGGAATACACCATAAGAAATATAATTATAATTATAAATAATGAATATTATGGGGGTCTTCATTCTTCATTCTTTCTTTTTCATTTCTTTATCTTCTATTTCTTCATTTGATTTGATCCATTTCTTTCTTTCTTTTGGCTTGATTTAGATATGCTTACTCCAAAGGCATCACATGGTACATAAGACTTAGTCTTATAATTAATGTTTATCCTAATCTCCCATAACATTCATCCTAATCCTAATGCAAAATTACATTAAAAGAAGGAAAGCAAATCTACACACAAAATAAATATTTGCTAAACACACCATACAACCTAAGCAGTTATATGAAAAATTTGGGCTTAGCAGCTCACACATGGGTAACCAAGCCCACCTGTCCTAACTTAAGTTATGCTTAGGGGCTAAACAACACACAATAAAAGTATTTATATTTTATTATAAATAAGCAACCCCACAAAAATATGATTAGGTTAATGTCGACTAACATCAGACTACACACTACACAACATTTCTAAAATAATACATCAAAATAATACATCAAACCATATAACATAAAGGTTAGAAATGATGGTGACTTAGTCTAATGTGTGAATTAAAGCTTGTGATATGTCTTAAACTTTAGGTTGTAATTTGTAATTTGCTAAGTGTAAGGGGTTGATTTATCTTTAAGCGATTTAATTGATTTGAAGATTTTACTTAGTGTTTTCTTTTCTTTCATATAGCCTACACTTAACAACTAAGTGTTATAAGGAGAAGAAAGAGAGAGAATCTATCTTTCAACCCTATCTTAAGTCACTTCTAAAGCAAATTAATTAATCAATTTCCTTTAGTGAATGACTTATTATATGTTTTAATCAATCCTAAGTTTAGATTCACTCTAAATGACCTTATTCAAAAAGAAAGATATCTTAAGATTAATTAGAATGCATTACTATCACATGACACATTTATTCATTTCTTTTCATCATGTATATCATGCATATGAGCAAATCCTAAGAGTATATATACATGCAATTTATGTTTTTAGCATACTTGAATGATGAATGGAAAGAAGTGTGTTTGGAACTTAAATATTTTAGTAGATTGAATTATGAATGCATGCCTTTTTTAATAGAAAAGAGGGGTTTTTATCCATTAATTAGATACATATTCATATGTATAAAAGTTTTAAGTGAGTACGTTGCAATTGTTCTACACCAGGGGTGTAATGTACAAGACCTACTTAGGGCTACTTAAAGTCTCGCAGCCCCGGGGTGTCCAGATTAATATATCACTTTTCTTAGATACATATAGATATATAAGCAACTACAATGATAGGAAAAACCCATGCAAAAATTGTATTTGATTTATATGACTTATGAATATTATTCATTGGCCACATCACACATACACATGTATAAGAGTTTTAAGTGAGTACGACACCATTATTTTGCACCATAGGTGTAAGGTACAAAACCTACTTATGGCTACTTAAAGCCTCACAACCCTAGGGTGTCCAGACTAATATACTACTTTTCTCAAATACAGATGAATGTATAAAAAGAACCACAAGAAGAAGAAGTCATGCAAGAAGTCATATTTGATTTGATTATATGATTTATATATGTAATATGAAATCCTTCCTAAGTCTAAGCATGGAAATGCATAAGAATAGATTTAGACAAATATTATGTTATTTTCAAATGAACTATACATTTGTAATTCCTAAGTGAATCCACACATTGCATATCCTATATCATCAATACTTGCAAACCTATAGATATTTGTAATTAACATCACTCTATTTATTATAATTGATTTATGAGCTTTTGAAAATAATTTTTGATTTAATAGTGATAATAGTCATACCTATTTTTAATTTAAATCAACACATGCAATTTGACATAAAAAACTATTTCATTTAGTTAATTTTAAAAGAAATGAATGCATGATTACATATGGAAAGCAACATTTAACATGATTGGAAAGAAATAAAGGAACATAAGCACATAATCTCATTCATTCCAATTAATTTCTAAGGGCAATCATACTAAATAAAGTCACTTAAAATAAACCAAAGTTCTTTAATAAGTTTTCTTGAATTTGAATTTGATTTGATTTAGGAATGAAAGAGATTTGCTGGTCCTAATCCTATTCCCCATGTGTGAGTTAATTTGATTTAATGAAAAAGTAATTAGGTTGATTTTATGATTTAATTAGGTTAGGGTATGAATTAAGCCAATTAATTAACCCTTACCTACATCACCTTAAGTTAATTAACTAATCAATAATGAGCCAATATAATATGCAACCATATGGAAAGTAAATTTGCAATGCTCCTAAGAAATGAAAGGGGCCTAATGCAATTGGCTCATGATTAATAGTTAATTAAGCTTAAGGGATCTCACTTAACTACTTTTATGATTTTCTCACACATGTGAGCTAACCATAATTTCATTATCTCCCCTTTTGGATTATTGAACACCCAAAGAGCTACCCAAGATTAAATTAGAAAAATAGATTCAATTAATCATTCATTAATTAATTAAATCTTAATTAACCTTAACCAATCAAAATGAGATGGGCTTAGAAAGAGACAAAGAAGAGAACTAAGTCTCAATCCTAAATCCTTTCAAGTTAGATTAAAGTTGTATATGATTTTGATTGTCTTGTTGATTGAATTAATGTTAATTAATTAATTACTTAAGAGGGATTAGAGAAGACTTAAAGAAAAGATTGGAAAAGAGAGTCCCAATCCATTTCTCTAGACTTCGTCATCATTAATAGAGGGTAATAAGCTTAATTGATTGATTAATTTACTCTTTATTTGCTTAATTATTACTAATTATATTAAGAAAGTGATTAAGGCTTAATCTATTAATTTTCTCTAATTAAGCAACTAATAAAATCCTAAAAAAATAGGGGAGGTAGAGGTCATCCCCTAAACATGCACAGAAAGTTTGAGATTAATTGAATGATTAATTAAGGAGTAATTAAGCTAATTACATTTCTGATTAAATCTTAATTAAGCCAAATCCACTCTTCAAAATCAATTAATAATAATTTTTCTAGATTCTATCCTGAAATATCTTTAAAATGAGCCTAAGTTTATATTTTTTAAAATTTTCTAGAATTAGTTATGAATTTAGGAAGTTTTAGGATTAAAAACTAATTAATTAGCCCTAATTAGAGCCTTAATCCCGGGCCACATGGCGGCTGACGTGACTCGCTTTCAACGTGGCACAATGAAATTTGCTATTTAAGTTGTCATATCTAAGTGATGACTCGATGCATGACGATGGACCGTGATCTAAGATCGCGACCAATTAAACTCGCAATTTAGAGGGATTAATCAGGGGCTCTAAGTGTGATTAGATCAAGACCATTCATCCCGATCACGTGAGATGGATGGTCCTGATCTATCTTCTCTTGAGCGTCGAACAATGGCTACTATCCATCAATCATCGCTCGATCCGAGCTCACTCGAGCTCGAATGGAGATGAAAATGATCCCACACCTTCGGGGAAAGTAAATAAGAAGATCTAATGGAGGAAATTGCATGACATGAAAATTTCTTTCACAAAAGATCAACCTATTTTCATTCAAAGATCAGTTTTAATGGCATACCTCACCGAGCTTATGACCGATGATTCCAACGATTGATGAAGCTTCATTTGGTAGAAATGAAACTCTGTCGAGCCTCACGAGCTCTGATTTGGTGTAGTTTGCTTGGAAGACCAATCCACTAGGCGTAGGTGCTGTTTCTTGATCAAACTTTACCCTCTGGCCGTTAGGATGCTTGGGAAAAGATTCTTTCTTGCTCGTTTAGCTCCAAGGAAGGTGTGTGCAATGTTAATTGTACTTTGGTGGAGATTTGAGCAAATGGGAATCGAAGGTGGCCTTGTGTAAAACTGAGAATGGGGATTTTGGGGAGCTTAAGGAAGTTTGAAATCGCTCTAGGAACTCTCTCCTTGGCTATTAGGGTTGAATTGAGTGTGAGTCTCTTTTTTGAGTGAGAATGAGGGGATATACCGCCACATTCCTTGGATTGGAAGGTCACGACTTGTTTGGCTTCTCCTTGATCAATTGGCCACATTAAAGGTTAATGGAGGCCCTTGGGTGCATGATGTGGCTCAGTTTGGTTGGGTGAGGGTGTGGAGATGGCTGCCAAGGGAGGAAGTGCTTGTCCTTGGTGGTTTGAAAAGATTCAATGGGGATGGGGAGGTGATTTCACCTCCCCATGGATCATGGCCGACCCAATCACCTTTGGGTCAGGCCAGCCATGGTCCTAGGTGCCCATGCGGAACTATGATTAGGCACTTAGGGAAGAAAATGACCTAATAAGAATGTGTCTTATCTCATGGGATGCCCTAAACTTAAGGGGAAAATGGTCATTTGGCTATGAGTTTTATTTGGGCCCATTTGGGATGGGTCTAAAGTGGGTTAGCCTAAATTTCAAGTGGTTTGGAGTTTATTTGATTTGACCTATTTAGGTTAAATTGGGTTAGATTGGGCCAAGTTGACCAATTAGTCAAATTAGGTCAAGCTAAGGGTTGGGTTAAGTCTACATACCAATTAGAGTGTATTGGTGTCATTAGTTTAATTCAATTTGCTTTGGATTTGGTTATGGCTCATTTGGATTCATATAGGTCAAATGGGTCAGTTGACCAATTTGACTAAATTAGGTTAGTTTAGGTGTTGAGTCAAGTTTAATTGGCTAATTGAAAATGATTGTAGGCTTTGGTTTGGTTTAATTTGGAATTAATTTGGATTTTGGCAATTTGACCCTTTAGGTCAATTTGGGCTAGGTTGGGTCAAGTTGACCAATTTGTCAACTTGGGCTCAATTATAGCTTTGGTCAAGTTCAATAAGTGATTTGGAATGAACTTGAGCTATTGGTTGCAATCAATTTGGATCAAATCATGATTTGACCCATTTTGGCTTTTTAGGCCAATTTAGGTCAAATGGCCAATTGGGCTTGATTTGGCTCAAGTAAAGGTTTGGTCATGTTCAATCATTAATTATGAGTTGGTTTGAATCAATGGTTTTAATCAATTTAGCCTATGGTGGATTTTCGCTAGTTTGGATTTCATTTGGGCTAAATGTTTGCTTGGTCAAAGGGTACGTTTGACTTGGTTTGACCCAATTTAAGACAATTGATTAACCTATAATGATTGTTGATCATGATTGAAGGTTTGGATGGGCTTAGTTCAATCTGATTTGGGTTGAATTAGAACTTGGCTCAAAAAGGTCTTTTAGGTCACTTTTGGTCAAGTGGACCTAAATGGGTTGATTGGCTTCATGGCTTAATTCAAGTTTAGTTATATTGATAGATGAGTTTGAGATGGAAATATAAATCCAATTTCAAGTGTTTTGAAGCCATATGAATTTTGGTTCATATGATAATTTCAAGTCAAAAGGGCTAACTTGGGTTTGATTTGGGTTAGCTTGGACTTGGCTTGATAGTTGTAGTTTATGTTTATATTTAGATCAATGATTGAAGGAATGATTGAATCATGAAAAAATCCATGAATTTTGAATTAATTTGGGTATCATTTAGCCAAGTTCAAGAATTTGGCTAAAATGGCTAAAACTGAGAATTTGATTTGATTTGAGTTTCAATCATTTAGAGTTTGGAGTTGATTTATGATTTGTAATTTGATTTGAGATTGAAGTTGATAATTGAGAAAATCAATGAATTGGGGTTGATTTGAATTTAGAGTTTGAATTTGATCATGGGTTTCAATCATTTGGATTTGATTTTGGAATTTAAATTTGAATTTGAATTTGGTTTGGAAGAAGGAAGAAAGGATTTGGTTTGGGCTATAAGGTAGGCAAGTCTTCTTAAATCCTTAAGGCACAACCTATCCCTATGGCTAACTCTTCTAAGTCTTTAGGGTTAGGTTAAGTGTTCACCTAATCACTAGGAGTGTCTTCAGACTAAAGAACTCTTAGTGTCTATGAGAGTCCTAGATCTATGATAAGGAAGTTGAGAGCTCACTTCAAAAGTGAGGTCAACAAAGGGCACCCAATAGGTGTAGTGTGATTGACAAGGCACACCGCACGTATTGGTGTTGACCGAGATAATCAACAACGCCCGAAGGATATTAAACACTAACAGAAATGATCTACTCCTAAACTCGAGATGTAGAAGGAATTAAGATCTTAGTGCAATGCAACTCCACTCATGCCAAGGGCATAAGGGAAGAAGAAAGGATCCACTAAGGGATCAAGCATGTGAATCTTCCATTAGGGAAGCAGGTTCAAATTATCCACTAGGGATAAGGGGTTTGGATTTGAATGCAAGTTATGATTAGGGTAGAGTATCCACTGGGGAGTAGAATGTATAACCTGTCAGGGATAGATGCATGAACCTTCCACTAGGGAAGCTGATTTAGGTTATCCACTAGGGTTAAGGATTTGATGAGATTTCTTTTGAAGGTGCACCTGCAGGGGAATGCAAGTTTGAATTGGATTTAATTGAATCCACCGGGGAGGTTGGGATGATTGATGTATCACTGGGGAGAAGTTGGTTGATTGTTTATTTTAAGTTTAAATTTTGAGATGGACCCTGTCAGTTTGTGATGGACAACACTGAGAAGGGGCTATGTCGGCCTTGGCCTATCTTAGATTTACCAACCCAAAGGAATGGTCCACCAATCACATGGCAGAACTATCTGACATAAGGGACTGCCTTTCAGTGTACAACAACTGTGCTAAGGAGAAAGCATAGCAGACTTACATCTACAAAAGCAAGGGACAACCGCTGGGGTGATCTGTTGGATGCAACAGATCAAACCCAACCTAGGGCAGCTACTGAATGAATGACGCTGGGGGACTTATATAAATTCAAAAGTAATCAGGATAATGTCATTTGATTGAATTGCATTTGTTTTAATTTTATTTATTTTAATTTGATGGATCCCATCTGTCTGTGTGCGATGGATCCACTAAAAAGGGGCTAGTATCGGCCTAGATCTGTCTTAGATTTACAAATCCAAAGGGATAGTCTACCGGCCATGGGGTAGAGCTAACCAACCTAGGGGGCATCTTTCGGTGTGCAATGGTCAAGTTAGGAAGAAAGTGCGGAGACTCACATCCTCCTACACAAGGAACCACTGTGATCGGTTGCTTGTGCAACAAATCAAACCCGACCTAAGGCTGCCCGTCGGTGCGCAACGGTCATGCTGGAAAGAATGTGTAATGGACTTATATCTTTTGAAGCAAAGATGATCGCCGGGGTGAGTCGTTGGTGGTACAACAAGTTGAAGTCAACCTAAGGGTGACTACTGAGAGAGTGCCGACCCAGGGACTTATCTCAACTCAAGATAGTCATGCAATTCTTATAGGGAGTTTTGCTGACACTGCCCTAAAGATAAGATGCCTTCTTGGAAAAAGGGCCAATGGATGCTTGAATTTCTAATCCATAAGTGAAGATATATTTTGTTTATTTTATGTTATCATGGACCCTATTGATTTACAAGGGACCACATTGAGAAGGAGCTCATATCAGCCTAGTCTTATCTTAAACTTACTAGACAAAGGGAGAATCTGCATAGCCGCAAGATAAATTCTTCAACCACAGGGGTGGATACTAGGAAATGGGAACTATCCAATCCAAGAATAATCGTAGTCTAAATGGGGTTGCTAAGGACGTGATCCAAATAGAGTGCCCACAGAGGAGGTGCCGCTAGGGGCGTTATCCAAAACCCTACAAACTAAAGCTTATAGGTATTCGATGGCCAACTCAAGGAGAAAGTATGGGGACTCATATCTGCCAAGAGTGGTGTATCCACTAGGTGGGTCACCGTCAACATGGCGATAACCAACCAACCTAAGGTGCCTGTCGGTTTATGACAATCAATCTAAAAAGAAAGCGTGTAGACTTACATTTTTCTAAAGTGGAACTGATCACCGGGATAGTCACTGATAGATTCCGACTAGGCGACTACTAAGCAAGGAGTCATGTGTAAGGATTAAACCCAATATTGAAGTAGTCAAGAGGAAAGGAGCCACTAGGGGACTTACCTTAAACCTAAAATATACTCAACCTAGTCAGTGCATGATGGCTAGTCCAAGAAGAAAACATGTAGGCTTACATCCTCTTAAACAAAGTCAACATGGGGTAACTCGAATCCTACCAAACTGACAAAGGCCATGGTGGTCAAGGAAGAAATCCCGTAGACTCACATCTTCCATACAAGTGACCATTGGGGTGACACACTAACAAAGTAGCATATCAGCCCAACCTAGAGGAGCTAATGAGTGAGTGCCACAGGGGGTTTGCTCCCACATTAAAATATCTCGAGATAAAATATATGTGTTCATTTGTGTTGTGAAAGAGGGAATATGATGCTGCTTGGGTTCTCTTACACCTACCCTAAACACGTAGAAGAATGGATGAAATGGTGCCGTAGTGGCAATTGTGACACCACCAAGAAAGGATGCCGCTTGGGTTCTCTTACACTTAACTTAGTTGTACTAGTCGAAATAGGATGCCTAGGTTCTCTTACACCTAACCTAATAGCATTGGAGGATCGTGTGTAGTTTGTATTTATGTTGTGGAGGGATAGGATGTCGCTCGGGTTCTCTTACACCTACTCTAAATATGTCGTGGCAGATTCACAACCAAAAGATATTTCTAATACATAATAGATGAAATTTGATATAAAAAGAAATTTATTGATGATTATTTTCAAACAAGATTTATGGATAGTATTTCTTTAAGTAGAGCCTATTGATTGGAAGCATCGGGCGCTCTCTCTTACAATTTATAAGTTGATAAGATCCTCTTTGGTAGGCCTTCTCTATGGCAAAAGGGTCTTCCCAAGTGGGTTCAAACTTATCTCCCATCTTTTGACGGGCAACAATTTGTCTCCTTAGAAATAAACAAGCTCTCCTAGTTGAAAAGCTCTAGGACGGACCAACTTGTTGTGAGCTTGAATCATTTTGGCTTTGTACAACTTGAGGGGCATGCGAGCCTCTCTTCCAAACCTCTCTTTAACCGCAATTTGGCGTCGTTTATTGTGATATTACTATCCATGACTATCCTTAATGATGAGAGTTGGACTTCTAATGGTAGGATGGCTTCAGACCCATACACTAAGGAGAACAGGGTAGATTGAGTTGGAGTTCTATATGCGGTAAGCCCACAAGGCTTCAACTAATTGCTCATGCCACTGTTGCTTGTTGTTATCGAGTGTCTTTTTCAGTATTTGGAAGAGGGTTTTGTTGAATGCTTCGCTAGACTGTTTAATCTCAGGTAGTAGATGGTGGAATATCTCTGATGGAGGTGGGCGTTCTCTCTTTTGATGAGATTGAGAGAATGTGGGTATTGGAGGTGAGGGAAGGAGATAAGTTGGATAACTAATGCTCCCACCAAGGATTACCAAAGTTTGGCCACCAAGCTCACAAATCACAAGAATAACTCAATAATTTATAATTGCCAAAAGATCCCCTTCATTCTAGTAAGAGGGGCTATTTATAGCCATTATAAGCATCTTTCAAAAGAAAATAATTCATGGAAGAAAAGGTGGGTGGACACATTAATATGAAACATTAAATTGCCTCATTATTTTATGTCATCCACCTATTTCATATGCTATTATTTTATGTGGATTCGACCACCTCACATGTCATGCTTTGAATTTTTAAATGCAAAATTTCAAACATGGAGTTTCTAGAAGAAAATTAAAAACTACATAAATAACAAAGATGAAATCATAAAATGGGACTTAGCAGGCTAATGGGCTAAGCCTTCTTCTTTCTTGAATTTTCTTGGGCTTTAGCTTGAGATCTTGTAAATGAACCTTGAGCTCAAATTTTTGGATCCTCATGATGTTCTACATCAACTCCCCTGGGCTTAATTGAACTCTACTCCGTAGAGTTGAAATCTAATAAGTCTTCTACTAATTGTGGGGCTAAAGTCTCCAAATTAGTATGGGTCAACCATGTGTCTTCACCTGGTAGCTTATTCTTCCAATGAACTAAAAAATGAGGATCAAAAGCTGGATTAATGGGTGATAATATAGTCAACTTCAAAGGAAGAGGGCTTCTACAAGTATGGTGCTATATCTCATGCTAAAGAGTTAGACTGAACAAGTGGAGGCTTACTAATTCTTTTGTATAATAGAATATCTTTAATATTAATAACTGGATGAATGAGCATATCAGCAAGCAAATCAAGGTGATAAGCATTAGTTCTAATTTTCTTAAGAATTTTGAATGGACCACAAGCTCAGGCATGTAATTTCTTATATATAGTGGTTTGATAACGCTCAGGCTGAATGCGAATCAAAACATAATCATCATCTTTATATTCTTTCATTGAACGATTATGATTTGCCTTAGAAGCATAGCTTTCATTACTTATAGTAATTTGCTTTCTTATATCTTCATGGAGGCTTTGAAAATCTTTAGAAAATGAGAATGTTGCATCAGAAACTCATGAGATGGTAGGTTTGCTACATCTATTGGTCATCGTGGGTTTTGACCATAAACTATCTCAAATAGTGATTTTTTTGTAGTTCTAGAAATAATACTATTATAGGAAAATTCTGAGGTTGGTAAATGTAAATCCTAATTTCCTAAACTTTTACCTACCAAGCATCTAAGCAAATTTCCTAAGGTATGATTAACTACTTCAATTTATCCATCAGTTTGTGGGTGAAAGGCACACTAAAATTTTAATTTGGTACCTAATAATTTCCATAATATTTTCCAAAAATATGAGACAAACTTAACATCTATATAAAAAATAATGGTTAAAGGGAGACCATGGAGTCGCACTATTTTCTTAAAAAATAATTTGGCTATATAAGAAGCATCATTTATTTTTGAACAAGGTAAATGAGCCATTTTGAGAACCTATCCACTACAACAACAAAATACTATCATGTCACAGGCAATCTAGGTAATCCACAGAATAAAATCATTGATAGGTGCTCCCAAGGCCTATAAAGTGTAAAGGTATTGTCAGACCTTTGTTTGATAGTTTTAGCCTGTTTATAAATTAAACATTGAGCCACTAATTTTTGAACATCTAATTTTAATGAAAATAAATAAAATCTATTTTCTAATAAATATATGGTATTATCCTTTTAAAAATGACTAGCTACACCCCCATCATGTAGCTCAGTGATAAGGAATTCTCTAAGAGAAGATCAAAGAATGCATATTTATTTTCCTTTATATGAATATCCATTTATTATGAAGAATGTCCCTTGTAAAGTTATTGGTTTATCTAAGTGTTCAAGATAAATTAGGTGAAAGTCATGACACATAATATAATTATCTTTAATTCTATCAAATCCTGGGATTCTCAATTCTAAAGAGGAAATCATTAGGTTTACCCTGGATAAAGCATCAACAGGTTTATTCTCAATTTCAGGCTTATGCTTTAGAACAAAAGAGTAGTCTTGTAAAAATTCAACCCATTTTGCATGTCTATGACTTAATTTTTGTTGAGTATTAATTATTTTTAAGGCATGATGATTAGAATTATGCATAAATTCTCTATGTAAGAGATAGTGTCGCTAATGCCTTAAGGATTGAATTACAACATAAAACTCTCTATCATAAGTGGAATATCGTTGTTTGGCTTCATTTAACTTTCACTAAAGAATGCTATAGGATGATTCTCTTGACTTAAAATTCCACTTATCCCAATTCTTAAAACATCACATGTCACTTCAAAGGCTTTAGAAAAATCAGGGAGCCTAAGGATTGATGTAGAAGTGATAAGAACTTTAATTTACTCTAAGGCCTTTTATGCATTAGGAGTCCAACAAAATCTATCCAATTTTAGTATATCAGTTATCGGAGCAACAATGGTAATAAATTTCTTGATAAATCTCTGATAAAAAGTGGCTAGATCGTGGAAGCTTCTAACTTCAATAAAATTTTTAGGTGATGGCCAATCTAAAATTGCTTTCACTTTAGAAGGATCAGTTTAAGTCCAGTAGTGGATATAATAAAGCCTAAAAAGATTACCTCAACTTGCAAAAAGAAATACTTTTTTAAATTAATGTATAATTTCTCTTGTCTAAGTAGTTCAAAGACTTTTTTGTAGTGTTAGATGCTCATTTTCACTTGGACTAAAAATCAGAATATCATAAAAATACACCACCATAAATTTACCTATATATGGTTTAAGAATAGTATTCATTAATCTCATAAATGTGCTAGGAGCATTTGAAAGTCCAAAGGGCATGACAAGGCATTCATAAAGTCCATCAGGAGTCTTAAAAGCCATCTTCCACTCATCTTGATCTAATCTGAATTTGATGATATCCACTTTTTAGATCAATCTTTGAAAAAAAAATTGCTCATGAGATTAAATCTAGCATATCATCTAATTGGGGAATAAGAAACCTATATTTGATAGTAATTTTATTTATTGCTCGACTATCAACACACATTCGCCAAGTTTCATCTTTCTTTGGAGTTAATAATGTTGGGACTGCACAAGGGCTAAGACTCTCTTGAATAAAACCCTTTTTAATAATTCCTTAACTTGTCTTTTAATCTCAACATGCTCGATAGGGTTCATCCTATAATGTGGAAGATTAGGAAGCTGAGAACCGGGTAAGAACTCAATAACATGTTGAATGTCTCTTAGAGAAGGTAGCTCATTGGGTGCAATATCTTTAAAATCAAAAAGAAGAGAAGAGATTACAACAGGTATGTGAGTCTCATTAGAGTCTAGTATGACTTCTTTTACATGTAATATGTGAAGAAGAAATGGATTAGAAAATTCTTTTCGTAAAACTCCAAAAACTATTATTTCTATCTTTGGGGTCAAAGAAGGAAGAGTAGATGTTTTAAAGTAAGAATCAAAAATGATAATATTAAGTCCAATAGTAGGGTTTTCTATGATAATTAATTGAATTTTTGCTTTTTTCTTCAATAGAGGATTAGGTTGCAAGTCAAAAGTTATTTTGTGTGGTGTTATGGAGGGTGTTTTTTCTGCTGGCTTTATTGGTAGGAGTTTAATAGTCCTGTTATTATGTTTAAAAATATAAGTATTTTCCCTACCATAGTGAATAACATTCATATCATATAGCCAAGGTCGTCCTAAGAGAATATGAGCAACGTCCATAGGGAGAACATCACACCAAATTTGATCCTCATAACCTCCTATTTTAATTGGAACTAAACATCCATTGGTGATGGGAAGAGATGTATGATTTACCTAGCTAACATGAAATGGTTTAGGGTGAGGTTTAGATTTTAGGTTGGCTCAAGTTAAGGTGTGTGTTGAAATGACATTCATAGCACTGCCTCCATCTATAACTAACATACATCTCTTGTTATTACACAAAGCATACATGCTAAAAATATTCTTTCTCCTCCAATCTTCTGCCTCATTTTTAATTATAGTAAGATATCTCATCACATTAACATGAGGGTCATCAGTTAATTCCAATTCTTTATTAGATAATGGGGTGTCATCATAAAATTCTTCTAGATTATCATTGTTGACCTCATTTTTGGATGAGGTTGATTTGGCCAATTAGGAGATCCTAATCTCAAATAGGATTTTCTTAATGCTTAGGACACCTCACCTAGTGTCCTAGAAAATCTTTTTGAGTTTATTCTAACCTATTTGATATAGGTGGAATCAATCCAAATTTTCAATTTGGATTAACTCAAATAAATCAAATTAAAACCAAATTAAAATCTAAACCCATTCCATTTGAATTAAGTTGAACATTTGAACTCATTTGAAATCATACCTAACCCATTTAAGCTAAATGAGTTGAAATGAAATTAAATTTAAAATAAATTCAAATTAAATGGTTTAATTAAATCATAATGCAATTGATCATCAATTACATTATGGTTTAAAAAATAAACTAAACAAATTCAAAGGGTAAGATTAAATCCAAGTACCTTGCATCAAAGCATTTGGTTGAAATCAAATTCCCTAAGATAATTCAAATGGAACAATATCTAATCTCAAATTCATTTTGAGATTAATTTGGGAATGTCATACTTTAATCCAAACTAAGATGATAATGCCATATTGCATAAAAATAATAAAAGCAAAACAAAATAAAATGGGAAAAAAAGGAAGAGAAATGCTAAATCCCTTCTTCCACCTCATGCCACCTGGCTATCATCAAGTGAAGGAAATAAAGGCAATTAAGGCTAAGGAAAACCTCTAAGAGTTTGCTTAAAGCATAACCAACCAAGGGAAGAAGGAAAAAGATAAGAAGAAGAAGAGGAAGAGAAAGGAAAAAAAAGTTCTTTTCGACCATGCGTGGAAATCAAGCGTATGACTCCTTCCCTTTGAGGTAAATACTCCAATGTATTCACAAGGCCATAGGAGGTTGTTCACACTCCTTGACTGGTCTTGTTGCCGCCAGTGGCCGGAGTTCACCTTTTAAATTCCTCCTTATAGAGCTTTCGGCCAAGGTGGAAATCAACCAAGGAAGCTCTAGACTTGGGCTGTGAACACTCCAATGTGTTCATAAGGGTAAGGGCAGTTGATCCCATATCTTGATCGGCCTTGCCGCCGCCGGTGGCTGGAATTTGGCTTCCAAAATTTTTCATATGGAGCCTTTGACCAAGCATAGAAAATGAGGTAGGAGAGGCTATCATCTCCCTATTTTCATTCCAAAAATATCGCCAAGGAGAGTGATGAAGTTCCCAACCATGACCCAACCTCCTCGCCGCCGGCACGCCGACGAATGGACGAAGGCCGAACGACCACTCATGGTGAAATTTCAATGAGTGGATTTCATCCCCAATTGAAGGCACCTACACGTTCACAAGCTCAAGGGAAGCTCGAACGAAATCCCACCGGAGCCTCTCACCGTCTGCAAGCCGAAAAATGACCAACACTGTTGTAAACCATGCGTGCGTTGGTCTAGGGAACAATCCGTGGGGAGGCAAGCCACCAAACTTCGTGCACATGTTCGTTGGGTCAAGGTAAAGCTAACGGGATCGACCTCTGGCGATTGCCTGAATTAAGGTTTGCAATTTCTCCCTCCCCCTATGCATTCGGTTTTGGAGCTTTATGAAGAAAGTTGGATCCTCAAATGGATCCAACCGTATGGATTAACCCTAATTCGATGCCTGATCATTTTAGGATTGAAATCGAGGATTGATTCATAGTGAGTGATTGCAATTAGCAAGAAATCATGCGTGATTCACGGTGAGCCTCGTGATTTAATCGCATCCTTACGTTGGATTAGATGACACTGATTTAGGCTAATGGATTGATTTCATCCTCTTAGAAATCGCGGGATCAGTATGGACCATCCGATCTTTGATCGAATGGTCCGTAAATGATCCCACTCTTTTAACAACACTGCGTGGGACCCTCCTCACTTAAAACCGTTAACATTAGTTATTTAACAATTTAATTAATTATAGAAAATCATAGAAACTTCAGTAAATCATATAAAGTCAAATAAAAATTAGAAAATTACAAATAAAAGTTTTATGGATTCATCTTGATGAGAGGAATTCATAGAAATTAAAATCCCTAATTTTTATTGGGTAATTTTCCCTTAATTTAGGCATAATTAAAAAATATTAAACCCTAATTACCCTCAAATTAATAATCCAATTAATTTGAAACTTTAGGGAAATGAAACTAAGCTTAAAACATACCATAGGAAAATTTTTGGTGATTTAATTCTCTGAATTCAAGGGAAATTGTAAATTCATGTGCTTAACCTTTAAATTAATTAAATTACCCTTTAATGAAATAATTAGAAATTTTAATCTAATAACCTTAAATCAACATAATAAATATTAATGAATATCAGAATACTAATTAAACCTAATCAAACCTATATGAACCTAATAGATCACTAATTAACTCAATTAGGAAATTAAAAAATTAAATAATTCAATTAAATAATTTGAACTTAATTTACCCATAATATATTAACCAGTTAACCAAAAATTATGAATAAACTCTCATTGGAAAGGTAATTCAGTGAAAAATAAGTGAAAAATAAAATTCCTTAATGGATCTTAATAAATTAGGCTTAATATAAGTTTTAATGAAATAATTAAAACCTTAATTACATCTTAATTACATGTCTAATCAAGCTGAAACTCTAGAAATATAGAATTGGCATGTAACCCCACTTGCCATAATTATCTCAAACTCAATTGGTCTATAAATTTGGAATTCTTGATTTTCCAGATCTCTAGGTCAATATGAACTAAATAATAATTAAGAAGAATCATTAATTCATTGAATCAACAAATAAATTGAACTAATCTAAAATAAAAATTAGAAATACTTAGGGTAATTTATCAAAACTTCTTAAGTCAAATAATTTAATCAAATATCAAAATTTTAAGAAAATCAATACTTAATGAAATTCAAACATAATTAAACAACTTAAGTTAAGTTTAATGAAATCATTCATCCTTAATGAATTTAAATAATGAATCTAAAACCTAGATTAATTAAATTAGGTCAAATAATTAACCTAAGTGCTTTAGGTTAAGCATAATCCATGAACAAACTTAAGGTATTAATTCATATTAATGGACTTAAAACTTACGCTTACAAATTCATAATGTAATAACTTAAGTTAAATTGAATAAAATCAAACTCCTTAAATTAACATAAACCAAATCAAATGAAATCCATATAACTTAATTCAAAATAAAATAAATCAAACAAATTAAATCAAATAAAGCAATTTAAACAAATGAAATAACATAAAACTAATCCAAATATAAATAAAATCAAAAGGATTAATCAGGATACTTAAGGAACTTAGTTAGACTTTTGGAAACTTCATTAGGACTTAGGATGTTGAATGGAAAGAGTTCCATCCAAAAATGGAATCATTCCATTCTTCATTCCTAAAAACCTATACAACTTTAACCAAATAAAATGAACATAAAAATGGGAATTAAATCACTAAACTATTTGAATTGAAACCAACCAATGGTAAAAAATTAAACAAATTCAAACTTCAAATTTAAACTTGAACTTAAAGGCCTAACAAAGTCTTACCACAGAAACCCACTTCTACACACACTAGATTACTTAGGTCACGGACCCTAGATCAATGTTAGATTGTTCTGTGACTTTTTTTAATCTTCTATGATCTGTTGTACTGTGTTTCACATGTCTGTGTGGTGTATTATTTTAGACTGGATGCCTAGGCTTATTTGTTCATTAGACTAGATGTTAGGGCATTCTTTCTAGATTTGACACTATTTTCTACAGGGGATTGTGTTAAAGGGATCGCTTTAATAAATAAGTCATAAAATTGCTATTTGCTTACATAGGACTGGTGGGTTTGGCAAGCAACTAATGCTAAGCCCGTATGTTTATGAAATATAAACTATTTTGTGTGCTGTTTGTATTTCCTAACATCTATTTTGTAGGGCTTAGGATTTCTTTTTTGACTTTTAAATGTAAATTTAAGCTTAGAATTAAGTTATGATCTATTGGGTCTAGGATTAACAGGAGTTGACCTAACCAAGAGATGGTGCGGTGGTCACTTGTGGAGCCTGATGGATGTCCTTAAAGAAGGAGACTTTCCTGGAAAGAAGACCCATATATCTCAACTTGTAGTTCTAGGCTAGGTTATATAAAGGCAGAACTCGGCTAGCCATTTTTCTTTCTTTCGGGGTGTACAGTAGTACCCGACTACATTGGCCTTTTTCTTATATAATTTAATTTGGCTTGATTTATTTTGGGTGCGCAATAGAAATAACATACTTTTCTTAAGTTTCTTTCTGTGCTATGTTTGTGCTGTGATGTATGCCTGGACGTAGGCTCATTGGATAAACTAAAATTTCTACCCAATTAAATTAATTGAAACATAAAAATAAATACAACTCATAATCTTCATATAAAAGCCTAGGCCATTAAAGCAAGATAAAATATGTAGCAACCCCTTAGTTGGATGTTTTAACATCATGCATAAATCATATTATTTCACTCTTGATTAATGAAGGACTTCCATCCTTTCCAGAGAACCTGAGCTTGACCTTTGAGAGCTTATGATGGAAGTACACCTTCTTCTATTCTGATTTGGCCCATAATCATTTTCTAATTACATGCATTTGGCATAAATTATATTCTTATGACCTAAAATGAATATTGAGTTAAAAATTATAAAATTCTAAAAAATATGCATTAGTTAGGTACATCTTCATACCCTACATAATCTTAGGGATTAGGGAGTAAGTCTAGGTTCATAGATTTCTTTCCTAAAACTTTAACAGCTCAGTCATCTTGCATTCGTATGACTTAACCTCATTATTTTAAAATGTGCTTAGGTGGTGTTTGCTGACAGCCTTCTCTAGGCAGGTTGTAAGTCCAAAAGAGTCCGGGATAGGTTAGTTCCCTCAAATGAGGAGAATGACCAAAGATTCCCAAGGATAAAACTAGGTCGAGCATCTGACATGTGTCAGAAGCACTGTTGACTTGGTTCTGAAGCATCCTTTTTAGGAATAAGTCTTCAACCCTAAGAATTTCTGTAGTATTGTGCTGCTAGAATCTAAGCCCTAGATTTCTAAGAAAATGATAACTTGAAATCTAAAATTAAATCTCAAATTTGAAGCCCAATCATAGGATAGATGAAATGTCTGCTAGGCATCCCTATATCAATAGACATTTCCTACTCTTTTCCATTTGACTCTTAAAAAGAAGTCTCTCAAATTTGGATCTCTCCCAATTGAATTTTCCAAAAATCAATCATTTGAAAGCTACCTTAGTAGTCTTTAGGAATAACCACTTATTTCTTTAATTGAGAATACTCTTAGGAAGAGACCCTTCTTAAGATGTAATTAACTGTAGAGGCTTGCCTTTATAGGGAACCATGATCCCATGATAAAATAGATCTTGTTCTACTTTTTCATATAGTTTAGGGGAAAATACTCTAGTACATGAAAGACCCATTAGTCTTAGGAGTCTTTTATTGAAATGGTTGAATCCATTACAGGAAAGCATGTTTATCTTTCGAGATAATATGTTTATACGTAATACCGTATTTGGTCAACTAAATAAAATATTCCTAAACTCTATGTGGTGTCATTTTTTTTCTCTATTCCAAAGAAAAGAACCAACATATTTTCTGATGACTTCGCTGGGGAGTGGTTCCTCTCTCCATCTTTAGAAATAGGTGATTATTTCTACGTGCCACACTCACCACGGACTTTCTTTCTTTCCGTTGGATGCCTCTCCATTTCATTCTTGGTTGAGCCTATCCAACATCTTGAATAAAGGTTCTAGAACTCTTCATTTGTAATAGTTAAATGATTGGGTCCTAGAACCAAATCCCGAAATAAAATGAGAGGTGAGAGAAATAAATAAAAATCAAGTCATCTCTCTTATGAACTAAATCTGGTCAAGATGGATTTGAAACCATTTCGATGTGGAAAAGAAATGTTAAATTTAAAGAAATATGAAAAGTACTTCAAAAATTTGAAAAATAAATCTCCAAACATAAAGTCTCAAAGTTAAATTTATTTTGATCTTACTTTGGCTTTATAGTAAAGCTAAAAAGAATCAAGATAGGGTCCTTGAGTGGATACCCTTTATTCTACTGCATTCAAAGATGTCAAAACACCTAAGGATGTAGATTGAAATAAAGGCATTCCTTCAAACCTTGAGAAAACTTAAATCAAAAGGAGGCATAGTTGTGCCTATTGCCCCTTTTCACATCATGATTGAAGTTTGAATTGCATTGAGAAAAGAATGATAAAAACAAAAATCATCCCAAACAGAGAATGCCTTATTGACCTTAGGCAGAGGTTGATTAAGGAACTCAATGAAAACCTTTTATTCTTATAGAAGAGAATTATACATGAATGCAAATCAGCTTTAATTTTAATTTCCATAAGTCCACTAGAATATTGGAAAACCAACTACTCAAGTTGATTGGCCAATTCTAAGGAGTGACTTGGAGGTAACCTTCTTTTAGACCTTTTCAAAATTTTAAATTCTTAAAAGTTTGGGAGAGAGTCAAAAGAGGAAGATGACACGACATAAATAAAGATAAAGTGACATGATTTACTTTTGCTTCTAATCAATAGATGAAAAGAGAGGGTAGCAAAGAGAATTCTAATTCTCTTGATAAAGTTGAAATGAATAAAATTTAAACCAATAAATTTAAATCAACTTCCTTAATGAGTGTTTCCTCTCATTAAATGAAATGATATTCCATGCTCTTGGATGGTCCTATCTAGCCCAAATAAAAAAAGAAAATAAAAAGGAATCAAATTAAAAGAAAAAGAAGAAACATATTGATTATTGAAAGATGTTCATATTCATCCTAAAGTGTTGAGTCTTTAGAAATATCATTCAGCTACTCTTAAATGACCTCGCTAAATATTTGATTCAAATAGAAAATTCTGATTTCAGAAGTGTAAAGTTTTTAAGGAAGTCATTATGCCAATCTTAAATGACTCACACCACTAAATCAGTTTGAATCCAGAAATGTAACATCTTTAGAAAGTCATTTTTATCAATCTTAAATGACTTTACTAGATTTGTTGTTCCATGAAAAAGATGAAAAAGAAATAGAAATGTTGGATCATATTATAGGTCAATCAAGTGAAGATTTGAATCATATCAAAAAAAGCCAATCAATAAAATGTTGTATTTAGATGAAAACTCAAATACATCAAATTTCTTAGCAAATCATTTAGTGGAGTCATTTCATAAAGAATGAAATGATATGGAAATGAGTCAAATACATTTATCTTCTTAGTGAATCTTGTAACTAGGAAAATTATCAAATGTAACCTTTCATAAAGTAATGAAATCAGATTATTGCCAAAAGAAAGAAAGAAAAGTAAAGGAATGGAAGGACTATATCCAAGAGCAAAAGGATGAAGCCTAAAATTTCTAAGCATGTGGACATTTTTCACTTTAAACTTCTCCACGTCAAAATGGAGTGGTAATGTTAGAAGTCAAAAATTGTCCTTAAGCTAAATAAAAATTAATAATCAGATATCTCATGCTTTGTCATTTTAGCCTTTGCCATGATTGGGTGAGCTCGCTTGGCAGGTTAAATAAAAAGATGCCGATTCTTCTTTTTTAGGAGTCCATATCTTTTGAATGGCAAAGATTTTGTTGAGTATACTCTAATACCATTTCAATCGAAGCAAAAATACCCAATAAAACTAATGTAGCTTAAATGAAATAAAAATAATCAGATATCTCATGCTTTGTCATTTTAGCCTTTGCCATGATTGGGTGAGCTCACTTGGCAGGTTAAATAAAGAAGATAGTGGATCTTCTTTTTCAAGAAACCATATCTTTTGAATGGCAAAGATTCTATTGAGTATATTCTGATTTTAAATGAAGCAAAAGACACCCAATGTAAATGGACATTTTAACTTTAAACTCTTCCACATCAAAATAAAGTGGTAGGGTTAGAAGTGAAAATTGTCCCTAGTTGAACAAAAATAAGCAGATATCTCATACTTTGTCATTTTAGCCTTTGCCATGATTGGGTGATCTCACTTGGCAGGTTAAATAAAAATATAGTGGATCTTTTTTTTTAGGAGTCCATATCTTTTGAATGGCAAGGTCTCATTAAGTATACTCTGATTCCATTGCAAGTGGTCTATAACCATAAACAAGAAAAGTTATGGAATTATGGAGCCATTGCAAGTTAAAAAGCTTAAGTAGTTTGGGTCCAAACTTTCTTTTCAAAAGGCACTCTAGCACAATGCATGAATTTTGTTTAGATGTGTCTGGAGATTTACGTAGTCTTCAAGTTTGGTATGCACCCTTAAAATTTGAAGAAAAATCCAATTCCACAATTGACAAGATGATATCAATGATTTAACTCTTTTATGAGTTAGCTATCGATGATTTGATGAAGCTTTCTTCTAGGTTTAAAGACTACTTTATTTGGGAATAAATTGAAATGATCTCTAGATGTAGCAATCTATAAACTTAAGCTTGATGCCATTTCAATACATTAAGTCCCTTGATGATTAAGGTCAAATTCCAAAAGAAAAGAAAATTTTACTAAATTAAAAGCTAGAAAATGATGGTTGTACATGAGAAGAAAATATTCTTCTTGGTTAGCTAACATCATTATATGACCCACGTCTTGGGACTAGGGTAGAATATTTACATTGAAAATGGGTTAATATTACCCATATTTCATTTTAAAATCAAAAATATTTTCATACATAAGATTATCCTTCTTAAGGATGACTTATCTGAAAATTGTCAATTAAAGCAATTCTAGAAAAGAAAAATTGAAAGCATATGATGTGATATTCAGAATCCTTATAAGAATGTTCTATTATAGAGTCATATCATTCAATCTCAAAATATTGGGGCAATTTAATAAAAAGGGTCATAATCAAGATTTCTTATAATCCCACTTTCAATTAGGTAAAGGGTTAAAATGAAAATCTTTCCAAAGAAGAAAATAAAATAAAAGAAACTTCAATATGACTTGAAAGACAATCATGTTACTATATATAGAGTCTTGAAATTTACTTTTGATGAAATTTCAAAGACCCTATAGTAAAATGTAGAAGGATCAAAAATGCAAAAAATAAAAAATAATAATTAATTAAAGACATTTATGAAAATTCACTTCATAAAACCTTCAAAAGAATAAAAAATCAACTAAAGAAATTCAATTTCAAACTTATCAGGAGAATCTTAATTTCTCTAATAAGTTAATCCTTTCAATTCCTTTATTGATTAGGGATATAAAAAAAATTTGTGTCTCCATGAGAATCCAAAAGATTATCCTGATTCTCATTCTCTTTAGAATGCTTTAAAGGAATCTCTTGATCTTTATTGAATCCAAGACAAGGCCTCGTAAGCTATTGTTTCATATCAAACTCCATTTGAGAAGCACTGGTTGACTTTGATTTTTGCTTCCTAAGAACTACACAGTCACATGCAAGCTCAAAGAGGTAGAATTCTTAGGATAGTACCTTCAATAACATAGACATCTAGCATAGTTCATTGTAACTTTGAGATAAAAAGAAGAAAGAAAGAAAAATGATGAACTTTTTTCTCATGGCATAGTAAAGCATTGGGTCCAAAATATACCCAAGTCTTCCTTCAATAATAAATTCCAACTCTTTGAAACCTTCTTCACTAAACTTCTTCATGTGTAAGGAGTATTAGTGAAATCAAGAAATGGAAGCAAACCTTCCATCACACTTTCATCAAGTTAGACTAATCAAGTAAGGATTAAGTCCATGAGACTCTTGCTTATTAATAAAAACTTTTGGGGATTAGGAATAAGTCACTTTAACCCCTTTTCCTAATCCATATCACCTATAAGTTGGGAGCAAGCCCTTTGTGGCACCTTTCCTATACATGACTTGAGATGGGACCAAGCCCTCTATGGCACGATTCTCATGTCTTTTGGGTTTGGAGTAAGCCTTCGTGCACCATTCCCATGAAAAACTATCTTTGTAGGTTTGGAGTAACCCTTCATGGCACCATTCCTACCTTCGTGTACATGATTGGATCAAGCCATCAAGACCCCTTTCATGTTACATAGGTAAGTTAGATTGGATCAAGTCTTTATGACCCCTTTCTAATAGCCAGAAAGATATAAGTCCCTTAGTCGGCATTCTTTCTAATCATCTAGGAGTAAGTCCCCAGTCGTCATCCTACCTTTGTGTACATGATTGGGTCAAGCCATCAAGGCCCCTTTCATGTTACACGAGCAAGTTAGATTAGATTAAGTCTTTATGACCCCTTTATAGCCAGAAAGATATAAGTCCCTTAGTTGACCTTTTTTGTAATCATATAGGAGTAAGTCCCTAGTCGGCATCCTACTCTTGTGTACATGATTGGATCAAGCCATCAAGGCCCCTTTCATGTTACACAAAAGAGTTAGATTGGATCAAGTCTTTATGACCCCTTTCTAATAGCTAGAAAGTTATAAGTACCTTAGTTAGCATTCTTTCTAATCATATAGGAGTAAGTTCCCAGTCAACATCCTACCTTTGGGTACATGATTGGATCAAGCCATCAAGGCCCCTTTCATGCTACACAAGCGAGTTAGATTGGATTAATTATTTATGACCCCTTTTTAATAGCCAAAAAGATATAAGTCCCTTAGTCTGCCTTCTTTCTAATCATATAGGAGTAAGTTCCTAGTCGGCATCCTACTTTTGTGTACATGATTGGATCAAGCCATCAAGGTCCCTTTCATGTTACATAGGTGAGTTAGATTGGATCAAGTCTTTATGACCCCTTTCTAATAGCCAGAAAGATATAAGTCCCCAGTCGACATTCTTTCTAATCATCTAGGAGTAAGTCCCAAGTCGGTAACATGCCTTTGTGTACATGATTGGATTAAGCCATCTAGGCCCCTTTCATGTTACACGGGCGAGTTAGATTGGATCAAGTCTTTATGACCCCTTTCTAATAGTAAGGAAGTTATAAGTCCCTTAGTTGACATTCTTTTTATTCATTTAGGAGTAAGTCCCAAGTCGACATCCTACCTTTGTGTACATGATTGGATCAAGCCATCAAGGCCCCTTTCATGTTATATAGGCGAGTTAGATTGGATCAAGTCTTTATGACCCCTTTCTAATAGCCAGAAAGATATAAGTCACTTAGTCAGCATTCTTTCTAATCACCTAGGAGTAAGTCACCAGTTGGCATCCTACCTTTGTGTACATGATTAGATCAAGCCATCAAAGCCCCTTTCATGTTACACGGGCGAGTTAGATTGGATCAAGTCTTTATGACCCTTTTCTAATAGCTAGAAAGATATAAGTCCCATAGTCGGCATTCTTTCTAATCATCTAAGAGTAAGTTCCCAGTCGACATCCTACCTTTGTGTACATGATTGGATCAAACCACCCTTTAATGTTACGGGTGAATTAGATTGGATTAAGTCTTTATGATCCCTTTCTAATAGCCTAAAGATATAAGTCCCTTAGTCAGCCTTCTTTCTAATCATATAAGAGTAAGTCCCCAGTTGATATCCTAATTTTGTGTATATGATTGGATCAGGCCATCAAGGCCCCTTTCATGTTATGTAGGTGAGTTAGATTGGATCAAGTCTTTATGACCCCTTTCTAATAGCTAGACAGATATAAGTCCCTTAGTCGGCATTCTTTCTAATCATTTAAGAGTAAGTCCCCAGTCAGCATCCTACCTTTGTGTACATGATTGGATTAAGCCATCAAGGCCCCTTTCATACTACATAGGTGAGTTAGATTGGATTAAGTCTTTATGACCCTTTTCTAATAGCTAGAAAGATATAAGTCCCTTAGTCGGCCTTTTTTCTAATCATATAAGAGTAAGTCCTCAGTTAGTATTCTACTTTTGTGTACATGATTGGATGAAGCCATCAAGGCCCCCTTCATATTACACAGGCCAGTTAGATTGGATCAAGTTTTATGACCCCTTTCTAATAGCTAGAAAGATATAAGTCCCTCGTCGACATTCTTTCTAATCATCTAGAAGTAAGTCCCCAGTCGGCATCCTATCTTTGTGTACATGATTTGATCAAGCCATCAAGGCCCCTTTCATGTTACATGGGTGAGTTAGATTGGACCAAGTCTTTATGACCCCTTTCTAATAGCCAGAAAGATATATGTCCCTTAGTCGGTATTCTTTCTAATCATTTAGGAGTAAGTCCCAAGTCATCATCCTACCTTTGTGTACATGATTGGATTAAGCCATCAAGGCCTCTTTCATGTTACACAGGTGAGTTAGATTGGATTAAGTCTTTATGACCCCTTTCTAATAGCCAAAAAGATATAAGTCCCTAGTCGACATTCTTTCTAATCACCTAGGAGTAAATCCCCAGTCAGCATTTTACCTTTGTGTACATGATTGGATCAAGCCATCAAGGCCCCTTTCATGCTACACAGGTGAGTTAGATTGGATTAAGTCTTTATGACCCCTTTTTAATAGCCAAAAAGATATAAGTCCCCAGTCGTCATTCTTTCTAATCATCTAGGAGTAAGTCCCTAGTCGACATCCTACTTTTCTGTACATGATTAGATCAAGCCATCAAGGCTCCTTTCATGTTACACAAGCGAGTTAGATTGGATTAAGTCTTTATGACCCCTTTCTAATAGCCAGAAAGATATAAGTCCCCAATCAACATTCTTTCTAATCGTATAGAGTAAGTCCCTAGTTGGCATCCTATTTTGAGGATTGGATCATGTCTTTAAGGACCCCTTTCCTTTTTTTTAGCTAATTAAGATGGATCATGCCTTTAATGGCCCCATCTTATTAGCTAATCATATAGGAGTAAGTCCCCAATTGACATCCTATTTTGAGGATTGGATCATGTCTTTAAGAACCCCTTTCCTCTTTTCAGCTAATTAGGATGGATCATGCCCTTAACGCCCAACTTATTAGCTAATCTTATAGGAGTAAGTCCCAGTTGACATCCTATTTTGAGGAGTGGATCATGTCTTTAAGGACCCCTCTCTTCTTTTCAACTAATTAGGATGGATCATGCCCTTAACGACCCCATCTTATTAGCTAATCATATAGGAGTAAGTCCCTAGGTGGCATCCTATTTTGAGATTTGGATCATGTCTTTAAGGACCCCTTTCCTCTTTTCAATTAATTAGGATGGATCATGCCCTTAACAGTCCCATATTATTAGCTAATCATATAGGAGTAAGTCCCCAGATGACATCCTATTTTGAAGATTGGATTATGTCTTTAAGGACCCCTATCCTCTTTTCAGCTAATCTGGATGGATCATGCCCTTAACGGTCCCATCTTATTAGCTAATCAGAAAGAAGTAAGTCCCCAGTTGGCATTCTTTCTAATCACACAGGAGTAAGTCCCCTAGTTGGCTTCCTATTCAAAGAACTAAGAAATGGAATTAAGCCATTGAAGGTGCCATTTCTTTAGACTACTCAAATAAGATTAGGTCCATGTGACCCCTGTTTAGTAGTCAAAGTGCTGTGGATTAGGATCAAGCATTTCAAAACTCTTCTCCCCAGCATAGCTTTTGAGGATTGGATTATGTCTTTAAAGACCCCTCTCCTCTCTTCAGTTAACTAGGATGGATTATGCCCTTAACGACCACATCTTATTAGTTAATCACATGAATCACACTCCAAAGCCAAGATAGGTATACATATACCTATCTTTCACAATCAAAATCAAAATAAAATTCAAATAAAAAAAATCAAAATCATGAAATGGAACCCTAAGTTTATACTTGCATGTTGATCAATTTGGTCAACACCAATATGTGCAGTGTATTCTGGTTAGTTCACTACACATATTGGGGGTCCATTTATTAACCTCATTTTTGGATGAGGTTAATTTGGCTAATTAGGATATCTTAATCTCAAATAGGATTTTCGTTATGCATAGGACACCTCACCTAGTGTCCTAGAAAATCTTTTTGAGTTTATTCTAACCTATTTGATATAGGTGGAATCAATCCAAATTTTCAATTTAGATTAACTCAAATAAATCAAATTAAAACCAAATTAAAATCTAAACCCATTCCATTTGAATTAAGTTGATCATTTGAACTCATTTGAAATCATACCTAACCCATTTAAGCTAAATGAGTTGAAATGAAATTAAATTTAAAATCATTTCAAATTAAATAGTTTAATTAAATCATAGTGCAATTGATCATCAATTACATTATGGTTTAAAAAATAAACAAAACAAATTCAAAGGGTAAGATTAAATCCAAGTACTTTGCATCAAAGCATTTGGTTGAAATCAAATTCCCTAAGACAATTAAAATGGAACAATATCTAATCTCAAATCCATTTTGAGATTAATTTGTGCATGTCATACTTTAATCCAAACTAAGATGATAATGCCATATTGCATAAAAATAATAAAAGCAAAACAAAAGAAAATGGGAAAAAAGGAAGAGAAATGCTAAATCCCTTCTTCCCACCTCATTCACTCCATGAAAAAAGCCACCTCTTAAGAGATGGCTACCTTGTGAATGCAATGAAGGCAATAAAGGCCAAGGAAAACCTCCAAGAGTTTGCCTAAAGCATAGCCAACCAAGGGAATAAAAAAAAGATAAGAAGAAGAAGAGGAAGAGAAAGAAAAAAAGTTCTTTTCGGCCATGCATGGAAATCAAGCATAGGAGCTCCTTCCCTCTGAGGTGAATACTCCAATGTATTCACAAGGCCATAGGAGGTTGATCACACTCCTTGACCGACCTTGCCGCCGCCGCTGGCCGGACTTCACCTTTTAAATTCCTCCTTATAGAGTTTTGGCCAAAGGTGGAAATCAACCAAGGAAGCTCTAGACTTGGGCTGTGAACACTCCAATTTGTTCACAAGGGCAAGGAGAGTTGATCTCATACCTTGACCGACCTTGCTGCCGCCGGTGGCCGAAATTCAGCTTCCAAAAATTTTCAAATGGAGCCTTCAGCTAAGCATAGAAAATAGGGTAGGAGAGGCTATCACATCCCTATTTTCATTCCAAAATCATCGCCAAGGAGAGTGATGAAGTTCCAACCATGACCCGACCTCCTCGCCACCAGCACGCCAGCGAACAGACGAAGGCCGAACAACCACTTATGGTGAAATTCCAATGAGTGGATTTCATCCCCAATTGAAGGCACCTACAGGTTCACAAGGTCAAGGGAAGCTTGAACGAAATCCCACCGGAGCCTCTCGTCACCGATAAGCCAAAAAATGACCAACACCACGGCAAACTGTGCGTGCGTTGGTCTAGGGAACAATCTGTGGTGAGACAAGCCACCAAACTTCATGCACATGTTCGTTGGGTCAAGGCATGCTAACAGGATTGACCTCACCGCTGACGATCGTCGGAATCTAGGTATGCAATTTCTCCCTCCCCCTATGCATTCGATTTTGGAGCTTTATGAAGAAAGTTGGATTCTCAAATGGATCCAATCGTATGGATTGACCCTATTTCGATCCTTGATCATTTTAGGGATTGAAAAAGTGGCTTGATTCACAGGCGATCACCGACGATTAGCAAGAAATCATGGACGGTGTCTGTGATTCATCGGCGAGCCTCGATTTAATCCCGGCCGTCCAATCTTTTCTTAGGATCAGATGATGCTGATTTAGGCGGACAGATTGATTTCATCCTCTTAGGAACAGTGGGACTGCGGGATCAGTATGGACCATCCGATTTTTGATCGGACGATCCGTAAATGATCCCACTCTTTTAACAACACCGTGTGGGAACTGCTCACTTAAAACCATTATCATTAGTTATTTAACAATTTAATTAATTAAAGAAAATCACAAAAATTTCAATAAATCATATAAAATTAAATAAAAATTAGAAAATTACAAATAAAAGTTCTATGGATTCGTCTTGATGAAAGGAATCCATAGAAGTTAAAATCCCCAATTTTTATTAGGTAATTTCTCTTAATTTGGGTTTAATTGAAAAATATTAAACCCTAATTACCCTCAAATTAATAATCCAATTAATTTGAAACTTTAGGGAAATGAAATTAAGCATAAAACATACCTTAGGAAAATTTTTGGGGATTTATTTCTCTGAATTCAAGGGAAATTATAAATTCATGTGCTTAACCTTTAAATTAATTAAATTAATTACCCTTTAATGAAATAATTATAAATTTTAATCTAATAACCTTAAATCAACATAATAAATATTAATGAATATCAGAATACTAATTAAACTTAATCAGACCTATATGAACCTAATAGATCACTAATTAACTCAATTAGGTAATTAAAAAATTAAATAATTCAATTAAATAACATGAAATTAATTAAATCATAATAAATCAACTAGTTAACCAAAAATTATGAATAAAATCTCATCGGAAAGGTAATTCAGTGAAGAATAAGTGAAAAATAAAATCCTTTAATGAATCTTAATAAATTAGGCTTAATATAGGTTTTAATAAAATAATTAAAACCTTAATTACATCCTAATTACATTTCTAATCAAGATGAAACTTTAGAAACATAGAATTGGCATGTAACCCCACTTGTCATAATTATATCAAACCCAATTGGCCTATATATTTGGAATTCTTGATTTTCCAAATCTCTAGGTTAATATGAACTAAATAATAATTAAGAAGAATCATTAATTCATTGAATCAACAAATAAATTGAAGTAATCTGAAGTAAACATCATAAATACTTAGGATAATTCATCAAAACTTCTTAAGTCAAAGATTTTAATCAAATATCAAAATTTTAAGAAAATCAATACTTGATGAAATTCAAACATAATTAAACAACTTAAGTTAAGTTTAATGAAATCATTCATCCTTAATGAATCTAAAACCTAGATTAATTCATATTCATATTAATGAATCTAAAACCTAGATTAATTAAATCAGGTCAAATAATTAACTTAAGTGCTTAGGTTAATCATAATCCATGAACAAACTTAAGGTATTAATTCATATTAATGGACTTAAAACTTAAGCTTACAAATTCATAATTTAATAACTTAAGTTAAATTGAATAAAGTCAAACTCCTTAAATTAACATAAGCCAAATCAAATGAAATCCATATAACTTAATTTAAAATGAAATAAGTAAAACAAATTAAATCAAATAAAGTAATTTAAACAAATGAAATAGCATAAAACTAATCCAAACATAAATAAAATCAAAAGGATTAATCAGGATACTTAAGGATCTTAGTTAGACTTTTGGAAACTTCATTAGGACTTAGATGTTGAATGGAAAGAGCTCCATCCAAAAATGGAATCATTCCATTCTTCATTCTTGAAAATCTATACAACTTTAACCAAATAAAATGAACATAAAAATGGGAATTAAATCACTAAACTATTTGAATTGAAACCAACCAATGGTAAAAAATTAAACAAATTCAAACTTTAAATTTAAAATTGAACTTAAAGGCCTAGCAAAGACTTACCACATAAACCCCACTTCTACACACACTAGATTACTTAGGTCACGGATCCTAGATCTAGGTTAAATTGTTCTGTGATTTTCTTTTAATCTCCTGTGATATGTTGTAATATGTTTCACATGTCTTTGTGGTGTATTGCTTTAGACTGGATGTCTAGGCTTGTTTGTTCGTTAGACTGGATGTTAGGACATTCTTTCTAGTTTGATACTATTTTCTACAGGGGACTGTGTTAAAGGGATTGCTATAATAAATAAGTCATAAAATTACTGTTTGCTTACATAAGACAGGTGGGCTTGGCAAGCAACTAATGCTAAGCCCGTATGTTTATGAAATATAAACTATTTTGTGTGTGTGTGTATTTCCTAACATCTATTTTGTAGGGCTTAGTATTTCTTTTTTGACTTTTAAATGTAAATTTGAGCTTAGAATTAGGTTAGGATCTATGTGGTCTAGGATTAGCAGGAGTTGACTAACCAGGAGATGGTGCGATGGTCCCCTGTGGAGCCCGATGGATGTCCCTAAAGAAGGAGACTTTTCTAGAAAGAAAACCCATAGATCTGAACCTATAGTTCTAGGCCGGGTTGTATAAGGGTAGAAATCAGCTGGTCATTTTTCTTTCTTCCGGGGTGTACAGCAGTACCCGGCTTCATTGGCCTTTTTCTTATATAATTTAATTTGGCTTGATTTATTTTGGGTGCGCAATAGAAACATGATGCTTTTCTTAGGTTTCTTTCTATGCTATGTTTGTAATGTGATGTATGCTTGGACATAGGCTCATAGGATAAATTAAAATTTCTACTCAATTAAATTAATCAAAACATAAAAATAAACTCAACTCATAATTTTCATATAAAAGCTTAGGCCATTAAAGGAAGATAAAATATGTAGCAACCCTATAGCTGGATGTTTTAGCATCATGAATAAATCATATTTTTTCACTCTTGATTAATGAAGGACTTCCATCCTTGCCAGAGAACCTGGGCTTGACCTTTGAGAGCCTATGATGGAAGTACACTTTCTTCTATTCTGATTTGGCCCATAATCTTTTTCTAATTACATGCATTAGGCATAAATTGTATTCCTATGACCTGAAATGAATATTGAGTCAAAAATTATAAAAATTTGTAAAGTATGCATTAGTTAGGTACATCTTCATACCTTACATAATCTTAGGGATTAGGGAGTAAGTCTAGGTTCATAGATTTCATTCCTAAAATTGCAATAGCCCAGCCATCATGCATTCATATGACTTAGCCTCATTATTTTAAAATGTGCTTAGGTGGTATTTGCTGGCAGCCTTCTCTAGGAAGGTTGTAAGTCCAAAAGAGTCAGGGATAGGTTAGTTCCCTCAAGTGAGGAGAATGACTAATGATTCCCAAGGATAAAACTAGGTCGAGCATCTAACATGTGTCAGAAGCACCTGTAGATTAGGTTCTGAAGCATTCTTTTTAGGAATAAGTCTTTAACCCTAGGCATTTTTGTAGTCTTGTACTGCTAGAATATAAGCCCTAGATTTTTAAGAAAATGATAATTTAAAATCTAAACTTAAATCTCAAATTTGAAGCCCAATCTTAGGATAGATGAAATGTCTACAGGGCATCCCAGTATCAATAGACATTTTCTACTCTTTTCCATTTGACTCTTAAAAATAGCTCTCTACAATTTGGATCTCTCCTAATTGAATTTTTCAAAAATCAATCATTTGAATGCTACCTTAGTAGTCTTTAGGAATAACCACTTGTTTCTTTAATCAAGAGTACTCTTAGGAAGAGACCCTTCTTAAGATGTAATTAACTGTAGAGGCTTGCTTATATAGGGAACCATGATCCCAGGATAAAATAGATCTGTTATACTTTTTCATGTAGTTTAGGGGAAAATACTCTAGTACACAAAAGACCCATTAGCCATAGGAGTCTTTTATTGAAATGATTGATTCCATTACAAGAGAGCATGTTTATCTTTCGAGATAATATATTTATTCTCTAATGCCATATTTGGTCATCTAAATAAAATATTCCTAAACTCTATGTGGTGTCATGTCTTTTCTCTATTCCAGAGAAAAGAACCAACAATCATCAATTAGATTTTCAACTTCTTCTAAAAATAAGATTTGAGCTTTACATTGATTTTGTATATAACCTTTTTTATGACATTTAAAATATATTACTTCCCTAGTGTTCTTAGAGATCCCTTTAATTGAAGTTTTAGGCAAAGGGGCCAGGCCATTTGGATGGGCGGGTCTAATAATAAATCTATGGGATGAAATGGAAGGTCCTTGACTTTTAGTTTTAGAGAGGGAGGCAGATTTCTTTTGTTGTTCAACTAATAATGCATAATGAAATGCTTCCTCTAAAGATTATGGGTCAAATAATTCAACTTCATTTCTAATGTCAGTCCTAAGTCCAATAACAAATTTATTAGCTAATTGTTAATCATTATCAGCACAATCAGCTCTAGAAACTAGATCTTTAAAAGTATTCAAGTATTCAATTATAAGATAATTAACTTGTCTCAAAGTTAATAATTGACTATGTTACTTTTTATCATGATGCCTAAGATAGTACTTTGCTCTTAACATTTCTTTCATTTTTATCCAAGTGAGGTTTTTCCTTCCTAATCTTTGTTCTTTAGCTAAAGTATTTGCCTAATAAATTTTAGCATGCCCTATCAATTTCATTTTAGCAAAAGTAACCCTTTGGTAATCATCCATTTTATACCAATCAAAGAAGTCATTCATTTGAACTAATAAATCGAGAAATTTATTTGGGTCATGTATACCATCATAAGTTGGGGCTTCTACTTTAACTCTTCCAGATGGATCATTAGAGTTTTCTATAGTGTTAAAATAATTTTTCCCCTTCCACCATTTCTAGAAATTGATGGTCTTCTAAGTAGTTGATTTTCTCTATGGTTTGGATATGAATCTTCTTCATCTATCCCTAATGGCACAGTCTGAGCAGGTATTGGAGGAGTTGGTACTCTATTGTTTTGTAGATGAGCTATAAAGTTGCATTTGTTGTTTAAATTTTTGCATTTGATTCTTACTTTCCTCTAATATTTATTGTGTTTTTTAATTCATTATCTTGGATCCTAAGATCTAAGGCATCAACTAATCTAGTCAAATTTTCAACTTGATCTTGAGAGATAGATTTTGGTGCCATGAGATTTTTTTTAAAGAAAAAAAAAAAGATATATGAAAAGGGATCAATGAAATAAAATGAAATAAAATAAACAAGTATAATATAATTATGCAATCAAAGTGAAATTTTAGCCTAAGAAAACTTCTAGGTGAGGATGGGGGTACAAGGGCACTTAAATCCCAAACTCTCCTTAGACAGTTTAGGTCTTTTTGATGAAGTTCTATTTAGCTTCCAAAATCACTAGGTTTAACACACCTATTTTATTATGCATGCATTTTTTTTATTTTTTTAATGTAATGAAAAAAATGCTCAAATTTATCAAGCCTCTTTTTTTCTTAAGAAAGCAAGTTATCATAAGTTAATCAAAGAAACTTCTAAAATTAACTATAAATAATAACAAAGATAATAAAGCAAGTAATTAGATTTTGATTTGCAATAATGGCTTGGTTGTTTTTAGGGTGAAACACTATGTCACCAAGGTGGTCTCTTTATTTTTTTTCTTTTGTGTGTTGGTGTGTGTGCGTGTGTGTGTGTGGTGGGGGGGGGGGGATGGTAAGTTCACACAATTATAAAATAATTAAAATATATAATTGAGCTTACTAATTGAAATTTTATGCTATCACCATAAACTTGTAAGCGATATATATCTTTCTAGGCTACTAATATGTATAATATGTATTTAAACTATCATATAAAAGAAAATTAATTAATCTCACAAGTCCAACAAAAACTCACAAGTTTGAAGACAAGTCCACCACGTGAGATGCTCCCTTTGTTGAAGCAAACTTTTGACCAAATTTGCTCCTTCCAGGCATACCAAATTTGATAGAGGTGGACATTCTTTCTTTTGATGAGATTGAGAGAACATGAGTATTGGAAGTGAGGGAAGAAGATATGCTTGATAACTAGCGCTCCCACCAAGGATTGCCAAAGTTTGGCTACCAAGCTCTCAAACCACAAGAATAACTCAATAATTTGTAATTACCAAAAGATCCCCTTCATTCTAATATGAGGGGCTATTTATAGCCATTACAAGAATCTTTCAAAAGAAAAGAATTCAAATCATGGAGGGAAAGGTGGGTGGCCACATTAATTTGAAGCATTAAATTGCCTCATTATTTTATGTCATCCACCTATTTCACATGCTATTATTTTATATGGATTCAACCACCTCACATGTCATGCTTTAAATTTTTAAATACAAAATTTCAAACATAGAGTTTCTAGAAGGAAATTCAAAATTACATAAATAAAAAAGATGAAATCATAAAATGGGCCTTAGCAGGCTAATGGGCTAAGCCTTCTTCTTTCTTGAATTTTCTTGGGCTTTAGCTTGAGATCTTATAAATAGACCTTGAGCTCTAATTTTTGGATCCTCATAATATTCTACATCAATCTCCAATCTATACTGTATCTTTGGGCAAAGCTGTTTATTTTAGTGCTCTTGAATGCAGTATAATTATCGAATATAATTCATCGAGGCACCCCAAACCTGTATACGAAATAGTTTTTGAAAAATTGGAGCACATGATGAACTATCACCTCTATGAGTGGGATTGCCTCTGCCCACTTGGAAAAGTAGTCGGTGGCAGCTAGAATGAACTGGTGACCCTTGAAAGAAAGAGGATCGATCAGACCCACTATGTCGATACCCCAACACTCAAATGGCATGAGGCCAATGTAGGATGTAAAATGTTGGGTGGTTGATGTAGGACCACCCCGTGTACTTGACATTGGTGGCTTCTCCTAGCTACGTCCATGCAGTCTGTGATCATCGAAGGCTAGTAGTGTATCCTAGTCTCTTGATCATGGCTTTCATCTTTGGACCAGATTAATGCGCTCCACATAAACCTGAGTGTACCTCGGTCATGATCCTACAGGCTTCGTCTTTGTTTAGACAACATAACCACATATGATTGAAAGACCGCCGGTAGAAGGTGCCACCTACGAGAGCGTAGGAAAGGGCTCTCTGCTTCACCTGATGTGTTAGTGACTTCTCTTGAGGTAATTTTCCTATATTTAGATAATTCATGAATGGTTGCCTCCAATCTGACTCCTCGTCCTTTTTAGCAATGGCAACCTCCCCTTCAAGAGAGAATCTCTCAATGAGTTTAGCATTAACAAGGGATAAGACTTATCTATTTTGGACTCTTATCGAAATGGACTCATCTTCCGGACATGCCAACTCTTTGGCAAGCTTGGCTAATGCATCTACCGCGTTCTCTCTTCGAGGAATCTTGTAGATGGTAACCTATGGGATTTGGCTTATGATAATAATGGAGCTTAGGCTTTAGAACTTTGTAGGACCCAGCACTTTGGTTGATGACGAGCTGAGAATCCTTGAAGATGTTGATACTCTGGATGCATAGTATAATGACTAACTCCAGACCGGCAATCAGAGCCTCATATTCAGCCTCATTATTGGTAGATGGGTTGGACATATGATATGAGAATCTCATCACATCTCGATCCAGATAGGAGAACTATTCCTACCCTTGCCTTTCCTGAAAGAGTAAATTACGGTTCTTCTCCTTTTTGAAAGGAAGCCACACCATCAAAATACATCTCATAGTGGCGAATGCTAGTGTCCCCTAAGTTCATGATTTGTTCATCGGGGAGGTCATCACTAAGCAGGGAATCAGTAGGAAGTGGGTGTACCGCTAAGAAATTCACTAGTGCCTATCCTTTCACTGCACGGAGGGGTACGAATGTGACATCAAACTATGATAAAATCTTGGACCAACGTGCCAACCATCCAGATATCATCGCCATGTCAGGAGATACTGTAGTGGATTGATCCTAGAGATTAGATTCAACTTATGAGAAAGCATATAATGATGTAGTTTTTGGGATGAAAATATTAAAGTTAGGCAGTGCTTTTCAATAGGTGGGTAGTTTGCCTCAGAAGGAATTAAACGTTGACTAAGGTAGTAGAGAGCATTTTCTTTCCCTTCGTCGTTGGTTTGAGCCAACAAAGAACCAAGGGAGTCATCTAATGTAGCGGTGTAGAGGATCAACGGCTTGCCTGGGATAGGGGCTGCTAGAACTGACGGTGTCATCAGATAGTGCTTCATGTCTTCGAAGTATGCTTGCACTTATCATCCCACTTGAACTTGGCATCCTTTTTGATAAGTGCTAAGAATGGTTGGCATCTTCCTGATAGGTTGGATATGAAGCATCTTAGATATGCCAACCCTTGGAATGATCAGAGTTGAGTTAGACTTTTAGGAGGTGGCATTTCTAAGATAGCCTTGATCTTCTCTGGATCGATCTTTATTCCTCAATGTCGGACAATAAACCCAAGGAATTTTCCTAAAGCTACTTTGAGTGCACACTTTAGAGGATTTATTTTGAGGTTAAATTATCTTAACCATTCGAAAACTACTCTCAAGTCGAAGAGATGGTCTTCTTTTTCTTTATTTTTGACTACTAGATCATCAACATAGCATTCAACTTGATGATGAATGAGTTCATTGAAGACCTGAGTCATGGCCCACTGGTATGTAGCACCGGCATTTTTAAGGCTGAAAGGCATGACCTTATAATAATAGATTTTGATCAGGGTTCAAAAAGTAGTGTTTTTTTAATCCTCGAGGGCCATCTTGATTTGGTTGTAGCCAGATGACCCATCCATAAAGGAGAATACATCATGAGATGAGGCAATGTCCACCATTAATTCTAGTATAGGAAGTAGAAATTCATCCTTAGGACATGCCTTATTTAGATCCCTAAAAATGATGCATTTGCAAATTTGGCCATTCTTTTCTTAATTAAGATGACATTGACTAACCAGATAGGATATTTTTCTTCCCTGATAAAGTCAGCAGTGATCAGTTTTTTGATTTCAGAAGTGACCTACTGTTCAATGTTTAATCGTATGTGTCTACGAGCTTACTTGATATGATAAGCATTAAGTTTTTGCTAGTTTGTGGACTGCTATGTTAGGAGATAAACTGGGCATTTCTTCATAACTCCATGCGAACCAGTCCTTAAACTCAGCTAATAGACTAACTAAGTCATTGATTTCTTCTTCATTCAATAAGAAGCTGATGTATGTCGGACGTGGATTGTCTGTAGTTCCTAAGTTAATCTCTTTAAGTTCATCGATGGTTGATCTGATCTCTTCTTCAAACTCTGGTGACCCCTCTTTGACTTCAAGCTCATTTGGGTCATCTAAAGTTTCTAAACATACCTCCTCATAAGAGTTGGCGTGATTTGAGAAAACCTTATCAGACCCCAAATGAGTGGTGATGACTAGGCAATGGTTATCATCGATGACTAGACCCACTGTGCTGAATCCTAGTCCCAATCTTGATTGAGGATATCTGCTTTGATTGTCCTATAACCTTTCAAAGTAATCTAACTTGTATTTAAACCAAGTATGTGGGATTAATCCCTTCTTTGCTAAGTTAAGAACACAAGGTGAATACCAATCAAAAGGTAATTATATTAAATCTTTATATGAATCATACTCAAGTTCTACATCAACTTCTTGACTTAAGGATGATGCTCCAAACAAAAAATATCTTTGGCTAAACATCTGTGGATGACTTGAGGGCCTCCTTAACTATTAAACCTTCAACTTTCTAGGAAGAAAGTGATGTTAGTGCTAAGGTTCTCAACTACTATCTGACTGTTCTACGTAATAGTGATTCAGATACATTCATGCTTTGCTTGGAGGTCTAGTATTCATCACTGTTTAGATCGAATGTCACCTCCAAAGGGACCCGCTTAAGAGGGTTATCGATGCTATACAGACTCATCCTGAACGGATTCTAAGTCTATGTGGATAGCGGGGGTATTCATGTGAGTCAAAACATAGCTTCTATTGGGTGGCCAATGGGGAGGAGGTCTTCCACCTCTAGAACTATCTCTAGATCTATCTTTGCCTCTACCTGGTGGTGGTCGAGTCATCCACCCATGTGTTTGTATGGAGGAATGAACTGTGGGCAGAATCCAATATCTGGCTCTACTTCTTCCTTGGTGTCTGATTCTGGCTCACTTGCATTTTCATTTTCTTTTCTTTTTTTTTCTTTTTTCTTCCTTTTCTTTTGTTTCTTTTTATTTTGTTTTTGAAAATTCACCAAGTTTGTGAGAATAGACTTTTTGATTTGGAGGAAGATAGTAGGCTGCATCCTCATATATCACAACCTCTCTAAATGAAAATGACTTCAAGTCTCCTTTGACACAATACTTGATTCCACCTCTTTAGAATTTGATGCACTAAAGTAAAGAGGATGGAACTATGTTTTTCCCATGTATCCAAGGCCTATCGAGCAAAACAGTGAAAGATGTGTCTAAATTGATTATGTAGAACTTGGCTTCTATCTTCCAGTTATCTATCTCCAATGGCGACAATATAGAGCCTAAGCCCTCTCGCCTTGCTTATTGAATCCTCTCAACATCATTCAATCTCCTCAGAGTTCAGAGATGTCAATTCTCTAGTAGGTAAGTGTCTTTAAACTCATAATGTTCACTGATGCACCTGGTTCAACTAACACCCTAGCGAGTCTGAATCTGACCATGTCCACTATTATGTAGAGGGGACGATTGTGCTCTATTATCCCCAAAAGAAGGTCTTCATCAATGAATATAACTCCATGGGCTTCTCTTGAAAAACATGCCTCCTCTTCAATAATAGTTAACTGAGCTAAGCATATTTCTGGATCAAGAAGGGCTTTGATCAATGACTCCCTCATCTCTTTAGATAAGATAAGGGAATCATATATGCTTAATTTAGCTGGCAACTTTTTTAGATGAGCGAGGGCATTGTAGTCAACTTTGGGCTAGTCCTCCACAAGCATATCCATAGGTGGAGCATCCAGTGGAGGGGCTTCTTAATCACTAGAATCGATGACTTGTTTACCCTTATCTTGAGGTGCTATCATAGGAGGTAGAACTTTGCCACTGTGGAGGTTAACTTTAGTGACTTCACGTGATGGTTTAGTAGAAAGTTCTACCTGCTCATCAGGTTCACCTACAGCTTCTCCTATGGGATCATCAGAATCGGATGACTTCAAATCAATCTCAATGGATGAACTTGAATGATCCAGGAATGGAAAATCCATTTCTAAATCAGAAGAGGAATGATCAAAATTAGAGTTATTATTATTATTTTCTAGACTTGGAGAGTTTTTGAGAGGATTAAAATCTAGAGTATCAGAAGTGGATAAGATGTAAGTGAAAGCTTTCTTCATTGATTTCTTCTTAGGTTGAGGTACATGATAGAAATCTAATAAAGTAAGTAGTGTAAGTGATTTAGTGCTCTTGTATGCTGATACAATGCTCTTGCTGGTAGAAGAGGAGCTAGTGGAGGAAGAAGTAGTAGCTGCAATGGTGAACAGAGTGCTGGACTCAGATGGTGGTTACGCTACTGAGCTATCCCTAGAAAGTAAGGTGGACTACTACTGCTGTTGGGCTTCTACCTCCTTTAAGTTGTCCTTGGCAACTTGCAAACCTTCCTTGATGTTAGAGGTTTGAGCTACTTCATGCACCTGGAAGGGTAACTTTCTAATCTTAGAGATGATTTTCTTTGAGATTCGGGATAGGGAGATATCCCAACCTTCCTCTGTCTTAAGAAGATCACGTGTATCCCTAAGGATTATCCTAATAAAACTAGAGGGTTGTTCTAGTAGATATTCCTTAGGGATGACAATGGTACCCAACTTTTAGCTATGTTTATGTCAATCCTTAAAGGTAAAGCAATCTTCTAAGATAAGTCCTAGCATGCGGTGGTAGGAGCAATAGTTTGGATCGTGACTCTTGCCACTTTCTCTAGCCACCTAGGCTCTGGTAACTGGAAATCAGGCTTCTTTAAGAGATTCTTAAAGATTTTTCTAACTACCTCCCTCTTTAATAAATAAGATTTATTCAATTTATCGACAAGAGTAGGTAAATGATAGCTACTTGGTTATGGGTAGGTATCTCGCGATGATGCGATGAGGATACTCCGAGGAGGTGGCGATGAGTGGCCAGGGCAAGGTGATGATGACCGAGGTGGTGACAAAGGAGGTGGTTGAGGAGATTGCTGAGCTCAAGGCCTGTCTGACTAAACCCTAGCTGGTTGCTTCCTCATATCAATTATTGTGACTACCCCTGGCTTCTTCTCAAATGCCTTTTGCAGTCTGGGCTTGGCTGACTGGTCTTGGAAAGGTAACTGTTTGACCTCGCCTTGTAGACTAGCCACCTTGTTGATTAATTTTTCAAATGTCTTAATGGTAAACCCTTTAAGCATGAAGGCGATCGGGCCATGAATATTCTTGAGTTGAATTTCAATGGCATACTGTTCAAATAGCTGTGGTTCGCATTTCATACTTAAATTATGCCATCTAAGAATGTAATCAATAAGGGACTCATCGGGGTGTTGTTGATCTACAACGAATAGCCTATAGTTACCCTTTGGTGAGCTCTAGAAAATCTCTTAATAAAGAGCTGCTCCAACTCAGCAAATGTCTTCACTGAACCATTGGGTAGTTCAGTGTACCAATCAAATGTCATGCATGTTAAGCTACTAATGAAGAGGCGAAATAAGAGTTCATCGCTGACACCGTCATGCAACATCCAGCCCTGAAATGTGTCCGGGGTTCCTACTGGCATCAAAGATTTTGAAGGAAGGAAATACAAAACTCTTAGAATATTGGACAACATCAAATTCCTCAGGGTATGGTTTACTCTTTGGAATAGATGAGCGACCTTGGGCTTATGCCAACGCATTCTTCACCTATTGCTCCACTAACTGCTTGATATCCTTCTCTTGCATGGAGGTACTATCCACCACCTTCCTATGCAAGCTACCACTATCCTGATCTACTGGAGAAGTGCTCTTGGGCTAATCTATGACATGTGTTAACTCGGAATGATCTATCTCTATCAGTATATGCTGTGGTACTAAAGCCTGATTTTGAAGTGCATAGAGGGCTGCCAACAAGTCTTCCATCCTCTTCTCCATCTGATTAATCTAATCATCATTTTATTTAAGCTATTGATAGAGGTGTTGGGTTGAATGAATGATGTTGTCTTCCTCAACCAAAATACCTTTTTGACTATGCTGATCTCTATGGATGGAGCTCCTGGTATCGACCATGCAGACCCCGACCGAATCCTCAAGAAGGTCATCCTCATCGAGATCAAAGGCTACCCTCTCATTCTCTGAGTCGGCATGATCACTGCCTAAGAGTTCCCTCTTTTTGGCAAAGTACTATGCTTAAATGTCATCTAAGGAGCGGTCTAACTGTGCTGGTATAAACACACACTGCTAACTAGTAGAGAGATTGTGCTCACTGATAGAGATACATATAACACTACCTGCCACTAGAGTGCTAGCTTTGGGAGAGTCATGCTCACTAGAAGAGATATGCTCATGATTGCTCATTAGTAGAGTGGTGTCCCTTCGGGAGATCTACTACCATGGGAACTATAAAATTATCCCCTTCCCCCTTTGTAACTGCCGCTGCCACTGACTCTTATGGTGGTGGTGGTGGTGGTGCGACTACGACGCTGCAGGGTCGCACTCCTACCGAACCACAGCTGAGGTAGAGGGTCGAGCAGGGAGCTCGATCTCTCCTCAATAAGTGGGATGGAGGGAGCGAGATCCCTGGGCCATAACTGGATCACTAAAGGGGAAGGTCTCTCCATGGATGGGGGCTTCTGAATCTTGGCGGGAGTGGTGGATGTTGTGAGCTGTATGGGTGATGGTGGACGATGAGGGGAATGGTGTGAAGGCAACACCGACTGTCCCTTAACAGGAGATCTGTACCTAAGGCAGGTAGCACTGGTAAGAATAATCTTATCTGAATGATCGGCCCTAACGGGGGAACAATCAAAAAAATCCATCAGAGTGAAGGCTATCGACTGTCTGGCATACCTCTATCACTCTCTCTTGTCTGCCTAAACAGATGCTCAAGCCTCCATGACTCTCTCCTCATGGATCTGACCCCTAACACTGCTAGGGATCTAGAATTACAAATCAAATAAGGTATCGGACTCCGAGCATCCATATGCTCTGCCAACTTTGCGCAGGATATTACTAAGCCTGATATAGGGCCTCCTGTGCTCCCTATCCGGTGTCTCATTATATGCTGATGGTGGAGGAGAAGTAGCAATCCTTTGGTAATCTTCCTCTCCGTCTGAGGTCGAGAGGGGGTGAAACTTATTGCTGGTCAGAAGTGGAGAGACCTCTCGGGGAGAACCCTCCTCGGCTATATGGAATATAGCCTCAAGCTCTCTGGCTGTTCGCTCGTGCTCTTGCTTAATCTTTCAATTTTTATTATGGCACTGAGTACGAGTGAACAAGGTGGAGCGAGAACTAGTACCTACCTCAAAAGTGGGCGAGACTATATTAGAGGCTAAGATAGCCTTCCCCCTTGGGGTGACCAACAAGGAGGTAGAAGCTCTCGTTGGAGTAATGGTAGGGACAGTTGGATGGGCAGGTGCTAAACTATCTCAGAACGGGGAGTGAGAACCACCACGGCCTTCCTCTTCAATGAAGGGTACTCAGAATCTGAGGGTATGTCAATATGAATGACTGGCTTTTGCCAAACCACCTCATCCCTTCTGACAATAGTGAGGGTTGCCCCCTCACAAGTAACTCGTGCTCCCAGGAATCCCCAACCGAAGAAAATCAAGTGGGTGGAGTCAGTCTTGGGAGGCTGGCCCAATCCAAGGCCAAATCCATCATGAAGGGGAAAGTAAAAACAAACTTCTATGAAGCCATGTATACTAACTATAAAGACTACACTGATTGATTTGAGTTGTATCTCTACATGCGTTGAACTTGTAACTTGAGTCAGGTTTCTACTTTAATATTTGTCCCAAGAGAATTGTAAGAATTTAGAGTCCTGAACCTACATTCAACAATTCAAATATGTTAAGTGGGTTCTGTGGAGAGATTGTGATATTATGGAGAGTCTTTGCCATCTGATTTTGACTTAGAACCCATACTCAACTGATTTAGGTAGGTTGGGTGGGGTTCTAAAATTTTGAGGAGAGATTTTTGGAGATATTTGTATTTTGTGTATCTTGTTTAGAAATATTGATGATTTGAAAGAACCTCTACTTAGCAAATTTGAGTATGCAAGGAAGAGGTTGTGATTTCGTGTTTAAAAATTTTTGTAGAATGTCTTTGCTTGTGATACGTGAAATGTTGATCTGAAAATGGGGCTTCTTGCTTGACAAATATTATATGCCAAGTAGAAGCCATATGTGTTTGATTTATGTTTGAAAATGGGACTTTCATTTAATAAATTTGGTATGTTAAATGGAAGCCAAATGTGATTGATGTATATTTGCTTTTCTTTGAAAATGGTACTCTCACTTAACAAATTTGGTATGTTAAGTAAAAGCCCAAGTGTGATTGATTTATGTTTATAAAATGGGACTCCCACTTAACAAATTTGATATGTTAGGTCCAAATGTGGTATGATTTGTGTTATATTTTTCTTTGAAATGAGACTCTCACTTAACAAATTTGGTATGTTAAGTGAAATTCCAAATGTGATTGATATATGTTTTGAAATGGGACTCCCACTTAACAAATTTGATATGTTAAGTGGAGGTCCAAATGTGATATGATTTGTGTTTTGCTTTTCTTTGAAAATGAGAATATCACTTAACAAATTTGGTATGTTAAGTGAAAGTCCAAATGTGATTGATATATGTTTTGAAAAGGGAACTCTCACTTAACGAATTTGATGGGTTAAGTGGAATCAAATGATATGAAAATAGACTCTCACTTAGCAAGTTTCAAAAAAAGTTAAATTCATGAGATTTCACTTAACAATTTTAATATGTTAAGTGGGAACCAAATGCATATGAAAGTGAGATTCTCACTTAACAACTTTGATATGTTAAGTGTATTAAAATATGACATGAAAATAAGATTCTTACTTAACAACCTTGACATGTTCAGTCAGAATAAAATGTATATGAAATTGAGATTCTCACTTAACAACCTTGACATGTTAAGTGGGAATCAAATGTATTTGATGTGCTCTCTTTTCTTTTTCGAAAGAGAGGGGAATTCTTCATTTTACAAATGTGGTAAGTCAAATAAGATTCCAAAATAGAGGTGAAATTCATTTAATAAATCTTAAGTATGTTAAATAGATTTCAATGATATGTTTTGATGCCATGTATGTGTTTTTATGATTTTGAAAAGAGAGAGACTTCCACTCTAGCATATGTGAAATATGTTGAGTGGAGTTTCAATTTATGCTATGATTTGAAAATAGAATCTTTATTCAACAAATTTGAGTATGTTGAACGAAGGTGGATATTTTCAAAAATGGTGCTTTTGGAAAGTGCCATTTTGTGAAAGAATTTATTTTCTTAAATTTAATGATGAACCTTATCTTGCCAAGCAAGTGGTAAGGATGTTCTAGATTTTTCTTATCTCTTCCTTCATTGATAAATTTTATTTTTTACCTATTGGGGAGCCAAATAGGGGTTCTAAGACCTACACGGAGTGAGGTCCTAAAACTTAAAGGATGTTGACTAACTTTGCTTAAGAATGAAATAAGCTAAGTGCCAACAGAAGGAAAGATAGTCTCAAACTCACATAAAATGCAAGTCCACTATCAATGCTTGAAAACAATAATCGTCTACTAAAGATGGAGAGAAGAACCATCCCCAGTAGAGTTGATTTAGATTTAATTTGATTTAAAGATAATTTGACCCTTTAGGTCAATTTGGGTTAAGTTGGTCAATTAGGTTCAATTGGTCAAATTGGGCTCTGTGGTGTTTATTTTCAAATTCATTTGTGTGTGTATATGTGAGGACACCACGCAGATCTGAGGATGTGCTTATTGAGGTGATCATGTATGACATCAAGCAATAGTATACTATCTCAAAAGATAGAAATCACTACCTTATGATGGACCTAATCACCTAATAAGGACTCTTAAGCAATGATGGGTCTTCGAACATCTAGAGGTTTTTTCCCCTACTTTACATGGAAAAGTGAAGGAGGATTTATTTAAACTAGGTTCTAAAGTTCCCTATACGGGCAAGCCCACATAGTTAATTACATCTTAAGGAAAGTGAATCCCTTAAGAATACTCTCAATTAAAGTAGGCGATTATTGTCTCCAAAGAATTCAAAGATATGACTATCAATAAATTGGCTGTATTTTAAAAAATCAAGTGGGATGGATAAAAAGGAGAGAGTTATTATCAACGCCAAAGGACATAAATAGGGAGTGCTCATGATACTAAGAAGCCTAGTGAGCACTCCAATCTATCCTATGATTGGGCATTATATATTTGAAATTGAGGAGATTTATATGTTTGAGTTGAACTTTTATTAGAAATCTAAGGCTTACAATTCCATAATACAAGATTATGGAAATGCCTAAGAGATGAGGATTTATGCTTGTAGCCCGCAAAGGGAAACAACAACCTCAGATCCTAAATCTAGGAGCTTTGGCAAGCACCAAAGCATGAACTAAATCTAAGAAAAAAGTGGGTATATGGTTTACCTCCTTAAGAGAGAGTAAATCACCCGACTGCTGAACTAATAATCACCTGGAGTCACAACCAGCTAACTTGTCTTACTCTTTAAATCCATTTAGGCAAGTCATATGCTTTTGCAAGATGGCTAGGTTGTTATTATTTAGAAAAGGAACTAAGTCCTTAAACTCACTCCCTAAGAGACTAGAGCATGAGGGGTATGGATAATGACTTAAATCTAATACAAGTTTTTTTTATCGAATTTCATTTAATTTAGGACTCTTTATTCTGACACAGACTATGGGATTTTGTATGGCTAAATGCATGCGAAATTAATTACGGGCCAAATCAAAAGGGAAAGAGGTGTTCTTCCATCATAGGCTCTTAAAGGTTAAGCCCATTCTAACTGGCAATGATGGAATCGCTCTCTTAACAAGAGTGAAACAAGATGGTTATGCATGATATTAAACATACAACATCCAGCTAAGGGGTTGCTAAATATTTTATTATCTTGATTTAATACCTAGACTTTTATGTGAGATTATGAGTTATTTTAAAACTTTAGTTATGAGTTGTTAATGGGATATAACATTAACTTGAGTTATGCTTTGGGGCTAAGCATCCTGCACAGCAAAAGCATTTATATTTTTATTATGAGATCCCCTACAGAAAATATGATTAGGCTAATATCGGCCTAACATCCAGGTTACGCACATACACCCTAACATCCAGTCTAAAATAATGCATCATAACATAAACTTACATCAAACCATACATCGCCCTAACATAAAGCTAGAAATGGTGACTTATGTTGACCTCATTTTTGAATGAGGTTAATATTAACTTAAAATTAGTAATTATGAGGTTCTAATTTCAATTAGAAACTTCCTAATTCAGTACTTAGGATATTACACTTAGTGTTCTAGGGAATCAACTTAAATTTTTAATTTGGATTAACTCAAATCAAATCCAATTAATTCAAATTGAAATTTAATTGAAACAAAATTCAAAATAAAATAATTAAACTATACATCAATTAATATTAACTAAAAAGGTTTAAAATCAAAATTAAATTAAATTTTAAACTCCCTTGAATTGATTTTGAAATGGATTAAGTTTGAAGCAAATACATATGATTTGGACTCAAGCTCTAATCTAAATCAAATGTATTCATCCATTAATTATAAAAAAATGAACTAAAGAAAAATAAAATAAAATGAAATGAAAATAAAAAAGGAAGAAAGGAAATCTAAATTCCCATTTTCCCACCTCTTCCCATGCAAAAACTGTGGCGCCTCTTAAGAGGATGGCTGACTTCGAGTGAAAGCAGGCCATTAAAGAAGCAATTAAGGGAATCAGGGTGGAAGCCAAGAAGAAGTAGTCTTCTCCAAGGTGGAAGCAAGAGAGGAAGAAGAGAATGAAAAGGAGAAGAAGAGAAGGGAAGGGTCGGCCATGAGTGAAACAAAGCAAGGAGCTTTCCTCCCTTGTAAGGGAATATCCCTACACGTTCACAAGGCAAAGGGGAGTTGATCCCACCCCTTAGCCGGCCGTGACATCACCGATGGCTGGAGTTCAACCACCAAATTCCCTCCACATAGAGCTCTCAGCTTCATATGGGAAGTGGGGAGGGAAAGCCTATTCCCTCCCCATTTTTATTTCAAAAGCCTCGCCAAGGCTAGGGAAGATATCTCTGGCCATGACCCGACCCCCTCACCATCGGCACGCAAGTGAACGGACGAAGGCTAAATGCCCTCCAATAGTGAAATCCAAGATAGGGGGTTTCACCCCAAATTGATGCTACCAACACGTTCTAGAGCTCAGCCAAAATGAAATTCCACCCGACCTCTTCACCGCCTGCAAGCTAGAAAATGACCAATGCCACATCAAATCGAGCGTGTGTTGGTCTAGGGAGTAATCCACGAGGAGCCATGCCACCAAACTTTGTGCACATGTTCGTTTGGTCGAGGAAAAGCTAATGGAGCCAGTCTCATCACCGGCGATCGCCAGAATCTGGGTACGCATCTTCCTCCTTCCTTTAGGTAATCAATTTTGGAGCTTTATGAAGAAAAAATCCCCAATTGGATCTATCCATATGGATGGGTCATAAATCGATCCCTGATTATTTTGGGATCGAAATCATGGCTTGATTCGCCAGCTATCATAAAGATTAGGGAGAAATTATGGGCGGTGTTCATTTCTCACCAACAAGCTTCAAGATTTAATCCTAACTGTCTGATCCTTCTTTTAGGATCAGACGACTCTGATCTAGGTGAACCGTTTGATTAAATCTCTTAAGGAACCACAAGAGCAATCTAGACCGTCCGATCTTTGATCAGACGACCTATAATGGATCCTGCACAGAACGCTTTTGACGCGGTGCCACGTGGATCCAGCATGGCCCAATCCATGCACGCCATGTGACAAAAGGTGCCACATAAGTGCGTGACATGCAGCCCGCCATCCCGCGGGACCCTCACTTAAAAATCATTAAATAATGATTTTAAATTAATTAAAATTCACTGAAACTCCAAAAATTCATAGAAAAATAAATAAATATCATAAAAATGCAAATAAAGACACTATGGATTCGTCTTAATGAGAGAAATCAATAAAGATTAAAATATCCAATTTTTATTGGGTATTTTTCCTTAATTTATGTTTAATTAAAAAATATTAAACTTTAATTACTTTCAAACCACTAATCCAATTAATATGAAACTTTGGGGAAATGAAATTAACTTAAAACACACCCTCTAAAATTTTTTGATGATTCAATTCACTGTAATTTATGAAAAATGAAATTTTTAATCCAAAACCCCTAATTTAATTAAATAAACTATAATTAATGAAATTAACTTATGGAAACGATCTAAACAACCTTAAATCAACTTAATAAACCTCAGTGAACATTAAAACATCACTAAAACTCAATTAAACTCAACAATCCTTAAATTGACCTAATTAACCAATTAAATGAATTAAATAAGTCAAATAATTAATTAAAATCAACCAATAATCCAAAAATTATAACTGAACCCTCATTGGAAACATATTTCAGTAAGGAATCCATGAAAAATAAAATCCTTAACTGAATTTTATTAAATTAGGCTTAATTTAGGTTTTTATAAAATAGTTAAAACCCTAATTACTCCCTAATTACAAATCTAATCAAGATGAAAGTTTGGACATTTGTAATTGGCATATAACCCCACTTGCCAGAAAATTGTCAAACCCAATTGACTCTAGATTAGGAGTTGTTGAATTTCTAAATCCCTAGATCAATATTAATCAAATAATGGATTAAGGAAATCCCTTAATTCATTAAATCATTTGATAACTTAAACTAATCCTAATCAAACATCAGAAGTCTCTTTTGGAATGTTTATTAACAGTCCTAAGTCAAAGAACTTAAATAATTACATATTTAAGGAATAATGAGAATTAATAATCCATATAAAGACAAATAAAATAAAAGGAATTAAACAAATGCTTAATGAACCCTAACACTTGCAATTAATCTAATCTAAGAATAAATATAAAACCTTAACCTAAGCATATTAGGTTAACATAAACTGAACTAAATCAACTTAATAACTTAATCTAAAAGGATAACATAAAATTTTAACATAAATTAAGTTTAACAAATCAAATTAATTCAAATAAAACTAAATAACATGATTCAAATTAACATAATATTATGTAAGAACCAAACCAAATCGGCATTATCTTAGGACTTGAAATTTATAAACATAGGATTAATATTTAAGAAAAATTAATTTAAAAACAACTTAAGCTTACTAAATCAAATGAAAATTTAATCAAACCTTAAGACAAATCAACTCATAATCAAACTAATTAAATCAAACATAAGCATAAAGAATAAAATAATTCAACTTAAATGAAATAAAGAAATATGAACAAGTAAACATATAACTTAAACTAAATTAAATGAAAACAACATAAATATTGAATAAACACAAATGAAAGAATATAATCACATACAAAAGAACTAATGAACTTAATACATGAGTTCATAATTAAACAATTTGAATTAAGATAAATCAATGAAACATAAACTTTAACTTAAACATTTTCAAGTAAGCATAAATCAAATCAAATGAAATTAACATAACCAAACTTAATACATAAGTCAAACAAAAAGAAATGAATCAACCTAAATGAAATGAAACCAACATAAATCAAATTGAACTAATCAAAGTAAAATTGAATCAACCTACAGAAGTGAAATAAAATAAGTTATACTAAATCCTTAATCAAACATTAAGTTAACAAAATATAACTAAAATAAATGAGATAAAATATCATTAAAGAAAGAAAATTCTTAAATACCTTAAGTTAAAAAACTTAAAGGTTGATGAAACATTAAGAATAATTCAACTTTAACTTTGTAAACTCATTGGAAACAAATCAATTAAAATAAAACAAAGTCAACATAAACTTAAACTGAAATAAATCAAATCAAATGAAATAAATTGAATCATATCAAAAGAATAAACTAATGAATTAAATCAAATCTAAATTTCAAAGAAAAGAAATATCAAAACCAATCCAAACATAAATAACATCAAAAGGATTAATTACGATACTTAAGGATCATAGTTAGACTTTTTGGAAACTTCATTAGGATTTAGGATGTGGAATAAAGTGAGTTTCACCTAAAAATGAAATTCATTCTATTTCTCATTCTTGAAAACTTAAACATTACTTTAACCAAATAAAATGGAATAAAAATGGGAATTAACTCACTAAACCATTTGAATTGATACCACCCAAAGATAGAAATTAAACAAATTCAAACTTCAAATTAAAACTTGAACTTAAAGGAGCCTAGTAAAGCCTTGCCACACAAACCCTTCTTTTGCACACACGAGATCATTTAGGTCATAGACTCTAGATCTAGGTCAGATCATTTTGTGATTTTCTTTAATTTTCTGTGATATGTTATGTTGTGCTTCACATATCTGTGTGGTGTATTGCTTCAGACTTGATGCCTAGGCTTGTTTGTTTGTTAGATTGGATGGTAGGTGATCTTTCTAGATTTAACACTATTTTCTACAAGGGACTATGTTAAAGGGATCGCTGTCATAAATCAAAATTATAAAATTATCATTTGCTTGTAGGTGCTAAAAATCTCTTACCATAGTCCATAGGACAGGTGGGATTGGCAAGCAACTAATGCTGAGCCCGTACATTTGAAAATATAACTATTTTGTACTATTTGTATTTCCTAACATATATTTTGTAGGGCTTAGGATTTCTTTTTGAATTTTAAAATATAATTTGAGCTTAGAATTAGGTTAGAATCTATGGGGCCTAGGATTAGCATGAGCTGACCCTACTAAGAGATGGTGTAGTGGTCCCATGTGGAGCCCGATGGATGTCCTTGAAGAAGGAGACTTTCTTAGAAAGAAGACCCATATATCTAAACTTGTAGTTCTAGGCGGGTTGTATAAGGGTAGAACTCGACCGCCCATTTTTCTTTCTTCTGAGTGATACCTGACCACATTGGCCTATTTTTATTAATTTAATTTGGCTTGATTTATTTTGGGTGCGCAACAGAAACAACATGCTTTTTTAGGTCTCTTTATGTGATTGTGTTTTGTTCTTTGATGAATGCCTGGACGTAGGCTCATAAGATAAACTAAATTTTTGCCCAACTAAATCAATCGAAACATAAAAATAAATATAACTCATAATCTCATATAAAATTCTAGGCATTAAATCAAGATAATAAAATATTTAGCAACCCCTTAGCTAGATGTTGTATATTTAATATCATGTATAATCATCTTATTTCACTCTTATTAAGGGAGGGCTTCCATCTTTTTCAAAGAGAATGGACTTAACCTTTGAGAGCCTATGATGGAAGAATGCATCTTTCCCTTTTGATTTGGCCCATACCCATTTCTAATTGCATGGCATTAGGCATAAAATGCATACCTATGGCCTAAAATGAATCTTGAGTCAAAATTTATTAAAATTTGAAAATGTGCATTAATTAGATGCATCTTCATACCCTACATGATCTTAAGGATTAGGGAGTGAGTCTAGGTTTATAGATTTCTTTCCTAAAAATGCAAAAGCCCAACCATCTTGCATTCATAAGACTTAGCATCATGAATTTAAAATGTGCTTAAGTGGTGTTAGCTAGCAGTCTTCTCCATGCAGGTTGTAAGTCTAGAAGAGTCAAGGATAGGCTAGTTCCCTCAAATGAGGAGAATGACCAATGATTCCCAAGGATAGAACTAGGTTGAGCATCTAACATGTGTCAGAAGCACCTGTAGACTAGGTTTTGAAGCATTATTTTCAAGAATAAGTCTTCAATCCTAGACGTTGTTGCAGTCTTGTGCTGCTAGAATCTAAGTCCCAGATTTCTAAAAAAATGACAACTTGAAGTTTAGAATTAAATCCCAAATTTGAAGCCTAATCATAGGATAGTTGAAATGCCTACTAGGCATGCTAGTATCAATTGATATTTTTTACTTTTTCTCATTTGACTCTTGAAAATATCTCTCTCCAATTTAGACCTCTCCCAATTGAATTTCCAAAAATCAATCCTTTGAAAGCTACCTTAACAGTCTTTGGAAATAACCACTTATTTCTTTAATCGAGAGTGTTCTTAGGAAGAGACCCTTCCTAAGATGTAATTAACTATAAAGGCTTGCCTTTATAGGGAACCATGATCCCAGATTAAACTAAACCTTGTTCTACTTTTTCATGTAATTCAGGGGAAATACACTGGTACATGAAAGACCCATTAGCCTTACGAGTCTTTTATTGAAATGATCAAATCCATTACAGGAGAGCATGTTTATCTTTCAAAATAATATGTTTATTCCTTAATGTCATATTTGGTCATCTAAATAAAATATTTCTAAACTCTATGTGGTGTCATTTCTTTTTTCTATTTGAGAGGGCACCAACAACTTAGTCTAATATGTGTGGATTAAAGCTTGTGTGATATGTCCTAACTAGGCTTTAGAGTTGTAATTTGCTAAGTGTGAGTGGTTTAATTTATAAAGGGTTGATTTCTCTTTAAATGATTTGATTGATTTGAAGATTTTACTTAGTATTTTTTTTTATTTCATATAACACACTTAACAACTAAGTGTTATAAAGAGAAGAAAGGGAGGGAATCTTTCTTTCATACCTACCTTAAATCACTTCTAAAGCAAATTGATTAATCAATTTTCTTTAGTGAATGACTTATTATATATTTTAATCAATCCTAAGTTTAGATTCACTCTAAATGACCTTATTTGATAAGAAAGACATCTTAATATTAATTAGAATGGATTACTATAACATGACACATATTAATTCATTTCTTTACATCATGTATATCATGCATATGAGCAAATCCTAAGCATATCTATACTTGCAATTTATATTTTTAGCATACTTGAATGATGAATGCAAAGAAGTGTGTTTGGAACTTAAATATTTCAGTTGATTGAATTATGAATGCATGCTTTTTTTAATAGAAAAGAGGGTTTTTTTTATCCATTAGGTAGATACACATTCATATGAATAAAAGTTTTAAGTGAGTAAATTGCCATTGCTCTGCACTAGGGGTGTAAGGTACAATACCTACTTAGGGCTACTTAAAGCCTCGTAGCCCCGGGGTGTCCAAACTAATATATCACTTTTCTTAGATACATATAGATGTATAGCAACTACAATGATAGAAAAAACTCACGCAAAAATTATATTTTATTTATATGACTTATGACTCTTATTCATTGGCCACATCACACATACACATGTATAAGAGTTTTAAGTGAGTCTGACACCCATTGTTACGCCTAGAGGCGTAACAAGACCCAGGCTACTTAAAACCTCGTAGCCCCGGGGTGTCCACACTAATATACCACTTTTCTCAGATATAGATGAATGTATAAAAAGAACCACTAGAAGAAGAAGTCATGCAAGAAGTCATATTTGATTTGATTATATGATTTATATATGTAATATGAAATTCTTCCTGAGTCTTAGCATGAAAATGCATAAGAATCGATTTTGACAAATGTTGTGTTCTTTTCAAATGAACTATACATTTGTAATTCCTATGTGAATCCATGTAAACATAAGGAAAGAGAGCTTCACATTGCATATCCTATATCATCAACACATGCAAACTTATAGATATTTGTTATTAACATCACTCAATTTATTATAATTGATTTATCAACTTTTTAAAATAACTTTTGATTTAATAGTGATAATAGCCACACCTATTTTTAATTTAAATCAACACATATAATTTGACATAAAAAAACCAATTTATTTAGTTAATTTTAAAAGAAATGATGCATGATTATATATGGATGATTTAAGCCCATAATCTCATTCATTCCAATTAATTCTTAAGGGCAATCATACTAAATAAAGTCACTTAAAATAAACCAAAGGTCTTTAATAAGATTTATTAATTTTGAATTTAATTTGATTTAGGGAATGAAAGAGATTTGTTGGTCCTAATCCCATTCCACTGTGTGTGAGTTAATTTGATTTAATGAAGAAGTGATTAGGTTAATTTTAAGATTTAATTAGGTTAGAGTATGAATTAAGCCAATTAATTAATCCTTATCTACATCACCTTAAGTTAATTAACTAATCAATAATGAGCCAATATGATATGCAACCACATAGAAAATAAATTTGTAATACTCCTAAGAAATAAAAGGGGCCTAATGTAATTAGCACATGATTAATAGTTAATTAAGCTTAAGAGATCTCACTTAATAATTTTTATGGTTTTCTCACACATGTGAGCTAACCATAATTTTATTATCTCACCCTTTGGATTATTAAACACCCAAAGAGCTACCCAAGATTAAATTAGAAAAATATATTCAATTAAATTAATTAAGTTCATTAATTAACTAATTAAATCTTAATTAACCTTAATCAATCAAAATGAGATGGGCTTAAAGAATGAGACAAAGAAGGGAACCTAAGTCTCAATCCCTAAATCCTTTCAATTAGTTTATTAAAGTTTAGGTATGATTTGGATTTTGATTAAACTTGTTTATTAATTAATTAAGGTGTGTTAATTAATTAATTACTTAAGAGGGATTAGAGAAGACTTAAAGAAAATATTGGAAGAGGGAGTCCCAATCCATTTCTCTAGACTTCATCATCATTAACATTGGTTAATAAGCTTAATTGATTGATTAATTTACTATTCATTTGCTTAATTATCACTAATTATATTAAGAAAGTGATTAAGGCTTAATCTATTGATTTACCCTAATTAAGCAACCAATAAAATCCCAGAAAAATAGGGGAGGCAAAGGTCATCCCCCAAAATATGCACAGAAAGTTTGAGATTAATTGGATAGTTAATTAGAGAATAATTATGCTAATTATATTTTTAATTAAACTTTAATTAAGCCAAATCCACTATTTAAAATCAATTAATAATAATTTTCTTGGATTTTACTTTGAAATATCTTTAAAATGAGCCTAAGTTTGTATTCTTTTTAGATTTTTCTAGAATTAGTAATGAATTTAATAAGTTTTAAGATTAAAAACCAATTTATTAGCCCTAATTAGAGCCTTAATCCCTTCGGGTCACATGACAGCTGATGCAACGTGTTTTCCATGTGGCACAAATGGATTCACTATTTAAGTTATCACATCCAAGTGATGACTTAGATGGCGGCACACGCGGTAACTTCGTGGATCTTTTGATCTAAGATTGGATGGTCACAATTAATCCCACAATTTTGAGGGATTAATCAGAAGCTCTAAGCGTGATTAGATCAGGACAATTCATCCCAATCATGCGGGATGGATGGTCCATGATCTATCTCCTCTCGAGCGTCAAATAATGGCTACCGTCCATCGATCGCTGCTCGATTCGAGCTTGGATAGAGATGAAAATGATCTCACACCTTCAAGGAAGCACAACAATAAGATCTAATGGAGGAAATTGAGTGACATAAAAATTTCTTTCACAAAAGACCAACCTACTTTCATTCAAGGATCAGCTTCAATAGCATACCTCACCGGAGCTTATGACCGACGATTCCAATGATTGAGGAAGCATCGTTTGATAGAAATGAAGCTCTGTTGAGCAGCACGAGCTTTGATTTGGTGTAGTTTGCTCGAAAGACCAATCCACTAGGCGTAGGTGCTTGGGCTTGATTGAACTCAACCCTCCAGCCGTCGGGATGTTTGTAAAGGATTTATTCTTGGTCATTTAGCTCCAAGGAAGGTGTGTGCAAAGTTAATTGCACTTTGGTGGATATTTGAGAAAATGGGAATCGAAGGTGGCCTCCCCAATTTCAGTTTTGCGTAAAACCTAGAATGAGAATTTTGGGGAGCTGGAAGCTCTCTCGTGCTGTGGGGTTGAGTGTAAGTTTTTTTGTTTGAGTGAGAATGAGGGGGTATAGCCCCTCATTCCTTGGATCAGATGGTCACGACTTATTTGGTTTCTCCTTGATCAATTTGCCACATCAGAGGTTAATGGAGGACCTTGGGTGCATGATGTGGCTCGGTTTGGTTGGGTGAGGGTGTAGAGCTGGCTGCCAAGGGAGGAAGTGCTTGTCCTTGGTGGTTTGAAAAGCTCCAATGGAGACAGGGAGCTGATTTCACCTCCCCATGGATCATGGCTGACCCAACCACCTTTTGGTTAGGTCAGCCATGGTCTTAAGTGCCCATGTGGACCTATGATTGGGTGCCAAGTGGCTAGGGGGAGAAAATGACTCAATGAGCATGTGTCTTATCTCATGGGATGCCCTAAACCCCAAGGGCAAAATGGTCATTTAGCTATGGGTTTGATTTAGGCAGATTTGGGATTGGTCAAAAGTGGGTTAGCCCAAATTTCAAGTGGTTTGGACTTTATTTGATTTGATTTGGCTTGATTTGACCTATTAAGTCAAATTGGGTTAGGTTAGATCAAGTTGACCAATTGGTCAAATTGGATCAAACCAAGGGTTGGATCAAGTTCACATGACTAATTGGAGTGTATTGGTGTCACTAGTTTAATTCAATTTGCTTTAGATTTGGTTATGGCTCATTTGGATTCATATAGGTCAAATGGGTCAAGTTGACCAATTTGACTCATTTGACTAAATTGGGTTAGGATAGGTGTTGAGTCAAGTTCAATTGGCTAATTGAAAATGATTGTAGGCTTTGGTTTGGTTTAATTTGGAACTAATTTATATTTTGGCTAATTTGACCCTTTAGGTCAATTTGGGCTAGGTTGGGTCAAGTGGACCAATTGGTCAAGTTTGGCTCAATTATGGATTTAGTAAAGTTCAATAAGTGATTTGGAATGAACTTGAGCCATTGGTTGTAATCAATTTGGATCAAATCATGATTTGACCCATTTTGGCATTTTAGGCCAATATGGGTCAACTTGGGTCAAATGGCCAATTGGGCTTGGTTTGGCTCAAGTGAAGGTTTGGTCATGTTCAATCATTGATTATGAGTTAGTTTGAATAAATGGTTTTAATAAATTTGGCCTATGGTGGATTTTGGCTAGTTTGGGTTTCATTTGAGCTAAATGTTGACTTGATCAAAGGCAAAGTTTGACTTGGTTTGACCCAATTTAAGATAATTGATTAACCTAGGATGATTTTTGATCATGATTGAAGGTTTAGATAGGCTTAGTTCAATCTAATTTAGATTGAATTAAAACATAGCTCAAAAAGGTCTTTTTGGTCACTTTGGGTCAAGTGGACCTAAATGGGTTGGTTGGCTTGATCATGGCTTCATTCAAGTTTAGTTATATTGATAAATGGGTTTGAGATGGAAATATAAATCCAATTGCAAGTGTTTTTAAGCCATATGAATTTTGGTTTATATGACAATTTCAAGTCAAAAGGGCTAACTTGGGTTTGATTTGGGTTAGCTTGGACTTGGTTTGATAGTTGTAGTTTATGTTTATATTTAGATCAATGATTGAAGGAATGATTGAATCATGAAAAAATCCATGAGTTTTGAATTGATTTGGGTATCATTTAGCCAAGTTCAAGAATTTGGCTAAAGGGCTAAAATCAAAATTTTGATTTGATTTGGGTTTCAATCATTTGGAGTTTGGAGTTGATTTATGATTTGAAATTAATTTGAGATTAAAGTTGATAAATAAGAAAATCAATTGAATTGGGGTTGATTTAAATTTGGTTAAGGCTAAGTCCATAAGATAAAATCAAAGGACTTATGAAGGGATTTGGAGTTTGAATTTGATCATGGGTTTTAATCATTTGGATTTGAATTTGAATTTAGTTTGGAAGAAGGAAGTAAGGATTTGGTTTGGGCTATAGGGTAGGCAAGTCTTCCTAAATCCCTAGGCACAACCTATCCCTATGGCTAACTCTTATAAGTCTCTAGGGTTAGGTTAAGTGTTCACCTAATCACTAGGAGTGTCTTAAGACTGAGGAACTCTTAGTGTCTATGAGAGTCCTAGATTTATGATAAGGAAGTTGAGAGCTCACTCCAAAAGTGAGGTCAACATGCTCAATTATTGCTTTGGCAAAGTTTAATAGTCAATTTGGAATGAATTTGAGTCATTGGTTGCAATCAATTTAGATTGGATCATGATTTGACCTATTTTGGCCTTTTAGGTCAATTTGGATCAACTTAAGTCAAAGGGCCAATTGGGTTAGGTTTAGCTCAATCGATGGTCAAGTCATGTTCAATCATTGATCATTAGTTGGTGTGAATCGATGATTCCAATTGATTTGGTATAGGATAGGTTTTGGCTAGTTTAGGTTCAATTGGGTTAAGGGATTGACTTGGTCAAATGACCAAGTTGACTTCGTTTGACCCAATTTATGATAATTGATCATCTTATGGTGGTCAACAATCATTGTAGGAGGTTTAGGTTGGCTTGGTTCAATTTAATTTGGGTTGGATTGGAACTTGGCTCAAAAGGGTCCTTTAGGTCACTTTGGGTCAAGTGAACCTAAATGGGTCAATTTGCTTGATTTTATTTTGATTAAGGTTTAGTTGAATTTATATATGAGTTTAGAATTGAAATATAAATTCAATTGCAATCAATTTGGATTCTAATAGGCTTTGCTACATTTGAAATTTTCAAGTCAAAAGGGCTAAGTTGGGTTTGACTTGGGTTGATCTTGGTTTGGTTTGATTTTTGTAGGTTTCATTTATATTTGGAAAGATGATTGAAGGAATAATTGATTTAAGAGAAAATCCCTTGGTTTTGGCTTGATTTAGATGGGATTTGGTTAAGTCCAAGGAATTGGCTCAAAGGGTGGGGGTTGGATTGGATTTTGATTAGATTTTGGATTTAGTTATGGCTATTTGAATGTATATTTCATTTATATTTTGGAAGATAATTGAAGGAATAATTGATTTATAAGAAATTCAATTGAGTTTGAAGTAATTTAAATGGTGAGCACATGAAGGTATTGACCTTTAGAGTCTTCATCATAGATCTAGGACTCTTAGTTAGACTTCAATGAGCTTAGAGACTTAGAAGGGTTATCATGGGGTGACTTTCCCATCATATAGCTATGTTTTCTATCTCAAACCAAACCTTAAATTCAAATTCAAATACCAAATTTAAATCCAAATCCCAAACCAAATGATTGAAACCCATAATTAAATCCAAAATCAAAATTCTCCCTAAGCCCTATGATTTTATCTCATGGACTTAGCCTCAACCAAATTCAAATCAATCCAAATTCAATTGATTTTCTTCAAGATCAATTCAATCCCCCCATCAAATACTAAATCTAAATTCAAATATAAACCAAATGATTCACTCCCAAAGTCAAACCCATTCCATGACTTCTCCTATTGGTTTTATAAATCAATTATTCAATTATTCCTTCATATTCATATAATTGAAATCCATACTTAAATAGCCAAAATTAAATTCCAAATTCTTAAGCCTTATGGACCCACCTCCATGAGCTTAGCCAAACCTCATGCAAATTATCCCAAAATCAATTGATTTCTTTATAAATCAATTATTCTTTCATTCATATTCACAAATATAAATGAAGCTCCCATTAAAATAACCAAAAATAAATTAAACTAAATCAAATTTCTACTTAAGCCCTTTTGACCTATGAGCTTAGTCAAATTTACTTTCAAATCAATCCAAACTCAAGTGATTTTCTCATAAATCATTTATATCTTAATTTATATTCATAAATATAAATGAAATATAAATTCACATGACCAAAACTAAGTCCAAAATAAAGTCAAAACCCAATTCAAGCCTTTTAAGCCAATTCCTTGAACTTGGCCAATTTCTATCCAAATCAAGTCAAAATCAATGAATTTTCTCTTGAATCAATCATTCTTTCAATCATCTACCCAAATATAAATGGAACCTACAATTATCTAGCCAAATTAAAATTATAGCCTAAATTGATTGTAGTTGGATTTATATTTCAATCCTAAACTCATACATAAGTCCAACTAAACTTGAATCAAGCCAAAACTAAACCAATTGACCCATCTAGGTCCACTTGACTCAAGGTGGCCTAAAAGACCTTTTTGAGCCAAGTTCTAATCCAACCCAAATTAGATTGAACCAATCCCAATCCCTAATATCATGATCAACAATCACCCTAAAGTGATCAATTGTCTTAAATTGGGTCAAACCAAGTCAATTTGGTCCTTTGACCAAGTCAACCTTTAGCACAAATAAAACTCAAACAAGCCAAAACTCAACATACACCAAATTGATTGGAACCATTGATTCACACCAACCCATAATCAATGTTTGAACATGACTTGAGCCTTGATTGAGCCAAACCAAGTTCAATTAGCCATTTGACCCAAGTTGTCCCAAATTAGCCTAAAAGAACAAAATAGGTCAAATCATGATATAACCCAAATTTATTACAACCAATGGCTCAAGTTCATTCTAAATCAATTATTGAGCTTGACCAAAGCCATAGTTGAGCTCAATTTGACCAATTGGTCAACTTGACCCAACCTAGCCCAAATTGACCTAAAAGGTCAAATTGACCATAATCTAAATTAAATCCAAATTTATTCAAACCAAAGCCTACAACCATTTTCAATTAACTAATTGAACATGAACCAACACCTAACCAAACCAAATTTGATCAATTTGGTCAAATTGGTCAACTTAGCCCATTTGATCTATTTGAATTCAAATGAGCTAAAATCAAACCTAGGCCAAATTAATTGAAACCACTTGAACCAAAAACTCTTCAAATCATCATTTATACCTAACCAAAGCCTCAGTTTGACCCAATTTGACCAATTGGTCAACCCAACCCAACATGACCTAATATGAATCCATTTGACCAAATGAAGCCAAAAACTATGTAACTGACCATGACTGACCCAAACTTAATTAGCCATTAGCCTAAACCTATTTGAAGCCAAGTCCAATACAAATCCTCCATGAATCCTCTCCCCCATGTGGGATTTTGCAAAAAAATGGCAAAGTTCACTCTTCCTTTTACCTTGGCAGCCATCGAACTTCCAAATAGAGCATCCCTAAACTTTCTTGCCCACCATAAAAGGAGTAGGACTTGCCATGGACCAAAGGGAGGTGAGCTAACTCACCTCCCTTACAAACTAAACACCCAAGGGATCAAGGAAAGACAATTTGCCCAAATCCACCTTGGAGCCTCCTGCCACTCCTTCCTCCAACCAAAGCATGGGATGGCGATTCGGTACTCGATGGTGGGTAAGGGGAAGCAATTTTGTCTATCTACCTCAGCAAACTGGGGGTATACTCCCTCAATTCGAATGGGAAATGAATTATTTTTGAATCATGAGAGCTTCTAGAGATGATTTTGAGCCTCCTTGCAATCCCCAGAGCCATCCCAAGCTTCCCTCCTTCGGCATTATATCTTCCTGTGCAGATCAAAATAAGGGAGGCTAATCTCAATCCAAGCTTGTTCATTCCTCAACCAAAATTAAATTACTTTTATACACACCTTCCACGCAAGTCATCAAAGCCACCCAAGTCATTTCTTAAGCTTTCAAGGCACCGGAGGATGGACTTCAATCGCTACCGAGCTCCAAAATGATGAAACTTGATCCACTGAGAGAACTAAGAGGAATTGGCTTGCGTGCGATTCAACAAGCCCTCGTCTCTACTAGATGAAGCAACCTCCATCGATCCCATCGTCAATCTTGAGCTCTGGCGAGGTAATTCCTCAAAATCATAGAAATAGGAAATTTTGGTTGGATCTTTTCAAAGGAAATTTGCATGTGAGTTGATCTTGACTGTTGGATGTGTTTGATTTTCTTTCTTGATGGTGTGGGATGATTTTGGAGTTCATCCGAGCTCGGGTGAGCTTAGATCAAACGATCCATGGTGGATGGACGCCATTGTTCATCGCTCACTAGAAGAAGGATCGCGGGCCGTACGTTTTGTGTTATTGGAACGGACGACTCTGATCAAATCGTATTAGATCTCCCCTATTGTCTTCCTTTACATCATGGGTTTGATCTATGATGTTCGATCCAAGATCAGACAACAAAGATCAATATTTTGCGGTTGACAACCTAAATAGTCAATCCGGCACCATGTGGAAAGCTCCGCATCGGCATAAAAGGCATTAGTGGGTTCATTATTGTATTTTTAATGCTAAAACTTTCATAATTTATAACTAATTATAGAAAAATCTAAAAAATATAAAGTTAAGCTTGAAACCATTAAAATTATCCTTAATTAATTTTGGCTTAATTAGGATTTAATTATAATTTTAATTAGCCTAACTACTCCTTGATTAATCAACCAATCAATTTCAAGCTTTCTGAGAATATTTAAGGGGATGAACTCTGCCTCCCCTATTTTACTTGGAATTTATTGGTTGATTAATTAAGAAATTTGATTATTTAAGCCTTAATTACCTTCTTAACTTAATTAAGTGATAATTAAGCATGTGAATAGTAATTAATCAATAAATTAGACCCCTTAATCACTGTTGAATAGTAGAGACACTTAGGGAATTGGATTGGGGCCTCCCTCCTAATTTTTCCCATAAATTTCCTTCTCATTTTCAATAAAAAAATGCTAAGTAAAAATTAATTAACTAATTAATGACTTAATTAGTTAAATTGAAACTCAAACCATATCGAATCATGCTTAATTGAATGAGAAGCTTATGGAATCAGGTTAGGACCTCTTTCCCAACCTTTTCCCCATAAGCCCATCTCATTTTAAAGGGTAATCAATTAAAATTGGTAATTAAGAAAGAAGAAAGGATTAATGGATTAATGACTTAATTAACCGAATTAAAAGGGTAATTGTATATGATTTCCCTTGATTGATCCAAGGGTAGAGCTTTTGGTGTTCTGTGGTGGAAAATTTCAACATTCCCGCAGTGTCCTCTTCATCATCATTTATTTCCTCCTTTCCTCTCTGTGGTGGAAAGAAAGAGTATAAATGAAAGAGAAGAACATAGGAGAATGAAAAATTGACTTGGTAGGATGCCATGTAGAACCGCAGATGTACATATTAGGGTGATCAGGTACGACATTAAGAAGTGGTCTACTATCTCGAAAGATAGAGGTCACCACCCTATAATGGACCTAATCACCAAAATAAGGACTCTTAAGGATGTTGGGTCTTCAAGGTGTACAAGAGATTCTTCCCATACTTTACATGGAAAAGTAAAGCAGTGTTTATTTTAAATCGGGTTCATTAAGTTCCCTACAGGGGTAAGCCCCCATAGTTAATTACATCCTAAGGATTGGAGATTCCTTAGGAAAACTCTAGGTTAAGGTAAATGATCGTTGTCTCTAAAGATTTCAATAGGAAAAGGACTATCAATTGATTGGTTCATTTTTGAAGATCAAATGGGATTGATCAAAGAGGGATTTATTATCAAAGCCAAATGGAGATAAGTAAGAGATGCTCATGATGTTAGGAAATCTCACGAGCATCTCAAACTATCCTATGATTGGGCTTTATATTTTTGAAAATTGATTTAGTTTATTTGAGTTGAATTTTTCATTAGAATGTTAGGACTTATAATTCCTGAATGTTTTGATTAAGTGTTTTAATTAATCCTAAGTTTAGATGAACTCTAAACAAACCCATTCAAAAAGAAAGACATTTTAAGATTAAATAACATCAATTCATTTCTTTCCCAGCATGTATGAAATGCATATGAATGAGTCCTAAGCATATCTATACACACAAATGAGAATATTTAACACACTTTATGATGCATGCTAAGTGATTCATTTAAGAAAATTTGGAAGTTTATGATGCATGATTTTCCTTAAGTAGAAAAGGGATTTCTTATCCAATTTTCACATGCACACATGAAAGTAAGAAAGGCATAAGTGAGTACAGCGCCATTGTTAACTAGAGGTGTAAGGTATAAAATCTACTTAGGGCTACTTAAACACTCGCAACCTCATGGTTGTCCAGGCTAATATGCCACTTTCTTAAATACAAACGTGTGTACAAAAGAAATGAATGGAAAAAAGAGAGATTGTAAAAGTTGTATTAGTTGATTTGTTTTGTTTATGCAATTTATATGTGTGAGCATAGGTTTTCCTTCTTAAATGATAGCATGGGAATGAATAGGATATGGAATTAGGCAAGTGTTAGGTTCTTTTCAAATGAACCATACATCTTACCAAATCTATTTATTAAGCACATCTTTATATCTTACTCACATGGAAGTTTATAATTAAAATATAAGTAGCACAATTTAAATTTTGATAGCTATTTCATGTATTTTTGAAAATAATTTTAATTTAGTAGTGATACTAGCCACTCATATTCCCACTTTAGCCAACACATGCAAATTTGACATAAAGTAAACATTTTCATTTTAAATTTGAACTTTGAAAACTATGGAGGCATGAAGCCACATGACATACAAATTTAGCATGTTGGAAAAGAATTTAAGTAATGAAAGTATATAAACATATTCACTTTAATTAAATCAAAGGCAATCTTATGAAATAAGAAAGTTTAAAATAAATCAAAGTTCATTTGGTATGATTTTTGTTTGAGTTTGAGTTTGATTTAATTTTGAAAATATGGATTTAGTTTGTTGTTCCTAACCCATTCCCACATGTGTTTAACATTTTTGATTAATTTTTAGATGATTAGATCCATTTTAGATTTTGATTAGGTTAGGGTATGAATTAAGCATGTTAATTAACTCTTACCTACACCACCTTAGCCTAGTTAACCAAGTAATTATGAGCCAATGAGATGACATAAAAACTCACAAGGAATTTAAATTTGTAATGCACCTAGGAAGAAAAGGGCCTGATGTAATTTGGCTCATGATTAATGGTTAATTAAGTTAAAGGGTTTAATTTAAGTAATTTTAAAACACCCCCTCACACATATGAGTTGGGTTTTGATTTTCTTAATTGAACTTAGGCACTTAAACACCTAAGCATCTACCTAAAGTAGATTAATTAAGTTTTGGATGATTTTAGAATTTTTAGAAATTAATTAAGGAATAATTAATGAATTAATTTTTAATTAAGAGAGGATTAAGGAAAGAAAAGGGGGTTTAGTGAATAGCTTAGGGGAAATACCCCAAAATTATTTCTTAAGCCTCTTATTCATTGGATCTAACATTAATCAACCTTAATAATGGATTAAAACACTAATCAAAACCTTAATTATTATTAGTTACATTAAGGGAATAATTAGGTAACACATTTGAAATTTCCCCAATTAAGCCTTAAATAAATCTTAAGAAAATTAGAGGAGGCAAAGGTCATCCTCTAAACCATACCCAAGAATTTTGGGATTAATCAAAGGTTTAATTAAGAGGTAATTATCAAAACAAAATTTTTATTAAAACCTAAAAAAAAAAAAAAGTATAATTCAAAATCCATTGAAATAATTTTTAAAATATTTTAGGTTGAATTATCTTTCCATAAAAATTTACCTCATATTTTTTGAATTTTATTGAGGGAGATATGAATTTTTGAAAGTTAAAAGATTAACTAAAATGAATTAAATCCTTAACTAATCCCCTCACCTCACAGCGCGACATGCGGTGGTGATGGTCATCGCATTTTACATGCATCACGCTATGAGAGGATCACTTAAACATCACATTAGGATGATGGCATCGTGGCGGGATGTAGTTTGATCCCTATCGTTCGATCAAGGATCAAACAGCCAGGGATCACTCCACGGTTTCTAAAGAGATAAAGGATTTCTAAAATGGGTTAATCTAGGCCGTCCAACCAAATGCATGGATGGATGGCCAGGATTCTCCCAATTCTTTTCTGAGGATCAGTAGAGACTGTCCATGATCTAAGGGAAGATCCGAGCTCGATTAAGCTCGGATTGGAATGAGATTGTACCCACACCATCTAAGCACAATTACAAACCTATCCAACGATGGATTTCACATTCCATGAACATTTATTTCACAAATGACCAACACCTCCTTAGCTAAGTGTTCAAAAAATTCTATACCTCACCAGAGGTGATCACCGATGCTCTAACTTGATGAGGTAGCTTTGTCTAGTGGACATGAAGCCCTGTTAAAAGTTTCAAGCCTTGGAGTTGAGTAGATCTCCCTATGGACCAACACCACTTGCTACCATTTGCTGCTTTGATCCAATTCACCTCCACCTTTCTTTGGGAACTTGAGAGAATGCTTAGGTGGACTCGACTTGATCTCCTGAGGGAGTGTGCAAAGGGAATTGGAGTAGTTTTGAGTGAGGAAGAAGTTGGAAATTGAGATGAGCTCCCCTATTTTCTCTTGAAGAAAATCGAGAAGTGCAAGATTCAAATCCCTCTTAGAAAGCTTAGGAATGCTCTCTAATGGCTCCTAACTCTCTCTAGTGCTCAATTGAATGTGAGGATGATGAATTCAAATTAAATTAGGGGGAGTATATCTCCCCCTATGGCAATCGGATGGTTGAACCTTGAGTTACCATTCTGATCCAATTGACCATATAGAAAGGGTGGTTTAGGCTATTAGATATTTACACATGGTCGATTTGAGGTTTGAAGTGGATTGGTAACCTCCCGTGTGCTTAAAATAGAGTGGAAGGAGGACTTTGAATTAGCCAATTTGAGCTAGGGGTCGGGTTTGGCCTTGGGTCCATTTGGGCTGACCCAAACCCATTGGGTTGGGTGCACCACTCTCTATTAGGTTCACTTGAGCTATTAGGAAGGTATCAAGTTGATATGAAGAGGGCTTGACAAAATTACCCATGGATTAGACCAAAATTTGTTCTATGGCCTAGGGGTAAAATGGTCATTTGGCTAATTTTTCAATTTGGATGTGTTGGGTATGTGGAGAAAATAGGATTGGCCAAGCTTCATTGGATATGGAGTTCATTTGATAAAGTTTGGCTTATGTTGACCCATTTAGGTCAAAATGGGTCAACCTGGGTCAGGTTGACCAATTGGTCAAATTGGGTCAAACTAAGGGTTGGGTCAAGTTCATATGACCATTTGAAATGTTTTTGTGGCTTTGGTTTGATTCAATTTGGTTTAGTTTTGAGTTTGGCTCATATGACTTCATTTAGGTCAAATGGGTCAAGTTGACCAATTTGACCCACTTGACCTATTTGAGCTAGGTCAAGGACAGGTTTAGGTTTGGTGAGTCATATGGAGTGGATTGGTATCTTTGTTTCTAGTCAATTTTGGTGAAGTTTGAATTTGGCTCAACATGACCCCTTTAGGTCAAATTGGTTTCAAGGTCAAATGGGCTAGGTTAGGCCTAGTTGGCCAATTAAGGCTTTGACTTGGTCAAGTTCAAACATAGGTCATGAATGAACTTAGATCAATCATTTCAATCAATTTGGCATATGGTGGATTTTGGCTATGTTAAATTTCATTTTGGCGAAGTGTTGACTTGGTCAACCCTTAGGTTTGACTTGGTTTGACCCAATTTGGTTGATTGATCATCCCATGATGATTGTTGATCATGATGAGAGGCATAGGTGAGCTTAGTTCAATCCAATTTGGTTAGGATTAGAATTTGGCTCATAAGGGTACTTTAGGTCACTTTGGGTCAAGTGAGCCTAAGTGGTCAAATGGCTTGGTCAAAGCTTGATTTGAGCTTGATTGAACTTATATATGGACTTATGATTGAAATATAAATCCATTTGCAAGTGGTTTGGAGTCAAATGACTTTTGATCCATTTGACAATTTCATATTCAAAGGAAGAATATGAAAGGACTTGGGGTTTCATTTTTGAATTGGATTTTGATTTGGTGATTGAAGTTTGTATTTATATTTGGATTCATGATTATAGGGTTGATGGAATCATGAAGGAAAATCAAGAGTTTGACATGATTTGAAGTTGATTTGGCAAAGTTCAAGATTTTGACTTGAAAGGCTTAGGTTGATTTTGAGTGAATTTGAGTTTGATTTTTGGAATTGATTTTGATTGTTTGAATTTATATTTCATTTATATATGTGAATATAAATGAGAATATAAAGGGGTCATGAGAAAATTTTATGAGTTTGAATTGATTTAATCATGATCTAGACAAAGTCTTTAAGAGAATATTAAGAAACTTAGGAAAGATTTTTGAACTTTAGAATTTGATTCATGAGTTTCAATCATGGATTTCAATTATGGATTTCAATCACACGGGGTTCATTTGAGTTTGGAGAAAATTAAATAAGATTGATTCAGAGTTTGACTTGAAGGAAGGAAGGTGAAGAATGTTTCAAGCTAAGGGTAGGCAAATTTTCCTAACACCCCTAAGGCATGACCTATTCCCATGGCTAACCCTTCTAAGTCTTCTAGAGCTATGTAGAGTGTCCACCTAATCACTAGATGTGTCTTAAGACTAAGGAACTCTTAAAGTCTAGGAGAAGTCCTATGTCTAAGATGGAGGGGTTGAGAGCTCATCCTAAAAATGAGGTCAACAAAGGGCGCCCTGTAGGTGTGGTGTGACTGACAAGGAATACTGCACGTATTGGTGTTGAAAGAAACAATCAACAACACCGATTGATCACAAGCACTAACAGAAACTATCTACCCCTAACCCAAGGTGTAGAAGGAATCCAGAGCTTAGTGCAATGTGGCTCTACTTATGTCCAAGATATAAGAGAGAGGAAGAAATCCACTAAGGGGTAGAGTAAGTGAACCTTCCACTTGGGAAGCAGGTTCAAGTCATCCACAAGGGGATGAAAGGTTTGATTTAATTTGTGTCTCACTGGGGAGAGAAATTTGATTTGTTTAATTAAGTTCCACTAGAAGAGGGTTGAATTTGTTTTAATTTGTTGTTTGTTTAATTTGTGTTTATTTTGACTCCACGGGGGATAAAAGGTGAACTTTCTAATAAGTAAGCAAGTTCAAGTCATCCACGAGGGAGGGATTGTGAAATCCACTGAGGGATTAGATTTCTAGATCGGATGGGGGACTAGAAATATTTGCATCTCACTAAGGAGAAGCAAAAGATTTGATTTAGATTAACTAATTATTTTATTTCTTTATTTCATTGAAATTATTTGTTTAAAATTTTTGTATTTTGGATTTAGAGATGGACCCTGTTGGTTTGCAATGGATCACATTGAGTAGGAGCCACAGAGGCGTAGACCTAACTCAGATTTATCAATCCAAAGGGGTAGTCTACTAAACACATAGTAGGACTAGCCAACTAAAAGGTTGTCTTTCGGTATACAATAGTTGTACTAGGAAGAAAGCATAATAGACTTACATCCTCCAAAATAAGGACCAGTTGTTGGGGTAATCTATTGACAAGGCAACGGATCAGACCCAACCTAAGGCTGACTATTGAGTGAATGTTGTTGGGGGACTTAAATCAACTCAAAGATAGTCACAGGTAAGTTTTATTTTTTTTATTTTGATTATGATGGATCCTATTGGTTTGCAATGAACTGCACTTAGTAGGGGTCCAGTGGAGGCCTAGATCCTAACTCAAATTTACCAATCCAAAGGGAGTAGTCTACCAACCACAAGGCAGGACTATCCAACCAAAGGGATGCCTTTTGGTATACAATAGATGTACTAGGAAGAAAGCGTAGTAGACTTACATCCTCTAAAGTAGGGACCAGTTGCTTTGGGGTAATCTATTGGCAAGGCAACAGATTGAACCCAACCTAAGGCTGACTATTGAGTAAATGCCGCTGGGGGACTTAAATGAACTCAAAGATAGTCAAAGGTAGATTTCATTTTTTTAAATTTATTTTGATTTTGATGGATCCTATTGGTTTGCGATGAACTATGCTAAGTAAGGGTCATGGAGGCCTATACCTAACTCAAATTTGCCAATCCAAAGGGAGTATTCTACCAATCACTAGGTAGGACTATCCAACCAAAGGGGATGCCTCTCGATTTGCAATAGTCAAGTTTTAAGAAGAAAACATAGGGACTCACATCTTCTAGAAACAAGGAACCAAGGATGGCTTTGGGCAACAAACAATTGAACCTAAGGCTATTGAGTGAATGCTGCTGGGGGACTTAAATCAACTCAAGGATAGCCAAAGACTAATTTCTTTTTTTTTAGATTTGTTTTGATGGATTCCATTGGTTTATGATGGATCAAACTGAGAAGGAGCTCATATCAACCTAGACCTATCTCAGATTTGTTGAGCCAAAGGGAGTAGCTTCCTGGCCGATGGGAGAGCTATCCGACTAAAGAGGTGCCATTCGATTTGCAATGATCAATTTAAGGGAAGAAAGCTCAAGGACTCACATCTTCCACTACAAAAAATCACTAGGGTGATCGATTGCTTTGCAAAATAAATCAAACTCGACCTAGGGCTGACTATCGAGTGAATGTCATTGGCAGACTTAAATCGGCTCAAAAATAGTCAAAGATTAATTTCATTTTTGTTTATTTATTTTGATGGATTTTGTTGGTTTGCAATGGTTTAAACTGAGAAGGAGCTCATATCATCAATCTATTCTTGAATCAAAGGAGTAGCTTCCTGGGAGAGCTATCCACCAAAGGAGTGCCTTCAGTTGCAATGACCAATTTGGGGACTCAAATCTTCTACTACAAAAGACCACTAGGGTGATCGATTTCTTTGGGCAACAAATCGAACCCGACCTAGGGCTGCCCGTTAGTTTGCAACATTCATGCTATAAAGAATGCGTCATAGTCTTATATCTTCCAAAGAGGAATGATTATCGAGGTAACCTATTTGTGGCAAAAATAGATTGAACCCGACCTAAGGGCAACTAGAGAGTGAGTATCGACTCGGGGATTTATCTCAACTTAAGTAGTCAGACAATTCCTATAGGGAGTTCTATTGACACTACATTAAAGATAGGATGCCTGCTTTGGAAAAGGGGCCCTTTGGGGGCTTGAATTCCTATTCCACAAGAAAATATATTTATTTATTTTGATCATGGACCTTATTTGTTTGTGAGGGATCAAACAGAGAAGGAGATTATATTAACCTAGACCTATCTCAGATTTACTGAACCAAGGGAGAATCTGCATATCTGCTAAATAAATTCTCCAACTATAGGGGTGGCTACTAGGAAAGAGGGGACTGTCCAATCCAAAAGTAACTCGGGTAATGTCTAAATGGTGTCGCAAAGGACTTGATCCAAATAAAATGCCCGCAGGGGATGGCTCTGCTAAAAGGTTTAATCCAACACTTTAGAGAAGATAACATGGCTAGTCATATATCTAATAGGTATTCGGAGTCCAACTCAAGGAGAAAGCTTGAGGACTCACATCTGCCAAGAGTGGTGTATTCATCGGGTGAGTCGCTATCAGCATAGCAAACATCAACCAACCTAAAGTGTCCATTGGTTTGCAACAATCAACCTAGAAGAAAGCTCAGGGTCTCAAATCCTCCTATAGCGGAACTTATTGTTGGGATTGTCTGTCTTCGGTGCGATAAGTGCCATCCGACCTAGGGTGACTACTGAGTGAATGCCACTGGGGGACTTAGATCAACTCAAATGTACTTAAGAGGAAAGGAGCCTCTGGGAGACTTATCCTTAACTTCGAATATACTTAACCTAGTTAGTGCATGATGGCTAGTTTAAGAAGAAAGCACGGGCACTCACATCTTCTTAAGTAAAGTCAACATGAGGTGGCTTACTGGTTGGGCAGTAAAGCCTACCATACTAACAAGACACTCATTAGTTTGCAATGATCAAGTTAGAAAGAAAGCGTGGAGACTCATTTCTTCCAACAAGTGACCACTTGGATGACATACTAGCAAGATAGCATGTAAACCCGACCTAGAGCAGCTAATGAGTGAGTGTCACAGGGGCTTGCTCCCACATCAAAATAGCCTGAGACAAAAGATTTATGTTTGTTGTGCATGTGTTAAAAGGAATAGGATGCCTTTAGGGACTCTTACACCTATCTTAATCACACTGGGGAGTTTGATGAAATGGTGCCATGGATGGCAAATAGGATTCCCACTAAGAAAGGATGTCGTTCAGGTTCTCTTGCACTTAACTTAGTTTTGCTAATCGAAATAGGATGCATCTCGGGGTTCTCTTACACCTATTTTAATAACATTGGGAGATTGTGTTTACGATGTGAAAGAGGGATAGGATGTCATTGGGGACTCTACCTAAACATGTCACGATTGGATAAATAAATGATCAAAGAAGAGATTTGATGAAACATAATTTGATTTTTTTATTCTTTTTATTAATGAATATTTTCAAACATGATTTGTTTCATGGGTAATATTTATTTAGATAGAGCCCATTAACTTGAAGCATCGGGTTTTCCCCATTACAATTAATAAGCTGATAAGATCCTCCTTGGTAGGCCTTCTCTATAATATAGGGGCCTTTCCAAGTGGGTTCAAAGTTACCTCCATCTTTCGACGAGCAATAATTGGTCTCCTATAATTGGCTTTGTACAACTCAAGATTTTGGCAGGCCCCCTCCAAACCTTTGAGCTCTTCTAACAGCAACTTTACATTCTACTCTGAAGTGATCTTGCTACCCAATGCTATCCTTATTGATGGGAGTTGAACTTAAAGGGCTTGAGCCATACACTAAGGAAATATGGGGTCTGGTATTCTGGTATTGATATAGAGCTTTCTTCAATGTCACTATCATTTATTGTCATCAAGAGTTTTCTTCAATATTTTGGTGTATTTGGTGAATGGTGGAGTATCTAATCTATATCGTGCTTTTGATGCTTTTCATTATCGGATATAATTTGTTGAGGCATCCCAAACTTATATATGATATGGTTCCTGAAAAACTGAAGCACATGCTAAGTTGTAACCTCTTTGAGTAGGATGGCTTCCACCCACTTGGACAAGTAGTCGATGCCAAGAAGATAATGAAGAAGAAGGAGGATTGATCGATAATGTCACCCAACACTCAAATGGCCATGAAGCCAATGTAGGGTGCAGAATGTTGGGTGGTTGGTGAAGTATGACACCGTGTACCTGACATTGATGGTATCTTCTAGCTACATCCATGCAGTATGTGATCATCGAAGGCCAGTAGTATTCAAGTCTCTTGATCTTTGTCTTCATCTTTGGACCAGATTGATGAGCTCTGCATAGACCTACATGTACCTTGATTATAATGCCATGAGCTTCTTGTTTGTCTAAACAACGTAACCACCTTTGGTTAAAGGACCAGCAGTACAGGGTGCCATCAACGAGAGCGTAGGAGAGAGTTCTCTATTTCACCTAATGGGCTTGTGGCTTTTCTTGAGGTAGTTTATCAATGTTCAAATAATCTATGAACGACTGCCTCCAATCTAGCTCCTCATCCTTTTTGGCAACTACAACCTCCCCTTCAAGAGAAAGTCTCTCGATGAGTTCAACATCAATAAGGGATAGGACTTGTCAACTTTGGACCGTTATTGGAATGGACTCATCTTCCGTACATGCCAATTCTTTGACAAGTTTGACCAAAGCATTCTTTGGAATCAGATATGGGTGACATGGCATGCTCATAATGCGAGCTTGGGTTTGAGAACCTTGTAGGACCTGGCAATATGGTTCATGAATTGAGAATCTCCAAAGATGTTGATGCTCTTGACACTGATAGTGATGACTAACTCCAGACCGACAATCAAAGCCTCATACTCAGCTTCATTATTGGTGCAAGGGTTAGAAAGATAGTATGATAATCCCATCACATCATGAACTGGAGTTAGAAGAACTATTCCTACCCCTGTCTTTCCTGGGAGAATAGATCATGGTGCTTCCCCTTTATGAAAAGAAGCTGCACAATCAAAATACATCTCCCATCGGCATTGCCAGACGCCCTTAAGTTCATGATTTGTTCATCAAGGAGATCATCACTAAGTGGAGAATCAACAAGAAATGGGTGTGTTGCAAAGAAATCTGCTAGTGCCTGCCCTTTTACCGCATGGAGGGATATGAATGTGATATCAAACTGCAAAAGTATCATGGACCAGCATGCCAAACGTCCGAATAGCATTGGTCGTGTCATTAAATACTACATTGGATTCATCCTGGAGATCAAATTCACCTTATGAGAAAGCATGTAATGTTGTAGCTTTAGAGAGGCAAAGATCAAAGCTAGGGAATGTTTCTCAATAGGTGGGTAGTTTGATTGGGATCGGACGGCGAGGTTGAGAGCGCTCCTTCCTTAGTCATTATGAGAGCATCGAGAGCATGCAACGGTAAAGGATGAGTGGCTGCTGGGACTTCACCAAATACTATTGGATGTCTTCGAATGCATGTTGGCACTTGTCATCCCACTTGAACTTGGCATCCTTTTTGACAAGTGCTGAAAATGACTTGCATCTCCCCGATAGGTTGGAGATAAAGCATCTTAGATACACCAACCATCCTTGAAAGGATCTAAGTTGAGTTAAACTCTTAGGAGGTGACATTTCTAAGATAGATTTGATCTTTTCAGGATCTATCTCTATTCCCCGGTGTTGAACAATAAAACCAAGGAATTTTCCTGATGCTACACCGAATGCACACTTCAGGGGATTCATTTTGAGGTTATATTATCTTAACCATTCGAAAAATACTCTCAAGTCAAAGAGGTGGTCTTCCTTTTCTTTGCTCTCGACTACTAGATCATCAACATAGCACTCAACATGATGATGGATGAGTTCATTGGAGATCTTGAGTCATGACCCAATGGTATGTAGCACCAGCATTTTTAAGACCAAAAGGCATGACCCTATAATAGAAGATTCTGATCGAGGTTCAAAAGGTAGTGTTTCTTTCATCTTCAGGAGATATCTTGATTTGGTTGTAGCCAGATGACCCATCCATGAAAGAGAACACTGAATGAGATGAGGCGATGTCCACCATTAATTCTTGTATAGGAAGAGGAAACTTATCCTTAGGACATGCCTTATTTAAGTCCCTAAAATTGACACAAATACAAATTTTTCCATTCTTCTTCTTAATTGGGATGACATTGGCTCGATGAAACTAGCATCGATCAATTTCTTGACTTCAGAAATGACCTATTGTTTAATTTTAATCGCATGCATCTAGGAGCTTGCTTAATAGGGGTAGCATTAGGACCTATTGCTAGCTTGTGCTATGTCAGGTGATAATCTAGGCATCTCTTCATAACTTCGTGTGAACCAATCTTTAAACTCAATCAATAGCCTAACTAAGTCATTGGTTTTTTCTTCATTCAGCAATGAACTGATGTATGTCAGGTGTGAATTTTCTATAATCCTGAGGTTGATTTCTTTGAGCTTGTCTATTATTAAATGGATTTCTTCTTCAAATTTTGGAGATGCACCCTTGACTTGAAGATCATCTAGATCATTTGAGATTTCTAGGCACACATTCTCATAAGAGTTAGGGTTGTGTGAGAAGAACTCATCAGACTCTAAATTATTGGTAACAACAAGCATCATCATCATTTGGACCCACTATCTGAATCCTTCTATTGTTCCATAGTTTTTCAAAGTACTCTGACCTGTGCTTGGACCATGTGTGAGGAACCAAACCTTTCTGTATAAGATTTTGAACACAAGGCGAGTTAAAATCAAGTGGTAATTCTATTAATTCTTTAAAAGTATCCTCCTCAAGTTCTACATCAACTTTAGGACTTGAGGATGATGATTCCAAAAAGAACCTCTTCTACTTCGTATCACTGGAAGACTTAAGGACTTCCTTAACTACCAAACCTTTAACTTTGTGAGATGCAAGTGAGGTTAGAGCTAAGGTTACCAACTACTACCTAATAGTTTTACATAAACCAGATTTGAATACTTTGCTTTGTTTGGAGGCCTGGTCTTCATCACTGTCTGGATCGAAAGTCACCTCCAATGGAACCCACTAAGAGGGGTTGGATGGCATACTAATCACATTAGACTCATCCTCCGAGCTGGATTCCAAGTCTATGTGAATAGTAGGGGTACTCTGAACCTCGTTGGTGATTATGGAACTAGGTCTCCTGCATGGTGGAGGTTGAGTCCATGATGGAATGGATTGTGGGAAAGTAAGATGTGGCTCTTCACGAATTCCCCTTGGATTTTCATTTTTTATTTTCCTTCACTTTTTCTTTTCTTTCTTCTTTTTCTTTTGCTTTTAAATTTAAATTTTATTCAAGTTCATGAGAATGGGTGTTGAGGAAGATAGTAGGTCGCATACTCATAAATCTCAACCACTCTAATTGAAAATAGATTTTCATCCCCATATGATGGAATGGAATGGACTGTGGGTTGAAAGTAAGATGTAGCTCTATTTCTTCCTTATTTCCCCTTTCTTGTGCACTTGGATTTCCATTTTTATTTTCTTTTCATTAATTTTCTTTATCTTTTTCTTGATCTTCTTTTTCTTTTGCTTTTGAATTTAAATTTTATCCAAGTTCACGAGAAAGGGTGTGTTGAAGAAGATAGTAGGTCGCATCCTCATAAATCTTAACCGCTCTAACTGAAAATGGCTTTTCATTCCCATTGACTCGATATTCAATCTCATCTTTTCTAAACTTGATGCACTGATGGAGGGAGGATGAAATGATCTTATTTTAATGTATCCAAGGCCTATTGAGCAAAGCAATGAATGAAGTATTCAAATCAATGATGTAAAACTTGGCTTCAATTTTTCTCCTATCTCTATAGAACCTAAAGCCCGCCACTCTTCATTGAATCTCTCAACATCATTTGATCTCTCAAGTGTAGAGATATTGATCCCTTTGGGTCTGGATCCAGAGAACTGGATTGAGAACTTGTCCATATCGATGTGAGGGGATGGTTGTGCTCTAAGTCCCCCAGAAGAAGGTTTTCATTTGTGAAGGTGATCCTTTGAGCTTCTTTTGTATAATGTGTCTCCTCACCAATAGCAGTCAGCTGAGCTAAGCATATTTCAGGATCAAGGAGAGCCTTGATTAGTGATTTTCTCATCTCTTTGGATAAAACAAGGGCATTGTATATGAGAAAGGATGTTGTAGTCCACCTTGGGCTGGTCCTCCACAAGAATATCCAAGGACAGAGCATCCTCTGGAAGGGCTTCTTGATCTTCTGTACTAATGACTTGTTTCCTTCTATTATGAGGTATTGCTTTAGGCGAACCACTGACTTTGGTGATCTCTTGTGGCGATGGAAGATTCTACACACACACAGCTCACTTACGACTTCTCCTATGGGACCCTCAGTCGATGATTCCAAGTATATCTCAAGAGGTGAACCATTGTACTCAGTGAGGAGAGAGGAAGATAATATTTTATTTTGACTTGAAGAGTTATTATTAGGAATAGAAGAAGATAACCAAGTGACACGGATGTAATTCAAGCTAGCTTTATTCTTCAATTTCTTGGAATTTTGGTAGTAGAAATCAAGTAAAGTGAGTGGGGTAAGTACCCTTATCGTCAATACAAGAGTTCTACTAGTAGAAGAAGAAGAAGAACTATGAAGTGGAAAAAAGTCACCGGTGGATTTCGACTCGGTCGTTTGCTAATGGGGTGACACATGCCCTGTTATGCTGAGCTCCCCCTTTCCTAGAGTTGGCACTAGCAACTTGCAAACCTTTCTTGATGTTGGAGGTTTGAGCTGACTCAGACACCTGTAAAGAAAGCTTCCTGATCTTTTGGACTATCTTCTTAGAGGTTTTGGATAGAAAAATATCCCAACTTTCTTTAGTTTTGGTAGGATCACATGTATCCCCAAGGATTACTCTGATGGAACTAGATGGTTGTTCCACAAGGTATTCCTTTGGGATAACTTCAACACCGGTCTTGAAGCTGTGTTCAAGCCAATCTTTAAATGTAAAGCAATCCTCCAAAATATGGCCTAGCATACGATGGTAGGGACAAAAGTTTGAAACATGACTTTTGCCTACTTCCTCCGGTCTCCTAGGCTCGGGTAGCTAAAAATTAAGTTTCTTTAAGAAATTCTTAAAGATTTTCTAATTACCTCTCTCTTAAATGAACAAGGCTTATTTAGCTTATAGTGGGCTGGGTATGCATGCATTCTTGGTGGTAGTGGTGGTGGTTGTGGAGTGGCTTCTTGGTGGAGAGGTAGGTGAGGAGGTTGAGGGCCGTGGTCTCTCGGATTTATCTCTAGCTGGCTTCTTCCCCTTATCAACCACTGTCATTGTCCCCAACTTCTTTTCGTAGACCTTCTGTGGCTTCTGCTTAGGCAATTGGTCTTGAAAAGGTAATTGTTTGGCCTCTCCTTGTAGACTAGCTGCCTTATTGATTAGCTTCTCAAATATCTTGATAGTGAAGCCATAAGCATGAAGGGCCATAGATATTCTTCAAAGAATCTCAATGGCATCTTGCTTAGATAGCTGACTCATTTCATACTCGGTTACACCATCGAATATAATCAATAAAGGACTCACTTTGTGTGCTACTAGCGAGATCACCTACGGAACCCTTTCGAGCTCGAAACCTCTTGATAAAGAGTTGCTCCAACTCGATGTCTTTGAACCATTGTGTAGTTGACCAATCGAAAACAATCCACGCACCAACTAAGAGAGGCAAAATAGCAAAACATCATTGCCAAGCAGCGGTGTGTTATATGTTGCCTTGGGTTTCCACTATCATCAAAGCTTTTAAAGGAAGGTGGTACGAAACCCTTAGGATATTAGATTGAATCAAATTCCTTCGAGTAAGGTCTACCCTTTGGAACCAATGGTCCTCCTCGGGCTTGAGCCAATGCTTCCTTCACTTGCTGCTCAACCATGAATTTGATGTCATTTTCTTGTATGGAGGTACTTTCCACTACCTTTCTATACATGCTAGTGCTACCTTGCTCAACGGGAGGTAAGGTCCTGGCTGAGTCCAAGACATGCACTAACTCAGGCTAGCTAATGTCGGTTGTAGTAGGATGAACTATTGGGGCTTATTTCTAAAGTACTGAAACTACTGCTAACAAGTCCTCTAACTGCCATGCCATCCTATTTATCTACTCATCTTTTTGCCTCAATTGATGTCAAAGGTGCTGGGTTGATTGGCCAGTGTCTTCCTGATCAACCTCATCACCTTCCATGGCCTACTACTCCCTGAGAAGAGATCCTCTAGTATCTACCATGTAGACTTCAGCTGAGTCTCCCAATAAGTCATCTTCGTTGGGATTGAAGCTAACTTTCCCCTCATCTGATAAATCATACCCTAGAATTTCCTTCTTTTTCATGAAATAATGAGCCACTATCTCATCTAAAGAATGATCAATCTGAGCGGGTATAAATATCTTTGGCTGATCGGTGTGATCACTATCATGTAATGAGAGGCACTGGACCTTGCCTGCCATTGGACAGTCAATCCTATGTGGACTGTACTCACTAGATGAGTGATAATCCTGACCGCCACTAGGTATGGAAGGTGTGACATTCCTAGGATGTTCCACTATCACTGGTGTAGCTGGAATATCATCTACAACCTCTGAAATAACTATCAATCTGTTTGGTGAAGACCATGATGTTGAGGTCCTTTCACACCAGTGGGAGGAAAGCGGCCTCAATAAGTGGTGTAGATAAGGTAGGATCCCTTGGCCATAGTTGGATCACCAACGGGGTGCGCTTCTCCCCGGATATGGCTTTCATGGCCTTTGATGGAACTGAAGATGCTGTGACCTGGATTGGTGATGGTGGATGAGGGGTAGAGTGGTGGGGTGGAGACACCACCAACTCTCTACGCACAGGAACTGCCCTCTAGTGGTGACTAGTCCTAGTAAGTAGGATCTTTGTCGGTATGGTCAAGAAAATCAATAAAGCCAACTTATGATGAACCTCGCCTCTCCCTACCGGTAATGTGGGCCTCTCCGCCCTCTCTAATGGATATGCTTCCCCACACTATGATGGATGAGATTAAATTGAGCTTAGCGTCGTAAGCTCCACCACTGGAGCAAGACGGTCGAGGCCCGACCTCTGCTCTAGTAGCTGGCGGCGATGTTATACACCAGCGATGGAGGTGATGTGTGAATCCTCTTAACATCCTCTCTATCTGACCTAGAGAGAGGATGAAACTGGTTTGTTGTAATTGGTGAAGTGAGGAACTCCTCTCAGCTGAGCGCCTCCATCTCCCCGGCAATCCTAGTGTGATGCAGCTTGATCATGTGGTTTTTTTTCTTCATTGTGTTGGGAAGAGTGAGAGCTAGACCCATACTCAAAGGTAAGGATCAGGGGAAATAGAGGGGTACCGATGGTAGCCCTCTTTGAGAAACCATGGGGTGCATTGGGTGGCACTTCGCTTGCTTGCTTTGTGGGTTGCTTTCCTCTTCAATGAGGAGATGTCAGTCGGTGATCAATCCGGATGATGGGTCTGCGGTCCTTGTGGTCTATCGTGAGGGAGTGCCCATGTAATCCTCACTCCTCCTCCCTACCAAAGTGGAAAGATGTGTATGATCCTGGTCCAAATCCATACCATGAGGGAAAGTGAAAATAAACTTTTATGAACCATCCATTTCAGAATAACTTATAAAAGACTTAAAATTGAACTGTCACTGTACTGTAACTGACTGTAAGAATCTGCAATAGGAAATGAGCTTGTATCAGATTTTTGTCTTTGTTGATTTTTTTTGAATTTGAATTGAAAATTTGAACCTACATCCAACTTGGAAGTGTTAAGTGGGGTTCAAATAGATTTGAGAAGATTTGATTGAAAGGAATTTTTTGAATCTAACTTCAACAAATTTGGGTATGTTGAAAAATGGATTGAAAAATAGGATGCTTCCATAGGTTCATGTTTGTTTGAATTTAGATTTTTGTTTGATCTGAGGACCCTTTCCTTTAACAAATTGGGTATGTTAAAGTAAGGGTCAATTGATTTTATTTTTGATTTGGTGTTTTTGGAAATTCACTCACTCAACAAATTTGGGTATGCTAAGTGAGGTGTTTGAAAATAATTATTTCTTTTTTTGTGAATTATTGTTTGATTTTGAAAGTTGGAATTCCCACTTAGCAAATTTAGGTATTTTAAGTGAAGAACCAAAGTGTGTTTTGTTTGATTTTTGAAAATAGGATTTTTAGCAAATTTAAGTATGCTAAGAAGATCCTAAGGTGTTTCATTTTTATTTTTGGATGTTTTGATTTTTGAAAGAGTAGGATCCTTAGCAAATTTGGGTATGCTAAGAAAATCCTAATGTGTTTCATTTTGTTTTTGGTTTGTTTGAAAGTAGAGACTATACCTTAGCAAATATGGTATGCTAAGGATGAAGTCCCACTTAGTTTTGTGAAATGAAAATTTCACATAGCAAATTTGAGTATGCTAAATGAAATTCCAAAAGGTGTGTTCAAAAATTTTTATGTTTAGTTTTGAAAATGGAAACTTCTCTTTAGCAAATTTGGTATGCTAAAGAACAAAGTTCCAAAGGTGCTTGAAAATTCTTAGTTTTAAATTTGGAGACTTTACTTAGCAAATTTGATTATGCTAAATGAAGTTCATTGAATTTTTGATTTGAGTTGCTAAATGAAGTTCAAATGTGTTTGAAAACTTTTGGTTTTGATTTTGGAGGCTTTATGTTAAATGAAGTTCCAAATGTGTTTGAAATTTTTTTTTTTTTGGAATTTGGAGACTTCACTTAGCAAATTTGAGTATGCTAAATGAAGTTCCAAATGTGTTTGAATTTTTTTTTTTTTTTTTGATTTGGACTTCACTTAGAAAAATAATGAAGTTCCAAATGTGTTTGAAAATTTTTTTTTTATTTTTGGAGACTTCACAAATAATATGCTAAATGAAGTTCCAAATGTGTTTGAAAATTTTTGATTTTGGGTTTGGAGACTTCACTTAATAAATTTGAGTATGCTAAATGAAGTTCCAAATATGTTTGAAATTTTTTTTTTTTTGGAGACTCCGCTTAGTAAAGTTGGGTATGCTAAATGAAGTTCCAAAATGTATTTGAATTTTGAAAATATGATTTTTTTTTTTTTAAGTTTTGATTTTTGAAAGGATGTCTTCCATTTCACAAATTTGGGTATGTAGGAATGGAAGTCAATCTTAATTTTGAAATATAAAAATTTTGTTTTGTGTGTGCTTATTGATTTTTTTAAAAGAGGGAATTCCAACTTAATCATATATGGAATATGTTTAAGTGGGATTTCCAAATGATTTTATTTTTATTTGGGAGTGAAATCTTCATTCAATAAATTTGAATATATTAAATGAAGATGTTCATATGTGCTTTTGGAAAACTTAGTTTTATTTGAAAATGAAACTTCCATTCAACAAGTGTAGGTGTATTAAATGGAAAGGTTCATATGTGCTTTTTGAAATTTTTATTTTTGATTTTTATTTTTGGAAAGATGATTGTTTATTTTATTTTTGTAAATGAAATCTTCCTCAAAATGAATTGAAGGGAGATGTTCATTTGTGCTTTTGGAAATTTTAGTTTTATTTGAAAATGAAACTTCCATTCAATAAGTGTGGGTGTATTGAATGGAAAGGTGCATGTGTGCTTTTTTTGAAAATTTTGATTTTGATTTTTGGAAAGATGATTGTTCATTTTATTTTGAAAATGAAATCTTAATCAAAATGAATTGAAGGAAGATGTTAATTTGTGCTTTTAGAAAATTTTGATTTTGTTTATTTATTTATTTGGAAAGATGATTGCTTTATTTTTAAAAATGAAATCTTCATTAAAATGATTTGAAGAAAGATGTTCATTTGTGCTTTTAGAAAAATTTGATTTTTTTTTTTTTTTGGAAAGATGATTGTTTTATTTTTGAAAATGAAATCTTCATCAAAATGATTTGAGGGAAGATGTTCATTTGTGCTTTTGGAAAAGATTGTTATTTTATTTTGAAGATTCCTACATGTAACCATTACAATAATTGTTAGATGAGGGTGATTTAAGAAAATTTTGTGAAAGATTTTTATTATGTGCATTTCTAAAAGAGTGCTTTTATGAAAAATTTATTTTGTCTTTATTATTTTAGAATGAATCTTTCTTTATCATAAAGATGATAAAGAGGAAGTCTTTAAATATTTTCTTTTATTAGATTTTCATTTTTTTAACCCATTGGAGAACCCAATGGGGGTTTTAAGACCAACACGGGGTGAGGTTCTAAAACTTAAGATGCCAAATAACTTAAGGATAAAGTTATGGTTCTTACAAAAATATGAACCCACTATCGATACTTAGAGGCAACAATCATTTACCAAAGATGGAGAGAGGAACCAACCCTGGCAGAGTCGCCAGAAAAATCTGTGGTGAAAATTTTCAACATTCCCGTAGTGTCCTCTTCATCATCATTTATTTCCTCCTTTCCTTTCTGTGGTGGAAAGAAAGAGTATAAATGAAAGAGAAGAACATAGTGGAATGAAAAATTGACTTGGTAGGACACTACGCAAATCCACAGATGTACTTATTAGGGTGATCAGATATGACATTAAGGAAAGTGTCTATCTCAAAAGATAGAAGTCAATCCGCATCAAAATATTCCAAGGACATTGGGTCTTCAAGGTGTAGATTTTTACTTTACATGGAAAAGTAAAGTAGGTTTATTTTAGTTTCATTAAGTTCTCTGATAATTACATCTTTAAGGAATAAGGATTCCTTAAGAAAACTCTTGATTAAGGTAAATGATCATTATCTTTAAAGATTTCAATAGGAAAAGGACTATCAATCGATTGGTTCATTTTTGAAGATCAAATAAGATTGATCAAAGAGAGATTTATTATCGAAGCCAAATGGAGATAAGTAGGACATGCTCACGATGCTTGGAAACCTAACGAGCATCTCAAACCATCCTATGATTCGAATTTATATTTTTAAAATTGATTTAGTTTGTTTGAGTTGAATTTTTCATTAGAATGCTAGGGCTTATAATTCCATAATACAAGGTTATAAAAATGCATAAGAGGTGAGGATTTATGCTTATGGCTCATAAAGGGGAGAAGCAACCTCAGAACTTAAATCTAGGGAGCTTTAGCGAGGGCAGAACGCACAACCTAAATCTAAGATGAAAATGGGTATTTGGTTTACCTCCACAAGAGAGGACAAACCACCCAACTGCTTGGACTTACAACCATCTGGAGGTGGCTGACAACTAACTCCTCCTATGATTTTAAATTCATGTAGACAAGTCATATACTTTATGCAATATAACTAGGCTATTATTATTTAGAAAGAGACTAAATCCTTAAACTCACTCCCTAAAGAGACTAGATCATGTAAAGGGAATGCTTCAAATGACCTAAATCTAATGAAATTCAAATTTCATTTTATTTTTTTGGACAATCATTTTGACTCAGGTTAATAAGAATCACATGACTAATGCATGAGAAATGAGATTATGGACCAAAATCAGCGATAAGGAGGAGGTATATTTCCACCATGGCTTTCATAGGTCAAGCCAGGTTTCTCTAGCAAAGGTGGAAGCTTTTCAATCAAGAGTGAAACAAGATGCATTTGTGCATGATGTTATAAAAGAAATACTCATCTAATTGAGGGGTTTCTAATTCTTTTATCTTGATTTTAAACCTAAGCTTTAGGTGAGGTTATGAATTCTTTATTTTTAGTTTTGAGTTGTTAAGTTGTGTAAAAGATTTATTTTTCCCTAAGAGCCTAATCCACATCCAGGCCATACATAAAGCAAGGAAGAAACTAGAAAAATGATGTCACTAAATGCACAAGCTAAACAAATCATCAATTAATTTATAAAGTTAAGCACGAAAGAATAATAGGTCAAATTATGGTCGAGCACCACCGCACAAATCGAAAAAAATTAAATTCTTCTAATACCCTTATACAATGAATTACAAATGAATTAAGTAAGGAACTCATTGTTATGGGGGTCTTCAAGCTTCATTTCCTCATTCTTTTTTCTTCTTTCTTCTTCTTTTCTTCTTTCTTCTTTGGTTCTTTCTTTTAGATGGTTGGAAGGTGGATGCTCTAAAGGCTTCACATGGTGCATAAGATAGATATTATGACCAATGCTCATCGTAATCTCCATAACAATCATTCCAAAATTTTAATTGCACAAATTTACATGAAAAGGAAAAGTGGAAATCTAACTAATATCTCAAAATAGAGATTAGCTAAAACAAATCATACAAATCCCAAGCATGTATATTGGACTTATCATCTCACACATGGGTGACTAAGTCCACCTAGCCTATTAGATTATGCTTAAGGGTATAAGCACCTACAAGCAAAAGCATTTTTTTTTTATTTATGATAGCGCCCCTTAATCACAATCCCCTGCAGAAGATAATGGTTGGACTAAGATCGCCCTACCATTTAGTCTACTCATATATACCCTAATATCTAGTCTAAAATATATATCATAAAATAAAAGCAAATATCAAACCATGCACCGCCCTAACCTAAAGCTAGAAGTGGTGACTTAGCCTAATATGTGTGCTTTGGAGGTTTGTATGGTATGCTTAGCTATGGCTTTAAGTTAGAATTTTCTAAGTGTGAAGTATGTTCAACTTAGAGGAGGATTTCATTTAAGTTGTTTAGAAGTTTTGGATTGATTTTATTTCATGTTTTGATTAGGTTCAAGTGAATCCTATAATTAATTATTAAGTTCTGAAGAGAGGGAAAGAGAAGAAAACTTCTCTTTCCTTCCCTAACTTAAGTAATTTTTAAAGTAGATTCATGTTTTGGTTTTATTTAGTGAACGTTTTGATTAAGTATTTTAATTAATCCTAAGTTTAGATGAACTCTAAACAAACCCATTCAAAAAGAAAGATATTTTAAGATTAAATAAAATGAACCAAATTCATAAAACATACATCACTTCATTTCTTTCCCAACATGTATGAAATGCATATGAATGAGTCCTAAGCATATCTATACACACAAATGAGAATATTTAACATGCTTTATGATGCATGCTAAGTGATTCATTTAAGAAAATTTGGAATTTTATGATGCATGATTTTCTTATCCAATTTTCTTATCACATGAAAGTACGAAGGCATAAGTGAGTGAGTACCATTGTTAACCGGTGTAGGTGTAAGGTATAAAACCTACTTAGGGCTACTTAAGGCCTCTCAACCTCGGGGTTGTCTAGACTAATATACCACTTTCCTTAAATACAAATATGTCTACAAAAAAAATGAATGGAAAAAAGAAAGAATACAAAAGTTGTATTAGTTGATTTATTTTGTTTATGCAATTTATATGTGCAAGCATAGGTTTTCCTTCTTAAATGATAGCATGGGAATGAATAGGATATGGAATTAGGCAAGTGTTAGGTTCTTTTCAAATGAACCATACATCTTACCAAATCCTATTCAAAACTATACTAAAAGAGAAGAGAAGAAAGACCTACACTAAGCACATCTTTATATCTTACTCACATGTAAGTTTATAATTAAAATATAAGTAGCACACTTTTTGTTTTGATAATTGATTCATATATTTTTGAAAATAATTTGAATTTAGTCGTGATAATAGCCACTCATATTTCTACTTTAGCCAACACATATAAATTTGACATAAAGTAAACATTTTCATTTTAAATTTGAACTTTGAAAAGTATGGATGCATGAAACCACATGACATACATATTTAGCATGTTAGGAAATAATTAAAGCAATGAAATCATGTAAACACATTCACTTTAATTAAATCCTAAAGATAAACTTATGAAATAAGAAAGTTTAAATAAATCAAAGTTCATTTAGTATGATTTTTGTTTGAGTTTGAGTTTAATTTAATTTTAAAATATGGATTGAGTTTGTTGTTCCTAACCCATTCCCACATGTGTTTGACATTTTTGTTTAATTTTTAGATGATTTGAACCATTTTAGATTTTTGATTAGGTTAGGGTATGAATAAGCATTTTTATTAACCCTTACCTACACCACCTTAGCATAGTTAACCAAGTAATTATGAGTTAATGAGATGGCATAAAAACTCATAAAGAATTTAAATTTGGAATGCACCTAGAAAAAGGGCCTAATGCAATTTGGCTCATGATTAATGGTTAATCAAGTTAAGGGGTTTAACTTAAGTAATTTCAAAACACCCCCTCACACATATGAATTGGGTTTTGATTTCTTTAATTGAACTTAGGCTCTTAAATACCTAAGCATCTACCCAAAGTAGATTAATTAAGTTCTGGAAGATTTTAGAATTTTTAGAAATTAATTAAGGGGATAATTAATGAACTAGCCCTTAATTAAGAGAGGATTAAGGAAAGAAAAGGGAGTTTAGGGAATAACTTAGGGAAAATACCCTAAAATTATTCCCTAAGCCTCCTATTCACTGGATCTAACCTTAATAATGGATGAAAGCACTAATCCAAACCTTATTTATCCTTAATTACTTTAAGGGAATAATTAAGAAACATAATTACAATTCCCCCAATTAAGCTTTAAATAGATCTTAAGAAAATTAGGGGAGGTAGAGGTCATCCCCTAATATATACTCGAGAAGTTTGGGATTAATCTGAGGTTTAATTAAGAGGTAATTAGCAAAACATGATTTCCATTAAAACCCAAAATTATAGAAAAGAATAATTTAAAATTTATTGAAATTATTTTAAAAATACTTTAGGTTGAATTATCTTTTCATTAAAATTTACCTCATATTTTTCTGAATTTTATTGAGGGAGATACGACTTTTAAATGTTAGGAATTAGAATTAATTAAATCCCTAACTAATCCTCTCACCACATGACATGCGGTGATTGTGGTCGCGCTTTATACACATATCGCTGTGGGGATCACTTAAACATCACAATGGCATGGCGGGCAGCGGTTTGATCCCTATCGTTCGATCAAGGATCGAACGACCAAGGATCACCCCACAATTTTTAAAGAGATAAATGATTTCTAAAATGTGCGATTAATCTAGGCTATCCATCCAAAATGCGCGGATGGGCGCCGAATCCAGCTTCTTTCCTCGATGATCAATGAGATCGCCCTTTCAGGAAGATCTAAGCTCATTGAGCTTCTGATTGGAATGAGATTGTACCCACACCATCTAAGCAATTACAAACCTTCCAAGGATTTCACATGCTATGAACATTTCTTTCACAAAGGACCAACACCTCCTAAGCAAGTAAAATTTCATACCTATCGGAGGTGATCACCGACTCGAGTCGATGAGGTAGCTTCGCCTAGTGGAAAAGCAAGGAAAGTTTCAAACCCGGTTGAGTAGATCTCCCTATGGATCAACACCACTTGCTCCCCTTTGCGGCTTTGATCCAATTCACCTCCTCCTTACTTTGGGAACTTGAGAGAATGCTTAGGTGCACTCGACTTGATCCCTTGAGGGAGTGTGCAAAGGGAATTGGAGTAGTTTTGAGTGAGGAGGAAGTTGGGAATTAAGATGAGCTCCCCTATTTTCTCTTGAAGAAAACTGACAAGTGCAAGATTCAAATCCTCTTAGAAAGCTTGGGAATGTTCTCTTATGGCTCCTAACTCTCTTTGGTGCTCAATCGAATGTGAGGATTATGAATTCAAATTACATTAGGAGGAGTATATCTCCCCGTATGGCAATTGGACGATTGAACCTTGAGTTGTCATTTTGATCCAATTGACCATATGGAAAGGGTGGTTTAGGCTATTAGATCTTTGTACATGGCCGATTTTAGGTCTTGAGTGGATTGGTAACCTCCCATGTGCTTCAAATTAAGTGGAAAGAGGATTTTGAATTAGCCAATTTGAGCTAGGGGGTCGGGTTTGGCCTTGGGTCAGTTTGGGTGCACCACTCTCCATTAGGTTCACTTGAGCTATTAGGAAGGTATCAAGTTGATATGAAGAGAGCTTGACCAAATTACCCATGGATTAGACCAAAATTTGTTATATGGCCTAGGGGTAAAATGGTCATTTGACTGATTTTTCAATTTGGATATGTTGGGTACGTGGAGAAAATAGGTTTGGCCAAGTTTCATTGGATTTGGAGTTCATTTGATAAAGTTTGGCTCATTTGACCCATTTAGGTCAAAATGGGTCAACTTGGGTCAAGTTGACCAATTGGTCAAATTGGGTCAAACCAAGGGTTCAAGTTCATATGACCATTTGAAATATTTTTGTGGCTTTGGTTTGATTCAATTTGGTTTAGTTTTGAGTTTGTCTCATATGACTTCATTTAGGTCAAATGGGTCAAGTTGACCAATTTGACCCATTTGACTTATTTGAGCTAGGTCAAGGATAGGTTTAGGTTTGGTTAATCATATGGAGTGGATTTGTATCTTTGTTTCCAATCAATTTTGGTTAAGTTTGAATTTGGCTCAACATGACCCCTTTAGGTCAAGTTGGGTTCAAGGTTAATTGGCGTCTAGTTGGCCTTGAGGCTTTGATCAAGTTCAATAAGTGATTTGGAATGAACTTGACCCATTGGTTTCAATCAATTTGGCTTAGATCAAGTTTTGACACATTTTGACTTTTTAGGTCAAGTTAGGTCAACTTGGGTCAAGTGTCCAATTGGGCTAGGTTGGGCTCAAATAGATCAATGGTTTCTATCAATTTGGCCTATGGTGGATTTTGGCTATGTTAGGTTTCATTTTGGCTAATTGTTGACTTAGTCAACCCATAAGTTTGACTTAGTTTGACCCACTTTGGTTGATTGATCATCCCATGATGATTATTCATCATGATGAGAGGCATAAGTGAGCTTAGTTCAATCCAATTTGATTAATATTAGAATTTGATTCATAAGGGTACTTTAGGTCACTTTGGGTCAAGTGAGCCTAAGTGGGTCAAATTGCTTGGTCAAAGCTTGATTTGAGTTTGATTGAACTTGTATATGGACTTATGATTGAAATATAAATTCATTTGCAAGTGATTTGGAGTCAAATGACTTTTGATTCACTTGATAATTTCGTATTCAAAGGAAGAATATGAAAGGACTTGGGGTTTAATTTTGAATTTGATTTTGATTTGGTGATTGAAGTTAGTATTTACATTTGGATTCATGATTGTAGGGTTGATTGAATCATGAAGGAAAATCAAGAGTTTGGCTTGATTTGAAGTTGATTTGGCTAAGCTCAAGATTTTGACTTGAAAGACTTAGGTTGGATTTTGAGTGAATTTGAGTTTGATTTTTGGAATTGATTTTGATTGTTTGAATTTATATTTCAATTATATATATGAATATAAATGAGAATATAAAGGGGTCATGAGAAAATTTCATGAGTTTGAATTGATTTGATTATGATCTAGGCTAAGTCTTTAAGAGACGATTAAGGAACTTAGGAAAGATTTTTGAGCTTTAGAATTTGATTCATGAGTTTCAATCATAGATTTCAATCACATGGGGTTCATTTGAGTTTGGAGAAAATCAAATAAGATTGATTTGGAATTTGACTTGAAGGAAGGAAGGTGAGGAATGGTTCAAGCTAAGGGTAGATAAATTTTCCTAACACCCCTAAGGCATGACCTATTCCTATGGCTAACCCTTCTAAGTCTTCTAAGGCTGGGTGGAGTATCCACTTAATCACTAGATGTGTCTTAAGACTAAGGAACTCTTAAAGTCTAAGAGAAGTCTTATGTCTAAGATGGAGGGATTGAGAGCTCATCCTAAAAATGAGGTCAACATGTTCAATAGCCTAAAGAGAGTTTAATGAAATTATGGTTAGCTCATATATGTGAGAAAATCATAAAAGTAATTAAGTGAGTTCCTTAAGCTTAATTAATTAATGCATGTGAGCTAATTGCATTAGGCCCCATTCATTTCATAGGATCATTGCTATTTACTTTCAATTCATTTGCATATTACATTGGCTCATAATCATTTAATAAATTATCTTAAGGTAACATAGGTAAGCGTTTAATTAATTGACTTAATTCATACTTTAACCTAATTAATCCATAAAATTAATCTAATTCTTTTTCATTAAATCAAATCAACTTACACATGAGGAATGGGATTAGAATTAACAAACCTTCTCTCATATTTCTTAAATCAAATCAAACATTAAATTAAAAGTGGCATTAAGAAACTTTGGTTTATTTTAAATAAGCTTATTTGGTATGATTGTCTTTAGAAATTAATTGGATTGAAAGAGATTATGTGCTTATGTCTCTTTATTTCTTTATGATCATATTAAATGTTGTATGTTAGTTGATTCATGCATTCATCTCTTGCAAAATTAATTAAATGAAATGATTTCCTTTATGTCAAACTTGCATGTGTTGGTTTAAATTAAAAATATGTGTGGTTATTATTATTATTAAATCAAAAATTATTTTCAAAAGTATATAAATGAACTATAACTTGTGGGCTAATGACAATTATAAATATTCATAAGTTTGCATGTGCCTATAGCTTAGAACATGTGATATAGAGTTCTCCTTTCTTTAATCTTCATGGACTTACATAAGAATATGAATAGCAATAAGTGTATAGTTCATTTGAATAGAATACAATATTTGTTTGAATTCATTCTTATACATCTTCATGTTAGAATTTAGATTTAACTTTAGCTCACATGTATAAATAATTCAATTAAATCAAACACAACTCTTGCATGATTTTCATTCTTGTAGTTGTTTATACACTCATGTGTATATAATAATAATATGTATATCTAGTCTGGACATTCCAGGGATGCACGGCTTTAAGTAGCCCCAAGGAGGTCTCTACCTCACTCCCCTGGTTAACAATGGCAAGTACTTGCTTTTAACTTTTATACACTTGTATGTGCATTTAGCTGATGAATGAAAATCTCCATTTAATTAAATCAAATGCAACTTTAGTATAGTTTTCCACTTTTGTAGTTATTTGTACATCCATGTGTGTTTAAGAATAGCAGGTATATCTAGTCTGGACATTTCGAGGATGCACGACTTTAAGTAGCCCCAAGGAGGTTTTTACTTCACTCTCCTCGCTTTCAATGGCAAAGTACTTGCTTGAAACTTGTATACATTTGAATGTGTATTTAGCTAATGAGTAAAAATTCTATTTTCTACAAAATTTATTTATGCATCCTTCATTTAAGTGTGCAAAAATATATTGTATGTACAGGTATATTTAGGATTTAATATCATATGTATGTTACATATGATGGAAAAAAATGAATGCATATGTGTCATGTGGTAGTAATTCATTACAATTAATCTTATGAAGTCTCTCTTATTGAATATGATTATTTAAATTAAACTTAAACTTAGGATTAATTTAAAACATATAATAAGTCATTCACTAAAAGACAACTTATTAATCAATATGATTTAGAAATGAGTTAAGGTAGGGATGAAAGAAAAAGATCCTCTCTTTTTTTCTTCTCTTTATAACATTTAGTTGCTAGGTGTTAATCAAATGAAACCAAATAAAACACTAAGTAAAATCCTCAAATCATTTAAACCACTTAAAGTAAAATCAAATTCTTATGATTAAACACCCTTTCATGCTTATAAAATCATAACAAAGTCTAGTTAAGGCATACTACACAAGCCTTAATACACACACTTAAGATTAAGTAGTCACTTCTAGCTTTATGTTAGGACGGTGCATATGGTTTAGTGTATGTTTGATTTTATGATGTATTATTTTAGACTGGATGTTAGGGTGTATGCTTTGTAGACTAGATGGTAGGTTGTGATTAGTCTAATCATATTTTATGTAGGAGATTATGCTTAAATGGGTGCTTAAAATAAATATAAATGCTCTCTTTTGTAGGTTGCTTAACCCTTAAGCATAATCTAAATTAGGACATATGGGATTGGTTACCCATGTGCAGGGTGTTATGTCAAGATTATACATATAACTACTTGGGTTGTATGGTGTGTTTAGCTAACACTTAATTTGTATGTGTAGTTAGAATTACCTTTCCTCTTTTTTAATGTAATTTTGCATTAAGAATTAAGATTAGTGTTATGAGGGATTATGATGAGTAGTGGCTAGTTGGCTTTGTCCTAGGAGGCCCTGTAATACCTTTGAAGCAAATCAAACCAAATGAATAAATCAAAGAAGACATGAAGATAAGAAGAGCCCCATAGCATTTATCATTTATAACTTATAATTATTCTTTTATATTCTGAGTTGTATAAGGGTAGAGCTCATACCCATTTTCTTTTTTGGTTGTACGCAATGAGCACCGGCCTTTTATTATTTTACACTAGATTTATAAATTGTTTGATGTATGTTTAAATTGTGTAATGCAAATGGCATGGCTCTTCATAGTTTCTTTTTGAATGATGATTTAATGTGTGGCCTGGATCCGATTAGGCTCTTAGAGAAAAATAAATTTTCTACCTCAACTGCAACTCCTATTTAAGATTTTCTACAACTCATAATCTTACATAAAGCCTAGGCATTAAATCAAGATAATTAAAAGATTTAGCAACCTCTTAACTAAATGTTGTATGCTTAATATCATGCATGCATATTATTTCACTCTTGTTAAGAAAGAGTTTCCATCCTTGTACGATAAGGGAAGGCTTGCTTTTGATGGTCTCCTCTATGATGGAAAACATCTCTTTCTTTCTAATTTAGCCCATTACTCATTTCATCATGCATTTAAGCATGTAAAAATCCTATGGCCTTTGTCAAAATGAAGTGTCAAAAATCAAATTAAAATTAAAAAGATTTACATTATACTAAATCATTACTAATACCACTCATGCTCTAGTATCTTAGGGAGTGAGTTTAAGTACTTTAGTTTCTTTCTAAATAATAACAATTTAACTATCTTGCAAAATCATATGACTTACGTACAAGGTTTTAAAATGCAGAATGAGTTTGTTGGATGCCACTCCAGGCGATTATAAGTCCAACAATCAGATGGTTTACTCTCACTTGTGGAGGTAAACCATATACCCATTTTTGCTTAGATTTAGGTCATGCTTTAGCTCTTGTTAAATCTCCATAGATTTAGGATCCGAGATTGCTATTTTCTTAGGGTTACAAGCATAAATTCTCACATCTTAAGCATTTCCACAATCTTGTGTTGATGGATTATAAGCCCTAGTGATCTAATAAAATTTTAACTCAAATAAATAAATCTCCTTAACTTCAAACATATAAAACCCAATCATAGGATAGATTGGAATGCTCACTAGACTCCCTAGTATCATGAGAATTTCTTACTTATTCCTTTTGATTTCGATAATAAGCCTCTCTCCTTTTGATCTATCCCATTTTATTTTTCAAACATAACTAATTTATTAATAGTCCTATCTTTGAAATCTTTGGAGATAATAATTGCATACTTTAATCAAGAGTATTCTTAAGAAACTCACATTTCTTAGGATGTAATTAACTATGAGGACTTTCCCCCATAGAAAACTTTGGAACCTGATTTAATATAAACCCTACTTTATTCATCCATGTAAAGTAGGAGAAAAATCTCTAGTATATTTGAAGACCCATCATGCCTTAGGAGTCCTTATTAGGTGATTAGGTCTATTATAGGGTGGTGATTTCTATCTTTTGAGATAGTGCACCATCCCTTAATATTGTACTTGATCACTTCAATAAGTACACCCTCAGATTTTTTGTGATGTCCCCCATATGCATAAACCAAAATTAAACACCATAGGTAGGTCCAAAGGGCTTAGAAGGAAATTTGATTTATTTTGATTTAGTTTTGATCATTAGAGTGTAGATTTCATTTATATTTGTAAAAAGTATTGAATATATAATTGATTTATGAGAAAATCAATCGATTTTGGGTTGATTTGGGTCAAGATTTAGCTAAGCTCATGGGATCAGATCATATGACTTATGAAGGGTTTTGACTTAATTTGGTTTAGTTTGATTTAGTTTTTACCATTTTTAATGTAGATTTAATTTATATTTGAGAAGATAATTAATGGAATAATTAATTTATAAGAAAATCAATTGAATTTGAAGTGATTTGAAGGTAAATTTTGCTAAGCTCATGAAAGTGGATCACAAGGCTGAGATAGGATTTGGTATGATTGTAGATTTTGGCAAATTAGATTTGGGATTGAGTTTGGTTGTAAGTTTGATAGAGTGATTGAAGGGTTCAATTGATTTTTAAGAAAATTAATTTAGTTTGGATTGATTTGAATTTGGCTAAGAATAAATCCATGGGATTCAATCCTTAAGAAGGATTTTGAGCTTGGATTTGAGGTTGAGATTGATTGTAAATTTTAGAATTTGAATTTGAACTCAGAGTTGAGTTTGGGGTTTAATTTAAGAAGGTGAACATGGATTGGGTAGACTATAGGGTAGGTAAGTGTCCCTAAGTTCCTAAGGCATAGCCTACTTCTATGACAACCCTTCTAAGTCTCTAGGCTTATGTTAAGTGTTCACCTAATCACTAGAAGTATTTTAAGATAAAGGAGCTCTTTGTGTCTAGAAGAGTCCTAGATCTATGATGAGGAGATTAAGAACTCACTCCAAAAGTGAGGTCAACAAAGCTCTTCAAATTTAATGCATATTGATATAAGGTTCTTTAATATTGAAGCAAGAGTTTAAAGTTTTGAGTATATATATATCATATTGATATAGTAACTAAAAATGGGCCCTTTCACAAATAATTATGATAAAGATTGCTTTGAACTTATATAAATGTTAATGATACACTAGATTATCTAAAGATGTTACTTTGTAAAAAAATCTTAAAAATTGAACTCCTAAAATTATCTAATAACATGTAATTGTCAAGTGATATATATGGCCCAAGGGAGGGATTATTGAAAAATTGTTAACTTGGGCATATATTTATATTAATCACACTCATACATTATATCTTATCTAAAAATTTTGTGTTTACTAAATCATGATAAAATTAAGTATTATTATTTAAACTTTAAGATTTAAGATTTACATTAATTGGTTTAAATAAAAAATAAACTAAATCAAGTGTATTTGGATAATTTGATTTAATTTATTAAATACTGGTTTGATTTTTATTTTTAAATAAGGGTTGTATAGATTGTAATTTTTTTACTCAATTTTAGAACAAACTTTAGTTAAAAAAACTAAAATGCTAAAAATAGATATGAAATTCTAAATAACATTGATATATCTCTATAAAATTTATAAAATAAGCATGAATCTCAAGTTAAAGAATGTATATAATCAAATTAAATGACTCATTGAGACCAGTTCAACAATGCTAGAAGTGGGTTAATTTGAGCCCAAATGAGCTCAAATCAAGCCCAAAAGTTACATATAAAAACTTTGAAATACTGACTCGATAATCAAATGACTTTCAAATTTGATGTGCTTATAGTCAAATCGAGCAACTCGACAAGGCAAATCCAATGAGTCTAAGATCACTCAAATCAAAGATTGTTTGAACAATCAAATCACTAAAAAATTATCTATGATCAAATGAATTAATATACATCGTCTGATGGAGTGTTTTGGATTTTAGCTACAATAACCAAATTGCCCCTCTAAGAATCCTATAAATAGGATCTTATTCTTGTCATGAGGAAGGGAAATGAGCTAGAAGCGAACTTGGGAGAAAGCTGGGAGAAAGCTAAAAATTTGAAGTTCGTCATCACCACCGTTGCCGCCGATGGCCACCTATTATCATCACTGACTGCCACCAATAATCGTTACAGCCCAACTAATGCTGCATAATTGTTGTAACCTGATTCTAGAATTCCTCTTGTCTGGACTTCTCACATATAATCTTCTAGTCTCATTATCGAGAAAATTTAAACTTCGTACTCCAAATTAGATATATAGTGGAGCATTTTTACTGGGCTAGGCCCTGTTATTTTTCCCCTCTTTCTGTTATTTTTACATATAAAAATTATAGAGTTTCTTATTCCTTTTTCAACTATCTGTGTGCATATTGGATTTCCATACAAACTAAGACGTGAAGTTTGATTTTACCGCAACTGGTTTTCTGGCATGCAACAGTTTGCTGCCATCTGTGGGAAGGAGATTTTGATTACTTCATCATGTCAGACAACCAAGTTTCCCAACAAAATCAAAACCATCAGCCAGGTGGAGCACTTCGTACTTTTGAGGAGTGCATGTGAAGAATGGAGGAACATCAAGCTCAAATCCTTCAACTCTTACTAGGAGCTGAACAACCAAGAATGTCACCACAAACTAAAGGAAATTGACCCTATCAACAGCATGATAGAGTTGATTTTATTGAAAAAACTTATGAAGAACTTCCTCATAATAATATAGAAATTCCCCCTATACATCGACCTAATATGGATCATGACTATACTATCAGCTCAACTCATCCTACTTGTATTGCTCGACCAACTTTGAATCCCTCTACCTCTTTGATGGGATTAAATCGCCCTCGTTCCATGGAGACAACCTGTGACGTTAATCGAGATGAAATTTGTAACCTTGTTCAAGATTAATTTTCGCTAAGAGATAACTATTTCATCTCTCATCAGAGTATTCAAGAATCTTCTCTTTTGCATGATATGGTTCTTCAACAATCGATCTTGGTGGGGGTTTAAACTACCTAACATTGAACCTTATGATGGAACATCTGATCCTTTTGAGCACAACGATCATTACAGAACTATTATGTATATTCAACAAGCCCCCGATGCTTTGCTCTACCAAGTTTTTCCTATCATTCTTAAAGGGTAAGCTCGTATATGGTTATATTCACTCCCTCAAGGGACCATTCTCAATTTTGCTCATTTGGCTAAACTTTTTGTCAAATAATTTGTCTCAAATTGAAGAATCATTAAAGACTCTTCTCATCTTTCAAAGAATACTTTCAAAGATTCTCTTCTGAAGCTCGTCAAATTCCAGGGGTAGATCTAGAGCTACTCTGAGGCGTCTTTCTTGGAGGTCTTCGACCAGGACCTTTCTACTCTTCACTAATGCGAGATACAATGTGATCTTACATTGATCTTATTCATTGAGTAGAGACATAAATTACTATTGATGAAGCTATTACTGCTCAAAAAAGATAATTTGAGAATAACTCTAAGCGTAAATACGCATCAGAAGATATTACAACAGTATCTCAAAGTAAAAATATATATATATTCAAAAGATCAATGACATTACGATACTCCTAGTTTTACTCCACTAAATACATATAGGACTGATATCATAATGGAGATTTAGAATTCTGAATATCTCAAATGGCCAAAACCATTGGGAAATTCAAATGACAGAAATCAATCGCAATACTATCACTTTCACCGTTCGAAATGACATTCAATTGAAAGTCATGTTCATCTAAAGAAAGAAATTGAATGTTTAGTACGACAGGGACTTTTGGGATGCTACTTGTTGGAGCAATGTACAGATCATCAAAAAGGAGATCAGAGGAATCATGGTAAAAAAATTGTTGGAGTTATTCAGTAAAAAATATCACCAATACTTATTTAAAAAAAATTCTCATCAAAGCAGTGACTAAAAAAATTAAGTTTCTTTTTTTACTTTATTAAAAAGTTTAGAAGATTTTATTTCTAAATAAGTTTTTATTATCAATAAAATATTCTTTTGCTGCATTCAATAAAACCCCTTAAAAGACATATCTATGAGGAAGCCTATATGTTGGAAGCTGATACTGGATAAGGTACTCACTAGAAAGACCTCATGAAAGCAAGTGGTAGACAAAGTCTCCACTGATAACCCTGAAGAGGAAGCCGATGGGAAGCTAGTAGTGAATGAGGTCCTCACTAGAAAGACTCTAAGAGAACAAGTGGTTGACATGGTCTCCACTCATCAAAAATCTTAGAAGGTAAAAGCCTTAGAAGGTATAGATATATTAAAATCTCAAAAGCCTCGGTAAGTACATCCAAACCTCAGCAAAAAAAGCCTAAAATACAAGTACATCAAAAACCTCAGAAGGCAAAAGTCTCAAAAGATACAGGTATATCAAAAATCTCAGAAAATAAAAGCCTCAGAAGGTACAGGTATATTAAAAACCTCATAAGGAAAAATCCTCAGAATGTACATGTACATTAAAAATCTCAGAAGACAAAAGCCTCAAAAGATACAGGTATACCAAAAATCTCTAGAGATATATATAAATTATAATTCTTTCAAAGTCAAACTCTGAAAAAAGATATATGATTATTGGCATCATTGGAGGCAAAAATTTTATAGAAAAATTTATACCTTTTATACTGGGAGGGCAAAGACCTTTACATGCATAAAAGATAAAACTAAACCCTCGATAGTTTTAACTTCTAATCAAAAAAAATGAAGGATCCCTAAACACTGGAGCCTGAATTTAGGATATGCCACCTAACCAGGTCAATTTCAAACCCAGGGGTTGGGTACAACTGGAGCTTGCGAGGGGGGTCACGCACCATCATGCAGGTCAGTGGAGGATTCCAGGATTTAAAGAAAGTTGGAAGAACTTGGAAACACATTGGAGACCAAATTCAAGATGCGTGTCGCCTAACTAGGTCAGTTGGAAACTCCGAGATTAGAGAGAACTGGAGCCTGTGAGGGGGGTCGGCACCATTATACAGATCACTGGGAGAAACCAAGACTTGAAAAGAAACTTGGAAGCACCCTAGATCCTAAATTCGGGATACGCGCCGCCTAACTAGGTTAGTAGGAAACTCTAAGATCAGGGAGAATTAGAGCCTGCAAGGGGGGATATCATCGTTGTATAGGTCAGGGGAGGCTACCAAAGAAAGAAAGTAAAGAAAGTAAGGTATGAGTTTTCTCTTACCTTTTGGGGAGTATTTTTACTAGAAAAAAATGACTTTTAAAATTCTTAAAAATAACAAAAATAATAATTAGGAGGCGGCTGCTCCCCATCTCCCCGTGATGGCTAGCAAAAAACCAACCATTTAATAATTAAAGAAAATTTCATTTTTTTTCTATCTCCCTCTCTCTCTCTCTCTCTCTCTCTCTCTCAAGCTAAAAAAAGGAAATTAGGAAGCCCGCAACCCCTCTCTTTCAAAGCAAATACCAATATATATATATATATATATATATATATATATATATATATATATATATATATATATATATATATATATATATATATATATATATATATATATATATATATAATTGATACACAAAACATATATAATTACAAATTGTAATAATTTTTAGCTAAAGTTATTTTATTTTTAAAATTTAATATATTTTTGGATGAGGTAAGTTTTATCATCTAAAAATAGGTGAATAAATGATATATCTCTATAAAATTTATAAATCAAACATAAATCTCAAATTAAAGCATGTATATAATCAGATTAAACGACTCAGTGATATGAGTTCAACAATGCTAGAAGCGGATCAAATCGAGCCCAAATGAGCTCAAATCAAACCCAAAAATTACATATAAAACTTTGAAATACTGACTGGATGATCAAATGACCTCCAAATTCGACGTACTTATAGTCGAATTGAACGACTCGACAAGATGAATCCAATGAGTCTAAAGTCACTAAGATCGGTGAACGTTTGAACAATTAAATCACCAAAAAATTATCTATGATCAAATGAATCGATATACACCATCCGATTGAGTGTTTTGGGATTTTTGCTACAATGACCAAATTGCCCTTCTTAAAATCCTATAAATAGGACCTCATTCTTATCTTGAGGAGGGGGAAGGAGCTAGAAGCAAACTTGGGAGAAAGCTAAAAGTTTGAAGTTCGTCATCACCACCGTTGTCACCGATGGTCGTCTATTGTCATCGCTGACTGCCACCAAAAATCGTTACAACCCAACTATCGCATAGTTGTTGTAACCTGATTTTGGAATTCTCATTATCAGGATTCTAACATACAATCTTGTAATATCGTTATCGGAAAAAATTAAACTTTATACTCTAAAGTAGATATATAGTAGAACATTTTACTATGCTAAGCCACATTATTTTTTCCCCTATTTTTGAGATTTTTTCATGTAAAAATTATGGAGTTTTTTATTCTTTTTTCAACTATCTATGTGTGTATTGAATTTCTATACAAGCTAAGGTGTGAAGTTTTATTCTACCACAACTATTTTTTTGACATGCAACAAACATAAATATCAATATCTTCTTGTTCATGTGAATAAAAATTGAATAATATTAGGTTTGGTTTGATTTAGTTCGATTCTACTTATGATTTGATCAATTTGATTTTGCTTGTAATTTGATTTAATTTATTAATTAATCTACCAAACATCTCAACTGATCCATTCAAATCAACTGAATGCACACCCTTATTTAGGGGCTGTTTGGTTGGCTAAAAAAGAAATACAGTGTAAAAAGAATACAATGTGAAATGATTACTTTACAGTTGTTTGGTTTAGAGTTTTACGAATTCATGATTTTGTTTTTTCTGTTTGGTTAAAAAAATGTAATGTAAAGTATTTTGAAGGTTTTGATGGCAATGACCAGAATGTGACAAGCGGGGACCGTGGGAAGGCTGGCAGGCGGCGCGGTGGCGCAGCAAGGCGCTGCGGTGGAGCGTGGCGCTTACAATAACGCAACACTTTACATTGCCAGATTTGGAATTGCCAACCAAAAAATGGCCTATGTAATGTATTTGAAATATATTACATTCTCTTGGAAATTTACTTCACTTCAAGCTAAACACCAAAAAAAGTTAAAGTCCTTACATTTACTTTAATTTACACTCCAATTTCTTCCAACCAAATAGCCCCTTAAGATATATGATTAATTAGCAGGAAATTAATGTGTTGAGATGGAGTATTTTATTTTTTTTATCTTTAAGCTAAGTAAAATAAAATAAAACTCTATGATAAAATAAAGATTTAACCCCAATCTAAGGGGTTATTTTGTTATAATATGATTTAAATATCTTAGAAATCTACATTTGATAAATCTTAAGGTAATTGCATTTTTTTTTTTTTTTATATGGTAGAAATTAAATCTAATTAAATTCTGACAAACTATTTGACAATTTATTTTAAAATTTAAGTATATTAGTTCAAATTAGATTTTACTAGTTATTATTGATAATAAAGCCTATTTAAGTTCATTTATTTATTATTATTTTAATTACAATATTCATTAATTAACAATTTAATGAATTAATTTTGGTAATTTAATCATTAATTATATAAGATAATACATGAAGTGATTATTAAATAGTAATTTACTAAACAAATAAAATATAAATTTCCATATGATCAATTTAAATAAAAAATATATATAATTTTAGCTAAGTTAATATGTTTAAATGCTAATGTTATCATTTAGGCATAATTGAAACAACAGAATACTTTAAGTAATTATTAAATCATAAATAATATTTCTTTGCTAAATCTTATAAGTTCAATGAGCTCTCGGGTTTTATTTATGAATCTTATCAATGTTCTTTTTCAATCAATAATTTTGTTTGTTATTATTTTAATAAATTTGGGGCATTTATATACATACCACACAATTCTTATTTATCTATATATATATATAACATTTAAATTTTAATTTTTACATATATATATATCACATCAAGAATATCATCACAAGCTATCTTTAAAAAAAATAAAATGTAATTTTTCAAGCATAGGAAAGTGTTATATTAGTAAATATCTAACTTTAGATGTTAGATATATAAATACATAAAAATTATGTACGTAAATTTTTCTAAAATTTAATGATTTATTATAGTTTTTAACAAATAAGTGAATTAATGCAATTAATTCAATCTAGTTAATATGCTATAATTTCTTGAAACCGTGCACTCATCCAATAAGTCAAAAGATTGTCACATGTAGCTTTGTAGAATTTTATAAATAAATAATACTTTAAAATAATTTATTTTTAATATCTGTATTAGAGTTATATTACATCTCTAAATTAAAAGATATCTTATTTAGAATTATTTTTAATTACCAAAACTAAGAATAAAAAATTTGATTATAGATGAATTAAAATTGTGTTGAATCAACATAATTGATTTTGGCTAGATTTTGAGCCAATAGCCAAGTCTCATTATTAAATTATTACAATTTTAACCCACAAGTCAAAATTATGATTTTTTATTTTAGGTGAATTAAACTTATTTAGTGAAATAAGTGATTTTTTGACTCAATTGTAAATAGGGCTGTCAAAAAAGTTCGTTATTCGCAAACCACTCGTGTTTGGCTCGTTAAGTACCTCGTGTTCTGCTTGTTCGTTAACTAAACGAGCAGAACAAGAACAAACATTTCAAGCTCGATTTATAAATGAGTCGAACATAAACAATCTTTTGTTTGATCGTATTCGGCTCAAAATAAAGAATTATATTATATTATATTATATTATATTATTATTTTTTATTTTTATCATCATCATCATTATTATTATTATTATTATTATTATTATTATTATTTATTTTATTATATTATTAATATGATTTAATGGTTAAAGCATTTGTTATGCAAAGGATTAGCCCACATTTGAATGTCCCCTCTTACAAATTTTTTGAATTATTATATTTTGAGTCATTTCGAACACGAGTCAAACACGAACAAGTAATTTTCCAACGAGCTGAACACAAATAATGAAATTTCGAATATGAGCCGAACACAAAGTAATTTTCAAACGAGCAGAACACGAACAAGGGTCAACTCACTCAAGTTCGGCTCATTTGCACCCCTAATTGTGAACCAACTTAGCCAAGTCTCATAATTTAATCCTTATAATCTTAAATGAAAATATATAATTTCTTTGGATCACTTTATCTTCATAGAAAATTGATTTATTTAAACGGCTATAAATGCTCAATCTTTATCAACTTGTAAAACAAATTAATTAAAGTTCACTTAACTAAGTTTAATATAAAAATAATATAAAAAAATATTTATTTTATATTCCAATAAATATTCATGAATATGAGAATTTGTCCTTTCAGACTATTTTGATCCAAAATTTTTTTAAAATATTAGCCTACCATTTTTGAAAGATTTATGTTCCAAACACAATTTTTATACATTTACATATGTTATACTTTAAAATTTTATATTTATAAATATAATATTTTTATACATAAAAAGTTATTTAATTTTAAAAAATTAATGATGATGTTATTTTTAATAAAATATTATAAAATTAGATGATATTGATATAAATATTAAAAATAAAATATTAGATATTTTAAAAAAAAAATAAATAAATAAAATATTAGATATATAAATATATAAGAGTCATGTGTTATGTATGCATCTTATAATTTATATATAAATTATATTATTGCAAAAATATTCATTAAATAAATTTAATATTGTTATATAAATTTAAAATAATAAACTAATGAAAATATTTTTAACGCAAGTGCACTTTAACTAATGATAAAATGTAAAATAAAAGAGATTATTATTATGAAATTTAATAATATAATATTATATGATATTTAATTAATATATAATTTTTATAAATTAGTTATGAATTATTATATATTAATGTTAAATTAATCATACAATGATATATAATATTATTTAAAAATATATTATTATAATTTAATATAATTTTCTATGTTTGGGCTAACGAATCTAATAATTTTTAATATATTATTCATCGTCTCTTAGCTTAATTGGTGGGAGAAAAAAACCCCTACCCAAGTCAATTCTCTTTGACGAAGACGTTTATACCTAAGTTGGTAAAAAATAAATAGTGACTGATAGTATGGATAATAAATACAAGACTGGCCTTAAAGATTAATCATAATGATATTCTCACTCATAAAATGGATAAAAATGTTAGTGGATACACATTAAAAAAAATATCTAATAATTTTTAAAAAGCAAAGGCTGTTGGTGCATTAATGCGATACCTTTTTGTCACACTCCACATTAACATTAAAAAATAAAGAACACAACCAGTACCCATATTACAATCCAAAATTATTATTACAATAATGTCATGGCTGATAAGAAATAAGCATCCTGCAAAAACCTTTTTCCTTGTCCCGTCCCTCAGAAGCTCGCCTTCTTCAACGACGTCAGCTTCACCGACGAGCCCAACGCCGACGAGCCCACCTCAATCTCAAAGGAATCGTACCTTAAGAACAACTCTATCACGAGCAATCTCGCCACCAACACGACGAAATCCTTCCCGGCGCACTGCTTATTCTCCAGCGTTGGTCCTTCCGTCTCCGGCCCGTTCGACCACACCACGTACCTCAACAGCCGCTCCCCTTCCTCTCCGACGAACCGATCTCCGACGAACTCCTCTGCTCGATCAAAAACCCTTGGATCCTTCGTCGCAAATGGCTGGTAACCGAACAGAACATCCCCTGCCTTTACCTCAAATGCGGCATCGTGACTCCGAATCAGTAGATCCCTTTTTGCCTTTCCGTACTGCATCGGCACGGGCGGATCGATACGGAGAGCTTCGTAGACGATGGATTTGACGAGTGGCATTTCTTCCTCGATCATCCGCATCCCGATTTCCCCGGCATTTGATCGCACGGCGGCGCGAACCTCTGCAGCGAGTCGGGCGTGAAGCTGCCCGCCGGCTCGGCCGAGCCATTTGACGATGTTAGGGAAGAGGATCTTCATACCGCCGAAGGAGTTGAAGCAGACAGAAAAGACGAGGTTGTGCACGGCTTCCTCGCGGGAGATGCCGAGGCGATCGGCCTCATCGAGCACTGGACCGGCGGATTCGCGGAAGAAATCGGCTAGGCGGGTGTAGTCGGCGCGGACAAGCGCCGGCGGGAGGCGGAATGAGTGGAGGGTAGCCTCCTCTATAATCCCCGGCAGGCCAATGGTTAGCAACGGACCGAGTTGGAACACAACCCATTTCATGATGATCGCCGGGCCATCAGATCCGAGTGGTGAATCCGCCGGATCACGTCCGAGAAACGCACGGGAGAGGAAATCGAAGCAGGCGCGATCGTTTCCCGGGCCGAAATCTGCTTTCCCTTGCTTAGATAATTCGGATTCGAGAGACGAGAAAAGAGAACCAAACGCGCGGCGGAACTCGGGAATAAGGGATCGACGGCGATGTGATAGGAGGAAGAAGAGGAGCTTCTTGAGCGGGGTGTGGAGTGGTTCGGAGGGGTCGAGGTACGATAGGACGCGATATCCGCCGGTGAGCTCGGTGGAGGGCATGTAGGTGCCTGTGAAGAGGTCGCGCTTCTCTACAGCGGAGGTGTCGAAGAGTGTCGGGAAAGAGACGGCGTCAAGGAGGGCAATTACGCGGGGGTCGGCGGAAAGTAGGGGACCGGGAGGCATGTTGACGCGGAAGACGGTGGAATTATAGCGTCTGATGCGGGAGCGGAAGAAGGCGTCGCAGCCTTCACTGTAGAAGTAGGCGTAGCGATCTTTTAACGAGCCGATAAAGGGAAGACCATAATCGCCAGGGATTTTACGGAGGGGGAGGTCGGCCGGTGGTGCGGTGGCGGAGAGGGTGGAGGGGCGGTCGGAGATGGAACATCGGATGGTGATCGAGAAAGGGGAGGCGGGTGGGGGTCTTGTAGGAGGAGAGGGGAAGACGAGCGGTGCAGCTCGGCTTAGAAAATGCAGCACAGGTGGCCATTGTATCAAGCACACACACTCTCTCTTTCTCTCTCCTATCTCTTCCGATCTCGATCGATTGATATCTGGCTGCTACCCTTGGTGAATTAGGATGGAGGTGAAAGGAAGACGGAGCGGGGATTAAGAAGGGGGTTTGACGAGGTGTCGGAGTCGGGGAAAGCGTGGGAAGACCAGATGAAGTTTGGGAATGCGGTATAATGCGACTTTTCCATTGTTCAGTGGGGCCGGTGGCTTTCGGTTGATGGAATAGATTTTGCCATTTTGGTCAACAGAGCGGCGTGCAGTTGTTTCAATTATTTTAAAAAAATTAATTTCTCAACCAAATTTTCCATTAAAAATTTGATTTTATCCGCTTGATCATATATATGTATATATATATATATATATATATATATATATATATAATAACAATTTTATTATTATTTATTTTATTAGAATATAATTTTAAATTTTTTATTTCAAATAAATTTATTTATTTATAATTTGTAGACTGTCTATTAAATTTCATCATGAAAAAATTGATTCAATTAAATACTTTAATTTTATTTAAATTCAATTATTTGTAACCCACTAGTTATATTGCCAATTATTTGTAACCCACTAGTTATATTGCAAGCCACCCATCTTAGGGGTGTTAAAATTAATCAGATATATTAATTTAATTCGATTCTACTGACTCAAATAATTTTGGTGGCCAGTTGAAATTAGTTTAATATTTCTGGGTTGTTGATCCATCAACTCAAAATTGACTTGATTTTACCCACAAAAGTAAATTGACGTGAATAAATTGACTGATTTTTATATGAATCAATTTGACTCAATTTTGATATATATATATATATATATATATATATATATATATATATATATATATATATAGTTTGTTTAGCCCCATAGGCTTTCATTATGACATCTTTATCTTCTAATTACAAAATTAACCAATTATATGATATTACTAATAATACTACAACTAGCAAACTTATATATTTAACTCTATTGTGTTATAACTTATTCAAACCATCTTTGAATCATATTCTAATCTTATTCGAACTTATTTGAACCCTGCTTGAATATTATTTAACCATTACTCGAAGCTCATTTGAATATTGATTCAACTTTTGTCAAACATTACTCGAATCTTACTTGGATCGTGTATGGGTGGACCCAAGTGTTGCCCAGGGTGGGCAAATGCCCACCCTGAAAATATTAAATTTATGTAATAGGATGAAGAATTTTACAATTTGCATATTAACCCAGCCTAAAAATATTAATTTTATTCAATTAGATAGAGAAGTTTATAATTTTGCCCATCCTCAAAATAATTCTAACTTAAAAATAATTTTGAGATGAACACATCTTAAAATGAATTTAATTTTACCTTATTATAATCTCATATAATTAATATTTTTAACTCATATGATCTAGTTATAAACTATATTTTATAATTTTATAATATTTTTAAATCATAAAATTTTTTAAAATTTTTTGTATTGTTAGTTATATTCTTCTTATAAATTATATTTATATTTATATATTAATATTACATTTTTTTTAAACATTTAACATGCACATATTAATTAATATTAATGTTAATTAAATTCATAAATTGCTTAAATTAATCTACGTCATATAAATTTTCTAAAAAAATTATTTTGTACTTAGTATTTCAAAAATGGATAAAGAGAATTTTGATATTTTATTAACTTTGTAGTCATCAAATAATTTAATTTATAAATCTTGGGTAAAATTAATTTGTATATTTAATCTTAAGAAGGTGATTAAACTATAAATTATAGGCTATAATTTTTATATTTTTATCTATTTATAATTTTTTCTTATAAATTTGATGATTTTATCTTACTAATTATTTGTATTTTTCTAAAATTAAAAATATTATATAATTTTATTTATTTAATTATACTTATTATGATTATTATTTAATTATTATATTATTTTATTATTTAAAATATTGCCCATCCTGAAAAAATGAGTTGATTCCGCCCCTGATCGTGTTCAAATTATACTTTACTAACACTTTTGTTTGAACTAATTTCTTTAGTAATGGGATTCAATAAACAATCTGCAATACAAGAGGAATACTTTTATTTTGAAACACTTCTAGGCATTTTTTTTTTTTTTGAGAAATAATTAATGATGAAATTTCTTCAATTAGGTCTACCAGGTAATTAGTTTTGGTCGATGATTTAGATTTTGGTATGTCTTGAAGATAACCTAATTAGAATGTTCTTGATACTAACTCGATCATTTTATTATGTGTTAAACTATCTTACTCAAATTCGACCTGACCTAACTTTAGTTGGGTATGTTAGTTTTTGGGTCAGGTCCTTCATTGACATCTTTAATATGTATTATGAAGCATATAAATTCAAAAATTTCTTCTCTAATATGTTCCTCTAAAAGTCTTTAGTTAAATATTTTAAGAAAGCACAGTTGCCTAATTTTTTTTTTATTTGAATGGAAATTAATTTTTTAGTTTTTTAACAATAAAAATAATAATAATAATAATAATAATAATAACCTAACATAGCATATAGAAAAATTTTATGATATGGTATCCAACATGTTTTCTTATGGCATTTAATTATTTATTTTTGAAAGTTTATTATGTTTATGATTCATATAATTTAAAGAATGGTTTGTAATTCTACTAATTTATTATCCTAATTTTTAAGTATTTAAAATATCATAAATAAAAAATTATACATTTATTTTATAATAATTATATTAAATCCTACTAATAAATTCTTTTTTTCATATGGCATCTTTTGTATCAATTCTTTTAAGTCATTTCAAAAAATTTCTTTTGAGCATACATACAAACCAAATTGAGAGGCATAAGCACTTATAACATCAATATCTTAGCATCAACAACAATCTTTAATACTATAATTCTATCTTTTTATTAATTTTTATACTATTATTCTTCATGCTCTTATCTATAATCACACTTATACCATTTCTAAAATAATTTTTACTTGAATGGGTTGGACTTTATTAGATTTAGGTTTTGCCCTCATTTGGGCATCTTGGTTTACTTTGGATTGGGTTAAATTGGGTCCAAATTGTGTCATGCTCACTTGGGTTGACTGACCTAAAGATGAGTCCAACCAAGTTTGGCAGGATTTGGGTTAAGTTGTTGGGTTTGGGTCATTGTGACATATTTAGGTCAATTTAGGTCTATCGGCCTAATTTGTCAAATTTTTCCCTAAAGAAAAAAGTGTGTTAACCATATTAAAAGTGATGTTAATAATGCTCTATTAAGGAACATGAAGAGAGGAATGGGAGGCATGTGGTGCTTCAAAATAATCATTTCAGATAAATATTTTTATTTAAGATTTTATATATTTATTTGATAATTTTTTTACTATTATATAAGTTAAAAAGTCTCTTTTTAAAAATATTTTTAAAACCTAGGAAAAAGGGAAATCATTATCCTTTTTTCTCCAATTTTCTCTTTTAAGAAACTCTTCACTATCTTGTATTCGTTATGTGTAGTCCTTTGTAGCTCTAGTTCTCCTCTATAAAAAGATTTGATACTATTTTATATAGACAATGTGTATTGCCCTTTCATGTTTCAGTGTTCTATCAAGATCATTCTCTTGTACCTCTTAAGACTTTTGCCCCCTAATGAGCATATTTTAAGATTAATGTTAAATATTTATTATGTTATTTAAGGTTTTTTCCTCCAGCAAGAGCATAATATTTTTGGGTGAAAATGGTATAGTTTTGAGGTTTATGTCTTCAGAAATTTTTTGTGTGTACCTTCAAAGGCTAATATGACCCCATTCTGAGCATCACAAATCATTTAAAGATCCTTTTCTCAAGCATACTCTTTCTAAAATCATCATACCATCCTCATCCAAGGCCTCTTACAATCCCATCTCTTAATCTAAATGAGGATAAGAGGAAGGGAAGAAGAAGAAGATGAGGATGAAAATAGAAAGGAATAAGAGAAAAGAAAAAATAGAAAGAACAAATGAACAAAAGGCATGGAGGATCCCATTAGGCATTTTTTATGAGAAAAGTCATGAAGAGAGGTTTAAAAGGACCAAATCAACTTAACTAGACCAACTCTATGAAAATCTCTTATATATAACTAGAGATCAAATTAATTTTGTTCTAGGCACATGAGCACTCCCAAAGAAGCACTGTTCCAATGGTTAATTACATCTTAGGAGATATCCAAGAATATTTTCAATTAAAGAACTTTTGCATGTATTCTAAAATATCTTAATAAGATTTATCAAGAAAGAAAATTTTCATTTTGTAGAGAAAACCCTAACACTTCAAGGCTAAATTGTGTCATAATGTAGAGGGTGAATCAATGTATCATAATGGGCAACCACAAGTAGCAAATGGTCTACTAAATGCCATCAAAGTAATATGTCGAGGGAATATGAATAAGCTCAACTGTGGTTAAGAGATAAGTAAAGAGTTTTTAGGATAGATAAATATTACTTAGTCAAGATTTTATGAATCCATTATCTAAGATTACCAAATCTCAAATTTATTCAGCCATGAATGTAGTTGAAACATCTCAGTCAAGAATCTCTTATCAGCAGCCATGAATTATATTATCTAAGAAAATTTCACAAAATCAAAAGCAAAAAAAAAAAAGAAACTATCATAATCTTTCATTCTCATTCAAAGAATGATTTTCAACTAAATATGAGTTCATAATTTTTCTTAGTGCCAAATATTCAACATAAAAAAATCATATATAAATCTTCTCTCGTGTGTAGCGTGTTCATACTTCAAATTATCAAAAATTTATTAGCATGCAAAAGAATCATCGTCTTTATTTTATTTTCTCAATTTTTAGAACAAAAAAATATGTTATGAATTTAATCATAAACTTACATATATATATATATATATATATATATATATATATATATATATATATATATATATATATATATATAATACATATATAAGAATTTAAACTTAAGAATCTTTCAAAAAGTAAAAAATATTAAGTTCGGAATCTCGATACATCCGGACTTCCGACTCCAATAAAAAATTGAACAGTATGTTCAATTTTTTTTTAATAAAAAATAAAAAATTTGAGCTTTATGATTAGAGTTACGGACATAGTCACGTGCAGAGGGCGAATTCCTCACGTAATATTTTCTTCCAAGAAAGCGCCTTTCAGTGTTTCTCCGGCTATTGCGTCGCGCTCTTCCTTTGGTCAGCCGCACTGCTTCGCAGCCTGGCCGGCGCGAGGCCGGAACACGCTTGCTATTAACAGTATGAGTTCTTTTAGACTTTCTAAATTCTTTTTCCGATATAAACACAGTTTCAACGTTTTTAATATGTGATATGTTGTCTGCCAGAGGATTATAATCTACAGTGTGTGAATGGTCTGTAATTTACCTTTAGAGACTACGATTAATAAGCAATTTGATTCGGATTTGGATAGATCTATCTAGGGGTGTAAGTGAGTCAAGTCAACTCGCGAGCTGACTCGAGCTCGAGCTCACAAACAAGCTCGAAAAATCTTCGAGCACAAATTCAAGCCTGATTTGATTAAGAAATTTTATCGATGACTCATTTCATAATGATGAAGTACAATTATCGTGAATCACATTATCGATTTAATAATTTATCGAGCTTTTAAACGAGCTCGAGTATTTGAGTCAAGCTCGAGCTTGACTTTCTTTAAATTGAGTCAAGCTGGAGCCTGGTAATTGAGCTAGAGTCGAGCTCGAGCTCAACAGAGTTTAAATAATTTTAGTTCGATTAAATCAAAATTTGACTCGTTTATACCCCTAGTCTGACGGTGTGCATATATATATATGTATGTATGTATGTATAGAAGGGTGAGCGATATGTAATAAGAAGATTTAAATTTTAATTTGTTGACTTGAAAGAAAGACGCCTTAATTTGTTAATAGGGATTAATTTGGTGAGCGTGGAATTTTTCTTTTTATTATTTATTTTTTTATTTTTTATGATTAACTATGTTAAGAAAAAAGATGAAGGAAAATTGACTTAAAAAAAGAAAACGAAAAACTCCGATTTAATGAAATATTGCATCATTATTTGAAAGGGCTTTTAAATGTACATTAATTACTAATTTAATTGTATGTCCATTAACTATACATTGATAGAATTGATAATTAATAATAAATAAGTAAATTTAATTAATATTTTGTTGTGTTTTAATAAATGAATTTTATTATGTTTTATATTTAAAATTAAAGTTGAAGAGAAATTTAACTTTTTGTCTTCATATTGCATTTTTTTTGACAACTATATCCCACCTAGTGCAAAATGAGAAATGGTTTTGCATTGGTCAGATTGGAATGTAGTGAATAAAACAGAAAAAAAATTCAAATAAAAGGATTTATAGTTGTTTGGTTGAAATTTTACAAATTCACGACTTTTTTTTTTGTTTGGTTGACAAATGTAATGAAAGAAGCGAAAGTTTTGACATAAAGAAGGCCTAGCGGCGGCCACACGCATGACGGCTACCGCCGGGCCGTATGTACCACGGGCGGCCAGTGGTACGCGATCACTTTACATCGTGGCCGTATTTGGAATTCCAAATCGGCAATTTCAAATCTACGCAAACTATCATTTCTAGTATATTTGAAATGCATTACATTACACTGGAATTTTACTTTACTTGCAATCAAACACTTGAAATGTTCAAATATATGCATTTAGAATGCAGTGCATTCTAAATGCACGCAACCAAAGAGCCCTTAGTTTGTAGGAGGTGGGGGATAGAGCTGTGAGTTCAAGGGAGTGATGCAATGACTAGAGCTAAGCAGGCTCATTGATGGTAGCCATAATTATATATATAAATAGCCTTGGGATCGAGTTTGAGACAAATTCAACGCTTCCAATCAGGTTCAAGATAAATGAATAATCTAATCATAATTGATATATCTCTCTAAAATTTATAAATCAAGCATGAATATAAACAAATTAAACAACTCAGTGAGATGTGTCCAACGACACTAAAATCGGGTCAAATCGAGCCCAATGAACTCAAATCAAACTCAAAAGTTACATATAAAACTTTAAGAAACTAATTGAATGGTCAAATGACTTCCAAATTTGACGTGCTTATAGTCGAATCGAGCGGCTCGATGAAACGAATCCAACGACCTTATGATTACTCCAATTGAAGATCGTTTGAACTATCAAATCATAAAAAAAATTATCTATGATCAAATGATGTGAACCGTCTGATTGAGTGCTTTAGGATTTTGGCTATCGATATGAATCATCTGATGGAGTGTTTTGGGATTTGGGCTATAATGACCAAAATGCCCCTTTTATAATCCTATAAATATGACCTCATTCTTGTCATGAAGGAGGAAAGGAGTTACAAGCGAACTTGGAGATAGCTGAGAGAGAGAGCTAGAAGTTCGAAGTTCGTCATCACCATTGTTGTCGCCGATCGCTACCTATTATCGTTGTCGACTGCCTCCAACAACCATTACAGTCCAGCTACCACCGCATAGCTATTGTAACATGGTTCTGGAATTCCCTTTGTTAGGATTTTCACATATAATCTTGTAATCCTGTTATTGAAAAAACTTAAACTTTGTACTCCAAAGCAGATATATAGTAGAGCATTTTTATTAGGCAAGACACTGTGATTTTTTTCCCTCTTTATGGGATTTTTCACGTAAAAATTTTGGAGTTTCTTATTCTCTTTTTAACTATCTGTGTATGTGCTGGATTTCCATACAAGCTAAGGCATGAAGTTTTATTTAACTACAATAATTTTTCTGGCACGCAACAGTTTAGCGTCATCTGTGAAAAATATTATCTTTACATCCTCACAATGGTTGACAGTTTGACTTTATGTACATAGCAGCATCATCTATATGGTGGAGAAAATCTTACTCTGGAGGAACACATAAAGAATGAAGATTCATCAAACTCCGATCCTTCAACTTTTGTTGGAAACTGTGGGGGCAACTCTTAATCTCAAAAGGTTGCCCAAATCAATATTCAGAATATCTAATTGATTATCAGTTCGAGAAATAAGAAAAAAATAAAAAGAAGGTAAAAGCTACAGGTAAAAGCTTATCTATATATATATATATATATATATATAATATTCTTTTATTTTATCTCATAAGGTACAGGTACATTAAAAACCCCAGAAAATAAAAGTCTTAGAAGGCACATGTATATCAAAAATCTCAGAATGCAAAAATCTTAGTAGATATAGGTACATTAAAAATCTCAGAAAGCAAAAGCCTTAGAAGGTACGGGTATATTAAAAACCTCAAAAGGCAAAAGCCTTAGAAGGTATAGGTATATCAAAAATCTCTGAAAACAAATGCCTTTGAAGGTACATGTACATCAAAAATATTAGAAGACAAAAGTTTCATAAGATATAAGTACATCAAAAATATCATAAGACAAAAGCCTTAGAAGATATAGATACATTAAAAACCTCAGAAGGCAAAAGTATCGAAAGGTACAGATACATCAAAAATCTCAGAAGACAAAAGCCTCAGAATGTACAAGTATAATAAAAACTTTAAAAAGCAAAAACCTTAAAAGATACAGGTATACCAAAAATATCATGAGATATATATAAATTATAATCCTTTCGAAATCAAAGTCTGAAAAAGGATATATGATTATTGTCGCCATTGGGAGGGGCGGAGAATTGAGCTGAGACAGTGGAAGCAAAGAGAAAGAAAGAGGAAGAAAGCTGAATTGAGATGTGTGCCACATAACCAGGTTAGTTGGAAACCTTGAGATCAGGGAGAACTGGAGTCTGCGAGGTGGGTCGGCACCGTTATATAGGTCAATGGATGATACAAAAGAGAAGAAAGCGGAAGCACACTGGAGCTTAAATTCGGACGCGTCATAACCAGTCGGGTTAAACCGAGATCCGGGAAAACTAGAGCTTGAGGGTCGACACATTATACGGTGGGCCACCAAAGAGAAGAGGAAGCACACTAGAACTGAATTGAGATATCGTCGTCAACAGATCGTTAAACTCGAGATCGGAGAACAGAGCTGTGAGAGAGGTCGACACTGTTATACAGGTCAGTAGATGCTACAAAAAATCAAGACACCTGATCAATTGGGGACCGCTAATTTGGTCGGGTTAGAGATCGGAGAGAACTGAGCGAAAAGGGGTCGGTATTGTTATGCAGAGTAGTGGAGGCTACCAAAGAAAAAATAAATAAATAAAGTAATGTGTTAATTTTTCTTTAATCCTTATACTTGAAAAACAGACTTTTCAAATTCCAAAAAAAATAATAATAATTAATTAATTAATGTATTACCCCCATCTTCTCATTTAATTAACAAAAAAATCTTTCTCTCTCTCGCCACGTCTCTCTCTCTTTCTCTGTCTTTTTCTCTCCCTCCCTCTCTCTCTCTCTCAATGTCTCTATCTCTCCCCATCTTTCCATCTCTTCCTCTCTCTCTCTCTCACACACACACACTCATGGCAAAGAAAATAAAAAATATGTGGCGTATGGCCCCCTCTCTTTTAAATCAAACGTCATATATATATATATATATATATATATATATATATATATATATATATATATATATATATATATATATATATATATATATATATATATATATATATAATATAATATAATATAATAAATCCTAATAATTTTTAGATAAAGTTCTTTCATTTTTTTTTAAAAATAATATATTTTTGGATGAAGTAAGTTTAATCATCCAAAAATAGGAGAGAAAATAATATATTTCTCTAAAATTTATAAATCAAGCATGAATATAATCAAATTAAATGACTCAGTGAGATGAGTCGGCGACAAATGCGAGTCAATCAGTACCGAAAGTTACGTATGAAGCGTGAGGCATTAATTGAATGGTGAATGATTTTGAAATTTATTGTCTTTATAATTCGAATTGAGAGGCTCGAGAAAAAATCAGCACATGATCTCTTAAATTGAAGATTGTTTGAATGGTCAAATCATAAAAAAACTATCTATGATTAAATGATATGAACTGTCCAATTGAGTGTTTTTGGATTTAGACTACTGATATTAATAGTCCTATTGAGTGTTTTGGGATTTTAGCTATTATGACCAAAATGCCTATTTAAGATTCCTATAAATAATACCCAATTTTTGTCATGAAGGAGGAAAGGAGTTAGATGTGAGCTACGAGAAAGGCGAGAAGAAGTTCAATTTAAATCATTGTATCAATGCGTCGTATTATTATCGTGGCTGTTGACCTCCATGCATGCGTCCTGAAGTCGGTCGAGCTTCCAAGGTGGTTGTGAGCTTTAATATAATCGAGTTGAAATCGCTCGACGGTGCAAAATTAGTTGAAATGGCTTGATCGATGAGCGAAGCTTATTTATCACGTCAAACATTGAAATTAATTAGAATATCATATATTCGATAAAGATCTGGGAAATTCGATCACGCTATATCTCGAGGTCGCGCGGCGTTCAAACGATCTCCGTTCACAAAAATAATCACGTCGTTAGCGTCGAAAAGTTGAAACCTATCAAATGTATTCATGATTCGGACGGTTCGAAACAAGCAATGGATCGATGATCATTATGAGTTGAAATTGCTGACTGAATCAAACGACCGATCGTAAAATGAGCTCGTTCATCGAAATGTCAAAGAACCTAAGATTGATATATATATAAAATATATATATATATATATATATATATATATATATATATATATATATATATATATATATATATATGATAACGTCGGTACAAAAATCATAATTAGAGATTAATTTTTATTTAAATAAACAACTCTATATATATATATATCTAATAAGACCTGACCTAAAGGGACGACTCCTATTCATTCTATTGGCAGCCACAATTCGCACGTTTCTGCTATAGCCGAACGAGCCTCCTCCCCGATACTTACCAGCCGCATGCCAGATTGCCCACTTCCCTTCTCATTCGCGAACCTCTCTGTTCCTTTCTCCAACTCTCCCCGTTCGACATCTTCTCTCCGCAGGATGCATGCGAGCACAATCGATCAGAGCACCTCTCCCTTGTAGCAGTAGAGCGAAATTGACTCTCCATTCGACCGGCTTCTCCTGCTATTTGCACGGTTCACTGCCTCCTCCCGCACAACCCGAGCAGCCGCCCCTCTCCCAGGTCCGTCCCTCTCTCCTTCTTTCGCTCTCTCCCTCGTTCTCCTGTAGCTGTGACACGCTCTCAACTGAGGAAGCCCAAGCTTCCTCTCTTCTCCTCCCCCTTCTCCGATCTTCTCTAAGGCCGCAAGCACCACCTGCTAACCTCACTAGTCTTTTCTCCACTCCATTAACCTACACCGACTGCCTCACACTCACTCGTCACACCTCACCATTTCCAGGCGACTCTCCAAGCAGGTTGCTACAGTACCCGACCCCCCTTTCCTTCCTAGGAAGCACTCCCACTCCACTAATCAAAATTCAGCCCAACCTCCTCCCAAAATCTGCTCTCATTTCTGTTTTTTTTTTTAAAATATATTTTCCCTTTCATCCCCTTCCATCACTCACTAAATCTAGTTGCACTTTATTTGTGATGTTTCACCCTCCAAATGGTTATTTGATTACTGGACTAAAGCAAAATAGAAGGGAAAGAGTGTTTATATTATGCAGAATCTGAAATTTTTAACCTTATTTCATTGCTAGTGATCTAACATGTTTCTCTTGTTGTTTACAATGTATTTTAAGTTAGATGGCATTAGGTTTTGCCACCAAATGCTCTGTTGGCCATTATACCATTGCAAAATGGAATAGAGATTATGAGATTTTAGATCTCCTAAAATCCCAATTGCGACGCATTTGATGTGATGAGCGGAACCCATACGCGCTCTTTATAGCACAACGGGGAAAACTCGTAGGCGACATTCACGATGTGACGAGGAAATTTACATGATTGTTTTTTGCATACTCTGTGTGTGGTAGGAAAATAAAACTTAAGCGCTATCATCAACTTTATGCAAAAGTATAAAATGCTCAATCTTAAATGCACTTAAATCCCAATTTGGCATCGTAGCGGAACCGTCGTGCTCTTTGTAGACGAGGGGAAAACTCGTGGCGACACTCAACCGGGGGAAATTTTGATTTATTTTGTCTGGATAACTATACACGCTTCTTTGTAGCGGCGTGGTAGAAAAATGAAGACTTATGGTTTATACCACCATACTCTTTGTAGTGCGATTATGCGGGGCCAATCCACGATCTATATGGGGATGAAGCGCCAAAATTTGAACTAAGAAAAATAAAGTGCTTGAATGAATGAATTCAAAATAAAATTAAAATTAATTCTATGAACATCAGCTGAACTTATAAGAAATGATTGAAAAGTCAAAATTAAGCTTGAATTGCGAACATAATCCTCTTGAACGCATTAAATTCAAAATAACTCTCATAGGGAAATTCAAAGAGAAAGAGAGAACAATTGAATGGTGGTAGTAGTCCACCGCTGATAATTGATCTTGAATTATTATGAAGCCACTCAATTAAATTTTATGTAATGAGAAGTAGGAAAGATATGATAAATGCGGGACATGGAAATAATATGATTCATTGAATTATAAGATAACCCAACTGAAGAAACTCATGATTGGTGAGCTATGAAAATGAAGAATTTTGGATGATCTTTACATGTATTACAAAGATACATCTCTCATCTAATCCAAATGCTTTTGCTACACATGCAAACATTCAAATATCAATCATTTCATTATTGCATGGAAATATCAAAAAAAAAAAAAAAAAGAGAACCTATATCATCAAATAGTCTCCTCTAAAGGTATAGCTTTGAGATTCATGCTAAGTATCCAAATGAAATGATTCATTGTGCATATTCACAGTATTATTTTCATTCCATCCAGTCTAAATGCCTTTGATACGCATGCCAACATTCAAATGAGGCAAACTTTATACATGTCTGATGAGGTGATATTTCACTTAATTTAAATTTGCGCAAGTTTCTGAATATAGCAATATGATGTTTTCTTATACTATGAGATATACTCATATTTAATTATGCCACATTAATGCATATGCAAAAGACTTAAAAAAAATACTTTGACATGCACTTCGAGGTGAACATCATCACTTCAATTCAAGTGTACGAAGACTCAAAGTGTTTTAGAATAGGCAAATATTGGTGCATATGCTAAGGCAATCATCCTTTCAATTTAGATGTCTTGAAATACATATGAAAGCTTGAACAAAAGAATGAGTGCTTACATATGTTTTGAAGTAATCATATGCCTTATCCAAGTGCTTCAAAGCTTATGAGAGCTTTCAAATAATTGAAATACTTACATGTATTACAAGATAACTCTGTATTCGATCCTATCGCACTGAGACGTCTGTAAACCACTTAAATGGTGGAGTATTGTTTTCAATAGAATGCAACTCAGTATTCGAACATCATGTTTTAAAACTCATGCAAAGTTTAAAATGAAAATAGTTATACACATTTTAAGGAATTTCTTAAATTCAATTTCAAATATCTTGAAGCGTATATAGTTGTTTAAATGAAATAAATGTGCAAGTTGGATGTAAAATGAATGAACGGATACCTACAAATATCCCAAAATCTATATAGAACCCGCGGGACTCTATCTTGAATGCTTAAACTTGGTGCGAGGATCTTTGTGCGTGTTGATTCGGTTGGGTCTTAGGGGCTGTGCGGGTTAACAAAACCTAAAAAATCTAAGGATGTTATTATAATAGTTTCAATCTAAAAAACAAGAAAGCTAATCACGTCATATGACAATTCGATCCTCATTGTTAAATTAATAGAGTCGGCGGATCACAATAAATAATAAACCACCGATGATGGTGTTAAATAAACATTTTAACCGGAGGGGATACTTCTATCAAGCTATGATTATAATTTTAAAACAAATTAACATAGATTGAATATCAATCTAAATGTAGAATTTAATCATTAAGCTATAAATGTCTAAGTGAAATTCAATATTAAGAACTTAAAGCTAAAACTCAATCCACATTTCGCAATCGTTTGTCATAGTTGACAAATTAAGAAAATCACAAAAAAAGTTAAATCAAGTACAACTATGTTTACTCTAAAATAATCTCATGGGGCGTGGCGTGTCCTCATTGCGTTAAAGGTAGTAGGAATGATGCATTACGATAGAGTCCTCTGATTGGGTGGTTGTCGCCAAATGACTTTACTATATCACGATCAAGACTATAGCCCGTATGCTCTCCAATGGATCTGCCCTTTGAGTTGCGAATCATAGGGTATACTTGATTAAAAATCTATTAGGTAGACTTAAGCTTGTCTCAGACAAACACCACCCAAGTCTACAAAGATTTCTTGGATGACTTAACCGTGTGTTCGATAAGGATCTTGGTCGGTTGGGTCAACTACCACCTCATTAAGTAGGCCCAGACTGAGGGATGAATGGAACCATGGGATCTAGATCAGGCGCATCATCGTTCCTTCAACCATCCGCTTTAAGCTAAATATAATGAATTCCATAAATCTAAATTCCAAACTCCACATGCTGCTATTGTACGCTACGCATTAAGCGATAGAACGACTAACCTTAATCGAAAGTTCTCTCTCAACACTGAGAGGGGTAATTACTATAGGTGCTTGCGCCTATAGGAAACCTAGAACCAAATCTAAAGTCCTCACAAAATGAGGGTGAAACCTCTGGGTAGTGTCTTATCTACTATTTCATCTGCCTTCTAAAAATTTCACTAACATTTTAAATCACTCTCTTCATCGAGAGGTTGGTGGTGAATTTTCGGAGCCCACAGATTTCTGGCTACTCCGCTGGGGACATGTTTCTCTTTCCATCTTTGGCTAGTCGAATCAAAGCTATGATATCATCAGAGTATAGTAAAATGAAAACTTAAAGTTATTTATAAAGTTAAATTGATTGAAACTCAAAATTATTTTTATTATGAACATAATTATGAAGTTTTGAAAATCTTTTCTTATTCATAACTGTTTTATCTATTATATCTCATGAAAGTGTGGGATGATATATCAATTACAAATTACTAATCCTCATCTTTCATTTCGCAGATGGATCTTCAGAACACACCCTTCATTGTGCAGTTAGGCCGCGGAGCGAACATCCATCTGGCTAATGTTGTCATCAACACCGGGGACGCTGGAGCTACTATACAATTTGGTAGCATAGATTCGCTTGCTCAAAATCATTTTGCACGAGACAATCATGCACAACTTACATATTAGCCTGTGCAGTAGGCCAAATTCACTAAAACTCCTATCGCTACTGCTGTCGAGGTCCCTTGAAAGGGAGCCTCTGTATTTGAAAGGTTGGGACATACTAAAGCTCCTGCCATGAAGAGGATGATGACTGGGCAAAGAATTTCAGTGGTGGATCCGAACGCTACTTCTCTGCCGACTTTGCCCTTTGCGCAAGGCCAACATGATGTTAAAGCTTCCTCATCTAGAGGAAAGCTAACTAGAAGACAAAGGAGAAGAAGGAATGCCGAGTTGAGAGCCCAACAGCTCTCTTCTGGCCCCTCTATTACACGACCAGCTGTGGAACCAAAAGCGAGTGTTTCCACCAATAACAAATTTGAAAATCTCAAGTGGGTGAAAAGGAACTGCTCTACTGGTGATATTAAGCAATCATTTTGGGAGCAACGATACCAAACTCCAACCCCACAAAGAAAGCATCTTGAGACTCTATTCTCTAAAGTGCACAAGGTGCTGAAAGTTGTAAAAGAATAAGGCCTTATGAAGAAGAGATATCAAAGGGCAATTATCAGAGAAGCCAATAATGCTCCACTGCAAAAGCTACCATCAAAAGTAGTAAGAACTCAGGAGCATTACAAACAAGCCCTGCGCGGTGAACATCGGGGAGTGACACCTGAACCACACATTTGAGAATCTACTGTTAAAAGGTCCCGGTAGAAGGGAAAACAAATTTGGAGGCCGAAGCCTCAAGAAGAAGCTGCCACTGAAAGGCAAAAGGGCGCGACATCCGATTTGGATATCTGGAGATCCGCTGATGACAGGGCCCAACAAGAATGGGTTCCTAAAAAGAATGTTATAATTGATGAGGCTCATGGTGGTCAACACCATGGAGAATCCTCCAGGGAATCCCATCACCAACCTAAATGATCTTCCCTTGATTTTGATCGTAGCCCTCCGATTGAGGAGACGTTCTTCCCACACTTTGAGCCTGAAATCAGATGGAGACGTTGATCAGAGATAAGGCTACAAGAAGAAAAAGAGGAAGAAGAAGAAGGCACCATGGGGGTAGAGGTGGTGTATATGGTACAACACGTTGGAGAATCGTCTGGTGTACAACAGTGCAGGTCCAGGCATCATGGATCCGCACCTCCTATTCACCTCGAAGAACCAGCACCAAGTCAAACAGAAGCAGAACCTTTTAGTTTCTCCTCAAGTGATGAGCAAGAAGAGGAACCAAAAGAAGAAGATAACACGTTATTCGTCGATTCTGCTACACTTGCTTAGGTACAGAGGTAAATGTAGCGGCAGATGAAGGCTAAAGATAAGAAGATCTCTCAACTGAATTCAAAGATGAATTAGATGATGATGCAAATGAATCTCATGATGCAAATGATACAAAGAATGCTGTCGCGATGTCGACACCAGTTCCTCCTGTCAATCATTAAACAACCAACATTGCACTCATCAATCCACTAGTTGTAGAACCTCTAGAGCACAAAGTGCTCATAATGGTAGAAATAAAGTCAATCGATTGACTACTCTACCCATTCTCCAAGAAATAGCACATCCGAGCTGACCGCACAACTTGAAACTACAGTGAAAAGATTAAAGTCGCGTCATGTGGTGGAAAAACTAGTGAATAGAGGTCACCCATATCCTACAGAATATGATCAGGTGCCGTATCCTAAAGGTTACACAGTGTCAAAATTCCATTCATTTGATGAAAATGGTAATCCCAGGCACCACTTAGCACAATTCAAAGCAACTTGTGGTAATATTGGAGGTAATGACGCACTGTTGTTCCGCCAGTTCGTTAGCAGCTTAACTTCAACCGCCAATGAAAATGGTAGCCAAATGACTTAGTTAAGACATTCACCAAGCTGGAGGTAATGTTTATCAAAAGATTTGCTAGTATAGTTAGAAAGACCATAATAGCTGACCTCGCCTTGGAGAAGAGAAAGAAGGATGAGTCAGTCACTAAATACATAACTCACTGGTGCAACATGAGCATGAAGTGCAAGCAATAGCTGGAAGAGGAATATGGAATTCATCTGTTAATGGGCTACATTGATGATAAAATGGCGCCCTATTTATGCATGGCTTCCATCATGACCTTTCAAGAACTACTTGATCGGGTGGCGAAATTTGAAAAGTTGAATCTTTCTAAAATTGAAGGTCATCCAGACAAAACAAAGAAAGGGAGAGTGAATCTCACATTGCTTCATATGATTCAAATAGAGGAAGGAGAAAAACTTACAATATATATAAGAGAAAATAACCTATCTATTTTAAAGAGAAAGTTAAACAACCCTTTAATTCTCAACCGAGGTTAGTTCTTAGAGGCAATGACATGCCCAAAACTTTCGGCAGAGCAAGGCAATCATTAGATGATGATCGAATGCCCATCTCTTAAGGAGAGAAGGAATATTCATTCAAAAGGGAAAGTGTGGGCTAACTATTTCGGCAAGCACTCAAGGCAGGGTTGGAGTTGCCAAAATGTAAAAGACCTGAAGAGTTAGGATGAACTGACAACCCAAATTACTCTCTATATCATCGGGTAGTTGGCCACCCTATAGAAGATTGCTATGTATTCAAAGATCGGCTAGAAAGAAAATATAGAAGAGGTGAATTCACACTATCTAACAGTGTTCTTATTCACCCGAAGAAAGAATCTGTGAGGGTTGTTACATCATCTTTCGTGCCCCCCCAAAAAGATAAAGCAAAAGAAAAGGTAGCTGAGAATGACAAATGGGAGACTGCAGTCTCAAAAAAAACTGTTAAGATGCTGAAGCAATTAGAAGGTGCTCCTGTTGTCAAGTGAAAATCACCGCTTGAACCGATAGAACTAAAAGTATCAACAGGTTCGCTCTTCAAAAGCGTCAAGGTGATTGGTGTTCCCATACGAAACAATCTATTCAGAATTCACCAAAAACTCCCAAAAGGCCAACCAAACAAAAGAAGATAAAGGAGAAATCTATCACCCAAATGATTATTAATAATCTTGAAGAATATCAACAACCAGCAAGGCAACCAATTAAGCTTGTTGATTTCATATCAGGACTCCAAATCATTGAAACAAATGATGAAGGAGATGATGACGAAGAATCTCTTTCTAGAGAAGTCTGTCGAGTTATCTCAACGTCCTTAGATACTCCCCGATAAAATCTACTTCTTTGAGATAATCCAAGAAGAAGAATCACCAATGATGTGGCATTCAAGCCTTGCCTGATGGTGAAGCAAATGGAAGATAGCTCGGAAGAAGACTTGTGTTTTTCGAACGAAGATGAGTTAGAGTGTTCAATATCACCATTGATGAAGGGCATAAAACTGGGAAGTGATTCTGAAGCCTCCATCCGATCCTCATGCATAAACAGTGGTTCTGAAAAGGAGACTTGTTTAGAAGAATTTGAGCCAGATAGAGCAGCCGAAGTACAACTAAGAAATGGCAATGTGCTGCTGTCATCACAGAAAAAAGAAACGCCAAATAAAGGTAATGACAAGAACATAGAAGTTAATAAAAATATCATTACCAAAGATCCAAAAAAGCAGTCTAACATGGATAAAGGAATCGATTACAACATCTTGTCTTACTTGAGGAAGATCTATGCACAATTGAGTGTGTATGATGGTCTTTTGATGTCGCGGGATCTCCGTGAAACCTTAATTCAAGCTCTTAAAAATTCGGAGAAATATGAAGCGTACTTCATTGAGTGTTGTATGACTGAAGTATTACAATCTCAAGACCTCCCGATAATCACCTTCTCTGAAGAAGATCTTATGCTCAGAACATCAGAACACAATTGCCCATTATATGTCTCTACAGAGAGTGATAGTGTCATAATCAACTGCATTCTAATTGATCTAGGTTCATCCGTTAATCTCATGAGTCTAAAAATATTGAGAGGATTGTCCCTTGATGTTCAACATCTAGGACGGGACAAATTAATGATCCACGAGTTCAATGAAAAAGAGCAAAAGATGCTTGGATCTTTTACCTTGCCACTAAGATTCAGAGAACTTCACACAGAAGCCAAATTCTATGTCATTGATGCTGATACCTCGTTCAAGGCCTTGTTGGGGCGCCCCTGGTTACATGAGTATGGAATAGTCCCATCTACTTTGCACCAATGCATGAAATACATAAGAGGCGAGGAAGAACATAGAATTTCTGGCAACCTTCAACCATTTGTAGTCCATGAAGCTAAAATCTATGAAGATGCAAAATACTATTTATTGAGGGAGCCCAAGCCTCAACCATCCAAAGCTTCTACCTCAAAGGCTATAAAATAGCACAAATAAGCGAAGAAGGAAAAAAGGAAGAAAGAAAGCGACAATGACTCTTCCTAAAGCATCTAGCGCATTACATAAGTTGAAAAGGCTAGTCCCTCATTTGGCCAGTGACACAGAAGAAGAAGATGTTGATCCTTCTGTCAGACCCAAGGGAGTAAACAAGTCTCTGGTGAAAGGAAAGAAAATTATGGAATACTGAGTATGATTACGAACCTACTTATGAAAGTAAAGTTGTATCTCTTCAAGAAGGACGGTATACCGGTGATATAAGAATCATTAGTGATCGTGGCCTTTTCAACACTTCAAAAAAATCACTCCACGTTGAAGAAGTCCACAGGAAGTGAACATGGAATTTCATTTTACAAGTGATGAATGGATTTAAGCAATTTGATGAATCTTATGATATGGTTCTCACAAGAATGCCAAAATATTATCCCCTAAGGATTCACAAGATGATGCATAAATTGAGAGTTGATATTAGAACAGATAAATGGTGAGCCCACTTCTTTGATACCCTCTGGGGTCTACAAAGTCCATAGACCTCAAGAAAGTGTGATAATCATACATCTAAAGGTCTTGGATACATCCAACATAAATACCGTTAAAGAAAAACCTATTATGCAGTAACAGAAGAAAAGATTGACATTGAAATTGAAAATGAAGATGATCTTTATGAGGTTTACCTGACCACCGATGAGGAGGTAGATGCCAAGCCAACACCTGAAGAGCTTGAGGATGGTGGACAAACAACTGCCATGGATGAGTTGAAGGAAATCAACTTGGGAACAGAGGATGATACTCACCCAACTTTTATTAGTGCCCTTCTGCCTGATGAAAAAGTTGAAGAAATAAAAGCTCTACTATGTAAATTCAGGAACTGCTTTGCTTGGACATACTCTGAAATGTAAGGCTTATCCCCTGAGGTGACAGTTCATAAACTTGACATTAAATTAGGTGCAATGCCTGTTAAGCAAGCTCATAGGTGAATGAGATTAGAGATTGAAGAATAGGTAATTGCAGAAACTAAGAAGCTGATCAAAGTAGGCTTTATCTGAGAAGAAAAGTATGCAAATTGGATAGCCAATGAGGTTCCAGTGAGAAAGAAGAATGGTCAAATTCATATCTGCATTGATTTTCGAGATCTAAATAAAGCATGCTCAAAAGATGATTTTTTGCTTCCAATATCAGAACTACTAGTAGACAATACTTCCAACTATAACATATTCTCATTTATGGATGGATCATCGGGATACAATCAAATCAAGATGGCAAAGACGAAACACATCATTTAGACCAATTGGTATATATTGCTATATAGTTATGCCTTTGGATTGAAGATTGCTGGAGCTACATATCAGAGGGCAATGACATGCATCTTCAATGAGTTGATTCATCAAAAAGTAGAATGCTATGTGGATGACCTCGTTGTCAAGAGCATAGTTCGAAGAGATCATTTTGGTGATCTGAGGAGGGTCTTCAAAAGAATTAGGCAGTATAATCTCAAGATGAACTCTCTTATATGTGCATTTGGGGTTTCGTTTGGAAAGTACCTTGGCTATGTGGTACGTCATAGAGGAATTGAGATCGACCCTAATAAAATCGATGAGATAGTGAATATACCACCACCGAAGAATCTTCGTCAGCTTCATTTCATGCAGGGACATTTAGCATTCATCCAGCGCTTCATATCAAATATGTCGGGCAGGTGTCAACCATTTGCTAAATTGATGAAGAAGAATGCACCATTTAAGTGGGACGATGAGTGTGAAGAAGCGTTCGATAACATCAAAAGATACCTGTTGAATCTACCAATCTTGGCGACACCAATCCCAGGAAAGCCTCTCGTTTTGTATACAACTATATTAGAAGAATCCCTCAGAGTATTGCTGGCATAACACAATGAAGAAGTCAAGGAAAATGCACTGTACTATATCAGTCGAAGATTGATTGGAGCTGAGGCAAAGTACTCTCCGATCAAGAAGCACTGTCTTGCACTGATCTTCGCCGCCCAGAAGCTTCGACATTATATGTTGTCACATAAGATAAAACTCATATTAAAGATCGATCCGCTAAAGTTCCTGATGATAAGACCAGCGTTGACAAGTCGTTTGGTACGATGGGCAGTACTCTTGTTACAGTTCGATATTATATATGTATCTTAGAAAGCTATAAGGGGCAAATACTAGCAGATTTTCTCATTACACATCATATTCTAATAGATTCAGCAGTCAATAATGATTTACCCGATGAATAAATTCTACTAATTCGCAAAAGGGAGGTGTTGCAGATCTAGGAAATGTATTTTGACGGTGCATCATCTATTAAGCCTGCTCAGCCCCCAAATCTACCAAAAGCAAGAGCTGGCGTTGGCCTTATTTTCATAACACCGAAAGGTGGCATAATGAGATGTTCATACAGGCTGACTGAGCCAAGAACCAATAATGAAGTAATCTGGAATGGCGGTCTCAAGAAGTCGTTGTTATCGACATTCAAAATTTAAGAATCTTTGGAGACTCTCAATTGGTAATCAACCAAGTGTTAGGTCTCTATAAGATTAACAAGCTTGAATTGGCGTACTATCATAAGCGAGTGCTTGAGCTCATGAAGCAAATTCTGAACATTAAACTAGCTCGAGTTTCTCTATCGAAGAATAGTAAAGCAAATTGCCTGACCAAGCTAGTAAAAGAGATGGCGAACACGGATGACGATGGTGATGTGTTGATTGAAGTTTCCACTCGTCGAGTTTTGCAACCAGTAAATCCATATTCTCCGCAGGTAAAGGGGACATCAAACTCAAGCCAACATGAAGCAATTCAAATTGCTCCTCACTCTTCTAAAGAACGACAAGTACAAGAGACAGAAAAACTCAAAAGTACTGCAAACAAATCATGTGAAGCTTTCATAGTGGAAGAGCCAGATGATTGGAGACAACCCTTCATCGATTATTTCAAGGAAAGTAAATTGTCGAGCAATAAATCACTAGCCACGCAAGTTATAAAAAGAATCATATGATATGCTTATGTCAATGACATTGTACCGTAGATCCTTTGAACAAATGTGGTTGTGCTTAGGGACAGATGAAGTCAACAAAGTTATGCATGAAATTCACGAAGGACTCTGTGGCACACACCAGTCAGATCCTAAAATGATAACAAAAATTAAGAGAATGGGATACTGTTGGCCTTCAATGGTGAAAGACTGCATAAATCATGCCAGAAAATATCACAAATGCCAAGTCCATGTAGATCTCATCACGTAGATCTCATTCATCAACCTTTAAATCCTCTACACCCAATAATAGCATCCTGGCCGTTTGAAAGTTGGGGCACAGATATAATTAGATCGATTGATCCTCCATCATCAACGGGACATCGATTCATTCTAGCAGGTATTGACTACTTCTCTAAGTGGGTCGAGGCCGCTCTATTTAAGGATGTCACTGCTGATCGAGTCGTTGACTTCTTCACCAACAATGTTGTCTATATATTTGGGGTGCCATGATGAATCATTTCAGACAACGATTTAGCTTTCAAGAGTGCGAAGATATACAGATTCTTTGATCAGCACAAAATCAATTGGCGGTATTCATCACTCTATAATCCAAGGGCCAATGGTTTAGCAGAGGATTTCAATAAGACATTGGTAAAGCTGCTCAAAAAGATTCTCATGAAGAATAAAAGAGAGTGGAACACTAAAATGATAGAAGCACTCTGGGCATACAGAACTACTTATAAAATGCCAACCAAAGCCACTTCTTATGCTCTAACATTTGGAGTTGAAGCTGTTCTGCCACTAGAAGTTGAGCTGCCATCACTTCGAATAGCTGTCCAATTCAATCTTACTCAAGATGAGAATGCTCGCCTGTGAATGGAAGAGTTGGATGCGCTTGACAGAGTTAGACTCCAAGCTCAACAAATATTAGAAATTTACCGAGCAAGGATGTCTAAAGCATTCAATAGTTCAATACGTCATTAGACATTCCAGAAAGATGAATTAATTCTGGTGCTGAGAAGGCCAATCATCCCTCATCGCAAGATCGGTGGTAAATTTGAAGTTTATAAATCAAAGTTGTTCAATCATTCCCTGTGAAATAGGAGAGCTTCTTGTATATGTATTCAGGTTGACATCGAGCTTTATGCCGAGATCCCTGAATATATATAACTATTATTGTTAAAGTTGCAGGTCTTACAATAACAAAAAGAATATACTTCAATGCATGAAAAGATAATCCTAAATGTCAAAAGTTTCTCTCTAAGATTCGTCAAATGTCGAATATCAAGTCAGAAGAACCTTAATTTTGAAAGCTTCAATCAACTAAGTTAAAAAAATATCAATATCTACATTTTTAAGTTTAGGACATGGATGGGTTCTAAAGATCGAACTCAACAAGCCCATAAATGGTCGAGTTGCTGACGCTCTCCTCACTCAATAAGCCATAAGAAAAGACCACAATGAAAGAGCCACTGCTTGTCAGTTTAATAATGATAGTTGTTCAATCTTAAACCAGATCCAGCTTAGTGACTACAAGTAACTAGAATCCAATAGATCTTTCTACTCGATCGGCAGATCAAGACAATCTGAGGAAACTCTCAATTCAGAGTTGCCTCAAATCAATCTATATATTTCCTTCAAGGCGATATTCAAATCTCTTTTCAAATGATCTAATCAAGCACAAAGCACAGATTAAAGCCAATTACCTCATCAAGTCCGCAAAAGCAGAAAGCCCAAGACCGATGAAGTGATTCCATAGTTCACACAAAGGCAATGGCTGAACTAAAGGAATTTCATAGTTATTTAGTCTATTAAAGCACACAGTGCAAGACTGATAACTCAACATTGATCTAATATGAGCTGAAAGGCTGGTTCAACTGTACGCACCCTTTAATGAGTCCGTCAAAGTAGCAAGCACAAGACTTAAGGCATACATACACTTCCTGACAAGTCAGTATAGACAAATCAGGTCAGTACTTCATCAAAGTCCGTCAAGCTTAAAGCTAGGATAGAAGGAATTTTGAATCTCAAAGCAAACAAACCCCTCCATCCAACCCGATCAAGCATCAAACTAGGGTCGGAGGAAAGCCAAATCTATGAAGACACAAAAGAAAGAGACTTTCAGCAAATCCACTGAAGTAGAGAGTAGATGGTGGAAGAAGATCTTCGGCGAACCCATTGAAATTGAAAGCTGAAGTGATCCAAGACCTAGGGCCAACCCAAAGGGTCAACCAATTTTTCAACAAATATGACTCACTCTCTATGTGCAAATCATATTTGTTGGGGGGCATTTGTTGACCTCCATGCGCCACAAGTCAAGTCGAGCATGCGCCACAAGTCAAGTCTAGCTCACAAGGAGAATTCGACGAGCTTCAGCATGCAAATTGGAGCTAAAATGCACTCGACAGTGTCAAAAATTAGTCGAGATGATCTCTGATCAATAAACAGACTTATTCATCACCTCCAAAATATCAAAATTAATCAGAATATACATATTGTACAATTCGACGACCAACCGATCAAGAAGAAAATTCGTCGATGCGCCAATAAGCATATCAAGGTCGGGAAGCTGCGATAATGTCCAAATGACCTCCGTTCATGAAATTGATCATGTTGTTAGCATTGAAAAGTCAAAATCTATCAAATGAGACTATTCATGCTCAATTTGTACGAGTCTGCATGAATGTCAAACGATCGAATTCGATGATGCGCGATTCTTAATTGAAATTGACTCTGATTCGACGTCGAACCAAACTCGATGAAAATAAATGCTGTATTTTTGGAACATCAAAATAATCTAAAATTGATATATATATTAATTATATAATAGCATCAGCATAAAAATCAAAATTAGGGATTAATTTTCATTTAAATAAACAACCCTATATATATCTAGTAAGACCTAACCCTAAGGGGACGACTCCTATTCATTCTATTGGCAGCCACAATTTGCACGTCTCTGCTATATTCGAACGAGCCTCCTCCCCAATACTTACCAGCTGCATGCGAGATTGCCCCCTTCCCTTCTGATTCGTGAACCTCTCCGTTCCTTTCTCCCACTCTCCCTGTTCGACTTCTTCTCTCTGCGAGACGCACGCGAGCACAACCGATCGAAGTACCTCTTCCTTATAGCATTCGAATGAAACTGACTCTCCATTTGACCAGCTTCTCCTGCTATTTGCACGGTTTCGCACCTCCTCAATGACCCGAAAACCCTCTCCCTTCGTCTCTCTCCCTTTCGCTTTCTCCTCGTTCTCCTATAGTCAGAATAGAAAGTTGAAGCTTCCTCTTTCTCCTCCTCCTCCGATCTTTCTAAGGGCATGCACCTACTAACCTCACTAGCCTTCTCCACTCCATTAACCTACACTGTGCTCACACTCACTCGTGACTCACCATTTCCTAACTCTCAAAGCAGGTTGCTATAGTAACTGACCCCCCTTTCCTTCCTAGGCAGCACTCCCACTCCACTAATCAAAATTCAGCCCAACATCCTCACAAAATCTGCTCTCATTTCTATTTTTCTTTTATATTTTCCCTTTCATCCTCTTCCATCACTCACTAAATCTAGCCGCACTTTATTTGTGATGTTTCATCCTCCAAATGGTTATTTGATTACTGGACTAAAGCAAAATAGAAGGAAAAGAGTGTTTATATTGTGCAGAATCTGAAATTTTTAACCTTATTTCATTGCCTAGTGATCTAACATGGTTTCTCTTGTTGTTTACAATGTATTTTAAGTTAGATGGCATTAGGTTTTGCCATGAAATGCCCTTTTGGCCATTATACCATTACAAAATGGAATAAATATTATGAGATGAAAGGGCTTCGGTTAGATTGCTATATTAATATTGTACACGACAGCCCGGGATGACGGAAACATGGGATTTAGATCGGGCACGTTATCATCCCCTCAACCATCCGCTCTAAGTTAAAAAATGATGAATTTCATAAACTTATAATTTTAAACTTTAGATGCTGCTACTATACGCTACGCATTCAACGATCTAGCAACTAGCCTTAATCGAAAGTTCTCTTACAACATTGGGAGAGGTAATTAACTATATGTGCTTGTGCCTATAGGAAACTTGGAACCAGATCTAAAGTCCTCACAAAATGAGGGTGAAATCTCTGAGTAGTGTCTTATCTACTATTCCATCTACCTTTTAAAAATCACACTAATACTTAAATCATACTCTCTTCAATGTGAGAGGTCGGAGACAAAATTTTGGAGCCCATAGATTTCTGGTGACTCCAATGGAGATATATTTCTCTTTCTATCTTTGGCTAGTCGAATTTAAGCTATATTAATATTGGAGTACAATAAAATTTGAAAAAAAAATGAACCAATTATCAATGAAACTAAATCTAAGCCAATCATGTCTTTATGACTAATCTATTTGCTCTCTATATTAATGGATCTTCAGAGCGCATAGTTCATCATGAAGCTAGGTCATGGAGCCAACATCCGTCTGGCTAGTGTTGTAATCAATATTGGAGATGTTGGAGCTGCCATCTAATTTGGTAGTGTAAACTTTCCAGCTATCGTCATTGCAAACAATCCTTTACTTGAAGCACCTGCATACTGTATACGCCCACCTGTGCAAAGGAGGCCAACTAGATTGGTCGTCACTACTATTGAGGTTCTTCAAAAGGGACCCTTTGTATTTGAAAGATTGGGTCATTCTGAAGTGCTAATGATGAAGAGAACTATCATCGGGCAAAAAGTTTCAATCATTCCTGTGAGTGCAACTACTCAGCTAGTTGGACCATTCACCCCGAGAAGGCACAACGCAGAAGCTTCTTCATCTGGAATCAAGCTAACTCTTAGGCAACGGAGAAAGAAGGAATACTGAGTTGCGACCTCATCAGTTCTTACCTGGGCCATCTATTAAACAACCAGAAGCGAGTATTTCTACTTGCAATAAATTGAAATTTTGAAATGGGTATGTTGACCTTATTTTTAGGATGAGCTCTCAACCCCTCCATCCTAAACATATGACTTCTCTTATACTTTAAGAGTTCCTTAGTTTAAGACACATCTAGTGATTAGGTGGACACTCAACCCAGCTCAGAGACTTAAGAGGGCCATGAATAGGTCATGCAGGTGTTAGGAAAATTTGCCTACCCTATAGCTTGAACAAAATCCTCACTTCCTTCTTCTAAGTCAAAACTCCAAACTCATATCAACTCTAACTCTAACTTAAACCTTGAATCAATTCAATGGATTTTCTCAAATCATGAATCAATTCCAAATAATTGAAACATATGATTGAATCCCATGATTGGATTCTAAATTCCAAAATATTTCCTAAGTCATTTTGATTCTCTCTAATGGACTTAGCTCAAACCAAATCTAAATCAATTCAAATTCAAGGAATTTTCTCATAACCCATTTATATTCTCATTTATATTCACAAATATAAATGAAATATAAATTTAAATAACCAAAAATAAATTCAAAACTCAAGTCGAAATTCAACCAAAGTTTAACCTAAGCCTTTCAAGTCAAATTCTTGAACTTGCCAAATCAAACTCAAATCAAGTCAAACTCTTAATTTTCCATCATGATTCAATAAATCCTACAATCATGAATCCAAATATAAACATAAACTTCAATCATCAAATCAAAAAAATCAATTTAAAAATCAAGCTCAAGTTTAATAAAAATCCAACCAAAGCTTCAAGTCAAATTCTTGAACTTAGTCAAATTAAACTCAAATCAAGCCAAACTCTTGATTTTTCTTCATGATTCAATCAATCCTACAATCATGAATCCAAATATAAATATAAACTTCAATCATCAAATCAAAAATCAATTCAAAAATCAAACCCAAGTTAAACTCATGTTCACCCTTTGAACTTGAAATTGTCAAGTGGATCAAGACCCATTTGACTTCAAATCACTTGGGAATGGATTTATATTTCAATCATAAGTCTATGTGTGAGTTCAATCAAACTCAAATCAATCTTTGACCAAGTCATTTGACCCACTTAGGCTCACTTGACCCAAAGTGACCTAAAGTACTCTTACGAGCCAAATTATAATCCTAACCAAATTGGATTGAACTAAGCCCACCTAAGCCTCACATTATGAGCAACAATCATCATGAGATGATCAATCACTCAAATTGGCTCAAACCAAGTCAAACCAGATGAAGTTCCCTTATTTTTAGTTTGGGAAAATTGAGAAATGGGAAATTTGAACTCACTCTAGGAAGTTTGGGGAGACTTGGAAATGGTTCATCTGGCTTCCCTGAGCTCAATCTAATTGGAGACTATTGAATTCGAATGAAATTAGGGGGTGTATATCTCCCCCTAGAGCAATCGGACGGCCAAGCTTAGAGGTGTCATTTTTTATCAATTGATCTCATGCAATGGGTTGTTAGGCCGGTTAAGGTTTTCACATGGGTCGGTTTGGCCAGAGAAGGGTAGTGGAGAAGTTGCACATGTGTAAAATGAGGGGTGGAATGATCCCCATGTGCTTTTTTCCATGGGGGTGGTTAGTTTTGACCTTGGGTTGGGTTGGGCTGACCCAAACCTAATGGGTTAAGTGCACCACACTCACTAGTGTCCACTTGGGCCACTAAGAGGGTGTCAAGTGGTCATGGAGAGGATTTGACCAAATTCCAACTGAATTTGGCCAAAATTTACCCTTTGACCAAGGGGTAAAATGGTCATTTGGCTTGGATATCAATTTGAATATGTTTGGCATGATTGAAAAATGGGTTGGGTCAAGTTTCAATGAATTTGGAGTTGATTTAATGTGATTGGGCTCATGTTGACCCACTTAGGTCAAAATGGATCAACTTGGGTCAAGTTGACCAATTGATCAAATTGGGTCAAAGAAAGGGTTGGGTCAAGTTCAGATGACCATTTGAAATACGTTGGCGTCATTGGTTTGGTTCAATTTTATTTATATTTGAATTTGGTTCATTTGATTTCATTTAAGACAAATGAGTCAAGTTGACCAATTTGACCTATTTGACCTATTTGGGTTAGGTCATATTCTGGTTTATGTTTGGTTGGCCATTTGAAATGGATTGATATCTTTGTTTCCAATCAATTTGGCTTAGTATAAGTTTTGACACATTTTGACTTTTTAGGTCAAGTTGGGTCAACTTGGGTCAAGTGGCCAATTGGGCTAGGTTAGGCTCAAATGATTACTTTATCAAGTTCAAACATTAGTCATGAATGAGTTTTGATCAATGGTTTCAATCAATTTGGCCTATGGTGGATTTTAGCTAGTCCTTTAGGTTTTACTTGGTTTGACCCAATTTGAGTGATCGATCATCTTATGATGGTTGTTGTTCACAATGTGAGGCTTAGGTGGGCCTAGTTCAATCTAATTTAGTTAGGATTAGAATTTAGCTCATAATAATATTTTAGGTCACTTTGGGTCAAGTGAGCCTAAGTAGGTCAAATGGCTTGGTCAAATAATGATTTGAGTTTGATTGAACTCACATATGTACTTATGATTGAAATATAAATCCATTTGCAAATAATTTGAAGTCAAATGGGTTTTGATCCACTTAATAATTTCAAGTTCAAAGGGTGAACATGAGTTTGATTTTTGAATTTAGTTTTGGTTTGATAATTGAAGTTTATGTTTATATTTGGATTTGTATTGTAGAATTGATTGAATCATGAAGAAAAATCAAGAGTTTAGCTTGATTTGAATTGGATTTGGCTAAGTTCAAGAGTTTAACTTGAAAGGCTTAGGTTGAATTTTGATTGAATTTGGATTTGATTTTTGAATTAATTTTTGGATATTTGAATTTATATTTAATTTATATATGTGAATATAAATGAGAATATAAATGGGTTATGAGAAAATTTCAAGAATTTGAAGTGATTTGAACTTGATTTGAGCTACGTCCGTAAGAGAGAATCAAAGGACTTATGAAAAGATTTTTGGAATTTGGATTTGATTTTGGGTTTAGTTTTGATTGATTTGAATTTATATTTCATTTATATATGTGAATATAAATGAGAATATAAATGGGTTGAGAGAAATTTTTTTGAATTTGAATTGATTTGGATTTGATTTGAAAATATTTTGGAATTTAGAATCCAATCATGGGCTTCAATCATATGTTTCAATTATTTAAAATTGATTCATGATTTGAGAAAATCCATTAAATTGATTCAAGATTTGAGTTACAGTTGGAGCTGATATGAGTTTGGAGTTTTGACTTGGAAGAAGTAAGTGAGGATTTGGTTCAAACTATAAGGTAAACAAATTTTCCTAACACCCCTAAGGCGTGACCTGTTCCTATGACTAACTCTTCCAAGTCTCTAGGGCTAAGTTGAGTTTTCACCTAATCACTAGATGTGTCTTAAGACTAAGGAACTCTTAAAGTCTAAGAGAAGTCCTATATCTAGGATAGAGGGGTTGAGAGCTCATCCTAAAAATGAGGTTAACAGTCCACCTACTCTTTTGGATAAACTTAATAAGCCTTATTCATTTAAGAGGGAGGTAATCAGGAAGATCTTTAAGAATCTCTTAAAGAAGCCTGATTTTCAGCTACCCGAACCTAGGAGACTGGAGGAAGTGAGAAAAACCCATGATCCTAACTTTTGCCCCTACCATCGTATGTTAGGTCATGTTTTGGAAGATTGCTTCACATTTAAGCACTGGCTTGAACATAGCTTCAAGACCGGTGCTATAATCATCCCGAAAGAATTCTTTGTGGAACAACCATCTAGTTTTATTAGGGTAATCCTTGGGGATAGTTGCGATTCTTCCAAAACCAAAGAAGGTTGGGATATTTTCTTATCCAAAACCTCTAAGAAAATTGTATTGGAGATCAAGAAACTTTCCTTGCAGGTGCTTGAGTTAGCTCAAACCTCTAACATTAAGGAAGGTTTACAAATTGTCAAAGCCAACTCAAGAAAAGGGGGAGGTCAGCAGCAGCAGCAGCATGTGCCAGCCCGAGATAGCCTAGTAGCGCAACCACAGATCGAGTCTAGCCTCCAGTCCGTCGTTGCAGCTACTACATCAGCGACTACCTCCACTTCAGCTAGCTCTTCTTCTTCTAGTAGACATCTTGTATCGACGGATGAGGGCATTAAATCCCTCACCCCTCTTACTTTACTTGATTTCTATTATGTACCTCCCATAAAATCCAAGAAATTGAAGAATAAAACTAGCTTGAATTACATCTATGTCACTTCTGATGGGTTGTTTGAATCTATTCCTAATAACTCTTCAAGTCTAAACAACAACTATAACAATTTCGATCTTCCTCATTCTGATTCAGAGTTGAATTTTCTCACTCTGGGTACTACGGGTTCGCCTCTTGAGATAGACTTGAAATCATCCAATTTCGAGGGTCCCATATAAGAAGCTATAGGAGAGCCTGATGTGCAAGTAGAATCTTCCATTACCCTATCACAAGAGATCGCCAAAGTCAACCTCCGTAGTGGCAAGATTCTACCTCTTAGGGCAGCACCTCAAGATAGAGAGAAACAAGTCATTGGTTCAGAGGATCGAGAAGGCCCTCCATATGATGCTCCACCCTTGGATATGCTTGTGGAGGATCAGCCCAAGGTGGACTACAATGTCCTCTCTCACCTAAGAAAGCTGTCATCTAAGCTAAGCATATATGATGCCCTTTTCTTATCCAAAGAGATGAGAGAATCATTAATCAAGGTTCTCTTTGATCCTGAGATATGCTTGGCTCAGCTGACCGCTATTGGTGAGGAGGCACATTACTCCAGAGAAGCTCAGGGAATAACTTTCATAGATAAAGACCTTCTTCTAGGGGACATGGAGCACAACCATCCCCTCTACATTACAGTGGATATGGGAAAATTTAAACTTGCTAGAGTTCTCATCGATCCAGGTGCATCGGTGAACATTATGAGTTTAAAGACCCTTGCCTATTTGAGGATTGACATCTCCACACTCCGAGGAGATCAGATGATGTTGAGAGGATTCAATGAACAAGGTGATAGAAATTGAACAACAGGTCATTTCTGAAGTCAAGAAACTGATCGATGCTAGTTTCATTAGGGAAGAAAAATACCCTATCTAGTTAGCCAGTGTCGTCCTAATTAAGAAGAAGAATGGCCAAATTAACATATGCATCGATTTTAAGGATTTAAACAAGGCATGTCCAAAGGATGAGTTTTATCTTCCTATACCAGAATTAATGGTGGACATTGCCTCATCTCATGTGGTATCTATAACCAAATCAAGATCGCCCTCGAGGATAAAAGAAACCCTGCTTTTCGAACCTCGATTAGAATTTATTATTATAGAGTCATGCCTTTTGGCATTAAAAATGCTGGTGCTACGTACCAATAGGCCATGACTCAGATCTTCAACAAACTCATCCATCATCAGGTTGAGTGCTATGTTGATGATCTGATAGTCAAGAGTAGAGAAAAAGAAGACCATCTATTTGACTTGAAAGTAGTTTTCAAACGGTTATAATAATATAACCTCAAAATGAATCCCTTGAATTGTGCATTGAATAACTTCAGGAAAATTCTTTGGATTTATTGTCTGACATCGGGGAATAGAAATATATCCAGAAAAGATCAAAGTTATCTTAGAAATGCCACCTCCTAAGAGTTTAACTCAACTCATATCTTTCCGAGGACGATTGGCGTATCTAAGACGCTTTATTTCCAACCTTTCCGGGAGATGCAAGCCATTCTTAGAACTTATTTAAAAGGATGCCAAGTTCAAGTGGGATGATAAGTGTCAACATGCCTTTGAAGATACTAAGCACTATTTGGTGAAGCTGCTAGTTCTAGCAGCCCCTATCCCGATCAGGCCACTCATCCTCTATACTGCTGCATTGGATGACTCTCTTGGTGCTTTGTTGGCCCAAGCCAATGACGAAGGGAAGGAGAGTTCTCTCTACTATCTCAGTCGTCGTCTGATTCCTGCTGAAGTGAACTACCCACCCGAGAAACATTGCCTAGCTTTGATCTTTGCATCCAAAAGCTTCAAAGACTATATAAGGTGAACTTGATTTTTAACCAATTTGTAGTATCTCATAACATGAACAACTCTATCTAAATGTTTGGCATGATGGTCTATGATTCTCTCGCAGTTTGATATCACATTCATACCCCTCCATGCAGTGAAAGGTCAAGCACTAGAGGATTTCTTAGCAGCACACCCACTTCCTGTTAATTCTCCGCTTAGTGACGATCTCCCTGATGAACAAATCATGAACTTAGGGGAGGTTGACAACTGCCGATGGGAGATGTATTTTGATGGTGTAGCTTCTTTTCATAAAGGGGAAGCACCACGATCTACTCTTCCAGGAAAGGCAGGGGTGGGATAGTTCTCTTAACTCCAGACTGTGATGTGATGAGATTCTCATATTATCTTTCCAATCTATACACCAACAACAAAGCTAAGTATGAGGCTTTGATTACCGATCAGGAGTTAGCAATCACAGTTAGTATCAAGAGCATCAACATCTTTGAGGATTCTCAGTTGGTCATCAATCAGATTATCGGGTCCTACAAGGTTCTTAAGCTCAAGCTTCGTCATTACCATAAGTATACCATGAAGCTGTTGGCCCAAATCCCTTAAGTCACCATCTACATGGTTCCTTGAGCAGAGAATACAGTAGCAGATGCTTTGGCAAAACTTGTCAAAGAATTAGCATGTCCGGAAGATGAGTCCATTCTAATAAGGGTCCAAAATAGACAAGTCATATCTCTTATTGATGTTGAACTCATCAAGAGACTTTCTATTGAAGGGGAGGTTGTCGTTGCCTATAAGGACAAAGAGCTGGATTGGAGGCAATCATTCATAGACTACTTAAACATTGACAAACTACCTTGGGAAAAGTTACAAGCCCATTTGGTGAGACATGGAGCTCTCTCCCATGCTCTCATTGATGGCACCTTATACCGACGATCCTTTGATCAGATGTGGTTATGTTGTTTAGATAAACATGAAGCCCATGGCATTATAATCGAGGTACATTCAGGTCTATGCGGAGTACATCAATCTGATCTGAAGATAAAGGTGAAGATCAAGAGACTAGAATACTACTAGCCTTCAATGATTATAGACTGCATGGATGTAGCTAGGAGATTACATCGTTGTCGTGTACCGTGTGGCATCAACCACCCAACATTCTACACCCTACATTGGCCTCATGGCCATTTGAGTGTTGGGGTACTGACATTGTGGGTCTGATCGATCCTCCTTCTTCCAAGGGTCATCGATTCATCTTAGCTGCCACCGACTATTTTTCCAAGTGGGCAGTGAAAATCCCACTCAGAGAGGTCACAGCTTAGCATGTGCTTCAGTTTTTCAAGAATCATATAGTATGTAGGTGCAGGGTGCCTCGACGAATTCAAAAGCACCAAGATCAACAGCTTTGCCAGAAGACACGGTATATATTGGAGATACTCTACGATCTACTACCCTAGAGTAAATGCTTAGTAGAAGAATTCAAAATAACTCTCATCCAAATACTAAAGAAGACTCTTGATGATAACAAGCGGTAGTGGAATGAGCAGTTGGTTGAAGCCTTGTGGGCCTACTGCACCACATACCAAACTCCAACCCAATCTACATCATTTTCCTTAGTATATGGGTCCGAAGATGTTCTACCTTTAGAAGTTTAACTCCCATCACTATGGATAGCATTGGATAGCAAGATCACTATAAAGCAAAATGCAAAGTTGCGGTTAGAAGAGCTCGAAGGTTTGGAGGAGAGTCATCTACGGGCGTGCTAGAACCTCGAGTTGTACAAGGCCAAAATGATTCAAGCTCACAATAAGCTGGTTTGCCCTAGGTCTTTCCAAGTAGGACAACTTGTGTTAGTCTTAAGGAGACCATTTGTTACCCTTCAAAAGATGGGAGGCAAGTTTGAACCCAAAAGACCCCTATGTCATAGAGAAGGCCTATCAAGGAGGATCTTATCAGCTCATTGATTATAAAGGAGAACACCCGATGCTTCCAATTAATGGGCTCTATTTGAAGAAATATTACCCATAAAATATGTTTGAAAATAATTATCAACAAAAGAATAAAAATATTATTCCATTTCATCAAAATCTTCTTTTCTTTCAGAGCATTGTTTGTTGATCTTGCGAATCCACCATGGCGTGTTTAGGGTAGGTGTAAGTGTCCCCCAGCAATATCCTATCCCTCTTCCACAATACAAACACAATCTCCTAGTGCTATTATAATGGGTGTGAGAGAACCCAAGAAACATCTTATTTCGATTAGCACAACTGAGTTAGGTATAAGAGAACTCGAGCGTCATCCTTTCTTAATGGGAAATTCTCTGTTGCCATTTGTGGAACCATTTCATCAAAATCCCTAGCATGTTTTAGGGTAGGTGTGAGATAACCCAAGAGGCCTATTCCCTTTAACACAAGCACAAAAATAAACATATATCTTTTATCTCGGGCTACTTTGATGTGAGAGCAAGCCTCTATGACACTCACTCATTAGCTGCTCTAGATCTGGTCTACATGCTACCTCGCTAGTATGTCACCCCAGTGGTCACTTGTTTGGAAGATGTGAGTCCCGCTTTCTTCTTCCTAACTGATTTGAAACTAATGTTTTATTAAGATAGTAGACTTCATCGCCAAAGAAGCTACCTCATGTTGATTTTATTTAAGAAGATGTGAGTCCCTGAGCTTTCTTCTTGAACTAATCATCATGATCTAACTAGGTCGAGTATATTTGAGGTCTAGAATAAGTCCCCTAGAGGCTCCTTTCCTCTTGACTACATTTGAGTTGATATAAGTCCTCCAACAATATTCTGAGTCACCCTGGTAGGATGTCACCGTCGAAATAAGATGTATCATCCCAACAATCAATCATAAGAGGATGTGAGTCCCCAGCTTTCTTCCTAGTCGATTATTGCAAACCAATGGGCACCATAGTTGGTTGATGTTGCTATCGACTACCACCCACATACACATCATTTGGCGAGTGAGTCCCATACTTTCTCCTTTAGTTGGATACCGAATACCTATTTAATATATAACTAACCATGTCATCTTCTACAGGGTTTTGGATCAAGCCTTTAGTGGACCCTCTCCCTGCATGCATTCTATTTGGATCATATCCTTTGCGACCCCATTTAGACACTACCCTGGTTACTATTAGTTTGGACAGTCCCCCATTCCTAGTAGTCACCCCTGTGATTGGAGAATTTGTCCCAGATGCCAGATTCTCTTGGTCAAGAACTAAGATGTATAGTCGATATAAGATCCTTCTCACATCCCCCAAACCAATATGGTCCATGCTAAATAAACTAAATAAATTAATTAATTAATTCTTTAGTGGATTAGAATTCAAGCCTCAGCTTCTTTTCCCAGCTGCATCCTATCTAGTAGGTGTAACTCCCCAGGAATTGCCTCACTACCATTTCAGAGATAAATCCCAAGCTTCTCACTCAATACTCCATCGGGTTCAATTTTTCCACCAAGCAGTTACTTTGCCCATTTCATTTTAAGATGTAATCTGACTATTCTTTGATGATCAAGTCCAGTAAACCCATGATACCAGTTTGGCTCGACTGTTGCCAGCAACCGATCACCCTGGTTCCTTAGTGGAAGATGTGAGCCCCGCTTTCTTCTTAATTGACTTACAAACGAGGCATCTTTTTTGTTGGATAGTCCTACTGTGGTTACTACTCCTTAGATTAAGTAAGTTAGCCAAAGCCACCCATCCCTACTCGCCATCACCAACAAAATTAAAATAAATTTAAAATGAACTTAATCTTGACTATATTTGAGTTGATCTAAGTCCCCAAGTGGCATTCACTCAATAGTTGGCCCTAGCTTGGGTTCAATCCATTGACTTGGCAATGGGTCACCCAATCAACTGGTCCCTACTTTGGAGGATGTAAGTCTACTATACTTTCTTCATAGTACAATTGCTGCACACTGAAAGGCATCTCTTTTGTTAGCTAGTCCTACTATGTGTTTAGTAGACTACCCCTTTGGATTAGTAAATCTGAGTTAGGACTAGGCTTCCGTGGCTCTTACTCAGTGTGATCCATCGCAAACTAACATGGCCCATCTCAAAATCTAAAATATGAAAACCTGAAATAAATTCAACCCTCCTCCCTCAGTGGAGTGAAACAAACAACACAAAATAATCAATCAATCTAAATCAAAATATTTTGCTTCTCCTCAGTGAGATGCAAATCTTTCTAGCTCTCTAGTAGATCCAGAATTCTAATCCCTCAGTGGATTTCACAACCTTTCCTCCTTTGTGGATGACTTTAACTTTCCTCCCTAGTGAAGAGTTCACTTTTATATCCTCAGTGGAGTCAAAACAAAAATAATTAAACAAACAATAAATTAAATTAGATTAATTTCTCTCGTTAGTGAGAATCAAATCAAACCTCTCATCCCCTTATGGATGATTTGAACCTTCTTCCCTAGCGGAAGGTTCACATACTCTATCCCTAGTGGATTCCTCCTTCCCTCTCTTATGTCCTTGACATAAGTGGAGTCACATTGCACTAAGCTCTAGATTCCTTCTACACCTTTGGGGAGTAGATCATCTCTATTAGTGCATGATCGCTCTTGTTGATTATTTTCAATAACACGTATGCCTTGCCACACCACACCTATTGGGCTCTTTGTTGACCTCATTTTGGGATGAGCTCTCAACCCCTCCATCCTGCATGGACTTCTCTTAGACTTTAAGAGTTCCTTAATCTTAAGACACATCTAGTGACAGGACACTCAACCCCTCTAGAGACTTAGAAGAGTTAGCCATAGGAATATATCATGCCTTAGGGATGCTAGGAAAATTTGTCTATCCTATAGCTTGAATCAAATCCTCACTTCCTTCTTTCAAGTCAAAAACTCCAAACTCATATCAACTCCAACTCTAACTCAAACCTTGAATCAATTCAAGGGATTTTCTAAAATCATGAATTAATTTCAAATAATTGAAACCTATGATTGAAGCCCATGATTGGATTCAAATTCCAAAATATTTCCTAAGTCATTTTGATTCCCTCTCATGAACTTAGCTCAAATCAAATCTAAATCAATTCAAATTCAAGGAATTTTCTCATAACCTATTTATATTCTCATTTATATTCACAAATATTATTGAAATATAAATTCAAATAACCAAAAATAAATTCAAAACTCAAGTCCAAATTTAACCAAAATTCAACCTAAGCTTTTCAAGTCAAATTCTTGAACTTAGCCAAATCAAACTCAAATCAACTCAAACTCTTGACTTTTCTTCATGATTCAATCAATCCTACAATCATGAATCCAAATATAAACTTAAACTTCAATCATCAAATCAAAAAAATCAATTCAAAAAGCAAGCTTAAGTTTAACCAAAATCTAACCTAAGCCTTTCAAGTCAAATTCTTGAACTTAGTCAAATCAAACTCAAATCAAGCGAAACTCTTGATTTTTCTTCATGATTCAATCAATCCTACAATCATGAATCCAAATATAAAACATAAACTTCAATCATCAAATAAAAAATCAATTCAAAAACCAAACCCAAGTCAAACTCATGTTCACCCTTTGAACTTGAAACTGTCAAGTGGATCAAGACCCATTTGACTTCAAATCACTTACAAATGAATTTATATTTCAATTATAAGTCTATGTGTGAGTTCAATCAAACTCAAATCAAGCTTTTACCAAGCCATTTGACCCACTTAGGCTCACTTGACCCAAAGTGACCTAAAGTACTCTTATGAGCCAAATTATAATCCTAACCAAATTGGATTGAACTAAGCCCACCTAAGCCTCACATTGTGAGCAACAATCATCATGAGATGATCAATCATTCAAATTGAGTCAAACTAAGTCAAACCTAAGGGTTGACCAACTCACTTAGCCAAAGTGTGGGAAGGTGCTTAGGAGTTCAATAACCTAAGTACATTAAAGAAATCAAAATCTAACTCACATAGGGTTGTGAAATTACTTAAATAAACCCTTTAGCTTAATTAATCATTAATCATGAGCCAATTGCATTAGGTCCATTTCTTTCTTAGGTGCATTGTTGATTTAAATTTCTTGTGTGATTTTATGTTATCCATTAGCTCATAATTATTTGGTTAAGTATGCTAAGGTGGTATAGGTAAGGAGTAATTAACACACTTAATTCACACCTTAACCTAAACAAAATATACAAATCACCCAATGATCCTAAGAACAAACTAAATTAACTCACATGTGGGGGAAATGGGCTAGGACCAGCAAACATTCTTTCACATTTTCTAAATTAAACATAAATCAAATTCAAAACAAAAATCACATTAAACAAACTTTGATTCACTTTGAACTTTCTTATTTCATAGGATTGCCTTTAGGAATTAATTAGGATGAATGAGTTTACATTACTTTCATCAGTTAATTTCTTTCCTAGCATGCTAAATGTGTATGTCATATGAAAATCATGCATCCATCCCTTTTAAAAATCAAATTAAAAATAAAATTTTTTTTTATGTCAAATTGCATGGGTTGGCTAAAGTAAAAAATATGAATGGCTATTATCATTATTAAATCTAAAATTATTTTGAAAACTTATAAATCAAATATAAAAACTGAAAGTTATGCTACTTATACTTTATTTATAAGCTTGCATGTGAATATAAAAATGTGTCTTATGTTTCCTTCCTTTCTTTCCTCTTAACATGGATTTGAATAAGATTTGTAAAGTGTATAATTCTTTTAAAAGAATATAACACTTGCTTAAAATCTACTCTTATCCTCTTCCATGTTATAACTTAAGAAGGATCTTTACATTTACACACATAAATTGCATAAACAAACCAAAAACTTAAATAAACATAAACTTTGCATCTTTCTTTTTCCATTTATCTCTTTTGTACATACATATGTATTTAAGGAAAGTGGTATATTAGTCTGAAAAATTCCAGGGTTGCGAGACTTTAGGTAGCCCTAAGTAGGTCTTGTCTTCTGGCTACATGATGGCCATACTCACTTATGCCTTTCATACATACATATGTGCATGTGAATAAAGGATAAAAGAATAACCCTTTTCTACTTAATGAAAATCATGCATCAGAAAGCATCCAAAATTTCTTAAGTAACATTTCTTAGCATTCATCATAAAGTATGCTAAACATTTCTATTTGTATGTATATATATGCTTAGGATTCATTCATATGCATGTTATATATGTTGAGAAAGAAATGAAGTGGTGTGTATTTTGTGATATTGTTTCACTTTACTTAATATTAAAATACCTTTCCTTTTGAATAGGTTTGTTTAGAGTTATTATAAACTTAGGATTAACTAAAATACACAAAAAAACATTCACTAAACAAAATCAAACATGAATCTACTTTAGAATTTACTTAAGATAGGGAAGGAAAGAGAAGTTCTCTTCTCTTTTTCATCTCTTTACAACCTAGTAATTAATTATAGGATTCACCTAAACCAAATCAAAAATATAAAATAAAATTAACCTAAAATAACTAAACAACTTAAATTGAAACCATCCTCTAAGTTGAATATTTTCATACTTAGAAAATTTAAACCCTAAAGGCATAGCTAAGCATACCACACAAACTTTAAATGCCACACACATTAGACTAAGTCACTATTTCTAACTTTAGGTTAGGGAGGTGCATGGTTTGATGTTTACTCTTATTTTGTGATGTTATGTTTTAGTTTTGATGTTAGGGTGTATGTGCGTAGATTGAATGGTATGATGATTTAGTTTAATCATTATCTTCTGCAGGGGATTGTGCTTAAGGGGTGCTATAATAAATAAAAATATAAATGCTTTTATTGTGTGTAGATACCCAAGCATAATCCAATAAGCGTGGACTTAGTTACCATGTGTGGTGCTAATATATATGCTTGGGATTAGTATGGTTTGTTTAATCTAACTGCTTTCTGGTGTTAGTTAGATTTACTTTTCCTTTCCATGTACTTTTATAATTAGGATTTTGGAATGATTGTTATGAGGGATTAGGATGAACATTGGTCATAAGATTTTATCTTATGTATCATGTGAAGCCTTTGGAGCAACCACATTCCAACCATCCAAAAGAAAGAACCAAAAGATGAAAGAAGAAAGAAGAAAAGAAGAAAAGAAGAAGAGAATGAAGAAGTGAAGAATGAATACCCCCCATAACATGAATTCCTTGCTTAATTGTAATTAATTCATTTGTAAACCCAACTATATAAGGGTAGAGCTCGATTATCCAATTTATTTTCAGGTTTGTGCGGTGGTGCCCGATCACAAATGATATTTTATTCTTTTGTGTTATTTTTATAAAATGTTTGATATTCTGTTTAGCTTGTGCACTAGAAATGACATGTTTTCCTAGTTTCTTCCTTTCTTGATGTATGGCATGTATGACGATTAGGCTCTTAGGAAAAAACTAAATCTTCTACCAAATTAATCAACTTAAAATTTAAAATAAACAACTCATAATCTCACCTAAAGCTTAGGCTAAAAATCAAGATAAAATAATTAGTAACCCTTTAGTTGGATGAGTACTACTTTTACAACATCAAGCATAAAAAGCATATTGTTTCACTCTTGATTGAAGGATTTTCACCTTTGCCAGAGAAGTTGGGTTGACCTGTGAGATCCATTGTGGAAACACACCTCCTTATCTTGCTGATTTTGGCCCATAATCTAATTTCTCATGCATTAGGCATAAAAAATCATATAGCCTGAGTAAAATGATTATCCAAATGAAAATAAAATATATGAGAATTTTGCATTAGATTTAAGTAATGAATTCATGCCCTACATGATTTAGCCTCTTTAGGGAGTGTGTTTAAAAACTTAGTCTCATTCTAAATAAATAATAACTTGCTATCTTACATAAACATATGACTTGCCTATATATTTTAAAATCGCAAGAGGAGTTAGTTGGCGGCCACCCCTAGGCGGTTGTAAGTCCAATAGTCGGGTGGTTTATCCTCTCTTGTATAGGTAAGTAAAATACCCATTTTCACCTTAGATTTACGTCATGCTTTTGGCCCTCACCAAAGCTCCCTAAATTTAGGTTCAAAGGTTCTTACTTGGCCATAAGCATAAATCCTCACCTCTTAAGAATTTCGTGACCATGTATCACTAGCTCCAACATTCTAATAAAAATTCAACTCAAATACATTAATTCAATTTCAAAATAAAGCAACCATGGGGTAGTCAGGTGCTTACTAGGCTTTCTAAGTATCTTAAGCATCCCCTACTTGTTTTCATTTGGCTTTGATAAGAACTCTCTCTCCTTGATCGATCCCACTTAGTCTTTTTATAAAATAAACTAATCGATTGATAGTCCTACCTTTTTGAAATCTTTGGAGATAACGATCATTTACCTTTATCGAGAGTATTCCTAAGAAATCTCGTTCTTTAGGATATAATTAACTATGGGGCTTGCCCCTGTAGGGAACTTAATGAACCCGGTTTAAAATAAATCCTGCTTTACTTTTCTATATAAAGTAGGAGAAGAATCTGGTACATTAAGAGACAATCCTTGGAGTTGTTATTGAGGTGATTAGGTGGGTGGCGGTGACTTCTATCTCGAGATAGTACACCTCTCATATCATACAATGATTTAAGAACATCTATCTAGTAGCCTCCTAACAAGACATATTTTATATATTTATATTTTTATTTATCCTTCTTTTTTTGAAAGGGAAGGGGATAGATGAAGGCAGGAAGATATAAAATATTTTATCACAGGATGAAAAGGAATAGCTCTACTGGTGATGTTAAACAATCTTTTTGGGCTCAACAGTAGTCAGCTCCAACTCTTTAGAAGAAATAACCTGAAACTCTATCTACTCGAGTACATAGACTCCTGAAGGTTGTTAAGGAAAAAGGCCTTATGAAGAAGAGGTATCAAAGGCCAACTATCAAAGAAGCCAAGAATGCTCTACTACAAAAACTGTCATTAGTGGTAGTAAGAACTCAAGATCATTCTAAACAAGCCCTGTACGGTAAGCATCGGGGTGTGACACATGGACCATATGTCCAGGAATCCACCGCCTAAAGGTCCCAGCAAAAGAGAGAACAAATATGGAGGTCAAAGCCTCAAAAAGAAGTAGCAATGCACAAGCTTCTTCATCTGGAAGCAAGCTAACTAGAGACAGCGGAGAAAGATAAATGCTAAACTACGTGCTCAACAGCCATTATTCAAGCAAAAAATTGTACAACCAGCTATGGAGCCAGAAGCAAGTGTTCCAATCTATAATAGGTTTAACAACCTAAGCTGGGTAAAAAGGGACAGCTCTACTGGTCAAATCAAATAGTTCTTTTGGACCCGACAACGTCAAGTTCTAGCTTCTCCAGTGAGGAAACTCAAAACTGTGTATGCAAGAGTGCATCATGTTCTCAAAGTTGCTAAGAAGAAATAACTGATAAAAAAATATGAAGGTCATGTCATCAGGGAGGCTAAAGTTACTCCTCCAAGGAGACCTCCTCCTACAACCCCAGCAAGATGTCAACCAATTCAAATCCCACACGGAGAGCATCGAGGCGTAACACTTAGACCACAAGTCCAAGAACCTATTGTTGAAAGGTCCCGACAAAAGGTAAGTAAATTCGAGAGCCTTGAAGTAATACTATCTTAAAGAAATGATAACTCCATCAATAAGTCTGCTAAGCAAAAAGCAAAGACCGAAGGAAACTCTTCTCCAATAAGTCCAGCCATGTAGAAAGCAAAGAACCAAAGAAGTCATCTTAATGTTTGTATAAAGCCAAAGGTTGAACTAAGAGAGTCATGTCATCAATATTTCTGTTATGCACAAAGCATAGGACTGATGATTTTTCACCATTGACCCAACACAAGCTCTGAGGGCTAGGTCATCGGTAGACATCCTTTTATAAGCTCACAAAAGTAGACAGTTAGGGAAAAGGTAATTTTGTATCACCTAAGAAATCTTCAAAATAATTCAGGACTTTACTCCATCAAATCCGTCAAGGCACGAAGCCAGGATAGAAGGAAATACAAGATACGAATCTCCGAGATGAAATCTTCAATAAGTCTATTAAAGCACCATACACAAGACTGAAGATGTTCTCATCTCACAAGCAAGTCATCAACTTTGTTAAGTCCACCAAGGCACAAAGCCAGGATAGGAGAAAAATACAAATTTCAAACTATCAAGAGGGAGCCTTCAACAAGTATACTAAGCAAAAAGCAAAGACTAAAGGAAACACTTCTTCAACAAGTCCAACCAAGTAGAAAGCAAAGGACCAAAGAAATCATCCTAATGTTCGTACAAAGCCAAAGGCTGAACTAAGGGAGTCATGTCATCAATATGTCCGTTACGCGCAAAGCATAGGACTGATGATTCTTCGTCATTGACCCAACAAAAGCTCTGAGGGCTAGGTCACTGGTAGACATCCTTCTATAAGCCCACGAAAGTAGAAAGTTAGGGCAGAAGGTAACTTTGTATCACCTGACAAGTCTTCAAGATAATTCAAGACTTTACTCCATCAAATTCATCAAGGCAGGAAGCCAGGATAGAATGAAATACAAGATACGAATCCCTGAGATGAAGTCTTCAATAAGTCTGTCAAAGCACCATGGACAAGATTGAAGATGTTCTCATCTCACAAGCAAGTTATCAACTCCGTTAAGTCCACCAAGGCACAAAGCCAGGATAGGAGGAAAACACAAATTTCAAACTATCAAGAGGGAGCCTTCAACAAGTCCAAAAAGCACAAAACATAGAACTGAAAATATTCCAAATTCTCTCAATAGTTACTGCGAAAGCTCCCCCTACAAGACAAGGGCATTTTTTATGTATATTTATTTAGATTGACATCGTGCTCCACGCCAAGATCCCTAAATAAATATACATAATCAAGAGAAAGGGAAGGTAATATTTGATGATCAATGATAAAATTTCTTTTAAAGGCAGCGTAAAAATCCCCCTGTTACACAAGGGGCATTTTTTTTAGATTCTATATACAAATGAAATCAATACTATGTGTTAAGCTCTCTTAAGAGCAAATATATCAACTCAAATATTAATGTATTTATTTGATCTTAAACTTCTTTCAAATGTGTTTTAGAATACCCCATGCAAGACATGTCGCATTTCTTTATTTTTATATGGGTTGACATTGTGCCATAAGATGAGATCCCTGAATCTATTCTGATTAGGGTAAATATCGTACCTTGAACCGAGATCCTCATTTGATTACTCTATTATCCTAATATTAAAGGTATTGTTGATTATTATGAATAGTAAAGATGCATCTTTAAATAAGTTGCACATAAGATGATTCTACAATTGAAAGATTCATCTTTTATGTTTGAAATAGTCTAAAAAGTCAAATTAGAGGATTTTAAATTTGTAAACTCCAATATTGTTAAGTTGGGGAAGCGTAAGTGTGTTCACAGCTCAAGTCTAAGACTCATGTGTGTCTTGACTATCGGACTCAATAAGCCCAAAAATGGTCGAGTCGCTAAGTGCTCTTCTCACTCAACAAGCCATAAGAAAAAGCCGTAGTGGTAGAGCCCCCGCTTGCTAGTCAAATGACAAGAGCTATTCTGCCTCAAGCTAGCCCGACTTAACATGTCAAAATCATTCAAAATCAAAAATTCTCTTAGTAGATTAACAAACTATGAATGGGGTTATAGAAGATGATTTATCCTTAAAATAGTATCTATGTAAAATAACTCGAAGATATACAAAGATGTAGATACAATGCCTCAAGTGTAGTACAAAATAAAAAAGAAGGGATTTTAATTTTCCACTACGAGAACAAGATAATACAAAATTGATAAAAAGAGAGATAAAAAAGAAAAGGTACATCAAGGAAGCCTAGACTAAAGCTCCTGAAGCTGTGCTGAATAAATTGCTAAAGACTAATGCTTACTCTCAGCCAACTATAAAGCCTCCCCAGTTCTAGTCAAAGCAGCCTCAGCATCCACCATAGCTTTGTGGCATACCTGATAATGGTGATGCTCTTACTCTAAAGCTTGAGCTCTCCCATCTTGCTCAGCCTATAAGTCCGACTAGTAGGATATCGCGCTCAAGAGATCGCTCCACAACTCCCTGAGCTTTGTGGCATCTATCGATCTCTGACGATCGTGTCGTAGAGCCATAACACTCTTCTCAAACTCATCATGCTATGTGCCTCCTAATCCGACATGCTCTCAAGCTCTTAGTAAAGTCTTTGGAGCGATCTGGCGATCTCATCGGTGGATCTCTGATCTCTACAAAGAGTCTCCTAGTACCTTAGAGCCTGCTCCTCCAAACTAGTGCGAGCTAGAAGATCTAGAATGATGTTCGCATATGATGTGAAGTGGTCTAGTGACTCTAGTGAGCTCAGAGTAAGCCTAGAGATCACATCCCTCAAAAATATCAAGCTGTAATCCTGCACGTCTCTATCTCGTGGATCTGGTGAAGATGAATATCGGTGGTAGATCTCAAACTCATAACCCACCTCAGGCACTACAAGAAATAAATGAAAATAACCAGCATAAAGCAGAGCAGTAAATGTAAAGAAGTGCAACTGAAATACAAAGATAGGAAGTAAAGTACCTGAACATGGCGAATCTAACTGAACTGGTGTGTCATAAATGACATAGTCCTCGAAGACCCTCACTATCTGATATGCTCCAGGGCTATGTGCTGGCTCAACAAAAGCTCCACTAGGTACAAGGTCTCTCATCTTAGAAGCCTCCCCAGGACAATGGACAGAGTAAGGCTCAGAAGGGAAAAGTGGCTCCACATAAGGAGTAGCAAAATCTGAGGCGGTAGTATCTAAGGCAGGCACACTCGACGGCTTAACTCCAAAGTCCTCAGTAGCATATCAAGTACTAGTTGATACCTGTGGCACCTCATTAGGAGTCAGAAGTCACCAAGAAAGTGGACTCATGGAATAATCAACTGAAGCTCGAGTGAGTTCTGTAGGCTGACTGCACCTACATTTGTGAGCTAACAAAGAAATCTCGGTGTGGGAGGCGAGAATCTAGCTAACTTTCTTTGAGTGGTGTCCTCAGCCCTAACATGCTTATCAAATGTTGCATCTATTACGAATCAAATTAAAATATCAGATACATTGAATATATTTTAATGATATAACAAAGATAGATAACATAAGTATTGAAAAAGAGAAAGATAGTGATTATACCTCTAGCACTGTATCTCCTGTCGGTGGTGACTGACGATGAGGCTTCTGACCTCGAGGAACTTCTAAAGATCTCACCATTCGTTCATATTTTTTGGCACCACGTTGTAGGAAATGACCAAAAGATAGCCGTACCCAAGTGAGGTGGGTATAACTAACCGCTGTGTGACTCTGTAGAGGAGCTATCCGAAAGTAAGAGCCAATACCTAGCCTCAGTAAATGTAGCCAAACAACAGAAATAGTAAAGTAACATGTCTCAAGGGGGATCATCCTGATCTTCCTAATGTCCTCTACACTAGGGATGAATGGCCTACCATCATGAGCAATCAACTGGAAGAAACCAAACTATCGTGCAACCTAGTTCAGCTGACAGCCCTCTATAATAATCGACTGACCAAATCAATAACATAACCATCATTTATGTATACTGAAAAAGTACCCATCTACTCTCAATGTTCATCGGTTGTGAAGCAATGAATATTTACCACTTCATCAAGACTATCACTATCAAGTAAGATGGTAGACCAAATATGTCTGACTGGTGAGCTAACAAAAATCGATCTCTAACCAAATGAGGAGCAAAGAAGAACATGTGAATCCACTCCATCTCCAAAGTAGACGATGCTCGGTATAACTGCAAGATTGTAGGATATCCTCGCTCTAAAAAGAATGCTAGATACTCAAAACAAGCAAAAGCACCATGTATGTGGAGGTAAACCCAAGCGTACAAGTACTGCCAAGGTAGAATCACATCTCATAACTCTAGAGAATCTGCCCCAGAAATCACCCCAAATATCTTGTAAATCCTGGCTAACACTACTACGACCAAAGAAATTCACTCACCTTGAGAGATCCTACTGGCTGCTAATAAAGCACCTGGGCGAACTGATCCCTCTGTAATGGGGAGTAGAAAAAAGCAGAGCCATGTCACTATAAATCCCGCTAAGAATAAATCCTTTCTTATTCCTTGTATAATTGGTGAAGTCCTCCCTGCTGGTAAAGTAGACTCCACAGTCTTCCCAGATAAATAACTGTCATCAGACACACCCAATCGAAAAGGATCATGTAGTGCTACAGTCTCCTCAGATAGAGCATAATCCTGCAATAAGCTTTAAATCCATGCACTCACAGGCAATGTAGCATGTGATCGTCTAGAGCATCCTAATGCCCTGAAAGTTTGGTGATAGTGGTTCAGAAGATTGATATAAACAGATGGCATAGCTAGCTTACCTCGTCGATCACTATCATCTGAAGGCTGCTTGTGGAATAACTCCTCATCAAGTGTAACACACTCCTCATAACGGTAACCAAACACCGGATGGCCTGACACAGTCTGTAGATCTCAAAGTGTAACTATCAACTCCTCCGGGCCAACCCAACAAGTGTTACTACTAGTATCCCATAACTCCGCCACTCTACGAACCCAAGAAGAAGGCATACCTCCAAAATTAAATAAAGACACATATATTGCCTCATAAATGCCAACTGTCTCTAAAGTATCTCTATGAGCCTGCAAGATATACCTAGCCCATGTGACGTATCTATGTGGAAGACTAGGAATCCTACTAATATATGAATCTCGAAGCAAGTCTGATGAGCTCAATTGTAGCGGCGGTGGCTGGTCTAGGCTGTCTCTCTCAATCTTTGGAAGCGGTAAAATATCATAATATGGGCCGAACTACTTGTGGAGGATTGTAGCCATCACATTTCAGCTTAATGGTAGCAACCTAATCTACAGGATCCTCAGAAGCAAAAGAGTATGCAGTGAAGTCAGGAAGTCTGGAGGATCGTACAAAGAAACCCTGGTAAAGATCACATCCTCTCAACATATCGGTGTGCTGCTCAATCCTATCCTTGATATCAGAATCTCCATGAGGATCATGTCTGTCAATGTCCAGCCAATTAGCCTCCTCGCTAGGCTCACTAGAAGATAAGTCGTTAGATCTCCTCTAGCTGAACATTCTCCTATCAAATGATCAGAGAAAATGTATATAAGGATGCAGGTGACAACATGACAAAACATAACCAGAATGAAGATAACAAGCTACACTAAGAAGCAGTGAAAAGAAAAAAGAGAGAGAAGAATCACCTTAAAAGAAGAAAAAAAATCAATAAATGAGGTCAATTAGTTTTCAACAAATATGACTCGCTCTATGCATGAATCACATTTATTGGGGGCATTTATTGGCCTCCACATATGCTACATAAGATGAATTTGAAAAACTCGGATGCTTCAGGACTCAAATCGAGGCTGAAATATAGTAGACATCGTCAAAAATTAGCTCAAATGACCTTCGATCAATGAATAGACTTCGCCATTGTGTTTAGAACGTTAAAATTTGTCAGAATATAAATATTGCACAATCCAATGAGCAATACGTCAATGTCGCGAAATGCATATGCCGATACACGTCCTTCGAATTAATTATGGCTACGATCAAAATATCAAATGCATCCAAAATTAGGCGGTCGAAGCGATAATAATATTTTTAAAAAATTGGCTGATTGACGGCTTTTCTAAATGGTCTCATCGAAATGGATTACACCATTACATTCGGAACATCGACATAATCTTGAATCAACATTTATATTAACCATATAATGATGTTGGCATAAAATTCATATTAAAATTGATTAAATGTTTAGAAAATTAATTAAAGAAGCCTATTTATTCCTAATAACCCAAACTGGCCCTAAAATCTCGATTCACAGCTCGTTCCACTCCTTGGTTCGCTCGTCCGACCCCCTCAACCGCAAGCCATGCATGGCCTTCGGCCTCCCTCTGTCGATCTCCCTCATCCGTTCATCCAAATCCTTCAACTGATCCCGCCTTCTTCCGTTCCTTCGGATTGAAGCCTTCCCCTTTGGTTGGTTCCCTCAACTGCAAGCTCATTCGATTCCTAGAAACTGAAGCCCACTCTCTCGTTCGGTTTTGCCCTCAATTGCATAAAATCGATCCCTCTCTTTCTCTCCATCTTTTCCACTTTCTAATCTTCTCTCTGATATGGACTAATAATTCTTCGTCGAGCGTTTGAGGGATTCGTTCTTTGTACAATTTTATTTCCTTTGATTTTAGCGAATCATCGACTATGCCTTTGATGTTCTGCGGATCATCGACCATGCCTTCAATGTTCTGTTATTGCTTCCCCGCCATTGTAATCCCTAATCTCCCTTCTCTCTCAGTTCATTCCCTCAATCGCAAAAAAGATGAGGCTCCCATTTCCCTTGATCGTAAGGAGCCACTAAATTTGAAGTCTAACTACTAAATAAATATGAAACTTGATCTAGAATTAAGGATAAATTCATATTGAATTTGAAATTTTTTTTATATGAATAAATCATATTTAATATCAAATTAAATAAATATCTTAATTGAATATTAAATGATAAATGATTGGTGGTAAGTCTAAATGTTCAATTCCAAATTGAGAATAAAGTGTCTAAAAAATTTGGTAGCTTTCTTATAAGCACAAATTCAATTAGGCAACTCATGATCACTCATGAATATAGCCTTTAAAAGGACCATTTGGATCTTACATTTAAAGTCGGGTTTGAAGCACATAAAATTTGTTGAGTGCTATTTTCAAACTAAAGTGAAAATCAAATAAAATTCAAAAGAGATTTTCACTGTAACTAAATAGTCTATTAGCAAGCATAATTGAGACTTTTTAATGAATAATCGACTTGTATTTAAAAGAAGCTTGAATTCAAATAAGCTTGTTTAAAGGAAGTATAACAGCTCGTATGAGCGAATATCAAATTTGAATGTTGAATTTGTAAATATCTAACATGTCTTTAATGAGCATAAGCCAACCATTGAAATTTAGAAATTCTATGAATAAATAAAATGCAAATAGAGATACAATATTTTAAGTGCAAATACAAACCTAATTCTGTGATACAATTCTCGCCACCGGATCCGTAACCCTTCATACAAGCAGATAGAAGACGATGCTAAGTTAAATTCTTTATGAATTATAGAGTTTCTTTCAATCTAAAAATTACGGAATTTCATTCAAATTATGATTTTCAAAATCAATAATTTCATTAATTAGATGAAATTATCTAAATTATAAATACTCGCATGTGCTCGGACATAAAGATTTATAGTGCAAATTTTAATATTTGAAAAGACTGCGTAGGCTAAGTTAGAATTACATGAAAATATGAAATTATTCTCTTGATTTAGAAATAAAAATTACTTAAAATACTAAACACCACATGGGCCCCGACACTACGCTGAATGCTTAAACTTAGTGTTTGAGGATATTGCGCGGGTTGCTTTATGATTTGGTCTTAGGACTGGATCCGAGTTAACAGGACTGGATCCGAGTTAACAAAATCTAAAAATCTAATTTTTATAAGAATTTTAGCTTATTGAAATATCTGAGAAGCTAATTCTATCATATGATAGTAGATCTGATCTTCTATTATTAAACTAGTAGAGTCGATAGGATTTGAAGCAATAAATTAAATGTCAAATAATACATCTACCCCAATGATGACTGTGTTGAATAAAGATTTTCAAGAGAATACTTATCATCAAAATGTGCTTATAAGCTCAAATTAAAAATCAAAATCAAGTATCAATATAAATATATAAATCAGATAAATTACAAAGTGTTAAATGGTTAAATGAAGTTCAATCCTTAAATACTTAAAGCAAACTCTATTCAATCCACCTTTCGCAACTGTTTGTTAAATGTGACAAATTAAAAAAACTCTAGCTAATAAAGGAGCCAAAGTCAAATCAAGTGTTCTACTATGTTCACTCTCAATCAATCTCATGCCAGGTGGGATGTGGCGCGTGGCTGTTTCGATAAGCGTAAGAGGCTACATCGCATCTGATCTAAGTCCTTAATCGTGGTACGCCAAATGACACTATTATATACGATCACGATTATACAGTATGCTCGATGACTTTGAGTTGTAAATGTAGATACTCGATAAGGCAAAAAACTCTCTGTCGGGGGTAGGCGTAAGTATATCTTCAAACACCAAGCTAAAAGGATTACTTGACAACGCAACTCATGGTGGCGATAAGGATCTTTCTCAGTTAGATTCTACCTCCTTGACTAGTAGGGACGCGGCTAGGGATAAACCATGGGATCTAGATCGGGCACATCATCATTCCCCCAACCATCCGATTTAAGTTAAAAAATGATGAATTTCATAAATTTATAATTTTAAACTCCACATCTTTACTTACTTACGCGATTCAACAATAATGTAGCCTTGTCGAAAGTTCTCTCGTGGGAGGTAATTAACTATAGGTGCTTGCACTTATAGAAAACATGAAACCAAATCTAAAGTCCTCACAAAATGAAGGTGAAATCTTTGGGTAGTGTCTTATCTACTATTAATTCTACTTTAAATTACACAAATCTCTTACTCTCTTTGATGTGAGAGTTCGAATTTTGACATAAGAAGTAGGGAAGCCTCTGATGGGTTTAATTTCATCAATGGAGAAAAAGAGTTATGAAGCTCACTTGAGGAAGCCACTAAAGGAACTAGAGACATGTGTGAGGACATAATAACTCATGACGGAGCTCTCAAAGTGAAGGCATTAATATGATTGGTGATGAGTTAAAAAATAAAGAATTTATGGTGGAGCTCATGAAGAAAAGTATTAATAAGATCAACTGCATGTGAAGGTGAAGAGATGTTTTATAATGAATTTTATTCGAGAACAAAATCCGTGGGGCCACTGATATGTAAATAAGAAGATGATTTCCCAACATAGTTCATTGAGAAGGTATCGATAAGACTAATGCTAAGTGAAACAGAAGACGAGCTCATGAATGGAGTATCTTGGGGTAGATATTTTGGAAATCAATGATTTATGCGGGTAAAAAAATATTATCATGAGTTCATAAAAAAAGTATAAAAGATTTGAATTTTGATTTGAATAAGATTCAACTAAATATTCAATTTAGTTCAAATTTGAAATGATCACAATTACTTTAAATGACTTACAAATCTAATAAGTAGTAATGAATCTAAGAAATTATTTCTTACATCTAAAATAATTTTTTGAATAGATTTCTTTATATAGACATATAAAAAATATATTTATCAAATAAGCATATTATGAGATATATATTAAAATTTTTATTTAGCGTCACTAAATTTAGCAATTGCCTTCTCCATTCACACTGGCTAGGGTTTTATGCAAACAGGGTTTAAGCTATCGGAACTTGGAACGCCCTCTACAAGAAGCCAAGCGTATAGTCGACGACGCCGATCACAATGCCTTCACCGGCCATTTACTTCACCCACCGCCTCAGCTGTCTCATCACTCCCTCATCTCATTCATCTCCACCTCTGAGCTACCGAAATGTTTCCACTTCTCTCCAACATTTGCCAGCGGTAAAATTTGAGCCCCACTATAGCTTTAATTTTTCTTGAATTTGTTAATGTCTAACGATTTCTGCTGTTTTCATTATTGATCCAGGGTAATTTTCGGTGCAGAAAAAACGGAATTGGGTATTGGAATAGCAGAAGAGGTGCATAGTCTTATCCATGGAACTAACACTGGTCTTCTTTGACGTAATCTTTGTGAAAGCTTATTTTATTTCTTATCTCGCAGGGGAATCCATTATTGTTGCTTCATTGAAGGTAATTTCCTACTTGCCTAATTCAGATAGTTCCCCTGCGAAAAATGTGGTATCTTCTCCATCGCCTATTTTAGAAGTAAAGAGTGCAGAGAATATAGGAGAGTCTACTTCTCTTAAGAGGTTAGAGCCCTCTAAAAGGATCACTTTGGATCCATTCCGTGGAAAATCGGGATGTGTTTCTTTCTGTGGATTGAGTCACCAACTCGTTGAAGCTAGGAATTTGGTTTCTTCCCCTTTCGAGGATGGAAAGGGTTCTGTAATTTGGATTGTGGCACCAATTGCATTGATATCGTCATTACTGCTCCCACAGTTTTTTCTTAATAATGCTATAGAAGCATTTGTGAAGAATGAGGTTTTTACAGGTATTTGGAAGTTGTTTTTTATATCTTTTTTTGTCTTCCATAGTTAGTTCATTTGAGTTAACAAAGAGTTTAGAAAAACAATTTCGCAGATCTTTGACAGAACTAATTATCTTTTATGCACTTTTGCATCTTTCACTAGTTACATTCTCCTACGAATTAAGACATGATTTTTATGGTTTAATGTTCAAATGATTCTGACTTTCATGATCTCTTGAGTTCAACGTGGAAGAAATTTTTTAACTTTTTGGTTTCAATCTTTGGGCTTGTTGAACTGGGACACCAAGCTATTGAAGCTTGCTGAATTGGCATGATAACTTGGCTTTAATCTTTTGAGTTAGAAAGTTTCACCATTTTGGCTCTTGGGCTTATTGAACAAGAACTTTATATTGTAGTTCAATCTTTTAGACTTTTTGAGATTGAGATTTATTTGCTAACTCGGCTTTTGGGGCTTATTTAATCAACAAAGCAGCTTGACCTTAGATTTATGAGTTGATAAGCTTTATTTGTTTGGCTCTTTGGCTTGTTGAACTGGGAGATGTGTGATTTGTTTCTTCGACTTGTTGAATTATTGAAGGTTGTGAATTTAGCAATCAAATCTTGTTGAATTGACATGATCACTCAACCTTTAGGCTTTTGAGATGTGTTAGGTTTTGTTAGTTCGATCATTGAGATTCTTGAAACCAAACTTTATTTTCACATTCGGTCCTTGACTTATTGAATGTAAGATTCATGTATTGATTTTGCTATTGGAGCTTACTGAATCAATAAAACAGCTCATTCTTTAGGTTTGTGGGTTGAGTGACATCGTTGGTATCATGAATAATTTGGCTTAATCACCAAGATGGGTTGCCAATTGGTTTTAAGGAGTTGGACCATGAGACTCAATTAGATTTCTTTGAAGAAGATTCATATGAAATTGCCTTTGTATAAGGAGAATTTTAGGTGGCAACCACACTTTACTTTTTTGATTTATGGAGTGATAATAGTTAATCTAATTTGGCTTCTTTTTGGACTTATTAAACAAAACTATGTGTGTATGTTGGTTTATGTGTGTGTGTGTCTATACATATATATATATGTGTGTGTGTGTGTTTTGAAATGTTGAATTTCAATCTATTAGTAAGTAGACACTAGACCTTACTCACGAGTCCTGTTAGGAGAAATAGGGGTAGAGAGAGGTAAGTATATGTCCACTAATGTCAATAATAATGGAGATAGTACAATAGTGATTTCAATGTAATGGATTTGAGGATATCTTTGTCAAATAAATCTTAAAGATCTAAAAGCTCAACCAAAGAGATCTAAAGGAGCCAAAAATAGTCGCTAGTACGCCTCTAGACTCTTTATTTATAGAGTCAGAGGGCTAAAAAAAATGTTTTATGTAACTCAAACTAATAAAACAAAATATATGGACTTGAGGGACTAATTAGGTACATATATGTGCACAATAATCAGGTGTAGTTGAGATTAGCCTTTCGGATAGCATGGCCTGTGTGGATTTACTCATCTATCTTTGAGTTTGGGACGAGTCATCCAAATCCCTACAGAGTTGTAATGTAGGCAAGTAGCAGGTTAGAGGTTACCATCTAATGTGCCATTCGAATCTAGTGGATGAGTTTGGTATGCTATACAAGTAGATGGTGGGGATTGACTTGCAACATGTTCCTTGGTTGCTAAGTTGTTGGTGAGGTGGTGTGTTGCCAAGCATTAAGTTGGTCTGTTCGTCTGATCTCACCAACTATTCTTCTTTAGGGTGTTTTTACTTGGCTCGTGGTATATCTTGGGTATATACTTAGTTCTCCAATTCTCTCATTCCTTGTATAGGTGGCTTACAAAAGGATTAAAAAAAAGATATAAACATGAAATCATATCAATTCTAGGAATTTGCAATTATTGATGCATTTGTCATTCAAGGAAATCTCTTAATAATCATGTCACATTACTTTTGGTTTAATCATTGATGTGGTAGTTCATGTAGTCCATATTTATAAATTGGGGGAGGGGGAATATTGGTGAACTGCTGAGTCCTTCATAGTTCTTTTGCTTCCTCATTTTGCTGAGTTCTCTTTAGCAAGATGACTTCTCATTAGATGGCTGGTGATGTCCCATTGGCGAAGAGGCAACATATTGTTGTTGAGGCTGAGCAACGAGCTCGTAGTTGCCCAAAAGGGATTATTGCCATTTCGATAGAGGTGGTTCTTGCAATAGACGAGCTTTTTGCCGAAGCATCACAAGTTGGAGTCAACGTCCATATTATGTCGAGTGCACCACACCTCAAGAAAGAAAGGATGATGTCTCGTTAGTTAGGCGAAGATTGAAGAAGGTGGTGCATCGAGAGCAACTCCCTTGGACACATTGTTAGTTGGTTGCGCTTGTCTTGTCGAGGCATTGTGTTGTTGTACTTTATAACATGGTTATTGTTAGGAAATTAATTGAATTTTAATTCCTTGCAAGCTTGATTAATGAGTATCCTAGGCTTGTCAGAGATGAGTAGTCAATTGTTGAGGCTATGAATGGTGAGTTGGTGGTTAAAGCATTTCTTTCTGATAGGTTAACAAGTATCATGAGCCTAGGTTTCATTTTATTGTGGACTTGTTGTTGGGTCGAGCACGAATGATAGGAGGCAATTTAATTTTCAATAGCTTATACCTTAAGGGAGACTTTCTTAGTGAGTCACTATTGGCAGTGCCAGTTACTACTGTGATAAGATTGCTATTAATTTTCTTGCTTTATTTCATTCTACATGGTCGACTACACTAGGCAAGATTGCTCTTGTGGTGGGCTCTTAGTTCTTTACTTCTTTGTTGTTGATTTAAAAATTTAATTTTCTTCATAGTTTCTAATTTAAAATTTTAATTTTAATTATTTTGATTGTGAATTAAAGTGACGTGTAAGAAAAACTAAAAATAGAGTAAAGCTTTGGTTTTTGGGGAGTATAATTGGTGCAACACAACCTTTAATCAAATAGTAATTATCATCAAAGCAATGCATCAATCAAATCTTATATTAAATTCAAAGTAATTTTAAGAAATTTAAAATTCACTCTAATCAAATTTGGTCAGGATTCCTCACCCAAATTTTTTTCATGAATTGAGGTATTGTATGTACATCAATCACCACTCAAAACATATATATTCAACATGCAAAGTTACTGCATTTAGTGGGACTACTTCTCATCCGGAAGGAGAGCCAACTATAGTAGGCAGAGAGGAGAAGAATTGTCCTCTCTCTTTCCATTGAGGTGGCGAATTTTCCTTCCTCTATGGAAGAGAGGAGCGGTCTACTAGAGCTTCGTTGTTGGTTTGCGGTGAGGTGGGTAGCAGCCGCCAGCAGTGGGAGGTTGAGGCTATTGACTTTTAGGTTGAGCTGGTAGCCTTATGCAATAGGGTAAACATCTTAGATTAAGGAGCAAGTGCAGTAGCATCAACTACCTCGGTTTTTGCGTCTCTACAGGAGGAGTTGAGGGAGCTATGTACTGTGGTAGTTGCCGCTCATTGTTGGGACGAGTTGATTGGGTCCTGCCCAATTCATCGCGGTCGAAGACTTCATCTTATAGTATTTAATAAGAAAAGGGGTTATCTCCCTTGACTTATTTTTAGATCCTATACTTAGGTAATTTCTTAATGGTTAGCCTTTGTAGTAATGTAATAGAGAGTATGTTGTAACCAATTTTTATTATGAATAAAAAATTTTCTACTTGCCAAATTCATTTGTTCTAAGTATGCCCACCTTTACATTTTGTTACTTGTTGATGAGTTGGTTACTTTTTCATTTGTGTTGAGTTTATTTATTACTATATTGTCATGGATTTCTACACTAGGATTTGACAAGATTTTGTAATTATAGTGTATGATTATATTTTTTTGGTGTTTGATTTGAGATTGCTCTATAAATCAAGTAGTTACTCCATTTATAAATACCCTCCTTGTGATAGGAGGGGTCATTGATTGCTATAATTTCTTTCAGGTGAGTGCTTTGTTGACTTTTGGTGAAAGTTGTCTTAGTTTTCCAAGTTTTTCTTTTAAGTTTTCCCTTATGGCACCCATGAGGAATGCGCTTATGCAATCTTAGATGCTGAGTACTAGAAGCCTCAATAGTGATTGACCCGATGGCTAATGTGGTGCTCTTGGTCTATTGTTATGGCAGTATCACCTACTTGGTGTTGTTTCCTAATGAAGATGAATACCATTTATGCTGATGAGCTGTGCGTCCCTTATGACCATTTCAAACTTAGCTTTAGGTTCCCCCATCTTCTCGGAGCTAGCTGATATCTTGAACTTCTATGCCTTGGCACTGGCTTAGCTATTGTCATATTTGGTGAAGAGCATCATCACCCTCATCTCGTGCATGTTGAATGAAGGAATTCCTTGCAGTTTGGCGGTGTGCTGCCTCTTATTTGGTACTAAGGGCCACCAGGATAGGATGGTTCAGTCCTCTAGCTTTCGTATCGGGAGATCTAGTTTGGTGAATAAGGTGAGGAATTGGAAAAGCCATTTCTTCTTTGTTAAGAGTTTAATTGGTTGGTCTGTGTTGACCAACTCGATTCCATTTGGGAAGGAGAAGGTAGTGGTGTTAGAGCTAAACTCGGTGGAAATGTGTACCATTAGAAATTAAGGCGGAGGACTTTGAATGTTAGCTTCTTCCTGAGAGGTTGACAAATTTATGAATCTTTATATTGTAAGAACTTGCCTCTATATTTAATTATCCCATTTTCTAAGTTGATTTGTTTGCTAATACTCATTTTTAGAGGTGGCATCAGTTTTGCCATCTACCCCACTAATCCTTAAGTGCTCGCCATCCTTGGCTTCTTACATGTAGGTTCCTCGCTAGGTGAGGAGCCCATTCTTGCAAATCCGGTTTCTACTGTAGCGCTCCTAATAACACCTTGTTAAGAAGTGGTGAGTGTGGGGGCTAAGACTATGCCCATGTCGGGGGTCGAGGCTCCTAAGGCGGTGTTGAGAGAAGAGATCATGAGTATTACTGTTGGTGTTGTTCTCATAGTGTCGCTTAAGTAGAAGCTGCAAGATAAGGGAACGTTGAAGGTATTTGAGACTTTCCCTTTGAAGAACAGGAGGTTTCTTGATATGACCCTCATATGATAGACCCTTCCATTGTTGCCTGCACCATTGGAAATAGCATTTACTTGTTCATCATTGAAGAGTGGCTCAATCGCATTTCCCAAGCGAAGCTCCATTATGTGGCAATGAATGTCTAGGATGTTAATCGGTAGACCACTCTTGATCTGCGAAGAATACAATGAGATCCTCAAGGAGTTGGCATGCGTGAAGGAACATCACATTGCTTAATTTTTGTTGTGAAAGGAGTTTGACATTCGTAGGGAGAGTGATGAGGCATTGGCAAAGGTTGATTAAGAGAAGAGCAAGTTGACTATGGAGCTCACTAGCAATGAGGTTGAGAGGGGTAAGCTTCCCATAATTTACTTGTCACGAGGAACTATGATAAAGGGTGGCAGAGTTCAAGGAAAATGAAGCACTATTGGCCAAATTCTCATAGGCAGAAGAGTACAAGAGCCCCTTCATGGTTAAATTTGATGCATGCATTTAGTTTAGAATAAAGAAGTTGGTATAGCACAACCGATTTGATATCAAGTTCTTAGACTTGGATAATAATCTCGCTTTGTCTGACTTCAAAGATAGCAATGGTGTGATTGCTATAAGCTAACTCTTAGCTTTCTTTTTTATATTCTTGTGTGCAAGGGAATTAATGAACTTGAGTGAATTAAAATACCTTTTTCACTAAGTTTTGTACTCGTTATATGTAATTTAGATAATGTATCAATGAAATATTTCTATTCTTCATTCACCATTGTCATTGTGATAATGATTTTTTTTTTTGTTTTATTTGTATGTATGCTAGCTTTGATCATTGGGAAAGTGCATTCTTGGTTACTTATTTGCTACAAAGTGAGCTCATTTTTTGCTAAGTTTTTTTAGTCATTTGCTAGAGTTTGATAGTTATTATTGCTCTATAATATATTGGCTTGCTGCAAGTTTATTAGTCGTTTCGTAGTGCATCTCATTTTATACCAGACTCATGGGTGCACTCACCAAGATTATCAAGTTAAAGTTTGTGTGATATTGCGTAGTTGCCTTAGGTGCATCTCACTTTCACTAGATACTTGGGTTTTTGCGGGGATATTCACCTAGACTCTCGAATAGGAGGGACTCGTGTGCTAGTCACTGCGGAGCTTGTTGTAGAGGGGGGAGTCAGCTCGCTATGGCTATAGCTATCACTTTGGATGCACCTCACCTTTCACTAGGCTTATGACTTTTCATGAGGGAACTCACCTAAAGTTACTAACTAGAAGGGACTTATGCTCTACTCATTGTGGAGTTTGTTGCAAAGGAGAAGTCAGTTTAGCAGGGCTTGGCTATTTTGTAGTCTCTCTGCTTTTACATTTTTTGTCATGTAAGTAGAATACTTCGAGCGTTTAAGGTAGTTGCCCACATGTTCGTTCATTTGCAATTTGAATGTAACTGGCAAGTTAGAGCAAATAAGCTTATAGGTGAGGTAAATCATGTTAGGTGTTGACTTTCTTTTTTCTAGGAGCTTTGACTCGCTTGTAGGTGTTTGGCTTTAGGGCCTCAACACTCCTATAGTGAATGATCTTATCTCCTTTTAGGATCTTGAGGCCAAAATTATGGTCGACCTCCAAATTGATTGACCTACAGTTATAGTCAAAAGCTCTAATTAAGTCAATTCATTTTAATCACATTTATTATACTTAGCTCACACCTAAAGTTGGCCTATTTTAGGGATCATCAACTAGATTTAGGATGTAGGCAATTTTTCATTGTGTACCTGTGTTTAGTGTTCAAGTTCCCCAAGTGACTAAGTATAAATGAGTTCACTTCTAGATAAGGTGAGTATGATAAAGCTTGTCGAGTCTATGAGGTGAGTTCCTTGAGTCCTCGGGGAATTGGTTTTCATTAATTTTTTTTCAAAAAGATTCTTGCAAGTTTAATTAAACTTTCATGTATACAAAGCAATAGAATAAGAACTGGTACTTCTCTTAGGGGAAAAACTTCTTGAGATCATATGCTCTCCATGTTATTAGCACGCCCTTCCTCAACTGAGTTTGTAGTTAATAGGCACTAGGTTCTACTTGCGTTTTACTGACGTAGTGGCCATCCCATAATAATCCAAGTTAGTCGAGTGCATTTTGGGGGCAACAACATCTACCTTTTTTAACACAAGTGTTCAAGCTAAAAATTCTTCTCCTTGACATTGTTGTTATAGTATTTTTTTCTTTTCTTTTATTTGTCTCTTCTTATCTCAAAGAAGCTTGTGTCTTGAGCTCTTCTAGTAGGTTGAGTGCCATTTTCATTTTTTTCTTTGTTCTATTTCTCCCATTTAGCAAATTGTTGTTTATACTTGGCACCTGCCACACTTGCTAGCTATGTAGCTTGAACTTGATGACTAGTAGGGCCTCCGTGAGATAGAATGAATGGTGTTTGGAATGTCTCCAATGAGGGTGTTGTCCTAAGTGCCCGTGCCCAGAGAACTGATGATACTAATTCCATCCACTTGGTCTTAATGCCTATAATTTCCTTTTTTAATAGGTGATGGATTTGCTTATTTACCAATTCGACTTGACTATTGGTCTATTAGTAATGTACTAAGGTAATTTTTTTAGGACTCAGAGAATTCTTTTAAGCTTTTGTTAGCTAATTAGGGCCTATTATTAGTTATTATAACCATTGGTAAGCTGCACTTTGTCACGACCCAGCCCAGGAGCTTGGAATACCAAGACGAGAACAGACGGTCGGACGGATAAAAGAAAAACTTACATAACACTACCAATCTTAAATAAAATCTCCAATCATACAAAAGCCACTATAATCCACAAATGATTTAACAATTTGTCCACACATATAACAAAGTCCATATGACATACAATTCAAACATAATTCAACATAACTGACATAAATACCTATCTCCTGTAGTCTCTCTACGGCGATAAACATAACCCTCTCTCGTATTTAGTGGATTACACAAAAAAAGTTAAGAACTAACAATTGAATAAAATTCGAATAATTATGTTGTTACACTATAAGAGGTAGATAACTAAGATGAGTTTTGTTATCATACGTATAAAAGAAATTTGCTCAAATAATCAAATATATGAGGGGTAGGTATTCATAAATATTTCGTATGTACTTTTACTTTTACATTTATCATTCGTCTTAGGAGTCACCGTCTAAATCTTTACCACTACTCATCAGAAGAACAAGTAGCCATTACCATTTGCCAATTTTATTGGCCTTTTTTTCATTATTTCGCACGTACATTCAGATCCCCGTAGATCATGGGGTGAACTCCACTTTCAACATACACATTCATAGATACAATTATATATATGCATATTAATTCATAACATAAATCGCTTAACTTTATAAAATGATGTGACAATATGATCTAAGATTCGCGTTATTATCAACACGTAAGAAACAAGAACTACATCATAATTTATGAAGAAGCAGAAAAATAATCAAACTTGCAGTACAGAAAAAAGTCATAATCATACAAACATGTATTTCATCACAAAAAATTAAAGATATTTTTACCATAAATGTAAGAACATAATTACTCACTTTAACTTGCAGTTTCCTCTTGAATCTTCTTTCCTTTAATGCTTCTTTCCTTAATTGAAATTCCTATAGAATGAAATATTGATTGGATCAATATTAGAAAACAATGTATTTTATTTTATTTATTTCTTATCTTTGATGCTTATATATAGCTTTTATTAATTGACGCACACTTTCATCAATATTCATTGCCCATTTTCTAAATCAAGTTAAATTAACAATTAATAATAATAATGATAATAATCATATTTAGTTAATTTATTTATTAAATTATGTATATTTATTAGGCTAAAAATCAACTTAATACTTAAGTTATATTTTACATGTAGCATGTAAAATTTAAATAATTAAGTTTAATTTATATTATACTTAAGGAAAGATAAATTTTAGCTCTCAATCTATTAATACAATTAATCGTACTTTTACTACATCCATTTCATTCATAAGTTTCAAATATTTGCATTTCATTTATAGGTTCTCCTAAATTTAATACTTTTATTTATTATTTTTCTTAAAATGATTCTTGAAATGATCTTAAAATGATATCTTAAATTTGAATTTAATTTATGTTACATATTCCTAATTTAAATTATTTGTTGAATCGATAAACCGTAAGTTAAAACTTGAAATAACATTAAAATCAAAGCTAATAATATTAAAATCAAATTTCAATTTAAACATATAATTATATAATTTATTTACTTACCTTTTTTATATTCCCTCTCGGTTTGCCCTAAGTCACGCACGCACGCACGGTTTGGGCTCTCCTTTCCTCCCGTTCACACGACTCGACTCCTCTCGTCTCGGCCGTCACGACGAGCCTCAGGAACTTCGATGTCGTAGTGGAGCGACTCACTTGGGGGCATGGATACACGAGTTGTCGCTTCTCCTTCTTCTTCCTCGGTTGTCGACGCACGATCTCCTTCTCCTCGGTCGTCGACGCACAGTTCACGCACTGTGAGTCTTCCCTTCTCTCTTTCTCCCTCTCTCCCTCTCTCGCGTGTTTTGGGAGTTCTATTTTGGTTTGCCGAAACCGAACTCCTCCTTTTTGGAATTTTTCCAATCCACGGCTAACCGTCGCGGCGGTTGTATTTTTTATTTTTTATTTTTTATTTTTTCAGTTATTACACACTTAATGTCAAATTATATAAATTTTGAGCTACATATGTCATGACCTTGGTGAATGCCTCGCTTCAGTCCCATAGGGAGCCAAAAAAGTCTACGGGAGAATAAAAAAAAACGGGTTTCATTCATAGTTCATTACTCTTTCTTTTACTTACTGAAAAGTAAATAGTACTTTGACTAATACAAAATTCTTCACTAGAAGAATGAGAGGAATCGAACCTCTGTCCTCGATGTGTGATGTGTAAGATCGATGTTTTCACCATGAAACTCAACTCCCTTTGACATTAAAAGGTAGTCCACCATAACAGGATAAATTTTCTTTGTCCACTAGCGAGTGACAAGGGAACAACTAAGCCATCCCCCTTATAGTGAATGACTATGGACTACTAAGTGGTTGTAATTAGTGCAAGGCTTTAATTGCAACTCAATTCAATAAATTTTAGAAGGTATTTATTGAAACCTTACTAAGATTGAGGGCTATTTGAGTGTAGATGTTTCTTGTAAGGAACTTTACAACATATCTTTCATGAGTTTTTAATTGTATCACATATTGATGTTTCACCATCTTGAAATTTATATAGTAACAATCTTTAGGGATGAGATTCACAATGATTACATTTTTAGTAGCATTGGTGACACTTTTGAGGTCATTGAGCTCTACCAATATTTTAGTTGAGTCCTTGGGTTACTTAACGTACCATTCAAAATAGTATTTTGGAAGGTTGTTGATGAATTAGTGTAGTAACATGGCATTCTTTCTATTGATGTTGTCATCAATAGCTTTGAATTGAGCCAAATGCTGCTTGTGATTTTTCATGATGATGTTGAAATTATAAGAGCATGAGATACTAGTTGAAGGAAGAAGATGAAGAGAAGAGCTTGATGTTGGTTGCTCTCAATTGAATAAATAATGTAGAAGACAAGATTTGGCAACTATAAGAAATGATAAAAGCGGGGAGAGAGATGCTCTAGTGTGGTCTTCTTATATTTGGACTAAGGGTGGAGAAGAGCTTGGAGAAGGGGGCAAGATTGGTTTTACTTTTTGTAGATTAAATATTCAATGTCTTCGTGACTACCTTAGCCCCCCTTGGGGAGGATTTTGATCCACTTCACTGAGCAATTGGAACACACAAATGAGTTTTAGTTATATTTTAGCTGTTTGATTTGCAAGTCTTGGGGAATTTCACAGTGGAGTAGTTGTTGTAATCCAATTTCTACTATCAGATTGAATTGATTGAAGATCTCTTTCATCTTGTTGTTTATTTCATTAAAGAGAACATATAACTGATTTAACTCTTCGTCATTGATATTACAGTCGATGCTGTTTGTTGCTGCAATCATGTTACAACCTCAGAAGTATCTTCACCCTAAATCTCTCATTGCTAGTAGTATATATTTTCTGGCAACGTCTTATCCTAATTATGTTAAGGTTGTTTATCTGCTTGTGATGTTGAAATTACGTTCATATTTCTTGAATATATATAAATTCTTTGCCTGATTGATTGTGTGTATAAACGACCATGTAAACAATCTCAATTATCATGTGATCTATGCCTTCGCCATAGCACCCATTACTATGAACATAGTACATTTTTCCATCATGTGGAGAATCGTCTTCTTAACAGGTAGTTTGGTTGCATGTTTCTTCATTTATTGGCTCTTCCTCGGGTAATCAGCCACATTTCTAGCAGATTGTAGGGGAGGTAGGAACTTCTTTGGAAGCATGAATGTGCTTCTTATTTTTGATAGAGCATGAATAAAAAATCGGTAAAAATAATAAAAATTGGAATAAAATGATAAGATTAATTGGATGTCATCCTTTTTGCCAAAATGCTCAAGGCATATTTTCAATATATTTATAGTACTTTGTGTTTTCTTGTTACTTTAATGTTTTTATTTTATTTTTTTATGAATTATAATGAAGATGTTGTAATGGTATATTATATACTCATGCAAAAGATGGCTATGCAAGTTAGCTAATTTTAGCTTACATAAGCAAGTCAAAGTTGAGTTTTCACATCGTTATTGCTGCATCAACATGCAAGTCAATGGTCAATGGCTTGACCCTACTTTAAGAAGCTCCCATTTTTGTGTTTTGATACTCGCATGAAGAGTCGTAAAGTGTCTTTTGAAGTTTCCAAGTGGATGCATGCATTTGAAGAATTTGGCCACAAAATACATCTCTTAGTTGACCCTCCTTAATGTTGTCTTTTGTTTTTATTTTTATTTTGATAGATCAAATATATTCAAATGCTTTCTATTTGCATAGGAATTACATTTAATACTATGTTATTGATGAATTAAAACAAATTTGAAGAATTATCTTTTGTTGAAAACTTTTAGGTGGTTTTTTTTTTGAGGTCCCCTTTCCTTTCATGAGGTTGAATTTATTATATATATATATATATATATATATATATATATATATAGTTATAGTTATTTTATGCTTTTATTTTTTTTGTATGAAGTTACCTATCTCAATTCCTTCATCCATCCAAATAAATTTAATATTCTAAGCTTCAACAAAGTAGTATAGAATCCATCCTTTGGCCTTTCCACCTCCCCTATAAATTCCAACGCACATTGCTACATTTTCTTATTTTCAACACCTTCATCCTAAACTCATTCTTACATAGGCTCCACCCCTTTCTAAGGCCCAAAAATCTTCTCCATAAGATCTACACTCTAAACAAAAACCTAAAATAACCCTACCCTACTTGGAACTCTTGGTCACTATTAGAAACCTAGCTTCCTAAAGTTCCTTTCCACAACTATCTCAAGAACTTCTTTAAAACCCCTTTGAACCATAAAAAAGAAATCCATATTCAATCCATTCACTTAGATGCCCCTTTGTCTCCTTTATCAATTTTGTTGTGGCATTTGATTACGTTGGGACCTTACACTAAAGTATGATCCATATTCATAATCTTAAGATTTTCTCTTATAATGCTCACCATTGTGGTGGTCTAGAAGAGAATTTTAGAACCTAGGCTCTTTTGGACTTGTACTTTTTAGGATATTTCAATGTTGGATCTATGAGGATTTGACCCATGTCACTCCTTAATGTTCGTCATGCAACATAGTATTTTCTGTGAGGCTGTCCTTAGATATAATTTTTGAGTCTTTCATTAGTGGATTTTAATGGATTTCTAAGAACGTACATATGCCATGTATTAGTGCTCACTTAGCAATTTTCATGTACTAGTCAAAAATTACCTAGAGGACAAATGATATCTTCTCGTTTTTTAATGAAGAATATGTCTCGGATCTTTGGTGTAGGGTTTTCCTGGGTATGTATTTCTTAGGGGTGGGTAGCTTCTGGTGTAATGTTCTTAGCTACCCTTCTCTTAAATCTTCTTTGGTTTCATCATTCTTTAATAATTTTGAGGTGAGGAAAGGGGTTCCTTTTTCTTCTACAAAGCATTTGGGGCAGGTAGACTAGGTTCCTTTCAAAAGACTTTTTCATTTCAACTCGTAACTTATTTCATTTACCAAATCCCAAGTTCAAAGTAATTAGTAGTCTGGATAGTATTTATTCATATCATTGGGTAAAACTCAAGGTTCTCGAACCAGAGATGTATTGTCAGTTAATCTTTCTTTTAGTCCTTGGGGCTTTGATGCAGGTGGAGGAATCTTCAACATCATATGAATTATAGAAATGTCAAGGGGATCATTAGTAGGGTCAACAATTGTTGATTTGATTTTAGTTTTGGAATCTTTCTTTATTATACTTGGGATTTTAGTTGTTGAAAGTTTGAAACAAATTTAAGTCCTTATTGAGCATAGCCTTAGTAACAGAAAAGGCATTGGAAACTTCAATGAACTGATGCCTTGACTTATTTGAAATAATAACATGGAGCCTCCTCTCATTTTGTTGGGAGACAAGTATGGGTGATTAACATAACTTCTTCCATGGCGGCCTTTTTAGTTGGTGGAACTTCATTGATCTTGATGGTGGGGACCAACCTCACTGCTTTACATATGGTGCCTAGTTGGATGTGGCTCCAACAAAACCATTATTGATGATGGCCTTAGGGAATTATATGGTTGAACCTTCCAGCTTCACAGTCATGTTGTGTGAAAATGGAATAACTTTTCAGTTGTCTTCACTATCTACAAAGAGTCCAACAAAATCTAAGGTTAGCTTAATTTGAAGCACTAAACCTTGCACTTTTATGTTTAAGAGATGAAATCTATTTGATAATAGATTCAACATTATATGCAGACAAAGTGCATATAATGACACATCACGCTTGATGTAGTTTGATTGGGTATGTTAGGTGTATTGAATCACATAACGACCAACATTGCTATGGTCTTCATATTCTCAAGATTTAAAGCTACACTAGGCATAAGCAATTTAAACCTTAAGCAATTCATCAAGAGATGATTTTATTTTCTTTTTGTGGACTACCTTGAAATGAGTGCTTAGGAAAAGCGACATCCTTATGTTTAGATTCTCTTTGATGTGTAAGAGAGAAAACCTGGGAGTAGTTTTCCTGGAGTTAGATTAGTTGTTATTTTGATTGGATTTCCTCTCATATTAGAGCATGACTTATTAGGATATGAAGTCGAGATTTCTATAGGCCCAAATCCTCACTAAATACCCCTTATGGGAGAGCACTATTAGTTAAGGCAGGTACTTAAGATCAACTTTATGTTCATATTTAATCTTTAAATTTGAATCTATGTAACATGGGATATTGAGGGGATGGAGATAGACTCAATTAAGGTCCTATGATATTTTCATCTTATGTATATTAATAAATTCAATATATCAATATTAGGGTATTTAAGTAGTAACATATTCGGGACTTAATTAGCAACCATGAGTTGTCCAATTTTAAGGATTTTGAGTAGACCAAGGTGAAAATATAGGTTTGCCAAAGATGTGCTTTTAAAGTTGGCATCAACTAGTTTGCTTACAAAGGGCTAGTTGTACTGGTTTTCATTGAATAGTTTAGGAGCATGCAACATGGATGCTTGCAGTTTAATAGTATTAAGCATGACCAATAAATGCTTAGGGGCATGACATGGCCACCAATTATTCATGAGTTTCAGCTTTGCTTGGAAAAGTGTGTGTAAGACATGATATTTTTGGTTTGTGTAATTTTAATTTATGCTTGATTTGATTGGTAGGCATGTTAGCATAGGAGCTGACCAAGTTTTGGCTTAGGTTAGAGCTTACATGTATTGGAAGACATAAGATTTGATTTAATGTGTTTGACTTTGTGCTAATCCAAATTATTCACAATGTGGCTTTAATCCATTGAATGGCTTTTAAATGGGACATAGAATCTCAAGGATGAGGAAATCCTAATAATGGTTCTTATGTTCATACTTGTATGTATGGTAGCTCATTTAGTTTAATTTGATAGACTTGCCTTTATGTTAGCTTCGTAAGTAGGATGGGGCTTACATCTATTAGGTGGCTTATAAAAAAAGATTTATAATCTTGAGGGAGTGGAAAACCTAATGGTTAGAATTTATTTTTAAATTAAATTAACTCTTGTATTTAAATTCACCTCGATATTGCTATAATTAACAATTATATCTCCCAAGATATTTCTTTATTTTCTCTTGTTAAAAATTTATGACTCGCATTAGTTGATTTCATAATGGAGTAAGACATGATTTACATTATAAGAAAGGCTAAGATGTTCACATGAATTGGTGACAGTTGAACAAGGCATGCTGAATGCTATAGTTTAAGAGAAATCCTAATAATGGTCCGTATGTTCATACTTGTATGCATGGTAGCTTATTTAGTTTAATTTGATAGACTTGCCTTTATGTTAGCTTCTTAAGTAGGATGGGGTTTACTTCTATTAGGTGGCTTATGAAAAAAGATTTAAAATCTTGAGGGAGTGGAAAACCTAATGGTTAGAATTTTTTTTTAATTAAATTAATTCTTGTATTTAAATTAACCTCGATATTTCTATAATAAACAATTATATCTCCCAAAATATTTGTTTATATTCTCTTATTAAAAATTTATGACTCGTGTTAGTAGATTATGATTTACATTATAAGAAAGGCTAAGAGGTTCACATGAATTGGTGACAGTCGAACAAGGCATGCTGAATGCTATGGTTTAAGAGAAAGAGGGAAAGTTTAGGAATGTTATATCTAATGTTGTTAGCAAAGTTAGTGTTGTGTAAGTGAATAATTGTACTAACTTCATGGCGAGTAATAGGGGATAGTTATGATTTTTGAAACAAGATTATTAGTAGCAACATAGCAACAAGAATGGAGTTATGAGGGAAGTTTAGATAGGGCATCATCCTGTGAGACTAAGAAAACCTAAGTAGTTTGGGAAAAGTGATATTATGGTGGAGTTGACAAAAGGGAGAGTGGGCTAAGTGGATGTGGTGCAATTATTGGATGTGATCTAACGATAAAAGTGATCACAAAGCATAACACCATGGAGAGAATTAAAGCCAAGTCGGCGAAGAGTTACATGGGTATCTAGTTTGAGATCTGAGTTGTTAGTGGAGATGAGTGAGTGCTGAGCAACAATGATGAGAGCGAGAGATGTGTGAGTTAGAGTAACAAGAAATTGATGTGAGAGAGAGTGAGAGAATTGGGAGTGAGAAGGTGAGAAATATGTGATTAGTTTCCTTGCCACGAATGTGGTGTAGGTGAGGGCATGAGAGCCACATGTGAGCATGGGGGTCCATTGGAACATGTATGAAAGGGATTGGATTCAAGTTATGCATTTGGCATTGCGATTCTAGGGTTTTCTTGTATTTAATTTTTTATGAGCATAGGAGGCATGAGTTGTGATTTTATGGAAGATAAATTATAACCTCTGTACAAGAAATTGATGTGAGAAAGAGAGTGAGAGAATTGGGAGTGAGAAGGTGAGAAATATGTGATTAGTTTCCTTGCCACGAATGTGGTGTAGGTGAGGGCATGAGAGTCACATGTGAGCATGGGGGCCCATTGGAACATGTATGAAAGGGATTGGATTCAAGTTATGCATTTGGCATTGCGATTCTAGGGTTTTCTTGTACTTAATTTTTTATGGGCATACGAGGCATGAGTTGTGATTTTATGGAGGAAGATAAATTATATCCTCTGTACAACTTGCTAGGTTATTTTTAATTTTATTTCCTTATCATTTTAAGTGGTTTGAGTTCCACATAAACCCATAGATTAGTAATATAGCTTTTTGTTTATTTGAGATATTTTTTTGAGATATCAAGCTCATTAAATTTCAGATTATTGCTAAGTTTTAAACTTATCAGATGCCATGGATTTAACTGAAAAAGTTGTGCCTTGTATCTAATCAATTGAGTCTATCTTATACGGCTGGAAATCATTATTAAATTAAGCCTATGCACAATTATGAAAGCTTAATCAAATTTAATCTTATAATTTAAGTAGGTTATATATACTTAATTTTTTAATTAGTTGATTACATAAAAAATTAGACTTAAATTAACTAGGCTTGTTGTTGTTGTTGTTGTTGTTGTTGAAGTATGCCAATTTTGAGCCCAAATTTTGCTATCAAAGGCTGAATTATATTAACTAAGCATTTAATTAATTAGGTGAGATCAATTCAGTCTATTCTTGGTGAATCAAGATTTTATTTTGCTTAATTACCATATTAACTAATTGGTATGGGGCTAATTAGCTATAATTTTTGGATATACAATCTTAGTTATACAATCATTTGCATTGGCATGACTTATATAATGATTCTTGCAGAAAATTAGCTATTAGTTATGACAATAATAAGCTTTTTTGTTGATGTGAATAAAAGGTATTTAGAATTTTAACCTGGGATAAGGTTATTTTGTGTTTAAATCCCTAAAGGCTTCCATCTAGAGTCTTTATAAATTGTATACGAGGAAGGTGGAATCATTTAAATTGTACAACACATTAAATCTAATGCCAGTTAGTTAGAAATTGTAAGAAATTTTGGTATAAATTCAATTTTCAATGTTTTTTATTTTGCTTTATTTCATCAGTCTATCACTAATTCTTTAGATTCTACTCTCTTTTCTCTATTTTCTTGTGAGTTCACATCTAATTTTTTACTCATGCTATTCTAGATGTTATGATTGTGTTCATTACTAGTGGTGGATTCTAGAGATATCTTTTCACTGGTGAGTCATTCTAGACTATAACTCATAGATTAATGATTAATCTTTAGGAGACTTGTAGTTTGTCGAGATTTATTTGATGAATATCAACTTCTAAGTTTCTTATGGTCAAATTTGTTCAAATAGGGCATATTTTCTTGAAATCTTTGTGTCTTCATGTTTATTTCCTTTAAAAGCATGACATTAAGCATTAATATTCTATGTAAGTCTCTCTCTCTCTCTTTATATATATATATATATATATATATATATATATATATATATATTCATTAATTAATTTCTTTTATTAATTTAATAGTTTTTTTTGTTATTTCATTTTGAGGGCATGTAGATGATATTGGTTGAGATATTGTCTTTAAGTTATATTTGACTACTATGTAACTACTAAATTTCTTTTATTAATTACCATATTATCTTTAAGTTATATTTAATTGACATAATTTTAATTTTGGCTTAATTTAGGATAATTTAGGATAATGCTGATATAAGGTTAAGGACATTATGATGTCTTATTATAGGATTTGATATTGAAAGTGTAATGTGTCATACCCAAAATTTTGAAGTCAAGCAGATCGATGCTTGTGTTTTTTGGCATTTAATGGCATTTAATGACTACTATGTAACTACTAAATTTCTTTTATTAATTACCATATTATCTTTAAGTTATATTTGATTGACATAATTTTGATTTTGGCTTAATTTAGGATAATGCTGATATAAGGTTAAGGACATTATGATGTCTTATTATAGGATTTGATATTGAAAGTGTAATGTGTCATACCCAAAATTTTGAAGTCAAGCAGATCGATGTTTGTGTTTTTTGGCATTTAATGTCATGCGATTAATTTTATGATTATTCAAAATAATAATTCAAAAAATGATGATGATGATGATGACAATAGTAGTGGCAACAGGAGCAAGAGTGACAATAGTAGTAGTAGTAGTAGTGGCAGTAGTCGTAATAGTAGTTACATAGTAGAAGTCGTAGTGGCAATAATACTTGTATTAGTAGTAGCAGTTGTATTAGTCATAGTGGCAAGAATAGTGGTTATAGTATTAGTAAGAGTCGAGTAGTCGTCGTAGCAGTAGTAATCGCATTACTAGCAATAGTAGTAGTACCAGTAGCAAGAGCAACAATAGTAATAGTAGCAATAGTAGTGATGGTAGGAGAAGCATAGTAATGTCAATAGTAGTAGTAGTAGTGACAACAATATTACAGTAGTAGTTGTTGTAGTTGTAGTAGTAATAGTCGTAGTAGTAGTGACAACATTAGTGGTTGTGGTAATAGTTGTTGTAACAATAGTAGCAATAGTAGTACTAGTAGTAGTAGTAGTAGGAGCAAGAGTAATAGCAACAACAACAGTAGTACTTGTACATTAGTTGTAGTAGTAGAAGTAGCGATAATAATAGTAACAGTAGTAGTGATAGTAGTAGAAGCAGTAGTGGTTGTAGTAATAGTAGTAGTAGTAACAGTATTAGTAGTAGTAGTAGTACCATTAGTAGCAATACCTCTAGTAGTAGTATTAGTAGTAGTGGTAATAGCAATGGTTGTAGTAATGGTAATAGCAACAATAGTGGTAAGAGAAATAATAGTAGTAATAGTAATAGTAGTGATAGTAATGATAACAACAGTAGTAGTGGACGAAGCAATAGCAATTAGTAGTAGTAACATTAATAGCAATAGTAGTAATAGTTGTAGTAGCAACAATAATAGTAGTATTAGTATTATCATTAGCTATCACTAGCAATAGCAGTAACAATAGTAGCAGTAGTGGTAGCAATAACAACATTAGTACATCAATAGTAGTATTAGTAGTAGTAGTACTCGTATTAGGAGCAGCAGTAGTAGCAATAACAATAGTAGTTAAAAGTAGTAGTAATAGCAACAATAGCAGCAGTAGTACTACTAATAGTAGGAATAGTAATAGTAGGAGTAGCAGCAACAACAATAAGAGTAGCAGGCCATACTATTGTGTTCATTTTTCAAATTTTGACTTAAATATCAAATCTCAGAATAATACACCCTAACCTGTATGTTTTCTTTTGTCAAATTCCCAATAGTTTGGTCATGGCACGAGTAAATATATGGGTTTGATAATTAAAAAAATGACATGAGGGCTAGTTCTGTAAATATATAAATATTGATGCTATGCATGTTAGTGCCTGTTTCATTTAAAGAAAATGAGCTTTTAAATTAATTAGTAAATTGTGAATTATGAATCCTCAATTTTTGATTCCTTGAAACATGTTATTTATCTTAATAATTGCATTAGGAAATCGTAACCCTCAATTAGGCTATTTTACATTTTATGGCATGTGAAATATGCAGGTTTAAATTTTTTTACTGATTCTTTTATGGTCATATCAAATTGCCAGTTTAGGTGATTTTTTGAGTTCAAGTTTATTTATATGGTTAACATCAAACTCTAACCCACCATAAAATTAAGGTCGAACCATATTAGAACGAGGTCATCAACTTATCATAGAGTTGTCGACTAAAATTGAATACCGCTGGCCTCTAATTGAAGTGCTTGTTCGAAGCTGAAACTGGTCGGTGATGGAAAATCTCGCAACTCGCTAAGTTTCTTAGGAGGTCAATCTCAGAGTCTAAAGATTTTGTTCAAGTAGATCTAAAGTTGAATATATAGAGTTTAATTTTAATTGTGAAAGTCCTAGTGGTGGGATTGTGACAGTGGGTGATCGTGTCATTCAAAGAGTGAATGTTTCAGATTTCTTGGGTCTATTGTTCAAAATTTTGGTGAAATAAATGGGGATGTTGTATGACATTCTTCTTGTTGATAAGATTAGAGAGGTAGTCCAAGAGAAACTTGAATTATGGAGGTCAAACCTTAGAGTCTAAAGGTTTTCGTTTGAGTAGATCTAAAGCTGAATATATGGAGTATAATTTTAGATGTAGAAGTTCTAGTAGTAGTGTTGTGACATTAGGGGATCAAGTCATTAAAAAGAGTGAGCGTTCAGATATCTCGGGTCTATTGTTCAAGATGATGGTGAAATAGATGGGGATGTTATTAGTAGAATTCAAGTTGGATGGTTGAAGTGGAGGAGTGCATCTAGCCTGTTGTGTGATAGAAAAGTATCGCTTAGACTTAAGAGAAAATTTTATAAGATGGTGGTAAGACCTGCAATGATTTATATGGTGCATAATTTTGGCCAGTAAAAGAGAAGCATAAAACTAAGTGTTGTAGAGATGAGGATGCTCAGGTGATGAGTGGCTTTACTCTTTAGAGATAAAATGTGAAATAAATATGTTCGGGAAAAAGTTAAGAGTAGTTTCAGTGGCAGATAAGATTAGAGAGAGTCGCCTTAGATGGTGTGGGCACATAAAACGTCGGTTGTCCTGATGACCTAGTTAGGAGAGTAGATGTATTAGATTCGCCTTATATTAAGAAAGGGAAAACCGAAAAAGATTTGGTTAGGATGTATAAAAAATGACCCTAGTTTATTCAAATTAAATGAGAATTTGACACTTAATAAGATACAATGGAGAAGGATTCATGTAGCCAACCCACTTAGTGGGATAAATGCTGGTTGTTGTTATTGTTGTACTTGATAAGTCTGGCCTTTCTCTCTTCAAAAGCTTGCCCTAGATTCTCCAATCTTGGTTCTCAGTGGGAACCTTGGGTCATTTGTTTTTATCTCTATTATCTTCCGAGGATCTACTTGTTCTGTCTTTACCAATGGTCCTTATATAGCTTCCTGCTTTTGCACGGTGGCATTGGCTTGACTTTTTGGCCAATTGCGCTAGGCTTGGGCTTCAAACCTCGCCTCCATCTTACAACATCTGAGCAGGCTTAACCTGTACTGATTATATCTACACTAATTAGTCATTTCCGAATTCTGTGTTTAAACCTTGAGAAGTGTTGTGCTACTTTCAGAATTGTGATCCATATCTTTTTACATTTCTTGTTTAGCTTATTTAGATTTGTGGTTTGAATTATACTTGCTTCACAGAACAATCGATAGTACTGTATACTTAAAGAAGAGTTTCATATGCATTCAGTTTTCTCTAGAAAAAATCTCACCCTGTAATGATTATTTGTAACTGCATACGAGTCCTTGTATCAGATTGTAATTTAATTGCTGTCCTTTCCACAGATATTGTTACATTTTTCTTCTCAGAGGTAATATTTTACATTGGACTCGGTATCTTTCTATCGATCACCGATCGTGTACAACGTCCCTACATTGACTTCAGCCCGAAGCAATGGAGTCTCATCACCGGCCTCAAGGGATACTTGTCTTCCGCCTTCTTCGCCATGGGCGTCAAAGTCGTCGCTCCCCTCCTCGCATTGTATGTCGTTTGGCCCATCATTCCCCTCCCAGCAGCGGTTGCAGTGGCGCCATTTCTTCTCGGATGCGCCGTCCAATTCGCATTCGAGCTTCACCTTGACAAACGACGATCCTCCTGCTGGCCCGTGCTGCCGATCATCTTCGAGGTATGCCTGAACTGATAACCTCTCTCAACCTCTCAATTCACTTGAAGGTTCTCAGCCAGAAATCAAAATCTGCAGGTATACAGATTGTATCAGTTGAGTAGAGGGGCATATTTTCTTGAGAGGTTGATGTTCTCAATGAAGGGAGCCAGAATGACACCTAAGGTGATGGAGAGGGGAGATGCTCTGGCTTCCATGGTGGTTCTTTTTCAGATCCTTGCTGTGGTTTGTCTGTGGTCACTGACTACTTTTCTCCTGAGGCTTTTTCCTTCCAGACCAGTGGCAGAAAACTACTGAGTTCTTACAATGTTAAGTCTTTTTAACTGTGTTCTTATTTCTTTAATTATTTTGTTATTAGTATGGTGACAAAACAAATGTACTTTACAGATAGAAAATAGGTGGGGGAATGACACTTTATATTTTTGCTTAGTGGCATGAGTTAATAGCGTTATTGATTGTTCAATAAATGGTGTAGTAATCAGCATTGTTTTCATATTATTCAACTGTCAGGTTCTGTTAGACATTAATATTGATTTTAAAGTTTATTAATTTTTTGAAATTTTTTTTAAATGGTGATTTTATATTTATAGTCAATAAAGGTCATTTTTTTTTAAATACAAAAGAGATGTAAAATTTTCTCATTGCAAGAAATAATTCTGTTGAAAAATTATTGTAATTTTAGTGATCATTTGATAATCTATTTTAATTTTGATTTACACATCACACAATTTTTTATATATTAAAAATATCATCATTGTTCATTTTTTTTTTAAAGTGAAATATATATTTTTTTAGCATAGGAAAGAATTAGATTAGTAAATATTTAATTTTAGGTGTCAGATATATAAATATATGAGTTGTGGTATGTATGTAATCTTTTTTATTTTTATATTTTAATTTAAAATAAAATATATTTGGTATTGATGATTGTTTTTTAAAAATATTTAAAATATTAAAAAGTTATTTTGTGTTTATAAAAATAATGTGATTTATTTTAAAAATATTATAAATATTTTTAAAGAACATAAAAATAAATATAAAATTAATCCAAATCTGCTCTTATAAAGCACTTTGTAATATTTTTTATACTCACTATATAGTTTATTTGAAATAATAGAATGAAAAATATTATATTACTTGATAATAGAATAAACTTAAACTACTAATATTTAATATATTTAGGAATCATTACTTTAATTTATTAACTATTAATATATTTAGCATTAGATCCATAATTTAAATCACACTTTATTATGTTGTCAAGAATAATAAAAATTATTCTTTTATTTATTAGTAAAAGAAATTGATTTCAATTTAATTAATTAATCACTTTAATTATTTAAGTAGATCTTTGATTGGATAAAGATTTTAATAGTTTATTAACATTAAAATACTATTCTTTTTAATATTGGGGAAAGAATTTGTTAATCCTGATTTTTAAGAATAAGGGTGATTCATAAGAGAGTATAAATTATAGATGAATTAAATTAATATATAATATATTAAAATTATGGGTGAGAATAATGCAACATAGGCTATGATATGATATTTGGATAGATCTATTACGGATGTTATATATTTTTTGAGAATTTTGATGGATAAGTATAAAAAATAAGGTAGATTTATATATTATATTTATTGATTTAGAGAAAGCATGTAATAAATTTTCAATAGAAATGTTTTAGAGAGTTCTAGAAAAAAATAAGTTAATGTTTGCTTATATCAAGTCATTAAGATATATATACTAGAGCGGTAACTTGTGTTCAAACACAGGGGGGATTGACCAGGCATTTTCTTATTTTAGTTGGATTATATCAAAGATCCACTTTAAGCTCGTATCCTTTTTCCTTTAGTTATGGATGTTCTTATTAGACATTTATAAGAGGATGTGCCTTGATGTATGCTTTTTTGCTCAGGATGTTCTTCTTGTTGATAGATCTAGAGAGGGAGTTCAAGAAAAAAAAACTTGAATTATGGAGGTCAGTCTTAGAGTTTAAAGACTTTTGTTTGAGTGTTTTCAAAAAGCTAATACATTAAGTGTAATTTTAGTTATAGAAGATCTAGTGGATGAGCTGTGATAATGGGTGGTCAAATCATTAAAATATTGAATGTTTTAGATATCTTGGGTTTATTGTTCAAAGTGATGGTGATATAGATGTGCATGCTCTTAGCAGAATTCAAGTTGGATGGTTGAAGTGAAGAAATGCATGGCTTGTTGTATGATAGGAAATTACCGCTTAGACTCAAGAAAAAAATTTATGAGGTAGTGATGAGACCTGCAATGCTTTATGGCGCAGAATGTCAGCTAGCAAAAGAGAAGCATAATATAAGTGTTGTAGAGATGAGAGGATGCTCAGGTAGATGAGTGTTTACACTTAGAGACAAAATGAGAAATGCATATATATATATATATATATATATATATATATATATATATATATATATATATATATATATATATATATATATATATATATATATATATATATATATATATATATATATATATATAGGGTTTTTTACATATATCCTCAAACTATTTTACTCATTTAACACTCAAAACTTTATTATTAGTACCTAAAACAAGGCGAAACTCATTTTATCATTCAATGCGTTCCTTGTTTTTTAAAAATACAGTATTAAATAGTAAAATAAAATGGATTTAATTGATATATAAAACCCCTATATATATATATATTGGATGATTTGGTCATATAAAACATCAATCATTAGATAACCCAGGTAGGAGAGTATATGTATTAGATTCGGCTTATGTTAAGAAAGATAAAGATAGAACTAAAAAGATTTGATTAGGAAGCATAAAAATGATCTTAATTTATTAAGATTAAATGAGAATATAGCACTTAATAGAACATTGGAGAAAAAGTATTCATGTAGCTTACCTCATATAGTGAGATAAAGACTCTTGTTGACATTAAAATAATTTAAGATTTTTAATACTTTATAAGACTGCATGATATGTAATTTATATTAGATAAAGTATTGATTTGATGCATTTAATTTCACATTTTTTTAGAATAAGTTTTAAATGTAATTCTTTCATTTAAGGAATACAAATTTTAATGTTTGAGTGGATTTTATTTTGAAAATGTAGTTCTCTCCTTTTGAGTCAGTAATATACATATAGATTTATATAGATGGATCAGATAGATTTGTAAAATACCTTTTTATAATATATTTTTAAATAAAAAATATTTTTTAAAAAATATTAAATTTGATAGAAATTTGTATTTAAATGAAGCCCTTTTATTATTTTTAAATTTTTTATTAAGTTTCTTCTACATAAATCAACATATATTATTTATTAAATTTCAATCAATTTTATTTTAAGTACTATATTCAAGCTCCTTTAAATTATACACATTTGCGTCTTGAGAGAATTTTATTCCAGGTAGATCGAGATCTTGTCAAAATTATCAACACCTGGCGAGGGGATATGAATTCTGAGGGTTATCGTGGAAAACCGTTAAGGGAAACCACTGGCCTTGCCCGTCAGAACTTTCACTATGTGTTCAAAAGATACGCGCCCGCTTCTTAGGGAGAAGAAGCTGAAACAATATTAGAGTGTAGAAATAATATCTCAACTCCAACCCAAGGGAGAAGTTTCCCAAAAGCGGCAGAACGGATCTTCTGAGCAACCTCTTGATCTTCGGAGAAAAGAGCAACGGTATTTTCTAGTCCTCCTGGGGCGATCTCCAAGAGCTCGATCTTCCCTGCACTTGGCAAGACTGGTATGATGGGATCATCCAAGGTCGACAGGGTTCTCGAGCTCTCCTGTCTTCCAATCGATTCGGCCCTCCGTGAGAGAATGAGGCTCTATTTATAGATTTTGGGAGTGGGCCTAAATTCGTGGAAAACTCCAACCACTCCCATCGGACGGCGCACGATCCCCGATCGGACGGTGTATTTTGATGATCCGGGTGCCTTAATGATGTAATTGATCTTGGATTCGTTGGATTCGCCTGACGAGCCGTCGACCGACTATAAATATGTCGCTTTGGTGACCATTTGGCAATCAAGATCCATTTTCATGCCCCGATAGCTTGATCTGAGTCGATTCGAGCTCGGATCGACTATTGATGCTATGTTCGTCTCATCGAGACAGCTTGATAGTTTGCAAAATCGGTGATTAGATCAAGCATTTCAAAATGCCTTAAGATTCGTGTTGATCGATTAATTTTCGAGGATGTATCGTTACTCTATTTTGGGTGACATTATCTCGCCATCCAAAAAATATATGCCAAATACTTGAAAATAGCAAATTCTTCAATGAAATTTGAGAGTCCATCAATGCGCATTTTGAGAGAACAAATCTTCATAGAGTCAAGATTATAACTCGAGAAGCTGTTGTATCGCAAATGCGCGAGTATAATGCGCGAGATTGAGGTATTTGATCCATCCCGGTGCAAACAGAGTCATGGCGCATGGCGCGCCACGGTGGCTGGCTACCACATATAAATTACGGGCGGTGGAAGGGGTCATGATTCTGGGTCGCATGGGTCATGGCTACGATGAGCGGTCGGCTGGGTCAAGCTGATCATGGCTGGTCGCAGGCAGCCGGAGCGTCGGTGGCTTCCATGCCATGGTCCCATGGTCTACGGCCGAGATCATACTGGTCGCATGGCAGTCCCGAGGGCCGCTGCGCAATCCAGACGGTTGAATATGCACGTCCGATCTACCTGCAAGGTGGGTTCTGGTGACGTCCGAATGATATTTTGAGCGATTTTGAGCGATTTTACACGCTTCCTGGGGTCTATAAAACCCCCAGGGCTGGGAGAAGGCACACCTTTCTCATCTCCTCTCCTCTTAGCATGCCTCCCCCTGGGAGTTTGGGCACTCTTTGGATCCACCTCACCAGCTAGAGTGCATAGCCTCCCCTGGGAGTTTGGGCACTCTTCTTGGATCAACCTCTTCCTCCTCATCTCCACCAAGCCAGAGTGCATGCCTCCCCGGTGGGAGTTTGGGCACTCTTCTTGGATCAACCTCTACCACTCATCTCCACTAAGCTGAGTGCATGCCTCCCCCGGTGGGAGTTTGCACCTTCTTGGAATAATTTTCATCTCGATCGCATGTTTGTAGATGGGTGAGAATCTTTGAAAGAGACACGTCCACCTCAGAACAGGGACGCAGGGAACCTTCTAAAATGGGAGGATTGAAGATTCGGGAGTCGTTGATCACGGAGACACATTGATCGAAAAATATTATTTTCAATGATTTGGTTCTTAAGTGTCAGAAGTCCGATAGAGCCCAATCCGCCGGTATTTCACCACTTAGATGAGTTTGGGCGCGGATTGTTTCCATCCCGAGATGATCGCCATTTTGTCGATGCGGTTTGCATTTCCGCTGAAAGGTGGCAACGACGATGGGATGGGACTTATAGTCTTTTCGCGCAACCTTGACTATCGATTACTCGCACGGATGTGCAAGTTTACTGATGCACATGGTCGTATCACCGAGAGTCGGCTACTTGACCTCGGACGAAGGATTCTCCCAAGAATTGGGCAGATTCTTTTGTGAAGAATGACGGGTCTTCGAGAAATGGGGAAAGCGAGAGATTTACCCATTCCCTGTGTTGGTGATGAAGAATCGCGACGAAATTCCGTAATATTGAAGATCTTCGATTTGAGATTCGATATATCCAGATTTGTGGAGGAATCTTTGTTCGAGGCGGCTTTCTATTCATCCCGGCGTCTTATGCAATGCTGAGAAAGCCCAACAAAGAGGTTTCCAGTATCTCCGCCCTCCGCTTCTTCCCAGAAGGACCCGTCTCCAATAGAGAAGAGGAAAAGGAGCGAAGAGGTGATGGTGATATCAGATACCCGAAAAGAGTCAGGCCCTTCGAGTAGTCGTCCCCTAAGGATCTTCATTCCTGAGGACGTGTTGAATCATTCTCAGGTCGCCGCGATGTCAAGAACCGGTAACAATCCTTCTTATGCTCATCATCTTTTATTTCCCATTTCACGGTGTTTAACGTAATTTTTCTTATTTTATATCGAAGAAGCAAGAACTTGACTTCAAAATGAACATTGTCGAATGACCGGAATTCGAGTTCGTGAAGGTCAAGTTTCTCCATGGTGAATATAAGCGGTATGTGGAGAAAGTAAAAGAGATGTCCGTTGGAGAATCAACTTGATGAGTGCAGACCGAGTGACCGCGACTTCTCTTTCTTTCGCCGTGAAGTTGAGCGACTCGGATGAATTAGTGGAGGCTAACAGAGGTTGGTCCGAAAGGATCCAAGATCTTTCGAGAAGGTTTCGTGTCTTGAGGCAAAGAACCGAGAGTTACGCCTTTCAGAGAAAGAGGTTGCCTTATCTCGGGTAGAAGCGGGAGCCGGATCACAGGCCGTGGGAGGACTTCAAGAACTCGACAGCCTTCAAGAGTATCATCTGTGATCACGCTCGTGAGGCCGAGACCACGCAGGTATGATGTGAGGTGAAGGCGAGCGGTGTGTTGATGAAGGCTTCATCCGAGGTTTCAAGGGGACACGCCATGATCGCAAGCTGGGAGCGGTGTTGAGGTCCTTTCTCCTAGCTAGCTTCCTCCTTTCTAGACGACAGGATGACTCGAGTTCTTCATCATCTACCATGATGAGACCATCAAGAGGTAGTTCCTTTATGTCACCGCTTAGTGTTGTATATTATTTCGGTTGATTGTACTTGTATGTTCCGCGAAGTATTAATAATCCATAAAAATTATTTGTGAATATTGAGTTGTGTGTCAAAGCGCATCGATGATAAAGATTCTAGAAGAGATCATCGAATCCCTTTTGGTAATGACCATTCTAAGATCATTACCGAGGCTACGATGACAAACTTGGAATATATTTATGAGGTTCTGAACCTCTCGATCTATCAGGTTGTGTATCTGAGCTCGATGTTAACTGTTATGGAGAAAGTTGTGCATAGAGGATTGCCAACTTATCCAAGGTTGTTTATCGAGCGTTACCGACGATGTTAACTATATAGGAAGATCAATTGAATCCGAGGATTTTGACCTATCCGAGGTTGTTTGTCACAGATGACGCTAATGTATGGAAGAGGTCGTGGAAGTCCACTAAGGACCTCTCATCTATCGTTGTATCGAGCGCTTACTCATGATGTTAACGAGAAAGTTGTAGCGATATAGAGGATTGCCAACTTATCCAAGGTTGTTTATCGAGGCGTTACTCGATGTTAACAGATAGGAAGATCTCAATTGAATCGAGATTTTGACCTATCCTTGTGTATCGAGCGTTACCATGATGTGAAAAGAGTGCGCCTATAGAGATATTAACTATCCAACATTTAGGAATGTTAACTCAGATAGAAGATCGACTGGGATCGATCGAATGAGATACAACAATGGCTATCTCTTGAGTTGTTTTAAAATGCAAGCAAAAAAAAGTCACAAAGTATGAGAACTTTAACATGATAGAAACATAAATCCAAATAACTTGATGCCAAGGTTGGACAATAATGACAAACGAGTATCGATAAATGTTTAATTCGATAACAACAATTGCAATACAAACATACACGATGATAATGTTTTCCGATTAACTAATAAAAGTCGAGGCCACCGGTAGTACGGAGGTTTGTAGCATTCCGTGCAATGGGAGAGTCTTCCCATACTATCCTTAAGCTTGAACGCGCTTGATTTTAGACACCACCACATACCGCCTTCCCAAACCGGTGAGAGTTTGTTCTCAGCCTTTTCGCCGAGTCGAGACTTCGAGGACGAGGTCCCCAACAGATATTGGGTTTACCTTCTGAAACCTCGAGCAATCCTTTCGATAGGAAGCCATTCGGTCCGACATGTCGGGTCTCTCAGGAGATCCATGGAATCGAAGCTTATCATCGCTGTCGCGATTAAATTTATGGGTTCTAGGCGACGGACCCCCAAACACGATCAGACGGCGCTTTCTCCAAGGGTCCTTGATGTAAGCCCAAAGAACATTGGATAGTTCTTCTACCATTGCCCCCCGGCTGGTTCGCGTGTCTTTAGCCCTTTTAGTATTGTCTATTGGTGACTTCGGTGCCCCATTTGCCCGTGGATGGGATACAACGTGGATTAACGGATATGCGCCCCGCGTAAAGATGTGAATGTCTTTCCCGTGAACCGCGTCCATTATGATGATTTTTTTAATGCCAAATGACAAATAATATTTTTCCGACAAATTGCTTGGCATTTGTTTGATTTTGGCCGGTCAGCCTTCCACCCACTTGAAGTAATCAACGGCCAAGATTATGAATTTTCGCTGCCCAGGCAAAGGGTCCCATTATATCGATCCCCATTGAAAGCGCCACGGGCTGATTGTGGTGAGTTCTAGATGGTGTATGAGTGAGATGTAACCGACACTTGTTACACTTCTTTACAAACTCCAATGCGTCCTTCTTCATTGTAGGCCAGTAAAAACCTTGCCTCATGATTTTGAGGGCGAGGGCTTTTCCTCCCAAATGTTCACCACAAATTCCTGAATGAACCTCTCGCATTGCATAGTTAGCCGGTGGTAGACACTTTAAATACCAAGAAGGACCTTGTATAGTTCGTCACATTATGGTGAAGTTCGCTCTACGCCTGAGACTGATAGATCGGGGTCTCTGGCAAGGCCCCGCTTTGAAGAAAGGACATGATCGTCAATCCATGAAGATTCTTTTGGGTCCTCCAGATTGTATCACCCAAGGGCCTTCACCGGGAAAGTGGATGTCCTCTATGTATTTTCTCTTGAAAAGATCTCCGTCTGTTGTGGCTAACTTGGAGAGGGCATGCCGTGTTCTACTCCCTTAGAATATGAGTTATCCGATGGGTCTCGACCGCAAGAAGTGACTTTGCCAAAAGACTGCACAAAGTCGGATGACTGCATCGAAGTCTCCTTCAACCCAGTGAGGCCACAAGTGAGTCCGTAGATGGCTAAGTTCGACCTCACAAATAATGAGCCTTACCCACGAGGGCCTCACTCGACATTATTGGTGGTCGGAACTTTAGTCGTGACTCTAAAGTTATTTTACTGGGAGATAAGCAAAATTCCGTCCCGCACCGGTAACTAAGCTCCATCAACATACAATGTCCATTGATTTGTCATGGAGTGATGAATGATCTGCTCAGTGGTGATGGGATGGTACATTCTACAACGAAGTCGAGCACTTGTGACTTTATATCGACGGAAGAAAATGGATGTCAAACTCTCCAAGCTCGACCACTTCATCAACCTTCCGATACATCGCTTAATAGTTCTTAATGGAAGATGAGTGTGACGTTGATGGGCCAAAGTACGGTCGCAATTTTCGTGCGTAATGCACTAGGCCAACGCCGCCTTATCGCTAGTGGATAGCGCCCTTCAGATCGAAAGAATTTTGCGACATAATAAATGGTCGAATGAATTCTCCTCGCCAGACGACGAGCTTACTTATGAGAAGAAACAAAGAAGATAGATGTACTTTCTCTCCTTGGATAGGCTTTGATAATGAGGGGAAGCTAAATAGACTCAAGTTGCTCAAAAGCACCCGACATTCTCACCCGAATCCATTTCTGCACCCCTTAAGATTTTGAAGAATGGTAGATACTTATCTCCGAAGCCAAGAATCGTGATAAAGTCGCAATCCTTCCACAAACGTTGGACTTCCTTGATCGCTTCTTGGAGGTGACATGTCCTTGAGTGCTTTTATCTTCTGGTTGGCCTCTATCCCGTGAGACCATGAAGCCTAGGAATTTCCAGGAAACTCCAAAATGCACTTGCGGGTTGAGCCGCATCTAGAGTCGGAAGAGCATCAAGCAGATCGTAAATATGCGATATTTCCAAGCTCTTCACTAATCAACATACACCTCCATATTGTGCCCTATAAGATCCTTGAAGATCTTATTCATAAGGCGCTGATATGTTGCTCCAAAGATTTTTTATGAATGGACGATACAGATAGCCCCTTATCTGCTTTGGAAGGATGTTGCTTCCTCATCTGCTTTGTTCATCCCGATTTGACAGCGAATAGGCATCCATGAAGCTCAAAGATCACGATGTCGCATCAACTAGTTGGTCGATACGAGGAAGGGGAAGCTATCTTTTGGGCATGCACATGGGCAAATGATGCACATTCTCCAGAACCGTTGGCCTTCGACTAACACTACGTTAGCCAACCGTGGGTAGTAGACTGAATGAATTTGACTTCGAAGTTTGGTGATTTCTATGACGCAATCGCTCGAAGGTTCTTTTCTTCAGACACCGGCCAGTGAGTCAACTTTGAGGAGTGCGTAATGACTTCCCAATGCCCGTAATATCGAGCTCCGTGCAAAGATATCTTGATTTTACGCAGAAAATCTACGATGATACGATCGAGACGCCAACGATCCACCTTCACCTTCGCGATGGATCAACTTCGATAGAAGACAAATTACATCTTCAACCGGAGAAGCCCTTCGAGGCATCCTCATCTCGTAGGTCAAGTTCTCGATGTTGAGGGTTACCGACGTAAATGGTCGTTTGCTTGATATAGACGCCAGCTTCGATTCCCACTTACCACGATGCCACCGGTGTCGGAATTTCATCTTGAGGTGAGGCACGATGTGATCGAATATGATCGGAGAGGTCTCCCAAATATTGCATTGCACGCTGATTCGACTTGACTACAAATTGTATCGGGGGCGGTCGGGAAATTCCCAAGAGTTACGGAAGACTAATTGTCCCTTCCACTAATACGGCCGACATCAAATCCATACAAGGAGGCCGCGTTGAAGCTTCTCTTCTATACCCATGCGAGGAAAGTGGAGTAAAAAAGAACATCAACCGAACTCCCATTGTCGATCAATATCCTTTTAATATTGAAGCATGGATCACCGACTGACCGATGACAAGGGATCTATGTGGGATGCTAAGCCCTCTAGATCTAAATCATCAAAGGTGATAGAATGGTCAACCCGAGACTTCTTCGCTCGCTCTTGAAGGGCGGCAATGAATATTTGGTGATAACACCGCCCTCCCGCAATTGTTTCTATCTCCCACCGCCATGTTCCTCTGAGCGGTTGCCCAAAGATTTGTCGACGAGGGTTGGTTTTGTATAAACGCCTAGATACCCCCGATGATTAGTCTTTCAATCTCCTCCTTGGTGGCACTCTTCGTGTGCCTCTACATGGGTGAAAGTGGCGAATTTCTCTGATTTCCAATTCTTAAAGGTCGCCACTTGACATCCTCTTCAATAGCAGGATGTTCGCATGACGGTTGAGAGTCAGATATTTCCTCTCGTGAGTCATCGAGGTCGCCGAGGAGGTTTTGGGGAGGTTGTTCTTCTTTTTTCGAGATGTTTGAACATCATCTTTGGGAACCTTCTTCCGCTTGTCGCCAGGTGGTTCAAACTGCCGATGAGCACTGATAGCTGCGGAGATTTGTGCCTCTATTCTGGACCGTCAAGATAGAATGGACTCTCCGCATTAATGATGAATAAGTATCCTGAGTCCTCAGAAGCACGCCTCAAAAGTTCTCTACTCAGATTCTGCCGTGAGGAGAACCTCGGAAGTATTCTTTGAGGGACTCTCCATCGCTCGGCGGATTCGGAGAGATGTGATGAATCCGATGATTCTCTGTTCGCCAGAACTGCTCTACAAAAAATCGAAGCTCTCCAAATGATCTGGACGGACCCTTATGGCGGAATAGAACCAAGCACGCCGCCCTTTGAGAGTCGGAATACGACACAAGACAGTCATTTGCGAATGTGCATGATCGCTCGAAAGTGATCGATATGCTCGACGGATCGGTTGTGCCATCGTAAGGGTCCATGCCGGAAGCTTGAATCTGAATCGTATTATGAGATGATCTCGCCGAAGGGACGAAGTTTTGGAAGAGGCGGAGAATGGATCATTCGACATTGTCACGGGAACTCTTCCTACACCATCGTAGTTCATCGCAGATAAGGTGAGTTTCACCGACACGAGGCGAGCCATGGGTGAGTAGAAGGCGATCCGTAAGTTCAAAGATCCGGATGTGGTGCGGTTCACTTGTTGATCCGATTCCTGCAATCATTCTCGTGAAGAAAATGGATTATGCCGAGGGTACGAACCGTGGCTCTTCCGCGTTGGAACGCTTTTGCCGGCCCTCTCAGAGTCAAGAATTTCGCTCGGGAATCCTCCATCCTTTGAACGCGATCTTCCAAAGAGGGGCCTGACCTCACCGGGACCTGCTATGTAGAGAAGTGTTGGAGACTTGGCCCTTGATCCCGAGAATGAGGAGCTGGAGCAAACCCCGCTTACCAACCAGTGGAGATATAGCAATGGGAACTGCCCCACAGACGGCTAAATTTGAGAATTTTATTCCCAGATCTTCGTCAGCCCAAAAAATTATCCAACACACAAGGGGATATGAACAGTGGGTTATAATGGAAAACCGCTAAGGGAAAACCACTCTTGCCTACAGAACTTTCACTATGTGTTCAAAGATATGTCCCCGCTTCTACTGAGAAGAAGCTAGAAACAATATTCCGAGTGTAGAATATCTACAACTTCAACCCAAGGAGAAGTTTCCCAAAAGCAGAATGGATCTTCGGGAGCAACCTCGATCTTCGAGAGAAAAGAGCTGAACCTGTCTTTTCTAGTCCTGCATCTCCTAGGGCGATTCGATCTTCCCAAGACCACTGGCAGGATGGGATCGTCGGCCAAGGTCGACTGGTGGTTCTGAGCTCGGTCTTCCAATCGATTCCCTCTCTCGTGAGAATTTGAGGCTCATTTATAGATTTTGGGAGTGGCGTGCCTTGTAAATATTGGAAAACTCCAATCACTCCCATCTGGACCCGATCCCGACGACGGATGTATTTTGATGATCCGGTGCCTTAATGATGTCTAATGATTGGATTCGTTTCGTCTTGACGAGCCGCCGACCGACTATAAATATGTCGCTTTGGTGACCATTCCGAATCAGATCCATTTTCATGCCCGATACTGATCCGATGATTCGAGCTCGGATCGACTACGCCGATTGCTATGCTCAAGCATTTATTGATCAGAAGCCAAAAGATGGGATCAAGATTTCAAAATGCCAAGATTGGGCTGATGATTAATTTTCTGAGGATGTATCAATACCAATTTTTAAAAATAGGCTGTGTCGTCTATTTGTATTCATAGAAGTAAACAAAAACTAAAGAATAAAAAAATTTAATGTTAAAACGCAAAACTGAAGAATTAACGGCTAACACTTTCATTTTAAAATTTTTAACTTCTTCAGTTTTTAAATTTAAAAATATTTCTTTAATATTTTATTTTATTTTTAAACTATATCAAATTATTTTAAAATACTTAAAATAATTTTAAATAATTATATTATTATTACAATATGAGCTCTCAACCACTGATCTCATACATCTTGTCTGCTTATATCCATGATATCAAAATTAAATTTACTTCAAGTCAAATATAAATAAATAAAATTCATATATACCCTCCACTTTTTAATAATTACATAACTACTAATTAATGTTATTGTCAACAGTTGCGGCTTTTGTTGAATTACAAATTCAAAAGATGGACAAACCTATTCATTTGAGTCTTGATGAAACATTTCAATAAAGTATTAAATCTTCTCAAAAATGACCTAATAAAAAAACCTTTAATACATAAACATATTTTATTGTAAGTTTTAATAAATCATCTAATAAAATTGTATTTTTTTTCCAATTTTTTTATATTTTATTTTAAAAAATAAATATACATAAGATACAATTCTGATGCATTTACATATTTAATACTTAAACTTTGATATTTATAAATACAATATTTTAAAAAAAAAATTGAAGTATAATTCACTTTAAAAAAAATTAATAAATTTATTTTTTAATATAATATCAAGGATTTAAGTGCTATATATATAAATATCAACTTTTAGGTGTTAGATAGGTAAATATATAAAAATTATGTGCTAGGTATATAAATGTCACTTTTATTTTTTTTTAAATTATTTATGGAGTTAATTTTAATTATAGAAGTTCTAGTGATATAATATTAGGTGAACAAGTCATTAAAAAGAGTGAGCAATTCAAATATCTAAACTTTATTGCTAAAAATGATGGTGAAATAGATGGAGATGTTATTAATAGAATTCAAGTTGGATGATCGAAGTGGAGGAATACATCTAGCCTGTTGTGTGATAGAAAAGTACCGTTTAAACTTAAGGAAAAATTTTATAAGATGGTGGTAAAACCTGCAATGATTTATGATGCAGAATGTTGATCAATAACAGAAAAAATATAAGACTAAGTGTTGCAGAGATGAGGATGCTCAGGTGGATGAGTGGCTTTACTCTTAGAGATAAAATGCGAAATGAGTATATTCGGGAAAAAATTAGAGTAGCTCTAATGGCAAATAAGAATAGAGAGAGTCGCCTTAGATGATTTGATCACATAAACTGTCTACCATCTGATGACTCGATTAGGAGAATAGATGCATTAGATTTACCTTATGTTAAGAAATGTAGAGTTAGACTTAAAAAGACTTGGTTAAAATATTTAAAAAATAATCTTAGTATATACTTGAATTAAATGAGAATTTGATATATAATATGACATAATTTATATAGTCAATCCCACTTAATGGAATAAAGGCTTGTTATAGTAGTAGTAAAAATTTAGGCTTTGTTCTTTTATAACCGAATTATTTGAACGTATTTCACGGTGGGTCATGGGTGGGAGCAATGACTCCCATTAGACAGATACTATTAGGAACGAAGATTAATCGCACAAAAAAATAATGTTAAAAGATACTAACAGGTAGCGAAATTCAACCATAGAGAGAACAGAATCCCCAAACAAGAATACTTCTCTCTCAAACTCTCAAAGATCTCATCTTTTTCCCATTTCAAATCCTAAAGGCTCTGCTCCTCCACTGATCTCTTCGGCGCCGCCGCCTGCGAATCAAATACCTGCGTCCTGGACTTGCACCCCAACTTCCTCCCGAGCAAGCCCCACCCTCCCGCCGGCGGCTGCCGCCATCCTCCGGCATTACCGCTTCGATCAATCATCTGGATCGCTCGGCGCATTCTGGAGCACTCCCGCTCCAGATCCTGCACCCTGTTCCTCATGCTGTCCATGCCCAGCCTCAAGAGCTGGTTCTCGTGCGCAGCCGCCCGCCATCTCCCTCCCTCGGCCGGCGGCGGCGGCGGCGGTGCCGCCGTTGGCTCTTCCTCATCCGCCGTCAAGATCGTTCCGGCGATCGCCTGGCGCAGCTGCAGCTGCTCGAAGAAGAGAACCTGAACCACCGCCCGTAGAGGGAGCCTCTCGTTCTGCGCGGCGTGGGTGCATGCCTCAAGGGTGAGCTTTCGGAAGTTCATCACTCCGGTGAGCTTCTCCTTCTCATTCTCCGTCGAGGCAGGGTGCGCCTGTTTCATCGAAATTACTCGGTGATACTTAGGGTGATGAATTGATACAAATTTAAATTAAATCGATCGACCAACAAAATTTCTTAAAATTGCTACATAATGTATATTTGAGTTAAATTCTCAAAAATATTCATATGTAAATAAGAGATTTATCCTAAAGTACTATAGATACAATACTAAAAACTATCTTATTTATATATTTAACATCTCAATTTCCTCAATATTACATTATATAAAGGTGATATTTTTAGGTGTTATATGATTAACTATGAGATTTTGAGTGTTAAATATAAAAATTAGATATTTTTAAATGCCTAAATTGTAAAAATTCAAAATCAGAATTACAAAAAAAGTTGTTTTTTTAATTTTAATTAGAGTGAAAAATACTAAAATCCAGTAATAGTTCATCTCTGCCTAGAACATACCTTGAGGTAGACATCGACGGCGCGGTAGAGGCCATCATCGTAAACCCGATAATGGTCGGGAAGAGCGTGGGCAATGTCGCAGAACTTATCTACCCGGAGGTTAGCATCCGATGATACCTCCGCCAGATACCCATCCACCAGCCTCCCCACCGTCAGGAACGAATCGTCATTCCTCGCCGACAATCTCTCCAAGTTCTCCGACGCATTCCCGGCTGTAATAGCAGAAGACGCCTCTTCAATGTAGTGTCGAAGAATTCGCTCCACCGCCTCCACGTCGTACAGCGTCTCCGCGAGGTACGAATAGCTCGGCATCAAGAGATCGTCGAGCGTCGCTTGCTCGAGCTGCGCGGCGATCTTGTTCTCCAATGCGGTTTTAAGCGACTCCGGGGCGTGAAGGATGTTCGCGGTGCGAAGCAGGCCGAAGAGAAACTGCGCGGTGATGAATACGGAGCTCTTCGCCGGCGAGAGATTAGTGATTATTGTTTCAAGTAGATCTAACTGCACTGGCTCGGATGGAGGCGGCGTCGTTTTCAGATTTCGCTTGGATCGCGACAGCCCGGGGATGGTTCTATTGGCATAGGAGACAATGGACCCCTCTATGAGCTCCGTGCTAGGGTTTCTCTCTTTCAACGAGGATATTACACGCTTGTAGAAAGGTAGATTCAGAATCGTGAGGTCTTCCATCCAGGTAGCCGACCGGATCCCATTTTTGTGGCGATCGGAAACCGGCCAGCTGAAGAGGGAGCTTACCTCGGTGGCGCAGGCGCTGGTGACTATGCTGTCGACGCATCTCTGCGTGATGCGGAGATCCTCCGCCAGAGGAAGCAGAGTCTCGCAGGTCTTAAGGGCTTTCACGGATTGGGAGAGGCTGCGGAAGACGGATTGAGTGAGGAACAGTTCAGTACGACTGACGAGGTTGTCCTCAGCGAAATCTTCGGTCATCTCGAGGTATTCGGCTGCGCATCGGAGAGGGGCGGCGGTGGTTGAGGAGAAGTCGATCCTGACGCCGTAGCAGAACTTGGCAGCGGCCTCGAAGGTTGCCGATACGCCGGGAAAGTCGTGGAGCAAGATCCGACGGATGTCGCCTTCTTCTACCTCTTCTTCCTCTTCTTCCTCTTCCTTGAGCTCCGGTTCCGATAACAGTTCGTGGAGTTTCCGGCTCTTCAACATCAATGGGAACTGCTGAAACGAGCTAAAAATTAGAGGTTGTAAAGCGGAAGAGCAAAAAAAAGAGATTAGGGTTTTAGATTTCTACGACCTTGTGGAGATGGAAACTCATGCCATCGACTTCGATAATCACATCGCTCGGCAAGCCGGTGGTGCAGAACCTGAAAGGAGGTGATCGTGCTGATTTCTGTAAGCCGATGCTCAGAGGAAGCGGACGAAGAAGAACAAAAGGTGAAATTGATCGACTCGCTTACCATGCTTGACTTCCTCCGGCGAGCTTCTCGCCCGCCATTCGTCGTGTTCTTCTTCCTTTTAAGGTTCCCTTTATGTTTCTTTCTCGATTTGGGCCATTTTTTATCTGTCGGAGTATTGATGTCCGGGCGGTGGTGGATGGACGACGGCAGGCATTTAAGCCATTCCTATTCCTATGACTTAAATGCTAATTTTTTTGGCCAAATTTTAAAAAGGGACGTGATTATAATAAATAAATGGCTCATTTTTATTTATTTATTATTATTTATATTCTTTTTTTTATTTTAAAATAATATATATATTTTTTTGACTTATAAATTTTTTTAATATTATTTTAAAGACTAAAAAGATATCAGACGAAGAAAAAATTTATTAGTTCCTATATTTAAGAATAATGATGATGTAAAGTAAAAGATTATAGAAATTAAGTTAATGTGCATTACATTAAAATTATGGGAGAGTAATTAAGCGTATGTTAAGAGTGATCTGAAGTTTCTCCTGTCATTTAGTTTCATGCCAAGTAGATTTACTATGGATGATATACATTTGTTAAGTTTGATGGAAGCATAGAAGTAAGGAGGATCTACATATGATATTTATTGATTTAGAGAAAGATAAAGTTTCAGATATTCTTTGGAGGTTCAGAATAGAAAGGAGTTAATATTGGTTATATTCAAGTCATTAATATGTATACTAGAGGCTTTACTTGTGTCCAAACACAAGGAGGATTGATAAAATATTTTCTATTTCAATTGGATTACATCAAGGATCAGCTTTAATACCTTTTTTACTTTAGTTATGGATGTTCTTACTAGGCATGGGAAGATGTACCTTGGTGTATGCTTTTACGACATTCTTCTTGTTGATAAGACTAGAGGGAGTCCAAACTTTAATTATGGAGGTCAACTCTAGAGTCTAAAGTTTTGTTTAAGTATATTTAAATATATAGTGCAATTTTAGTTGTAGAAGTTAGTGGTAGTGTTGTGACATTGTGAACAAATCATTAATAAGAAAGCGTTTGATATTTATGCTATTTTCAAAATGATGGTGAAATAGATGGAGATGTTATTATTAGTGGAATTCAAGTTGGATGGTTGAAGTGGAGGAATGTATCGGCTATTATGTGATAGAAAAGTTTCAACTTAAACTTAGGAAAAATTTATAAAATGGTGGTAAGACAGAATGACTTATAGTGCGAGAATGTTGGATAAAAGAAAGCAGACTAAGTTAAGTGATTCTGAGAGATGAGGATGCTTAGGTGGATGAGTGACTTTACTCTTAGAGATAATACAAAATGAGTATATTGAAAAAGTTGGAGAGCCGCTGGTATTAAGATTAGGGAGAGTCCTTAGATGGTTTGGCCACATAAAGCGTCGATTTCCAGATGACGATTAGGAGAGTAGATGCATTAGATTTGCCTTTATGTTAAGAAAAGAGTATCTAAAATACTTGGTTAAGATGTATAAAAAATGATCTTAGTATACTTGATTTAAATGAGAATTTGACACATAATGGACACAATGGCGAAGGATTCATGTAGCCATTTAGTGGGATTAAGGCTTGTTGTTATTATTGTTGTTGTATATATTTAGTGATAATTTTTTTAAAAAATATTATTATTTATTTTTAAAAATAAAAATATTTAAAAATATTAAATAGATATATTTAAAAATAATGTTATTTATTTTCTTAATTTATTTTACTTTTGGGCAAATTTAACGATAATTTTGTACACACATACAATATATATATATATATATATATATATATATATATATATATATATATATATATATATATATATATATATATATATATATATATATATATATATCATGGACTCAAAATTTTTTATTAAAATTTAAATTAATTAAGACTAATCATTAATTTGGAGCGATTTAGATATAAAATATAGTGATGAAGATGCTATAAAAGGCTTAATTTTTTAAAATAGGCCAATTTAAAAATGTTATATGTGATTAGGCGATAAAAAAATTTAAAAATAGGCCTAGTCAGATAGGTGGCGGTAGCGAGCGCTGGCACATTAATAATTTTAAAAAAAAATTAAATTGGTACATTTTATGGTGCATTTGCTCATCGGATGTCGGTTGGGAGTGCTTGGTATCGTTGGAAAGATAATAAAAAATCCTACAACTTTTATGTTCACCACTTTTGGCGAATCTCGTCGGTGAGATCATGTTTACAAATGTCGAATTGAGTTACAAAAAACTTAGATATTGATGCGAATTAATTTTTTTGGATAATATAAAATACTCTCATTATATTGTATATATAAATTGAGTTTGAATCTTTATGCAATTCTCGGTTGAATCTCTACTAGCATTTGATTTAATCAAAATATTCAAATAATATAATCTGATGGAATAATACAATAAAAGGTACATGAATGACTAAGAGATAACAAATATAAAATAACATAGAGTACAACCCCTCCACACTATCTTGGCGATACTGCGTGGTGGAATCGCATTTGCAGTGTAATGTAATGTGGGTGGCAGGATCGTCCGATGATGTTGTTGATGGTCCTCCTCTTCTTCCACCGAGGTTGTTGCGAATACCCTAAGTGCAGTAACATGAGGTATATCGACCCTGCGTGAGCAGCACCCATGGTACACTCCGTATGGTGGTGTCATATGGAATGGTGGTGGTCCATATGTTTGGACTAGCTGCGTGCCATGGGTGCATCACGAGACCACATTGCCTGCTGATATGAATCTTGGGGTGGGCGAGAATGTAATGCGTAGCGCACTGCGGTGTCGAGGATGGCCCCACATCCATCGGCGGAACATGTATCGATGATGAGTGCACGGTATTAATACGTATCCCGCATCCGATGTCGAGAGATATGCATGTTTTGCCTCAAGTCCCACTCTTCATATTCGTTGAAAGATCTACGAACTTACGTATCTTCATCTCTGCCGAAATAGTGCTGGAATATTCCCTCCGTCTTCAAGATGTGCTTTCCGCATATAGAAGATTTAGATCGAGATTTCATTGTAAATAGGAAAAACAAATTAAAATACTTTGCGCATCTTAACCATCAAAGCGTTCCCCGGTGCTGGGGGTAATATGTCGAGGAGGTCGATGCCTTGAGCATGTAAAGTGATGCCCATGAGCGATACCATCTCATATAGCGATTGATTCTTGCACGGATCATCTTGAGATGAATCAGCGTGATAATCGAGTCGCGTCATATGTGCAATGAAGGGGTGGTGGAATTGTACCCAATCAACATCGACCTTTCCTCGTCCATCGACGTGCGAATGATGGATCATCGGTCGACATCGATTGGAAGGAGGAATGCCAAGCTGTCTAAACACCGCGATCGGTAAGTACCACTCCACCCTCTTCCAACATATCGTGGTACTCTAGCTAGCCATATCGCTCTCCACGAACATATATCCGGCGGCCATGCGGATCTGATGTCCATATGGCTCCCAGATGACCTGCAAATACAGCATAAATTATTCTTTCAGCTTCACCATAAGAATTTAAATAAGATTACATCTCACACCTCAAAGAAGTCCGTCACCATCCTCAGACACTCGAGATTGCCTAATGGCATTTCAACATCTTCGCTCCACCGAAAGCCAACACTACCCATCAATGTCAAGGATACTAACACATAACGTAGGTCTTCCATGAATGTGCCTGCCCAGTGAAATATATGCGATCCCCATGTTCGTGCGTTTGGTGTCATGTAATTCTCTCAGAGATGAGCAGTATAGAAACCTGAGACAACTCCCTAAATGTATCAATAGCGCAACGATACCAAGTGAACCTCCCTCATCCGTAAGAAATGATCCAATGGCAAAATGTAAGCTCGACATGCATGGTGAACTCTCGTAGATCCAAATAAGAGTCATAGTATGTCCACCGAACCACCAGGTAAACAAGTACGCGCTCGCCCGCTAAACTGGATGTGATCTCCGGATGGACAGATCATGGTAAATGATATGCTCGATGTGCTCCAATCCTCATCGCAACAATCCGCCATGAAGCCCACCTTCTCTCCACCACCAACAGCCGCCAATCATCCGGGCCATCTATCCGACGCCTAAAATCATCGCCACATCCCGTAAATCATCTCCGGTACCAAGTGAAATGAACCTCGAGGGCACCCGTTGCTCCACAAGTGCCGCCAAGAAATGATGATCAAGATTTATATCAGACTGAGACACAATCTAAACCGCAAGAACCGCAAGGCATCCATAAATCTGCGCTAACGCCATTCCCTAACATCAAGGGGCACCAAGAATAAAACCCGCAATCAAATGAATCATGTGGGATGTATCAAGAAATTAGGAAATGAAGCACAAAACCAAGAAATAATGCTAAAAGAAAACCCAACAACCGACATCTCCAATGCGCCCGCCATGTTGAGGTGTACCTCGGCCGGTCGTCAGAATCCTCACGGTCGCCGCCTCCTCCTACGGGTCGAGGAGCTTCATCGCACATGTTATTCAAAGTTAGCGATAATATTGAAAAAAATGTGTTCGAAGTCAGTAAGTTATAAAATATATTCATTGTTTATCTTTCAACAGAGCATAAATTTATAAAAACTCTGTCATCTATTTCTGCAAAAAATGATCAAATTGAGTTCATTAAGTGAATAATGAAAGTTACATCAAGTTACCCAGTCTGCCACACAGGTCACTACCACCACAAAAACTATAACAAGTAGTACAACAAAAAACATAAGTAACATCAAACAGGATAACCTAAAAGAAATTACACCCTCCGACTCTATTCGAGGACAAGTTGAATGTGCCACCAGCTTTTACACACACCACAAATTGAACTTCTAGAAATGCTCTCATTGAATTCTATATCCGCTTGTCCTAGGACGCCCCGACTTTCTTTTGATATTTGGTGGATGTATGTGTCGCATCGAATTGTTCCAACCGCCTTCACGATGGTATCACATGGAACTCGCTTTGGTAGGTTTTCATGTAGTTTTGTAAGCTATAATAGGGAGACACAAATAGCACATGACTTATGCGTCGTTGACTCAGAACAACAATCACATGGCATTACCAGTGGTAAGCTCGAGGTTGTCCGATGTACACTTCATGCCGTTGTTCGCTTATCTCAACTTTGAAAGTTCTCTGTGGCATCAAACACTTGGTACTCATTCATATTTATCCTCATTGGTTCGTACTCTACGCGGACTCTCGCTCATTGTCTTGCAACAGCTTTAATGCGGGAGAACAAGGTATCCGTTCTCCAAAGGTGGTGGATGATTCAAGACGCTTCATGAATATTGTAACTATAGTAGTGGAGTAATCAATGCTTGGATGGGTAAACCACGAGCTCTCGAGTACACCGCTGACTCTGCATTTGTGGTCATTGTACCATACCTATAACCCTCATCATGAGTTAAGGACCACCGCTGACATCCCTCGAGACCGCCAATCATATGCTTCCCGCTAATATTCTTGATGTCCGCCATGTATCTCCTAAATATCCTAATATCATCGATTCCCAAAGAACGCATCTTCCGGCAAATGAACTCAACATCGCCAATGCCTAATGACCGCTTCTTAAAGTTCTCCTCAGGCGCAGTAAAAGCGATGTAGCAAGGAAAGATTTCTACTTACCAACTATACATGTCTATGTCATCGATAAGGTAGAGATCTCCTCTTGTAGACACCGGGATCAAGTCTTAATGTCCAGAATCAATCCCGTGACTCGATGCACTCGATTCCATGGCCAATGGGAACAAGCCATTATTTGCATCGATTCCAACTGCACTTAGTAGAGTACCTCTGTATTTACCCAAAAGAAAGGTGCCATCTAGACAAAGTACTGGACGGCAATGTTGCCAACCTGTGATTGAAGGTTCGAAGGACCAGAACAAACGTTGGAATTTATTTGATTCTGTTGAGTGTATACGATACACTGTCCCAGGCATTGATGAGCATACTGCAGCCATGAACTTTCCTGAAGTTCTATAAGATTCTTCCCAACTACCAAAGATCGCTTTCCTTCGCATCCTCAAGCCTTCATGTAAGACACTCTAATATTGAACTTTGCCTCAATACGCCCTACAATTTCCCATGGTTTTATATCTACCGATTATTTGGTTTTATAAAATAACGATGAAATTATGTACATCGTTTTACCAAAGATTCAGATCGAATGAGCACAAGTATGATGACCCAATCGAACCAATCTTCCATGCACTCTAACCTCTTAAATGAACGTGCATGTAGCCATAAACACGCCTAACCTGGTGAGTGATGAGTGCACGTAATTGAATTTAGATTTGTTCAAGCATATATGACTCAACATTGTCATGATAACACAACAAAGAAATTGTAGTTGTTTCTTGTCCAAAACATATACCTTCTACCTTCATTTGGAATGCGCTTCTCCTCAAAAGATTGAATTGTCAAGTGGGCCATCAAATGTGACGCCCTCATCCCACTCTAGTTGTTTGCACAAAAATACTATCATATATGTGTTGTTTGGTGTTTCGCTTGAGTAAGCAATCAAATCTAACCTCGAGATGGTTTTGTCTCCCCTCAAATTGCTCTGTCGCTATCATCCTCTTCTTCATCATCACTACTACCTCCACTCAGCATAGTTTCATATCCTTGGTCTTGAGATGGTAGATTAATATCATCTCGCTCGTCACCCATATAGAACTTGTCCCATAAATATTCATGTTCTCTTGCTCCAGACCCATAATACTCCACCTGAGAAGATAGTGTAATGTTCTCAGTGCTGTTTCGACCTAACTGGCATTCCACTGCACTGTTTATCTCCCTATCACCACACGACTGTTCGTTAACTTCTACGTAAATGACAAGCATATGCCGCAAGCACAACTTCACAAACTTCATCATCAAAATGTGTTGCAATAAATCCGCATCTACCGGAAAGTACCTAAGATTAACCAGTCGATCCGCCATCCAATTATTATTATTTTTGTAATTCATCAAATTGAGTCCGTCGTGGATTTGCGCATTTCTCCCACCAATGTATGTTGGAATGAAGTCATGGCTTACTCTAAGTTCACCACCATAGTAAAGAACTATGAATATGCTCAATTCATTCTCAACTATTAGTAACAAAACAACACCGCTATCTCGCCTAACCCGATGAATTTGCCAAATAAGTTCAAATCGATATACAATGATGGGGCTAACGACCGCAACCTGAAATTTAGTATTTAAAAATTTAAATTGTGCGTAATTATCACAATGGTGACATAAACTTGCAAATTCCACAATTATCAAGAAAGTCCACAATGTATCAAGAAAGTCCACAATCATCTACACCATAAACACACACATGTTCTACATCATAATCTTACAAATTCCACAAATATCACATTCAAGAACAGTGACACAAACTTGCAAATTACACAATCATAAATTCATGTTTATAAAAACAATAACTTTGTAAAAATTGACAGTAGACAAACCAACGCTTCACAACCAAATCAACCTCATTTCCTTCATCTCACTAAATAATTTACACATTATGCTCAAATAAGCATAAGCATAAGCATATTCATAAGCATAAGCATAACCATCCACCTCAAATCTAACAAATTTCCTTCAAAAAAATCTCACTAAATAACATCTAACAAATATTTCCTATCAAAACAACAAATCCAAACTAGATTTGAAATTTATTTTGCATTTCGGCTAAAAAATACCTAAAATTACACAATCATAAATTCATATTTATAAAACAATAACTTTGTAAAATTGACGTAGACAAAACCAACGCTTCACAACCAAATCGACCATTTCCTTCATCTCACTAAATACTTACACATTATGCTCAAAGCATATAAGCATAAGCATTCATAAGCATAAGCATAACCATCCACCTCAAATCTAACAAATTTCCTTCAAAAAATCTCACTAAATAACATCTAACAAATATTTCCTATCAAAACAACAAATCCAAACTAGACCGAAATTTATTTTGCATTTCGCTAAAAAATACCTAAATCGTGAAAGATCTCTCAAAGCTTCAACTATGGAAACAACCGACGGTGGCGACCTTCCTCGCCCACAGTTCCTTCATGGGTGCCAGCTGCCTTGATGAAATGAACCCGATGGGATCATAGGGAGAAGGAGAGACCGAGAATGTCGCTGAGCGCTCTCTGCTTTCTTTAGTTAGTGCCAGCCTGATCATGCCCGATTTCAATCACGCCAGCGCTCACGACGGACTAGTCTATTTTTAATTTTTTTATCGTGCCAAATCACATAATTAACATTTTAAACTGCCTATTTTAAAATTAACTCTATAAAAAAAGCTCTATGATATTATATATATATATATATATATATATATATATATATATATATATATATATATATATATATATATATTTTTAAAAAAATTAAATCATAACTTTTTTATAGTCTTCATAACGATATACTACCACCAAAGACAAATCTCGACGAAATTTTGAAGTCAAAACCGACAGACAAGACTTAAAATATCATCTTTGGGACATCAATTAAATCCCAAACAGCCTCTCAAATGTGGGGTGCTTATAAAATCGAGGCTCTCTCGAAGATCTAATGAGCCTAAGATCTTATAATTCGACTTCATCATCCAAATGCTCAAAATACATCAAATGATCAAAGGAATCATCCTGATGAGTGGAGATGGTGGTATACAATCAAGAACCCTCCTCCCATCTATAACAGTCATTCCTCACGGGCCAAGAAAAGAGAGAAACAAGTGAAGAAGAAGAGAGAAAGGAGGAAAGAGAGCCACCGCCGACCTGTCCACCACCGGCCACCGGCCATACCGATCCTTGCCACAATAATCCAAGCAAGGAAGAAAAGGAAGAGTCCAAGCAAAGAGAGGAAAGTCAGGGGCGAAGAAGAGTCAAGCAAGGAAGAAGAGAAGAGTCAAGAAGGAAGAGTCAGAAAGGGCAGAAGAATCCAAGGAAGAGTCCGAAGGAAGAAGAGTGCAGTGAGGAGGAAGAGATAGCCAAGTTGAAGATCCTCCAAGCAAGATCGGCTCAAAGAAGATCAAGATCTCCGACCATCAACCACCACGCCACCGCCGTCACTAATCATCTACGTATTCCCCATTAAGTTACCCGCAGATCTCCACATCAGAATAATTACGATCATTTGTTAATAGCATATTCCTCATAATTCGAATCATATCGTGAAGATTTTGTACTCAAACGGATATATAGTGGAAGCTTTTTTACTCGAAGCTCGTTTTTCCCTCTTTCGAGGGTTTTCCACGCTAAAAATTTGGAGTTCTATGTCTCTCTTTTAATTACTTGTGGCAAGGGTAATTAACTAATCAAGGCGATAAATTTTTACTCACCTGCTTTTCCAAAGTATATATATATATATATATATATATATATATATATATATATATATATATATTTTTTAAAAAAATTAAATCATAACTTTTTTTGTAGTCTTCATACTCTACATATCCAGTTAAAAAATATAACTTTCACCCCCTCAATTCAACCACATCATAGATGAAAAATTATGCTAAATGAAGTCTAAGATAACTTACTTTGGCCCAATTTATTTAAACCATACTCTCAAACAAAGTTGATTAATAAAAAGAAATTTAATAATATTTACAATTTATTCACGCGATAAAAAATGAATTATTTAGTTAATATGCAGGGATTAATACTTTGAAAAGAAAAACGAGTAATTATTGTAAAGTGCATTCATCCTTTTTCTGGATAGAATGATGAACATTAAAATATAATTTATTTAAATTCTTAATAATAATAATATTTTAAAAATTTATCATAATCCCGTGTTTGAATCTCGAGGAAAAAAAAAAGCATCGATACAGTGTGAGAATTGACTCAACCTCATTGGTGGAATATCATGAAGAAAAGCGTACTTTCGTAAATGTTGATTAGAAAAAGCGTTGAATAGTGCAAATAGTTTGAATTCAAGTTCTTATTATAATATGTATAAATTTGGAATTAAATTCACTTAAATATTTCAAAAAAAAAAAAGTTAAATGTTTGATTTATTCTCTCCATATTGGAAAGCGGATCAATTTTATTTTATGTTTTATATTTATTATTATTTTTAAAAATATATTTATTCCATATTTTTATGTATTTTTTTATTTTTATTTTCAAAAGTAAATAATATTATTTTAAAAAATATTTTAAATATTTAAGTAATTTTAAAAAAAATAATAATAACTAAATATATTTTACTTTAAAATAAAATATAAGCAAAATAAATTAAAATTTAAAAATTAAAGTGATCCTAAATAGCCTCTAATTAAAAATGTCTATACTTAACTTTCTTCTTTTTTTTCTGATGTGTATATATATATATATATATATATATATATATATATATATATATATATATATATATATATAATTCATCGCGACTTATTTTTCTTCCAATATGAAATCCTAGCCTTTTATTTTCTTTTATTTGATGATTTTAATTATATTAATAAATATTAATTAAGGATTTAATTCAAGCCATTATTTGTCACAAAATTTTCACCGTTTTTACTCATATCATTCCGGCCTTTCAGCTTTCTTATTAATTCTGAAGTAATTAAACTTTAATCTCACATATAACGGCGAATGTTAAATTTTTTATTTTTTTAAAAAAAAATATTGATTTATAACATCTTTGAAGGAATTGAAAACATAAAATATCGTTAAATTTATTTTAAAAAATTATAATAATTTTGAAAGGATTAATAATAAATTATGCATAATTGTTATTAATATTTTGAATTCTTTGTAATTTAACTGTAATATTTTGAAACAGAAAAGCCCATTATTGATAGAAGTTTGAAAAAAAAAAGTTAGAGATAGATTAAAAATCATTTATTAAAATAGTATATAGTTTTCATTTTTTGCTTTACTGGATTTTTTAATTATCCATTTTATCTTTTATTTATATCTTTACATTACGATTACTTGCGTTGAAATGTGCCATAATTAAATAATATGTCTATCAATTGTAAAGTTTATCATTCATATATTTTAATTATTTATTAATTCATCATATATTTTGATAAACAATCTACTTATTTAACACAAAAAATATTAAATAAATGTACATATTCATTTTCAACTATATAATAATTTAAAATATATTAACCTTCACTTGATTATATTTTAAATTAACATTTATATTGATTTATTATATTTATTTAGTAATATAAGTTCACTTATTAACTCTCATTTTATCTAATTAATTATTTATGTTCAATAGAAAACAATAAATATTTAAGGTTAAATATGACAATTATTTTCATAATTTATTTCATATGACTACTTATAATTTATCAAAAATCTTTATAAGAATTTATCTATTCATCTTCTAAATTTTTTAAAAATCATATACAATCATTAATAAGTGATATTTTTCAATGTTGTGATAAATATTTAATTAATTCTATGATTTAGATATTAAATATTGGTAACGAATTTTAGTTTATACATGATATCCATTTATTTCGATGAGATTTTTTTATCCTTATAATAAATGCTAATTAAATTTTATTTAAATTTTCTATTGTAATTCATTTTTAATTAGAATTACTTATAATGATAATATTTATGAAATATTTAATTATAAAATAAAAATTATTAAATTTATATAATCTAATTTTTAATTTATAAAATTTATTAATTACCATTTTTAAAACACTTAATTTTCATTACCATTTTCTTATTTACATAATCTTCTATTGAATCTTTTATTTATGTCATTAAATTATGATTAATTGTGTCAAGATATTAGCATATATCATGAGTGAATAATATTTTTATCAAATGTAACTTTATAAGTAGCAAGATGAATCTTAAGAAATATATAATTTTAATGATGAGCAACTTAATTTCAAAATAATTTGTCATCGATTTTAATCATTAATATGACACATACTTTTATAATTATCTAAAAATATGATTTTCTCATTAACAATAAAATTTTAATTTAAAAAAAATCTTTTTATACAAAATAATTTTTAAAGTAAAAAAAAGAAGTTGAGCAGAATTTAGATAATTATACGTATAATCATTTATATAAAATAATATGAAAATGAAGAGATATAAATTAAGAGCCATATATTGATAAAAAATCTAAATAATAAAACATATTTGAGAAAATAAATAAATTCAAATAGATTGGGTTATAAATCTAAATTAATCTCATAAGTCTTGAAATTATGCAATTTTAATTGAAGAGTTATGATAAAATTATCTAAAAGTAATGATTGAAAATCAAATTAACTAATATTATTATAACTCTTTGTATATTTCATAAATACATGAAACATTATTCATTAAACTACAATTTTTTGAAATTTTAATATATAACTTTTTTATAAAGAGAAATATGAACTTATTATTTTGATTTTTTTAATAAAAATATAAATTAAATAATATAATTTAATATTTATAAATATTATTTTTGTATTTTTGAAATATTATTCATGTATTTGATTTATATATATATATATATATATATATATATATATATATATATATATATATATATATATATATATATAAACTTGAATTCAAGCTCATCCAAATTATGTGGAAATATGAATCCAATATATTTGGAGAATTTGACTTGTTGATCAAATGCATTTGAAAAATCTATTATATTATTTCATAACTAATTCTCAGATTTAATGAATCAAATAGCTAAATAAAAGATAATTCTTACTTTCATTTAAATGAGGACAAAAATGTACGCACTCGTTTCATTAAAAACCTATTTAAACGAAATGATTGGTGACAGAATATTTTGATTGTTATAAAGTACAATTAAAATGATGTTATTAGAACAGAAGCAGTGGTTGAATATTATAATTAAATAATTAAATTTGTTAGGTAATTAAGTGGTGGTTATAAAGTGTTAGTTGTCAATGATAGTCTCTATTATTATTCTCCCCTTCATTAAAAAAAAAACTCATTTGAAATTAGTTGAATAAAGTCATTTGATTGTCAACCACTAGTCTTTAAAGGATTGCTCTTAACTCTTTTTTTTTAAAATCTTTTTACATATTTTAAATCATAATTCTCTTGTAAGTTTACATATATACAATTAATTTAAATTTGTTAATTTTCTTTTCATTGAAGGAAAGTATATAGTTTATATGTTATTTAATTATATATATATATATATATATATTAAAATATTATTTTACAAACCATCATAATCACAATATTGCATCTTAAAATTTTTCCAAATGAAACATAATTCCATTATGTTCTTATAATATTTATGAAATCTTTAATGCAAAAATTATATATAATTCAACCTCCCTGATGATAATATTTAGTCACTAAGGACGCTTATGTCATTAGTGATAGCATTTGACTCCCCCTATTGTGTATTGACCTAGCCAACATCTTGGTCATTTATGAAGGCTATGATCAACTTCTTCTTTATCATGATTAATCTCTTCTTCTTTTTCTTTCTTGTTATTATATTAAGTGTTATTAAGCAAAAATATGATATAAGTTTGATGAAAAATGTAGACTAAGATGGTACCTTATTCTAAACTATTATAATTGACAAGAAGTTTATTATATATCCAGAATAAGAATATACTACTTTGATGTAGAGTTAATGTGCCCTTTTCTATAAATCTCGTTTAAGATTGAAAGATAGTAATTAATTGTAGGATTAGCCAAGATTAAAAATTGGAGCTGCTCTTGAAGCTACTTATGGTCTATTTTCGAGTGGTTGTAGCAATATGAAAAATACAGTGATGATAATCACTGCAGATGAATTATTGTTTAAGAAGTTGTGATGGGTACTACAAATTTTTTTAATTTTAAAAAAAGTCAAATCACAGCTTTTTTGCATCCCTCACAATCTAACTATATTAAGAGATTTTAGTTCATGATAAAATTAAAAGGTACAAGAATCTCAATATATAAAATAAAACGAAGAAGACGTGATGTGTAGAAAAACTCAATTAAGAAGCTATCTCTCCACTCCTCAACTCACCTTCTCCTTTTGCTTTAGCCTAACTTAAACTTTTTTAAAAGCTCTAAAATGGCTGCAATAAGCCTAGAGCAATTTGAGAAGAATCCCTCTTCTAGTCCTTGAAAAGAGTTTCAAATATGAGCCAATTGGACACTCACAAATACCTATTTTAATGCCACAATTAGGATAAATTTAAGGCTAGTATTGAGACACTAATATGCCTAGATTAAGCTCTTGGGTGCCCATTTATTTCAAATAACATCTTAGTATTTTGAGAAGTTTCATGTCATATTATTCATTCAAATCCATTTATCCTTTCAAGATTATATTTGTGTTTCAAGTCCCACTTGATTTTCTTCTTGATTTTATTTTGAAACTTCAACTAAATCATTCATTTGATTTGATATAAATTTGTGTAATTTTGTGTTTGAATTTAAATTAAGAAAAATATATTTTATTTATGCACTTAAGTTTAATTTCTATTTGCAAAATCAATTTATTTATTTATTTTTAATTTTATTTGCATATCATATCAAATTCTCTTTAGAGTTTTTGCAATAATTAAATTCAAAATTTATTAATTTCTAAATTAGTTTGTGTTAAAATTAATTCAAATATTTGTTTAAATTTAACTATTCATTATGAAAAAATATTTAATTATTCTTAACTTGTTGTATGAATTAATTGGTAAATTTTAATGAAAGTTTTCGCTAATTTTTTTTTAAATGTTGGACTTCATCTTGCATATTCTTAAAAACCATTTGAAAGCTTTCAATATAAAACATTTTAATTCAACTTATAATTTTATTAAAATATTAACAAAGAGATCTTTCAAATGAAATTTATAAATTAAAAAAAAAATCCTTTTGAATAAAATTTCTTTTCAAAATTTTAAGAAAAATTTATTGTTCAAGTTGAAAAAAAACACCAGATAAAGAGAAAATAACATAATTTTCTCAAAAAAATTTAAAAATTATAATTACTAACAAATTATTAGACAAAATAAAATTTTTATTACTGATATGACACTTAAAATACTACTAGTCGAAGGGAATCATCATGAGCTATCCAAGATCTCATAATTCCGACTTCATTTGAGTATTCAAATACACAGAATACATCATATGATCAAGGGAATCATCGTGAGCTGTCCGATGGAGTGGAGTAGTATGGGTTTTATATGTATTTACAGAAACACCACTCATCCAATCATAAATTCTCATTCTTCACATGAGAGCCAAGAAGAGAAGAGAGCTCTAAAGCTTGAAAATCCTCCAAGCACAATTGTACCACCACTGGTTGTCAACCATCGCCAACCGCCGCTATCCTCGCTGTCAACCTCATTTGCCACTATCGCTGACGACCTTCATCGTCACGATCACGTTGTTTATCATCATCTCGCTACTTTAAGAATCTTACAACCAACATGATTATAAGACTTTATCTCATTCTGATTCTCTTTCAGCCCTTCTCATGTACAATTTTATAATCCGTTATCGAAATTTTGTACTCAAACAAATGCATAGTGGAAGATTCTTATCAAAGTTCAGTTTTTTCCCTCTTTCGAGATTTTTCAGTAAAATTTTGGAGTTTTCTTTCACTTTTAAATACCTATGTGTATCTTTGGATTTCAATATAAGCAAGAAACTTTCACTCTACCATAACTAGTTTTCTAGCACACAACAATTACCTAAATTTTTTTCTAAACTAATATTAATAAAAATGTTAAATAAAATTAATGAAATATCTAATATTTTTAAAAAAAAAGAGAAAAAAAAATATAGTTATCTGAAAAATTAAAGATGGAGCTGTTGTTATCGAAAAAACTATTGTTTAAAAAATCAATGATAGAGATTCTATTTAAAAAATTATGATATGTATTATAATTTTTTATTATTTAAAAAAGATTGACTTTCCAACTTTCACGTCAAATTGAAAAATATAATCTTTTTTTTTAAAATAAAGTTAATATATATATATATATAAACATTATTTATGCTATTATTCAAATTACACGCATAAAAAAAAAAAAAAAACTGCCTCAAATGCAAGTATATGGCAAAGTTATCAGTGCCGTAGGTTAATTACCTCGAGAGAATTTGGCAGAGAGGGTGAGGAATGAGCTACTTTTAATTGATTAATTTCGAAACCCAAAACAGAGATTCGCCATAAGAGGAAGAAACCAAACATGTTGGGATAAAAATATGCTAACTATAGAACTCCCCGATGCACTTAGGCTTTTCTCCTCCCCTCCTCTGGCTCCTTCTCCCTTCCGTCAAAAGGTGCTCTCTCTTCCTCCAGCAGGTTTTCTCTTCTCCCTTTTTCGTTTTCTGACCTCCGGCTTCGGCCGGGGGTGAGAAACCCCTTCTTTAACCATGAGTACCACAACCCTAAATCCCCTCCTCAACTCTTCCTTCCCTCCACTTTCTACCTCTACCCCTATCCCCTCTTTGCTTGGGACCCCTAACCAATCCTCATCCAAATCTAGTATTTGGAAAGACATTCTGATGGCACAGAATGAGAATTGCCAAGCTCTTCCACTTTCATACATTCCCTCTAGCAACACGACTATTTCTTTTTCGGAGGAAGAGATTGCGGTGGGCAAGAATGGAATCTTGCTGATTGGCCACAATTGGGAAAAGACCCTATTACGTTCCTTGCTGAAGAAAGAAAAATGGAAGTTCAAAGGGAATCTTGAGCTTTTAACTATGGAAGGTGACTTCTTCTTGTTCAAATTCACATGTATGGAAGACTACAATCAGGTATGGGATAATGGACCTTGTTTCTTGAATGGTAGGCCTTTTATTTTTTAGAAATGGGTGTGAAATTTTCGTCCATCCAAAGAGTCCATCACCGAGCTTCCAATTTGGATTAAACTTCCTAATTTCCCTCTATGTCTTTGGAATGAAGCCGGATTCTCCAAAGTAGCAATAGGGATTCCTCGACATCGATAATCTTACGCTTCTAAAGCTAGACTCACCTTGCTGTATGTGTTCAAATTAACACCTCCTCTACTCTTCCCGACTTTGTCCCCATCAATATGAATGGTAAATTCAATCGTGAGATTCAATATGACTGAAACCTCTATTTGCTCTCGTACATTCTCACATGACAATAATGCCTCTCGAGCCCCAATATAGGGTAACTGGGTCAGTAAGTCGCTCTTGGAGTCAATAGACAAGTATCTACATCTGGGAGGTTCAACTCCCAAACGAAGGATCCACAGCCAACTGATTCAAGTACATCCCTCCCTCTTGAAAATCCTCCTCCCCAGGAAGTTGCTAGAGAAGATCAATCTCAAGTTCCCTCCTCCTCTATGACCATTAATGATCTTAACCAATCACCTATACTCTCCCCCCTAATTGAAGACTTAAATGAAATAGAAGTCGTTCCTCCTCTTACATTGGCGAACAAAGATCCCTCTTCCCACCAGCAGGAAGAGAAAGGTGGCTCATCTACATACAGGGTAGTCACTCGTTCAGCAGCTATCTCACCTTCTCAGGTGACCATTCAAAGCGGTCAGGACAAAGTTCTAAATACTCCTGGAAAATCGCTTTCAAAGAAGAATAACCCTAACTCCTCTTCAAACCCAAATCCAACACCAAACAAAGGAAATAAGAAGAAGGGAAAAAAGCCCTCCTCCTCCTCTTCCCAATGACCCTTCCTATTATAGGATGTTGGAATGTGCGTGGCCTTTCTACTGAGGGAAGGAAGCACGACTGTCTAAGAATTATCAAAGACCACCACATTGATCTGTTGTGTTTATTGGAGACTAAACTCCAGTGTGACTCTCCTTTTCCAACTCCCCTCTACCATAACCTCTCAATGTTCCATTCAGAATCTAGTTACTCTAATTTTGAGTGTGCTCCTGGTGGCCGTATCTGGATCAAATGGAATTCAAAGAAAGTCTCCTTTAATCTTATTACCAAAGATAAGCAATTCATTCATGGATGTGTCTCGACAGTGGGTAATCCATCTTTCCAACTTACATGTGTTTATGCTGACAATGATGCTTGTGCCAGGGTCTTGCTATGGAATTCTCTCAAGGATATTGCTGTGACAATTAGCCAACCTTGGATAATCATGGGTGACTTCAATTGTATCCTATTTAGTAAGGAGAAAGTGGGTGATAGTCCTTCCTCACTCAATAACTCACTTGATTTCAAAAGTTGTATAATTGATTGTGAGCTTTTGGAATTATCCAGTTCTGGATTTTTTTTACCTAGTTCAATCAACAGATCAGCAATCCTATTTTATCCAAACTTGACAGGGTTCTTTGCAACTCCGGTTGGCTGGATATGTTCCCCCTATCCCACTATAAAGCCCTTCCTCCTCTATCTTCAGATCATTCTCCTTTGGTACTTTATCCTTAAACCCCTCTTACTTCTTCCAGTGTTTCTTTTTTAAATTATTGACTGATTCTAGCTTTCTGGATGCTATCACTTTAGCTTGGAAATGTTACATTCAAGGTGACCCCCTCTTTGTTCTCTCCTATGAACTTAAGCAGGTAAAGTTGGTATTAAAAAGGAATTTCTGGGAGTCTTTGCCTCTTAAGTAGCAAATTGATACTTTGAGGAAAGATCAAGAAATCATTCTAGAGAAGTTAGATAAAGATCCAAGTAATCATACTCTTATATTAGTTGCCAAGGAAATCAAAGATAAATATTCAAGTTTACTTCATAAGGAGTCTTTATGGACTAAACAAAGGGCAAAGGAACATTGGTTAACATATTTTGATGATGACTTGAAATATTTATATTGCTCTATCAAAGAGAGGAAAAACTCAAGTCTCATTAGGGAGATTCAAACTTCGAATGGGACTGTGTTTGACCAAAATTTGATAGCTGAAGTGCTTTGTAAGTATTTTTCTTCCCTCTATAATAGCAGCAACTCTCTTGTCCTCCCCATTCAGGATATTCCAAAAGGTGAGTGCCTCTCCCCCTCTCAAGCGGCTGGCCTGGCTGATGATATCAAAGATCAAGAAATTCTTGATGCTCTTCATAGCATTAATGAGAATAAGACTCTGGGTTCTGATGGTTTTAATTCTAAATTTTTCAGCTCAACTTGGCACACATCGGTAAACTCTTTTTTAAAAGTCACACCATTTCTTCAAAATCAACAAGCTCCCTCAAAAGGTTAAGCATACTCTCCTTACCCTTGTGCCCAAGATCAAACATTCTAACTTGATATCAGATTTTTGACCCATCTCCCTTTGCAACACTTTATATAAGGTGATAACTAAGGTTTTAGCTCTAAGATTGAAGAATCTTCTACCTGTCCTGATCAGTCAAACTCAATCGGCATTTATTAAAGGGAGGGATATAGCTGACAATCTATCTATGGCATATGAGATTTGCAATGAATTCAATTGTCCCAGGAACAATGGCTACTTTCTTGCAAAATTTGATCTTAAGAAGGCATTTGATAAGATAAATAGATATTCCCTAATACATAGACTTCTCATAAGGGGATTTCCTATCAGATTTACAAAATGGCTTGAGGCTTGTATTATGGATGTTCCTTTCTCTATTGTGATTAATGGGAATATCAAAGGCTTCTTCAACTCTTCAAATGGCTTGAGACAGGGCTGTCCTCTCTCTCCCTTCCTTCTCACTATTGCTATGGATACATTCTCCAAAATAATTGATAGGGAAGTCAATCTTCTTAATTATTCCCCATGCATTCAAGGTGACTGCTGCATTTCACACCTTCTTTTTGCAGATGATCTTTTGGCTATGGGGGTTGCTTCCAATGATACTCTTCAATCTCTTAAGAATTCGCTTATGACCTTACGAACTTATATGGGGCTAGAAGTAAATACTGAGAAATCTTCAATTTACTTTTCTAAAAACTGCAAAAGGGTTGATGTGCTCTTAAATACCCTTGGGATTAACATGGGTACATTCACACTGAAATACCTTAGCTTACCTTTAGTTATTGGTTCCACTAAATTAGCTTACTTTAATAATTTATTTGATAAGCTTTAGGCTTGGCTGGCTGGATGGAAGTGTAAGTTCCTCTGATTATGAGGCAGATTTCAATTACTCAGATCATCAGTTAATAACTACCTTGCGTATTGGTTTCGATCTATTTCTATCCCAAATGGTATAATTAAACGAATTTGCTCCTTCATGGCTAAATTCTTCTACCATTCAGGTGAGCCTAAGAAGCTCCATACCATTTCTTGGGAACAAACCACACTCCCTAGAGAAAAAGGGGGTAATGGTATTATCTTGGCCTCCTCTCTTAACCTGATGTGTAAGCTAAGAATATTATGGAGGATTTGCAATGGTGAAATATTATTTGCTAAATGGTGTCACTCAAAATATATCTCTTGCTGGAACCCTTCACCAGGTAAAGCGTCCCCATTATGGAAGTCCATCATTAACATTGCAACTAGTTTAAAGATAAATTTATCCTCAGAATAGGAGATGGGAAGAAATTTTCTCTCTTTCATGATCATTGGTGTGGAGTTACCCCCCTCTCATCTTACTTAGGACCAAATGGTCCTCGTTTGTTGGGTCTTTCCTCCAACTCTAAACTTAGCTCTATAATTGCTAATGGTTTCTAGAATTTACCTCCTTCTCTTGTGGTGGCATATCCTGATCTTATCAGCAAAATTCTTTCAATTCATATCTCTGGTGTAGTTGATTCCATCACGTGGTATAATAATAAATCTCCGACAAATAAAGACTTCAGGCAAGCGATCTTTGAACATATTCCTAATGTGAGTTGGTCTACTGATATATGGTTCAAAGGACATGCAATTAACTATGTGTTATCTTGGTTAGCTTTTTTGGGTGGTCTAAAACTTGAGGCTGGAAAAATGGGAGCCCCATAGAATGTTGTCTCGATTCTTGGAATCACATTCACACCTTTTTTTTGAATGCCCCTTCTCTATGAAATTGATCAAACATCTGATTTCTAACGATCAATTCTTCCTAATGCAAGCTTCATTACATCAAATTTTGAGTAGTGTGGTTGACTCTACGAATAAAGTGATTAAAAGATTACATTGCTTAATTACTACTGTAATGGTCTATTCTATATGGAGGGAAAGGAACAATAGACTTTTCTCCTCTAATCCTTCCTCTTTTATAGCTTTGTCTGGATTGATTAAAGAAAGGGTGGCGGCTAAATTAAGAAGATGGAAAATTAAAGATTCCTGGCCGTTACATGTTCTCGACCTTGTGAATCAGTGGTACCAATTTAAACCTCCTTAAGGCCTGGAATTTTTGAGGGTATTTTGTTTCTTGCTGTCTTGTGTTATCTGGTTGGGCTGGACGATGATGACCAAAATGGAAACTCTATTTAAATAGGAACCTGTATGGATAGTCTTCCTAGCAACCTGGTCAATTTATCTCTATTGCTGGTATATATGATGGTCGTTCCTATCTTGCTGATATTTTGGATGATCCAATGGATGGCTTCGAAGGCAACTACAGGTTTTCAATTGCTATTTTCCTGATTTCCGTTGTTCGGATGTTCTTTTGGTATTTTGTGGTCTGAGTCCTTTGGCTATTGTGTCCTTCTTCCTCACTGTGCACTATTTATTTTGATTGTTTTTGTTTTTGGGTTTGATCATGAACTCTTTGATTTCTGGTGAGGTTTATGGCCTTACTTAGTTCTCTTAATATTGCCTGGGCCCATCATGGCTTCAGCCTAGTCTTTTCTCTTGCCCTTCTCTATTTTTTGGTTTTTACATTGTAATTCCCAATTTCTCTTTTTGGATATATAAATTTGGGCTAAGCCCTCAATTTTCCCAAAAAAAAAAAAAAAATCTTCTAACCGTTGTATTTAGAATCATTTCTTTGTTCTTATTTTTTATTTTATTTAATACAGATTGAATGTTTGATGAATTACGTTGGATATGTTTTTAGTTTCCCAAATAAAAGGGTGTGTAAAAATAAAGTAATGTATTTGAATTATTTTATATTATTTGGTTGAAAATTCTATAAATATATGAGTTTATTATTATTTTTTAATAAAATAAATATAATGTAAAGTATTTTGAAAATTTTGAGCATGGCCAATGATCGACGTCAATAATGATCATTTTATTTTAAGATTCGCTAATTTTGGATGAATTCTAAATACACTAAGATGTTGTTTGGTTGCCTGAAAAAGGAATAGTGTGAAAAGAATGCAGTTTAAAAAGAATAGAGTGTATTTGGATTACTTTAACATTATTTGGTTGAAAACTCTATAAATACATGAGTTTATTTATTTTTTTTGGTAAAATAAATGTAATGTAGATTCGGTGGCTGACGATCGGCGACGGTGGTGGCAAGGCGGTGACGACGGTAATGATGACTAATCAATTGCCTGCACCGAAAATGGGCGGCGATCGCATTACAATCGGCGACTACATAACACTTCGGTATATATGGAATTAGCTCAAATCAAACGAATTTTAAATACACAAAAAATGACTTTTATAATGTATTCTACATTACATTATCTTAAAAAATTTTATTTTACATCATGCCAAATAAAAAAAAAAAAAAGTTAAAATCATAGTATTTATTTTACTTTACACCCAAATTTTAGGCAATCAAATAGCCCAAAATTAACTTTTTAGTGAATTCTAAATATATTATATTACTTTTAAAATTTTATTTTGCATCATGTCTAATATGACACTGAAAATTTCACTGGTCGGAGCACGAATCTTGATGTCGAATCAATTGAGTGCTAATCGAGATCAAATACTTTGTGATATCACACGGCTTCTAAATATAGAGTGTTTATGAAAATCAGGCCTCTTGACGGAGGATCTAACAAGCCCAAGATCTCCTAATTTTGAGCATTCAAATACTTAAAATATATCGGATGATCAAGTGAATCATGAGTGTCCAGATAAAGTAGTTGGATTTTGTACTAAAATGTCACCTCTAATCTATAAATAGTTCTCAATCTTCACACGGGGAGGCCGTAAAGAAAGAGAGAGCTCGAGACTTGAAGAACCTCAAAGATAATCGTGTTACTGTCGCGTTCACCGCCACCATCGCCACAATCATCATCACGCCGTACCACCGGTCCGCCGCCATCCGCGCCCGCCATCATTACCGCGGTTGGTCACCGCGCCGTCCACCACTGCCGACCACCGCGCATTACAACCGCAGATCTGATCCATTCATTCTTGTTTGTTGTCCTGATTACAACGAGCGTCGGCTGCCGTGCCACGGCTACCACACCTTTCATCGACCTGCCGATCACTGCCTTCGGTTTCGCCGCAACCACATACCGACTGCCGACTGATCATCGCCATCGCCGTCTGGCCACCACCGCCAGACTACTCGACAAGCCGTAAATCATCACTGACAACCATCATTCACTATCTATCTTTTGTCATAATGACGATAAATTTCAACTACCAGAGATAACCAGCAGTCGATTCTAAGATTTCTGTTGTTAGGCTTTCTCACATACAACTCTGTAATCTTATTATCGAGAAAACTTAAACTTTGTACTCAAAAATAGATATATAATAAAATATTTTTACTGGGTTAGATCCCGTGATTTTTTTTCTCCTTTTTCAGGATTTTTTCACACAAAAATTCTTAAATTTTTTATTCTCTCTAATTTTTTATTCTTTTTTAAATATTTATGTATGCATTGAATTTCTCAACCAGACTAAAATATAAAATTTTATTTTATCAAAATTAATTTTCTAGCACGTAAAAATATCAAATATAAAAAATCTAAAATTTTTATATTTACTTTATTTTAGTTTATGTTCAGCTCAAACAGCCCTAAAGTATAACTTTGCCACAAATGATTTCAAATGCATTTCCCTTATCATTCAAAATCCCACCATAAATGCACTTCCCTATCAGAATACTGTACTCTATCAGAACACTTACATTCAAATGTTCATAATCTGTTTACAACAGCATTTATAAGAAAATAAAAACAACAACCTGCCACAACCCTCACGCGCAACTCATTAATCCCCTCGAGCCAGCGCATGCCTTCCCTCACAAGACATCTCGCCAGCTTTAAGAACAGTGACAGCACTCTGCAACAGACATAAATTAAATATACAACGGAGTCAGAATATCAGTATCAGCATCAGCATAGCATACACCGGGTCTATTCAAAGACACCGGAGAGCGAGGGCCACAGGATCAGTTCATTTGACGGCTACGATTATCCTGGTCCATGCAGAAAAGATGAAGAAATGCAGGAACAGAAAGTGAGGCGAGAAGGGTCCACCGAGAATAATGATGCATATATATAAGAAAGATGTGATGTCACCATATAGATTTGGGAGAAGTGGGTGAGAGTAATTATTATGGTGGTACTCACACTTTGTCTCTTCATCCTGTCTTTTTAGATATAATTAATGTTAACTTTATTAATATATTTACATGATTAATATAATATTATATATAATAATAATAAATGAATTAAATTCAAATAATCATTTATTACATGTTAACTTTGGAGATATATTATTTTTATTTCTCTTAGCTCAGTTGGCGTAGGAACTCCCAATCGAGTCAATATCCTCTCCAGAGCTATGGAAAATCAGTGGATCCATGCGTAGTGATTTAATACGGGCATGATAATAATGATATCTCCACCTATAAGATGAGTAGGATATTAGGTAGATACCCATTCCAAAAAAACCAAAGGGGAGAAATATATTGGGTTCTCTGTTGCTTTAAAGTATTGATTGCGAATTATAATTATAATTTATGATTGACATAGAGATGTCTGTCCTTTTGCTGGTTAAGGTTGCAGCCATTGGCGAGTGCAATTCAATTTCATCAATAATTGATTTCATATGCCAAGTCAACTCACCCACTAACTTAAAAAAAAAGCTACTTATTTTCTTAGGGTAGAAAAATAGTTATAGATAAGACATGGATTGAACCCTAGGGAAATAGAATTTTTTTTTTATAATTTTGGATAAGTAAATATAATGAGAGGGTAAGATTACCAAAAGCCCCAATAGTATTAAAGAAATTCTAATTTTCATGATACATAACACATCTTCAAATGAATTGAACCAAGTTGAACATATGCTTGTTGAAGCTTAAGCTCATTTACTAATATCGAGACAAGCTCCACTTAAACTCGATTGGAGCTTTAGAATTGTGTTCAAGCTTTCGCTCGTTTAATAAAAGTCATGTTCGAGCTTGGCTCGAATTTGTTCACAAGCTCAATTCAGATTGGGCTTATCTACCATATTAATAAGTAGCTCATTTAATAAAATAAATGAGCTTTAATCAAGCCTTAATCGAGCTTGTTCACAAGCATCTTGTTGAGAAATATACACTAGAAGTATTTAAGCCTAAAAATAAAAAATTAAAAGATATTGTTCACGAACAAGCCTTAATCAAGCCTTAATTGAGCTCCTTAATGAGCTCATTCACCAACTTTAAATAATAATGATCATGAATATAAATGAATTGAACAATAAGCTATTCAAGTTTGTTCATTTAACAATCAATTTTAAAGTGCTCAAGCTTGTTTGATTAGTTAATCAAATAATCACTAACAACCTCTAAAATGTCTCTCTAAACTAGTCCTAAGTACATTCTTGATTATACTAAGCATGAATAGAGTGTGACATTTATAGATAGGGCTGGAAACTAATTGAGACGAACAGAGTATGTGCGTATTCAAGTTCAAGCTTGTTTACCATTATCGAGCTCATGCTCGATTTGAGCTTTTTTAGGATGATGTTCAAACTTGAGCTTGTTTACTATTATCGAGCTCGAGCTCGAGCTCGAGCTCGATTTGAGTTTGTTCACAGACTTGGTTCAAATTGGATTATCAAACCCGTTAATGAGAGGCTCATTTAATAAGATAAAGAAACTTTAATCAAGCCTCGATTTAGCTTGTTCGTAAGCAGCTTATTGAGAAATATATATAAACTATATTAAACAAAGTTTATTAACCCTAAAAAATAAAAAATTAAACAATATCTTTCACAAATAAGCCTTAATCAAGCTTCTTAATGAGCTTGTTTACGAGCTTTAAATAATATTGTTCATGAATATAAATGAACTAAACAATAAGCTGTTCAAGTTTGTTCATCAAGCAATCGAGTACTTAAATAAGTGTTCAAATTCATTCAATTAATTAATCAAATGATTGTGAACGAGCTCTTATCGGCCCGAGCCACAAGCAACTTATTGAACACTCGGTTCATTTTATGCCCTAAGTATGGATTATAAGGAATGATTAGAGGTTGCATTTGCTTCACATAAAAGTTTATATATATGTTGCGTGTTAGAAAACCGAAGAGTGAAAGTTTAAGTTTATTTTGTGAAATCCAAAGACACATGTGTGGTATTTAACAAGAAAACTAATTTTACGTGGAAAACCTCAAAAAAGAGGAAAAATCACTCGGCAAAAAAAGCTTCCACTATATTTATTTTGTAAGTTTTCCGATAACGGGATTACATAATTATATGAGGGCGACAATGGGAATCTCAAAATCGATAATAACCATATATGCGTTTAGGTTGTAACGTTCTAGTGGTAGAAAATGATGGTGAAGTGGGAACGACACCGACGATGAAGGTCGTCATGACGGATAGATTGATCGAGGATCGCGGCGATGCTAACGGCTACGGTGATGGTTAGAACCAACCGGGTTGGTTGGGGACCAGGGTACGATTCTGGAGGATTTTCAAGCTTTAGAGCTCTCTCTCTCTTGCCCCTCATACGGAATGATGGACTATAGATTGGAGGAGTGGCGTCAGAATACATGCAAAATCGAACCACTCTTCATCTTGACGGCTAGAATAATTCCTTTGATCATTTGATGTATTTTAAGTATTTGAAATCTCAAATGAAGTCAGAATTGTAATATCTTGGGCTTGTTGGATTTGGCTCGTGACGATTTGACTATAAACACTTCATATTTGAGAGCTATTTAGGGATTTAACCGACAAAGAATATTTTAAGAGCTTGATCTCGACCAGTTTCAACTTCGGATAAGCTTGCTTTTAGAATCAAGATTCGTGCTTCGACTAGTAGTATTTTAAGTGTCATATCAATATAGAATTTATAGTACCAGCATATTAAATAACTGGACTAATAGTAATCGTTCATTTTTTGTACTTATTGAAGGTAGAATCAAGAACCAAGGTGGCCATGACTGCAAGCTCCAATTACCGTTAACAATTCCGAGATGGTCATCCTGTCTACTCAATAATTCAGAAATAAATCGATAAATAATAATAATAATAATAATAATAATAATAATAATAAATATTAAAACCTATTTACCCCAATTCAAAAATCGATTTGCCGAAGAAAATAAAGAATTCAGATTATATTTATACACCTTGCTTCATAGTGCATATATATAAATATTTATAATTAAAATTTACTTTTTTAACAGATTAAAATCATCCATAAGCAGCAAATGCATGCATTTTAAGTAATTTGATTAATACAATAATTGAATAGGCTATCACACACACACACATATATATATATGACACTTAAAATACTACTAATAAGCATCTAATCTTGATACTGTTGATCAAAAGCAAACCCAGTTAAGAGACTTAAAATATCTTTAGAAACTCTGGGATGTCAGTTAAATACCTAAATAACTCTCAAACATGGAGTGTTTATAGTCAAATGGAGCATCTCGACGAGCCGGATCTAACGAGCCCAAGATCTCATAATTCTGACTTTATTTGAGCATTCGAATACACAAAATACATCATATGATCTAAGGAATCATCATGAGCCGTCCGATGGAGAGGAGTGGCTCGGATTTTGCATGTATTTATAGAGATGTCACTCCTCTAATCTATAATAGCCCCTCATTCCTCATATGAGAGGAGGCCAAGCAAGAGAGAGGAGAGACTCTAAAGCTTGAAGATCCTCCAAGCACAATCTCGCCACCACTCGACAGTTGTCAACCACCGCCGTTGGCAGCCGATCCTCCCATCAATCTCCATCGGTCACCATCATATGACCTTCATCACCGGCTATTCCCTCGACTCACCATCATTTGCTACCACTAGCAATACAATACAAACTAGCCGTTGTTGTTTGATTTTGGTATTCCCATTGTCACTCTTCATATACAATTATGTAATCCATCTAAAAAAATTGTACCCAAAACAAATATATAGTGAAAGCTTTTACTCGCCAGTGATTTTTCCCTCTTTCAGATTTTTCACGTAAAATTGTGAGTTTTCTTGTTCACTTTAAATATCGGTGTGTGTCTGATTTCACAACAAAGCAAGCGATAAACTTTCACTCTACCACAATTGGTTTTCTAGCCCGCAACAATATATATATATCAAAATGATTGAAATAGAGTTTTTATAAAATGGTATTTATCATCTTTCTCAACTGCAAGAAATTGATGATAAAATTTTAGATGTTTTAATATTTATATATATATTTTAAAATTTTTAGTTTCATACTATTATACTATGTATTAATATGATTATTGATAATTTGCAATAACTATATCAAGACATTTTACTACTCCAACCTGAGGGCAGATTTAAATGCCCCTTCTCATAAGCTTTGAGTGAGGGCTTGATACGCCTTATTTGCTGTAATTGAGTGAGATTTTGCGTGAAGAGGCCGTTGAGCACTGTTGGATTATGACCTTGCTTGGTTTGTGTCACCGAGTTGACCAGTGGTTCACGAACCCAGAGTTGAGAGAGGAGAAAGGTTTTTCGCGAACCGCTGGATCTAGCGCTTTTAGCCGATTGGAGCACTGGATCGAGTCCCTTTTGCTTCTTGCCGCCGACGCCGCTTGTTTCTAACCTTTGGATGTGTTTCTTGATCAGGTGGTTCTCAGTCTTTAAAGGAGTTAGTGGATTACGCGTGCGGCATTTGTAGCGGCTTGATCTCTGGATTAAATCTGTGCCTTTGCTTGATGATTACGCGGCTGCTTCGTGGTCGTTGGATGCAGCCTTTGAATTAACCTAACCTTACCCTTGCTTTGATTCTTTTCTATTCGATAGCCGTCAGGAGCTCCAGGGAAGAACGGGAGAGCGGTTAGTCGAGGAGAAACGGGTTTCTCCTGGAATGTGGTTTCGGTGAGGAAAACCGAGAAGGATCGTGAAGAAGAGAAGAGAAGGGGAAGACCAAGAGCTAAGTTCTTTCTCAGAAATTCTTGATTATTTGTTCCTCTTGTCTATTTTGAGCAATTTCATTGTATATTGTCACCTGGAAGTTCTCGTACTATTTGATGTAAGTTCTCTCATTCTTGTAGAACGCTCATGGAAAATTAATGTTGTTAGAATTGGTTTCGATTTCGGGTCATATTCTTGTTAGGTTCTCGTTGCTCATCTTGTTTCGGATGGTTATTATTCCTCAGAAGGTTGTAACTTGGATTTTAATTCACCGTTTCATGTATATACAGATGTCGTCTTTGGATATTATCTTGTTGTTGCTTTGGGGATTCATATCATTACTCCCTCTCACCCGACCTTGTCCTCAAGGTCAAAAAACTCTGGAGATGCATTTCTTTACTTGATATCCCGTAAGCTTCGGCTAGATATCCTTCTGCTTTTGATATTTCTTTAATTTTGTGGATCTCCGTCAAGATTTCTTTCTCAGATAAACTTTTTAACAAGTTTGATTACCATCGTCATTCATCTTCAACCGAATAATTTTACCCATCGTGTAAAAGCTTGTCTCATTTGTCTTAAGTCTTGGATCAAGCTCTCTTCTAGCACCTTTGTTTCATGTTGTTGTTGAGCTTCTGCGGATTTATATGGGTCCGTCCAACCTATATGTCAGTATTATGTGACACCGCTCTGTTTGTCCATCTTTTTCGCCAATAATTGTGCCCACCGACTTATTACCGTGGACTATCCTATTTGCGCTATGCTCTATGGTACTCTATAGATTGGGCTATATATCATTATACTAGGCTAATTCGATGGTCAGAATTATTCAAAGCTATTTAGAATATTTATAATTAGACAATTATATGTCTTTTGTCTTAACCCGGATTGAATGGTTGATATTTTAAGCTTGTTTCTAATGTCTCTTCTGTATCCACCTCTGGAATATCATGTCAGAGTTGATAGTCTTGGTCTTCATTGACCATCCCTCAAGGCACATAAGTTGGCTTATATGCCCTTTGTGATACTTCTCATTACAATTGAAGCATGTTCTTCTTTTTCCTGTCTATTTAAGTTGCTATTAAATTTTGAATTGAAAGTTGTCGCTTGTTTATGTTGACTTTTGTTGAGTGGCATTTGTGGGAGGTCGTAGTATGTAGTTGAGCACTCTGATATCGCTTTTATTTAGTGAAATGATTTCTACTATTTCTCATGCAGATTCTGTTTTCATCATACACTGCCTTCCATTGCTTAATCAGAAATGTTTCGTAAAGGAAGAAGGTCAGGGTTCTTATTTCTCTTAATTTCTGCTGCCCGATTCAAACCAGCTTTGTAGTAATTCATGTGGAATATCCCAAATTTGGTTACTGGGTTTTCAACACAGTGCACCGGGTTTGTCGGTTGAAGTTTAAATGAGTTCCTCTCCTTAACTGGCCAAATCTTTCAGATAATTTGTTCTTTGAACTGTGGCCAAGAATGTAATTATTTATTTACTTGATCCATTGATACCACCAAAGCAGTCCATCCATGTATATTGAGGATATTAAAATTTCGATCATCGAGGAGTTATATCTTGAAAAAAGCTGCTTTAAAGAGCCATCCTCTAGGGTCTTCTCCATTAAATCAGCATATCTATTTTAAGAGGCATTGACATGGGTGTGTGTGTGTATGTCCGTTTGGAGAATAGGATTACGAATGGGATGCATGCATTTGAGGATTGTTTTTCCAATCTGCTTTTCTATTTGTCAATCTTTTGATATTTCCCAATGCCATAGTGAGGTCATTTGCTCTTCTTTTGTTTAATCGGTAACACATTCATCTAGGGTTTTGGATGTGTATCTTGTGCTTTCGCCATATATTTTCGATTGAGGAGTAATCAACGAGCACCAATGATAATCCTTATTATTTGAATTGAGTGAGATTTTGTGTGAAGAGTCTAGCTAATTTCGTTCTGATTATGACCGCCAGCTTGGTTTGTGTCACGAGTTGACCCAGTGGTTCAATCCTACCGAGTTGAGAGAGAGGAGAAAGGTTTTTCTGCGCAGCCGAACGTTGGATCTAGCATCTTTTAGCTCGTTGGATTGAGCACTTGATCGAGTCCCTCTTGCTTCTTGCTTGAGCCGTCATTGCTTGTTTCTAACCTTTGGATGTGTTTCGATCGATGGTTCTCGGCCTCTTTAAAGGGAGTTAGTGGATTACGCGTGCGACATTTGTAGCGGCTTGATCTCTGGATTAAATATGTGCCTTTTCTTGATGATTACGCGGATGTTTCGAGGTCGTTGGATGCAGCCTTTGAATTAACCTAACCTTACCCTTGCTTTGTTTCTTTCTATTTCGACAGTTCGAGCCGTCGAGGAGCTCCAGGGAAGAACGGGGAGAGCGGCTGGGGTCGGAGGAGAAACGACGGTTTCTCCGGTGGAATGTGGTGGTTTCCGGTGAGGAAAACCGAGAAGAACTGATCAGGAAGAAGAGAAGAGAAGGGGGAAGACTGAAGAGCTAAGTTCTTTCTGTAAATTCTTGATTATTTGTTCCTCTTGTCTATTTTGAGCAATTTCTCATTGTATATTGTCACTGGGAAGTTCTGTACTATTTGATGTAAGTTCTCTGTCATTCTTGTAGTGGCTCTGTTGGAAAATTAATGTTCTTTAGGTTTCGATTTCGTAGGTACATTCTTGTTAGCTGCTCTCATCTTGTTTCGATGGTTATTATTCCTCTAAAGGTTGTAACTTGGATTTTAATTCATTGTTCATATATCTTGTATATAGGATAGTCATTCCTTTGGATATTATCTTGTTGCTTTGGGATATGGATTCATATGTATCGCTAGTGATCACTGACACAGTCATTAATTTGAAATATTATTCTTTGTATCCTCACAATGAAATTTCTAAGAAGCTCGCCTGGTCGTTTGGGTACTGACTCATTTTGAAAAGAGCTTACTAGCTCCTTATGGGCTTCTTAGCACTAGCTAATCGAGTGATGAATATTGCTTTGAATTCGATAAAAGAGGCGATGAATCCCAATGTGAGGTGAGAGAACCCCCTAAAAGGTAAATTCCTTGAAAGTGGTAAAAATGTTAGCATTTTAGAGCTTCACTTATCATAAGCATGGCTGACTAGATCTCATATGATCAGTTGGAACGGTTCTCTCTCTGTATGATTGTAGGTATAGTATCTTAAACTTTACTAGGGATTTGGCTTATGAGATCTCCATATGGAAAGCATTGTTAACTTGGGCCTCTTTGTTGTTCTTCTATACAAGGGAGAAAACTCTACCTCACTATTTGGGCACTAAGTCTCATCCTAAGTTGGTGTAAGGTTAGTGCTCTAATGCTGAAGAATTACCTTCATATGACTGAATCCAAGGAGATTTATGGTGCATCTACCAATAGAGTTGCTCTAAGAGCTTGTTATAGAGCTCCCTTGGTCTAATAAAAAAGAAAATGAATGAATACTTGAGATGATTATATAGATAATGATCATAATGAAAATTCTAAATCATGCATATGGAATGACCCCTCTTTTGGGGGAAAATATTACGTCCGGAGTCCGCACGTAGCTTTACGTGCGGACTCCAATCGATCGCGATATTAACGCCAAAAAAATGACGCCAAGACGGAAACGCTTATTTTCGGTTTAGCGCCCGACCAACCATGGGGAATGAGTATACGGAAAAATTAAAATATCTTCATTTGGGGCGTGATTTTTTTATGCAGAGAGAGCACGAAAGAGCTATGAAGAAGGAGAATGAATCTGGAAATGGAGGCGAGGAAATAGTTCTTTCCACAGACTGCATGTGAACTGCTTTGCCTCTCAGAATCCTCACTTCATTTATTTTTCATGATTTTTAGAGATTTCGGTATTTCTACTGCATGTGTTTTGTTTCAATTGTAGCTGGTTGTTCGATCAACTAAATCCCAACCAAGCAATGGGTGTTTGACTAATTTTAGGAGATTTCTTGTATTTGTACTCTGCTTTTGTTTCACTTTTCAGTTGTTGGGATCATGGTAACTAAATCCTCAACAGGCAATAAATTTTTAGGAGATTTCTGGATCTGCATTCCTCTGCACCTCTCGCACTTCACCTCTGCACTGTACTCTCGTACTCTGACCTCTCTGCACTGCTTATACCTCTATATCTCTGCATCGCTTCTCTCTGCATCTCTTGCCCTCATATCTACTCTTACATCTACTCTATATATATTTCATTGAATTTATTTTTTAAAACACTAAATTTTTTAATATTTTTAAAATAATTATCACTGTAAAATATATTTTTTCAAATCAAAACATAAATAAAAAAATAATTTTTTAAAATAATTTGAAAACCGCTTGATATTTGAAAGATTATTAAGAGATTGATTGATCTATAAAGCTCTATATTGTATGATATATTATTATGAACGCCTATTTTTATTTTGAAAAAAAATTCTATCATTTTGAACTTTTAATTCGAATTGAATTATCTACTTTGGTCTTCACAATTCAATAATTTTTCTAGTAAAATGATTGTGTACATCCTCGCTTCGTTTATTTTCTTAAATTATTATAATATAATATTAATTTTGGTTAAAAAATGATATTAGATAAAATTCGGTTATTATGTACATCCATCTTATTGCTTCGCATTTATTCTCTATTATTTCTCGCTTTTAATATTTCTTTTGCTTTTCTCCGCGAGAAGTTTAGAATTAACAATCGAGAACTATAGAATAATCGATTATTCTTATGAAGATTAGATAAAAAGAGGGCGATTGCCTATTGTACTACGAATGCCATAAATTTTAAATACAAAGCACTACATCAGAAGTAAGAGTGTTAGTTTGGGTGATAGGTTTGATTTGAGTTTTACGATATGATAGACTTGACTCAAACCCGATCTACCCAAGCCAATCGACATATGACCCAAAATGATCTATTTATACATGCATTAGTCAAAATTGAATCAAAATCGAGTCAAATTCGAAGTTCACAAGTAAAATTGGGTCAATTTCAATGTTCTTGGGTCAAAATAATAAAATCGAAATGTCGTCAAAATCGAGCTAATTTCGTTAACGGTCAATCAATACATCCTAATTAAATAAGTCAATTTTTTGGACTCAAATGTGATCGAAAATTATTCTGGATCAACTTGAACTCGATTTTGAATAAATTACTTATTAAGTCAAATTTTGACACCTATAATAAAGAGTATTTTCTCTCTACTCACCATACTATCGAGTATTTTGTCCTCGCTTTTTTTAAAGTCAGTTTTTCATATAATTATTTTTTTTGTTGAAAAGATTGGTTCTTACCTCATATTTTTATTAAAATTTAAACATATAATCATAATTGATATAATATTTTATTTCTTATATAACTTAAAACAAGCATTACTCAATAAAATGAGTTATGACAATCCATTTTTCATTGTTCCGATAAATTTTATAAATCACAGAACTCACTCTTATAAAAAATGAGCTAAACTTGCAATAGTTCATTCTATCCGAGAATCTGGTTATATATATATATATATATATATATAATTAAATTTAATTAAAGGCTGAGTAAAGCTGTTTATATTGTTGCCATTTTTAATATACATTCCTTTCCTTTATTTTGTTATGACAGTTATAAAGGAAAAACGCTACTTATTATTTCGCCATATTTTACTTACATTGAATAGGCTATGATGGAATGCTAATTGATTTTTTTTCTGCTATAATAAAGTTTTCTTGTTGATCTTTTATTCTTAATCCTTTTTTAATCCATAAATCTTTCAATCACAATGAATGATTCTTCACATACTGCTTTGGTTCATACAAAATATTTTATTTATAGAGTAACTCAATAGAAGCTTTTAATTATTATTCTTCTGAGTAAAATAATCAATAATAAAATAAAATAGTATATATATATGTATATGTTATAATGTATATTAAGTAAAAAAAAATAAAGAAATTAAGTAATCTCAGATAGCCTCTTAATTATTTTTATTTTATAAGCAAAGAGAGTTTTAAAAAAGCTTTAAAAAATATATATTATTGACTTATTCTCAAATTATCTATTATGAAAACAATAAAAAAAAGTGCATATCCATTCTATGTTAGATAAATAAATAATTTTATAAACTATTTGTATTTATTTTATTTATTCTATTTATTATTATTATTTTATTTTATTTATGTTTTGATTTGAAAAAATATATTTTACAGTGATAATTATTTTTAAAAATATTAAAAAATTTAGTGTTTTAAAAAAAATAAATGAAAAGAAAATATAGATGAGTAGAGAGGTGCAGTGCAGAGAGTATGATACACATGTGACATAAGCATGAGATATATGAGGTATCTGCAGACAGAGCAGTATGGGATGTGAGGGAGACAGAGAGAGATACAGACACGAAATCTCCAAATCTCTACCACCCTGTTTGCCTCAAGAGGGATATTATCTAACAAAGCTGTAAACAAACCCAGTAGACAAAGAAATCTAAATCTTAAAATCACCCATCATTTTATGGCCATGATTGATAAACTTCTGAATCAAACAAAATGAATGAAATCTGTAAATCTCTAAGAAAAATAAATATGAAGTTCTGGGATTACAGAGAGTTCCGCAAAGAGCTCATCAAGATTTTGAAAGTCTCTGGAAAGAACTATTTCCCAATAAAATTACGTGCATCACCAATGAAGATATTTTTTAATTTTTCCTGGCAAGGCTAAAAAAAAGAATGTTTTAGATTTGGCGTTAATGCCATAGCCAATGGAAGACGAAAATTCCCTCTTTTGGAGATGTTGCATAGGATTTGCCAATTGAAAGGGCCACATTTGCATCATGGATGAGTGCCTCCATGAGTTGGAAGAGTGCCTCTTTGAGTTGGGGTGAGTAACTTCTAGTACTAGGCGAGTTCCTTTCTAAGTCAGAGAATGTCTTTTTGATCCATCGAGCGAGCACTCCCCATAAACTTGAGATCTTTTAAACAAACTTCCTTGCCCTTGCCAGAATCCTAAAATGCACATTCTACATATGCAATATGTTCTATGTTGCCTATAATATGTGCATGGCTTGACATATTTACATAAACTTGAGATTTAGCCTTTGATGAGCTTAATACAGTAGTGGTGCAATATGTTCTATGTTGCCTATAATAGTTTTTTTTTTTTTTTCAGAGAAAGCACCAGATGATTCGGTCACACTTTCAATTCTTAGCATTTTGGAAGGTCCAGTGGAGGCAGCATATTGAATCTACCCAGCTCGACTGTGGAGAAGATGTTCTCATCCACTGGTTTGGGGGCTTTTGACAGGACCTGGGATCTTAATGCCCGCTGCGAAGGCGGCGACTGTCGCGGTGTCATTGTTGACGGCCAAAGCAGTGAGTTTGGACTGTGTTAAAGTTATGTAGTTGCCGCAATTGAGGATGGCAATGGTTGTTGTGCCATCGAAGGAGATGTTGTGTGGGCGCTTTTAGGCATGGTCGGACACTGAGATGAAGAACTCGGTGAGCATGACAACGTTGATGAGACAAAGGAGCATGGGGAAGGCAACTATACACAGGAAGATGTACTAATCATAACGGAGATTTGCACGGAAGTTCAAGAGAGTGCTATTTCTATGAGTTTGCTATTTTTGAAAATATAATGTTTAAAGCGTGAGATATGTAAATAAAGAGATTTTAGCTGCTATGTATGTAAATCACCTTGTAAAAAAAAAGGTAACGATCCTTATAGCCATGAAGAAAATCCGCTTAAAAGAAATGAGAACACTAAATTCCTAAATTCATATTAATATCCTAAGTTGAAAGGTCAACTTTATTATGACTCATAGTTATTTGATCATTGATCAAATTGAAGCCAACATGATTGAAGCTGAAATATAATAAGACTTACGTTATCAATTACTGAAACAAACTCTAAAATTATTTCTAAAAACAGGTAACATGATATTTTTGACACCATTTTTATAATTGTGAGCATACATGAATTTCGCCTGGGAAGTCATATATTGTAGCAATTCACTGTCGAGATAGAGCTTAGGGCATTTGCTTATTTTCAAGAAATAGATTGAGAAACTTGAAGAGGGCCAAGTATCATTGTGCATCAGGTTTTCTTCATTGTTACCGTTAGTGTCCATCATTTTCTTTTCGGCAAAGCCAATTGAAATACGCTTCTGATCGAATGGCTTTTGGGATGGCACAGACATCAGAGATTTAAACAATTGCTTATATCTAGATGTTGCACAGAGGTGAGGCTATATAGCCCATAAAGCTCTTCAACATGGAAGCAAGTTTCATATCTTTAGTTGTTTTATTAGTCTAGTAATGATGCAGCAGTAAAGATAATGGTTTTAAAAGTACAGCAGATTGAATTTGCCAATCCGACTGGTTCAAACGTTAATCAAGCCTTTGACTTATTCAATGTAAGTCCAAAATTATTGATGCACATTATTCCCGGCCTCAAAATGAGCACATGAACTTGGCGAGCGAACCGGCAAGGAGCGCACTTGAAGGCGAATAGCGGAGCTCAAGCAGGAACTCACTCGTTGAATGCCTATAAGTACACGTTTTATGTGGGCGACTGCATGGAGGAACTCGCCTGAGCCAAAAATGAAGTCAGACTCACAACAGGCGATTGCATGAACTCGCCAGCCTCAAATGCGCTCACCTCACACAGATAATCACATAGAAGAATTCGTCCTAGCTAAGCGACTGATGCCAGAAGACTCACATCATAAACAACTATCGCAGGACCTGTAGCCACATGAGAGCAACCACATCATAGAACTCACTATTCGGCTCACATCACTCGGCCAACCTACAAAGCATGGGCGGCGAGTTCCACAATAGTTGTCATAATTATTGTATCATAACTGGCATTCACTCCTTATGCAACCACCCTTAGATTCTATAAATAGGGGAACCTCGAGGGTTGGGAGACTTTTTCTTGGCTTTTCTACTGTTTCTAAGAGGAAGAGCAGATGTATGTACTTAGATTTCTTGATTGTACTAATATTCAGATTTATCTTGAGACGAATGCGCACCTCTAGAAGATGTTCCTAAAGGAAAGGTTGCCATGGAGGAATATTAGATGCATGTTCTTTTTATTTCTAGTTGCATGTATCTTCTATTTGTGAGTTGATTGTTGCTATCCTCATTGCCCTAGTCGAGTAGTTGGATGGCGATGAGGGAGGCTTAACCTAGCATCTTATTTTCTCCTATGTAGTACCTCTAAAGCAAGTATTTTGAGATAGAATCATAGTTTATTTTGAAAGGTTTTATGAGGTTTAATGTTATACCTATCAAGTATACCTATTTTTATGTAGGTTGAGGTGTTTGTTAGGGTATTTTTTTGGTGAATTGAAGCGCTATGTTCTTCATTTACTGTAGTTTTTCAGAATCTGAGTTTTTAGAATGGGCCAAAGTAAAATTCCAGGAATCCAAGGATGTGGCTTTATTCCTTAATTTCTTAATATGTGGATGCTCATGACTATAGTGTGACTTGCCCGAGTTCTTTAGGGATTGTTCTTGATTTTGATCTGAGCTATAAAGAGTGGCATGCATGGCATGATTATTAATAGATAATAATACGAACCTAATTTCTTGAATGGATAGAGGATAGTGGATGTCATGTTGAGTATTTGTTTTCTGATCCGCTTGGCTTGAGTGGTTCAATGAGTTGACTCAGAGCAACCATTGAGAGTGTTGAGAGGATCATCCGCAGTTGCCTTTTTACGGGATCTAATCACTTGGATTGAGTGCTTGAATTGATCCTTGAACCGTTTAAACTTTCGGATAGCCTTGATGGTGATTTGATCGGTTCTTGATTCTGAGATTTAGTGGATTACGCGTTCTTCGCGTTGATCCCTTGATTTGATCATCTCTTGATAGTGTGTGGTCGCTTTACCGTTAATCGTTTAGAGAACTAACCTTATACTTCTTTGCTTTTGTTTTGTTTGAGAACGAGACGCCTCGAGGAATTTGGGTCAGATGAAGAAAAGTTTCTGGATGGAGAAAACCTAGAAGCTTCAAGATAAGAGACGAAGGAGAGGGGATAAGTGCTTTCTTAAACTCTTGATCATCCTCTGTTGGCTTTGATCTCTATTTATAGTTTTAATTGCTTCTAGAATGTCATCTATCTTTGATTATATTTTACTAAGTGGATCCACTCTTTTTTTTATGGGTGTATTTAACATGTGTCCAGGCTTTCTTGAGGTCCTTCATTGGTAATTTGCGGATTTTCTGAAGGATCTATAGTCGGTCCTTTTGTGGTGATACTTTGGCCGTATTTAAATGCTGTTGCAGCTTGTTGCCATTCTAGCTGATCCTTGGATTCTGGTGCTATTCTGAATATGTTGTATATTATTCTGTAATACTTGTAGTTGTTTTATGCTTTTAGTAATCTTGTAATATGTCTTCTCATATGGTAATATATTTAATCATTTGTAGTTCTTTGTCTCCTTGATATCTATTATTATAATTTTATTGTTTGGTGATAATTTGACTTAGAGGATTTGGGATCATATCAGATAACTTAGTTTTTATCTAGTGTCATTATCTTAGCCTTCATATGCTGTATTTAATGGCCTACTTTGTGTGCTCATGACTATGCAGTTTCTTCAATTTAAGTTTTTGATTGTTTAGAAGCTTGAACTAGATTTTTTAAATGCTTTTTCAGCATCAACTGTCAATAATACTTTTCATTTAATCAAAAAGTAGAATAAAAAGACAATATTGCGTTGTTAGACAACGTCCAAATAAGTTAAATTAGTTGTTTTAGATGCCATCAGGTAAAAAAATAGCTTTTCAATCAATTTCATTAGCTTAAATAAGTTGATAAGAGAAACCTAGATTCAGCCATATGAGTTTGATTCGACGAAGGAAGAGTAAGTTGAAATTCCAAATTGATGTTGGAATCACTTTTAATGTTTAACCATAAATGAAGGCGCTTGAAATTGGTGAGATTGCAAGTTTGACCAGCTAATGATTAATCAAATGTATTAAGAAAATAGTCCAGCCTCATCTTTATATTTTAAGACTTTACCAATAAATCCCTCTTAAATCTGAAATAGCACTCCATTATTTATGTATGATTAATTTTACTCCTCAAAGGATTATTTGAATTAATTTCGTATAGTCAAGAGATAGCTATTAGAAAAAAAAAAAAAAAACTTTAGGAGTGGCTAATTTGGACATTAGTGATATTATAATCGCAATAAAATTCATATAAGTATGTTTAAAATGTTAGAAAATTTTAAATGTGGACTCAAATATGAATTTAGTTATACATTATACGCTATCTTATTTTTAAGACTATTAATTTTGTGATCAAATAAAGATTAATTAATTTTAAGCTTTCGAGACATCTTAGTAATTTTGTATGGAATTATCATGTGTAGAGACCAGACATTTTATTTTATTTTAATGACAAAAAATAAAATAAAATCCACTAAATAAGATCACTTCCATTGAAATTCATTTTACTATATCTCATCTTGAGTGATAAAGGCTCTCTCTCTCTCTCTCTCTCTCTCTCTCTCTCTCTCTCTCTCTCCTCAAGAACACCCTTTAGAAGTGGGCCAAAATCCTGCATTAGCTCTTGGATTCATGTCATTAAATATTCTTGATGATTTGGCGTGAGATCCCAAAGATAAATTTATTTTATCTTTATATGTTCAATACGATATCGTTTATTATTGAATCATTGAGAAATGACTTTTCATCTTAATCTTTCGTATTGGTTATTTAAAAAATTTCAGACATGATTTAAAATTTTTTGAGCAAATAATTTGGTCATATGCATGAAATATCGATATCCTTTAGATCACTTTCATTCTTGTTTTTTGAATAAAAGGATATAGCAAAATTTTTTATTTTTTATTTACTTTGATTGCAATTGAAATTTTTATATAATCGATGTGTTTATTCTTGCAATTATGACTTAATTTGAGAGATAAAATTCATATTTGATCATATGAAATTGATTTTCTCATATTCATCTTTGATTCTTCTTCAAACGTGATAATGTTATTATTTACATATTAACAATTTGAGAAAATAAAGAAATTATATTTCTCATATTTTGTTATTAATTATGTTGATTTATTTTTAAATAAAAAAGGATTTATTATTTGTGATAATTAAATTAATATTGATGTTGGTAGGTAATTATTACATTTAAATTTTCAGTTTTATAAACATTTATATTTGAAGTCTTGAACGATTATACAACACTCATAATTAAGACTTGAATAGTGAATGGTTCTATTTATTTTATTTATAGCCGTCATAATATGAACCGTTTCACTCACTTTATATTTATTTATGATCGGTCACACATTTACACAAAAAATAAATGTCTTCGGTTAATATCAATTTTTAGCTTGCATGTGTTTGTTTTAAATGCAATTAATTTTGACGGCTCGTTAGATTTTATTTTTATTAAATTGGCAACAATCATGTAGCAGAACTTTTATTTTTTCATTTAATCCTTCCAATAATTAAAACTATTTTACTACTATCAGCAAAATGAAGGACAAAGTAGGCATAATGATCTACACAGCAGAAGACCTTCGGAGCTCGAATGAGACGACGGCTAGGGTTCCTTCAAGGTAAGTTCTCCTTTCTCTCTGCAGCTCAGCGAATCCATCTCTCCACCTTTTTTCCCTTTTCTCCACTAGTCAGATCCCTTTGCTGACCTCCGGCTTCTTGCCGGAGGTCGGTCCTCCATAACGTTTGTTCATTATGGCTTCTAATGGAGACAGCTTTAATCAAACCTTTCCCCCTTTGAACTCTTCCTCTTCAAACCCCTCTCTCCTTGGTAAGAGATCGATTGACTCAGCTCCTTCTCGGAATTGGAAGGAGCTCCTTATTGCTCAAAATGACAAGAGCAAATCTTTATCTCTTTCCTTTATTCCTCCCGATTCTTCTGAAGTGAGTTTCTCTGAAGAGGATTTATTGGAAGGGCAGAAAGAGTGGGATATGTCTTTAGTAGGGCATGCGATAGGAAAAAGGCCGTTCTATGGTTCACTGCTTGCTGCAGTAAACAAAAAATGGAAATTCAAAGGGAATATGGAGTTGCTAACCTTGGAAGGGGACTTCTTTCTCTTCAAATTCTCCTGTAAGGAAGACTATAATATCGTGTGGGATAACGATCCATACTTCCTCAATGGCAGACCATTCATTTTTCAGCAATGGAAATGAAATTTTAGACCCTCTAAAGAAAAAATTTCTGAGATTCCTCTCTGGATCAAGCTTCCTAATTTTCCTTTATGTTGCTGGAATGAAAAAGGATTCTCAAAGGTGGCTAGTCAGATTGGTATACCGTTGGCAGTGGACAACCTTACAACATCTAAAGCTCGTATTACATTTGCAAGAATCTGCGTGCAAATAAATACATCTTCTATTCTTCCGGCTTCAATTCCCATAAACCTGAACGGCATGAAGTTTGATCAAGCAGTCATATACGATTGGAAACCTTCGTGTTGTACCAAGTGTCAGTCCTTCTCTTATGCTGAGAACAAATGCCCTCAGAACCAGGTAGCTCCCAGAGAGCAAAATATAGTTCGTCCCATCTCTGGAGGTAGTGCTCGAGGTCTTAAGAAAACTCTCAATCTGATGGTGTATCTAAATACTTCTCTGTTAAAGAACCCAAGTCTGGAACCAGTTGCCAACCCAGAACTCTCTGCTCAGAACTTGTTAACAGCCGATCTTAATCAACCGCCGATCCCTTCGCCCCATATTGAGGATGTCACAGAACTTGATGCAAATTCTGTGTTAAATGAGGAGTTCATAGTTAATGACCAATCATTGGAACAACAAATTGAGTATTTGGCTTGTGTGTCTTAACTAGATCCGCCAATTCTCTAACCGATTCGAGCAAAATCAGAGGTAAAACTCCAAACACTTCAGGGAAGGCTCCACCCAATGGGGAAAAGAATACTTCCCCTTCTACTAATAAAGGAAAGCAGAAAAAGGGCAAAAAGCCCTCCTCTTCATCTTCTCAATGATTTTTCCGGTCTTAGGTATGGAACGACGCTGGCTTCTGAGGGATGGACCGTAGCGTTAATCCAAGAATATTGTATAGATATTCTGTTTGTTCTTGAAACAAAGGTCAATTCTGAGCTCTTGCTTAACCCCTTCTCTCTAAAGAAATTCAATCTCTTTCCTTTCGAATCTAGTTGTTCTAACTTTGAAATAATATCGGGAGGTCGAATATGGATTAAATGGGATTCCAGTAGGCTTGATTTCGTACCTATCTTAAAAACATCTCAACTTATTCATGGCAAAGTTACTCTAACCGGAGGTGTATCTTTTTTGATGTCTTGTGTCTATGCTGAGAATGATGTTCATTCTCGAGTATGTCTTTGAGTTCATTGAGGTCCATTGCAATCAATCTGAGCGCCTTGGATTGTAATGGGTGATTCAATACGGCAAGGAGAAAATCGGTGGTAATCCTTTATCTCTTAATCACACCGGAATTCAAGGGATGTTTGAATGACCGTGAGTTGTTGGACCTTCCTAGTTGTTTACATGGTCCAATCAACAGGTATCTAAACCGATCTTCTCCAAGCTGGATAGAGTTTTATGCAACCCCTCGTGGCTAGATTTTTACCCTAGTTCCTTTTACAAAGTTCCCCCCTCCCTCTCTTCCGATCACTCTCCTCTTATAACAATTGCCAAGCAAGTTCCTTCTATTTCTCATAGATTTATGTTTAGGAATTATTGGTCCATTTATCCTGATTTTGCTCAAGTCACTATTGAAGCTTGGAATATTTATATCTCTGGAGACCCCTTATTTATGCTTTCTAGGAAGCTGGCAAATGTTAAAAAAGCTTTTAAGGGTAGACAGTGGGATCCTTGCTCTCTCCAATAACAAATTATTCAGGCAAAAAGAGATCAATTGGAGGCTTGTTCCAAATTAGAATAAGATCCTGATAACCGATCTTATATTCAGGAGGTAAAGGAGTCAAATCTTAGATATTCTGATCTTGTTCGAAAGGAGCACATGTGGGTAAAGCAAAGGGCTAAAGTTCCTTTGGTTGACTCATTCTGAAGATGATCTGAATTTTCTGTATAGTTCCATAAAAGAAAGGAAGAATGCTAATCTAATAAGGGAATTACACACAAATTCAGGGTTGGTAACTGATCAGGAATCTATGGCGGAGGAGATATGTAAGTTTTATTCTTCTCTCTATAACTGTAATTATGCTAATACATGGCACTCCTTGGATCTCCCTTTGGGAGAATCTGTCCCTTTATGGCAGGTTGAAGATCTTCGAGCTGAAATAAGTGATAAGGAAATTCTCTCTGCAATTAAAAGCATAAATGAAAACAAAGCTCCGGGCCCTAATAGCTTTAAGTCCAAGTTTTTCTTATCAACATGGGAAATTACCGGGAAACAATTCATGAAAGCTGTACATTATTTTTTCACTTCATCTAAACTACCGAGATGTTTCAAGCACACTCTACTAGCTCTTATACCTAAGGTGAATCATTCGAGCTACATTTCTGACTTCAGGCCGATCTCTCTTTGCAATTTTTTCTATAAGGTTATAGCAAAGGTATTGGCCAATCGATTAAAGAAATCCCTTCCATCACTTATTAATCCATTTCAATCACTTTCATAAAGGGAAGAGATATTGATTGCTTGCTATGGCAAATGAAATATCTAAGGAGTTCTCAAGCCATAAACAACAGAGTTTGTTTCTTGCTAAACTTGCTCTCAGGAAAGCATTTGACTCTATTAATCGTAAATCTCTAATTCATAGGATGTTAGCTAAAGGCTTTCTAATGCGATTTGTAAAATGGGTGGAGGCATGCATAGAAGATGTCCCATTCTCTGTGGTCCTTAATGGAGAAATTAATGGTTGGTTTATGTCAACCACTGGTCTGAGACAGGGATGTCCCCTTTCCCCCTTTCTATTTACCATTGCCATAGACCTTCTCTTGTTTTTGGACGAGAAGTGAATCTCAAGCTTTATAATCCTTTCACAGTGGGGTCCTGCAAAGTTTCACATCTACTTTTTGCTGACGATCTTCTTACTATGGGTAAAGCTAATCATTCTACTATCTCCTCTCTATCAGGATGTCTTGAGGTTTTAAACTCTTATATGGGATTAAATATCAATCAGGAAAAATCTATCATTTGTTTTTCAAATGAATCTACTAGGGTGGGAGATCTTGACCAGCACCTTAAAATCATGAGAGGATCTCTGCCCTTTACCTACCTTGGTCTTCCTTTAGTGGCAGGCCAAATTAAAGTGGCACATTTAAACACTCTTTTCGATAAACTCAATAGATGGTTGGCCGGCTGGAAATGTAAATTCCTTTCACTTGGTGGGAGGTATCAATTAATTAGATCATCTGTGAACAATCTTCTAACCTATTGGTTTAGATCTATTTCCATTCCTAAAAGCATATTAAAGAAGCTAGATTCCTTCACCTCAAATTTCTTTTATCATAATGGAGGTTTTAAAAAACTACACACTATTTCATGGTCTAGAACTACTCTTCCAGGGGTCCGGTCTCCTCTCTCTGCTCTTAACTCTTCGAAACTAAAATGCTATGGAAGATACTCAAGAAAGAGTCGTTTGTAGCTAGCTGGTTGGAAAATAAATATGGTGCTGTTTGGGAGCTTTCTAATCATAGGGTTTCTTCCTTTTGGAAAGAGTTGAGACACATAGCTCTAAGGTTTAAGGCTAAGTTTAAATTTAATGTTGGTGATGGAAGCTCCTTGTCCCTTTATCGTGATCCTTGGTGTGATAACAGTAGTCTATTTTAGCTAATGGGGGACAATGGATTCAGCTTGCTGGGTCTTCCTTTGGATGCTAAAGTTAATTCTCTTATTATAAATGGGAAGTGGTGCCTTCCCTAGGCCTCACATCATGAATTCTCCTTAGTGCTGGATAAAATAAATTGTGTGCAAATATTTGGAGGAGCTAATTGGATTTCTTGGGAGGGAGATAAAATCCTTCAAGAGACTTTTTAAATGCTCTTTAGTAGCTCATCTCATACAAGTTTGGTATAGAAATGGTTTAAAGGGAGTGCTTTAAATTATGCCCTATATTGTTGGATGGCCTATTTGGGATGTCTTAAGACATCAGATGTGCTTGCAAAAAGAGGTATAGGCTCGGCTCTGCTGTGCTATTTTTGCCAAAACTCAATTGAATCCCACAATCATTTATTTTTTGAATTCCCATTTTCAATGAATATCATCAGAAATCTTCTACCTAATGGGAAATTCTTCCTTCTTAATTCAACCCTGAAGCAAATATTGGGTAATGTGGATATCCATTTACACAAATCTATCAAGTATTTGCATTATCTTATTACTGCTGTGTCGGTTTATTCAATCTGGAAAGAAAGAAATAGTAGGCTATTTGCAGCTACCTCTTCTAGTACCCAAACTCTTATGTTTCAAATAAAAAATCGAATTGGGTATAAAGTCTCAAGGTGAAAAATTAAAGATAAATGGCCCCTCTTAAGCAATCTATTCAAAGTTGGTTGCGTAATTAATGCCTCTTCTTCTCCCCTCTACATCCCCTTGATCTTGAAGGCTCATTCATGGGTAAAATGACGATGATGATGCGATTTATCAATTGGAGAGTCTGTTGGATGACATTCAAAGCAACACGGTTATCGTCATTTTACGTGGTTCCCATCTAAGGTAACCATAGGCTCTCAATCAATCAATTTACTTTTTGGTGAAGTGCTATCGGTGATCTGGCTGCTTCAGTTCATACTGGTTTTGAGTCTGAGTCTAGCTCTTTACGTTAAGAATTACATTTTGTTGATTCTTTTTTCTTTTTCTTTGGAAGTCTATGTGCTTAGGCAATATTGATTGTTAGATTCCGATAAGTTCAGACTCTTTTATTTGAAGTATTAGACATTTGTTCCAGTTTTAGTTTTCCTTGGAAAGGCCTTTGTGTGTGCTTTCTGGTTTTTTGTAGTTCTACTAGTTTCTATAACTTGTAGTTTTTTTTTCCTTTATACATGTAACCTCATTATACTTTGGAATGAATTGGGCAAATGCCCTCAACAATTTCAAAAAAAAAAAAAAAAAAAAATCCTTCAATTCAAGAAATGATTTTATTTTGTCTTATATAATTAACTCACATTTATTATAAATGAATTAAATAATGTTCATATAAAATAAATTAAATCTAATTGATGTGTTTATAATATAAATAAAATAAAGCCCAAATTCAAGTATTATAATCCAAGTTATATATTATATATGAATAGTTTATATATTTCTAATTAATTATTTGAATGTACACTTTTCTGTTGTTAGATTCAATATCTTTGTTTGTAAATTTCATGACATAATTTGTATTCATTATTTTGAAATTATTTAAATTAAAATAATATGTCACCAAAGGGACCTCTATTATTTCAATTTATTTAATTTTGAAATATATGAATATTATATAAGAATTATATTTAAATCTATACGAAAAATAATCGGCTTAAAAGAAGATTATTTTTTGGTCAGATTTTGTGCAGTAACAAATATATAATAAATTTATATTAATCATGCATATAATATGTCGATCCAAAGATAGGCATATCGTTGGTAGAATTTATTATCAATATTTGTTGACTGTAATTTTAAGAGTATCATTTATAAATTATTATTTATGTCCAAAGACTAAATTATAATATTGTGTTAGGTATCTTATATGTGCTTATTTTATTAAACATTTTATTTCAAGCATATATTTTGATGATATTTGTTTACATTATATATGCATATGGAAATGACAATGTTATTAATTGTGAGTATTATTTTTATTCTTTTCAGTTAATATTTCTTTTATATCTGCCAATTTGAATAACATTTCAGTGCTCAACGATACTAACTTTATGAAATGCAAAGAGCATATCACCATTATTCTTGGGTGTATGAATCTTGACTATGCGATCCGGACTGAACGTCCTCCCATCCTTACTATAGAAAATACTATTGATCAAAGAGCTAACTTTACAAAGTGAGAGCGTTCTAACCGCAAGAGTCTTATGAGCATGCAGCATTCCATTCCAGAAATCATAAGAGGTGCAATGCCTGAAGAGGAATGTGCTAAAAAGTTTCTAAGCCAAAATAGCAGACTGTTTCGTTAGTTCTAAAATGGTTGAAGCGAGTACTATTCTTTGTAAACTCGTTTCAATGCGATATAAAGGCAATGGAAACATAAGAGAGTAAATTATGGAGATGTCTAATTTTGTCATTAGACTGAGAGCACAAAAATTAGAGATGTCTGATGATATTCTTGTGCACTTAGTTTTAATCTCTCTTTCTACACAATTTAATTATTTTAAGATAAGTTATAATACTCAAAGAAAAAATAGACACTTAATGAGCTCATTGCTCAATATGTGTAAGAGAAAGAGAGATTAGAACTTAACAAAATAGAAAGTGCTCACTTAGCTACTTCCTCTCGTGGCATTATTACTAAAAGAAAAATGACTTATAAAGGCAAATGAGCTATAGACAAAAGGACTTCATAGCATAAGGTGCAATAGAAACAAGATAATGATGTTACTTATTTCTTTTGCAAGAAGGCTGGTCATATGAAGATGGATTGTCCTAAGTATGCAAATTGGCTGGTGAAAAAGGGTAAACTTCTTAACTTTGTTTATTCTGAAGTTAATTTATCCTTAGTACCAAATCACACTTGGTAGATAGATATATGTACAACTACTCACATAAGTGTGACTATGTAGGGTTGTCTAAAGAGACAAATGTCAACTGATGCTAAAAGATTCATCTATATGAGAAATAACAATAAAACTCTAGTTGAAGCAATATGCTTATATAGATTATATCTAGAATCTGGTTGTATTTTGAATTTACATGAGACTTTTTATGTGTCATCATTTAGATAAAATTTAATTTCTATTTCTTGTTTGGACAAATCTGGTTATTCTTATTCATTTAGAAATGAAAAATTTAGTCTCTTTTAGTATTCAAATATTATTGGTATTGTTATTTGATTGATAATCTATATAAATTAGACATTTTTGATTCACAATGAAACCTTGCATGCAAGCAATTTTGCTACAAATCAAAAATTAATGAATGTAAATCCATATATGTTATGACACAAGCATTTAAGACATATTTCTAAACATAGAATTGAAAGACCTGTGTTAGAAGAAATTCTTGATTATCTTGATTATTTAGATGATAAACTCTATATAGAATGTATCAAGGGAAAATAAATAAATATCAAGAAAGTTGGTGGTCATAGGAGTTTAAACATATTGGAATTAATTCATATTGATATTTGTGATCCATTCCCTACAACTACTTCGAATGGCCAACAATATTTCATTACTTTCAAAGACGATTATTCTCGTTATGGGTACTTATACTTGATTTATGAGAAGTCACAATCACTGGACGTATTCAAAATTTTTAAGCCTAAAGTTGAAAATTAACTTGGAAAGAAAATAAAAGCTATCAAATCTGACCGTAGTGGTGAATACTATGGTAGTTATGATGGGTTAGGTGAACAACATCCAAGTCCTTTGCCAAATATTTAGCAGAATGTGACATTGTTTCTCAATACACAATGCCAGGGACTCCAAGTCAAAATGGTGTAGCTAAGAGACCGAATCAGACTCTTATGGATATAGTTAGAAGTATGGTAAATCATTCTTCCTTACCAGAATCACTTTGGGGAGAAGCCTTAAAGAATGCAGTTTACATCATTAATAGAGTTCCAAGCAAAGCAGTAACTAAAATCCCATATGAATTATAGATTGGGAAGAAGCCTAGTATTAGACATCTTCATGTCTGGAGATGTCTAGCTGAAACTAGGCCATATAAGCCTAATGAAAGAAAATTATACTCAAGAACTATAAGCTACTATTTTGTTGGATACATAGAAAGGTCGAAGGGTTTTAAGTTTTATGATACTTCAAATAAATTCTTTTTCGAGACGGACAATGTTAAATTTATTGAGGAAGTTGAATATGATGGGAGTAATAAACCTAAAAATTTTATATTTGAAGAGTAATTTATTACTCTTCCTATAGTTACAATAGAAAATGATCAAATAATTTTGTCTAATCTTATTTAAGTTATAAATAGGAATAATCAAAATATTCTTGAGTTAACTCTCACTCATACTAAAAAATCACAACAATCTCAAATTGAAGTGTTATTAAAAAAATCCACTAGGAAAAAGAGATTAGTAATTTTAGATGATTATATTGTGTATCTCTAAGAACATGAGTTTGACATTGGATTGGAGAGTGATTCAATCTCTTTTAGTCAAGTCAAACAAAGTGTTAACTCTCATAAATGGATATAAGTCATTGAGGATGAGATGAAATCAATGAAAGATAATGATATTTGGGATCTTCGAATTTTTAAATCAAGAATCTCATTAGTTGTAAATGAATTTTTAAAACCAAATGGGATTCAAAAGGCAATGTCGAAAGATATAAAGCATGTCTAGTCGCTAATGGTTTCACTCAAAAGGAGGCCATTGATTATAAAGAGATTTTCTCTCTAGTTTTTTTCGAAAGACTCTTTTAGAATCATTATGGCATTAGTAGCTCATTATGATTTAGAGTTACATCAGATGGATGTAAAGACTGCATTTCTCAATGGCGACATTGAAGAAACTATATACATGGTGCAACCAAAAAATTTTTAATCTTCTGATTTAAAATACCTGGTATGCAAATTAAATAAATCCATCTATGGTTTAAAGCAAGCTTCCCGATAATGGTATAAAAAATTTGATCAAGTGATTACTTTTTTTTATTTAAAAAAAAATTGTTGATCAATGCATTTATCACAAAATAAGTAGGAGTAAATTCATCATCCAAGTGCTATATGTTGATGATATTCTACTAGTAAGTAGTGATATAGGTCGTTTGCATGAAACCAAGAAATTTCTTTTAAATAAATTTGAAATGAAAGATCTTGGGCATGCCTCTTTTGTATTGGGTATACAAATTCATTAAGATCGTTCTCATGGTATACTTGGTTTATCACAAATGACATATATTGATAAAGTGCTTAGTAGATTTAGCATGAAAGATTGTGCACCAGGAGATACACCCATTACTAAAGGTGATAAATTCAGTTTGCTTCAATGTCCAAGAAATGAATTCGAAAAGAAAGACATGAAAAAGATCCCTTTTGCATCTGCAGTAGGGAGTCTTATGTATGCTCAAGTTTGTACGTGTCCAGATATTGCGTACATTGTTAGAATGCTTGGCAGATATTTAAGTAACCTAGGAATGGATCATTGAAAAGCAGTAAAATATGTTATGTGATATCTAAAGATAACAAAAGAATTTATGCTCATATATCGGAGATCAGATCATTTGGAGATCATGGGGTACTCCGATTTTGATTTTGCTGGTTGCCTTGATAGTAGAAGATCCATTTAAAGTTATATTTTCTTATTAACTAGAGGAGCTATATCTTGGAAAAGTGCTAAACAATCACTTATAGTTTCTTTTACTATGAAATCAGAATTTATAGCTTGTTATGAGGCATCAAATCAAAAAAAATATAGCTATGAAATTTTATCACTGGGCTAAATATTTTTGATGGAATAGAGAGACCATTAAAAATAAATTGTGATAATAGACTGAGTTGTATTCAAAGAACAATGAGTTTGTCAAAATCAAAGCATATTGACATAAAGTTTTTTGTTGTAAAAGAAAGAGTTCAGAGTTCTCAAGTATCTATTAAACATATTAGTATAAATTTTATAATTGCAGATCCACTTACAAAATGTTTATCACCTAAAGTATTTTATGAGCATATGGCTCGTATGGGAGTGGTTTACTTTGATGATATGCTAGCATAGTGAGAGTTTGCTTATGATGTTCAATGATTGTAAATATATTTTTCTGATCAGAATAAAGTATTGTTATTATCTTATAGTTAAAAATTCTGAAATAAAGTTATATAGTTTCAATTATAGTTTAGCATAAATAAAGAAACTATATTTATAACTCTTTTGAGTTATAATATAGGACCCGTTGAAAATAGACATGATATATGATCACATTACATGAAATTTTCATGCTACACATCTATACTTGATCTATGTTGTTAATCATATTGATTTAGTGATCACTGATGGGTCTTATTATAGAAAAATTATAATAAAGATCATTTTAATTTCATGTCAATATTATTAATGGACCAGATTTTCTAAAGATATTCTTTTTTGAAGATAGCAAATATTGAGCTCTTAAAGTATTTAATAATGTATAATTATCAAGTAATATATATGTGGCCCAAGTGGGAGATTATTAAAAATTTTTAAATATGGGCTCATATATGAATTTAATCATACATTATGTGCTATCTTATTTTTAAGCCTATTAATTTTGTAATCAAATAAAGATTAATTAATTTTAAGCTTTTGAGACATCTTATTAATTTTGTATAAAATCATCATGTGTAGAGACTGGGCATTTTATTTTATTTTAATGATGGATTGAAATAAAATGAAATGCACTCAAATATAAATAGGGTCATGGTCCCCATTTTAAAGGGTGAAGTTCTCATTTTACTCATATCCCATCTTGAGTGAAAAGAAGGCTCTCTCTCTCTCTCTCTCTCAAGAACACCCCTTTAGAAGTGAAAGGCCAAAATTCTACATTAGCTCTTCCATGGATTCAGGTACGCTTCCGATTAAATCTTCTTGATGATTTGACATGAGATATGGGCTAGATAAATTTATTTTTATCTTTATATATTTTCAACATGGACCATGTGTCTAAGAATCCGTTGCTGAAAGGTCCCAACGAAAGGGTAAACAAATATGGAGGCCAAGGCCCCATAATGAAACTTTGAATAATGGAAGAGGTGTGATATCTGATACATATGCTCAAAAATCTGCCTAAAAAATAACCCATCATAAGTGGATACCCAAAAGAAGAGAAATCGTTGATGAAAGACATGATGGTCGACACCCTAGAGAATCCTCTAGGGGATCCCATATCGATTAGGTTCACCCCCACAAGAGAAGGTTGACTTTGATTGCGGTCCTTTAATAGAAGAAGTATTTGTTCCGCACATTGAACCAAAGATCAATTGGAAACATCGACTGAAAATTAGTGTGCAAGAAAAAAATAATGAAGAGGACACTATGGAAGTGGAAGTTGTCTATATGGTTAGAGATATAGAACTCTCCACACATCAATAATAATGAATCCAAGAAACCGAACTATTGACATTTGTGAAGAAGAGTCTTCATAAGCAAATGAGGACAGATCTTTGATCTTTGCTGAAGATGAAAAAGAAGAATACCATAATGAGAAAGATATAATGAGTGTCGAAGCTGTCTGTATGATTGAACCAAGAAATGATCAGTCTAGTACATGCTTTTGCAATCAGCGTCGTCATTCAGCCCTATCAATAGTTGCCCCTGCAAACGCACAAGGAGAAGGGTAGTCAAATTTTTCTCCTAAAAATGAGCAAGGAGCGGAACAACAACAAGAAATAGAAGAAGAAGAAGAAGAGCTTGTACTGATTGACGCCATGGCGCTAGCTAGAGAGCAAAGAGAAATGTTGCATCAAATGGAGGTGAAAAATAAGGAGATTGCACAGCTTGGTACCAAAATGAATGATATGATGGTATAAATGAACATCATGATGGAGATGTTGCAGAAGAATATCACATCAAGCGCATCACTTATTTTGTCTGCTAATCAACAAGCAGATAATAATATAACTTTTATACCACCAGCTATTGTGGTACCTTAAGCTTCTGGAGTACATGCTATGCATGAAGCGAGGAACGAAGTTAACCCACTACCTCTCCAGTCAATAATGCAAAATCTAGCACACGAACGGTAATAACCGGCCTAGAAATAATAATCAATGAAAAGATAAAGGCAATCATAGCCTTAGAACAGGCTGAAAAGCTGGTGAGTAAGGGTCGCCCTTACCCAACAGAATATGACCAAGTGTCGTACTCGAAAGGTTACTCAGTGCCAAAATTTAATACTTTCAGCGAGCTTGGTAATCTAAAGTAACATCTAGCACAATTTAAGGCTACTTGTGGTAACATAGGAGGGAATGATGCACTACTTTTTTTGTCTTCGATGGTTAATTGCTTGGTAAAAAATTGTCAAATGATTCAGTTAAAATATTTGTTGAATTAGAGACTATATTTATGAAGAGATTCGCCAGTGCAACAGAGAAAATCACAATTGCTAACCTTGTCTTGCTAAAAAGGAGGAAAGATGAGTTAGTGATAAAATTCATAAGTTGTTGGTGCAACCTAAGTATGAAGTGCAAGCAACAATTGGAAGAAAAATATACGATCTAATTGCTAATGGGCAATATGGATGATAAAATGATATCATTTTTATGCATGACATCGATTGCAACATTCCAGGACTTGCTTGATAGGGTGGCTAAATTTGGAAAGCTGAATCGCCCTAAGTCAGAAGTCTATGTAGATAAAACAAAGAGAAACAAACCTTCAGACTCAAGAAGAAATGAAATTAATGCCGCTTCTTATAGCTCAAATGATGAAAAGCATTTGATATATAATGTGGATAAAGGAAAATATCCAATGTACAATGATGATAAGGGAAAGAAGCCTGTTTATTCTAATCCACAATCAAAATTAGTATTAGCAGCCAATGCCATTTATTGAGCTGGTGAAGTATTTTTCATTATCCAGGTCATAATTTTTTTGACATATCATACCTTAGATAAATACTTTTGATGTATATTTGCTACAATATTTTTGAGGAATAAGTTTATGACTTAATAAATACACATTCCAATCAACTTCGACAATTTAAAGTAATTCCTCAGTTGAAAAATCATATGGACATCTAATTCATATATGAGAAATTATTAATGGGGGCATAACTCTTGTTAGTTGTCATGACCCAACCAACAATTGGACAGATAATTAAAACATTATAACATCGCTATAAAAGAAAAGAGCTAGATCGACTAACATAATTAATAAATATCTCATATTGTTTTAAATACATTATTTTAATACTTATTATCGGAAGAAAATCTTCTATTATGCATGCATTTTTGTCTTTCTTTCATTTACATTATTGGAGTTTTTCTTGAAAAATAATCATCAATTTAATGATGAGTTAAAAAACTTAATGGTGAATTATTTCTCTAAATTATAGTAATTTAAGAATTAAGACACATAATGCTTGTCATATACTTATTAGTAAATCCATATCTTAACTTTTCACGAAACAGTAGGAAAATGCATTCATAAAAAATATGATCAAGAAATGGTTATCTTTCTTATCATTTAAATGTCTTAACTTCTCTTATACTATACACCCATTATAGGAGTCATCGTCTAAATACGTACCTAAAGGTACATCATATCATAACCTTTTTCAAATCAAGAGAAGGAAATAGTTTCAATCTAACCCAAAAGGAGAGGCAACCTTTTCTATATGACAAGTACATTATAAGTAGAATTTTTTATTATTATATATAGTAGAATTATGCATCACCTTTTTTTTATTTAATACTTAGGATGTGCTTTTCTTTACTTTTTTCATATACTTTAATTATGTACTGCCTTTTTCAAGTTTAATACCTAGAATATGATTTTTCACTTCTTTTCACATTGTAATTATACACTATTTTTTTAAGTTTAATACTTTGAATGTGTTTTTTCTACATCTTCCAAATATTAAAATTATGTATTGCCTTTTTAAAGTTTAATTCTTAAAGTAAGTTTTTTTACTGATCCAATCACTATTTTCTCTTTGTTATAGATGACATTAAGTGGTGGTGATGATGTCATTTATAGACTGATCATAAGTGTTTTCAAAAAGAAGAAGAAAATTATTTTTTGTTTGAGTTTTCAGATTCTATCATTATCACTACCACGACTTCCACGATGATCTCACCACCATGTACGGTTATAGCTGCACATACACGAGCCTATTATTTTGTAGTGCCTGCTGACACCACTCTTTTTACTTGTTTTAGGCCCACACAAGTCATAAGGAGTCCAACTATCACCATTCATCATTACTGCCACCACCACAACATTAGAAATATCCATATATGCCCACTTAATACGATGGAATCGTGACACTTACTTCACACACTTTTATTGAGCATTAAAGAGACACATAAGTTTGTATGCTAAGTAAAGTTTCTTTCATGGGATCAATCCATGAAGGCAAACAACATATAAAATAAGTGACATAATATAATAATGAGCAAATTTGATGTTCCATATGTATTGTGGAAGAAGATACTAATAAAGATACACCACATGAGATTATGAAATTTGATGTATTGAATAAGCACTTTGTATTTATACAATATATTATGCTCAAGGTTTATTGATTCTTAATAATATGTTTTATATTACAAAAATAATTTTGGTGGTTGTGAAAAAAAGGTCAAAATATTAGAAGAAATTTTAAGGTAAGAGATACTATCCATTTACGAGATATGTTTATGTACACTTGCAAGTCTAGATAGAGATTTCTTTGGATTGTAGAGGAGATGTGGGCTGAGCTATGTAGAGTTTGGGTCTCTCCTGACTATGTTTGTAAAAGGGAACAACATAAACAAAATTGGTTATCTAATTATGGGGCAATAGACAATGCTCTACACATTAGAAGTTTAGTTCTTCATATTGAGTATAGGAGAAGAGTGATAAAATATTGGCTACTTATATTAAGTAAATTTATAAGCACTATTTAGTAGTGGTATATTTACAAAAATAAGTACTTAGAAGAGAACCAATAGCTACAAAATTGCATAGTAGAACATATAAGTATAGGTGAAATAATGATAAGTTAACGTCGGGTCATAGAGAGCTTACGTAGGTAAAATTTTTATATTTGAATTACAAACTTATTGATGCAGGGCATCATCATCACTGTCGTTGACGTCATCATCATAAAGCTTAAATTCATGATTGAGTCTTTTGTTATAATTTAAGTTATGTATTATTAAGCTTTTATATTTTGTATATGTCTTGAGCTTATATGTATTAGACTATTCTTATGTCATGGCCCATGAGTCATTGTAGTAGGTATGACATTTTGGGTAGGTATAGAATGAATGGTAGGTTTGATAATGGTGGTAGGTTTGGTATAGGTGGTGGTAAGTGTAGTTATGATGGTGTTAGGTTTGAGTTTGGAGTTAGGTTTGAGTATTCTTAACTCTCTCTTTCAATCTTATAAATAGGGAGGCTCTTGTAATGCTTGGTACTTAGATTTGAAATAAAAGTTATCTTCTTAAATTTCTTTTACTATTCTTCTGTCTGCTTTCCTCTTAAGTGATGAACTACTTGAGTGTGTGAGCTTACAACCCTTAGAGAAGGACTTCTAAGGAAGGAACGTGATCTCCACAATGACGGACTGTTTGTAGAGGTCAACTTCAACTTATCCCCGCTTCGCTGCTGGTTATTTTAAATCTGCTACAGGTTAGATCATTCATAACTTTTCAATTATTTTTTTACACTTATAAGATTCAGATCTCTAGTGTGGTTAACATAACTTTAATCAAAATCTTTTCAACTTCACTAAATTCATAATATTGTGAATGTGCTCAATAGTAGTGTGCATTTATCATTACTCTTTTATGAGGATTTAAGAATTATCGGTGTAATAAATATCATATCATAAAAAAGCACCCTTGTTCTACATCATATTTGGTATAAGAGCAAGTATGTTTCTTTGGGAACATCTTGTTTAGTATTGAGTTTTATTTTTTGCATTAGAGTAATCTTGTAATTCATTGTTAAAAAAAGACACAAAATTTTTATCTAATTAGGGCATTTACTTACTTTTTAATCGTGTCTTTGATTTCATTACATTGCATGTTTTTTTTAAAAAAAAATTAATTAAATATTTGCTTATATTAAAATTTTTAAAAGAATATCATCATGTCAACTCGTAGTGTTCTTAGATATCAAGATCAATCCTTAGATGAAAAATATGATTCCTATGAATTGTTACTAGAAAAAATAGAAAAACTTACCCTTATGCACCAACAAATCTTTAATGAATTCTAAAAAAAGATTTGAAGCCTTAGAACAAAAAGTTGGTAGGCTTACAACACATTCACTAAAAATTAACCCAATCCTAAAACAATAACTTAAAGAGAGAGAAGGTCATCCTATCGATCCTGTTCCTCTTCCTCTCCTGCCTCATCTATATTCTTCTATTAGACCCCGTTATCGCCCTAGGAACAACTTTAATGAATATCCCGAGTTTAATGAGGTACTTCCGCACCCACCTCATCGAATGGGAAGACAATTAAGACAAGATGAAGGTTATGCTCATCGAACTGCTTATGAGCATTATCCTCGATATTGCGAAGAGCCATTATCTAATTTTGTTGCCTCTCGACGTACACTTAGAGAACCTGATGATGATGTTATTCGTAGGGTTAAAATTGATCCACCTACTTTTGATGGTCGACTTGATCTTAAAATTTTCTTAGATTGGTTAATAGATATGGACCAATATTTTGATTGGATGCCCATGTTGGAAGAAAGACAAGTTCGTTTTACCTGCATGAAACTAACTAGCCATGCTAAGACTTATTGGATTAATCTCACATGAAAATATCAATGATTAGGATAACCACCTATTGCTTCTTAGGATGAGATGAAAGAAATTTTAAAGCAAAAATATGTACCATTAAATTTTCATGACCAACTCATGGATGAAATGACTACGCTTAAACAAGGATCTTTGACTATTGTTGAGTATATGACACAGTTTGATGAATTGATGACCCATTGTGATGTTAGAGAGGATCACCATACCACAATCTCTAGATTTAGATCTGGGTTATGAACTGATATTTGTAATGAAATGATAACCCGAGAAATTTATTCTCTTGAGGATGCATTTCGGGTGGCGACTCAAATTGAACAATATCTTAGATCACAACCTTATAAGCGATTCACAACTTCATCTACAAACAACTCTCAATCGCGTGTTACCCCTCCTGCTTTAGCAGTTCTTAAATGACTTAGTGAAATAAAAGGAAAAGCTTTAGTGGGAATATCTCGTTCTAAGCCTTCTAGTATTACTTATTTTATATGTGATAAAATTGGTCAGTATGCAAGTACTTGTCCTCATCAAAACTTACACTTAGATTATGAAAATGAGGATCAACAAAATAAAAATAATGATAATCAAATTACAGTTGACACTTATGAAGAAGCTAGTGATGCAGAAGAAGCATTAGATGAGTCTCATATAGCTGTTATGCATTGTGTGTTAGCTACCTCACGAGCTAATATTGATTGGAGGTGCACATCAATTTTTCACACTTATTTTAAGAGTGGTGAAAATACGTGTAAGTTAATCATTGATAGTGGTAACTGCATGAATGTTATTGCTATCTCTGCTTTAGCTAGGATGAAGCTCACCCCAAAGACCCACCCATAGCCTTATAAGGTTGCTTGGGTTGAGACCTCTATCTCTATATCTTAACGTTGTCTTGTACCTATTCAATTAGGAGAATATAGTGATAAAATTTGGTATGATGTTCTTCCGATGGATGTTGCTCTTATACGTTTAGGTAGACCTTGGATTTTTGATATGGATGTTGCAAATTATGGGCAATCTAATACATATGCTTTTAATTTTCAAGGTAAGAGAATTGTCTTAAATCCAGCTAAGCCTAAAGAGATCACTGCACTTTAATCCCAAAATTCTTCTCCTCCCATAGAAAAGAAATCCCTACATATTATTAATAAACATCAATTTCAATAAGAGATTAATTGGAATATCATTTTTTGCATTAGTTGCCCTAACCTCTGAAAATCAATCTTGTGTTAAATCATTCTCATCTGAAGTACGTGAACTTTTATTGGAATGTCAAGATATTTGCCCTGAAGAACTTCCTAGTGAGCTTCCCCCATTAAGAAGTATCCAACATGCCATAGAGATAATTCCTAGATCATCACTCTCAAATTTGTCACATTATCGTATGAACCCAAATGAACATGCGGAACTAAAATGACAAGTTGATGATTTATTAACAAAAAGATTTATCAGGGAAAGTTTATCTCCATGCACAGTGCTACTCTTCTTACCCCAAAGAAAGATGGTACTTGGCGTATGTGTGTAGATAGTCGTGCTATAAATAAAATCATTGTTATGTATAGGTTCCCCATAGACTGACTTGATGACATGTTCATGAATAGTTTTCTAAAATTGATCTTAGAAGTGGATATCATCAAATTCGCATGAGACAATATGATGAATGGAAAACAACATTCAAAATAAAAGATGGTTTGTATGAATGGTTAGTAATGCCTTTTGGATTGACTAATGCTCTAAGTACATTTATGCGAGTGATGACTCATATCTTACGGTCGTTCATTAAAAAAAATTTAGCTATGTACTTTGATGATATTTTAATTTTTAATCAAACTAAGAGCGATCATGAGAAACAATTACGACAAGTCTTTGAAGTGCTTTGTAAAGAAAGACTACATGTTCACTTAAAGAATGCTCATTTATGATGTCTTCAGTAATCTTCTTAGGATTCATTGTTTCTTGTGATGACATCTCTGCTGATCCTAAAAAAATTAGGGCTATTCAAGAGTGGCCTACCTTAACCATAATTCATGATGTATGTAGTTTTCATGGGTTAGCCATATTTTATCGAAGGTTTATTCATGAATTTAGCACTATTATGGCCCCGATAACTCAATGTCTTAAAAAATGAGACTTTGTTTGGACAAAGGTAGCTGCTGATGCCTTTTCTAAAATTAACTAACTTTTAACAAGTCCACCGATATTGAAATTGCCAAATTTTGATAAAATATTTGAGGTATCATATGATGGTTCTAGAGTTGGTATTAGAGGTGTTCTTAAACAAGAAGGTCATCATGTTGCTTTCTTTAGTGAAAAATTAAACGAAGCGTGTCAACGATATTCCACATATGATCGTGAGCTGTATGTTGTCATCCAAACTTTATGTTATTGACGATATTATCTTCTTTCACGAGAATTTATACTTTATTCTGATCACGAAGTACTTAAATATCTAAACACCCAAAAGAAACTTAGTTCTCATCATGCAAAATGGGTTCAATTTCTTCAAGAATATACGTTTGTTCATAAACATAAATCTGATGCCGAGAACAAAGTTGCAGATGCCTTAAGTAGAATATGTATATTATTAAATACCATGACTGTGAATGTTACTAGATTCGAAAAGGTTAAAGATAATTATCCTAATTGTAAAGATTTTCAATAAATTTTTGAATCTTTGAAATTTGATGTTTCAATTAATAGTCCAGATTATCAAATACGAGACGGCTATCTCTTTCGTGGCACACAACTATGTATCCCAAATTCATCACTTGAAAATTTTCTTATTGAAAAAAATTCATTCAAGAGGTGTGTCTGGTCATTTTGATCGTGATAAGACAATAGCTATGATGGAGGATAGGTTCTTTTGGCCTAGTCTTAAGAAAGATGTTGCTCGTATCATTGCCCAATGTCGTACTTGCCAAGTAGCAAAAAGTGAAAAATAAAATTACGGTCTATACACACCACTCCCAATTCCCCACAAACCATGGGAAGATTTTAGTATGGACTTCATCTTAGGATTACCTCGCACTGTACAACATTTTGACTCTATTCTAGTAGTTGTTGACCGATTTTCTAAAATGACACACTTCATTCCATATTATAAGACATTAGATGCATCGCACATAGCGACAATTTTCTTTCATGAGATAGTTCGCTTACATGGACTTCCTAAGATAATTGTGTTTGATCATGATGTAAGGTTTATGAGCTATTTTTGAAAAAAATTATAGAAAAAGCTTGGCACAAAACTCTTATTTTCTACAGCTTACCACCCTCCAATAGATGGACAAACTGAAGTTGTTAATAGGAGTTTAGGAAATTTACTTAGGTATCTGGTGACCGATCATACTACTAGTTGGGACCTAGTTCTTCTTACTACATAGTTTTTTTATAACAGTTTTATTAATAGGTCAACCGGTATGAGTCTTTTTCATATTATAAGTGGTTATGATCCAAGAAAACCAATTGATCTTGTTGAATTGCCTGTAACATATAGGTCTAGTGCATTTGCATCTTCATTTGCATAAAGCATGTATGATTTACATCGTTAAATTCAATAAAAACTTACTCTGAGTTGTGATAAATATAAAGCTAAGGTTGATGCACATAGACGATATGTAAAATTTAATGAGAGAGATTTGGTTTTTGTTAAAGTTAAACCTGAGAGATTTCTAACTGGAACTCTTAAGAAATTAACTCTCAAAAGATCTGGTCCTTATAAAGTCGTAAGGAAGATAAATGATAATGCTTATGAAATAGATGTTTCAATGAATGCTGGGATTTCTCCAATATTCAATGTATCAGATTTAACTTTGTACCATGGGCAAGCCAATGATAACACTATTCCCTCTCGCAAATAGTCGACATGCGGTTCATACTTCATCACCGACTATACTATCTCACCGCTTAAGATCACATCGCCCGATCAAATTTTAGAAGACCGATTATCATCACATCCGATGGAGGCACTCAAAGGTTTCTCGTTCGTTTGAAAGGTCTTTCTCCACTTGAAGATTCATGGCTTACATTTGATGAGTTACATCAACTAGACTCACAACTATTACAAGAGTACTTGGATTTTCATTCTCCAAAGGAGAATCTTTTAAAGTCAGGGAGTGCTGATGCAGGGCATCATTGTCACCGTCATCGACGTCATCATCATAAAGCTTAAATCCATGATTGGGCCTTTTATTATAATTTAAGTTATATATTATTGGGCATTTATATTTTGTATATGTCTTAAGCTTATATGTATTAGGCTATTCTTATGTCATGACCCATGAGTCATTGTAGTAAGTATGATATTTTGGGTAGGTATGGAATGAGTGGTAGGTTTAGTAGTAGGTGGTGGTAGGTATAGTTATGATGGTGTTAGGTTTGAGTTTGGAGTTAGGTTTGAGTATTCTTAACTCTCTCTTTCAATCCTATAAATAGGGAGGCTCTTGTAATACTTGGTACTTGGATTTGGAATAAAAGTTATCTTCTTAAATTTATTTTACTATTCTTCTGTGTGCTTTCCTCTTAAGTGACGGACTACTTGAGTGTGTGAGCTCACAACCCTTAGAGAAGGACTTCTAAGGAAGGAACGTGATCTCCACAACGACAGACTGTTTGTAGAGGTCGACTTCAACTTATCCCCGCTTCGCTGTTGGTTATTTTAAATCTACTACAGGTTAGATCGTTCATAACATTTCAGTTATTTCTTTGTACTTATAAGATTCAAATCTCTAGTGTGGTTAACATAATTTTAATCAAAATTTTTTCAACTTCACTAAATTTATAATATTGTGAATATGCTCAATAGTAGTGTGCATTTATCATTACTCTTTTGTGAGGATTTAAGAATTATCGGTGAAATAAATATCATATCATAAAAAGCACCATTGTCCTACATCACTTATTAAAAATGTATTACGCTTAAATAATATTATAATATTTTGTAGGATGAGTACATGAGGTTGAAGAAAATCTAGAGTCAAAGTTCTACTAGTGTAGGATGTTCAAGTATACTATTTAAATAATCATAGTTTTGACATATGGATATATATTATCGGTGGTAAAAAAAAAAAAGAATACATGGCTTAAGTTCCTAGAATTTGGTGTATGATTAATGCCATTCTCTCTTTGGACTGAGTATTGATTCAATCAAAGAGATGATTATAAGACATGTCATTGCATAAAGGCTCAAATGACTGCTCAAATAGAATCTCAAATAATTGTCATGAAAGTATGAATGAAAAATATGTGATAAGATAGACGTAGGATTGATATGACATTTAAAATACTATTAGTCAAAGCACGAATCTTGATGTTAAAAGCAGGCTGATACGAAGTTGAAACTGGTCGAGATCGAGCTCTTAAATTATCCTTGGAAACTTTGGGATATCAGTTAAATCCTTAAATAGCTCTCAAATATAAAGTGTTTATAGTCAAATCGAGCGTCTCGACGAGCCGGTTCCAACAAGTCAAAGATCTTATAATTCCGACTTCATTTGAGCATTCAAATGCACGAAATACATCATATGATCAAGGGGATCATTTTGAGCCATCCGATGAAGTCGAGTGGTACGGGTTTTGCATGTATTTACAGAGACGCCACTCCTCCAATCTATAAATAGTCCCTCATTCCTCATATGAGGGGGGCCAAGCAGGAGAGAGGAGAGAGCTCTAAAGATCCTCCAAGCACAATCGGTCGCCACGACTCGCCACAACCACCGCCACGGCCGCCGCCATCACCGCCACCGCCGATCCTCGCGTCCTTCGCTTGGTCTCCATCATGATGACTCCTACCGTGGATTGTTCCCGCTTTTCACGTTGATTGTTCTCGCCGATTGTTCTCACATTGTGATTGCTCCGCATAGTTCACCATCATCTGCTACTACTAGCAATTATTACCTGATTCGTTGTCACATAGCTGTTGTTCATTTCTCATATACATTTTGTAACCCAGACGGGAAGATCTTGTACTCAAACGTATAGTGGAAGCTTTTCTGGCTAGCCGTTTTTTCCCTCTTCGAGATTTTCCGTTAAAAATTGAGTGTCTCTTGTTTGCTCTTTAATTACTGTGTCTTGGACTTCACAACAAGGCGCGTAGACTTTCACTCTACGACCGGTTTTCAAGACGCGTGCCGTCAGGAATGTGGTACAATTAGTGATGACGGTGGCCGGTGGTGGTGGTTGATGGTCACGGAGTGCGATCTTGCTTTGCGATCTTGCTTGAGGATCTTGCTTAGAGGATCTTCAAGCTTGGTTCTCTCTTCTTCCTCACTTGGCTTTCCTCTTCTTCCTCCCTCCCTGACTCTTCCTTTCTTCCTTGCTTGAATCTTCCTTTTCTTTTCTGACTCTTCCTCTTCTTCCTTGTTGGACTCTTCCTTTTCTTCCTTGCTTAAAGTGATTGACGGTATGATCAGATGGCGTGGTGGTGGTTGATGACCGTCGAGCGGTGGCTTCTCCTCTTCTTCCTTGCTTCAGCTCCTCTTTAGTTTTTTTTTTAAAAGAAAACACCCTCTATTCATTATCCTAATTCATCCAAAAATAGGGGGGCAACTGATATGACACTTAAAATACTATTAGTCAAAGCACGAATCTTGATGTTAAAAGCGGTCGTCTGATTGAACGTAGATCGAGCTCTTAAATTATCCTTGAAACTTTGGGATATCATCGGTTAAATCCTTAAATAGCTCTCAAATATAAAGTGTTTATAGTCAAATCGGCGTCTCGAGCGGTTCCAACAAGCCAAAGATCTTATAATTCGACTTCATTTGGGCATTCAAATGCACGAAATACATCATATGATCAGGGATCATTTGAGCCATCCGATGAAGTGGAGTGGTGCGGGTTTTGCATGTATTTACGTCACCGCCATTCATAAATAGTCTCATTCATATATGAGGGGCAGCGAGAGAGAGCTCTAAAGATCCTCCAAGCAATCGTCGCCACCGGTCGTCGACCACGCCGTATCGCCACCGCCGTGATCCTCGCGTCGTCAATCTCTGCGGTCTCCATCATGATGACTCCTGAGATTGTTCCTGCGTTGTCGATGATTGTTCCCATATTTCGGAATTGTTCGCATTTCGCGGTGATTGCTCGCGTAGTTCACCATCGTCAACTTCTCTTGCAATTACGACTGATTGGTTGTCACATGTGTTTTTCTCATATATTATTCGTAACCCGTTATCGGAAGATCTTGTACTCGAAATAGACATAGTGGAAGCTTTTTCTGGTAGGCCTGGTTTTCCTCTTTTCGAGGTTTTTTTCACGTTAAAAAATTAAGGTGTCTCTTGTTCTCTTTAATTACTTGTGTGTCTTTGACTTCTGGCGGCTAAGTGAACTTTCTCTATGTGGTTTTTAGACAAGGATAAAAAGATATAGTAGTGGAGGAGCACAATTAAAAGAACACCGATAATTAATAGTTTATTTATATTATATTATTATTTATGTGCAACTTCAATTATTGAAGATTTATAAGCAATGTTAATATTTTCTAACTATTAAATCAAATGTTTGATTGAAAGTTTCTTTTCTGATAATATTATTTTCCTTTTGTAGTTGTTGTGTTCCCAAGACTGTCAATTTTGTATTTTTTTTATAAAAATATTAAATGTATCTATTATCAAGTGTAGTTGCATGTGTAGAAATGAGAAAATATGTATAGCACTTCATTTTTTTCATCTCTATAAATTTTTAACCATATTTTCATTGCTCATTTTGATATGAATCATCACAAGAAAAAATTGACGGAAAAATTTCTAATAAAATACCAGTGAAAAATATGTCGAAAATTTTTTTTAGTATTTTTTTTTTTGCAAAATTTACTCACCTTCGATGGATCTTTCGACGTCTATATCCAGTGATTCATCTAATTTGATTCCCGGCAAAACTACCATCATAAATCCGTCAAAAATATTTTTCAGTAGAACTTATTTCACTGGAATGCAGTAGGCTAAGATGCTTTACACTCTTTTGCTAATATTAATATTATGTTATTATTAATCACAATTAATATTTTCCTAATAATAATATTAATATTATTTATTATTTTATATCATTACATTATTATTCCTCTTACTATTAAATAATATATTTTATTTGAATGCTATTAATATTATGTTATCATAATATATTATTATTATTATTATTATATTAATATTATTATCATTACATTAATAATATTATTTGTATTAGCATCATTATTATTATTACTACACTAATATTATCATATTATTATTTAATTTTCATTACATTAATATTATTATTATTATCATTAGTAATATTATTATTTATATTAGCATTTCTATTTATGAAGATTTACATACATATCATAAAATTTGTATGCATTTACATATCTAACACCTAAAATTAGATATTTAGTTATCTAATATTTTTCAATGCTTAAAAAGGCTCATGATTATGATATTTTTGATTTGATATTGAAGATTGTGATGTTATATAAAAATTAAAGTTTAGATGTTAGATATGTAAATACATAAGAATTATGTGGTATGTCTATAAACTCCCCTTATATATTAATTCACTTATAATTTTACTTTATTTTATATTAATATTATCATTATTATTATATTATTATAAATATATCATATTATTATTATTATTATTACTATTACTATTTAACTTATATATATATATATATATAATCCCTCAATTTATAATCCCTCAATTTACCTCCGCTTCTGTCGGTTTTGCCCTAACCCGAGCCCGTGCCTCTCCAGCGCGGACGTGAGACGTGCTCGGCTTCAACCCCTCGTCCCCTCCCTATTCCTCGCTCGGAGTCGCACGCGAGTGGCACGCTCGGTTCCGTCTCCTGCGTTGAGCGACCGCCTCCTATGCTCGAAATCCACCCCTGCTCCTCCTCTGCTTTTTCTTCTTCTTTCTTCTTCTTCGTCTTCTCTCTCTGCGTCTCTCTCTCCCTCTCTCGCTCACTCTTAAATAGTCAAACAAATCGATGTTTGCTCGATTGGGGCCGCGACACCTGCCTTCTGTACCAAGCCGTTACCGGCGTTATCTTCTCGATTTTTAAAGCAAAAGTTACATATCCAAAGTCATCAGCCATGGATACATCTCTACTGTAGTTCTTCACATGCCACATTTACATTTTTCTCGAAGCAAAAAAATATGCTGATTACAGCAGGGATGGATCCATGACTAATGATTTTGGTGACGATATCTTAGTGGCAAAGCTTCATTTGGTTGATCTTACTTGTTCCGAACATATAAAATTTGGTAGAGCTGTTGGGGTGCAATTGAAAGAAGGTAACTATGATTTTCTTTATTGTTGTTTCTATTATTTGATTTTTCTTATTTTATTTTTTAATGATTGTAATGCTATGCAGGCATACATATAAATAAGGGCTCGATAGCTTTAGTAATTTAATAAGCGCACTGGGTGAAGTGCAAGTAACATATACTATTAAATTAGCAAACCAATATTGTAATCTAGATTAGTAAGGAGCATGATCCGTTGAGGGTTTCTATTTACAAATTTTATTCTATTCATCTCATTTTCCTTGACATATATTATTTCTCAAAGTTTAATGCAATATGCCTAAAAAAATATGTTGTTTGGATTGCTTTAGTGGGAAAGGAAAATGACTATATATGAAAGGTGGTTAATAGAAAATTAAAATTAAAATGTTATTCAAATGTCATTCAAATTTGAATTTGGGTGATTGGAGAACTCAAAATTTTTTCTCTGTCATTGTTTAAAATTGCATAATTTGCGCTAAAATCACATTGAGGATGCTCAGGTGGATGAGTGGCTTTACTCTTAGAGATAAAATGCGAAATGAGTATGTTGAAAAGTTGGAGTAGTTCTCAGATAAGATTAGAGAGTGTAAATGGTTTGGTACATAAGCGTACGTAGATCATTTAAATATGATTTCTTTATGTTAAGAAAGGTAGAGGTGAAAAAGACTTGGTTAAGATGTAAAAATGACCTTAGTATAAATTGAGAATTTGACATATAATCACATATCAGAAGGATTATAACTTAGTGGGATAAAGGCTTGTTGTTGTTATTGTTATTGTATGATCTTGAAATTAAGATTGCTATTACAATGCTAATTAGGTTAATTATTTGTGCAAAATATTGTGCTTGAATTGCATGTTGTATAATTGCTTGTGCTTTATCAGATCAATGGTCTTATTTGTGTATAACTTAATACATTGCATATAAAACTAAGCTAAGCTAAATAGGGACTTAATAGTGGATGCAATTTAGAATTCACAGCATAAAACAAAAATTTTATGGAAGGTTTGCATGCATGGACAATCTTAAATAGTAAGGGATAGATAGAGAGAAAATGCAAAGTGAGTTCAGAGTCTTCAACAGGGCTGTGAATCTATACTGGTAGAGTAAAAAAAAGTTGTCTGAATTTTTGCCTACTTTTAAGAATTTTCATGCATTTTTGCCTACTTTTAAGAATTTTTCAGCACTTATTGTCTGAATTGTTGAATTTTTTAAGATCACAATGAAAAAGAAAAGTTCATCATTAATGTGCAAAATCACATGAAGCAAATGGCACAATGCAGGGATTCGCTTGAAGCTTAGCCAAGTGCTTAGGTGCTAGACGCTTGAACAGGATGACATTTTCAACAATATCCACCTTAGTTTTATCTTTCTTTCTTTCTTTTTAATATTATAATCTCATTCATGCATGAAATTTTTTATGTGTTTCTTTTCTTTTACCATGAACTAAACTCATATGTCTATGGGTTGGGTGTAAAAATGTTATATTTGTGTTTATTTTGATTTTAATAAGAGTTTGGAGTTTTATATTCTTTAATTATAGTGTATTTTACTTTGAGCTTTATTGACTATTGAATTTACTGTCCATCATTGTCAATAAAGCAGGAGGTCTATTTTGAACCGGAGGTGAAATACAAACCTGACATGTACAAAATACTATAGTGATTAGTCGTAGGTTAAAGATAACTATAACAAAACTATGTAGTCCTTTTTGGGATCCCAAGTGCTTTGGCAAAATTTTCTTATATTGAATTTAACACTGAAAGGTAAGTAGGTTGTGCGAGAAAAATGAGGATTCTAACCTTTTGAGAGAAATGTAGCGGCCACCTTGATCAAACATCAGTAAACTCCTATTTTGTTAAAGTTTTAACTTTCATAAATCAATATTGGTGAAACCCAATCCTTAGACTTATTATTTTGGTTGGAATGATACTTTATTCATATTTTATTATTTAATGTGACCATATACTCTTACACGGAGATTTAACTCACATCACATCAATGAAAGGTCATAATCATAATGATTCATATAATTATATGAAATTAAGGGTTTAATATACATCTTTATCTCACATTAGTCATCATGAAGGTTATGTACACTCCAAAAGTTTCAAGAAGTTATTTTAAGACTGAATTTTTTATATGAAGCCATGTCAAGGTCGTTTTAAATCGTTATGAAGAAGCTATTGTCTTTAATTTTTAAAGTGTTTGATTAATTAATACTCATATTTTTAATTAAGTAAACTTATACATTTGTTACCTACCTATAGTCTTAATTTTAATAAGTCATGCATGTTATGTCTAGGCTGCATGGCGTTCGAATAAGCGGTTTAGCTCGATAAGATATTCATGATCGTTTGATTAATTAATCAAATGAGTTTGAATTTTGAATACTCGTTAAATGAATAGCTTAAATGCCCATAGCTTTCATTATGACATTTTAATGTTCTGAACAAGTTGTTAGGAAGCTTGATGGCTTCGATTATGATTTACAAACATATATCATATAATATTCATGAACAATCTGGTGAACAAACTTGTTGAGTAGTTTTAGGAAAAATGTTTAACATTTATGAAAAAAATATGTAAACATTAACTAAATTAAAATATATTTATATTTATATTAATTTTAATTTTAATATCATATAATAAAAATTAATTAATTTTAAATTGTAAAACTTTGTATTAAAATTTTAGTATTAATTTTAAGTAGTCAAGCCAAAGATTATTGTTGATTCTAATCAGTAGAATCACATGTGATTAGGTAACGGGCAAAGAGCTCACAAATTAGCTATTTGATGACGGTTAATAATTCTATAACTTCTAAGTTCAATCCAGGCTAATGCCCTTATTTTTAACTTATTCTATATCCCGCTCTACTCATATTTCCAATTCTCATTTATTTTCTTTTCGGCTCATACTTTCCCATGAAAATACAGAAGCGGCAAGAGGAAGATCTTGGATTTTTCAGAGTTCAACCGTGCTATATAGTCTTGCCAAGGTAAGTGATTTACTATTTTAGGGTTCTATGTTTTTGAAAGAGTTCGGCGAATGAGAGGAAACAAACTTTGAAATATTTGATTCAGGGTCGTGTCATTTACTGTCGTGGACTCTTAATAATGAGAGGAAACTCTTTCTAGAGAAATTTGATTGGTTTATTTCAATTATATCATTTGTTTATTATTATGCCATAAATAAATTCCGAATGTTTGGCAAATCTCGGAGGCTCGGAGAAATGTTTGTTCACCAATGACAAGTTTATATTCGAGCTTATCTCTTTTCTCTGATTTAATATTCTTGAGATAAAATCTGGTTTATTCATCTTGTTGTTAAGTTTAATTTTTCTATTCTTTGCAATCGTGCAAGTATATTCGGCCGGGAATCATATTGTTCAGTTGCTTTTTTGTGATGTTGAAAAAAGTTGTTGAATGTAAGTTATTATAGATTTATTTTTTCATACAACTGACTATTCTTTCTTGGTAGTTCTTTTGTGAAAAAAAGCATGACATGTTATAAAGGGAGAGGGAGTGTTAATGCAATTGTCAAATGAGTTTATGGTTTAAGGTCTTGAGGTTAAGTACTGAAATATGAATTCTAAATTATTGACTAACTCTAATAGCTTATGATATTGATATAATAAGAAATATTGGGAGGTGTGAAGGGTGTGAGTAGACAGGGTTGCAAAGAGTTATGTTCATCTGTTTCTTTTGTGAAAAGTCGAATGGACTCATAAAAAATTGCATTCATTCAATCTTCAATGGTTAATTATCAATTATAATTCATGGGTTATTATGCATTGGTCATGATGTATTATCATTTTACATTGGTTGTTTTCATTTAAATGCGATTGTAAGATTGTTAAACTTGATATTTTGTTGACCTCATTGTTCGTAAATCAAACAAGTTTAATTTGGCGGACTTGAGGTAATAATGCAAATCGGAGCTCAAAAAATGCATGATCGAAAATGGTGAAACGACCTCCGTCGAATGGACTTTGCCATGTCATTGAGCGTCGAAATTGATCAGATATAAATATTGTATATCAATATCCTATCAGATATTAATAATGTTGGCTATATCGAAGTAAATGCGGCGATGTCCAAACATCCGTTAATGAAATTGATCGTATAAATTAACTTGAATTCTATAATGACCTCACTTAGTTTGGGCCATCTGCAATGTCATTGAATAGCGGTCAATGATATCAAATCAAAATCACTGAATGAGATCGAAAAATTTTTTTGTCAGCGTTGAAATATCAAAATAAATATTGTATGCTTCGATGATCTCATTTCTCTCGTGGCCATGTATTTCAAGTTACGTCTTGAGTCAACGGCTCATTTAAATTGATTGTGTTGTTAATTTAAGCTAAATCATATTTACTAATTGGACGTGCATAAAAATAAAGTCAGAATAAAATCGTTTAATCCATTTAAAAATCAATTTAAAAATAAACATAACTTAAATCCCCTCTCCAAGCAAACCCGAAGCAGTTCTCCCTCTTTGATAAACCGCCCAAGCTGCACGCGAGTTCCTCTTCACCCATTCGGATCGCACGAAGCCGAGCGCACGACTCCCCCTTTCGAACGATCAGAACTCCCCTCTCACGTGCGAGTCTACGCACAACCGCTCCCTCCCTTCTCCCAACCGTTCCCCCCTTTCTGCTTCTCAACCGCAAGGAAAAAGGGCAAGAGGACTGAATGACTTCTTCATTCGGCTCATTCGCACGCAGCAACGACAACTCCCTCTCTCTCGCGATACCTACTCATCGGATCTCCTCTGGATTTCGTCTGCTTCAATCGCAAGAAACAGTAAGTGCCCACTGCCTCTCTCTCTCTCTCTCTCTCTCTCTCTCTCTCTCTTCAGGTTAACTTAAGGGGTGCAGCTCTGCAATATGAAATATTAGACATTCTGGAGTTCACATCAAATCGGAAAAAGATGTCTGTTGTTGTCAGGGACTGCCAAAATGAAAAGATTACCCTCTTGTCCATAGGAGCAGATAAAGCTATTTTTCCTCATGCTTCCATTGGACAACATCGGAGGCCTTTCATGGATGTTGTAGAACAGTATGCATTTCTTGGCTTGCGTACTCTTTGTTTTGGTTGGCATGAACTCGAAGAAGGTGAATATATTGAATGGTCTCGTATGTTCAAAGAGGCTAACAACACATTGATTGATAGAGTGGAAACTTGCTGAGGTTTGCCAAGTTGAGCATCATGTTGAGATTCTTAGGCGTTCATGATTGTCACAGGATGGTGTACTGACACAATTGAAACATTGAGGAAGTCAGGAATTAATTTCTGGATGTTGATTGGCGACAAACAAAATACTACCATACATATTGCTCTCTCATGCAACTTTATTTCTTCAGAGCCCAGAGAACAACTTTTGTTTCTTAATGGAAGGACTGAAGATGAAGTGTTCAGAAACTTAGAAATGGTGTTGCGTACAATGAAGATAACCTCTTCAGAACCTAAGTTGCACTTGGGATCAAGAAAACCAATGAATGCTTGCGAGATGGTGTGGCCCTTGAAATTATTTTGAAGCATCGTAGGGATTCATTCACGGAATTGGCTACTTCATCAAAGACAACAATATGTTGTCGTGTAACCCCTTCACAAAAGGCACAGCTTATGGAGCTCTTAAAATCATGCAACTTCAAAACTCTGGCAATTGGTGATAGTGGAAATGATGTAAGGATGATACAACAAGCAGACATTGGTGTTCACATTAGTGGCAATGAAAGGATTCTGCAAAGCCTATTCGATTGCAACTGGTCTAATAATGAATAACATTTTGCGCATAGGAAAAGTGATGTCAATGGAGATATTATCTTCTTTCTTCCCTTGCAAACGATGAAAATTGAGAAGCCACATTAAATAGTTTCTTTCTAATTTTCAAAAATCCTTTTCATACCTTTCTTGCAAATGTGAAGAAAATTATGAGATTCTTCTTTGATTTTCGGCACTCCTTTGCATTCCTTCAATTTTATTCATGGAAGAACATCGTGATGGTTCTTCTTTCGGTTTCCGGCGTTGCCTCCCATTTCCATTTCCATTGTCTTTCTGTCAAGAAACATCGTGACATTCTTCTCTTGGTTTTATATGCTTCCTTCACTTAATCTTTTGCTTAGAAAAATGAGTCACTGTGGGATGTATGAATATATATATATATATATATATATATATATATATATATATATATATATATATATATATATATATATATATATATATATATATATATATATATATATATTTATTATTTATTTATTTATTTATATACGTCTTTGTGTTTATTTTATTGAACTGCTTCTGACGACGATGAAAAAAATCGGTTGTGATGTGAACACATCAAGTCGCAAAAGCGAATGATGTGCTCTGGCGCAAAAAGTCTTCATGAGGCGTCGAGTAACTCCGTTAGATGTAATAAAAATGTTGCCAAAATTTTTGTCATTAACTTAAAGGAGAATGAATATATATTGCTTGTATGTCTTCATTTGAAGATCTGCTCATAACATGAGATGAAAAAATCAGCAAAGAACTCATTAAATATGAGAAATAAAATACTCTACACTATCAGAGATCTTAAATTTCTAAAATTTAAGACTTATAAGTAATTGAAACTTGGGAAGACAAATGCAAACTAAATCAAAACAATAAATTTGGAGTCAAATAAATATGTGAGTTGATGTGGGTTAAAGATGAATCTAAATTTGATTTTATAACTCTTATATCAATATAGAGATGATTAAATCTTAGTGAATAGCGAGTAATTAAAATAATAAACAATTATATAATTTATTAAAAGTGATGTAAATTAACATAATCAGTTGAGAATAAAATTAAAGTAACTAATCAGTAATATTTTATATAATCTAAATCAAAATGTCTTTGTAGGATCAACTTGTTTATACAAATAAGCGATACTAAATCAAAATCTACAAAATCATGAGCTTCCCAATCAAAATTAAAAATTTTATTCATTATGATTTTTTAAAATCAATGATTTTTATTAATTAGATAAAATTATATAAATCCATGTGCTCACATAGATTTCAGTGTAAATTTTAATATCTTAAAGAATGAGTTGTTAAATTAAATGAAAATATAAATCAATCTTAATTCAAAATAAAATTACTAATCTTAAATACACGCATGGGCCCACATATTTGAATGCTTAAATTCTTAATGAGGATCTTCGGGTTGCTTCGTTAGTCTTCTGATTGTTAACTAAAACTTTAATAGTTTCAAATCATGAAATATGATTTTTGTCAGTGATGTAGATCTAATCCTCATTAGACTAAACAAGTTGATAGGATCTAAAGCTCTTAAACATATTCAAATTAATCAATTTTTTAAGTCAAATTAAATGTCAATTTGAAGCTGCTTAAATGAAACTCTATCAATAAAAGCTTAAATCAAAACTTAATCTATCCACCTTCCGTAATCGTTTGTTTGGGGTGATAAATTAGGAAAATTTTAGCTCACAAAGGAGCCAATGTTAAATCAAGTGTTCTGCTATGTTCACTCTCAATTAATTTCATGCCAGTAAGGATGTGGCCCGTGTCCTTTGACTGCGTGGCTTGGCGAGCTCCAAGATGAGCGATTCTGACGAGTCCTCGATCGGGTGGTTTGATCAAGCTCCATTATATTACGATCCGCGGCATTTGTCATATGCTCCCCATGGCTCTCTTTGAGTTGATGTCAAGTTCTCTTTCACTTATTGAGAGGATAATTAACTATAGGATCTTTATAGAAACTAGAACTAGGTTAAAGTTCCATGAAAATGAGGGTGAAATCTGGGTAGTGTCTTTATCTATTCCCTGTCTTAAAATTACAAAAAATTTAAATTATCTTCAATTCAATATTGGTTGGCAATTTTTTATTTTGGCAATTCATTTCCTGGGACAATTTTTCTTTGGTAGTCATATATGTCTTTATGTACAATAAAATTTTTGAAAATTCAAAACAATGAAATTGTGATTTAAGTGTGTAATAAATTCAATATGAGGCTTTATGTAGAATAAATCATTCCATAGAGTATATCTTTATTACACCATTATTTTGTTCTGTAGTACCTCTCCATCTTGAAAGTATGGGATGAAATGATAATTGCTAATTACTAATCCCCATCTTTCACTTTTGCAGAATGGATCTACAAAGCACTCTTTCAGTTCAAATTTAGATGGTGGTAACATCTGCACAATGTCGTCATTAACAGAGATCTTTGGGTTATAATTCAATTTGGTAGCTTGAATTTTCGCTCGTAGTTATAACTTAAAACCTTGGTGATACATTGTCCAGAGCCATCTTGGAAGGCCTCGTTCTTGCTCCTTTATGTGCTCAACCAGTTCAAGAGCCAACTATCAAGGAGTTCTCCGATGAGAACTTTTCAAAAGGCTAGGTCAATCAAGCTCGTGTGAAAAGAACTCGATGCAAACCGTCTTTAATGCCTCGTACATTTCTCTTGATTGAACCTTTATAGAAAGCATGATCATGAAGCTTCCTCATCGTGGAGCAAATTAACAAGAGAAGAAGGAGAAACAGTTGAGAGCTCGGATATCCCCTTTGAATGACCAGTGAATAAGCGATCTGCGCGAGCGAATATCCTACCCACAACTTTGATAACTAAAGTGGGTAAAGAGGGAATAGCTCTATTGGCAATAAGTAGTCACAGGAACCAACCACAAGTTCCACCACCAGAGGAGATAGCACAAATATTGTTTGCGATACATAAATTCTCAAGTAGCAAAGACAGGCATAATGAAAAGAAGGTTTCAGAGGATTATGGTGATGGAAAATATTGATGCTCCACCAAGAAAGTTGTCATCTCTTCTGGTAACTAGCTAGCGAGCCTAGTACACTTCTCATGGTGAGCATTAGAGCATGACACTTAGACCGTGTGTCCAAGAATCCGCTGCTGAAAGGTCCCAGCGAAAGGGTAAATAGATATGGAGGCCAGTGCCCCATAATGAAACTTTGAATAATGGAAGAGGTGTGACATCTGATACATATGCTAAAAAATATGCCTAAAAAATAACTCATCATAAGTGGATACCCAAAAGAAGAGATATCGTTGATGAAAGACATGATGGTCGACACCCTGGAGAATCCTCAAGGGGATCCCATCATCGATCATTCACCCCACAAGAGAAGGTTGACTTTGATCGCGGTCCTTTAATAGAAGAAGTATTTGTTCCGCACATTGAACCAAAGATCAATTGGAAATGTCGATTGAAAATTCGTGTGCAAGAAAAAATAATGAAGAGAACACTATGGAAGTGGAAGTTGTCTATATGGTTAGAGATATAGATGAACTCCTCGGCATCGCACAACATGAATCAAGGAACTGACGAATTGACATTTGTGAAGAAGAGTCTTCACAGAAGCAAATAGAGGACGGATCTTTGATCTTTGCTGAAGATGAAGAAGAAGAATACCATAATGAGAAAGATATCATGGGTGTCGAAGCTGTCTATATGGTTGAACCAGGAAATGATCAGTCTGGTACATACTTTTATAATCAGCGTCGTCATTCACATCAATAGGCCCGCAAATGCACAAGGAGAAGGGAGTCAAGTTCTTCTCCGAAAATGAGCGAGCGAGAAATAACAAGAAATAGAAGAAGAAGAAGAAGAGCTTGTATTGATTGAGGCCATGGCGCTAGCTAGAGAATAAAGAGAAATGTTGCATTAAATGGAGGTGAAAGACAAGGAGATTGCACAGCTTGGTACTAAAATGAATGATATGATGGTATAAATGAACATCATGATGGAGATGTTGCAGAATAATATCACATCAAATGCATCACTTTTTTGTCCGCTAATCAACAGGGTAATAATAATATAACTTCTACCACCCATTGTGGTATCTCAAGCTCTATGCATACATGAAGCGAGAAACAAAGTTAACCCACCTCTCCAATCAAAATCAAAATCGGCTAGCTGCCTAGAACTAATGCTCGGTAGAAACAATAATTAATGAAAAGATAAAGCGGTCATAGCCTCGAGCAGAAAAGCGGTGAGTAAGGGTCACCTTACCCAACGAATATGACCAAGTGTCATACGAAGGTTACTCGGTGTTTTACTTTCAGCGGTAATCCAAAGCAACATTTAGCCTAATTTAAGGCTACTTGTGATAACATATGAGGGAATAATGCACTGCTTTTCCATCAATTCGTCAGTAGCCTGACCTCAATTACTTTCGAATGGTATGTAGAATTGTCAAATGATTTAGTTAAAAATATTTGTTGAATTAGAGACTATATTTATGAAGAGGTTCACCAGTGCAACCGAGAAAATCACAATCGCTGACCTTGCCTTGCTGAAAAGGAGGAAAGATGAGATAGTGACAGAATTCATAAGTCATTGGCGCAACCTAAGTATGAAGTGCGAGCAACAATTGGAAGAAAAATATATGATCTAATTGCTAATGGGCAATATGGATGATAAAATGACACCATTTTTTTATGCATGGCGATTGCAATATTCCGGGACTTGATAGTGGCTAAATTTGAAAGTTGAATGCCAAAGTCGAAGTTTATGTAGATAAAACAAAGAGAAACAAACCTTCAGATTCAAGAAAAAATGAAATTCATGCCGCTTCTTATAGCTCAAATGACGAAAAGCATATGATATACAATGTGGATAAAGGAAAGCAGCTAATATACAATGATGATAAGGGAAAGAAGTCTGTTTATTCTAATCCACAATCAAAATTAGTATTATGAGGCAATGACAAACCCCAAACTTTTCCAAGTGGTGGGGAGCATCCAAAACAAGCAACATGAGATGATGAACGAATGCGGCATCTCTTAAGAAAAAGATGAACAAAGAATATTCCTTTAGAAGGGACAGTGTGACTAAATTATTTCGATAAACAATCAAGCTCATACTAGTTACAAAATTAAAAGGCGAAGAAGCGTCAAGTCAACAATAATTCTATCTATCATGATCATCATCCATCAAGATTATTATGTCTTCAAAGATTGGCTAGAAAGGAAGTATCCGAGGTGAATTTACACTATCAAATGTTCTAGTCAACCCAAAGAGAATTCTACAAGGATGATTAATCCTCTTCCGTATCATCCATCAAAGTCAAAAAAAAAAATGAAATCGGTTTGAAGAATGGCAAAATAATCTCAAAAGAGCCAAAAATCTAAACAACTAAAAGGCGTCCTAGTGTTTATCACTTGAACCTATATTGACTTAAGAGAGGCCTCAAGTATTTGGCTTCTCGGTAGCATTCGATAAGGCTACTTCATCACAAACATGAGAAAGTACTCTAAGTCTCATCAAAGTTGACTAAAAAAAAAAGAAGATCAATAAGAACTACAACTCAAAAGATCATTAACAATCTAGAGAGTATCACACAGAAGACATCCATTTAGGCTTGCAGACTTCATGCTTAAACTTTAGATTGTTGAATCAGATGAAGAAGATAACGATGAATCTTGTCCAGTAGAGACATGTCGAATCATTTGCATGATGTCAGATATTCTTCAGCATCAGTTACTCCAAAATGATAAGGGAAGTCAGACAGACTCGACCAACCCGTCAAAATTTTTATGAGGAGAGCAAGAAGAGCCTGAGGAGTTAACGTCTGAATTTTGTTTAATGACTTAACATGATAATAATAGTTCAGATGAAGATCTATGTTTTCTCGATGGAGAAGAGTCAGACTCATCGATATCATCACGTATGAAATATATGACATTGGAAAATGAGTCTAGCCCTTTTGGACAAAATTCCAGAATAAGAAGGGAATTTGAAGAAACTACCTCTTCAGAAGAATCTGAGCAAGATAAGGTGATTCTCAGTTGAGAAGTGGTAAAGTCTTACCACCTTCATCAAAGAAGGGAAATGCAAATAAAGAAAAAGAAAAATAAATTGAAGTATGAAGATATCATTCCCAGAAATCCTAAAATAAAGCCTAAATCGAGCGAAAAGATAAATTATAATATTCTATATCGAGGATCCACATTAAGTGTGTATGAGGCTCTCTTGATGTCAAAAGATCTCCAGAAACTTTGAAACTCTCAAAGATCGGAGTTATGAAGCTTACTTTGTTGAAAAATGCATGGAAGCATTGTAAACTCAAGATCTCCCAAGTAATCACATTTTTAAGAAGATCTTATGTTGGGGGAATCATGTCTCATATGTTACTTTGAGTGATGACATCTCGATCGGTCAAATATTGATTGATCTAGGTTCTTATCAATCTTATGAGTCTAAAGGTATTAAGAGATTATCACTTGATATCCAACATCTTGGGAGAGATAAGTTGATGGTTCATGATTTCAATGAAAAGAGCAAAAAACTGGGTTCTTTTATTCTCCTCAATTGATTTATATACGAAGTCAGTTTCATGTAATCGATCTTATACATCATTTAGAGCTCTCTTGGTAGGTGCATGAGTATGGCATGGTCCCATCAACTATGCATCATATATGAAGTATCGAAAGATGGAGAAGAATTCAAATTTCGGTAACCTACAACCATTCTCCATCATGAAGCAAGATCTATGAAGATACAAAATATTTCATTCCTAAGAGCCTAAGTTAAGCCTCTTGAAGCGGCATCCACTTAGAACTAAAGTAATTTCACAAAGTGAAAGAAGCAAAGAGGAAGAAAGAAGGCAATCGACTCTCTCTAAAGCACTTGATTACGCACCTAAGTCAAGAAAACAGTTCCTCATTTGGGAAGTGACACAGAAGAAGAAGATATTCGTCAAACTAAGGAACTTATAAGCTTTCAAGAAAGGCAGTATGAAATAAGTGATTGATTTATGATTTTGAATCTACTTATGAAAATAGAGTTCAAATGGTCGTATTAAGAAGGATAGCTCACTTGGCAGAGTCAGATGGCTCACTCAAAATTATATCCATCCCTTAGCAGTGCTTCGAAGAAATTACTCCACTGGAGGTTCATGATATTAAAGAATTGGTAATGTTCTATGTGCCGCCATTGAGTGAGAGTGGCAGAACATGAACTCTAATTTACAAATCTAAAGAGTCTCAGCCTCACAACATTAATTAGCCTACTCAACATGAAATTTATGATGAGATAGCGCTGACAAGAATACCAATATACTATCCACAGAAATTATGAAGAATGATGCATAAGCTTGGAATTCATATTAGGACTATTAAATATAGAACTCAAATCTTTAACAGGATGTGGAGTCAAAGAAGCCCTCAAGCATCGCGAAGAAGCGATAATTTTATTACTAAAGGTCTAGGATTCATCCACAAATCTCATCAAAATAGAGCCTGTTATAATATAATAGAAGCTGAGATCAAGACTCATAGTGATGAAGAAGATGATTCTCATGAAATTCTTCTTAAAATGATGAAGAAGTAGAAGCACTTTGAAGAACTTGAAGATGGTGGACAAATAGCTACTATGGATGAACTTAAAGAAATTAACCTAGGGAGGATGATCCATCACTTTGTGTTCCTACAATGAGAAAGTTGAAGAACTAAAAATGCTACTTTGTGAATTCATGGATTGCTTTGCCTGGACATATTCTGAAATGTCAGGCTTATCCCCTGATGTAGCTGATCATAAACTAGCTATTAAACCAGATGATGCTGTAAATAAGCAAGTGAATGAGATTGGAGATTGAAGAACGGTAATTATAAACTAAGAAGCTAATCAAAGGGCTTCATCAGGAGAAGTATATGCGATTGGATAGCCAACATTATCACGTTAGAAGAAGAAGCAAATCCTCTCATTGACTTAGGGACCTAAATAAGGTGTGCCCAAAAGATGACTTTTTATCAAAACTACTAGTGGACAATACCTCCAACTATGACATGTTCTCATTCATGGACGGATCATCGGATATAATCAAATCAAAATGACACATGAAGATGAAAAGTATACATCATTCAGAACTACTATTGGCAATATTGTTACCTAATATCTTTGGCTTGAAAAAATCTAGAAAATACCAAGAGCCATGACATATTTTTGATGAGTTAATCCACCAAAAAGTGGAATGTTATGTCGACGATTTGGTGGTGAAGAGCTTGAATCGTGAAAACCACTTTGAAGACTTGAGAATTGTATTGGAGATAATCAAAAAATATGATCTCAAGATGAATCCTCTAAACTGTGCATTCGGGATATCCTCCAAAAAATTCTCGAGGTACATTGTACGTCACAGAGGTATTGAAATTGATCCTGCCAAAATCAAGACAATTGTGGAGATACCTCCACCGAAGAGTTTGCGTTAGCTCCGTTATTTACAAGGATAACTTGCATTCATGCGTCGATTTATATCAATTCTATCAGGATGTTGTCAACCATTTGCAAGGTTGATGAAGAAGGATGCTCTGTTCAAGTGGGATAAAAAGTGTCAAGAAGCCTTCAATAGCATTAAAAACTACTTGTTAAATCCACCAATCCCCATTAGGAAACCCTCATTCTATACAGATTAGAGAGTCTCTTGGCATTATTGACAATGAAGAAAAGAGAATGCTCTTTATTATATCAATCGAGATTGGAGCGAAATGAGATACTCTTAGAAGCACTATTTGTATTGATTTTTTCGTCAAAAGCTTCGTCATTATATGTTATCTCACAAGATTACCCTCATCTCAAGGATCGATCCAAGTACTTGATGATAAGACCGGCGTTGTGAGTAGCATGAGATTACTTATAATTTGATATCACATATGTTCAGTAGAAAGTGGTGAAGGGATAAGTCTTAGATTTTTAGCATCCATCCACTGTGGACTCTTCTCTTAATGATGATTTGCCGATGAGCAAATTATGTTCATTCATGAAAGAAAAATCATAAATTTGAGAAATGTACTTTGATGGAGCCTCATCGATCAAACAAGTCCAACATCTAAATTTCCCAAGAAGCGGGGAATCGACATCATCTTCATAACACCGAAGGAGGATAATGAGATGATCATATGGATTTCAGTGAGAACTAATAATGAAGCCGAATATGAAGCATTAGTGGCAGGTCTTGAAGAAGCTATTTTCATAGGCATTCAAAACTTGCATATTTTTGGCGATTCTCAACTTATTATAAATCAAGTACTTGGCATCTATAGAATCAACAAGCTTGAGTTAGCTTTCTATCACAAGCGAGTTCTCGAGCTAATGAAATAAATATCAAATATCACACTAACTCGAGTCTCTCGATCCGAGAATAGTAAAGCCGATTGCTTGGCAAAATTAGTTAAGGAAATGGCAAGTATGAATGGTGATTATGTCATGATCATCATATTTACTCGATGAGTCTAGAGATAAAGTATCAATCCCAGGTAGAGGGGTTACCAAATTGACACAGGATGTGACTTGCTCTCATACTCCAAAATCAATAATTTAGAAGAGCTAAGAATGATATTGCCTCAAAAAAGTTGAAGCTTTTATTGTAGAGTCACGCGTGATTGGAGGCAACCCTTCATCATTACTTTAAAGAAGGAAAAATTACCAAATAATAAATCACTTTCAAATCGAAGAGAATGCTATGCTATGCTTTCGTCAATAATACTCTATATCGTAGCTCATTCGAATAAATGTGGCTACAATGCCTGAATATAGATGAAGATACCAAAGTGATAGTTGAAGTTCATGAAGGATTTTGTGGTGCACATCAGTCAGGTTCCAAGATGGCAGTAAAGATCAAAAGGATGGGCTATTATTGGTCATCTATGATGAGAGATTATATTAATCACGCTAAGAAGTGTCATGAGTGTCAAGTACATGGGAATCTCATTCATCAACCTTCGAATCCACTACACCCAACGATAGCATACTGACCATTCGAGTGCTGGGGTACATATATAATTAGATTAATTGATCCACCATCTTCAGCTGGACTGATTATTTCTTCAAGTGGGCTGAAGTTGTTCCATTTAAAGAAGTTACTGCTGACCGAGTGATCAATTTCTTCATGCATAATGTGATTTGGAATTTGGAAGAATAATTTGATAATGGCAACTTTAAAAGTATAAAGATTTATAAATTCATCGACCGACACAAAATTAATTGACGATACTCCTCAATATATAATCCAAGAGCAAATGATTTGGTAGAGGTTTTCAACAAGACATTGGTCAAACTGCTCAAGAAGATTCTCATTAAAAATAAAAGAGAATGACATACCAAGATAATAGAGGCTCTATGGGCGTATCGAACTACACAAGACAGATTAAAGCCACTATTCATTGGTATTTGGAATTGAAGCGGTTCTTCGCGAAGTTGAGTTGCCTTGAGTAGTCATCTTGAAGATCAAAACAATCATCTGAGGATGAAGGAACTCGATGCGCTTGATGAAGTTAGACTACAAGCTCATCAAAATATGGAAGTTTATCGAGTAAAGATGTCCAGGGCTTTTGACCATACAGTGCGGCCTCGAATATTCCAAAGAAGGTGGTTAGTGCGAGATAATCCCCAATCAAAATTTGGTGGTAAATTTGAGTCTAATTAGGAAAGCCCTTTTGTCATTGAAAAAGTGAGAGGGGCATACCAACTCATTGACTTAAAGGTGAAAGACCAATCATGATTAATGGTCGATACATGAAAAATATTACATGATGAATACATTCTCAGGTATAGAAATCCCTGAAGATAGAATTTTTTTAGTATATCTATTTAGGTCGACATGCTTGTCGATATCCCCATAAATATACTCAATGAAAAATCTTTTAGAAAATTCTCCGCAAGATAGCATTTTTTATATTTATTTATACATATGCTTTAAGATCCCTAAATAAACATATTCAGGCGAACTTTTCATAAAATTTTCTGTTACACATTTTAGATTTTTATAGATAGATAAAATCAATGTTGTATGTTAAAATCCTCTTAAAAATATATCAATTCAAATATTGATATATTTGCATATTTTTATCTTGAAAGCTCTTCTAAATATGCTTTAGAATTCCCCCTGCAATACAGGGGGTATTTTTTTAGTTTATGTTAAGTTTATTTGAGTTGACATCAGACTATTAGGATGAGATCCTCGAATATATGCTGATTCAGGTTGACATCGACCTTTACGCCGAAATCTCTGAATACATCCATAATGGTTATTGTTAAGTTGCAGGTTCTTGCATGAACTAAAGAACCTACTTCCACACATGAAAAGACGACCCTAAATGTCAAGAAATTTATCTCCCATATTTGCTAAATTCTGGAGATCAAGTCAGAAGAACTCTCGATTTCGGGATCTTCAATCAATTAAGTTGGAGAAACATCAACCTCTACATTCTAAAGTCTAGGACACAGATAGGTTCTAAAGGTCAAACTCAACAAGCCCACGAATGGCTGAGTTGCTGACGCTCTCCTCACTCAACAAGCAGCAAGAAAAGGCCACCAGTGAAAGAGCCCCCATTCATTGATCTGATGAAAAAAATCATTATCCACTATAACTTAAGTTGAAGACTCGAGTAGGTTTTAAAGGTCAAACTCAACAAGCCCAAATGTGATCAAGTTGTTGAAGATCTCCTCACTCAACAAGCCATAAGAAAAGGATGTAGTGAAAGAGCCTTTGCTCATCACTCTAATGATGATAGTTGTTCAATCTTCAATCCCAGCTTAGTGATTACAAACTGATCCGAGATCTTTCTACTTGATCGAATGTCGAAACTCTCAATTCAATACCTTAAATCAATATATATATATATATATATATATATATATATATATATCTCAATGATATCTCTCAAATGCTCAAATGATCAATCAAGCTCAAAGCAGAGATGAAAGTCAATCTCCTCATCAAGTCCATCAGCAAGAGCATTCCATAGTTCATACAAAGTCGATGGACTAAAGAATTTCATGGTTATTAGTATGTTAAAGCACATTGCGGGATAATTCAACATAAACTTATATAAGCTGAAGGCGGGTCATCTATGCACCTTCAATGAATCTGTCAAGCGGCAAACGAGATTCATGACGTACACACAATTCATGACAAGTCGATATGGACAAATTAGATCTATCCTTCATCAAGTTCGTCAAGCTTAAAGCTAGGATAGAAGGAATTTCAAATCCAACCAAGCACAGATAAACCAATTCCCTAGTAAAATCCTTCATCAAAATAAATAAATAAATTTCTCCATCAAACCCAACCAAGCACGAAGTTAGGGTGAGAGGAATAAAAGAAAGAGATCTTCAGCAAAGTCATTGAATTAGAAAGTAGATGTTGTAATAACTCTTATTTATCTAACAAGTTGATTCTGATAAATCGGTCAATCCTGTCACTTAACATGTCCTAAATAAAGCATCATACTAATGACAAATCCTATCAAAGCTTTGTAAGTTAGTGCATCAAATAGTTATCCAAGTTCTATTATAAAAGAACCAATTTTCAAATGTGACTGCTCCATGCAGAATCACATTTGTTGGGCATTGACCTCATATGTGTGTCATAAATCAAGATAAGCTCACAAGTTTAATTTGATGGACTTGGGTGACAATCACAACCGGAGCTTAAAATACCGACATCACCGAAATGGTGAAATGACCTACGATCAACTTCGCCATTGCGTTCAGAACATCGAAATTGATCAAGATATAAATATTGTATAATCTAATGACCAACCTATCAAGCAATCGAGATATTAATGTGTCGATGCGCATATCAGAGTCGGGAAGCTGCGACGATGTCCGAATGACCCCCGTTCATGAAATTGATCACGTCGTTAGCTTCGTAACATTGAAAACTATCAAATGAGACTGCCCACGCTTAATTCGGATGAGTATGTGCAAATGTCGAATAATCAGAAGTGATAGTGCGTAAATCGAGATTGAAATACATAGTACATCACCAAAATCAACTCAAATGACCTTCGATTAACGAACGGACTTTGCCATCGTGTTCAGAATGTCAAAATTGGTCAAAATATAAGTATTACATGACTTGATGATCAACTGATCAAGCGCTTGAGTCGTCAACATATTTGCACGCATATCAAAGTTAGGAGGCACTGATGCAAGCCAAACAATTTTCGTTCACAAAATTGATTGTGTCGTTAGCTTCAAAATATCGAAATCTATCAAGTAAGATGGTTCGCACTCAATTCGAATGAGTCTGTATAAAAATCGAGTGGTTGAAAGCGGCGACACACACTTTGAGCTAAAATTGACTCAATTAAGTTAACCAAGCCTCCACCCAAAATGGATGCGCCGCAGATATGTAATATATATATATATTAAATCATGTGATTTTATATGCATAAAATTCATATTAAAATCATTTAATCCATTTAAAAATAAACCTAACCTAAATCCTCTCCAAAAACCAACCGTTCTCCTCTTCTGACCGCCGCAGCGAAGTTCCTCTTTACGTTCGATCGCACCGAGCATGACTCCGCCAAACGATGAGCTCCCTCTCACGCTAAGTCGACGCACAACCGCTCCCTCCCTTCTCCCAATCGTTCCCCTTTTCTTCTTCTCAACCGCAAGGAAAAAGGGCAAGAGGACCAATGGCTTCTTCCTTCGAGTCATTTGCACGCAGCAACGACAACTCCCTCTCTTTCGTGATTCCTACCCATCGGATCTCCTCTGGATTTCATCTCCTTCAATCGCAAGAAATAGTAAGTGCCCTCTCTCTCTCTCTCTCTCTCTCCTTCCCTCTTTCTTCAGGTTAACTTCAGGGGTGTAGCTCTGCAATATGAAATATTAAGACATTCTAGAGTTCACATAAAGAAAACATTGAAGAGATACATACCAAAAAGGAGCTAAAAGGAAAACTCTACGTAAGTATATATTATTTTCATTCTCGAATATTACATTCTATCATCCTTTGCCAGCATAGTTTTTATATAGAGGAGTAAGGGAAAGTTTGTTACAAGGTCATATGATAAGAACATATTCTTGTTCTTATCATAACAAATATATGATAAGAACAGATTATGATAAGAAAAGATTGCTATGATAATAACATTTTATGATAAGGACATAGAATGGTTGAGCACTTATATCGAAAGATATCAAGTTTCTCAGATATCATGTATTGCTTATCATCCCCTCAAGTCGATGATACTAGATGTGACAAGAAGCTTGTGTCAAGTTCAAGAACTGGAAATCGGAAGAGGTTTTGTAAATATATCTGGTTGGTCTCGAGGGTATAGATGAGATCAAATTATTTTTTTTTTGATATATTCTCGAATGAAATGAAAATCTATTTCAATGTGCTTTGTTCGAGCATGAAAAACTGGATTAGTCGCCAAAGATTGAGCAGAAGTGTTGTCACAATATAACTGGGATGGAGAAGATGTCGGTAAGCCAAATTCTTGAGCAAGACGTCGTAACTAAATAAGATCTGTAGCAGTAGAAGCCAAAGCGCGAAATTCGGCCTCTATGGAAGAACGAGCAACAGTTGGTTGTTTCTTAACTTGCCAGGAAACCAGAGTATGACCAAGGAAAACACAATACCCAGTTGTAGAACGCCTGTCGAGTAGATCGCTAGCCCAATCAGCATCAGAAAATGCTGTTAAAATCAATGGTCTAGGGAATATTGGTAAACCATATGAGAGAGTTCCTTTGATATAGCAAAAAAGGCGTGAGTTGATAATGATGAATAGTGGGATGTGCATATGTTGAGATAATTTATTTAGAGAAAATGCTATGTCGCCGCTGATAGTGAGATATTGCAAGGATCCAATGAGTTGACTAAAACATGTGAGAATCTGAAGATAATCGTAGTAGTGGTTAAGCGATATTTCGTGGAGAGGGAGTTACCTGGTTTGGATTGAAGCATTCCATTTCGTAAAAATGTTTGTGGCATATTTTGCTTGATGAAGAAATATGCGAGAATGTACGCGATGCCAAGGAAATAGTGAAGTTTGCCCAGGTTCCGGAGTTGAAAACGATTATGTAACTCATTAAGGAGGTGATGTATTGCAGTGTTGTAATTGTTCAATATCTGGTGTTAAATGAGAAGAAGCAGCGGAGTCTAGTATCCAATCTGAATTTGGTCCAGCAAAAAAGGCTTTATGCGACGGTTTGTAGGAGAGGTCGACGACATATGAATGAATGTCCTTGTTTATGGCATATTTGACATTCAACAAGTGTAGAAGCGATTTGTTTTGATTCCATGAAGTGGGTTTACCATTTGTATTGTCATTGTGAAATCGTTGAATGAAGGTGAATTTTGTCCTCTAGATGGTTTGTATGGGATGCGAATTCTTCCTTTATGTTTGGTAGCAAGAGCAAATTGTTGTTCTGAAGTGTGGATTGAAAATGTTTCTTGAACTGCATCTGCTGCTATATTAAGCTCTTCACTGCATAAAAGAGCATAAAAATCATCCAAATGTATTGGTTGAAGATTTGTATGGTCGCCTTGAATGCTTGGTAAGAAGAAGGAAGACCATTTAAAGTATAGAGTATTATGTCTCGTGAGAAAGTGGTGATCCAGAAGTTGCTATAGCATCACATTTGCTTTTGATTTCAGATAAATAGTTCATCATGGTTTTATCATTCATTTGTATATGATGTAGTTCATTCTTGAGTAAGATTCGAGAACGGTGGATTGAAGTCTCTTTTCAATAGTTCCCCAAATTTCTAACATGTATGGTGACATATGGTAAAAGTTGTGATGAAATTGTGGAAAAAGAGTCGCTAAGTTTTGATCCACAAGAATCCAAGTATTGTAGTTCGATTGGCGCAATATTACTGATTCGCCTACCATTTGGTGGTTTGGACATAGTTCCATTTAGATATCCACAAATCCATTAGTGTGAATAATTTCAGAATTTGGGATCACCATAAAGGATAGTTTTCAGATGTTAATTGGATATTTATCACCGTTCTAACATTTGCCATAAGGAATTTCACGAGAAGGGATAGTTATATCCGCCATTGATGATGGTGTGATGTAGTAGGGGAAGCCGATGTATCCATGATGAATGGAAGAGTTTACAAAAAATTGGTGACACAAAGCAATTTTCAGATTCTCTTACCAACTTTTATTCTTGCTTTTGATCAACCTGATGGTACTTAAGGCCAAGAGGAAGCGGTGTAGAAGCCCAAGGGTGAGAAGCACCTTCCCTCTAAGGATGCTGTCTCTGGCGACGAGAAGGGGAAGAAGGCGAAAAAAGGCTCTGATACCATAAAGAAAACATTGAAGAGATACATACCGAAAAGGAGCTAAAAGGAAAACTCTCCTAATGCGTAAGTATTATTTTCAATCTCGAATATTACATTCTATCATCCTTTGCCAGCATAGTGGTCTGCTTTATATAGAGGAGGGAAAGTTTGTTACAAAGTCGTTATGATAAGAACCTTGTTCTATATCATGTGTAGAAAGTCGTTATGATAAGAACAGATTGCTATGATAATAACAGATTGCTATGATAAGGACATAGGAATTTGAGCACTTATATCACAAAGATATCAAGTTTCCGATATCGATTGCTTATCACACATCGACAGGAAAAGGATGTCTGTTGTTGTCGTGGACCCGTAATGAAAAGATTCCTCTTGTCCAAAGGGGCGATAAAGCTATTTTTCCTCATGCTTCGTTGGACAACATCGAGGTCTTTCATGGATGCCGAGAACAAGATGCACTTTGGCTTGCGATTCTTTGTTTTTGGCCAACTCAAGAAGGTGAATATATTGAACGCCTCAGATGTTCAAAGAGGCTAACATCACATTCATTAATGAGAGTGAACTCGAGGTTTGCCAAAAGTTAGAGCATCATGTTGAGATTCTTGGAGTCACCGCAATTGATGATTGTCCGATGGTGTGCCCAAAATAATTGAAACATCGAGGAAGTCGAAGTCGTGAATTAATCGGATGTCGATAAACAAAATATCGCCATACGATTGCTCTCATGCAACTTTATTTCTTCGAGCCCGTGAGAACAACTTTTGTTTCTTAATGGAAGGACAAGATGAAGTGTTCGTAAACTTTGAAATGATGTTACGTACAATGAAGATAACCTCTTCAAAACCTAAGTTGCACTTGGGATCAAGAAAACTAATGAATGCTTGAAAGCTTGGCTTATGTACACTTAGTCCCATTCACGGAATTAGCATTTGTGGTGGATGGTGTGGCCCTTGAAATTATTTTGAAGCATCGTAGGGGTTCATTCACGAAATTGGCTACTTCATCAAGACAAAGAATATGTTGTGGTGTAACCCTTCACAAAAGACATTATGGAGCTCTTAAAATCACCACTTTAGAACTCCGGCAATTGGTGATGGTGGAAAGGATGTAAGGATGATACGATTGTGTGTTGGCATTAGTGGCAGGGAAAGGATTATGCAAAGCCTCTTCGATTGCAACTAGTCTAATAATGAATAACATTTTGCGCATAGTGAATGTCATTGGAGATATTATCCTCTTTCTTCCCTTGCAAACGATAGAAATCGAGAAGCAATACCGTCATGAGGCGTTTCCACTACCCTGCAGCCAAACAACCCTTTTTTCTTCCCTTGCAAACGAAGAAAATCGAGAAGCAACACCATCATGAGGTGGGTTTTTCTCTAGGTTTCCAGCATTTTCACTACCCCTGCAGCCAAATAACCCCTCTTTCTTCCTTGTAAATGACGAAAACCAAGAAAAACGTCGTCATGAGACGGGTTCTTCTTTTGATTTTTGGTGTCGCCCTCCTTGCATCACATTTCCAATTTTCACTTCACCGCAATCAGAGAATAACGCCGTCATGAGGTGGGTTCTTCTTTCGGTTTACAGCGTTGCCTCTCATTTTCATCCCCTTTTCGACCATTCTCTCAGAATCGAGAGGAACATCCATGATGGTTCTTCTCTTTATTTTCGCATGCCTAACCCCGCTCCTTTGCGATCATTGAACGCGGAAAATGAGTAACATGTGGATGTATGAATGTGGATATATACATGATTGTGTTTATTTGAAGGCTCGCTCATGAGCGCGATGAGATGAAAAATTGGTTGCGGTGTCACAAGACACTGCTCGCTATGCTCATGAGGGAGTACCGAGTAAGTCAACATCCGTTAGATATCGTCCCCCTAGATGAAATGTTGCTGAAATTTTGTCTAATTTCTAGACTTAGAAAAAAAAGGGAGAATGAATATATATGATGTATGTATTCTTGTTTGATCTTATGCGTCATGAGAGACAGATGAAAAATCTATAGTGTAAAGACACTCATATGCTCATGATGCAAGTAAGCCAAAATAATTCCCATGCGCCTTCTAATGGGATGATCAGAGGCTACCGAAATTTAGACTAAAATTCAAGTCTTAAATAAATTCAAATGGAAATTATGTAAACTTAAGTCAAACAAAAGGATATATGATAAATATGAAGATAAATGTTAAATCAAAGAGAAATAGGAGAAGAGCAGTTAAAGAAAATTTTGGAAAGAATAGAGCACTCATTTAAAATTAAACAAGCCTTAATTAAACTCTTCTCCTATTTCCTTGGGCCAGTAGGCTCCACAGATTAAACAATTATGACCTGAGTCCTCTGATCGGGTGGTTTGGCCAGTCAGGCTTCATTATATTATTATCATGACCGTAGCCCATATGCTCCCCAATGTCTCTGCCCTTTGAGTTGTGAATCATAGGGTATACTTGATAGGAAAAATAGCTCTTTGTCAGCTAAGGTAGACTTAAGTCTGTCTCCTTAGACAAACACTACCTCAAGTCTACAAGGATTTCTTGGACGACATAACCCATGTGTTACTGATAAGGATCCTTCGGTCATGTTGGGTCAACTATCTCCTCGACAAGTTAGTAGACACCTTTGACGTAACCATGAGATCTATATCGGGCACATCATCATTCCCTCAACCATCCGGTTTAAGCTTAAATGATGAATTTGATAATCTTAATTTTGAAACTCCATATGCTGCTACTATACGTTACACATTAAGCGATCTAACGACTAGCCTTAATCGAAAATTCTCTCTCACTTATTGAGAGGGGTAATTAACTATAGGGGATTGCGCTTATAGGAAACCTGGAACCAGATCTAAAGTCCTCACAAAATGAGGGAAAAATCTATGGGTAGTGTCTTATATACTATTCCATCTGCCTTCTTAAAATTACACATACATTTTAAATCACCCTCTTCAATTCAATATTATTCGAGAGCTCGGTGGCAAATTTTCGGAGCCCACACATATTTTTACTTCTCAGCAAAGAGAGTTTGAGAGGGTGACTATTATAGGATAATTTCAATTTGCATGCTTACATATTGCTGGAGGTTGGAGTTTTGGTGGGCCATTGGTTATTTGTTGGAGCTAGTCCGATTAGAGTTTATTGTGCTTCTTATAATGGCTTAAAATTATATTTGGATGCATTTCTTATTTCCTATGAGTTGCATTTTACTATTACGTGAGTTTTATATTATTGTCTTGCTAATTAAATGGCCTACATTATCTTAGAGTGTTTGAGAAAAGTTTTTGTGATCTTAATTAAATTAAGGTTTTTTTTATAGTGATTGCATGACACTCTTTATAATGGGTAATAATGGTAATCCAACAATCCTTATTTATTCTTTCTTGAGATTCAACCAGATAGTAATTATTATTATTTTCATGAAAATTCTATTTTTGTGTCACTCTTGGATTAGAAAATACTTTTGACTCTGAAGATTTTTTTTTATGAATTGTTGATTGTCGTATCTTGAATGCATTACTGCCTTACTGTGCTTTGCCTTCTTTTGTTGCCTTTGAACGGAGTCTGTGATCGTATTATAGAGATTGTTGGATTTCTAAGACTTGCAAGTTGCATATTTTTTTGAAATCTTAGGTGAGGTATCATTTTGAAATAAAGCCCTATGAAATTAATATTATTATTATTATGTCTTTTGCTATGTGCTCATCTTTTATTACTTCTTATATCGAAGGTATGTCTTGTTGTCCATCAAAGAAAGATGTCAATCTCATAGGATCTATTGTTAGTCCTATATAAGTGCTTATGAGAGAGTTTAATGTTGGGTCTTCATCAAGCTCAACAATAGTTGAGATGCCTATAAGGAACATAATTGTTTCAATTGATGATAATCAGATAGAGAAAGGTAATCCTTTTGCTAAGAAAGTAAGAAGAAAAATATCGTCAGTTTGGAATGATTTTACTTTGATCAAACTCAATGATGGAACTGAGAAGGTACAGTGTAATCATTGTAAGCATAAGCTTACAAAGAGTAAATGTGATGCTACTACGTAGTATAAGCGACATTTACTTCATTGTTGTAAGAGGATGGTGAAGTCTGAAGGGCAACTTAAAATTTCAATTCAACCGCTTATGATTATAGGTACCATTGAGACTGTGAGTGTTTGTAATGTTGCTAACTGGAGGTACGATCATGCTAGGATAAGAGAATTAATTTCTCATATGATAATGATACATGAGTTGTCATTTAAATTTGTAGAATATGAGATGTTCAATATTATCATGAAAGCTGTTAGTCCACATTATGAGAAGATATCTCGGAGTACAGTGAAAAATGATTTTGTAGCAAGCTATGAAATTGAGAAAAAAAAGATTGAAACACTTATTAGATACCGTCAGTAGAGTTAGTGTTACAACTGATCTATGTAAATCTGGTCAAGATATATATTATATGGTCTTGACATGTCATTTTGTAGATGTTGATTGAAATTTGCAAAAAAGACTACTTAACTTTGTTGATGTGCCCCTACCTCATAGAGCAACAAACGTACATGACATCTTGTATAAGTGTTTAAAAGATTGGGGTATTGAGAATAAAGTTACAACAATAACTGTGGATAATGCATCATACAATACATCGACAGTTAATATGTTGAAAGCAAGTTTATAGTTCCATAAAAAACTTCAGCTTGGTGGAAGAAATTTTCATGTGCGTTATTGTGCACATATCTTGAATTTGTTAGTTCAAGATGAGATTTCTGAAATTAAAAGTACAATTGATTTGGTTAGAGACAGTGTGAAGTATGTGACCCCTTTACAACATCGATTAGTGATGTTCAACGAGATAGCTCAACAATTACATTTGCCAAAGAAGAAATTGATTTTTGATTGTGTCACTAGATGGAATGCTACTTACACAATTTTATCTTCTGTACTAGAGTTCAAGGAGGTCTTTCCAAGGTTTTATGATAGAGATCCTTGTTACACTTACACTTTATATCATAGTGAAGAAGATTGGGCAAAATTAGAAGATGTTTGTTCTTTTCTTGAGGTGTTTAATCAAGCCACAAAATTGATATCAGGTTTAATTCTAAACTTTGCATATTTTCTAATTACTACTGAAATTCATTTGCTTTATATTTAATCAATTAACTTCAATTTTATAATTATGGTAGGTTTTAAATATCCTACCTCCAACTTATTTTTGTCAGAATTATGGGGGATCAAAGGGATGTTGGATGAAAATTCTCTTAGTGGGAACCCACATGTTAGAGAAATGGCAATCCGAATGAAAGAAAAATTTGATAGGTAGTGGGAAAGTTGTAATATTCTAATATCAATAGGTGATATTTTAGACCCCCAAAATAAAATGAAGATGATAAACTTTGCATTCAACTATATATACTTTGAAGATATTGCACAGATGCACATTGATGAAGTATGTCAAAATTTATATGAACTTTATAATGAGTATTTAGAGGATTATAAAGCTAATAATGTAGATAAGGTTGCTTTAGAAGGTGATTCAAGTAGTGTTTCAGGAAGTACTTCTACTTTTAAAGGGAGGCTAGTATATGAAAAGAGAAAGTATGAGACTTACATCATAACATATTACACTAATCACACTGTTAAATCTGAGCTTAAAGTTTATTTGGATGATGATGTTGTCATTGAGCTAGTATATGATGTTGCCCTTCTCTTTAAGTATTGTTGGTAGCCATTATGTTGAAGTCCTATTACTATGCATTTGTGATGATAAGTAATTTATAGAATTTGGATCTTCAATGTAATGTTTGTTGCCCTTTCTTTTAGAGTTGATGGTAGCTATTATGTGAAGATTATTTTATAGTTGCTCTTCTCTTTAAGTAATGTTGGCAGCCATTGTGTTGAAGTCTTATTACTATGCATTTGTGATGACAAGTAATTTATACAATTTGGATCTTCAATGTAATGTTTGTTGTCCTTTCTTTTAGAGTTGGTGGTAGCTATTATGTGATGTTTAATTTTAATCTGGACTTAAGCCAATATTTACATCTTTTGTGGCACATATTACATATAGTTCTTATTTGTTAATCTCAATTCGTTGTTTTTAGTCGTTCACTTTCTTCTGTAATAATGATGTCTCGTTTATCTCTTTATGCTATATATATATATATAATGTTAAATATGTTGTTACTATTATTTCTTTTTTCATCTAATTTACAACAAATTTGAGAATAGTTGATAAGTTATATTAAGAACTTTTTTTTTATTATGCATACCTTGTCAGCTCGGATTCTGAAAATTTACTTTTTGATCTATAGTTTCTTTTTTATGGTTCTTCACTAACAACAATCTTAGGATTGTTTTTTTTCTTAGGAATCAAGCCAAAGAGATAATGGAACATGCTTGGCGAGTTGTTTTAGTTTTTATAAACAAATAGAGATATTTTATATCTTCTTATCTATTACTCACAATAATATATGTGATGATTTACTCATAGATAATATTGTAATTTATTACATAAATTTATTTATTATACATGGACCACTTATCATAATAATGTGAATCTCCAAGTTTTCATTCTCCTTATTGTGAAATAAAACCTCATGGCTCAAGCCCTCCTTAGATCATAGAAGGTATTATTTTAGCTTTTTATTCATTTTTCGCATATCTTTGTTATTTATTTATCATTATTTAAGATATTTTTGCAATATTTCAGGTTATGCATATTAATTTTTATAAATTTTTATTGTTCATGAATTCTATTGGCTTATTTATGCACATTTATATAATTCTTTCAAGCTTGAAATAGTATTGGTTGAGTATTGGCAATGAAGGCAGTGATGATATTCTAGATTCTAGATGGATTATTGATTGTTCAAATGATTGATATATAATATATTTGTAATTGCTCTTCTCTTTAAGTATTGCTAATAGCCATCATATTGAAGTCCTATTAAAGTGCATTTATGAGGATAATTAATTTATAGCATTTGGATCTTCAATATAATGTTTGTTGCTCTTTCTTTTAGAATTGATGGTAGCTATTATGTGATGATTAATTTTAATTTGAGCTTGAGCCAATATTCACATCTTTTTTTGGCTGCCTATGTGGGCTAGTATGTTGATTTTCTTTTTCTAGTTTGATTGATTTTTGGGTGGCTCCTTGTTTGCTCTTGGTGGATGGTATTGTCATTAATCTTGTGTCATAAGAGTTATGCGGTTCGCCATTGATCCTGTGTCATGGGAGTTCTCCCTGTTGGTTTTTCTATCTTCCAGATTTGGTGGGCTTGTTAAGTTGGCTTTCTTTCTGCTGGGTCCTTGTTAGCTGTTCCTGGTAGCTAGCTTGTGTCTTCTACCTTTGTTTCTCTATAGTTTTTTTGGGGTAGTTGGCCTTACTGCAGGCTAATTGGTTTGGGATCTTGGTGGTTGTTCTTGTTGCTCACGTTTCAAGGGTGTTCATTGTTCTCCCTGTTGGTTTTTCTATTTTCTAGTTTTGGTGGGCTTGTTAAGTTGGTTGTTCCTAGTGGTTTGCCTATGTTTTCTACCTTTGTTTCTTTCTAATTCTTTTGAGGCTGTTGGCCTTGTTGCAGGCTGATTGATTTGGGATCTTGGTGGTTGTTCCTGTTGTTGCTCACATTTCATGAGTGTTCATTGTTCTCCTTGTTGGTTTTTCTATTTTCTAGTTTTGGTGGTCTACTGGGCTTGTTAAGTTGGTTGTTCCTAGTGGTTGGCCTGTGTCTTCTGCCTTTGTTTCTTTCTAGTCCTTTTGAGGCGGTTGACCTTGCTGCAGGCTAATTGGTTTGGGATTTTGGTGGTTGTTCCTGATGTTGCTCATGTTTTATGGGTGTTCACTATTCTCCCTGCTAGTTTTTCTATTTTTTTAGTTTTGGTGGGCTTGTTAAATTGGCTTTCTTTAGTTGGGTCCTTGTTGGTTGTTCTCAGTGGCTGGCTTGTGTCTTCTGTCTTTGTTTCTTTCTAGTTCCATTAAGGTGGTTGGCCTTGCTGCAAGCTGATTGGTTTGTGACTTATCTGCAGGCTATTTTTTTTTTCTTTAAGCTTATATTACTAATCTTTTTATTTGAGTTCTTGCAAATTGTCTCCTATTCTTTTTAAGGTTCTAGACTCTTTTAGTCTTCCTGATTCCAGGGGCAGAACCAGCTCATTTTTTCAGGGTGGGTAATATTTTAAAGAATTAAATAATAAAATAATTAAATAATAATCATAATAAAATAATTAAATAAATAAAATTTTATAAGATTTTTATTTTTAGAAAAATAAAAATAATTAGTAAGATAATATCATCAAATTTATAAGAGAAAATTATAAATAGATAAAAATGTGAAAATTATAACCTGTAATTTATAGTTTACTCACATTCTTAAAATTAAATATATAAATTTGTTTTGCTCAACATTTATAGATTAAATTATTTGATGATTACAAAAGTTAATAAAATATCAAAATTCTCTTTATCCATATTTGAAATACTAATAAATTTTTTAAAAAAAAATTATATGAAGTAGATCAGTTTAAGTAATTTATGAATTTAATTAATATTAATATTAATTAATATGTGTATATTAAATATTTTTTAAACAATTGTAATATTAATATATAAATATAAATATAATTTATAAGAGGAATATAACTAATAATATAAAAATTTTATGATTTAAATTTATTATAAAATTATAAAATATAGTTTATAACTAGATTACATGAGCTAAAAATATTGATTACATGAGATTACAATAAGTTAAAATTAAATTTATTTTAAGATGTGTATATAATATTATTTGCTAATATTTGTCTCAAAATTATTCCTAAGGTGAGAATTATTTTGAGGATGGGCAAAATTATAAACTTCTCGAATAAAATTAATATTTTTAGGTTGGGCAAATATGCAAATTGTAAAATTCTTCATCCCATTAAATAAAATAAATATTTTCAAGGTGGACATTTGCGCACCTTGGCATCACTTGGGTTCGCCTATGCCTGATTCTCTTTGGTATTCAAAAACTTATTTTGTTGATTGTCTTTTCTTTCTTGGAGGGCCGGAGTTTGTCTCCTTTGTTTTTTTTTGACATTAGCTTTTTAGTTTTTTATTTTATTTTGTCATACTTAGTTTGGGACTTTTCTCTTTAGGCTATCTTGTAGCTCTTGTCCTCCTTCGATTATAGAAGGTAATATGTCATCTTTTTAACCTTTTTTCACATATCTTTATTATTTATTTATCATTATTTGATGTTCTTTAAAAATATTTCAATTTTCAAGTTCTATGTATTCATCTTTACAAATTTATTTGTCATCAACACTCGAAAAAGAGAAAATTCCAGGTTCTACATATGAATTTTTACAAATTTTTATTGTTTATTTGTTCTTGAATGTTAAATGCTTGTTTATGCACATTTATTGATTGTTCACTTGTTCATGAACACAAATTCTATATTTTTGCTCATTTATAAGCTTTTTTTGGTTGTTCACTTATTCATGTAGTAGCTCACTTATAAGCTCAATAAGACTCGTTTGATTACAAAACAAGTAGCTTGATAATTCTGCTCGTTAAACTACTCGTTAAGGCTCATTTACTTAGTGCTCGTTAAGGCTCGTTTACTTACTGCTTGTGAGGGCTCGTTTAGTTGGTGCTTGTTAAGGCTTGAAAATAGTGCTCATTAAAACACTCGATTAGGCTTGTTTATAGTAATAATCGAGCTGCTTGATAATAGCTCGGTTAACTTTAAATGAACCAAACATAAACCAAGCTCAAATAAAGCTTGAACAGCTCGGTTGCTAAACGAACCGAAACACGAAGAAACAAGCTCGAATCGAGCTCGAGCTCTAAAAATGTTATCGAGCTCAAGCCTGAACATGCATTGTCTCGGTTCGGTTCGATTCGTTTGCAGTCCTTGTTATGTCAATGTTCTAAAAATATTACATGATTTATTTCCAAATTTTGCAATTTTAATTGATGTAAATATTACTTTTATTATATAAAATGGTTAACTATATTTAAAATATGAATAGATTTAGAATGTTATAACATAATTACCTCACCATATGGCATACATTAGTTGTAGGTGTTGATCACTGTTGAATGTGTTTTACATTTATACCATTTAATATTCTATTTTTAGTTGATTTAAAATTATGGTTATTAATATTCTATTTTTACATATTACTCATTTCACCTAATTTGTATTTTAATTTCTTATGTTGTGATTTCTTGATGAGAAAATATTCTTCTTCTTTAATGTGTTGCTTTGTTTTCTCTTTTCAATATTTTTTTTGAGGATATTGCAAAGCAAAGCTTTATCGGGAATATCATCAACATTGATCTCTCGAACCTTTATCTATTTTGACCCAAAAGATTAGAAAGGTAGTAAACCAAGATGAGAGGAAGAAGATATTAGAGCAAAACATTTAGTTAACTACTCTATTACCCTATTTATATATTTATTATGACATTAGATTGCATAACCGCCATTAAATCAACATCATTGTTATTACAATAACTTATCAAGATGACAATTTATTTAATCATTTTTATTCTTTGGATTAAGAGAATAAGTTAGGTTATCTTATTTTTAATAAGTTAATTTTAAAATATAATTAAATCAAAAAATTATATATATATATATATATTTATATATGCATGTCATGAAGACTTACTTAAAGTCAACTTAATTCAATGTCTAAGATCATAATGAAGTCGATAGAGTTAGAGTAAACTCATCAAGGTCATAATGAACTTGCAAGAATCACGACAAACTTGTAAAAATATTAAGGACCTTGTCTATCAAGCTTCATTATTCAGCTTAACTAAGTTAAGTTGTTTGATTACTCAAATTATGCATCTTAATTAATTATATATATATATATATATATATATATATATATATAATCTCTACTTGCTAGCGTTCAACGACTAGAAGTGAAATTACGAACAGCTTAATACAAATTAATCTATGAATTTGGTCTCTATAGTATAGTTTCTTTATGTATTTTAGGCTGCAAGCCTTATGCATTTTACAGCAATAAATTGCTAATACGTATTATTTAATATACTTTTAAATAAGTGGTTAGAAAGATAATCAACATTAAATTATTTGCACTAAAATTTGTAATTTTTTTTACTTTTATCTTAAAAAGAAATATAGTGTAAAAGTATATTTGGATTACTTTAGAGTTGTTTGGTTGAAAATTCTATAAAAATATGAATTTTTTTAAAATAAATGTAATGTAAAATATTCTTGAGATTGTGAGTGGCGGGCTGATGAGGCTGAGTGGAAGGTGGCGTGGTGGTGGCGGAGGTGGCGGTGGTAGTGGAGGCGACGCACGGCAACGACGGCAAGCATGACTTTGATTGGCGTATTTGACCAAATCGGATGAAGTTCAAATACACCAAAAATGAATTTTGTAATGTATTCTAAATCATTACATTATCTTGAAAATTTTAATTTGCACCATGACAAATACCAAAAAAGTTAAAACTTGAGCATTTATTTTACTTCACATCTAAAATTTAGACAAACAAACAATCTCTTAGTAAAATTCTAAAACTAATCACTCAAATTATTATTATTATTATTGATATGACACTTAAAATACTATTAGTCGAAGCACGAATCTTGATGTTAAAAGCAAGTCGATCCAAGTTAAACCGGTCGAGATCAAGCTCTTAAAATATCCTTGAAACTTTGGGATATCAATTAAATCCTTAAATCGCTCTCAAATATGAAGTGTTTATAGTCAAATTGAGCCTCGACGATTTGCCAACAAGCCAAAGATCTTACAACTTCATTTGAGCATTCAAATGCAAAATACATCATATGATCAAGGGGATCATTTTGAGCCGTCCGATGAAGTGGAGTACGGGTTTTGCATGTATTTACAGACGCCACCTCCACCTATAAATAGCTCCCTCATATGAGGGAGGCGAAGGAGAAAGTAAGCAAGAGAGAGAGAGCTCAAAGATCCTCAAGTCGCGCCACTGACCGTTGCCAACCACCGCCGCCATCACCGCCGATCCTCGCCATCATCGACCATTGTTTATCATAACCACCACTATCGTTTCGGTCCAACATCGTCGTCAATTCGTGCCAACATCGTCAACATCGCCCAATATCGTTGTTATTAAAGAACTATATTGTCCATTTCATATACACTCGTAATCCAGACGGGAAGATCTTGTACTCAAAGCATACATAGTGGAAGCTTTTACTAGCCTGGTTTTTCCCTCTTGACGTTTTCATGTGTACCGAGTTTTATTGTTCGCTTTAAATACCGGTGTGTTTGGACTTAAGCTAAGTAAACTTTACTCTACAATGGTTTTTCTAGCACGCAATGTTTTGCTCTGTGGGAAGTATTCCCATTATTTCATTTTGTATGACGATCAAATTTCCCAATAAGATCAAAACCACCATCGAGGTGGATCATTTCAAGCTTTTAAAGAGCGCAAGCGAAGAATGAAGATTCATCAAACTTTATTTCTTCAAATTCCGAACTGGGGCAACTCTCAATCTCGTAAGATCACCCATATTAAGCATCTAATTGATTATCATCCCAAGAAACAAGTTAAAGTTGGAGGATATTTTAACATTGAGAAGAGATATAGCTTTGCAAATTATGATTTTCCAATCATACTCATTGATATGATACTTAAAATACTATTAGTCGAAGCACGAATCTTGATGTTAAAAACAAGCTGATTCGAAGTTGAAACTGGTCGAGATCAAGCTCTTAAAATATTCTTAGAAACTTTGGGATATCGCTTAAATCCTAAATCTCAAATATGAAGTGTTTATAGTCAAATCGAGCGTCTCGACGAACCGGTTCCAACAAGCCAAAGATCTTACAATTCCGACTTCATTTGAGCATTCAAATGCACAAAATACATCATATGATCAAGGGATCATTTTGAGTCAGTCCGGATGAAGTGGAGTTGCATTGTAGATGATGAAAATTCCTCCAATAAATACCTCATTCCTCAAGGGGAGGAGTGAAGGAGAAGGGGAGGCAAGCAAGAGAGGGAGAGCTCTAAAGATCCTCCAAGACATGCCACTGACGTCGCAACATACCGCCGGCCGCCATCACCGCCACTGATCCTCGCCGCATTATTGCGTTGCCATAACCCACCACTATCGTCCATGCCAACATCGTCAGCCAAGTGCCAACATCGTGCCAACATCGCCAATATCGTTTACTAAGAATGTCCCATTTCATAATCAATCCCTGGAATAGATCATAAATGGAAGTTTTACTGCTTGCGATTTTTCCCTCTTTTGAGTTTTCCACGAAAAAAGGAATTTTATTGTCATTTAAATCTGACGTGTTTTCAGAACTTTACCGAATTGGTTTTTCTAGCACGTAACAATTATTATTGTTATTTTATTAATAAAATTTTAATAAATTTTTTGGATAAATTATAGTTCTAACAGATGGCAGGATATTATCAACTGCAGATTTTAAAATTTCGATTTTTCAAAATAATAAATATTATTGTCCAAAAAAATAAATGTCTAGAGCCGAAGAAGCCCATCAATAAGCTACTATATATATATATACACCTGGCAGGCAGAACGTGGCCAACGTGGCCTTCGTCCGGGTCTTTCAGGTTAGATCGCAATGCATGAAAGGAACGTATCCAAAGCCTTGTATTATTATTAGCTTTAGCGGTTTGGATAGGAAATTAAATATAAATTTATTTTAATATCATTAACTGTAATATTATTTTATTTGTTTATTGAGTACTTATTAGATACGGATGACGAAATTTGCGGATAGATTTGTCAATTTTTCTTTTTTAATGCCTGACGATACGAATCGTCCAAACATTAATATTAAAATAAAAAGAATATGTTGGCTTATCCCCTCTCTCTCTCTCTCTCTCCCTCTCTGTCTATATATATATATATATATATATATATATATATATATATATATATATATATATAAGTTTAAATTTTATTTAAGGTAAATTTGTTTTAAAAGGCTTAATTTTTAAAATAGTCCAGTTTATAATGTTAATTATGTGATTAGGCATGATAAAAAAAAAATTTGTTTAGTCAATGGCGACCTCAGCCGTTACCGCCACGCTAATCAAGGACATTAATTTTTTTTAAAAAAATTAAGTAGAAGATACATTTTATGGTCGCGATTTGCTCATCGATGTCGGATTTGGGAGCTTGGTATCGTTGGAAAGATAATAAAAAATCCTACAACTTTTATGTTGACAATTTTTGACGAATCTCGCCCGTGAGATGCGGTTTACAAATGCTAATTCGGTTACAAAAAAACTTAGATATTGACGAATTATTATTTTTGATAATATAAAATACTCTCATTATATTGTATATATAAATTGAGTTTGAATCTTTATGCAATTCTTGAATCTCTACTCTTCGTGATTTAATCAAAATATTCAAATAATATAATACAGTGGAATAATACAATAAAAAGGTACATGAATGACTAAGAGATAACAAATATAAAATAACGAAGAGTACAACCCCTCCACACCTATCTTCGGCGATGCCTGCGTGGTGGAATCGGATCACGCTCTGAGTAATGTGTGGTCGCCGCGGCCGATCGCATGATGGCCGTGATGGTCCTCTTCTTCCACCCGCCGACGTTGTTGAATAGCCTAAGTCTCAGAATATGAGGTATACCGACCCCCGTAGCAAAATCTAATACCCATGGTACACTCCGTATGGTGGTGTCATATGGAATGGTGGTGGTCCATATGTCGGCTGGACTGCTGCGTGCCATGGGTGCATCTGAGACCACATTGCCTGCTGATATGAATACTGGGGTGGCTGAGAGAATGTGTACGTAGACTGCCCCACCACTGGTGTCGAGGATGGCCCCACATCCATCGACGGAACATGTGTATGGCACGATGTGCGGTGTCAGATCCCCGCATCCGCGAGATACGTTTTCTAAGTCCACCAGCTCTTCATATTCGCTGAAAGATCTCAACATCTTCATCTCCAAATAGCTGAAATATTCCTCCGCCTTCAAGATGTGCTCGCTCATAGAAGATTTAGATCGTGATTTCATAAATAGAAAAACAAATTAAAATACTTTGCACATACACCAACCATCAAACGTTCTGGGGTAATATGTGGAGGTACTATGTGTAAAGTGATGCCCATGAACCATCTCTCATCGATTGATTGCCGGCACCGGATCATGCGAGATGAATCAACGTGATAATCGAAGTCACGCCTATGCTCCCAAATGAAGGAGTGGTGAATTCTACCCAATCAACATCGCCTTTCTCGCCCATCATGATGGATCTATCGGTGCTACATCGGGAAGGAGGAATGCCAAACCGTTTCAAAACACACGATCGGTACACTCCACCCTCTTCCAACATATTGGTACTAGCCATATCGCTTCTCCCTCGTGAACATATATCTGACGCCGATGCGATCTGATGTCCATATGGCTCTGATGACCTGCAAATACAAAGATAAATTATTCTTTCGCCAACCATAGTAAATAATTTGCCAAATAAGATTACATCATCACCCGACTGAAGTCCGCCCATCCTCAGACACTCGAGATTGCCTAATGGCATTTTCAACATACCCTTCGCTCCACCGAAAGCCAACACTAAGCCCATCAAAGAAGGATACGAACACATAACTTAGGTCTTCCGACATGAATGTCCTGTGCCCATACCGCAAAATGATCCGCCATGTTCGCTGGTTTGGTGGCTTCATGTAACTCTCAGATAGATGAAAGTATAAACCCAGACAACTCCTAAATGTATCAATAGACTCAAGTAACGATAGATATCGCAAGTGAACCTCGCACTCTCAAGTATCCGGTAGAAGAAATGATCCAATGGAAAATGTAAGCTCGACATGCATGGTGAACTCGAGCTCGTAGATCCAAATAAGAGTCATGATAGTATGTCCACCGCAACCACCGTAGAGGTAAACAAGTGCATGCGCCGCCCCATGCTAAACTCGATGTGATCTCGGATGGACAAGATCATGGTAAATGATATGCGCTCGATGTGCTCCAATCACCATCGCAACAATCCGCCATGAAGCCCACCTTCTCTCCACCAACAGGCCGCCAATCATCATGGGCCATCTATCCGACGCCTAAAATCATCGCCACATCCTCAGAGAGTAATCGCATCTCTCCAGAGTAAGTGAAATGAATTGCCTGAGGGCAGCTCTTCCGCGCCGCCAACAAATGATGATCAAACTTTATATATCGACTGAGACACAATCTAAACCGCCAAGGCATCCATAAATTGGGCAAGCCGCCATTCTCAACATCGGTGGGCAAGAATAAACCGCAATCAAATGAATCATGTTTCCAATGTATCAGCAAATTAAGAAATGAAGCACAAAACTAAGAAATAATGCTAAAAGAAAACCCACTACCAACCGATGGCATGGTTCTCCCGTGATAATGCATATGTTGTGTCTCGGCCGTGCAGTAATCCTCAATCAGAACCTCTGTCGCTCCTCCTACGTAATCAGATGTTCACAAAGGTTAGCAGATAATATTGAAAAAAAATTGTGTTCGTTTGGTTATAAAATATATTCATTGTTTATCATTCAACAAAGCATAAATTTATAAAAATCCATCTACTTCGCAAAAAATGCTCAAATTGAGTTCATTAAGTGAATCGAAGTTACATCAAGTTAACCGGCCCGACAGTGTCACTACCACCAAAAAAAAAACTAAAATAGTAAAAAACATAAGTAACATCAACAGGATAACCTAAAAGAAATTATCCTCGACTCTATTCGAGACAAGTTGACACAGGCCAGCTTTACACACACCACCGTGAACTTCTAGAAATGCTCCCATTGAATTCCTATATCCGCTTGTCCTAGGACGCCCGACTTTCGATATTTGGACAAGAACTTGGGTATGTGTCGCTATCGAATTGTTCCAACCAATCTTCACGATGTATCACATGGAACTCGCTAGGGTTTTCATGTAGTTGTTATAATAGGGAGAATAAAGCACATGACTTATGCGTCGTTGACTCAAGAATCACACACACGCATTGGGTCGAGGTTGTCCGCATGTACACTCAAATATTGTTCTCGCTTATCTCAACTTTGAAAGTTCTGCTTGTGACATCAAACACTTGGTACTCATTCATATTTATCCTCATTGGTTTAGGTACTCTACGTGACTCTCGTTCATTGTCTTGCAACATAGCTTTAATGCGCAGGGAGAACAAGGTATCTTGTTGGCTCTCCAGTGTGGTGGATGATTCAAGACGCTTCATGAATACTATATTGTAGTAGATCAGAATCAATGCTTGGATGGGTAAACCACGAGCTCTCTTGAGTACACAAGCACTCCGCATTTGTGGTCATTGTACCATACCTATAACCCTCATCATGAGTTAAGACCACCGCTGACATCCCTCGAGACCACCAAATCATATGCCTCGCTAATATTCTTGATGTCCATGTCCTAAATATCCAATATCATCAAGATTCCCAAAGAACGCATTTCTTTCGCAAATGAACTCAACATCACCAATGCCAAATTGTCTCGCTTCTTAAAGTTCTCCTCAAATGGCAGTAAAAGCGTTCATCAAGGAAATATTTCTCTCACCATAACTATACCGCATGTCTATCGAGATAAGGCAGATCTCCTCTTGTAGACACCGGGGATCAAGTCTTGTAATGCACGTAGCCAATTCCCGTGACTCGATGCACTCGATTCCACAATCAAGGCCAATGGGAACAAGCCATTATTTGCATCGATTCCAACCGCACTAGTAGAGTACCTCCAGATTTACCCAAAAGAAAGGTGCCATCTAGACAAAGTACCTTAACAATGTTGCCAACCTGTGAAGGGTTAGAAGGACCGTAACAAACGCTGAATTTGTTTGATTCGCTGAGTGTATAATACACCGTCACGTGCATTGATGAGCATACCGCAGCCATGAACTTTCCAAGATCTATAAGATTCTTCCCAACTACCAAAGATTGCCTTTATCGCTTCCTTCGCATCCCAAGCCTTCATGTAAGACACTCTAATATTGAACTTTGCCTCGACACTCTATAATTTCCTGGTTTTATATCTACCGATTGACGGGTTTTATAAAATAACGATGAATTTCGATGTACATTGTTTTATGACCAAAGATTCTGACTGAATGAGCATAAGTATGAATTAATCGAACCAATCTTCCATGCACCCCCTAACCTCTTAAATGAACGTGCATGTAGACACCATAAACACGCCTAACCGTCTGAGTGATGAGTGCAATGTACTGAATTTAGATTTGTTCAAGCATATATAACATACTCAACATTGTTTGTGATAATTGAACAAAGAAATTGTAAATGTTTCTTGTCTTGAAAACAGATACCTTCTACCATTTGGAATGCGCTCTCACCAAAGATTGAATTGTCATATCAAATGTGACGCCCTCATCCCACTCTCTTGTTTGGGCACTAAAAATAGTCATTCAAGTGTCAAGGTGTGGCTTTACTACTTGAGTAATCCAATCTCTAACCTCGACGATGGTTCTCAGATCCTCAAATCGTTTCGCTCGGGTCTATCATCCTCTTCTTCATCATCACTACTACTCCACTAGGCATATATCCTTGGTCTTCGTGAGATGGTAGATTAATATCTCTCCGTCACCCATATAGAACTTGTCCCACCAAATATTCATGTTCTCTTGCTCTGCACCCATAATACTCCACCGAAGATAGTGTAATATTCTCGCCTTTTCACCTAACTGCATTCCAATGACGCTTATCTATCACCACACGGCCACCTAACTTCTACGTAAATGACAATAAGCGACGCATTAAGCACAACTTCACAAACTTCATCATCGAAATAAATTCGCACCTACGGAATTACTACAAGAAATGTTAGATATGGTCGATCCAACCCACTCTCATTATTATTTTTCATCAAATTGAGTCGTGGATTTGAATGCATTTCTCCCACCAATGTATGTTGGAATGAAGTCGGGCTCTAAGTTCACCACCATAGTAAAGAACTATGAATGTCTCAATTCATTTTCAACTATTACTAACAAAAACACGCTATCTCATCCTCACCGATGAATTTGCCAAATAAGTTCAAATCGAAGATATAATGATGGGGCTAACGACCGCAACCCATCAAATTTGGTATTTAAAAAATTTAAATTGTGCAATTACCACAATCAAGAACAAGTGACATAAACTTGCAAATTCCACAATTATCAAGAAAGTCCACAATGTATCAAGAAAGTCCACAATCATCTACATCATAAACTTGCACTACATGTTCTACATCATAATCTTACAAATTCCACAATTATCACATTCAAGAACGGACACAAACTTGCAAATTACATAATCATAAATTCATGTTTATAAAGACAATAACTTTATAAAATTGATGCAGACAAAACCAACGCTTCACAACCAAATCGAATTTCATTTCATCTCACTAAATAATTTACACATTATGCTCAAATAAGCATAAGCATAAGCATATTCATAAGCATAAGCATAAGCATCCACCTCAAATCTAATAATTTTCCTTCAAAAAATCTCACTAAATAACATCTAACAAATATTTCCTATCACATTCAACAAATCCAAACTAGATCTGAAATTTCTTTTGCATTTCGGCTAAAAAATACCTAAATCGGCGAAATATCTCTCAAAGCCACAACTTAACCTGGAAACCGACGGCCGGCGACCTTCCTGGTCGGCGCATCTTCGCCGCCGCAGACGCAACGGCGACGGATCGCAAAGGGGAAAAGGAAACGGAGAAACCGAGAGCTCGCCGCTGAAGCTCTGCCCGCCTAATTTTAGAGCAGCCGGCCACGCGATTGGCCGATCAAGGACTAGCCTATTTTAAATTTTTTTTATCGTCTAATCACATAATTAACATTATAAACTGGCCTATTTTAAAAATTAAGCCTTTAAAAATTATATTTATATAAATATATATTAGAGCTGATTTTTCAGAGATATTTAGTTATTAATTGCTTGTTCTTTCTCATCAACTTTAAAATTCATGTCAATTGCAATTCATCTCTTTTCAATTTTAAATTTTATTTTCATTTAAAATTTTATTTTAAAATAAATGGTTTAAAAATTTAAAGTTTGGCTCAATTTAATCTTTAGCATGCCAAATAATTTCATAGATTCAATAATGTCAGATATAGTTATTGAGGGGTTTATATACACATCACATAATTCTTATCTACTTATAACCATTAACTTCTCACATTCATAGCAATAGATATTCTTAATAACGAAGAAATATGAGGAAGTAATGAAGAGATATACTGAGAAGGTGAAGATGTTATTTAAAGAATTGAGTGTTCTATGAGTAAATAATAAGTTTTATATATGAAATATGTATATATGATTATTTTGAATGTAATGTATATAAATTTTTTTACAAAAAATTATATAATTTTTATATGAGCATGCGCTCATAGACACATATATATATATATATTTACAAATATATCATATAAATCTTATGTATTTATATATCTAGTAGATAAAATTAGATATTTATTTATCTAATATTTTTTATGCTAAGAAAAAAATTATGATATTTTTAATATAATATTGAAGATTAGAATATTATATATATATATAAATGAATATTGTGTGATATATCAATTTTACTAAATAAAAAATTGGAAAAATTTGTAAAATAAAAAAATAAAAATAAAACGAGAGAACAGGTAATCACTGCACTTAAATAGGAGAAACGCGTGCCAGCATCCAAAGAGCCGATAAGTCCTTCCTCTTCTTGTTTCCTTATCTTGTCCTGTTTGCGTCTGCTTTCTCTGGAGAGTGAGAATACTGTAAGCATATTGAGATGGGAAAATTGGGGCTTCTAGCGATGAAGACGGATCAGCTGAGCAGCGATCTCATCGATTCCGATCTACGGGAGCTCGGATGGCGGCCAAGAACCTCGCCAACCACGCCTTCATACTTGGAAGCGGTCTCGGCTTCGGCACCTCCTTTCTCAAGCTCTTGGCCTCCTTCGCCGCAATGTGAGACTCCGACCTCTCCCTTCTATTTCTCGATCTTTTTCACAACTATGTATTTTTCTTCCTCTTTTTTTTTTGGTCTCTGCTATATGATCATCGGAGATAATTTATTTATTTTTTTCGATTGCGATGGTATTATCTCGAATGAGAACTGTTGTTGCGATCAAAAGTTGGAATTCGACAAAGAAATTATGATAGCTGATTGCAGTAGCACATGAATTTTAAATTTGTGATTGCTGTTACGTGTTTGGTTCAAGAGCCGGAACCAGGATGCCATGTGGTAGAAACAAAAAAAAAAAAATCACCCAAAAGCGAAATCTGCCCTACATGTTTATAGCTATTAAATAATTTAAAGGCGAAGCTTTCATGTTTTGCTAAAATCCCCTTTAAATATATAAGGCTCAAGAAAAGTCCGGTCCCCACCTTAATCGAAGGCTCTGGCAATGCTATCTAGGTCTCCTTAATTCTGTCAGTTCCCCGTATTCTCATCAGAAATCGAAGGCTTTCGATGAATTGGATGTAACGGAAGGAAAAATTATTAATGGGATGTACATGAAGGAAAAAATTGTTTAAGAAATCTGTCATGTGGCAACTGTGCTTGAAGGTGTCTTTTGCATTGAAGCCTCCTTTGTATTGCTGTAAATTTTTATGATCATCTGAATGTCTGTTTGTGTAATAAACAAATCAACCCTTTCAGGTAAACTACAATGAGATTTCGCTGACATAGGTAGACAAATAGTTCTTACCAGACTAGATCATCCTATGGGATATCTGCTTCCTTCTTTGTTTTAAATGGTTATTGATTACATTACAGTGAATTGTATGCAGATATATGCATTCACTGCCGTGACATTTTTTTCCCTTTAAATTTGTTTTGCAATGGCTGAAGATCTCTGCTGGAAAGTAAAAAATGAGGCTTGTCCCAACCTATAGATTCCACCTCATTGTATCTCAACATAATGAGCAGTGAATATGATGGTATCATATTTCAAGCACTGATATGTGAATCTAGGTCGCGTGGTGCTCATATTGTGGGCATATCACTTCAGTTTTTACATGTTCTACTGCTGAATGACGGTGAACAAAGGGAAAGAAGGTTGAACTATTGTATTTTGTTCGTGTCGCTTTAGGCTAGATAGTACAAACTGATATTATACATATGATGCCTTACTTCTTAGTTATAAAGATGAAATTAAACATAAATTCCAAATTGATTAGCTGTCCTGTTTATCCCCCCATGAATCAAAGATAGTGATCCTGGTTAAGCTCCATTTAGCATGTTGGCTAGGCAATGGCTTCCCATAGAATTGGTTTGTTGTCAAAAGCTTTGCATGATTGATGAGAATCTTGGGAAATATTATGGTGAAAGGAATAAAAAACAGCGTTTTACTCTATATTTATCTTTTATTTGCTCTGATCAATATCTAAAGCTTATAAACCATTTAAGTGGGCAAAATTTTCATTGTAAAAGCTTGATTCTTAAGCTTACTCCCAGCTCACCTTACGTTTTGACCGATGCCTACTTCTCCTATTTTTGTAATAGTTACGATTGAATTATATCTGTTTATTCTATGTTTATATTGATGTTTTTTGTTTGAAATTTCAATTACAGATATTTGTTGATTTTGGACCGGACAAACTGGAGGACAAATATGTTGACAACTCTTTTAGTTCCTTATATATTCTTGAGTCTTCCTACAGTAATATTTTCTTTCCTGAGGTGATTTCACCCTATCTTGTCATCATTGCTTTTCTGTTTCTGTTTATTTATAAGTTCTAACAATCTGTTATTTCTTCATGTAGAGGTGAGGTCGGAAGATGGATTGCTTTCATCGCTATAGTGTTACGTCTCTTCTTTCCTCGACACTTTCCAGGTTTACTTCAAATCATCCATCTGAAATTGCTTTGTCATAAGAACTGCCAAATCTGCACTTATCTTAATAATTGCAAAATTTTTAAAATAGTCATCTAAAATAATTTTGTTAACAAAAAAAAATTATAAACAGACCAAGCCTTATTGGAATTAGTGACTCATTTCATAAAATCCATGCTTTCAACCCCAAGATATATTTGTACTCAAATAGATGAGGAAAACGGTTGCTTTCACGGGCAAGATTTTGGCAAGGGGGACAAATCCTCATGATGTGTATTGGTGCTATCCAGCTTAAATTTCTTAGTATGGGTCCCTTCTGATTGAGTGAGAAATGAAGTGGAGTGATGATCAGAAGCCTTTGCATGATTCTACACCCAATTGTGAGAAGCCTTTGCAGAGAACCTGTTATCCGAAATGTTGAAACTGGGCCCTGAGATCCCATGGTGACAAGGCAGAGGAAGAATTGTCTTTGGTGTGAGTTCTCGATGCTCTCTTTGAATAGAGAAATTATTATGTGTGTTATCCGGATCATCTAAATTATTATGTACATTCTGTTTATTGTTGTGTACATTCTGTGTATTGATGTACACATGGATGAGTATACAATAACTATATACACAATTTGTTTTGTATTCTCTTGTGTATATAACGTATACATAGCAATCTGATAGGTCCGGATGCCACACATAATATTTTCTCTTTTGAATGGGTGGCGGAGTAGTTCATGGACTATCCTTAGTCTACCCTGTCAACCTACTCATCCTATGAAGGTTTAGGATCCAAGCCATGCATCTCATCAGTCAGATAAGCTACTGCGTTTATCAACCTGGTTTAGCCCACTCGATGCGGTGGGATGATTGACTCATTGACACTGCTACCTAGTTTCTGATCCAGCTTAATTCTTATTAATAAATAACATTTTTTTTAGTATTTTATGTTAGTTTTATTTTATATCAACTTTATTCTAGTATAGAGATAGAATACAAAATTAGTATGTTCGGGAAAAAGTTAGAGTAAAATAGATTAAGGATAGCTTAGATGGTTTGCCACATAAAGCTCCATGACCGACAGAGAGTAGATGCATTAGATTTGCTTATATTAAGAAAGGTAGAGGTAGACCTAAAAGACTTAAAGATGATAAACGTCCGATGACCGATGAGAGTAGATCATTAGATTTCTTTATGTTAAGAAAGGTAGAGGTAGACCTAAAAAGACTTAGTTAAGATGTATAAAAAATGATCTTAGTATAATTTGAATTAAATGAGAATTTGACATACAATAGGACACAATGGAGATAAGGATTCATGTAAATAATTCACCTAGTGATTAAGGCTTGTTGTTGTTGTTGTTGTTGTTGTTTATTCTAGTATAGAAAATATTCTCATTCATTTGCTCAAGGTCATTCTTGGTGCTTTAATGTGCAAATATTTATCTGTATATTTTAATATGAATCATAAAACCACATCCCTGCATCCACAACCATTACATTTACCTGTCATTTGTGACCCGCTGGAGAACAATCAATAACTCATGTGGTAGTGCTCTTAAGCATTTCCAAAGAGACATATACGAGGGGGTTTCAAATCTCCTAAACATGTTTTCAGAAGTACTTTTGAACCGTTCGATTTGGTTTAAACTTCATATAAACTATTGGACATACAAAATAGCTTTGCTTCAAATCTACAATATTAACTAACTATCGATTTCACTGCTTTTACTCTGCAAGTTTTTATCGAATCAAACAACCAAATTATCATATTTGATATATCGAGTTGGCGTCACAGATTGGTTGGAGATGCCCGGCTCACTGATTCTCCTTCTGGTCGTCGCCCCCGGCTTCTTCGCCGGCACCGTCAGGGGAGGGATATTAGGAGTGATCATTTGCCTCATCATTGGCTGCTATCTTCTACAGGAACACATCCGCGCCTCGGGCGGCTTCCGAAACTCCTTCACAAAGAGCAATGGGATATCCAACACCATTGGCATAGTTCTCCTCCTCGTCTACCCTGTCTGGGGACTTATTATCTTGATTTAGGTTCTGTGTCAGCTTACTGTTTATTCTTTGTGCTGATTGTATTTAAGTCATTGTTGGTCTGTGGTGAATAAGTCTGCCTCTGGGTTTTGTTTGGCTGTTGTTGAAGGGTTTAGTCTGGTTGAAGGTTGGTTGTGTGTGCTGTTTGGAAAATTTGTTTTTTGTTTGGACTGTTAAGGAGATTATGTTTATTTGCTGGAACATATTTTACGTTAAGGATATGAAGAATCTTTCTTTGCTATTTGTATACAATATTTTTTGTACATTTGATCGATTTGAATGTGGTTAATAGCTAGCTCTATTGTCAGGGTAGTTCAATGAGGGGACTTTCATTAGAAGGAACCTTTGATAAGGTTGAAATTAATAAAAGTTGGCTTTAGTTGTGGTCATGAAGATTAAGTGTTGGCGAGTAAAAGTCACTAATAAGAGAACTTCATATGAAGTCAAGGTCTTTGCTGAGGGCTTAATAATTTTATGATAGCCCTAGTAGTTGATATGGTTAATAAGCTCAGAAGGCCTATAAAATTAATATTATTGTTGAATTATTAAGTAAAGAAAATATTATTATTGTGCGAGGGTTTCAATTGACATCAAGGTAATTGTTGAGGGTATGTAGCCTTAGCCAAAATGGTTGGTACACCTAGAAGTTGCTTATTGATAATCTATGTTTGTTGTGTTACTCCATCATGTTGACTCGATTGCTTATTCAATTGAATTTGATGATAACAAATATATGATCAAATAAAATTAATATTTTATTTTAAATTTTCATTATTTTTTAATTATTCTTGGAATTGCTTTTTTGGATAATCTGAGTACTTATATGAGATTAAGTCTTATTCATTACTTTTTAAATTTATTATACACTTCATTAAGCTATTTTTATGATTAAATTAATTATTTATTCATTTATTCTAGCATAAGAAGTAAATTAATTTTTCATTATCAAAATTATCGATTTTCTTTCTCTTATTTTTGTTTTTTATCTCTTTTGCAATTTCCCCGCTTAGTGGGATAAAGGTTTGTTGTTGTTGTATCTCTTTGCAATTAAATTTTCTACAAAGGATACAATTAAGTTTTAATTTAAAATTTTATTAAAACACTAAAATCTATTGTAGCTACATTTCATGCAACAGATGTCTTTAGAATTTCTTTGAATTAGGTGAATTTCAAATACATCAAAATTAACTTATTAAGTAAATTTTAAATCCCTAAATAATTACTATGAATTTATATTCTGATACGAACCTAATTCCTTGAATTGGCTTGATTCGGCTTGGCTTGAGTTCTGTTCACTGTGAGTTGACTCAGTTCTGAGTATTGGAACCCGACTGAGTTCTGATTATGGGGAAAGAGTTATCGGGTGCCTTCTGATCCGTTGGATTTAGCGCCTTTTTACTCAGCCGTTGGATCTGATCACTTGGATTGAGTGCTTCTTGAATTGATCCTTGAACCGTCGGATTAAGCTCGATTCTTTGGATTGATCAAACGGTTCTTGATTTGTTTCGCCGCTTTAGTGGATTATGTGTGCGGGTGAGCTTGATGTAATGGAGGATTAACGGACGTCTGATCGATACAAAGGCGCGGTTGATGATTTGATCTCTGCCGTTTGATGAATCTTGCGGAAGAAGCCACTTGTTTCGAATTGGAAAGAGATAGAATCGGACGTCATTTGGCCATTCGAGAAGTTTAGGGTTCCTGAGAGAGAGCTCTGAGAGGAAGAGCGATCCAGAGGGAGATGACCGGCGCTTCACCGTTCTAAAGAAGGCTTCCTGCTTTCCACCGTGAAGTGTTCAAAGGAGGAGGAAGAAGCTGAGAGAGGAAGAGAAGAAAGCAGAGAGGAGTTTCTTGAGATAAACTTTCGATCCTCGTTTGTTGTTCTCATCCCTATTTATAGATGTTCTTCTTTGATCTATCCTCTCGATTCTCTAACTCACTGCTATATTCGCTAAGTATCCGGCTTTTGTCTAACGAGTATCTGGATATTCTGATGCTTGTAGTCTTATGTTAAATTGTATCCGTCATGTATTTTCTCCGTTCTTTGGGAGCTTTTATTGTTCTAGCTGAATTATTGTTAACTTGTTTTGTAATAATTTTATATTATTTCTTTATTCCTCTCTGCTCGAGGTTGTAATTTATTCTTTGTTTTATAATTTCTCCATACTGTGAAATCCTTTAGCCAATCCTTCTTCTGTTTCTTTTGTTTATTGGCTTGGGGATATGGGTTCATATCATTACTCCTCCCCACCTCGACCTTGTCCTCAAGGTCAAATTCGAAAAAACTTCGCATTTCTTTTCTCGTACCCAAGATGTATCTGCTTTCCCTTCCCATCAGATAAGTACTTCTTTGATTTGTTGATCTCCCTTAGTAGTTACGTGGTCCAACTTTGATAGGTTTAATAAGCATTTGTCCTTCTCTGAATTGGGTTGATAATTGTGTTGGATGGATATCAGAATCTTGTCTGTATGGTTTTAATTTGGATATATGAAATACATTATGTATTCTTGCTGTTGCAGGTAATTCAATTTTATAAGCCACAGTTCCTATTTTCTGTAGTACTTTAAAAGGCCCATAATATCTTCTTTGTAATTTGGTGTATTGATTCCCAGTCACTGAAGTCTGTCTGTAGGGTTGTATCTTAACTAATACCAAATCATTGACTTTTAATTGAAGCTCTCTTGTGTTTATCACCATTTGTTTCATCTGCTTTTGAGCTTCGTAAATTTGCTATAAGTATTTGAATGATCTTGTCCCTTTGTTGTAACATAGTCTACTGGATTAGTAGAAGTGACATTATATGGAATGATTGTAGAGGAGGTCTACCATAAACGCTTGAAAAGGAGTCATTTGGTGGAAGTATTGATGGATGTATTATAGGAAAACTCAAGGAATAAATTGTAACCAATTTCTAGGGTTGTCCATAAAAAACTCCTAGATATCGCTCTAGTATTCTATTGGTAACCCCGGGCCACATCTCTGTCAGGGTGATAAAATCATGGGCTTAATGTAGTACCACTTAATTTGAATATTTCTTGCCGAAATTACTCATGAATAGAGGGTCTCATGTAAATTATTCCTGGGGTATACCATGCGCTTTGACAATGTCCGATACAAATATGAGCTATGTAGGAGGTCAGAACCTGGTTGGCACAAAAATATGCATATTTTGACAACTGTACCACCACTAATATAATAGTTTTGTTATGAGACTTTGGTAGACTGTAATAAATCCATCGATACTTCCTCCCAAATGTTTGGTATAAGCAGAGGTTGTAGTAACCCCGCAGGCTTTTGAGTGTCATATTTCACTTGTTGACATATAGGGCAAGTTGCTATGAAGTGTTGTATGTCTTTTTCATGTGTTTCCAATAGAATTGCTGAGCAATTCTAGCCAAAGTTTTATGAATTCTAGTATCCTCCCTGTTGGTGTTGAATGTAATTCTCGATAATTCTTGCCCGATATCCAATTATGGTATATGACAATCGTCTTTATAGTATATTAATCCTTTAATATTTTTATACTTTGGAAACAGTGGTTGGCTATTTGATGTCAGCTTTTGTAGTTCAAGATAGTTAGTTTCCTCTTTAATCGCAATGTTGTGAACTGAGTATAAGCATATAGATGTAGGACCATAGTAATTGACCGATTCTAGTAGAATTTGTTTCAGACTGGGTTCCTTTCTCGATGAGCATCGAACTTTGTTTGAAACTCTTTATACTCAATAGTATAATCAAATCCCAATAGTTTAATTAGAATCTTTGTTGTTGTGTTTGGATGGTTTGTTGTAATAATTCTCTAATGCTTTTCCGACCTGATAGTAAATTTGGCAAAGAAATGTTGTCTCCATCGCAATGCTCAATGATAGATAGAGTTCTCTAGCATAAGTTGAGGATTTTGCATTGTAGGAGGTAACTTTTTACTGAAATAAGCTAAAGGGTGATTATTCTGAGCTAATACAGCCTATTGCTGTCCCAGAGGCATCTGTTTCTAGGATAAATGGCATAGTAAAATTGGGAAATGCTAGTACTGGTAATGTTATCATAGCCTCTTTCAACTTTGTGAATGCTGTTGTTGATTCTTCCCGTCGTGGAATTGTTTGGCAAGCATTGATGTTAGAGGAAGCAATTCGCATAGTTTTGACAAACTTTCTATAATATCTGTTAATCCCAAAATCCTCTTAACTGCTTTTATCGACTTTGCATGCTTGTAATCGCTTGTATTTTCTTGGGATCCACCTCTATCCCTTGTGCTGATAAAATATGCCCCAAATATTCTATTTTGTTTTGAATAAAAGAACATTTGATGGTTTGACATAAGGTGTGTTTCAGTTGTTCCAACACAGCTTGTAGATGCCCTTGATGTAATTCCAAGGTCTGGCTGTATATGAGTATGTCATCAAAAAAGACTAGAACAAATTTTCTTAAGAATGGCTTAAGCAATTCATTAGTGCTTGAAAGGTCAGGGGCATTGGTTAAACCAAAAGGCATTGCTATGAATTCATAGTGACCTTCATGTGTTCTCAAAGCGCTTTGTAAATGTCCTCCTCGCCATTCGATTTGATGATAACGATCTTAGATCGAGCTTGGAAAAATAGGCTCCATATAATTCATCCATCAACTCTTCGTGAGTTGGTATGGAAACCTATCAGGTATGGTGACTTTGTTTAAAGCCCTATAATCCACACAAAATGCCAAGTGCCATCTTTTTTTTTATTAGCAATGTTGGGGATGAGAAAGGACCGGTACTTTCCCTTATAATCCTCATCCATCATTTCTTTAATGCTTTTCTATTTCTTCAAAGTGAGGATATTCAGTAGGTTTTAACCTTGACGTTGAGTTCTCAGATGTATTTGGTGGTCAATATCCCTTTGGGAGGCAAGGTAACCGGATCAAAGCTTGGTATTGTGCTAATACTTGTATGCTTGCGTAAATGGTCAATTCAGTAGGACGTTCTTAATTCCTCTGATCTGTAAGTAAGAAATGATATCTTTCTTGTTGTGTAACTTGGTAAACTGATGGAATGTAATGCTGTACTTTGGTTGAAGTATCTCCTTGTAGTTGAATTAATTTGTCATCTTGATAATTTCATGGTGAGCTTTTTGTAATCAATTGTGCATTCACCTAATTGTTCCAGCCATTGAACTCCTAACACCACATCCCTTGCATAGGAAGAAGGTAGCAATCGGTAGTGAAGGTGTATCCTTGTAGGTGAATAGGAATGTTGAGCAAACCCGCAGACACTTTAAGGTCTCTCCATTCCCTACTAACACTTTAAAAGAGACGATGTCATGTATGGTCTATGAACTTGGCAAGTTTAGATCAATAAAGTTGTGGGTTGAACCACTATCAATAAGCACTGAACTTTTTGTTGCCAATCATTCCAACCTTAAAGTTCTAGGATTGGGACCGTCCGTAAAAGCATTAAGTGATTTCGTGGGAGCTCTTCCCAAATTAACTCGTGATCTTGCCATGAATCATTTTGAATAGTAGTCTTGCTCATCATTGACCGCAACAAGAGTAAAGAGTTTGGATTTGCACACATGACCCCGTGAAACTTCTCAATTGAAACAGAGACCTTCCTTTTCTCGCCTTCTAATCGCGAAGCTAATCGAATGGGTATCATGGTCTGGGGTTGGGTATTGTGATAGTAGGTGCCATGTGTGTAAGTGGGGCTATTTGTTCATTACAGATGTGTAGAAATCTGGAAGGTCCGGGTTGTAGATATGTCATCTTGTAATCTGCCTTCCATTAACTTGCTGAAAAGCTTGTTGTAGTGAGTTTGGTCAGGTTCTCACTTCTCTTTTAATGTCATGTTTTAAACCAGATTCAAAACAACTCAGAAAATTCGTGAGGTCAAATGGTTGGCTAGCTCTTCAAATTCATTGTAAAACTCTGACGGATTTCGATTTTAGCCAATTCACCCCTTAAATCTCTAGAAGGGAGGGTCCAAACCTCAATTACTTGCTCTTTGAACTGATTCCATGTATTTAATTGTTTATTTCCATGCATCCAATCGATACCGCAAGTGTGGCCATCCATGTACAATGTAAGTAATTATGAACTTTTGATCTTCGATAAAGTTATATATTGGAAAAATTGATCTGCTTTAAATAGCCAACCCTTGGGTTGTCACCATTGAATCTTGGCATATCAACTTTGACCGTCTAGCTTTTGAAATTGAGATCTAGTATGATTAGAAATTCGTGGGTATGAGTTACATACCGTGATTGTTGCCGATCTTGAGAGGATTTATCAAGTTTCTCCCTCTATTGTCATAATCTCGGAGAATTTATTTAAGAGTAATGGATTACATTTGCTCATCATTTTGTTCACCATTTATTTCATCAATAGTTTTATGTGTCTTGTGCCCGCCATTGTTTGAGTTGTGGTAATCAACGAGAGCACCAATGATACGAACCTAATTCCTTGAATTGCTTGATCCGGCTTGGCTTGAGTCCGCGAGTTGACTCGTCAGTATTGGGAACCGATGAGTTGACATGGGGAAAGAGTTATCGGGTGCCTTCTGATCCGTTGGATTTAGCGCCTTTTTACTCAGCCGTTGGATCTGATCACTTGGATCGAGTGCTTCTTGAATTGATCCTTGAACCGTTTGATTAAACCGGTTTCGATTCCGCCTCGATTTGATCTTGATCAAACGTTCTTGATTTGCTTTAGTAGAGTGTGTCAAGGCGAGAGCTTGATGTAATGGAGGATTAACCTGACGTCGATCGATAAGGCTGTCGATGATTTGATCTGCCATTGATGAATTCGGAAGAAGCCACTGTTTCAATTGGAAAGAGATACGACGCCATTTAGCCATTCGAAGTTTAGGGTTCCCGAGAGAGAGAGCTCGAGAGGAAGAGCGATCTGAGGGAGATGACCTGCCACCGCTCTAAAGAGAGCTTCCTGCTTTCCACCGGGGGAAATGTTCAAAGGAGGAGGGAAGAAGCTTGAGACAGAGGAAGAGGATAAAGCTAGAGACAGGAGTTTCTTGAGATAAACTTTCGATCCTCGCTTGTCGTCTCATCCCTATTTATAGTTTTGATGTTCTTCTTTGATAGCTATCTCTCATTCTCGTTAACTCAATTGCTATATTCAGTTAAGCTTTGTCTAACTGGTATTGTGGATATTCTTGATGCTTGTAGTGCTTATTGGCCAAATTGTATCCGGTCATGTATTTTCTCTCTTTCTTGGGAGCTTTTATTGTTCTAGGAATTATTGTTAACTTATTTTGTAATAATTTTCTATTTATATTTCTTCCTCTCTCTGCTGAGGTTGTAATTTATTCTTTGTTTTATAATTTCTCCATACTGTGAAATCCTTTAGCCAATCCCTTCTTCGCTTTCTTTTGTTTCATTGGGGATATGGGTTCATATCATATTCTTTCAGTGAGGAAATTGAAAATTCAAAACACTTTCACTTAATTACTCCACACACGTAACCCATTCAAACAAATAATCGTTCAAACAATCAGATATTGATGCAAAGAAAGCAGATGCAAAAACTTTAATGAAACTATAACTTAAAATAATGAAAAATACTAAGTAAATAAAATTTCACTGCCTCAAATTTTGAATGAATAAAGATTTAGTACTACTAAGGAAATACTTTAAAAAATAGGAATGCAAAGAGGAAAAATGAAGGCACAAATCTATGAAAAAGCTCAAGAAAAGAAAGCATGGTAGAGTGGAAGAGGAAGGTTTTAACGAACTCTAAAATGATTAACTTCACTCATTTGGATGGGGAATAGACAATTACATTTAATTTTAGGAAGATTTACATCCATATCATACAATTCTTATACATTTACATATCTAACACCTAAAATTAGATGTTTACTTATTTAACACTTTCCTATGCTTAAAAAAATATATTTTACTTTTAAAAAGTGAGTTATGATGATATTTTTGATGTGATATTGAAGATTAGAGTGTTATATATGAATTTTTTTTTAAAATTTTAGGTGTTAGATATGTAAATACATAAGAATTGTATGATATGTATGTAAATCTTCCTTAATTTTAAATGGTGGGCTAAGTTAACAACAATATAATAGTATTTTAAAGATTTGATAATATCTAAATAAATAGAAGAATTTAATACACATATGCACATGTGCGCGGCGCGCGCACACACACACACACATATATATATAAATTAAAAAATTTATTATCTATTTTCATCAAGATGCTCTCCAAAAATTATCATGTTAATATTTTTATGATATTTATTCAATTATTTAATTAATTATTCTAAATATTTTTATAACAAATATATTTATTGATTTTAAATTTATTTATAAATTAGAATAAGGTGACCTTATTATTTAAATATGATAGACACTTACATATATATATATATATATATATATATATATATATATATATATATATATATATATATATATATATATATATATATATATATATATATAGGGACATATAGATTAAAAGCCACCAAGTTAAAAGGCCGTCTAGCTCGTACAGTAAAGCCCAATGTTCCATTATCCCGATAGTGCGGCCCATGATTCACGCGTCATCTCATCTGAAAAGTGACAAGGGTAAGATCGTAAATTCCGTGGACTAATTGACTCCCTTCGAAAAACCCTAGCTTCATCTCCACCGTTTTAAGACAGACGAGATGAACACCATCTTACCCTTCTTTCTCGCTACCTGCTCTCTTCGGTGTTTATTTTTCTTTTCCTTAGATCAAATCGGCTTTCTATTTTTTTTCGTTGGATTCTTTGTTGTTGATCAATAAATTCCCAATTTAGGAGTTAGGGTTTCTCAATGATGACCAAATCCATAAAGATGACGAGTCCGACGACATTCCATTCTATCTACCCATGTGGACAATTCGAGGCATTTGTCTGAGAGAAACTCGCTTTCAAATCGTTCCATTTCTTCTTTCTTTTCCAGCACAATTTGTCGATTATATTTCCGATTTATCTCAACTGGAAGGTTTTTTCCAGATCATAAATGTTTTTTCGTAATTGTTTGGAGGAAACGAAGGCGTCATAGTTATGACGATTACTTCAGATAACTCCGAGATCTTTCTCTGAGCGAATAAGATTCTCCTACTCATTCTGAACTATTGTTGCCTTCTTAGCAGTCTGTATTGATTCTTCAGTTTATGCTTCTCGCTGTTACGCTTAATGGTTTCTTGAAGATCTTAAATTTTATGCTTGATTCTTCTCAAGTTGTGCTGGATTTAACTCAGTGAATGATTTGTTAGAGATCTATCTTTTATTTATTATTTTTATTTTATGAAGTAATTTTGCAGAAAAATGTTTGAACAATTAGATTCCAAGAATAGGTTTTTATGGTTGTAAGATAGATGAGAACTTTAAGCCTTCAAGACGCATTCTGAGCTAGAATTTTTAAGTGCAGCTACACAGCCAATGAATTCATGGACGGACCTTCTTCCAAAGAATTACGAGCCGAGCTAACAGAATTCTTATTTTTGTTCAATCCGTTTGAAATTTATTTTATTTATATGGAGCTCTTTTATATATCGAGTTTAAAATATTTATTCGTATTTAACTCATTTAATTAATAAATGAGGCGTTCACGAACGAGTTACGAGTTTTTTTTAGGGGTTTTTACATACATACCACTCCAAATTATCTAATTTACTCATTTAACACATAAAACTTTAATATTAACCGTATACCACTTCAAATATTATCGTAACTCATTTCTACCACTCCGTAAGCCTTCCGTAAGGTGGAGACGGAGCAGTGAAGACGGACTCATTTTCGCGGGCATTTCTGTTCGTCGAGAGTGAGAGAGCGAGAGAGAGTGAGAAAGCTCAGTTCGCGCATTTTCCCCTCTTTCGTTTCTGCTGCTCGTGCATTGTATTTCTGATTCCGCGAGAGTGAGGAAGAATAAGGTAGCTTATTGTTTCTTCTTCATTGTTAGGTCATCATATGCAGCTCTAAAGTAAAATTTCCAGCTGAAACTGCTTTTGCTTCCGTTTCCGTTTTTATGAAACTCACTCATCATTGCTCCTACCGCGCGGATTCTTAAATTCTCCGTTTCTCTTTATATCTTACGCTTAAGATTTTTTCCCCCTCTTCTTCATCTTTTTCCCACCGGAAGACATGAGTCCTTGCTGGGTTTTTGGCTCCCTTGTTCTGCTGCTCGTGAGATGTACTCTCGGCATAGACTCCTTGAATCTGACGGAGACGGAGACGGAGACGGTCTTTGGCGAGAAGGTTCTCGGCAGACCGCCTCTCTTCGTCCCACTCACTCTCATTCCAGCTGCCGCCAGTGGAGCTTGTAATTGATCTGGTCCCTTTATTTGCTCTGAGTTTGTATATATAAATCTCTTTAATCTGTTCTGTACTTGATTGATCAATCTGCTGCTTTTATCACTGGGAGCATCAGTCTCTGTTCAAAATTTTTTATTTTGATATGTTTTTATTTCAGCTTATTGAATTCATTGCAATATACTAGTAGATATAGATTACTTCATATAAATTTCTATTCTTTTGATAATATTATCTGGCTTAGATAAGATCTAATATTTATTAGTTATGTGAACCTTATTATTTGGACTGTTATCATCAGCTGACTAATTACTTAAATAAATCTGATTGATGCAGTTTGTATGGATGGTAGTTATGTGAACAAATGAGGATTGCGGCTACAACGCATTGTATGATATTGAGAACCAATCACGTGCTTTTCAAGAGAATACGACGAAGAAACTTGAGATCCTCTCAAAACAAAACAAGATTATAATGGGAATGCTAATTGTTGTATTGCAATATTTTTCTTAGTTATGTTAGTTTTAATGGTGATGTCGTTTATTATAAGCGTATCTTCTAATGTATTGTGAACACATCATTAAGAATATTTGAAATATTAAAGTTTATTATGTAAATTAGAATTTGTATGTATGTAAAACCCCTTCTTATAATATTGTATCAACATCTCTTCTAATTATAAAAAAATACATAATATGCAAATATATATTACAAAAATTATTTCAATTGAGTTAAATATAAAAAAAAACTTGTCAAAATTTTGATATCACCATCCTATTATTTATTTAGTGATTATCATTAAATTGATGCTTCTTAAGCAACAATTTTATTTTCTAATTAATAAAGTGTAATTACAAAAGCAAACTCATTATATTTAAAGTTGAAAAGGAACGGGTAAAAGTGATATAAAATGGATGCTGAGAGGACATGATTTGCAGCTTCATTGCAATATAATAATGAATTGAAGTTATTCTACAAAGCAAAACTTATGGATACTAGAATAAATAATTATTTGTAAGTTAATTTAATTGTTGCATAATATTTATACTTGGCACAACCAATAAACTTACGTGTTCATAACTTTTCTAAATTCTCGACTTTAAATGATGATTTAATTTGCATGAAAAATTATTGCTTTGTTTATATAAGTAACAATTTTAACCAAAAGTTTTGAATTATTTTGAAAAGTGAATTATATATAAGAATGCCCTCGTCATTCCTCTGTGTGCTCTTTGCTTCCTCTTTGCTGCGATTCCTGAATGTCCAAGTCTTCTCCGCTCTAGCAACCATAAAGTAGTGTGAATGTCAGTAGCCTCATGTTTACCCGTTTCATTACCATGTTCTCTACTGTTTAACCAATTCAGTCTATACATACTAATGTATTGATAAATGCTGGTATGATTTGCCTTTGAGTTCTATTAAATGAATAATTCTTCTCTTGGCTCTATTTTTATCTTTCTCTCTGAATTTACAGTTGATCCAACAATGTTATACTAAAGAACTTCTCCCCAACTCCTCTCCAGTTATTGCTTTTGCCTATATCAAGCTGCGCCAATAGCTATTAAAATTAACGAACATTGTAATAAGGTGGATAACATCCTTCTAAATTGTTGTCCAATATAAGTTCCTAATAATTGTAAGCATTTTATAATCCCTGCTTAAACAGGCGGCATTGCAGCAGCTCTTGTTACCAGTAATGTGCGTTTGATTATCAAACAGATGCTTCGAATGTCGCTGAGGTCCTTGGATTCATTGAGTTGGCTTTCTTGAGCACAGAACATGGTTTAAAAATGAAAGTAATAAAGTAATATACGCTGTCCCTAATGAAGCGACTGAGTTGTTTTTCTGTGTTCTGTCCAAACATGAGATTAGTAGTTCAAATTCCATAAAGGAATTAAATGTATTTTTCCTCGAACCATCTACATATTAGGTAGATGACCTGAGAAGGGGGAAAAAGGAAAAATAAAACAGAAAAAAGGCTTATCATCATCTCTAGGAGGTAGGAACCTTCAGTAGGCTTAAATTACTCTTAATATGACAATTTATATGCTTTTAGAAGGTGATCATTTGCAGCAGATCTATACATAAGAAACTTGTGGTCAGCAAATGTTAAATTCAATTGCTTGAGCAGATAATGAGATTGAGACTTATGCTTCTATTCATCTTCTTGATGAGATGGGTGTGTTATTCTCCTTGGTAAAAGTGATTGATTCCTAAATACTTGATGATGTCTGTTCTTGCATGTCAGGTTCCCAACTGCATCAAATCATAAATGACAATGCTGTTGAAGTTAATTCAGCATCACCGGACTTCTGGATATTAGTTGCTGCTTTGAAGGTACATTGTATCTTTTTCAAAGTATTTATGGTCAGTTGAGAAATTTGTTACTGTGCATGTGTTGAGTATTTATATTTCAATGAAGAACAACACTATGACCCAGTACCTTTACAAGACCAAGTCTCTTGTTGATCAGATAAAACACAAATCTAAGTTTATACGAGCCTATAATCACTCGAATAGAGTTCCAATCCGTATAAATGAAATTCCTTTATTAAGCAATAGTTCATGAGGAAGAAATAATTTAAACCCAATTAGACTGAATCCAAATAGATTTGATCAAAGCATAAACTCAAATATTAATTTGCTCTAGCAGCAAGGCATTCAACAGCCATAATCAACAGAGTTAATTTACATTAACTACAAAAGACATACAACAATGACTACATTGAACAAATTCTCACATCACACCACAGGCAGACAGAATACAGAAAGCTACAAACAAACTTACGAATACTAAAACACAAAACCTAACACATCTCCTGCAAACTTATCCACCAAGCTTAGCAACTCATCCCTGTTAGATATGTCACAAGAAGCACAGAGAACATTCCAACGGGCAAATTTTTAAAGGTTTTTAACATAGAAGATAATCCGGATTTTTCCTGTCAAGCATACGTTGGATCCAATTCAGAGAGTGGAACTTCTTTTGCACATGTTAGAGTGACCGTTAAGGAAAGAGACAGGAAAACCTGCATTCAAAAATTATAGTTGCAATTAGTATTTGCATAAGTATCTCTTTTGCACAGTGGAAGTCTGCATGCCGTAGTTTCTGTTTAAAAGAAAAAAAGAAATCAGTAAGTTATTTTAAAACAAGTTTATTGAAATAAATCAACATAAACTCTCTCTCTCTCTCTCTCTCACTCTCTCTCCCTCTCTCCCTGCCCCTTACGAAGTCACATTAACTAAGCAACAAGCAGGTTCTAAAAAGAACAAAACCAGGAAACACATCTGCGATAACTCACATTAAGCTTTTTTTAAAAAAGAATACAAAGATTTGTCTTAAGCAATAAATCACAGATTTGTTCACGGCAACAAGTACCTGACCCATTTCACGGCTAAAGAAATCAGGTTGCATCTAAAAATGAAACAGTGTCTGCAACTAGTTGAAAACTTAAAAAGCTTTGGATCAGCACCTACAAGAATTCAATTCTCCATTGAATTCTGATCTGACCTATACTTACTAAAAAGCATGAAGTCTTGAGAAAGGGGATGAACAAATGCTCACAGAACAACATATAGTAATGCATCCAGTAAGAATAAATGGCCACCTCCTGCCGAATCTTAATCTGCCGAATCCCATTGTCTGCTTTGCCATCTGCAAGAAGACAGGGAACAATCTGGTATGAGTCAACAGCTTATTAGAGGAAAATATATTAAAGATTAGGTGGCGGGCAATCAGAAAAAATCTTAAGCGTAAGATATAAAGAGAAACGGAGAATTTAAGAATCCGCGCGGTAGGAGTAATGATGAGTGAGTTTCATAAAAACGGAAACGGAAGCAAAAGCAGTTTCAGCTAGAAATTTTACTTTAGAGCTGCATATGATGACCTAACAATGAAGAAGAAATAATAAGCTAACTTATTCTTCCTCACTCTCGCGGAATCAGAAATGCACGAGCAGCAGAAACGAAAGAGGGGAAAACGCTCGAACTGAGCTTTCTCACTCTCTCTCGCTCTCTCACTCTCGACGAACAGAAATGCCCGCGAAAATGAGTCCGTCTTCACTGCTCCGTCTCCACCTTACGGAAGGCTTAGTGGTATACGGGTAATATTAAAATTTTATGTGTTAAATGAGTAAATTAGATAGTTTGGAATGGTATGTATGTAAAAACCCCTTTTTTTTAAAGTCTTAATATGGAGAATTTAATTTGAATTTTAAGGTAATTAACTCTTGAAAATATGTTTAACATGAAAGAAATTTAATAAATTATTTAAAATTTAAAAATTGAGGTATTTAAATAACATTTTTATTGTATAAATTTTATGTATTTATATTTTTAATATTTCAATTTTGATATTTATCTTAATTAATTCTGAAAATTGTAGGTTTAATAAGAAAGTATTATTATTTATTCTTTAAAAAAAATGAATAGATTTTTTTTTATACATTCATAGGTAAATATTAGGTAGGTAAATATCAAAATATTGTCAAATTTTAAGGATTAAATATATTTAAATATAGAAATTATGCGATATGTATTTATAATTTTTTAATCGTCTTATAATGATTATTAGTTATAAATTAAATATGTAATCATATTGTTGTGATCATGTAAATAATTTTTATTTTTTAATTCATAAATCATTAAATTAAGTTGACATAATATTTGCAATGCAAACTTAAATCACAAATAATAATTTATAAATTATTATTTATATTAATTAGTAAGATTAACTTAATTTTAATTTATATATATATATGTATATATATTTAATAGACTTAATTAATAATTATTAATATTTTAAAAAATTATAGTTAATTTATTTAATAAAACAATGTTTCTAATGTTTATTCATTAATGATTTATTAAAATGGTTATATATGTAATATAATATTTTATAGTTTTAATTTAATTAAATTCAAGCAGGGTTATTTCTCCCACCCTACCTATGAATACGAGTATTTCTCCCCCATGCCCCACACTTTAATTTCTTGAAACCCTCCCTTCTCTAACTCTAGAAGTCTGATGCTGAAGAGAAGCGAGGAAATTGAAGTCTTACATTTCTTCGTTGATTTATTTTTAAAAGCATGTGTTTTTCAAGCATTTCATTTTTCTCAAAATAAATAAAATTATTTTTAAAAATATGTATAATAAATTTAAATTTTTTTGAATATTTTTAAAAATAATAATAATTATTAAATATGTTTTATTTTAAAATAAAATAAAATTGATTCAAAATAGCCCTTGAATTTATGATTTAGGCTAAAATGGAGGTAAAAAGGGAATTGAACTATGGGATTTATATTGTGAATTTTGATTGCTTATAAGTTTCAATCTTAATAAATAATTGCTATCATTGTTAACAGCATAATGTTTAATTTGTGGTTTGAATAGAACTTGAATCTCATTCAAATAAGTGAAAATATCTTATTTTGGATAAATTATAACCTTGCCCCAATAATACATTATAGGCATGTCTTATTGATTAAATTTTAATTTAATTTATAATGATTTATTTAATATTTTTTTGTTATTATTAATAATTAGAATATCTTATATTTTGGTAATTTAATTAAAAATTGTTTTAAAATTTAAAAAATGTTAAAATTAATATGTATATATATATATATATATATATATATATATATATATATATATATATATATATATATATATATATATATATATATATATATATATATATATAAATCTAGAAGTTAAAATAAATGAATATAATGATTTCAACCTTATTTTCTTATATAAGATTAATTATATTAATTGACTTGGTTTATATTAATATTTGTGCACTCATATTGATTACTGCCCAAGTAGGTGAGTTAATTTGTTGTAGAATACAATAATAGCAATCCCTCTAGTTTGAAAATTCAAAACTATAAACATGAAATTTTAAAACTTCAATTTTCAATTAAAATTTCAAAATTTATAAATATTCAAAATTTAAAAATCATAAATGCATATTCTTATACAATAAAAATATAACATCTAAAAATACACAATGTAATTAAAATTCTTCATTATGTTCTTTATAAGGGGTCTTCAACAACATCTTTTTTTACTTTGCCCTCTAGTAATTTGTCTCTTCCTTCCTCCATTGACACCTTGTGCCCTATCAAAGTGAAAGAAGAAAAAAAAAAAAAAAAAAATGAAAAACCCTAGCTTGGTCTCATCAATCATCCAAGTATCTTCTAGAAGAAGATGCAAACTTAAAATCTTTATCTAATATTATGATAAAAGAATGTATTGTAGTATATCTTTTTAAAGATCAACTTTGTTATATGAGTGTTGGGATAATTTTTTGGACAAGCCAACATAATAGACTTGTAATAGTGCCTCAAAAGCTAAAAAAAATACTCTAAAAATATTGTAAATAAAAAAAAAGATAGAAATATCATTCTAATATGGACTATGAAAAAACTTATCAATTTGATATATATTTAAAGATATTTGCTTATCTAATATGACTAAAATAGGGTTTATTTTATTATGAGGAATATATTTCACATAAAACAAGCCCTTAATGTTCATTACAACTTATGAGATCATCTTATGAGAAAATTCTTGAACAAAATAATAAAAAAGTATTTGCATGATTTTAAAATTTATAGAAGGATGAGATTTTAAAATTTATAATGGGGTTGGCTTAATCTTGGAGTGAATTTTGATATACAAGCTAATGGAGGAAGTGTAGGAGTGGTTGATTTTTAAAAGACTTCGAATTGGTCAAAACTATCGTAGATTGGGCTATAATATTTTGATACTTGATTTATATGATAATTTAATAAATTCTATTTAAAAATTTGAGACTCAAATTTCATGAATGCAATATTAATATAAGGTTGAGGGAAGAAGACTTATGATATAATAATATGAATATCAACCTTAAATTATATATATATATATATATATATATATATGGCTCAAAATATCAAAGCACAAATCTTGATGTTGTTGGCGATATGATTTTGAGTGAAACCGAGATCAAACTTAAAATATCATTTAGAATCTTGGGACATCAATTAAATCCCAAAAAAGCTCTCAAATGTGGAGTGTTTAGTCAAATCGGCGTCTCGACAGTCGGATCTAATGAGCCTAAGATCTCATAATTGACTTCATTTGGGCATCAAATGCTCAAATACATCAAATGATCGAAAGTCATCACGAGTCGATCGAGGGGAGTGCAGGGCCTTACATGTACTAGAATACCCCTCCTCATCTAAATAGGCCTCACTCCTCACATGGGGCCTAAGCTAAAACTAAGCTAAGTGAAGTGAAACAAGTGAAGAAGAAGGAAGGCTGAAGCAGTGAAGAAGAACAGAAAGAACAAGGAAGAAGAAGAAGAGACCAAAACAAGTGAAGAAGAAGGAAGGCACAGGAAAAAGAGGAAGAGTCGTCGAGGAAGAAGAGGAAAAAGTGAAGTGAGGAGGAAGAAAGCTCTAAAGCTTGAAGATCCCGAAAGATCCTTTACTTAGGTATGCATGGATTAATTATAGGCATTTAAAAGCTATGACATCTCAACATCGTATTATAACGATCGTTGTTACATGTTGTCCCTTTCTCAAATAGTGCAGCAATCCATTATCGGAGGTTGTACTCGAAAGGATACATAGTGGAACCTTTTCTTGGGTAGCCGTGGTTTTCTTCTTTTGAGGGTTTTCCGTTAAATTCTGGGTGTCTTATGTTCTCTTTAATTACTTATTTGTCTTTGGACTAATCAACAAGCTAAGGCATAAATTTTTACCTCTATGCGGTTTTTAACATGACAATATATATATATATATATATGGTGAGAACTATTGCTTAGTTAGTCTTAAATTTAATTATACATAAATGATTTATAACATAAACTCTCACAAAAGGCATAAAAAGCTCAACATACTAGTTTTGCAATTTTATCTAGAATGAATTGCTTGTTAAATCCATCTAAACTATTTCAAAACTATGGCATTGTAATTTCTATTGCAAATACAAGATAGATTAAGTAAAATTTTATTAAGAATTGAGTTTTATGACTTAAACATTAAAGCTAGGCTACAAAACATATGGGGACAAATTCTCACTAATTAATGTATATTAGATAACTTATCACATAACTTAATACTGTTAAGTAAATTGTATTTTAGACTATCAATAAGGACTTCTTCTATAGATAGAGATTTTTTTATACTAATGATATCTAATCCGAGTACTTTGTAAGTTATGTTGTCTCTAAGGGTGGCATTTCCTTCGCTTTTGAGTTCCAATAAAATGAATTTACTTTTGTATCTCACTCTATGTAAGTACCACATGCCTCCATCGGCCTTTAAGTGAAGGCATATTTGTAAAATAAATTTAGGTTAGATATTTCGGAAACTAGTTTTTTGCTTGGATTCCATACATATAGAAATATAAAATATGCTAGAATTTTTTGGAATCCATGCATATGGTGGATTTGTATGTGAATAATATATGCATAGTTAGCAATGTGTCAAAACATACTATAAGAAAAACATCAAACTTCAGGGAAGAAATACATGATTATATTTGCTTAAATTTTATTTTTCTTACTTGATTTATTCTTTTATAAATTTCTCTTCTTCTTTTTTTTAAAAAAAAATTTACATTAGCACATTCAAGAAGGCCAAATGTTTTATAGATAAATCTTGTTCCTTTTTTTTTTTTTGGCTTTTTGAATTTCTAACTCTTTCTAATCATTCTTTAATTTTTCATGCTCTTGCATATATATGCTATGACATTTTTCAAAAGAAGAGAAATTTTATGTTGAGTTAAAATATTTTTCTTCAAAGATTTAAATATAGCATGCAATTCATTTTTAAAGAATAAGAGTTCATCATAACAAATATTACTTATAAAATTGTTATTAGAATGATGAGAATCTCAACCTGCTATTAAATAGAGGTTTATAGCTTCTTATACAACTTCTTCATAGAAGTTTGAATCTGAATTGATATAGAATGCACACTGAGTCTTTCTTTCCCCTTCTTTGCATCACCTTTTCCCTCATGTTTGTCCTTATCAGTCTTGAGTGAAGAACACTTCCATTTGATGTGATCTAATTTCTTACTTTCATAACAAATAAGATCAATAATATTTAAGGATTTTTTTATAAAAAGTTTACCTTTGCCTTTCTTTCGATTAAATCTCTCTTTTTTTAAATTTTGTTGGAAGTTTTTGAACTTTCTATATTTGAGTGCTACATCGTCATCATCAATACTAATTACTTTCTTGCTACAATCAATAATATTTACTTTCATAGAAATCATCCATTTCTTTTTCTTGTCACTTTTGTTAGTGTTTCATTGTAGAACTTTTCATTCATAAGCAATAAGAAAACTCAAGAAATTGATAAATTAAATAAATAGATAAATCTTTAAATTCATAAATAACTGTCACCTTGATATCCTAAGATTTAGGCAAACAATGCATAATTTGGTTTCTACTTTCAGCATTTGGTTGTTTGCATAGTTTTGTCTCTATTTTCAGCATTTGTAAGTTTTCTTCCTAATGCATGTAATGAAGTGATTATTTTCTGCAAAACATGTGTACATGTTAAAAATAAACTCATGAGGTAACATATGAATAAGTTTGTAATTATATAAAAGCATTTTGATACGAGATTGTTTAATCTCATTATTTTCTTCATAAATGACTCGTAATTTTTTTTTTATTTTTTTTTGCCAATTTTGCTAATGAAATTATGTATATAAACCTCAGACTTTAAAGCACAAAGTAATTTAAATATTTTGAATTTAAATTGTGCTAGTTCCTTATATTCTATTGATTATAAATTAAAGAAAATTTTAACACATTTGTCACTAGCAACATCATGTGGGGTGAATATCCAACTTTTGTCATATTTCACACCCAAAAATCAACTGATTGAATAAATTTAGACATACAAATCTTCCAAAAATAAAAGAAATATCATCAAATAGAGGAGGTCGTGTAATAGAGTACATTTCCATGGTGTTCCATTCCTTAGATGTGTAATAGTTTAATCTACTTATAATTGTTAGATTGTGAAACAAGCAATCCACACTAATACCACTTGTAAGAATAGCACAACTAAGAAGGGGGTGAATTAATGCACCTTAATTTTTTTCAAAGGAAGAAAGAAATAATTAAATCCTTAAAGTTCAATAAGGAGAAGTTTATAAAACAAAACTAATAATCCAACAAAAGATAAGAGTAGAGAAAAATAAAAGAAAGATGAGCATAAAGATTTACATTTGTTTGGCCAACATACCTACATCCACTCTCTAGATCTCCTATAAAATTTCACTATCCCTCCTTTGGCATATTAAGCCAAGGCAAGATGCTTCTCTCCTTAATGAGCAATGAAAAAAATCCTACACCACTCCTTTTCTTTCAAGATAAGAAAGATGCCACTCCCTCTTTAAGGTATAAATAAACTTCTCAATAATGTAAAATCTCACACAAGCTCTCTGCAAGAAGAATCTTTCAAATTAAAGCTCAACTATCAATGTCAAGGTGGATGAGAAAGAACTACTAAACCCTCACCAACTAGAGATCTCTCAAGAGAAAAGAAGAGGAGGGATGTCTCCCACTTTCTTTAAGAGAACACTCTTTCTTAAGCCTCTCTTAAACTCTCTTATGTTCAAGTTCATAGGTTAAGTTCCCAGAAAATTTATGCGATTAATGGAGTTGGAAATTAATTTTTTAATAAAGCTAACATAACCATATTGTACGATTCACATCATATTATATGATCAATTTAATTTTTATGATTTAGGGATATTGGATGATATGATCATCCCAATAGCCATCAATATTTGCACTATACAAACTAAAATCAACTCTCGATATATTGTAGTACTCACCTCATATATTGTAGTACACATCTCATCATTTTTTTTTGGAGTTCGATAATGTAAGTACATTCTACATATCAAATAACTTGTTATCTATGTGAGAATGGTGTACTAACTTCCTCATATTAAGTTGAATTCCCACCTTAAACTTACCGATGGGATGCTTGTACTCTACTGACTATAGGAAGTTGGCCAATAATGTTTTTTTCTCTTAGAATTGCGCTTTTTCCTACTAGAACTTCTCTTCACAATAAGTGAGCTTCATGACAAGCAAGTCCTTTTACATTTCATGATGAGCAAGCTTAGTGATGAGTATGCTCTTCACCTTATGTGCTTCTTTCAACATCTTATCAATTGTCTTACAAAAGGCATACTCCTCAGGTAGTGATGATTGAGAAATGTGATGCTCTTTTATGGCCTCACTCAGGTCTTTAGAGATTATTTCATACTTTTGATAGAGGTCATTCATCATCATAAAATTAAACTTAGATAAAATATCCAGCTATGTTGCTCATCAATAATTGATAAACTTATACACACTAATGTTGGAGGTGAACAGGAAGAATCGACTATGTGCAATTCATAAGAACCCATCATCTTGATGGGTGCCTCAATCTCTTCTTCTTTCTAGAGGTCCTAGATTCTATGATCTTAGAGTTCAACTTGGCAAGTTAGCTCTATATCAATGGCATTGGAAAAACAAAATTAATACTTATTGCTTCCTCTTGCAACAATATCCTCAACAAATTTTTTTTTTGCATCGCTACTCTTGTGACTTCTTATGGTTTTGCCCCCACAACTTCATTCTATGATATCATTGTGCTCTTGCATGCCATGCTCAGCATACTTATGGTATATATGGTCAAGATGTACCCAAGAGACATTATAGGCATGGTAAAGTGTAATAATGGGCTTTTAATATAGTGCAAACATAGTGATCGAGGCACCTAAGAAGGCATGGATCTCTTGATCAATTAGATATATGATAGTAGAAACATAACCTTTTGAGTAACAAAGTGCAAACATTTTCAAGCAAGCCAACTCAAATATAAGTACACAATAAAATACTATGTTCTTATGCAATGAAGATTGGTAGACTCCACCTCTCAAGAAAAAGATGACATTAAGAGTCCTCCCCTTAGCTTTCGTAAGAACTCAGTCTTAGCTGCACTTAACTCCAACATCATAATTATCACATTCTCCGAAGAAGTTATTAATATAAAGAAATTGACTCTCTAGTTTATCACTTTATTTGTAAGCTTGGAGATTTTTTTTGAACATCAAAGAACTAGATTGCTCCATCATTATAAGCCTTCGCAAAGATATGACAAATAATGTCAGGCTTTAAGAGATCTCCTCATTCTACAAGAGTGAGTTGAATGAAATAATACTCGCCATTAAATTTGACAATAATTGTGGCAGTAATACATAAATGATGAGGATATTTGACAACTTGGGACAAATCTGGAACCTTGAACGAAGCTTAAAGTGATAATGGGTAACATTTAACTCATCTTAGTAGATATTCTTGAATTGATTGTCCTTATATGAAGCTCACACTACATAGTTCACATTGTTTTGCGAAAACTCATTAATAAAACATGCACCCACATGTCAATTACTATTGAAGATTCATTGCATTCGACTTCCAGGAAATTGACAGCACATTTCTTTATTACCAACATAACTATAATTGCCAAAAGAAAATGAAGATAAAAGAAACCAGCTCACACCTAAAAATTAAAGTTCTCTTGCCTAAAGAGAAATGACCATAATTAATAACTACACCTTCTAGAAGTTAAGTATTGGATTTTCCCTGGAGTGCAATCCAATGCAATCCATCTAATGAACAAGCTAAGTCAAACTAGCACAAAGCCCACTATGGTGTTTATTTTTGATGTGTGTATGGGGGACACCACAGATTTGAGGGTCTACTTATTGAAGTGATCAAGTATGACATTAAGAAATAGTGCATTATCTCAAAAGATAGAAATCACTACCCTACAATGAACCTAATCACTAATAAGGACTCATAAGGCATGATGGGTCTTCGAATATACTAGACTTTACATGGATGAATAAAGCAGGGTTTATTTAAACTGGGTTCTAAAGTTCTCTATGAGGGCAAGCCCCCATAGTTTATTACATCTTAAGAAAGGTAAATTCTTTAGAAATACTCTCGATTAAAGTTGACAATTATTATCTCTAAATATTTCAACGACAAGACTATCAATAAATTGGTTATATTTGGAAAATCAATCGAGGTAGATCAAGAATGAGAGATTTATTATCGAAGCCAAAGGAGATGAGTAGGGAATGCTTGTGATACTATGAAAACTAGTGAGCATTCTAACATCCTATGATTAGCTTTATATGTTTGAAATTGAGGAGAATTATATGTTTGAATTAAAATTTTATTAGAAGGTTAGGACTTATAATCCCATAATACAAGGTTATAAAAATGCCTAAGAGGTGAGGATTTATGCTTGCATCCCAAAGGAAACAACAACCTTAGATCCTAAATCTAAGGAGCTTTAGTGAGGGCCAAAGCACATCCTATATCTAAACGAAGATGGGTATATGATTTACTCCACAATAGAGGGTAAACCACCCGATTGCTGGACTTATAACCACATAGAAGTGGCAGCCAACTAACTCCTCATATATTTTAAAACTATGTGGTCAAGTCATATGATTTTGCAAGATGGTTAGGTTGTTTTCATTTAGAAAGAGACTAAAGTCCTCAAACCCACTCCCTAAGAGACTAGAGCATGAGTGGTATGAACAATGACTTAATCTAATGCAAATCTTATCAATTTTTATTTGATTTTTGACTCTTTATTTTGACAAAGGCTATAGAATTTTTATATGTCTAAATGCATGATGAAATAAGATTATTGGCTAAATCAGAAAGAAAGGGGTGTTTTTCATAATAGAGGAGACCCTCAAAGGTCAAGTCTTCCCCTATCATGTAAGGATGGAAACCTTCTCTTAGTAAGAGTGAAGCAATATGGATGCATGATATTAAGCATACAACATTCAACTAAGGGGTTGCTAAATCTTTTAGTTATCTTGATTTAATGCCTAGGCTTTATGTAAGGTTGAGTTATCTAGAAAATTTAGTTATGAGTTGTAGTTGGGGTAGAAAGTTTATTTTTTTCTTAAGAGCCTAACCGGATCTAGGCCACACATTAAATCACCATATAAGTAAGAAACTAAGAAGATACATGCTATTTTTATTATGCAATTATAAATAAAATATCAAACAATTTATAAACCCAACATAAAAGAATAAAAGGCCGGTGCGGTCGGGTACCGCCGTACAACCCAAAAAGAGAAATGGGTAACTGAGTTCTACCCTTATACAATCAGGTATATGAAAGAATAATTATAAATTTACAAATAATAAATGTATGGGGTCTTCATTCTTCATATCTCCCTCATTTCTTTATTTGGTTTGTTTGCTTTAGAGGCATCATAAGGCCTCCCAAGACAAAGCCTTCTAGCCACCGTTTATCCTAATCCCTCATAACACTAATCTTAATTTCTAATACAAAATATATTAAAAATAGAAAAAGTAAATCTAACTATACTTACAAAATAAGTGTTAGCTAGACACACCATACAACCCAAGCAATTATATGAATAATTTGGACTTAGCACCCTACATATGGGTAACCAAGTTGACCTGTCCTAACTTTGATTATGCTTAGGGGTTAAGTAACCTACAAAAGAGAGCATTTATATTTATTTTAAGCACCCATTAAGCATAATCTACTGTAGAAAATGATTAAGTTAATCACGGTCTAACATCTAGTCTACGAAACATATACCATAACATCCAATATACATAATACATCATAAAATTAAGCATACATCACTCCATGCACTACCCTAACATAAAGCTAAAAGTGATGACTTAATTCTAAAGTGTGTGCATTAAGGCTTGTGTGGCATGCCATAACTAGGCTTTGTTGTAATTTTCTAAGTATGAAAGGATTTAGTTATAAAGGATGGTTTTACTTTAAGTGGATTAATTGATTTGCAATTTTATTTAATGTCTTCTTCTATTTCACTTGGTTTACACTTATAAAGAGAATAAAAGAGAGGATCACTCTCTTTTATCCCTACCTTAAGTCACATCTAAAGTAAATTAATTTAATAAATTCTATTTAGTGAATGACTTATTACATATTTTAGTTAATCTTATATTTAGGTTCAATAATCTCATTCAATAAGAAAGATATCTTAAGATTAGTTGGAATTAATTACTATCACATAACACATATTTATTCATTTTTTTCCATCATATGTAGCATGCATGTGACTAAGTCCTAAACACATACATGCATTATGTGTTGGGATGAACATGTATATTTAAAGTTTATATTTTGCTTTTGATTGAATTATTTTTTATCTATTCTTATGCAAAAATACATAGGAATGAAGTTAAGCAGGTATGTGTCACTATTAACTAGGGAAATGAGGTAATAAAATGACCTCTTTGGGGCTACTTAAAGCCTCATATTCCTGAGATGTCCGGACTAAATACCATTTGCATTCAAACACATGTAAGTTTGCATACATGAATGTAAGAAAGAGAGCTTTTAATCAAATGATTAATTAATTCTATCACTTTAAACAATTACAAATGCATGTGTTTTGGTAAAATAAATAAGGGTTTTGACTCCAAATTTAAGTACACATACACATGTATGAGATATATGAGCTAGTATATGCCATTGTTAACTAGGGAAGTGAGATAATCAAACGCCCTCCTTAGGGCTACTTAAAGCCTTGTATTCTCGAGGTGTCCAGGCCAACTATTTGCTTTACTCAAATACATATGAATGTGCATACAAATAAAGGAGAGCAAACTATGCAAAAGTTGTATTTTATTTGATTAAAAAAAAATTTATATATATGGAGTAAAATCTTAGTTAAATTCTAATATTAAAAGAAAAAACTTTACTCATATACTTAAGCTATAATCATTTGCATTTCCTATGTATTTATAACTAACATTTATAACATATGTAATCATTTATTTATAAGATTTGGAAAATAGATTTGGATTTAATAATGATAGTAGCCACACATATATTAGTTAGAATCAACACATGCAAGCTTGACATAAAGGAAATCATTTATATTTGATTAACTTTTTGAAGAAATGAATGCATGAATCAAGTGACATACAATATTTTTATATGATTGGAAATGAAATAAAGAAACACAAGCATGTAATTTCATTCAATCCAACTAATTCCTAAGGATAATTATATCAAATAAGCTTATTTAAAATAAACCAAAGTTTCTTAATGTCACTTTTGATTTAAGAGGTGTGAGAAAGATTTGCTAATCATAATTCCATTCCCCATGTGTAAGTTAATTTGATTTAAGGAAAAGAAATTATGTTGATTTTATGGATTAATTAGGTTAATGTATGAATTAAATCAATTAATTAAACCCTTGCCTAAGTTGCCTTAAGGTAATTGATTAAAAAATTATGAGCTAATGTAATATGCAAATACAATGAAAACTAAATAGCAATGCTCTATGAAATGAAAGGGGTTTAATGCAATTATCCCATAATCATTTAGTAATTATGTTTAAGGAACTATTTTAATTACTATCATGATTTTCTCATACATGCGAGCTAATCATAATTTCACTAACCTCTTTAGGTTTTTGAACACCTAAAGCTCTACTCAAGATTAAAATAAGGATATCAAATTCTTAATTAGGTGATTAATCCATTAATTCATTTCTCTTTAATTAATCATCAAAGTTAATCAATTATCTTAGAAATGAGATGGGCTTAAGGGAAAAAGATAGGGAAAGACATCCCAACCTAATTCCATAAGCCACCTACCTGACCAAGCATGACTTAATGTGATTTGGATTTAACTTAGCTAATTAAGCCATCAATTAGCACTTTGGAGAGAGGGAAAATTAGGGAAAGGATTGGGAGGGAGGCTCCACTTCCTAAGTCTATTCAATAGTGATTATAGAGTCAAAATAATTAATTACTATTCACATGCTTAATAATCTATTAATCAAGTTAAAAAAGGTAATTAAGGCTTAATCAATCAATTTTCTTAAGTAAGCAACCAATAAATTCTAAGAAAAATAGGGGAGATAGAGGTCATCCCCCTAAATATCCTCAAAGTTTGGAATTGATTGGGTGTTTAATTAGAAAGTAATTAAGTTAATTAAATTTTTAATTAAACATTAATTAATCCATAATTACTATTTTAAATTAATTAAGAATAATTTTAATGGATTTCTCTATAAAATACCTTTAAAATGAGCCATTATTTATATTTTTTGATTTTTCTACAATAGTTATGAATTATGGAAGTTTCAGCCTTAAAATCTAATTAATAACCCTAATTAAACCTAATCCCTCGGCCGCCCGGCACACACTTTCCATGGCATGGCGCTTGGTTATTTAAGTTGTCACGTCCATGCGCCGAGTCAGCTAGTGGGGGATGCGATATTGATCCCCACCATCTGATCTCAGATCGGATGGCACGGATCAAACTTGAGATGTAAGGGGATAATCTCATTTGATCTATTGTGAATTGATCAGAGCCATCCATTCCAATCATGTGGAATGGACAACTTGTGATCCTTCTTCCCGTGAGTGACGAACAATAACATTTATCCACCATGGATCGTTCGATCCAAGCTCACCCAGCTCGGATGAACGTCAAAATCAACCCACACCAACAAAGGAAGGAGACGAGCACATCCAACGGTCAAGATTGCATGCAATGAAAATTCTCATTGAAAAGGACCAACTACACTTAAGCTAAATATTAATTTTTGTGCAAATACCTCATCGGAGCTAAGACCGGTGATTTTCATGCTTGAGGAAGCTTCCTCTAGTTGAGACGAAGCCCCGTTGATCAGCACAAGCCTTGATTTGGTGTGAATCACCTTGGAGACCAAGATCCTCCTCCTTGGCATTGGCTTTGTTCAAACTCGAATTCCGAGTTGATTTGGAGGTCGGGAAATGATTTAGGTGGCCTCTGAGGTGTAGAGATGGTGTAGGAATAAGGAATTTGATTGAAGTAGGGTATTGGAAAAGTTAGGATCATCTCCCATATTTCAATTTCTCATGGGAAGAAGGAATGCCGAGAGTGGGGTGTTTCAAATTATTCTAGAACTCACAAGGAAGCTCATCTTGATGTTAGGAAGCTTGCACGAAGTGAATTGGCATGCTTCCCATTCGAATTTGGGGCGTATGCTCCCTTGATTTACTGAGTTGGACGGACGGGATGGCCTCCCATTTTTTTGCGGCCCGCCAGGAGCGTTGAGGTATCTCAGTCCATGTGGCTCGATTGGGTTGGAGGAAGTCATGGGAGGTGGCTCAAGGCTTGATCTAGGTTGATTTGGTTTCCTTGACCCCTTGGGTGCTCAGCTTGTATGGTAGGTGAGTTGGCTCACCTCCCTTTTAGTCCATGGCAAGTCTTATTCCCTTTAGGGTGGGCTAGGCCTAAGGATTCCTCATTTGGAAGTTGGATGGCTGCCAATGTGATGGGAGAGTGGACTTTACTATTTATGGGTGGAATCCTATGTGAAGAGGGCTTAACCAATGGATTATGGATTGGGTGGGGTCCACTTTTCTTTTGGGATGACTTTGGGTTGACTTAAGTTCAGTTTGGGTTGGGTTTGGTCAGCCACCAAAGTCCCATGGGTTAATTTTATGGGTTTTGGCTTCATTTGGTCAAATGGGTTCACATGGGTTCATGTTGGGTTGGGTTGACCAATTGGTCAAATTAGGTCAAACCAAGGCTTGGGTTAGGTTCAAATGATGATTTGAAGAGTTTTAGTTCAAGTGGTTTCAATCAATTTCTTAGGTTTGATTTTGGCTCACTTGGATTCATATAGGTCAAATGGGCTAAGTTGATCAATTTGACCAATTTGACCAAATTAGGTTGGGTTAGGTGTTAGTTCAAGTTCAATTGGCTGAATTGAATATGATTGTAGGCTTTGGTTTGAATCAATTTGGATTTAATTTGATTTTTGCCAATTTAACCCTTTAGGTCAAATTGGGCTAGATAGGGTCAAGTTGATTAATTGATTAAATTGGGCTTAATTATGGCTTTGGTCAAGTTCAATAATCAATTTGGAATGAACTTGAGCCATTGGTTGCAATCAATTTGAGTTAGATCATGATTTGACCCATTTTAGCCTTTTAGGCTAATTTGGGTCAACTTGGGTCAAATGACCAATTAGACTTGGTTTGGCTCAATTGAGGGTCAATTCATGTTCAATCATTAATCATGAGTTGATTTGAATCAATGGTTTCAATTAATTTGGGGTATGATGGGTTTTGGCTTGTTTAGGTTTCATTTGGGCTAAAGGTTGACTTGGTCAAAGAACCAAGTTGACTTGGTTTGAGCAAATTCAAGGTGGTTGATCAACCTAGGGTGATTGTTGATCATAATATGAGGATTGCATGAGCTTGGTTCAATCCAATTTGGGTTGAATTAGAACTTAGCTCAGAAAGGTCCTTTAGGACACTTTGGGTTAAGTGGATCTAAATGGGTCAATTGGTTTGGTTTTAGCTTGATTCAAGTTTAGTTGAACTTATATGTTAGCCTAGTATTGAAATATAAATCCAATTGCAATCAATTTGGAGTCCAATGGGTTTTGTCTCAATTAAAGTTTTCAAGCTAAAAGGGCTAACTTGGGTTGACTTTAGTTTGATAATTGTAGGTTTTATTTATATTCAGATAATTGATTGAAGGAATGATTGATTTAAGAGAAAATCCATTGATTTTGGCTTGATTTAGATAGGATTTAGCCAAGTCCAAGAAATAGCTAAAAAAAAGGCCTGAATTGGGCTTTGGTTTGATTTTGGACTTGGTTTTGGTCATGTGAATTTATATTTCATTTATATTTGAGAGCATAAATGAAGATATAAAAGATTCATGAGAAAATAACTTGAGTTTGGAGTGATTCAAAAACAAATTTAACCAAGCTTAAGGATGTTGGTCAAAAGGGCTAAGGAAAACAATTTAGTTTGATTTATTTTTGGTCCTTGGAGGGTGGGTTTCATTTATATTTATGAATATAAATGAAGGAGTAATTGGTTTATAAAGAAACCAATTGATTTTGGGTTGATTTATATGAGATTTGGCTAAGCTTTTGGAGGTGGGTCCATAAGACTTAAGAAGAGATTTAATTAGGTTTAGATTTAGTTTGATTTAGTTTTAGCTATTTGAGTTTATATCAGTTGACCTCACTTTTGGAGTGAGTTCTCAACTCCCTCATCATAGATTTAGGACTCCTGTAGACACTAAGAGTTCCTTAATCTTAAGACACTTCTAGTGATTTGTGAACACTTAATGTAAACCTAGAGACTTAGAAGGGTTAGTGTTGACCTCACTTTTGGGAGTGAGCTCAACTTTCTCATCATAGATCTAGGACTCTTGTAGACACTAAGAGTTCCTTAGTCTTAAAACACTTTTAGTGATTAGGTGAACACTTAACTTATGCCTAGAGACTTAAAAGAATTATCCATAGGAAGAGGTTATGCCTTAGGGATTTAGGATGACTTTCCTAACCTATAGCTTTAAACCCAATCCTTGCTTCTTTATTCCAAACAAAACCTCAAATTCAAATCCAAGATCATAAATCCAATCCCAAGTCAAATGATTGAAACATATGATTAAATTCAAATTCTAAATCCTTTCCTAAGCCCTTTGATTTTATCTTATGGACTTAGCCTTAACCAAATCCAAATCAACCCCAATTTAATTAATTTTCTCAAGATCATAAATACAATCTAAAATGAAATCCCAACCCAAATCATAAATCAAATCCAACTCCAAATGATTGAAACTCATGATTGAATTCAAACTCTAAAACCCCGTTCTAAGTCATATGAACCATCTTCATATGCTTAACCAAAACCTCCTTCAAACCAAATCAAAATTAGTTGATTTCTTTATAAATCAATCATTCCTTCATTTATATTCAAAAATATAAATGGAATCTAAATTCAAACCAGTCAAATCAAATAAAACTAAATCAAACTAAATCAAGACCTTTCTTAAGCCATATGGACCTACCTCCATAAGCTTAACCAAGTCTCAATCCAAAGCAATCCAAACTCAATTTATTTCTTCATAAATCAATCATTCCCTCATTTATATTCACAAATATAAGTAAAACATAAATTCAAACCATTCAAATCAAATCAAACTAAACTAAACCAAATCAATTCCCTACTTAAGCCCTTTTGACCTACATCCCTCAACTTGGTCAAATTTGTTTTCAAATCACTCCAGACTAAAGTAATTTTCTCATGAACCATTTATATCTTCATTTATATTCATAAATATAAATAAAATATAAATCCAAATGACCAAAACCAAACCCAATCAAATCAAATTTCTAATTTTATCCCTTTTAGCCAATTTCTTAAAACTGGCTAAATGATATCCACATCAACTCAAAATCCATGAATTTTTTCATGATTCGATCACTCCTTCAATCATTGTTCCAAATATAAAAAAAAACTATAATTATCAATCCAAATCCAAGTCAAGCCCATGTTGACCCCTTTTGACTTGAAATTGTCAGATGAACCAAAATCCATAGGGCTTCAAACCACTTGCAATTGAATTTTTATTTCCATCCTAAGTCCATATGTGAGTTCAATTAAACTTGAATCAAGCCATGATCAAGCCAATTGACCCATTTAGGTTCATTTGATCCAAAGTGACCTAAAAGGCCTTTTTGAGCCAAGTTCTAATTCAACCCAAATTGGATTGAACTAAGCCCATCCAAGGCCCATATCGTGATCAACAATCATCTTAGGTTAATCAATTATCTTGAATTACGACAAACCAAGTCAACCTAGCCCATTGACCAAGTCAACCTTTAGCCCAAATGAAACTTAAACTAGCCAAAATCCACCATATACCAAATTGATTGAAACCATTGACTCAAACCCACTCATAATCAATGATTGATATTGACCAAACCCTCAATTGAGCTAAACCAAGTCCAATTGGCTATTTGACCTAAGTTGACCCAAATTGGCCTAAAAAGCCAAAATCTATCAAGTCATGATTTGATCCAAATTGATTGCAACTAATAGCTCAAGTTCATTCCAAATCACTTATTGAACTTGACCAAAGCCATGATTGAGCCCAATTTGACCAATTGGTCAACTTGGCCCAACCTAGCCCAAATTGACCTAAAGGGTCAAATTGACCAAAATTTAAATTAAATTCCAATTAAACCAAACCAAAGCCAACAATCATTTTTAATTTACTAATTGAAGATGAACCAATACTTAATCCAACCCAATTTGGTCAACTTAGCCCATTCGAGCTATTTGAATCCAAATGGGTCAAATTCAAACCTAGGTCAAATTAATCAAAACCAATTAAGCCAAAACATCCCAAATCATCATATGAACCTAACCCAAGTCTTGGTTTGACCTAATTTGACCAATTGGTCAACCTAACCCAACCTAACCCAAGTGAGCCTATTTTGGCCATATGAAGCCAAATCACCCAAAGCCACCTTATGGAACCTTGGTGACTAACCAACCAAATTAACCCTAGGTGACAAGTCCCAAATCAAAATGGGACCCAATCCAAGGGGATTAACCAATCGACACCCCTCGTTGCATTGGATTCTTACCTAAAGAGGCAAAGTTCACTCCCCCATCTCCATGGCTATTAGAAAGGGGCTATAAAGACTTAATCCAATCTAACTCACCCGTGTAGCATGAAAGGGGCCTTGATGGCTTGTTCCAATCATGTACACAAAGGTAGGATGCCAACGGGACTTACTCGATTAGAAAGAGAGACTAAGGACTTATATCTTTCGATTAGAAGGGGTCAAAGACTTAATCCAATATAATCATGGGTAGCATGAAAGGGGCCTTGATGGTTTGTTCCAATCATGTACATGAAGGTAGGATGCCAGGGACTTACTCGATGACAAAGAAGGTCATTAGGGACTTATATCTTTCTCGCTATTAGAAAGGGGTCAAAGACTTAATCCAATCTAACTTGATGTAGCATGAAAGGGGCCTTGATGGCTTGTTCCAATCATGTACAGGTAGGATGCAATCGGGGACTTACTATGATTAAAAGAAGGCACTAGGGACTTATATCTTTCTCTATTAGAAGGGGTCAAAGACTTAATCCAATCTAACTCACCGCAGTAGCATGAAAGGGGCCTTGATGGCTTGTTCCAATCTAAGGGGTAGGATGTCACTAGGGACTTACTTGATGATTAGAAAGAAGGCACTAGGGACTTATATCTTTGCTATTAAAAGGGGTCAAAGACTTAATCCAATCTAACCCGTGTAGCATGAATGAGGCCTTGATGGCTTGTTCCAATCATGTACAGAAGGTGGGATGCACTAGGGACTTACTGACAATTAGAAAGAAGGCCTAATTAGGGACTTATATCTTTTGGCTATTAGAAAGGGGTCAAAGACTTAATCCAATCAACTTGCCTGTAGCATGAAAGGGGCCTTGATGGCCTATTCCAATCATGTACAGGTAGGATGCACCGGAGACTTACTCTAATGATTAGAAGAAGGGACTTATATCTTTACTATTAGAAAGGGGTCATAAAGACTTAATCCAATATAACGGTGTGCATAAAGGGGCCTTGATGGCTTGTTCCAATCATGTACACTAAGGATGCCAATGGGACTTATATCTTTTGGCTATTAGAAAGGGGTCAAAGACTTAATCCAATCTAACTCTTGTAGCATGAAAGGGGCCTTGATGGCTTGTTCCAATCATGTACATGAAGGTAGGATGCATGGGACTTAGGCGATTAGAAAGAAGGCCTGGGACTTATAATTATGAAAGGGGTCTTAAAGACTTAATCCAATCTAACTCACCTGAGTATCATGAAAGGGGCCTTGATGGCTTGTTCCAATCATGTACATAAGGTAGGAATGGTGCCACAAGGGCTACAACAAACCTCTGGTGGTATGGATGAGGAAAAGGGGTCAAAGTGACTTATTCTAATCCTCAATAGTTATGACTAATAAGCAAGAGTCTCATGGACTTAATTCTCACTTAGTTAGTCTAACTTGATGAAGAGGTTATGGAAGGTTTGCTTTCACTTCTTTATTTCACTAATACTCCTCACAAATGAAGAAGTTTAGTTAAGGAGGTTTCAAAGAGTTGGAATTTATTTTTTAGAGAAGACTTGGGTATATTTTGGACCCAATGCTTTATTATGCCATGAGCATAGAAATTCATCATTTTCCTTTTTATATCTCAAAGTTACAATAAACCATGCTAGATGTCTAATTCATTGAAGGAAAGACATCATTGGGTAATAACTTGAGAATTCTACCTCTTTGAGCTTGCATGTGTGTAGTTCTTAGGCAAGAAGAACCAAAGTCAACGTTTCTCAAATGAAATTTCATTTTCTTTTGTTTGAACATGTATTTTATTTTTACTTTGTTGACATGAATCATTATAAGACATTCTCTTAGATTCAATGAAGATCAAGAGATTCCTTTAAAGCTTTCTAAAGTGAATGAGAATCAAGATAATCCTTTGGATTCTCAGAGACACAAATTCTATCCTAATCAATAAGGGAATTGAAAGGATTAACTTTTTTAGAGTTTAGATTCTCCGATAAGTTTGAAATTGAATTTCTTAGTTGATTTATTATTATAGGAAATGAAATCTCATAATTTTCTTTGATTAATTTCTTATTTTGCATTTTGATCCTTCTACATTTTACTACAAGGTCTTTGAAATTACTTCAAAAAGTAAATTTCAAGACTTTATATATAGTAATAGATTGTTCTTCAAATCATATTGAAGTATCTTTTTTTTCTATTTTTTTTGATAAGATTTTCAATATAACCCTCTACCTAATTGAACATGGGATTATAAAAAATCTTTATCATGACCCTTTTGCTAAATTGTCTCAATATTTTCAGATTGAATGATATGACTCTATAATAGAACATTCTTATAAGGATAATGTCATATCATATGCTTTCAATTTTTTTTATAATTGTCTTGATTTGACAATTTTAGATAAGTTATCCTTAAGAAGGATAATCTTATGCATGAAAATATTTTTGATTTTAAAATGAAATATGGGTAATATGAACCCACTTTCAAGGTAAAGATTCTACCCTAGTCCCAAGATGTGGGTCATATAATGATGTTAGCTAACCAAGAAGAATATTTTCTTCTTATGTAGAACCATCATTTTCTAGCTTTTAATTTTAGCAAATTTTGCTTTTCTTTTGGAATTTGACCACAGTCATGAAGGGACTTAATTTATTGAAATGTCATCAAGCTTAGGTTTATGGACTAGGGAGATCATTTCAATTTTATTTCGAGATAAAGTAGTCTTTAAACCCAAAGATAGCTTGATCAAATCATCAATAGCTAACTCATTAAAGAGTTAGATCATTGATATCATCTTATCATCAATTATGGAATTGGATTTTCTTCAAATTCCAAGGGTGCATTCAACTTGAAGATTATATAAATCTCCAGACACATCTAAACAACATTGATGCAATGTGCTAGATTGCCTTTTGAAAAGAAAGTTAGGACCCAAACTACTTAAGATTTTTAACTTGCAATGGCTCTATAATTCCATAACTTTTCTTGTTTATGGTATAGACCACTTGCAATAGAATCAGAGTATACTCAATGAGACCTTTGTCATATAAAGGATATGGACCTCTAGAAAGAAGATCCACTATCTTTTCTTTTAACGCCACGAGCTCACCCAATCATGGCAAAGGCTAAAATAACAAAGTATGAGATATCTGCTTATTTTTGTTTAGGGATAATTTTGACTTCTAACCTACCACTTCATTTTGATGTGGAGAAGTTTGAAGTTAAAATATCCATTTACATTGGGTTTCTTTTGCTTCATTTAAAATCATAATACACTCGATAGAATTTTTGCCATTCAAAAGATATGTTTTCTTGAAAAGAAGATCCACTATCTTTTATTTAACGCCAAGCTCACCCAATCATGGCAAAGGCTAAAATGACAAAGCATGAGATATCTGATTATTTTTTTATTTAGCTTAAGGATAATTTTGACTTCTAACTTTACCACTTCATTTTGATGTGGAGAAGTTTAAAGTCAAAAATATCTACATGCTTAGAAATTCTAAACTTCAACCTTTTGCTCTTGGATATAATCCTTCCATTCCCTTTTTCTTTCTTTCTTTCTTTCTTTCTTTTTTTTAAAGAAATATTCTGATTTCATTTCTTTATGAAAGGTTACATTTGGTAATTTTCCTAGTTACAAGATTCACTAAGAAGATAAATATATTTGACTCATTCTTTATGAAATGACTCCACTAAATGATTTGCTGAAATTTGATGTATTTGACCTTTTTTTAAATGCATCATTTGATAGAATTTTGATATGATTCAAGTCTTTTGATTGATCATATATTATGATCCAATATTTTATTTCTTTTTCATCTTTTCATGGAACAACAAATATAGCAAAAGCCATTTAATATTGATAGAAATGACTTTCTAAAGATTACACTTGTTGAATTCAAAATTATTTAGTGGAGTGAGTCATTCAAGATTGGCATAATGACTTCCTTGAAAACTAAACACTTTTGAAATCAAAATTTTCTATTGGAATCAAATATTTAGTGAGGTCATTTAGAGTAGAATGATATTCCTAAAGACTCAACACTTTAGGATGAATATGAACATCCTTCAATAATCAATATGTTTTTTTTTCTTTTTTTTGATTCCTTTTTATTCTCTTCTTCTTTTCTTTTTTTTTTCTTTTTTATTTGGGCTGGATAGGACCATCCAAGAGCATTTAAAGATGTTTCATGAATTCCTAAGTTGCTCTTTTTCATGTTTGAATTTTGGCTTCAATAAACAATGTGATTGAAATCAAGTTCTTTTTCTAAGTTGAGATTTTAAGATTGAATTTTCATGAAACTGAAAACTACTTTCTTTATTTGATTGAATTTATATGGCATCAACTTATCAAAGCTTGATTAGAATTGAGCCTATATAAATTCATTCTTATGTTTATATTTGATGTTGATTGATGCACCCGGATCAACATATATTTTGAGATTTTCTTCTTTAAAATTTTCACATCGACTAAGATGTTAATAAGTTCTTTAGTCTATCTTCATCATAGAAGATAACCCTAGAACTTCTTTATGGTGGAATGCCACATCAGGAAGTTGCTTATAGTTAAGTAAGGAAAATTACATGATTATGTAATGCCTTGCTTTACTTTCGCTTCTTTCTTCATCATTTTTTTTTATTTCATATTTCATTTTATTTTATAACAGAGCATTATGATGCTTGATTTTGCAAGCAACTTCTCTAAGATAGGCAAAACATCATATTTTGAAGATGATTTATTTTCCATTTCTTTTCAATGTCATTTGAGGTGGTATGACTCTACCATTTTGAATTTTAATTCAAGAATTTCCCTTTTATATGAAGGGAAGGTAGGTCTAACTCTATCCTCAATAGATCAAAAGACCTCATTATCTATTCATTTATAAGATCATCATTTAAAAGAGGACCCTCTAGGGTAGATGATGTGCTATTAGAAAGTCAAATTTTGACTTGCATTCTTTTATAGCACATATAAGATTAAAGGTAATCTCGCTTGCAATGGACTCTTTGACCACCATACTTAACATTAAGATAATGTCAAATAGGTCATAAGACATTGCAAAGGATTCTAGATTCATTTTGTATTGAAAGAATATAATACCTTAGTCTTGAAAATTATGGCATTTTTCATTCATTTGGACTCACAAAGTCCTAAGTGATTTATCTATCAACTTTCAGATAGGATTTCATACTTTCACTAGCGATAGATATATCACCCTTAGGACCCAATCCTAAGGTCATGATTTCTTTAGAAGGATTAACTTCTTCATTTATTTTCTTTTCTTGATTTAACCTTAAAATTAATTAAAGCCAATCATGGAATATCATTTCATTCAATGGGAGAAAACTCCCATTAAGAAAGTTGATTTAAATTTCATTCATTTCAACTTTATCAAGAGAATCATAATTCTCTCTTGCTATCCTCTCTTTTCTTCTATTGATTAGAAGCAAAAGTGAATCTATCACTTTATTTTTTATTTATGTCATATCTTCCTCTTTTGACTCTCTCCCAAACTCTTAAGAATTTAAGATTTTGGAAAGGTCTAAAAGAAGGTTACCTCCAAGTCACTCCTTAGAATTGGCCAATCAACTTGAGTAGTTGGTTTTCCAATATTCTAGTGGACTTGTAGAAATTAAGATTAAAGCTGATTTGCATTCATGTATAATTTTCTTCTATAAGAATAGAAGATTTTCATTGAGTTCCTTAATCAACCTTTGCCTAAGGTCAATAAGGAATTCTCTTTTTGGGATGATTTTTTTTATTCTTCTTTTCTAAATGCAATTCAAACTTCAATCATGGTGGGAAAAGGGGCAATAGGCACAACTATGCCTCCTTTTGATTTAAGTTTTCTTAAGATTTGAAGGAACTCCTTTATCTCAATATTTATATCCTTAGGTGTTTTGACACCTTTTGAATGTAGTAGAATAAAGGGAGTTCATTCAAGGACCTCTGATCTCTTTACTTTTAGTACAAAGCCAAAGTAAGATCAAGGATAAGTTTAACTTTTGAGACTTTATTCTTTGGAGATTTGCTTTTCAAATCTTGAAGTACTTTTCATACTTTTTTTAAATTTAATATCTCTTTTCCATATTGGAATGGTTTCAAATCCATCTTGACTAGATTTAGGTCATAATAAATGACTTGAATTTTATTTATTTCTCTCACCTCTCATTTTATTTTGGGATTTGGTTCTAGGACCCAATCGTTTAACTATGATAAACGAAGAGTTCTAGAACCTCTATTCAAGATGTTGGATAGACTCAACCAAGAATGAAATGGAGAGGTATCCAATGGAAAGAAAGTAGTCAGTGAGTGGCACTAGTATACATCGATATATAGAAATAACCACTTATTTCTAAAGATGGAGAGAGAACCATGAGTCAAAAAATATGTTGGTTTTGTTTTTCTCTTTGTTTAGAATAGAGGAAAGAAATGACACCACATAGAGTTTAGGAATATTTTATTTAGATGACCAAATACAACATTAAGGAATACTCATATTATCTCAAAGATAAACATGCTTTCATAATGGATTCAATCATTTCAATAAAAGACTCTAAGGCTAATGGGTCTTTTACCGTATTTTCCGAACTACAGAAAAGTAGAGGTCAATTTTATCCTGGATCCGGTTCCTTATAAAGGCAAGCCTATAATTACATCTTGGAAGGGTCTCTTCCTAAGAATACTCGATTAAAGAAATAAGTGGTTATTCCTAAAGACTACTAAGGTAGCTTTCAAAGGATTGATATTTGGAAATTCAATTGGGAGAGGTCCAAATTGAGAGAGTTATTTTTAAGATTCAAATGGAAAAGTAGGAAATGTCTATTGGGATGCCCAGTAGACATTTCATCTATCTTATGATTGGGTTTCAAATTTGGGATTTAATTTTAGATTTCAAGTTATCATTTTCTTAGAAATCTAGGACTTAGATTCTAGAAAGACAAGACCAGAAATGCCTGGGTTGAAGACTTATTCTAAAGGATGCTTAGAACCTAGTCTACAGTGCTTCCGCACTCGGATGCTCGACCTAGTTCTATTCTTGGGAATCATTCTCTTCACTTGAAGGAACTAACCTATCGACTCTTCCGGACTTATAACCGCTGAGAAGGTCGCACTAACACCACCTAACCGCATTTTAAAACCATAAGGCTAAGTCATATGAATGCAAGATGGCATTGCAATTTTAGGAAAGAAATCTATGAACCTAGACTTACTCCCTAATCCCTAAGATCATGTAGGGTATGAAGATGCATTTAACTAATGCACATTTTTCATTTTAATAATTTTGACTCACGATTCATTTAGGCCATAAGGATACAATTTATGCCTAATGCAATTAGAAAAGATCATGGGCCAAATCAAAATAGAAGAAGGTGTACTTCCATCATAGGCTCTCAAAGGTCAAGCCTAGGTAAAGATGGAATTCCTTCATTAATCAAGAGTGAAACAATATGTTTATGCATGACATCCAGCTAAGGGGTTGCTACATATTTTATCTTATTTTAATACCTAGGCTTTTATGTGAATATTATGAGTTATATTTATTTTTATATTTTAGTTGATTTAGTTGGGTGAAAAATTTAGTTTATCTTATGAGCCTACGTCCAGGCATACATCACAACACAAACATAGCACAGAAAGAAACCTAAGAAAAGCATGTTATTTCTATTGCGCACCCAAAATAAATCAAGCCAAATTAAATTATATAAGAAAAAGTCCAATGCGTGATTCATACACTAAGAGAGAAATTAGGTTGCCTTATACAACCCTAAGAACTATAAGTTTAGATCTATGGGTCTTCTTTCTAGGAAAGTCTCCTTCTTTAGGGACATCCATTGGGCTCCACAGGGGACCACCGCACCATCTCCTGGTTGGGTCAGCTCTTGCTAATCATAGACCCCATAGATCATAACCTAATTCTAAGCTCAAATTTACATTTAAAATTTAAAGAAAATCTAAGCCTCAAAAGATGTTAGGAAATACACACGACAGCAATTTATATTTTCCAACATATGGGCTTAGCATTAGTTGCTTGCCAAGCCCACCTATCATGGATTATGTTGGGGATTTTAGCACTGCAAGCAAATGATAATTTTATGATTTATTTATTACAGATCCCTTTAACATTCCCTAGAAATAATATTAAATATAGAAAGAACGCCCTAAAATCGCCTAACTAACAAACAAGCTAGGCATTAAAGCAATACACCACATGCATGTGAACATCACAACATATCACGAGATTAAAAGAAAATCACAGAATGATCTAACCTAGATCTTCTACCTAAATAATCTAGTGTGTAGTAGTGAGTTTGCATGGTAAGTCTTTACTAGCCTTTAAGTTTAAGTTTTGAAGTTTGAAATTTGAATTAGTTTAATTTACCATTGGTTGGTTTCAATTCAAATGATTTAATGATTTAATTCTTATTTTTTATGTTCATTTTATTTGGTTAAGGTTATATTTAAGTTTTCAAGAATGAGAAATAGAATGAATTTCATTTTTGTGAAACTCATTTTATTCCACATCCTAAATCCTAATGAGGTTTCCAAAAGTCTAACTAAAATCCTTAAGTATTTAATTAATCCTTTTGATTTTATTTATGTTTGATTTATGTTATTGTTTTATTTGAATTGCTTTGTTTGATTTAATTTATTTGATTTATTTAATTTTTGAATTAAGTTATATGGATTTCATTTGTTTTGGCTAATGTTATTTTAAAGAGTTTGATTTAAGTTTGATTTCATTCAATTTATCTTAAAATATTAAATAAGCTTAAATTTTAAGTCATTTAATATGAATTAATATCTTAGGATTGTTCAAAGATTATTCTTAACCTAAAGTACTTAAGTTAATTCCTTGATCTGATTTGATTAATCTAGGTTTTAAGTTTATTATTTAAATTCATTAAGATAAGTGATTTTATTATTTAACTTAAGTTGTTCAATTATATTTGAATTTCATTAAGCATTAATTTTCTTAAAATTTGTTATTTGATTAAATTCTTTGACTTGGGAAGTTTTGATGAATTGCCCTAAGTATTTATGATGTTTATTTCAGTTTAGTTCAATTTATTTGTTGATTTAATGAATTAATGATTATTCTTAATCATTATTTAGTTCATATTAACCTACAGATTTGGAAATTCAAGAATTCCAAATTTATAGACCAAATTGGTTTCAGATAATTATGACAAGTGGGGTTACATGCTAATTTTATGTTCCTAAAGTTTCAGTTTAATTAGAGATGTAATTAAGGTGTAATTAAGGTTTTAATTATTTCATTAAAACCTATATTAAGATTAATTTATTAAGATTAATTAAGAGATTTTATTTTAACTTATTACTCACTGAAATACCTTTCCAATGAGGGTTTATTCATAATTTTTGGTTAACTGATTGATTTATTATGATTTAATTAAGTTCAAGTGATTTAATTGAATTATTTAATTCTTTTAATTATCAAATTAAGTTCATATTAGGTTTATATTAGTTTAATTAAGTTCAATTATTATTTATGTTCATTATTTTGATTTAAGATTATTAAATTAAACTTTTATAATTATTTTATTAAAGGGTAATTAATTTATTTAATTTAAGGGTTAACTCACATAAAATTTTATTTTATTTTATTTAGAATTAAATCCCCAAAATTTTCCTAAGGTATTTTTTAAGCTTAATTTCATTTCCCCAAAGTTTCAAATTAATTAAATTATTAATTTAAGAGTAATTAAGGTTTAATATTTTTCAATTAAACCTAAATTAAGGAAAAATCACCCAAGGAAAATTGGATTTTAATTTCAATAGATTTCTCTCATCAAGACAAATCCATTGAGCTTTTATTTATATTTTTTTTATTTTTCTTTGATTTGTTATGATTTTTTGAAGTTTTTTTTGAATATTTTTTAAATTAATTAAATCGTTACTTAATGGTTTTTAACGGTTTTTAAGTTACGGTCCCACGCATTTTAACTAAATGAGGATTAGTTGGACCGGATCAAAGATCGACGGTCCTGATGATCTGCGGTTTGTGGATCAAGAGCTCGCTTTGATCTCGGGAATCTGAGGTCGTCTGATCAGATCTATTATTCAGCATTCCTAAAGGGATTTAATTAGAATTAATAGCCTAGATCTGGAAAGAAACGACGGTCGGATTGCCTCTGATCTACCGTGTGGACCGTCCGTGGTATTTGGTTAATAGCTTTTGATATACTTAACCAAATTGAATGATTCAAAGTGCAACATGATCGTTGAAAGATCCTCTTTCAATCCATATAGCTTTATCTCACCAGGGAACACACCTTGTAAGGATACGATCATGGCTGAAAGCTTTGAAGAAAAGAGGGGTTCAATAATGGCGTACCTTGATTTAGGGGATCTAAAAGGCAAAATCAATTGAAGTAGATTCTTCAATAGAAAGCTTGCTTCAAAGGAATTTGGAGAATTCCTTGGTTTGATCACTAGCCCAAGCTTTGGATTCAAATTTGGTTTTGATGGTTCCATTGGAGAACACTTGGAGGAAGGGGGGGATTTTGCTTTGGTTTGGCCTGGGATGGTGTATGAGAGCTCAGTTTTTTTTTTTTTGAGGAGGTTTGTATATGATTATTTCTCCTTAGCCGAAACATCATATATCATTTTTATTTTATTATTATTTTTCTTGGAGAAGCCAACTCTCTCTTGAAGGCATCCATCACTTGAAGGCTGCCATCCTCTTAAGAGGCAGGGATATTTTTTTTCTTCTTTTTTTATTTTTAAATTTTATTTAATTTTATTATATATTATTATTATTTTTTTATATCTCATTTTCATTCTTTTTTTGATTTTTATTATTTTAATTTTATTAATTAAGGAGATTAATTTTATTGGTTAATTTTAATTTTGGAAAATTTGAGTTGATCTATCAACCTAAGATAAGTTCTAGGTTACTAGGTATGATGTCCTAAGCATTGGATTAGAGAATCCTATTTGTGATTAGGATCTCTTAAGTGCTAAATTAACCTCATTCAAAAATGAGATCAACACCATTACCCCATCCAGTGTCTTTTGAAGTTGAATCAAGATTCCACTGTCTATTCGAGATTTTCTCAAATGTGTGTACTAGCACCTCTCGTGGTCCCTCTAAAGAAGGCTATCTTGACTGATATAGTGTCTATGAGTTAGGATCGGTTATCGCGCTCACTTAAAGCAATGTGCTTAATAAGATCAAGCGACAAAATACTGAGAGATAGACACAACATCCCATGTTGTTGAGGAGGAATCTCCCCTTGAGACCACTCCACTTCTAAAAATAGGTTTTACCCTAATTATAGAGGAAGATCAAGAGATATTTTCCACCGCACACCATGAGGTTTCAACTAGGGATAGGAGGAAGTCCTATGCTAGTTTATGGATGGTACTATGCCAGGTTGGAAGAGCACATGGATGCTCAGAGTCTAGCACACTAATTGATTTGAGGATGATCATGTGTTTACTGTCGGATAAAGGAGGAAAGAAAACAAGGAGTAGGGAGATTTGAGGTTCCTAGTATACCTTCTAGTTAATTTCCCCATCGCCATAATTCGAGTGACAACATAGTATGACTATCAACAAAATAAGGGTGGACGGTGTCATCTGATCACATCGATCCATCAATCAAGGCCTCCATCCACCATTCCCACAAAGGAACGAAAGATAGCATATGGGGAGAAGAAAGCCCCTTTGGTGATCCAACTACGGCCAAAGGATCCCACTCTATCTACTCCACCGACTAAGGTGAGGGTGAATTTTACCACTTCCACTTTAGTCTTTTAAGAAGGAGTGTTGAGTGAGTGTGATATCACCACCACCATGAGGATAGTGACAGTAGCAGAGGGGGAGGGAGATAGTTCTGCAATTCTCATGGTAGTCGACCCCCTAAGAGACATCACTCCATTGATTGTGGGCAGTCATGAGCATATGTCTTTTAGCGAGCATAATCCTCCCAAAGATAGCACTAAATCGTGTTATATGTATTTCAAGTGACCACAGTACTAATGATCATCTACAGTCTTTGTTCAGTGAAGGTGGGGATCATTATTTGGATAAGATTAGCATCCTACTAAGAAAGAGGAACTCTTAGGTAGTGATTGCATGTTTTGAGAGAGAGAGTAGCATTTGATCGATGAGGATGACCTTCTTGAGGATTCAAAAGTCCACATGGTTGATACTAGAGCTCCCTCTATAGGATAAGAGATCTGAAGGTATTGTAGTTGAAGAGATTGGCCCATTCAACTCAACACCTCCTCCACTAGCCGAAGAGATGATCATATTGACAAAATGGAGAAGAAGATTGAGGAGTTGATAAAGAGTTTGATTGAGAATTATTGATTTCAAACCCTTCTCCCATAGAAAATGTGAGTTGGCACATACCTTAGATCATCCTAGATGCATTCATGCAGAGGAAGATAGTGGTAGCTTGCATATGAAGGTGGTGGATAGCACCTCCATGCATGAGAATGATATCAGCTTGGTGGAGCAACAGTGTGAAGGATGAGTTGGTGCGCTGGTGGCTCATTTGTTCCAAAGTGGACCATACCTGATAAATTTTGATATCCTGGCTTTGTACCTCCTTCCTTCAAGATTTTTGACTGTAGTGGGAACCCTCACCAACATATTACACATTTCAAGGCTGATTGCTACAATGTCTGAGGTAGTGATGCCTTTTTTTCAGAATGTTTGTTAGCAGTTTAATTGGTATTGCATTTGACTAGTATGCTAAATTGCCCAATGATTTAGTAAAGACATTTGTTGAGTTGGAGCTCCTCTTCATCAAGAGGTTTGTTGGAGCTCATCAAAGGGTTACTGTAGGCAATCTTGTTGTAGTGACGTAAGTCCCAAATGAGTCCCTTATTGATTACATTCTCAAGTGGAAAAACCTAAGCATTAAAGGAGAAACCTGAGTATGAAATGTGAACCACAGCTGTCTGAATAACACACCATAGAGATTCTCTTGAAGAACATTTGTGGTCCAATTTCTTTCATGCTCAAGGGTTTTACAATCAAATCCTTCATGAAATTAATCTAAAAGATGGCTAGTCAACAAGAAAAGGCCAAACAGTTTCCTTTCCAAGACCAATCAGCCAAGCCCAGACCTCAAAAGGCATTTGAGAAGAAACTAGGAGTAGTCATAACAGTTGATAAGGGGAAGCAAGGTTCAGGAGAAGCCTAATTTAGTGTACCACCTATTTGCTACCACCTTGGCCATCATAACCCACCGGTTACAAGGACCGCTCCTCATGCAATCAGAATATTTCTACCTGCCACCATGTAGCTATTACTTACCTACTCTTACCAACAAATTGAATAAACTTATTCATTCAAGAGGGAGGTAGTCAGAAGATTTTTAAGAATCTCTCAAAGAAGTCTAATTTCTAGTTACCAAAGCCTAAGAGGCCGGAGGAATTGGGCAAGAGTCATGATCCAAGCTATTACCCCTACCACTATATGTTAGGCCACATCTTAGAAGATTGCATTACCTTTAAGAATTGGCTTAAGCGTAGATTCAAGTTGGGTGCCATTATCATCCCCAAGAAATTCCTATTTGAATAACCTTCTAGTTCTGTTGGGGTAATCCTTAGGGATACATGCGATCCTCTTAAGACAAAGGAAGGTTGGGTTATCGCCCTATCCTGAACCTCCAAGAAAATTACTTCTATGATCAAGAAATTACCCTTACAGGTGCTTGAAGTAGTTCAAACCTCTAACTCTAAGGAAGGTTTGTAAGTTGCTAAGGACAAGTTGAGGAGGTAGAGGAAGAAAATACAACCTTCGCTTGTGAAAGACAAAACGCAACCATTGACTAATTCCATCGCTCCTTCCATATGCATTGTCCTCCAATCCTCTTCTTCTGAAGATTGTATGGGAGAGGTGTCAAATCCCTCACTACTTTTACTTGATTTTATTTTGTGCCTCCATCCAAATTAAGAAATCAATGAAAAAATCCACTTACATTTGTGTCACTTCTAATTGTGATGTATCTGATATCCAAGTCTAATAATAACTCTGATCACTCTTCTTCTTTTGATTTAGAAATGAATTATACATTCCTGAATCACTCAGGTTCACCCATTGAGATTGATTTGGAGTCATCCGACTCTAATGATGCTATAGGAGCAGACAGAACTTTCCAGTAAACCATCTCATGAAGTCATTAAAGTCAACCTCCGTAGTGGCAAAGTTCTACCTCCTAAGGTAGCACCTCAAGATAAGGGTAAACAAGTCATTGGTTCTAGCGATCAAGTAGCCCCTTTGTGGTGAAAGTTTTATATATATCTTTGCCTTCATCTATCCCCTTCCCTTTCGAAAAAAGAAGGAAAAATGAAAAGAAAAATATATATATAATTACGCCTTGTTGGGATGCCACACAGATCTGTAAATGTCCTTATTAGGGTGATCGGGAATGACATTGAGGGGAGGTGTACTATCTCAAAAGATAGAAGTTGTCACCCTACAATAGACCTAATCACCTCAATAAGGATTCCTAAGGACTATGGGTGGTCTTCAGAATGTACCAGAGATTCTTCCCCTACTTTACATGAAAAAGTAAAGCAGGGTTTATTTTAAACCGGATTCATTAAGTTCTCTACAGGGGCAATCCCCTATAGTTAATTACATCTTAAGGAACATGATTCCTTAGAAATACTCTCAATTAAAGTAAATGATCATTATCTTCAAAGATTTTGAAAAGGTAGGACTATCAATTGATTGGTTTATTTTTAGAAAGCTAAGTGGGATCGGTCAAGAAGAGAGAGTTTTTATCGAAGCTAAATGAAAATAAGTAAGGGATGCTTAAGATACTAGGAAGCTTAGTAAGCACCCCAGACTATCCTATAGATGGGCTTTATATTTTTGAAATTGAATTAATGTGTTTGAGTTGAATTTTTATTAAAATGCTAGGGCTTATAGTTCCGTGATACAAGGTCACGAAAATGCCTACGAGGTGAGGACTTATGCTCGTGGCCCACAAAGGGAAGTAGCAACCTCTGAACCTAAATCTAGAGAGTTTTGGCGAAAAAAGCATTACATAAATCTAAGGAGAAAATGGGTATTTGGTTTACCTCCATAGAGGATAAATCCACTAATTATTGGACTTACAACACCTTTGGCGCCAACTCCTCTTATTATTTTAAAATATGTTGGAATGTCATATGTTTATGGAAGATATCAAGGTTGTTATTTATTTAGAATGAGACTAAGTCCTTAAACACCTCTAGGCTAGATCATGTAGGCAAGTTCATGACTTAAATCTAATGAAATTTTCATATATTTTATTTTCATTTTGGACAATCTTTGACTCATACTATAGGATTCTTTATGCTTAATGCATGAGAAATCAGATTATGGGCCAAAATCAGCAAGATAAGGAGGTGTGTTTCCACCATGGCTCTTATAGGTCAAGCCAAGTTCTCTGGCAAAGGTGGAAGCCCTCCAATCAAGAGTGAGATAATATACTTTTTATGCATGATGTTAGAAAAGAAAGTACACATCCAATTAAGGGGTTGTTAATTCTTTTATCTTGATTTCATATCCTAAGCATTAGGTGAGGTTATGAGTTATTTATTTTTAGTTTTGAGTTGATTAATTTGGTAGAAGATTTATTTTTTCCAAAGAGCTTAATTGTCATCCAGGCCATACATCAAGCAAGGAAGAAATTAGAAAACATGCCATTTCTAGTGCACAAGCTAAACAAAACATCAAACATTTTATAAAGCTAATGCAAAAGAATAAAAGGCCATTTGTGGTTGGGCACCATCGCACAAACCCGAAAATAAATTGGGTAGCAGGGCTCTACCCTTATATAACCCGGATTACAAATGAATTAATTACAATTAAGCAAGGAATTCATGTTATGGGGGGTCTTCATTCTTCACTTCTTTCTTTTTTCTTCTTTCTTCTTTCTTCTTTCTTCTTAGGTTGGTTCTTTTGGATGGTTGGAATGTGGTTGCTCCAAAGGCTTCACATGGTACATAAGATGAGATCTTATGACCAATGCTCATCCTAATCCCCCCTTAACAATCATTCCAAAATCCTAATTATTAAATTACATGAAAAGAAAAAGTAAATCTAACTAACACTTGTAAAATAAAGATTAGCTAAACAAACCATACAAATACCAAGCATGTATATTGGACTTATCACCCCACACATGGGTAACCAAGTCCACCTGGCCTATTGGATTATGCTTAAGGGTATAAGCACCTGCACAATAAAAGCATTTATATTTTTATTTATTACAACACCCTTTAACACAACCCCTTGCAGAAGACAATGATTAGAATAAATCATCCTACCATTCAGTCTACATACATACACCCTAACATCCAGACTAAAACATTACATCACAAAATAAAAGCAAATATCAAACCATGCACCGCCTAATCTAAAGCTAGAAATGGTGACTTAGTCTAATGTGCGTGCCATTTAAGGTTTGTGTGGTATGCTTAACTATGGCTTTAAGGTTTAAATTTTCTAAGTATGAAAAATGTTCAACTTAGATGGGTGGTTTTATTAAAGTTGTTTAGTTGATTTAGTTGATTTTTATTTGGTGATTTATTTAAGTTTGAATGAACATACAATTAATTACTAAGTTATAAAGAGAGGAAAGAGAAGATAACTTCTCTTTTCTTCCCTACCTAAGTAATTTGTAAAGTGGATTCATGTTTGATTTTATTTAGTGATTTTCTTATGTGTTTTAATTAATCCTAAGTTTAGAATAACTCTAAACAAACCTATTCAAAAAGAAAGACATTTTAAGATTAAGTAAAGTGAAATAATATCACAAAACACACACCACTTCATTTCTTTCCCAACATACATATCATGCATATGGATGAATCCTAAGCATATCTATACATGTAAATGAGAATGTTTAGCACACCTTAATGATGAATGTTAAGTAGTGTTACTTAAAAATTTGGATGTTTTATGATGCATGATTTTCATTAAGTAGAAAAGGGAGTATTCTTTTATCCTTTATTTATATGCACATGTGTATGTATGAAAGGCATAAGTGAGTACCATTGTTGCACCAGGTGTAAGGTACAAGACCTACTTAGGTTACTAAAGCCTGCAACGGGTTGTCCATAATATACCACTTTCCTTAAATACATATGCATGTAAAAAAAAAGAAATAAAAGAAAGATGCAAAACTTTATATTTATTTGATTTTTTGATTTGTTTAATTTATATGTGATGTGAAATTCTTCTTAAGTCTTGACATAGTGTATAAGAATGGATTTGAGCAAGTGTTATGTGTTTTCAAATGGACTATACACCAATCTTATACAATATGTTAAGAAAGAGAGGAGAATCAAAATCCACATAATACATATATCTTTATATTTCTCACATGCTTATAAATAATTATAAGTAGCATACCTTTTAGTTTTGATGTTTGATTTATAAATTTTGAAAATAATTTTGAATTTAATAGTGATAATAGCCATCCATATTCTTACTTTAGCCAAAACATGCAATTTGACATAAAGAAATATTTCATTTTAATTTTGATTTTAAAAGGAATGAATGCATGATTTTCATATGACATACACATTTAGCATGCTAGAAAGAAATAAAGTGATAAAAAAGCAATGTAAATTCATTCACCCTAATTAATTCTAAAGATAATCCTATGGAATAGAATTATTTAAACAAATCAAATTTATTTTTAAAGAGAGTTTGAATTTTGTTTGAGTTTGATTTCAATTTGAGAAATGTGAGATGAGTTTGCTGGTCTTAACCCATTCCCACATATGTATGTTATTTTTTTTTAATTTTTAGGTGATTAGGTCAATTTTATGTATTAGCTAGGTTAGGGTGTACATTAAGTGTATTAATTACCCCTTACCTATACCACCTTAGCATAGTTAATCAAATAATTATGAGCTAATGATATGACATAAAGCCATACAATAAATTTAAATCAGTAATGCACCTAGGAAGAAAAGGGCCTAATGCTTTTGGCTCATAATTAATAATTAATTAAGCTAAATGGTTTAAGTTAAGTACTTTCATAACCCTTCCCACATATGTAGATTAAGTTTTGATTTCCTTAAACAACTTAGGTTATTAAACACCTATTCATCTACCTAAGATGGATTGATTAAGTTCTGGAATGTTTTGAAAATTTTATCAAGTTAATTAAGTAATCAGTGGATTAACCCTTAATTGAATTTAGACAAAGGAAGAGAAAGGGGGTTTAAGGAATAGCTTAGGGAAAACATCCCAAAATTATTCCCTAAATCTCCTGATCACTCAAACAAAACTTAATTAACTCAATCAAGGGATTAAACCACTATTCACACATTAATTAGCTTAATTATATAAGAGGTAATTAAGGATTCAATAATTGATCCCTAATTAACTATCAATAAATCCCAAAAAATTAGGGGAGGCAGAAGTCATCCCCCTAAATTTACATGAGAAGTTTGAGATTAATCAGTGGGATAAGTAGGGAGTAATTGGGGTTATTAGGTTTTCATTAAAATCCTAATTAAGGAAAATATACTATTCAAAATCTAGTGAAATTAATTTTAGAATATTCTCCTCTGAATTACCTTTCCAATGCTTTTTATCTTATATTTTTAAAATTTTTCTAGAATTAGTTATACAATTATGAAGATTTAGTGATTAAGGATAATTAAATAAATCTCTAATTAAAATAGCTAATCCTGTGGGTGCCACGTGGAGACCGACGTAGTGCACACTTTCCATGTGGCATGATAGGAGAGGCTATTTAAGTTGTCACATCATAGTGCCACGTCAGCGATAGTGCTATGCGCTTTCTCCCCATCCGTCCGATCAAAGATCGGACGGCTGAGATTAAGCCCACGATATTAAAGGATTAAATTGAATACCCCTTGATCATGGCCATCCTTCCAAAACATGTGGTTGGACAGCCCATGATCCATCCCTGATCTTCCCATGGGGAGATACACCGCCCATCTTCTAAGGAAGATCAGCTCGAAGCTATTGAAACCAAATTCAGCCCACACCATCTAAGAGTAAAGGGAACACATCCAATGGCTAACTTTGCTTGGGGTGAAACTTCCTTTCACCAAGGACCAAGAAAAAAAATGAAACTATGCTCAGTTTAATGGCATGCCTTGTTGGAGGCTATCACTGGTACTTGATTCCCTTGAAGTAGCTTCGTCTAGTGGAGACGAAGCCTTGTTGAAGTTTTGGAGTGTTGAGATTGAATGGATCTTTCTATGGACCAAGTTCACCTTCAAATGATAATGGCCTTGATAAAAGTCCCACCTCCATTGCCTTTGGAGCTTGGAAGAGTTCGACTAGGCCCTCTGAGGGTGCTCGAAGGAGGAATTGGATTGGTTTGGAGTATTGAGTGAGATGGAAATTGTCTTGAGCTCCCATATTTTTGGTTTAGAGAAATCGAGAAATGGAGAATTCTAACTCACTCTAGAAGCTTGGAGAGACTTGCAATGGCTTGCTCTGAGTTCCCTAAGCTCAATTGAATGTGTTACTTATGAATTCAAGTGGAATTAGGGGGAGTATATCTCCCCCTAGGTGAATCGGACAACCGTAAGCTTCCTTACTGTTTTGATCCAATTGACCTCATTCAATGGGTTTGTTAGGATGTTATGAGTGGCTTGACATTTAGTTTGGCTAGAGGAGTGGAGTAGTGAAGCTCCCATGTGCTTAATTGAGTGGAGGAATGATCCCCATGTGCTCATGTTCAAGCAAGTGAGTTTTGCCTTGGGTTAAATGACCCAAACCCATTGGGTCACGCACCATGTCCATTAGTGACCATTTGGTCCACTAAGAGGATGCCAAGTGTCCATGAAGAGTAATTGACCAAATTCCAAGTGGTTTTGATTTTAGGTTACCCTATGGCCTAAGGGTAAAATGGTCCATAAGATAGAATCAAAGTGACTTAGGAAAGATTTTTGAAATTGGGTTTGAATTTTGAATTTGGTTTGACTGATTTGAATTTATATTTCATTTATATATGTGAATATAAATGAAAATACAAATGGGTTATGAAAAATTCCTTGAACTTGAATTGGTTTAGATTTGATTTAGGAAAGATTTTGGAGTTTGGAATTTAATCATGGGCTTCAATCATAAGTTTCAATTATTTGGAATTGATTCATGATTTGGGAAAATCCATTGAATTGGTTCAAGGTTTGAGTTAGAGTTGGAGTTGATATGAGTTTGGATAAAATCAATCAAGTTGGAATTGATTTGAGTTTCACTTGAAGGGAGGAAGTGAGGATTTGGTTTAAGCTATTGGGTAGGCAAATTTTCCTAACACCTAAGGCATAACCTATTCCTATGACTAACTCTTCTAAGTCTCTAGGGCTAAGTTGATTGTCCACCTAATCATTAGAAGTGTCTTAAGACTAAGGAACTATTAAAGAGTAAGAGAAGTCATATGTCTAAGATGGAGGGGTTGAGAGCTCATTCTAAAAGTGAGGTCAACACCTCCACAAAATGCTCCACCTACAGATATGCTTGTGGAGGACCAACCTAGAGTTGACTACAATATCCTTGCTCACTCGAGAAAGTTGCTAGCTAAGGTAAGCATATATGATGCCCTAATCTTATCCAAAGAGATGAGGAAGTCATTGATCAAAGCCCTTCTTGATACAAAAATATGCTTAGATCAGATGGCTACTATTAGAGAGGAGGCATGTTATTCAAGAGAAGCCCATTGAGTTATATTCATGAATGAAGACCTTCTTTGGGAAAAAGAGCACAATATCCCCTACATCACAAAGGGATATGGATTTGACTCCGTGGTGTTAGTAGATCTAGGTGCATCAAGAACATTATGAGTAAGGACCCTTGCTTACTTAAGGATTGACACCTTCAAACTCCAAGGAGATCAAATGATGTTGAAGATTCAATGAGTAAGGCGAGAGGGCTAGGCTCTATGTTGCCATTAGAGATAGATGACCAAAGAAAGTGTTCTACATAATTGATTTAGATACATCTTCTTAGATATTGGATACATGAAAATAACATGGTTCCATCCTCTCTACATCAGTGCATCAAATTTCAAAGAGTTGGAATCGAATATTGTCTCAAAGGAGACTTGAAGCCATTTTCATTTAGAGAGGTCGAGATATATGAGGATGCAGCCTACTACCTTTCTCAAAATCAAAAAATCTATTTTCATGAACTTGGTCAATGCTCAAAAATAAAAGAAGAAGAAAAAGAAAAGAAAAATGAAAAAAAAAAAAGAACAATAAAAAGAAAATGAAAATGCAAGTGAGCAAGAATCAGGCATTGAGGAAGAAGTAGAGCCTGAAGTTAGATTCCACCCATAATTTGTTCCTCCATATGAACACATGGGTAGGATGACTCGACCCTCACCAGGTAGAGGAAGAGGCAGATCCAAAGGTAGTTCCAGAGGTGGAAGATCTCCTTGCTAGTGGCCAACCAATAGGAGCTATGTTCCAACTCACAAGAGTACCCTTGCTATCCACATAGACTTAGAGTCCAATTCAAAGGATGAGTCTCATGTGGTTAGCATGCCAACCAACCCCTCTCAATGGGTCCCTTTGGAGGTGACATTCAAGCCAGATAGCGATGAAGATCAGGCCTCTAAGCAAAGCATACATGTATCACAATCATCATTATGTAGAACAGTCAGACAACAATTGAGAACTTTAGCTCTAACCCCTCTTTTTCCCAGAAAGTTGAGGGGTTTGGTAGTTAAGGAGGCCCCCCAAGTCATCCACATATGTCAAGCCAATGAGGTTTTTATTGGGAGCATCATCCTCAAGTTAGGAAGTCGATGTAGAACTTGAGGATGATTCATATAAAGATTTAATACAATTGCCTTTTGATTGGTATTCAGCTTGTGTTCTTAATTTGGCAAAAAAAGGATTAATCCCACATACTTGGTCTAAAAATAGGTCTGATTACTTTAAAAGATTATGGAACAACCAAAGCAGACATTCTCAATTAGAACCAGGACTAGGATTTGACATAGTGGGTCCAGTCGATGATGATAACTATTGCCTAGTCATCACCAATCATTTGGAGTCTGATAGATTCATTTTAAATCATGCTAACTCTTATGAGGAGGTATGTTTAGAAACTTCAGATGACCCAAATGATCTTGAAGTCAAAGATGCACTACTATAGTTTGAAGAAGAAATCAGATCAACCATCGATGAACTCAAAGAAATCAACTTAGGAATAAAAGAAGATCCACGCCCGACATACATCAATTCCTTCTTGAATGAAGAAGAAATTGATGACTTAGGCTATTGACTAAGTTTAAGGATTGCTTTGCATGGAGTTATGAAGAAATGCCTAGTTTATCTCCTGATGTAGCAGTCCACAAACTAGCAATTGATCCTAATGCTAACCCTATCAAGCAGACTCCTAGACGCATGTGATTAAAAATTGTGCAGCATGTCATTTATGAAATCAAGACATTGATCGATACTAGTTTTATCAGGGAAGAAAAATATCCCACTTGGTTGGTCAGTGTCATTCCAGTTAAGAAAAAGAATGGCCAAATTCACATATGCGTCAATTTTAGGGATCTAAATAAGGCATGTGCTAAGGTTGAATTTTCACTTCCTATACTAAAATTGATGGTAGACATTGCCTCATCTCATGCAGTATTCATCTTTATGGATGGGTCATCTACAACTAAATTAAGATGGCCCCGAGGATGAGAAAAATACTGCTTTTGAACCCCGATCGAATCTATTGTTATAAGGTCACGCCTGCCTTTGTTCCTCAAAAATGCCGGTGCTACATACCAGCGGGTCATGACTCGGATCTTCAATGAACTAATCCATCATCAGGTTGAATGTTACATTGATGATCTTGTAGTCAAAAGTAAAGAAAAGGAAGACCATCTCTTTGACTTGAGAGTAGTTTTTGAATGGTTAAGATAATTTAACCTTAAAATGAATCCCCTGAAGTGTGCATTTAGAGTAGCTTTAGGGAAATTCCTTGGGTTTGTTGTCTGGCATAGGAGAATAGAAATCGACCCAGAGAAGATCAAGGCTATCTTAAAAATGCCACCCCCTAAAAGACTAGCCCAACTTAGATCATTCCAAGGGCGGTTGGCATATCTTAGATGTTTCATTTCCCAGCTATCAGGGAGATTCCATCCATTCTCAACACTTGTCAAAAAGGATGCTAAGTTCAAGTGGGATGAGAAGTGTCAGCATGCTTTTGAAGACATCAAGCACTACGATGATCCGCTAGATAGCAGCTCTATCCCGGCAATTAATATTATATACTGCTGCATTAGATGATTCCCTTGATACTTTGTTGGCTCAAACTAATGATGAAGGGAAAGAGAATGTACTTTACTCTCTCAGTCATCATCTAATCCCTACCGAGGTAAACTACCCACCTATTAAAAAGCATTGCCTAGCTTTAATCTTTGCATCTCAAAAGCTATGACATTACATGCTATCTCATAAGGTGAATCTGATCTCTAGGATCAATCCACTACAATATCTCATGACATAGCCGATGCTATCAGGATGGTTGGCATGTTGGTCCATGATTTTATCGTAGTTTGATATCACATTCGTACCCCTCTGTGTAGTGAAAGGACATGCACTAGTGGATTTCTTAGTAACACACTCACTTCCTGCTGATTCCCTGCTTAGTGATGACCTCCCCGATGAACAAATCATGAACTTATGGTACACTAGCATTCACCATTAAGAGATATATTTTGATGGTGCAACATCCTTTCAAAAAGGAGAAGAATCACGATCTACTATTCCAGGAATAGTAGGGTAGGAATAGTCCTTCTAACTTTGGATCGCGATGTGATGAGATTTTCATATCATCAATCAAATCCATGCACCAACAATGAAGCTGAATATGACGCCGAGTTAAATTATACTATGCATCCAAAGCATCAACATCTTCGGAGATTCTCAATTAGTTATCAACCAAATTGTTGGGTCCTACAAAGTTCTGAAGCCTAAGCTCCATCATTACCACAAATATATCATGGAGTTGCTGGCCCAAATTCCAGAGGTTACCGCATACAAGATTCCTCTAGGAGAAAACATGAAAATGCATTGGCCAAGCTTGCCAAAGAGCTGGCATGTCCAGAAGATGAGTCAATACTAATAAGGGTCCAAAATAGTCAAGTCCTACCCCTTATTGATGCTGAACTCATCGGGAGACTCTCTCTTGAAGGGGAGGTTATCATTGCCAAAATGGATGACGAGTCAGATTAGAGGGCAACTATTCATGGATTACCTACATACAGGCAAACTACCTCAAGAGAAGTCACTAGCACATCAGGTAAAGCAGAGCCCTCATACGCTCTCGTGGATGACACCTTATACCGGTGGTCTTTTGATCATATGTGGTTACATTATTTAGATAAACATGAAGCTTGTAAGATCATGACTGTACACTCAAGTTTATGGGAGCTCACCAATCCAGTCTGAAGATGAAAGCCAAGATCAAGAGACTATGATACTACTATCCTTCGATGATCACAGACTGCATGGATGTAGCTAGGACTTGCCACCAATGTCAGGTGCACGATGTGGTCTTACACCAACCACCCAACATTCTACATCCAACATTGGCCTCATGGTCGTTCGAGTGTTGGGGTACCAACATAATGGGCCTGATCGACCCTCCTTCTTCCAAGGGTCACCGGTTCATTCTAGCTGCCACATACTACTTTTCCAAGTGGGCAGAGGCAATCCCACTCAGAGAGGTCATAACTCAGCATGTGCTCTAATTTTTTAAGAACCATATTGTATATAGGTTCGGGGTGCCTCGATGAATTATATCTGATAAATGTACTACATTCAAGAGCACTAAAATCAACAGTTTTGTTCAGAGATACAACATATATTGAAGATATTCCACCATCTATTACCCAAGGGAAAATGGCGGCCTTCAACAAAACTCTCATCCATATTAAAGAAGACACTCGATGATAATAAGTAAGTGGCAAAGTTAGTTGAAGCCTTGTGGCTTACGCCCACATAGGACTCAACTCAATCTACCTTTCTCCTTAATGGGTGCAGCTCTACCATTAGAAGTCCAACTCTCATCATTAAGGATAATTGTGGGTAGTAAAATCACAGCGGAGCAGAATTCTAAGTTGCAATTAGAAGAGCTTGAAGGTTTGGAGAAGAGACACCTCTGAGCATGCCATAATCTCGAGTTGTATAAAGCCAAAATGATTCAAGCTCGTAACAAGTTGATCCGCCCTAGAGCTTTTCAAGTAGGAGAGCTTGTTTTAGTTCTAAGGAGATCAATTGTTGCCCGTCAAAGATGGGAGGCAAGTTCACCATAGAAAAGGGAGGATCTTATCAACTCATAAATTATAAGGGAGAGCACCCTATGCTTCCAATCAATGGCTCTACCTAAAGAAATATTATCCATAAATTTTATTTGAAAATAATTATCAATAAAACTTCTCTTCATTTTAAATTTCATCTCTTCTTAGTTGTTTAGAATTATCTTACTTGTAATACCATGTGTTTAGATAGTGTAAGAGAAACCCAAGTCATCTTATTCCTCCTTTCATGACACAAACACACACATATTTTCTCGGCTATTTTGATGTGGGAGAGCAATACGTAACTGAACCATTATGCTCTAGGTTGGGCTGGCATGCTACCATGCTAGTGTGTCACCCAGTGGTCCCTTGTTCAGGAAGATGTAAGTCTACTATGCTTTCTTTCCTGATTTAACTGCTGCACACCAACAAGTGCCTTGTTAGCATGGTAGGCCTTACCACGAGGTTGATAAGCTACCCTCATGTTGGCTCCATTTAAGATGATGTAAGTCTGCTACACCTTCTTCTTAAACTAGCCATCATGAACTGACTTGGTTGAGTATATATGACAAACACACAAACACATATCTTTTGTCTCGGGATACCTTGATGTGGGAGCAAACCCCCTATGGCACTCACTCATTAGTTGCTCTAGGCCAGGCTAACATGCTACTTCGCTAATGTGTCACCCCACTTGTCCCTTGTTTAGGAAGATGTAAGTCTGCTATGCTTTCTTTTCTGACTTGACCGCTGCACATCGACGAGCACCCTGTTAGTTTGGTAGGCCTTACTGCGCAGCTGGTAAGCTACCTCATGATGACTTTGTTTAAGAGGATGTAATCCTACATGCTTTCTTCTTGAACTAGCCATCATGTACTGATTGGGTCGAGTATATTTAAGGACTAGGGTAAGTCCCCCAGTGGCTCCTTTCCTCCTGACTACATCAAGTCTGAGTCCAGTCCTTACATGAGACTCCCCACTTGGTAATCTCCCTAAATAGGATAACACCTGTCAAGCTGAAGATAGACTATCTCGACAATCAGTTCCACTTTAGTGAGATGTAAGTCTACACACATTCTTTCTAGACTGATTGTTACACATCGTCGGGAACCTTAGGTTGGTTGGTATTCGACATGCTGATGGTGACCCACCCAGTGGATATACCACTCTTGGCAGATGTAAGAATGTTATGCTTTCTCCTTGAGTTGGCCATTGAATATCTATAGCTTTCTTTTACAGGGTTTTGAATAACGCCCCTAGTGGCACCTCCCCTGTGGGCACTCTATTTGGATCACGTCCTTAGCAACCCCATTTAGACACTACCCTGGTTACTCTTGGATTGGACAGTCCCCCTTTCCTAGTAGCCACCTTTGCCATTGGAGAATTTGTCTCATAGTTATGCAGATTCTCCCTTGGTCCAGTAAGTCTGAGATAGGACTAGGTTGATATGAGCTTCTTCTCAATGTGGTCACTCGCACACCAACAGGGTCCATGCAAACATTATATATATATATATATATATATATATATATATATATATATATATATATATATATATATATATATATATATATATATATATATATCTTTATTTAGGAGGAAAACCCCAACACCTTTTCCCAAGCATACATCTATCTTTAGGGTATTATCGAAAACTCTATAGGGAATTGCCCCTTTTGAGTTTAGATAAGTCCACGGATCTCTCGAGTCACCCTTAGGTTGGGTTGACTTGTTGTGACCAATGAGTCACCTTGCTTTGAAAGATATAAGTTTATTATGCATTCTTTCTATGACCATCTTCGGCAACCGGGTTAGTTGATTTATTATCAAATCAATCGATAAGTGGTTCCTTATTTAGGAAGTTGTAAGTCTACAAGCTTTCTTCCTAACTTGACCATTGCACACCGAAAGGCTCCCTTTATGTAGGTTAGCTCTACCTCACGGCCGGTAGACTATCCCTTTGGATTTGTAAATCTAAGATAGGACTAGTCTAATATTAACCTCTTTTTAGTGGATCCATCACACACTGACATGGTCCATCTTAAAATTTAAATTAAATTGATTCTGATTATTCTTAAGTTGATGTGAGTCCATAGTGGCATTCGCTCAAATAGTCGCCTTAGGTTGGGTTTGATTTGTTATGCTAACAACTAATCACCCTAGTGGTTCCTTGTTTGGAAAGTTGTAAATCAACAAGCTTTCTTTCTAACTTGACCTTTACACACCGAAAGGCACCCCTTAGGTTGGTTAATCCTACCTGATGGCTGGTAGACTATCCCTTTGGATTTGTAAATCTAAGATAGGTCTAGGATGATATTAGCCCCTTCTTAGTGGATCCATCGCACACATATAGGGTCTATTTCATTCAATTCACCATCCTCCCTTTGGGGGAGTCCAAATTTAAATCCACCCTATCCCCAGTAGATTTAAGCTCATATCTCCAGTAGATGTGCCCTCAAAACAAAATCATATCCTCTCCCTAGTGGAACCTCAAACCATAAGCCCTCACAAATCAAATTACATTCTCATCCCCTATGGATGCTACACCAATCAAATTAAACCAATTTCCTCCCCAACGAGGAAAAAATTATATCCTCTCTCCAGTAGAGCCCTCATAAAATCAAAATCAAATCCCTATCCCTAGTGGATGATCTGTACTTTCTTCACTAGTGGAAGGTTCATGCACTCATCCCTAGTGATCTTTTCTTCCTGAATCATTATCAAACTCAACTTTTATTCTCTATGGATAACCTGAACCTGCTTCCCTAGTGGAAGGTTCACATGCTTGATCCCTCAGTGGATCTTTCCTTCCTTTCACATGCCCTTGGCATAAGTTGAGTTGAATTGCACTAAAATCTTGATTTTGCCTATATCTCGGGTTTAAGGGTAGATCATTTCTGTTAGTAGTTGCAATCCTTCGGATGTTGTTGATCGTCTCGGTCAACACCAATACGTGCGGTACACCTAGTCAATTACACCACACCTATTGGCGGCCTTTGTTGACCTCACTTTTAGGAGTGAGCTCTTAACATTCTCATCATAGATCTAGGACTCTTGTAGACACTAAGAGTTCCTTAGTCTTAAGACACTTCTAGTGATTAGGTGAACACTTAACCTAAGCCTGGAGACTTAGAAGAATTAGCCATAGGAAGAGGTTATGCTTTAGGGATTTAGAAAGACTTGCCTAACCTATAGCATTAAACCCAATCCTTGCTTCCTTCTTCCAAACAAAATCTCAAATTAAAATCCAAGATCATAAATCCAATCCCAAATCAAAAGATTGAAACCCATGATTAAATTCAAATTCCAAATTCTTTCCTAAGCCCTTTGATTTTATTTATGGACTTAGCCTTAACCAAATTCAAATCAACCCCAATTTAATTAATTTTCTCAAGATCATAAATCCAATCTGAAATCAAATCCCAACCCAAATCATAAATCAAATCCAACTCCAAATGATTGAAACTCATGATTGAATTCAAACTCCAAAACCCCTTTCTAAGCCATATGAACCATCTTTATATGCTTAACCAAAACCTCCTTCAAACCAAATCAAATTTGGATAATTCTTTATAAATCAATCATTCCTTCATTTAAATTCACAAATATAAATGAAATCTAAATTCAAACCATTCAAATCAAATCAAACTAAATCAAACCAAACCAAGACCTTTCTTAAGCTATATGGACCTACCTCCATAAGCTTAACCAAATCTCAATCCAAACTCAATTTATTTCTTTATAAATCAATCATTCCATCATTTATATTCATAAATATAAATGAAATATAAATTCAAACCATTCAAGTCAAATCAAACTAAATCAAACCAAATCAATTCCTACTTAAGTCCTTTTGACCTACATCCCTCAACTTGGTCAAATTTGCTTCCAAATCACTCCAAACCCAAGTGATTTTCTCATGAATCATTTATATCTTCATTTATATTCATAAATATAAATGAATTATAAATCCAAATGGCCAAAACCAAACCCAAATCAAATCAAATTCCTAATTTTAGGCCTTTTAGTCAATTTCATGAACTTGGATAAATGATATCCAAATCAACTCAACACCCATGGATTTCTTCATGATTCAATCACTCTTTCAATCATTGTTCCAAATATAAACACAAACTATAATTATCAATCCAAATCCAAGTCAAGCTCATGTTGACCCCTTTTGACTTGAAATTATCATATTAACCAAAATCCATAGGCTTCAAACCACTTACAATTGGATTTATATTTCATCCTAAGTCCATATGTGAGTTCAATTAAACTTGAATCAAGCCATGATCAAGCCACTAAACCCATTAGGTCCACAAAAGTGACCTAAAAGACCTTTTTGAGCCAAGTTCTAATTCAACCCAAATTAGATTAAACTAAACCCATCAAAACCCCAAATCATGATCAACAATCATCTTAAGTTAATCAATTATCTTGAATTGGGTCAAACCAAGTCAACCAAGCCATTGACCAAGTCAACCTTTAGCCTAAATAAAAACCAAACTAGCCAAAACCCACCATATACCAAATTGATTGAAACCATTGACTCAAACCCACTCATAATCAATGATTAAACATGACCAAACCCTCAATTAAGCCAAACCAAGTCCAATTGGTCATTTGACCTAAGTTGACCCAAATTAGCCTAAAAAGCTAAATTGAGTCAAATCATGATTTGATCCAAATTGATTGCAACCAATAGCTCAAGTTCATCCCAAATCACTTATTGAAGTTGACCAAAGTCATGATTGAGCCCAATTTAACCAATTGGTCAACTTGACCCAACCTAGCCTAAATTGACCTAAAGGGTCAAATTGGCCAAAATCTAAATTAAATCTAAATTAAACCAAACCAAAGCCTACAATTATTTTTAATTGAACAATTGAACATGAATCAATACTTAACCAAACCCAATTTGGTCAAATTGGTCAACTTAGCCCATTGACTTGAATCCAAATGAGTCAAATTCAAACCTAGGTCAAATTAATCAAAACCAATTGAGCCAAAACTTTCTAAGTCATCATATGAACCTAACCCAAGTCTTGGTTTGACCCAATTTGACCAATTGGAAAACCCAACCCAACCTAACCCAAATGAGCCTATTTTGACCATATGAAGCCAAATCACCCAAAGCCACCTTATGGAACCTTGGTGGGTAACCCAACCTACCAACCAACCTTAGGTCAGCCCAATTAGCCTAAATCCATGACCCAATCCAAGGATTAACCAATCACACCCCTCTTGCATTTCTTGCCTTAAGAGGCAAAGTCCACTCTCCCATCTCCATGGAAACCATAAATTTCCTAATAAGGAACTCCTAGGCCACCTTAGCCCACCTTAAGCAATCCTAGCACTTGCTATGGCCCAAGGGAAGCAAGCCAAGCCACTCCCTCTCATGACCGAACCCCATGGGAAAAGGAAAAAATCAATCCCACACACCCCCCCCCATACAAGCCTGAGACTCTAAGTTTCCTAGTGATTTTGAAACCCTCAGAGCTTCCTAGAGCATCCCAAGCCTCCCTCGACCATTGCTCTATGTGCTAAAATAGACACCCCCCTTCCTCCTCTGCTTGATCAAATACAAATTCCTTGCACCCACGCCATCCTCTTACTTCATCGAAGCCAACCGAAACATCTCCAAGCCTTCCTGATCACTGGAGATCGGAGTTAGATCAAAACTGAGGCTCCTACACACATGGCTTGATTGATTGAGAGCTCTACACCTAATCAAACCCCAAGCTTCAATAGCCTCACTAGGTGAAGCAACCTCATCCCACCAGACATTAGCTCGAGGTAATTTTGCAAAACTAGCCTTGTATGAAAATTTGGTCTTTTGTGAAGCAAATTTGAATGTCATGCATTTTAGCCATTGGATGTGCGCCTCCTCCTCGGTGTGGATCAATTTGAGGTAATCCGGTGAGTGAGCGATCGAATGGGGGAAAGATGACAACATCCGCTTTCACCACTGGGAAGGAGATTACGTCATCCATCCATGATCAAAATGGACTGTCATGATCTAATCCAATATTAGATCCCCTGATTCCTTTCCAAAATTGCGGATCAATCGTCATCCAGATCTTAGACGGTCCACGTAAGTGATCCAATGCAATCTTAGTCATGATGTGACATCTTAAATACCCAAACCCATTGCCATGTGAAAGCGTGCATCGCCACATGCCATGGATTAAGGTTTTAATTAAGCTTAAATAATCTATTTTTAAGGCCGAAACTTCTGAAAATCATAACTAATCCTAAACAAATCTAAAAAAATACAAACTTGGAGTCATTTTCAAGATATTTTAGAGTAAAATTTAAGAAAATTATTATTAATTAATTTTGAATAGTGATTTTTGCTTAATTAAGGTTTAATTAAAAATCTAATTACCTTAAGTACTTCTTAATTAGTCACTCAATTAATCTCAAATTTTTTGTGGATGTTTAGGGGGATGACCTCTGCCTCTCCTAGTTTTCTAGGATTTTATTGGTTGCTTAATTAGGAAAACTAATTGATTAAGCCTTAATCACTTTCTTAATTTATTTAATAATTTGAATGATGAATTAATTATTTAAGCCTAATTACTTATTGAACAAGGGGGAGCTTAGGAATGTGATTGGGATATGTTTCTAATTCATTTCAAGTTTTCTTTACTTTTGGAATCAAATTAATTAATGGTTAATGTATAATTAATAAATTAATTAATTAATCTCAAGATAAAATCGAGCTTAAGTGATCAAATATGGGACTTAGGGATTGAGATTAAGGCCTCTTTCTTGATCTCTTCCTAAGTTAATTTCATTAATTGAACTTGCTTAATGCTTAACCAAATGGATTAATGAGCTTAATTAACCCAATCTAAATTCCAATTCACATCTAATCACCTTTAATCAATTTTGGGTAGCCCTTTAGATGGTTAATAGTCTAAAGGAATTTAATAAAATTATGGTTAGCTTATATGTGTAAGAAAACTATAAAAGTAGTTAAGTGAGATCCCTTAAGCCTAATTAACTATTAATCATGAGCCAATTGCATTAACCCCTTTCATTTCTTAGAATCATGCTAATTTACTTTTCATGTGGTTTCATATCATATTGGCTCATTATTAATTAGTTAATTAACTTAAGGTGATGGGTAAGGGTTAATTAATTGACTTAATTCATACCCCCTAATTAAGACATAAAATCAACCTAATTCTCTTCATTAAACCAAAATTAACTCACACATGGGGATGGGATTAGGATTAGCAAACCTCTTTCACATTTCTTAAATCAAATCAAACATGAAAATGAAATGACATTAAAGAACTTTGGTTTATTTTAAATAATCTTATTTAGTTTGATTGTCCTTGGGAGTTAATTGATTTGAATGAAATCACATGCTTATTTATTTCTTCCAATCATGCTAAATATTGTATACCACTTGTACTCATGCATTCATGTCTTTCAAATTAATCAAATAAAAATGATTTCCTTTATGTCAAATTGCATGTGTTGATTTAAATTAAAAATATGTGTGGCTAGTATCACTATTAAATCTCAAATATATTTTCAAAAGTTTATTAATAATGATTGAATATATATATATTATAATTTAGTTATATATAAAATGCAAGTGAATATAAATTTAGTGTATGAAATAAAGTCTCTTCCTTACATTCATGTGTTGATTTATAAGTAAGAGAATGTTAGGTATATTATTTGGACATCCAGGGACATGCTTTAAGTAGCCCCAAGGAGGTTCCTAGCTCGTTCCCTTGGTGCAGAACAATGGCGACATACATGCTTGATTTCATTCTTATGTGTTTGAACATTAGAATCTAGATAGAGCTTTAATTCATTTACACAAAATAAATCAATCAAATCAAAATACAATTTTTGCATGGCTTTCTATTCTTGTAGTTGTTTATACATCCATGTATCTAAGGATAGTTATATTAGTTTGACATTCCAGGATGCATTTTTAAGTAGCCCCAAGGAGGTTCCTACCTGTTCCTTTGGTGTAACAATGGTGTACTTGCTTAAAATTTTTATACATGTGGATGTGTACTTAGCTAATGAATGAAAACCCCTTTTTTCTATTAAAAGATATGCATTCATACTTTGTTTATTTGGTTGAGTTGATTAGTCATGTGATTTAAGGTTCTTTCCTTATGCTTTTGCATAAGAATTTAGATAGAGCTTTAAATTAATATGACAAAATCATTCAACCAAATAAAATTTCAATTCCAAATACATTTACTCACATTCATCATTTAAGTGTGCTAAGATACAAATTGCATGTATAGTTATGCTTAGAATTTAATCATATGCATGATATACATGATGGAAAGAAATGAACAAACATGTGTTATGTGATAGTAATTCATTCCAACTAACCTTAAGATGCCTTTCTTATTGAATGAGTTTATTTGAAGTGAACCTAAACTTAGATTAATTAAAAACATGTAATTAGTAGTCATTCAATAAAGGGAATTAATTAATTTGCTTTAGATGTGACTTAAGGTAGGGATAAAAGAAAGTGATCCTCTCTTTTCTTCTCTTCATAACACTTAGCTATTTTGTGTAGGTCAAATTAAACAAAAGAAAACATTACAAAAAATTTGCAAATTAATTAAACCATAAAGTGAAACCACCCTTGATATTTAAATGTCTTTCTTACATTCATGTGTTGATTTATATAAGTAAGAATGTTAGTGGTATATTAGTCTGGACATTCCAGGGATGCATAGCTTTAAGTATCCCCAATGAGGTTCCTACCTCGTTCCCTTGGTGCAGAACAATGGCGACGTAATAGCTTGATTTCATTATTATGCATTTGGACATTAGAATCTAGAGAGAGCTTTAATTCATTCACACAAAATAAATCAATCAAATCAAAATACAAATTTTGCATGGATTTCTATTCTTGTAGTTGTTTATACATCCACATGTATCTAAGGATAGTGATATATTAGTCTGGACATTTCAGGGATGCATGACTTTAAGTAGCCCCAAGGAGGTTCCTGCCTCGTTCCCTTGGTGTAGAATAATGGCAACGTACTTGGTTAAAACTTTTATACATGTGGATGTGTACTTAGCTAATGAATGAAAACTCCTTTTTTTCTATTAAAAATATATGCATTCACACTTTGTTTATTTGGTTGAGTTGATTAGTCATGTGATTTAAGGTTCTTTCCTTATACTTTTGCATAAGAATTTAGACAGAGTTTTAAATTAATATGATAAAATAATTCAACCAAATGAAATGTCAATTCCAAATACATTTACTCACATTCATCATTTAAGTATGCTAAGATACAAATTGCATGTATAACTATGCTTAGGATTTAATCATATGCATGATATACATGACAGAAAGAAATGAACAAACATGCGTTATGTGATAGTAATTCATTCCAACTAGCCTTAAGATGCTTTTCTTATTGAATGACTTCATTTAAAGTGATCCTAAACATAAGATTAATTAAAACATGTAATAAGTCATTCCTTAAAAAGAATTGATTAACTAATTTATTTTAGATGTGACTTAAGGTAGGGATAAAAGAAAATGATCCTCTCTTTTCTTCTCTTCATAAGACTTAGCTATTTTGTGTAAGTCAAATGAAACAAAAGAAAATATTAAGTAAAATTTATAAATTAATTAAACCATTTAAAGTGAAACCACCCTTGATAATTACATGTCTTTCATACTTAGAAAATCTTAACTCTAAATCCTAGTTAGGACATACCACACAAGCCTTAACACGCACATTTAATTAAGTCACTACTTCTAGCTTTATTTTAGGGCAGTGTATGGTTTGATATATGCTTATTTTGTGATGTAATATTGTAGACTGGATGTTAGGGTGTATGTACGTAGATTGGATGTAAGGCTATGGTTAGCCTAATCATGTTTTATACAGGAGATTATGCTTAAGGGGCCGCTGTAATAAAAATAAATTTTTTTTTGCTGTGTAGGTTGCTTAACCCCTAAGCATAATCTATATTAGGATAGGTGGACTTGGTTACCCAGGTTTAGGGTGCTAAGTCCAAATTATTCATATAACTTCAGGTTGTATAGTGTGTTTAGCTAACACTTATTTTGCAGGTGCAGTTAGATTTACTTTTTCTATTCTTAATGTAATTTTACATTAGGAATTAAGATTAGTGCTATGGGGGCTTAAGATAAATGTTGGTTACAATACTAAGTCTTATGTATCATGTGATCCTATGGAGTTTTCCTAACCAATTGAAAGAAGGAAATGAAGGATAGAAAAAGTTTTAAAGATTCAAAGATCCCCCATAGATCCCATTCATTTCTTGTAATTAAATTGTAATTATTCTTTCATTACACTAGTTGTATAAGGGCAGAGCTCGACTACTCATTTCTTTTTTGGGTTGTACGATGGTACCTAACTGCACTAAACTATTATTCTTTCACGTTGAGCTTATAAATTATTTGATGATTTGTTTATATTGTGCAATAGAAATGGTATGTATTATCCTAGTTTCTTCATATATGATGATTTAATGTGTGACCTGGATCTATTTAGGCTCTTAGGATAAAATAAAATTTCTTCCTCAATAACAACACATAATTAAGTTTTCTAAAATAACTCATAACCTCACATAAATCCTAGACATTAAATCAAGATAATAAAATATTTAGCAACCCCTTAGCTAGATGTTGTATACTTAATATCATGCATGTCATTTTGTTTCACTCTTGCTATGAAAGGGTTTCCATCTTTGTTAGATAAAACAAGGGCTTAACCTTTGAGAGCTTATGATGGAAAAACACCTCTTTCTCTTTTGATTTGGCCCATGACCCATTTTGTCATACATTTAAGCATATAAAATCTTATAGCCTATGTCAAATTAAAGAGTCAAAAATTAAATAAAAATTGATAAGATTTGTATTAGACTAAATTATTATTCATACCACTCATGCTCTAGTCTCTTAGGGAGTGAGTTTAAGGACTTTAGTTTCTTTTCTAAATAATAACAACCTAGCCATCTTAAAAAATCATATGACTTACCTACATAGTTTTAAATCGTAGGAAGAGTTAGCTGGCTACCACTCCAGGTATTATAAGTTCAACAGTTGAGTGGTTAACTCTCTTTTGTGGAGGTAAACAATATACCCACTTTTACTTTAGATTTAGGTCATGCTTTGGCCCTCGTTGAAGCTCCCTAGATTTGGGATCTGAGATTGTTGATTCCCTTTGGAGCTACAAGCATAAACCTCACCTCTTAGGCATTTCCACAATCTTGTATTATGGAATTATAAGTTCTAGATTTCTAATAAATTTTCAACTCAAATATATAATTTTCCTCAAATTTAAACATATAAAACCCAACCATAGGATAGTTTGGGATGCTCACTAGGCTTCCAAGTATTATGAGCATCCCCTACTCATCTTTTTTGGGCTTCATTAATAAGTGTTACCTTTCAATCTATCCCATTTGATCTTCCAAATGTAACCAATTTATTGATAGTCTTATCTTCAAATTCTTTGGAGAGAATAATTTCCTACTTTAGTCTAGAGTATTCCTAAAGAATTTACATTTCTTAAGATGTAATTAACTATGGGGGATTGCCCCATAGGAAACTTTAGAACACAGTTTAAATAAACCCTACTTTATTCATCCATGTAAAGTTGGGGAAAAATCTCTGGCACACTCGAAGACCCATCATGCCTTAGGAGTCCTTATTAGGTGATTAGGTCCATTATAAGGTAGTGATTTCCATCTTTCAAGATGGTGCACTATTCCTTGATGTCGTACATTATCTCCTTAATAAGTACATCCTCATATCTATGTGGTGTCCCCCTGCCTCGCCCCCACCCCCATATACACATACATACACATCAAACTAAAAATAAACACTAGCCATGGGAGTAGGTCATGCCTTAGGGACTTAGGAAGACTTGACTACCCTATGGCTCAAACCCAACCCATGCTTTCTTCCCCAAACCTTAAATCCAATTCAAATTCAAATTATAAATCAATTCCAAATCAAATGATTGAAACCCAAAATCAAATTCAAATTTCAAAACCCTCCCTAAGCCTTTTGATTTTATCTTATGTACTTCACCTTAATCAAATTCAAATAAACCCCAATTTAATTGATTTTCTCAAATATCCATTCAATCTCAAATCAAATTTCAAATGATTGGAACACAAAATCAAATTCAAATTCCAAAATCCTTTGTTAAGCCATATGAACCACCTTCACATGCTTAGCCAAAGGCCCCTTTGAACTAAATCAAACTTGATTGATTTCTTTATAAATCAATCATTCCTTGATTTATATTCACAAATATAAATAAAATCCAAATTCAAATGAGCCATATCAAATCAAACTAAATCAAACCAAATCAACAACTTTCTTAAGCCATATGGACTTACCTCCATAAGCTTAATCAAATCTCAACCCAAATCAACGCAAACACAATCAATTTTTTTTATAAATTAATTATTCCATCATTTATATTCATAAATATAAATTGAACCTACCCTCAAATGATAAAAAATAATCAAACTAAATCAATTCCTTGTTTAAGCCCTTTTGACCTACATCCTTAAGCTTTGTCAAATTTGCTTCCAAATCACTCCAAACTCAGGTGATTTTCTCATGAATTATTTATATCTTCATTTATTCATAAATATAAATGAAATATAAATCCAAATAGCCAAAACTAAAACCAAATAAAATCAATTTTCCAATTTTAGCCTTTTTAGCCATTTCCTTGAACTTGGCCTAATGATATCCAAATCAATTCAAAACTGATGGTTTTCCTCATGAATCAATTGTTCATTCAATCACTTACCCAAATATAGATATAAACTATTATTATCAAACCAAACTCAAGTCAACCCAAGTCAAGCCCATGTTAGCCTTTTTGACTTAAAATTTCAAATGAGCAAAATCCATCATAGCCCAAATTGATTGTTGAATTTATATTTCAATCATTAATATAAGAGTTCAACTAAACTTGAAGCTAAAACAAACTAATTGAATTTAGGTCCACTTGACCCGTAGCCTAAAGATCCCTTTGAGCCAAGTTCATCTAACCAAAATTGATTTAACCAAGCCCATCCAACCTCATACCATGATCAACAATCATCCTAGGTGATCAACTACCTGAATTGGGTCAAACCAAGTCAACCCATCCTTGACCAAATCAACCTTTAGCTCAAATGAAACCCAAACTAGCCAAAACCCACCATATACTAAATTGATTGAAACCATTGATTCAAACCAATTCATAATCAATGATTGAACATGACCAAACCCTTAATTAAGCCAAACAAAGTCCAATTAACCATTTGACCTAAGTTAACCCAATTTAGCCTAAAAAGCTAATATAGGTCAAATCGTGATTAACCCAAATTGATTGCAACCAATGGCTTAAGTTCATTCCAAATCATTTATCAATTTGACCAAAACCATAATTGAGCAATTTGACCAATTGGTTTGATTAACCTAGCCCAAATTGACCTATAAAATTTCAAAATCTAAATTAAACTTGAACCAAGCCAAACCAAAGCTACAATCATTTTACAACAATTATGAGCCAACACCCAACTTTAATAATTGGTCAAATTTCTGCCCATTTGACCCATTTGATTTCAAATGATCAACAATCAAACCTAAGCCAAATTAATCAAAATCATTTGAACCAAAACTCTTCAAATCATCATTTAAACCTAACCCAAGCCTTGGTTAAACCTAATTTGACCAATTGGTCAACCCAACACAACATGAAATCATATGAACCCATTTGATCAAATGAAGCCAAAGCACCCAAAACCAACCCATGGGACCCTAATGGCTCACCAAAACCCAACCTAAATTAACCTTAGGTCAGCCCAAAACCATCTCAAAAGCAAAGTGGATCCCACCCAAGGGAATTATCCATGGGACAAACCTCCCATAGATTCCTTCCCACTTGTTTCCCATCACTTGGAGGTCCATCACCAAATGGGTATCCTATTAGATTTAGATCAAAGCGAGGTGAATCACCTTCATACTCAGCACAAAGGATCAAAAACCCCCATATCTTGCCTTGGTGCTTTATAGCTTCCTCCACTCAAGGTGAGTCGAAAAACTAGCCATGGCGAATGCCAAATGGATTGAGTCCCATCCATCCACATTGAGGGACCCTTTACCTCAATTCATCATTCATTTAAGCTGTAGAAAGGAGAGTCTCCCATAGCCTTTCCCCAAGCTTCCAAGCTCCCTAATTTTCTCCCTTCTTGGTTTTACGTCAAACTGAAATATGAGAGGCATCCCTTTATTCAATATCATCCATCCCTCAACCAAACTTCAATCAAGCTTGCACACACCTTCCTTAGACCTAGTCGAAGCCAAACGAATCATTTCTCAAGCTTTCAAGCCACTGTAGATAGGAGTTTGACCAAAATTGATCACCTTCACCTTGTGTGTTGGTCTATAGAGCAAACCACCTTAAATCAAAGCTCGTGCAGCTCAATAGGGCTTCATTTCTACCAAACAAAGCTTCCTCAATCATTGAAACTACCAGCCATTAGCTCCAATGAGGTGATTTCTCAAAATCGATCCTTGTATGAAAATGGGTTGGTCTTTTATGAAGGAAAGTTCCATGCTATGAGATCTCCACCATTGGATCTCTTGTTTTGCCTCCCCAAGGTGTGGATTGATGATGCAAGCTGGGTGAATCGATGAATGATGAAGCCTCATCTCTCACCGCTGGATAAATCATGAGCCATCCATTTTGTGATTTCCTCCTGACAGATCATAGATTCTCATTTTCTCCAATAGTGATTTGATTGAGTCATCCATAGATCGATGGTCCATGAAAGCACATCCGCCAAATCAGAAAGGCGATGTGACTAAAAGAATCAATCTCACAACCATGGAATACTATGCTAAATCACCAAGCAGCCAAATTAGGTCATTTAATTAATTTTAAGGCTAAATCTTTCTAAATTCAATTTATAGAAATATATATATATATATGAGGGCTCATTTTAAAGGTATTTTAGAGAAAAAAAAAGAATTATTAATTAATTTGAACAATAATTTATGCTTAAAGTTTGTTAAAAAATTTAATTAGCTAATTACTCTTTGATTAATTACCTAATTAATTTTAAACATTCTAGAGATGTTTGGGGATGACCTCCTCTTTTTTTCTTGGAATTTATTGATAGTTAATTAGAAAATTGATTAAATTACTCTCCTATCTTAATTAATGATAATTAAACAAATAAATAATTAATTAATTAATCAATTAGGCTTAGTGCCATCTGTCAACAGTGAAAATCTTAGGAAAATGGTTTAGGTTTACTCTTTATGACCATTTCATTAAGCTCTTCATTTGTTTTAAATTAATTAAAGTTTAAGTAATTAATTAGCAATTAATCAAAAAAGAAAAGGGAATTTAATTCTTGAGTCTAATTGATTTGAAATAACTTAGGTTTGTAAATTTCTTCTTGATCTCTTTCCCTATGTTAACTTCATTGTCCTAATTAAAATATAATCAAAGGATTTAATTAACCAATTAAGTGATTAATTAAATTAATTTAAAATCCAATTCATTCATAACTTTGATTAGTCAACCTTGGGTAGTTCTTTAGATGTTTAATAGTCTAAAGAAATTTAATCTTATGATTAGCATGTGTGAGAAAATCATAAATTAATTAATTAAATCCATGTTTTTAATTATTAATTATGAGTCAATTGCATTAGGCCCCTTTCTTTTCTTAGTAGCATTCCTAATTTACTTTTCATGCGATTGCATATAATGTTGGCTCATCATTAATTAGTTAATTAACTTAAGGTGATATAGGTAAGGGTTTAATTAATTGATCTAATTCATACCTCAACCTAATCATGCCATAAAAATTAATTTAATTGATTTTCATTAAATCAAATTAACTCTCACACATGGCGAACAAGATTAGGATTAGCAAACCCTCTTTCGCATCCCTTAAATCAAATCAAACATAAAATAAAAAATGGCTTTAAGAAACTTTGGTTTATTTTAAATAAGCTTATTTAATGTGATTGTCCTTAGAATTAGTTGGATTGAATGAAACATCTACTTTATTTCTTTCCAATCATATTAAAATATTGTATGCCACTTAGTCATGCATTCATTTATTCCAAAATTAATTAAATAAAATGATTTTCTTTTAGCATTAGATTAATTAAAATTTTGTGTGATTTATCACTATTAAATCTCAAATATATTTTCAAAAGCAAAATGAAAATAATAATATATTGATTCTTAATTTATAGATGTATCATAATTATAAAAGTGAAGTCTCTTTCTTACATTCATATGTTGATTAAGTTTGAATGTTAATCATAGTCATATTCTTAGACGGATTACCCATGAGGTTTCCCTCACTCTGTGCAAAATAACGATGTACTTTGATTTTCCTATTACTTTATTATTTTAATTTTAATCTCAATAAATCATTTTTATTCCACTCTTAAATTTTACCCCACTCAAGTAAACAATCCAATGATTTTGCCAAAAAACTTTCATACATTTGAATGTACTTAGCTAATGAATGAAAACTCTCATCTTTCATTAAAAAATACATGATGTTGACCTTTTTTTAGAATGAGCTCAACCCTCCATCTTAGACATAGGACTCCTTTTAGATACTAAGAGATTAGTCTTAAGACACATCTAGTGATTAACCCAACCCCTAGACTTAGAAGAGTTAAGAATAAGTCATGCCTTGGGTGTTAGGAATTGAACCACATTCCTCACTTCCTTCCTTCAAGACAAACTCCAAATCAAATCAACATCAAACCTAAATTAATTCATAAAATTATTTCTCAATATGATTGAAACTATGATTAAATCAAAATTCAAAAATCATTCCAAGTCCTTTGATCTCAAGGACTTAGCCTAAATCAAATCAAATCAATTCAAACTCATAAATTTTCTCATAACTCATTTATATTCTCATTTATATTCACATATATAAATGAAATATAAATTCAAATCAATCAAACTAAACCCAAAAGTCAAATCCAAATTCATAAATCTTTCCTAAGTCACTTTGATTTTCTCTTAAGGACTTAGCCTAAATTATCTTCAAATCAATTCAAACTCATGAAAGTTTCCCATAACCAATTTATATTATCATTTATATTCACATATATAAATGAAATATAAATTCAAACAACCAAAACAAACTCCAAAAATTAAACTCAAAATTCAATCAAAATCCAACATAAGCCTTCCAAGTCAAATTCTTGAACTTAGCTAAATCAACTTCAAATCAAGCCAAACTCTTGATTTTTCTTTGTGATTCAATCAATCCTTCAATCATGAATCCAAATATAAATACAAACTTCAAAACAAAACTCAATTCAAAATCAAGCAAATCCTTTCATGTTCACCCTTTGAACTTGAAATTGTCAAATGAGTCAAAACCTATTTGACTTCAAACCACTTGCAAATGGATTTATATTTCAATCATAAGTTTATATGTGAGTTCAATCAAACTCAAATCAAGCTTTGACCAATCCATTTGACCAACTTAGGCTCACTTGACCCAAAGTTACCTAAAGTACTCTTATGAGCCAAATTCTAATCCTAATAAAATTGGATTGAACTAAGCCCACCTAAGCCTCATAATCTCAATCATGATGATCAATCACTCATTAAATGTCAGGGTTGATGTCAACACTAGCCAAAATGAAACCCAAGTCAAAATCCATGCCAAATTGATTGAATCCAATGATAACATTCATGATCAATGTTTGAACAACCAAGTAAAACATTTGAGCCAAAAATTGAAGTAAATTGATAAAATCATCATAAGATAAATTGTGATTGAAACCAATGATCTAAGTTCATTCATGATCAATGTTTGAACTTGACCAAGTCAACATTTGAGCCTAACCTAGCCCTATTAGCCACTTGACCCAAGTTGACCCAATTTGACCTAAAAAGTCAAAATGTGTCAAAACTTGATCTAAGCCAAATTAATTGAAACCAATGGGTCAAGTTCATTCCAAAATGATTGTTGAACTTGACCAAAGCCTCAATTTTCCAACTATACCCAACCTAGCCCAATTGACCATGAACCCAACTTGACCTAAAGGATAAAATTGAGATAAATTCCAACTTAACCAAAATTGATTGGAAACAAAGATACCAATCCCTTTCATATGACCAACCAAACCTAAACCTACCCATGACCTTGCTCAAATAAGTCAAATGGGTCAAATTTGTCAACTTGACCCATTTGACCTAAATGAAATCAAATGAACCAAATTGAATCAAACCAAAGCCACCAAAATATTTCAATTGGTCATATGAACTTGACCCAACCCTTGGCTTGACCCAATTTGACCATTTGGTCAATTTGACCCATTTCGACCTAAATGGGTCAACATGAGTCAAATCACATCAAACCAACTCCAAATTCAATAAAACTTGGCCAAACCAATTTTCTCATTATATCAAACACACCCAAATTGAAATCAAGGTCAAAATGACCATTTTACCCTAGGCCATAGGGTAAATAAATTTCCATAACCTCACCTCTTATGGATCAAGTGAACACTAGAGAGTCTGGTGCACCCAACCCAATGGGTTTGGGTCAGCCCAACCTAGCTCAATGGCCAAACCGACAACATGCCTTGAAATTGAGCACTTGGAATCCTCCTTACACTCAATTCAAGCACATGGGAAGTTCATCATACCACTCCCTGACTAAAACCAAATTCAAGGACATCCTAAACGGCCTAACAAACCCATTCCTTGTGGTCAATTAGATCAAAATGGCAAAGCATTGCTCGATCATCTGATTGCCAAAGGGGGAGATATACTCCCCTTAATTTGAAATCAATCCATCATTCCTCAATTCGATTGAACTTAGGGAAGTCAGAGAAACCATTCCTCAGCCTCCCCATGCTTCCTAGAGTGAAATCAAATTCCCATTTCTCAATTTTTAGAGATTGAAAATTAGGGAGCTCCACCTAAATCCCAACTTGCTCTACACTTCAAACCAGTGTAATTTCTTTTGCAAGCTCCATCAGTGAGGTCAATCGAACTCACCCAAACTCTTTCCTAAGTTCATATGGCAAGGGAAGAGTCACCTTGATCAAGACCGAGCTCAAGGCAAAGGAGAGTTGGTCTCTAGAAGCAACCACCCAATCTCAAGAGCTCAAACTCTCAGAAAAGCTTCGTCTCAACTAGATGAAGCTTCTCCAAGGGAATCGAGCACCGGTGATCACCTCAAGTGAGGTAAACCATTTTTTCAAGCTTAATCTAGCCATAATATGGAGCTTTGTGAAAGAAATTTTAATCCCATGGGATTTAGTTAGATATGAATGCATGAAGGTATAAATAGCCCAACTGAGCTCAATTGAGCTGATCATGGCCTAAAACATGGATGAATCTCATTTCTGGTAGAGAATTATAGAGATGAATCTTTGGCCATTCATCTGGGCATTTTGGATGGACGACAGAGATTAGAACATGTAGCATCCCACATTTCACCCTTTAGAATCGCGACTTTCATCTCAACCGTTCAATCCTTGATCAGACGGTTGAGGAGAAAGTTGATAGCACTACCATTGATGTGATGCTATGATGTGATGGGTTAAAGAGCTAATCCTGTCGTGCATCATGGAAAGCATGCGCCATACCATACCGATGGGATTAAATACTTAATTAGACTATTTAAATATTCTAATTAATTATGAAAACTTCTAAAATTCATATCTAAGCCTAGAAAAATTAAAAAATATGAAATAAATTGCATTGGATAGATAATTGAATATTTTAAAGTTGATTTTAATAGATTTTGAATAGTATTTTTCTCTAAATTTGGGTTTTATTAGGAATCCTATTTTGCTAATTGCCCTCTAATTACTCCACTAATTGATCCTAAAATTTTTATGCTTAATTAGTGGGACGACTCCTACCTCCCATGATTTTATTGGGATTTATTGGTTAATTGGAGGAATTGCTCATTCATTCCTACCCCTTAATATAATTAAGCTTAATTAAGGGCATAATTAGTGATTTAACCCTTTGATTGAGTCAATTAAGTTTTGATTGAGTTAGTATGAGGTTTAGGGAATAATTTTATGATACTTTTCTTAAGATATTCCCTAAACCCATTTTTCTTCCTTAATCTATCCTTAATTAAGAGTTAATTCACTAATTACCCCCTTAATTAATTTCATAAAATTCTAAAACTTTGCAAAACATAATTAATCTATCTTGTGTAGATTCTTAGGTGTTCAAGAGCCTAAGTACATTAAGGAAATCAAAACTCATCTCACATGTGTGAGGGGGGTTATGAAATTACTTAAGTTAAAACCCATTTGTTTAATTAATCATTAATTATAAGACAAATACATTAGGACCTTTTCTTACTAAGTGAATTGCTGATTTAAATTCCTTGTGTGGTTTTATGTCATCTCATTGGCTCATAATTTTTGGTTAACTATGCTAAGGTGGTATAGGTAAGGGGTAATTAACATACTTAATTCATACCTTAACCAAAATAACATATAAAAATCATCTTTAAAATTAAACTAAAATAACAAACATATGTGGGAATGGGTTAGGAATAGCAAACTCACCCCACATTTCTCAAATTAAATCAAACTCAAAATAAAATCAAACCTTCTTTAAAAATAATTTGATTTACTTTAAACTTTATTATTTCATGAGATTATCTTTAGAAATTAATTATGGTGAATGTGTTTACATGCTTTCATTACTTTAGTTCTTTCCTAACATGCTAAATGTGTACGTCATATGAATTTCATCCATTCATTCTTTTCAAAAATCAAAATGAAAGTGAAATATTTTCTTTATGTCAAATTGTATGTTTTGACAAAAGTAAAAAATATGAATGTCTATTATCACTATTAAATTCAAAACTATTTTAAAATCTATAAATTATCCAAAATTGAAAGTGTGCTACTTATAATTATTATGAGCTTGCATGTGGATATAATATGAAGATATTTATGTTTTTCCTTCTTTCTTTAGTAATTTTGAATAGATTTGCAAAAGTGTATAGTTCATTTAAAAGAACATAACACTTGCCTAATTCCTTCCTATTCATTCATATATATACTTAAGAAGGATATAAACTTGTACATATAAATTGCATAAACAAAAATAAATCAACCAACACAAACTTTTTGCATCTTTCTTTTCCCTTCATTTCTTTTGTACATATGCTTGTATTTAAGGAAAGTGATATATTAGTCTGGACAATCCTAGGGTTGTAAGGCTTTAAGTAGCCATAAGAAGGTCTTGTACCTCACACCCTTGGTTAACAATGGCATCATACTCACTTATGCCTTTCATACAAACAAGTGTGCATGTGAAGAATGGATAAGAAAACCTCTTTCGTACTTAATGAAATCATGCATAATAAAGCATTCAAATTTTCTTAAGTAACTCATTTAGCATTCATCATAAAGTGTGCCAAAAAATTCTCATTTGTATGTATAGATCTTCTTAGGATATATCCATATGCATGTTGTACATGTTGGGAAAGAAGAAATGAAGTTGTGTATTTTGTGAATTTAGTTCACTTTACTTAATCTTAAAATGCCTTTCTTTTTGAATAGGTTTGTTTAGAGTTGATCTAAACTTAGGATTAATTAAAATACATAATAAAACATTCACTAAATAAAACTAAATATAAATTCATTTTAGAAATTACGTAAGGTAGGGAAGGAAAGAGAAGTTATCTTCTCTTTTCCCTCTCTTCAACACTTAGTAATTAATTTTAGATTCATTCAAACAAAATCAAAAATACAAAATAAAATAAACCCAAATCAACTAAACACTTAAATGAAACCACCCATCTAAGTTGAACATCTTTGCACTTAGAAAATCCAAATCTTAAAATCATAGCTAAGCATACCACACAAACCTCCTAAAGCACACACATTAGGCCAAGTCACCAGATCTAGCTTTAGGTTAGGGCGGTGCTTGTCTTGATGTTTTGCTTTTATTTTGTGATTTTTTTTAGTCTGGATGTTAGGGTGAATGTGCATAGAATGAATGGTAGAATGATTTAGTCCAATCATTATTTTCTGTAGGGGATTGTGCTGTAATAAAATATAAACTTTTGTATGCTTATACCCCTAAGCATAATCCAATAAGGTGGACTTGGTTACCCATGTGTGCTAAGTCCAATATACATGCTTGGGATTTGTATGGTTTGTTTATCTAATCTTTTCTGTGTGTTAGATTAGATTTACTTTTCCTTTTCATGTAATTTTTGCAATTAGATTTTGAATTAATGTTATGGGGATTAGGATGAGCATTGGTCATAAGATTACATCTTATGTACCATGTGAAGCCTTTGGAGCAACCACCTTCCAACATCCGAAGAACCAAAAAAAGAAGGAACCAAAAAAGAAGAAAGAAGAAGAATAAATGAAGACCCCATAAAATGAATTCCTTATTTGATTGTAAATTAATTCATTTGTAATAGTTGTATAAGTAGAGCTAGCTACCCAATTTGTTTTGGTCATGGTGCACTACAAAATGGCCTTTATTCTTTTCTAGCTTTATAAAATATTTGATGTTTTTTAGCTGCATTAAGATGACATATTTTCCTAGTTTCTTTCTTGCTTGATGCATGGCTTGGATGAAGATTAGACTCTTAGGAAAAAATAAATCTTCTACCAAATTAATCAACAACAAATTAAAAATAAACAACTCATAATCTCACTTAAAGCCTAAATTAAAATCAAAATAAAAGAATTACCAACCCCTTAGCTCGATGAGTATTTCTTTTATAACAACATGCACAAAAGCATCTTATTTCACTTATGATTGGAGGGCTTCCATCTTTGCTAGAGAAACTTGGCTTGACCTTTGAGTTCCATGGTGGAAATACACCTCTTCCCTTCTCACTGATTTTGGCCAATAATCTTACTTCTCATGCATTATACATATGAATCCTATAAGCCTGAGTTAAATGATTATCCAAAAATAAAATGACATGTAATGTGAATTGCATTAGATCTAGGTCATTTTTCATGCCCTTACATGATCTAGTCTCTTTAGGGAGTGAGTTTAAGGACTTAGTCTCTTTCTAAATAAATAACAACCTAGCTATCTTGCATAAAGCATATGACTTGCCTACATGAATTTAAAATCATAGGAGAAGTTAGTTGGCCACCCCTGTGTAGTTGTAAGTCCAAGGTGGTTTGTCCTCTCTTGGAGGCAAACCAAATACCCATTTTCACCTTAGATTTAGGTCGTGTTTTTTGGCCCTCATCAAAGCTCCATACATTTAGGTTTTGAGGTTGCCTCTCCCTCCCTTCTATGGGCCATAAGCATAAATCCCCACCTCTTAGGTATTTCAATAACCTTGTATTGTAGAATTATAAGCCCTAAACTTCAAATAAAAAGTCAACTTAAATGAATAATTCAATTTCAAAAATGTAAAGCCCAATCATAGGATAATTTGAGATGCTCGCTAGGTTTCCTAGCATTATGAGCATCTCCTACTTATCTTCCTTTGGCTATAATCTCTCTCTTTGATCAATCTCATTTGATCTTCCAAAATAAACTAATCGATTGATAGTCCTACCTATTGAAATCTTTGGAGACAATGATCATTTACCTTAATCGAGAGTATTCCTAAAGAATCTCATTCCTTAGGATGTAATTAACTATGGGGCTTGCCCTTGTAGGGAACTTAACGAACCCGATTTAAAATAAACCCTATTTTACTTTTTCATGTAAAATAAGGGAAGAATCTTTGGTGCACATGCAAACCCATTGTCCTTAGGAGTCCTAATTGAGGTGATTAGGTCCATTGTAGGATGGTGACTTCTATCTTTCGAGATAGTACACCTCTCCTTAATGACATACCTGATCACCCTCAATAAGAATATCTACAGATCTATGTGGTGTCAAAAATGCATGAAAAGAAGAAATTTATATTTCTATCTTAATTTTATCCTACATAGAGTGAAGATGGAAGTATATATTTCATTCTTTAGAAATTATATAAAAATTTCACCATAAATTTTTCTAGCAATTCCGCTGGGGATGGTTCCTCTCCATCTTTAAATGATCATTCCAAGTATCGATAGTGGTTTGTACTTTGGTATGAATCCAAGACTATCTTTTCATTGGCACTTAGCTTATTTCATCCTTAAGCTAGCCAAACATCTTTAGGTTTTAGGACCTCACCCATGTTGGTCTTAAAACCCCGCTAGGTTCTCCAATGGGTAAAAAATAAAAATCTAATAAAAAAAATTATTTAAAGACTTCCTCCTTATCATTTCTATGGTGAAGAAAGGTTCATTCTAAAACAATAAAGACAAAGTAAATCATTTATAAAAAAATCTTGCTTTTAAAAAGTACTCTTTCGAAAATGCACATAATAAAATATTTTGCACAAAATTTTCCTAAATCATCTTCATCTAACAATCTTTATGATTGTTATATGTAAGATCATCTTTACAAAAAATAAGATTCCAACAATTACATTTTCTAAAAAATACAAATGAGTTTCTTCACTCAATTTTTTTTTGGTGAAGACATTTTCAAAAATAAAATTCAACAATCATATTTTAAAAGCATAAAATTTGAAGATGGCCTTTCCATTCAATATATCCAAATGTGTTGAATGGATATTATCTTCAAGCAAAATCATAACTTTGAACTTCCACTTAACACATTCCACATGTGTTAGGTTGGGATTTTCATATTTTCAACAAAAAAAGCACATATGAAACCTCTCCATTTAATATACCTACACTTATTGGGTGGAGGTCTCATTTTCAAAAATAAATTTCTAAAAAGCACATATGAACCTTTCCATTCATTATACCCATACTTATTGAGTGGAAGTTTCATTTTCAAACAAAACTACATTTTTTAAAAAGCACATATGAATATCTCCATTCAATATACTCAAATTTATTGAATGAAAATTTCATTTCCAAATAACTTTGAAATCCCACTTAACATATTTCACATATGATTAAGTTGGATTTCCTCTTCAAAAGTAAATAATCACACACAAAATATACATCTTTGAAAATGAAACATAATTTATTTCCATCTTACATACCCAAATTTGTTAAATGGAAATCTCTTTTCAAAATCAATCAAAAAAATTCAAAATATATTTGGAACTTCATTCTAGCACCATTTGCTAAAAGTGAAGTCTCCTTTTCAAAACAAAAATTTGAAACACCTTTGAATTTCATTTAGCATACTCAAATTTGAAAAAATTTCACAAAATTTCAAAACACTTTGAACTTTATTCTTAGCATACCAAATTTGCTAAAGTGAAGTCTATTTTCAAAACAAAACCAAAACACAAAATTTTAAACACATCTTTGAATTTCATTTAGCATCAAATTTGCTAAGTGAAATTTCCATTTCATAAAAATTAAGTGGAACTTCATTTTAGCATACATATTTGCTAAAGTGAAGTATCCACTTTCAAAAAAAAATAAACTAAAACCAAAAAGAAATACATTAGATTCCTTTAGCATACTTAAATTTGCTAAGGATCCTACTTTTCAAAAACAAATCAAAATAAAAAGAAACACATTAGGATTTCCTTAGCATACCCAAATTTGCTAAGGATCCTATTTTCAAAAATCAAAATATCCAAAATAAATGAAACACTTTAGGATTTTCTTAGTATACTCAAATTTTCTAAAAATCCTATTTTCAAAAAAAAAATTCAAAAAAATAAAACACACTTGGGTTCTTCACTTAGCATACCCAAATTTGCTAAGTGGGAATTCCAATTTTCAAAATCACCAATAATTCACAAGATAAAGCAACCAAAGAAAAAGAAACAATTATTTTCAAACACTCACTTAGCATACCCAAATTTGCTAAGTGAGTGAATTCCAAAATTTCAAATCAAAATAAACCAATTGACCCTTACTTTAACATACCAAATTTGTTAAAGGAAAGGGTCCTCAAATCAAAATCTAATTTCAAACATGAACCTATGGAAGCATCTTTCTAAAAAATATTTGAACATTTTCAACATACCCAAATTTGTTGAAATTGGATTCTATTCAAAAATTCCTCTTCCAATCAAATTCTCTAAATCTTCTAAATCCATTTGAACCACTTAACACTTCCAAGATGTTGGATGTGGTTCAAATTTTAAATTCAAAAAACAAAAAATTTGATCCAAGTTTGTTTCAACATTGCATTCTCAAAGACGCTTGCCTATAGTTCCATTTTAGTTGATTATAATGATAGGCCACGTATATGTTTACTTTTCCCCATGGATGGACTTGGCCTTGATCGCCAATCTCCCTCGATGATCACCCATCTCATCCATTTTGGTAGAGGTTTTGAGGTGAGGATTACTTGTGAGGGCACCCCTCACAACTAGAGCAGTGGCTAGCAAAAGCCGATTCATTTGATTTTGCCATCGACTGATATCCCCTCACTGAAGAGGAAAGTGCATCAAAGATCAATGATAATACTAGCATATGTGATAGTGCCGCTCATCATTTCTGCCCCTAGTGGGCTAGCACCCACTCATTAGCACCCTCGAAGGGTAAGGCTCTCATCCTAGATTGCCTCCCAACTTTTGAGGTTGGGTCTAGTTCTACTCCACTCACCCCTACCAGATCGAGGAGGAACAAAATTGCATGATTAAGCTACCATACAGATTGCCGTGGAGATGGAGGCCGCTACCCAATTATGGAGGAGTTCTACCGATTTCCCAGGTTACAAGTGAACCCATTTCATCCTCTCTCTGGTCGATAGAGAGGATGCTGGAGGATCACTTCACCTCCACTAGCTTAACACTAACCCACGTAGGAGAGTAGAGGTCATATGCGGCCTCCTCGCTCATTTCTACGCCAAAGGTCTGATATTTTGAGTATGGGGCTCAATTTAACTTGAGATCTATCATCCCCTGCAGTGTGGGGGAACATCTATGAGAGAGGGCAGAGGCCCATACTTCATCATTGAGAGAGGAGGTTTGGTCATGCCTCACATTGATTTTCCCGATTATGCTACCCTCATCGATCACATAGATTGTATTCTGCTTATAGGGATGACCCATCATAGGAAGAGGGTCCATGTTCCGAGAGAGTCGGTGGTGTCTCCACCACACCGCTCTACCCCCCACATCACACTGCTCATGTCAACATCTCCGCCTCCAAGGCCATGAAGGCCACATCCGGGAGAAGAGGACCCCGCTGGTGATCCGCTATGGCTAAAGGGATCCCATTCCATCTACCACCTATTGTGAGGGAGCTCTCGCCAACCTTCTCGCTTAATGGTGGTATGGAAGGAATGGCATCTCAAGCATAGTGGTCATCCCTTCACCAACACCACCACTTAGAACATGAGATGGTTGAAGCTAGAGGGAGAGATGATAGCCCAGCACCCATGATAGTAGAGACCTCCTAGGAGTGTCACCCATTTCGAGTTAGTGATATCCGTGAGTGCATTTTCTTCTAGTGAGTATAGCCTCACAAGATTCTAGTGTAGGGAGGTCGGTGCCTCACAAGTCACAATGTGGATCCCATCACCACAAAAATTTGTGCCAATTTCATGTTGATCTTAGATGACATAGATCACTATTTCATGAAAAGAAGGAGATCCTAGGATATGATTCCGATGAGGAGAAGATCAACTTTGATCCCAATGAAGATGATTTTGGGAGACTGGTTTGCATGGTAGATACTGGGGATCCTCCTCGAGAGTTATGGAAGGTGATGAGGTTGAGGAAGACAGCCCAATCCCCAACACCTCGAGCATCAATAAATAAAAGACAAAAGATAGATGGTGAGGCAACTTGGATTGTTAAGTAGTCTAAGTAATTTTAAAAACAAACCAACAGTTCATCCTACTAGTTGACTACCAAGTTAGTGCATGTCTTGGACCCTGCCAAGAGACCTTACCTCCAAAGCAAGGTAGCACTAGCATGTATAGAAGGTAGTGGAAAGTACCTCCATACAGAGAAAGATATCAAGTCCATGGTTGAGAGTGAAGGAAGCATTGGCTCAAGCCTGGAGAGGATCATCACTTCCAAAGGGTAGACCCTACCTGAGGAATTTGATGCAATCCAATATCCCAAGGGTTTCGTGCCACCTTCCTTCAAGAGTTTTGATGATAGTGGAAACCCGAGGGACATTGCACATTTAGCTGCTTGTAATGCCGGTGACGCTTTACTATTCTCTCATTAAGAGCTGTGAGGATAGCTTTGATTGGTATGCTAACTTCAATAGTTCAATAAAAAATATTTGTCGAGTTGGAGCAACTCTTTATCAAGAGGTTTGTTGGAGCTCAAGAAGGGTTACTATCTCTTGTAGCAAACACCCGTGAGTCCCTTGTTGACTATATTCTCGATGACATAACTGAGTATGAAATGTGAGCCACAAATGTTCAAATAAAGATGCCATTGAGATTCTTTTAAGGAATATCCATGGCCTAGTCGCCTTCATGCTTAAGAGCTTCACCATCAAAACCTTTGAGAAGTTAATCAACGAGGTGGCTAGTCTACAAGGAGAGGCCAAATAGTTGCCTTTTCAAGACCAAGCAAAGCAAAGGTAAGGTATAAGAAGAAGCTCGGGCAAAGTGATAGTAGTGGATAAGGGGAAGCAACTAGCAAGAGATTAGTTTGAGAGACCACGACCTTAGTAGTCTTTGCTTCCACCTCCTCTACCACCACCGAGGCAACCCTACAGGCCACCACATCACCCTCCATGACTACTCGCCTCCCCACATATCATCAAGCAGTACACATACCGCCACCTCTATGGTCCACCTACTCTTTTGATAAACTTAACAAACCTTATTCATTTAAGAGGGAGGTAATCAAGATCTTTAAGAATCTCTTAAAGAAGCCTGATTTTCAAACCTACTAGAGAGGAAGTGGGCAAAAGCATGATCCTAACTTTTTCCCCTACCACCATATGCTAGGTCATGTTTTGGAGGATTGCTTTCACATTTAAGGATTGAACATAGCTTCAAGATCGGTGCTATAGTTATCCCGAAGGAATACCTTGTGGAACAACCATCCAGTTCCATTAGGGTAATCCTTGGGGATACTTGTGATCCTTCCAAAACTAAAGAAGGTTGGGATATCTCTTATCCAAAACCTCTAAAAAGATTGTTCAAAAGATCAAGAAACTTTCCTTGTAGGTGCCTGAGTCAGCTCAAACCTCCAACATCAAGGAAGGTTTGTAAGTGCCAGCCAACTCAAGGAAAGGGGAGCTCAAGAAAGCAAGAAAGATGTGTCCGGATAGCCTAGTAGCAAACCACCGACCGAGTCCAGCCTCCAGTCTACCGTTGTAGCTACCACATCAATAGCTACCTCTACTTCAGCTAATTCTTCTTCTGCTAGTAGACATCTTGTATCGGTGGATGAGGGCATCAAATCCCTTACTCCACTTACTTTACTTGATTTCTACTTTGTACCTACTATCAAATCCAAGAAATTGAAGAATAAAGCTAGCTTGAATTATATCTATGTCATTTCTGATGGGTTGTCTACTTTTATTCTTAATGATAACTCTTCAAGTCAAAAATAACTATAATTTTGATCTTCCTCTTTCGATTAGAGTTGGACTTTCCTACTCAATGCTACGGGTTCACCTCTTGAGATAGACTTGGAATCATCCGATTTGAGGGTCCCATAGAGAAGCTAGGTGAGATGTGCGTGTAGAACCTTCCATTACCACAAGAGATCACTAAAGTCAACCTCCATAGTGGCAAGGTTCTACCTCATAGGACAACACCTCAAGATAGAGGGAAACAAGTCATTGGTACAGAGGATCGAGAAGCCCCTCCACAGGATGCTCCACCCTTGGATATGCTTATGGAGGATCAGCCCAAGGTGGACTACAATGTCCTTTCTCATCTAAGAAAGTTGCCATCTAACCTAAGCATATACGATGCCCTTGTCTTATCCAAATATATGAGAGAATCATTAATCAAGGCTCTCCTTGATCCTAAGATATGCTTAGCTTAGCTAACCTCTATTGGTGAGGAGGCGCATTACACAAAAGAAGCCTAAGAGATCACTTTCACAGATGAAGACCTTCTTTTGGGAGACTTGGAGCACAACTGTCCTCTCTACATCACAGTTGACATGGGCAGATTCAAACTTGCCAGAGTTCTCGTCGATCCAGGTGCATTGGTGAACATTATGAGTCTAAAGACCCTTGCCTATTTGAGGATCGACATCTCCACACTCTGAGGAGATTGGATGATGTTGAGAGGATTCAATGAATAAGGTGAACGGGCTTTAGGTTCAATAGTGTTACCTTTAGAGATAGGTGGCTGAAAGATTGAAGCCAGGTTTTACATCATTAATTTGAATACTTCCTTCACAGCTTTGTTTGGTAGGCCCTGGATACATTAGAACAAGATAATTCCATCCTCCCTCCATCGTGCATCAAGTTCAAAGGATGGGATTGAATACTGTCAATGGAGATGAAAAGCCATTTTAAGTTAGAGACGTTGAGATTTATGAGGATGCGACCTACTATCTTCCTCAAAACACCCTTTCTCGTGAACTTTGATAAAATTCAAATTCAAAGGAAATGAAGAAAAAGAAAAGGCAAAATAAAAAGTAAAGAAAAATGAAAATCCAAGTGAACAAGAAAGGAGAATTGAAGAAGAAATAGATCCGCATAGCACATTCCACCCACAATTCATTCCATCATATAGACATGTGGTTAAGATGACTCGACCTCCACCAAGCAAGAGGTAAAATAGAGGCAGCCTGTGGAAGACCCTGGTTGGCCATTAGCCAATAGAGTTATGTTCTTCATAGACAAATCTTATTCACATAGACTTGGAATCTGAGGATGAGCCTAATGTGATTAGTATACCAACCAACCTCTCATGGGTTCCATTGGAGGTGACTTTCATCCAGAGATGAGAAGACCAGACAAAAGCAAAGTATTTGAATGCATGTAAAATTATTAAGCGGTGGGAACCTTAGCTCAACCTCACTTATCATCTCAAAAGTTGAAGGTTTAGTAGTTAAGGAAGCCTAAGTCTTCCATAATATGAAGCCAAGAGATTCTTTTGGGATCATCATCCTAAAGTCCTGAAGTTGATGTAGAACTTGAGGAGGATATATTTAAAGAATTAATGGAATTACCATTTGATTTTTACTCACCTTGTGTTCATAATCTTATACAGAAATGTTTGGTTCCTCATACATGGTACAAGCATAGGTTAGAGTACTTTGAAAAGTTATGGAATAATATAGGCAGGGAAGCACAATCAAGAGTAGGAATTGATAGTGGGCGGTCGATGATGATACTTGCTTAGTTGTTATCAATCATTTTAGTCGATAGGTTCTTTTCACACAACACCAACTCTTATGAGAATATGTGTTTAAACCTCTATGATCTAGATGATCTCCAAATTAAGGATGCCTCCATTTGAAGAGGAGATCCATTCAATAATTGACAAGCTTAAAGAAATCAACCTCGAATAGAAAAAAATCTGCGACATACATCGGTTATTCGAATGAAGAAGAAACCAATGACTTAGTTAGGCTATTGTAAGTTTAAAGGCTTCATGGAGTTATGAAGAAATGCTTGGATTATCTCTTGACGTAGCAGTTCACAAGCTAGCAATAGATCCTAATGCTACCCCTTTCAAGCAAGCTCCTAGACGCATGCAATTAGAAATCAAACAACATGTCATTTTTGAAGTCAAGAAATTGATCGATGCTAGTTTCATCGGGGAAGAAAAATATCCTACCTAGTTAGCATCCCTGAAGAGAATGGCCAAATTCACATTTGCATCGCTTTTAGGGACTTAAATAAGGGATTTATTAAGGTTGAGTTTCCTCATCCTATATCAAAATTTATGGTAGATATCGCCTCATCTCATGCAGTTTTCTCTTTTATAAATGGGTCATTTGGCTACAACCAAGTCAAGAGCCTCCTAAAGATGAAAGAAACACTATTTTTGAACCCCCGATTAGAATCTTTTGTTATAGGGTCATGCCTTTCGTCCATAAAAATGCTGGTGCTACATTCCAACAGGCCATGAATCAGATCTTCAATGAACTCATCCATCATCAGGTTAAGTACTACGTTGATGATCTAGTAGCCAAGAGCAGAGAAAAGGAAGACCATCTCTTTTACTTGAGAGTAGTTTTCGAATGGTTAAGATAATATAACCTTAAAATGAATCCCCTGAAGTGTGCATTCAGAGTAGCTTTGGGAAAATTCCTTGGGTTTGTTGTCTGACACTGAGGAATAGAAATAGATCCAAAAAAGATTAAAACTATCTTAGAAATGCCACCTCATAAGAGTTTAACTCAACTCATATCCTTTCAAGGATGGATGGCATATCTAAGATGCTTTAACTATCGGAGATGCAAGCCATTCTCAGCACTTGTCAAAAAGGATGCCAAGTTCAAGTGGGATGACAAGTGCCAGCATGCCTTTGAAGACATCAAGCAGTATTTGGTGAAGCTGCTAGTTCTAGTAGTCCCTATCCCGGGCAGGCCACTCATTCTCTACACTACTACATTGGATGACTCTCTCGGTGCTCTGTTGGCCCAAGCCAATGATGAAGGCAAAGAGAACACTCTCTACTATCTCAGTCATCATCTTATTCCTGCTGAAGCAAACTATCTACCTATTGAGAAACATTGCCTAGCTTTGATCTTTGCCTCTCAAAAGCTACGGTACTACATGCTTTCTCATAATGTGAACTTAATCTCCAAAACCAATCCACTGTAATACCTTATGACACGGCCAATGCTATCCTGACATTTGGCATGATGGTCAATGATCCTCTCACAGTTTGATATCACATTTGTTCCTGCAAAAGGACAAGCAGTGGAGTTCTTCTTAACCTTCCCGATGATTCTCCAGTGTGATCTCACGATGAACAAATCATGAACTTAGGAGGTTGACAACCGTCGATGGGAGATTTATTTTGATGGTGCAACTTCTTTTCATAAAGGAGAAGCATAACGATCTACTCTTCCAAGAAAGACAGGGGTAGGAATAGTTCTCTTAACTCAAGACTGCAATGTCATGAGATTCGCATACTATCTTTCCAACCCCTGAGCCAACAATGAAGCTAAGTATAAGGCTTTGATTGTCAGTCTGGAGTTAGCCATCACTATCAGTGTCAAGAGCATCAACTTCTTTGAGGATTCCCAATTAGCCATCAACCAGATTATCGGGTCCTACGAGGTTCTCAAACCCAAGCTTCGTCATTACCATGAGTATACCATGAAGCTGTTGACCAAAATTCCTGAAGTCACCATCTACAAAGTTCCCCGAGCAGAGAAAGCAGTAGCAGATATTTGGCCAAACTTGCCAAAGAATTGGCATGTCCGGTAGATGAGTCCATTTCAATAAGGGTTCAAAATAGACAAGTCTTATCCTTTATTGATACTGAACTCATCAAGAGACTTTCTCTTGATGGGGAGGTTGTTGTTGCCTATAAGGACAAGGAGCTGGATTGAAGGCAACCATTTATAGACTATTTGAACACCGGCAAACTACCTCAAGAAAAGTCACAAGCTCATTATTGACCTCATTTTTAGAATGAGCTCTCAACCCTTCCATCTTAGACATAGGACTTCTCTTAGACTTTAAGAGTTCCTTAGTCTTAAGACACATTTAGTGAGTAGGTTGACACTCAACCTAACCTTAGAGACTTAGAAGAGTTAGCCATAGGAATAGGTCATGCCTTAGAGGGGTTAGCAAAATTTACCTACCCTTAGCTTGAATCACTCCTTACCTTCCCCCCATCAAGTCAAACTCCAAATCAATCTTATTTGATTTTCTCCAAACTCAAATCAATAACACATGATTGAAATCCATGATTGAATTTCAAGTTGAAATTTCAAATTCCAAATTCTTCTTAAGTCCTTAATCCTCTCTTAAATACTTAGCATAAATAATCTTCAAATTAATTCAAACTCATGAGATTTTCTCATAATTCATTTATATTCTCATTTATATTCACATATATAAATGAAATATAAATTCAAATCAAAAACTCCAAAAGTTTTTAAGTCCTTTAAATTTCCTCTTAAATACATAGCCTAAATCATCTTCAAATTAATTCAAACTCATGAGATTTTCTCATAATTAATTTATATTCTCATTTATATTACATATATAAATGAAATATAAATTCAAATCAATCAAACTACACTCAAAACTCAAATTCAAAATTCCAAATCTTTCCTAAATCCATTAAATTTTCTCTTAAGGACTTAGCCTAGATCATGATCAAATCACTTCAAATTCATGAAATTTTCTCATGACGCATTTATATTCTCATTTATATTCGCATATATAAATGAAATATAAATTCAAATAATCAAAACCAATTCCAAAAATCAAACTCAAACTCATTCAAAATCTAACCTAAGCCTTTTCATGTCAAAATCTTGAACTTAGCTAAATCAACTTCAAATCAAGCCAAACTCTTCATTTTTCTTCATGATTCAATCAATCTTTCAATCATGAATCCAAATATAAATACAAACTTCAATGACTTAACCAAAACTCAATTCAAAAATCAAGCCAAAATCCATTTCATGTTCACCCTTTGAACTTGTTGTCAAATGAATCAAAACCCATTTGACTTCAAACCACTTGCAAATGGATTCATATTTCAATCATAAGTCCATATACAAGTTCAATCAAACTCAAATCAAGCTTTGACCAAGCCATTTGACCCACTTAGGCTCACTTGACCCAAAGTGACCTAAAGTACCCTTATGAGCCAAATTCTAATCCTAATCAAATTGGATTGAATCAAACTCACTTATGTCTCTCATCTTGATCAACAATCATCATGAGATGATCAATCACCCAAATTGGGTCAAACTAAGTCAAACTTAAGGGTTGACCAAGTCAACACTTAGCCAAAATGAAACCCAATATAGCCAAAATCCATCATAGGCCAAATTGATTAAAACCATTGATTTAAGTTCATTCATGACCAATGTTTGAAATTGACCAAGTCAACATTTGAGCCTGACCTAGCCCAATTGGCCACTTGACCTAAGTTGACCCAACTTGACCTAAAAAGTCAAAATGTGTCAAAACTTGGTCTAAGCCAAATTTATTGAAACTGATGGGTCAAGTTCATTCCAAATCACTTGTTGAACTTGACTAAAGCCTCAATTGGCCAACTAGACCTAACCTAGCCCAATTGACCATGAACCTAACTTGAGTTAAAGGGTCATATTGAGCCAAATTCAAACTTAACCAAAATTGATTATAAACAAAGAACCAATCCACTTCATATGACTAACCGAACCTAAACCTACCCATGACCTAGCTCAAATAGGTCAAATCGATCAAATTGGTCAACTTGACCCATTTGACCTAAATGAAGTCATATGAACCAAATTCAAACCTAAACTAAATTAAATCAAACCAAAGCCACTAAAATATTTCAAATGGTCATATGAACTTGACCCAACATTTAGTTTGACCCAATTTGACCAATTGGTCAACTTGACCCAAGTTGACCCATTTTGACCTAAATGGGTCAACATGAGCCAAACCATACCAAATGAACTCCAAATCCATTGGAACTTGGCCAAGCCTATTTTCTCAACATACCCAACATATCCAAATTCAAAAATCAACCAAATGACCATTCTACCTCTAGGCCATAGAACAAATTTTGGTCAAATCCATGGGGAATTTGGTCAAACCCTCTTCATACCTACTTGATACTCTCCTAATAGATCAAGTGAACCCTAGGGAGGGTAGTGCACCCAACCCAATGGGTTTGGATCAGCCCAAACCTAGCCTAAGGCCAAAACGAAGCACATGGCTCAAATTGGCCATATGGGAGTCATGCACCCACTCAATTTGAGCACATTGGGAGTTACCATTCCACTCCCTAGCCTAAAATGAACTCAAGGACAACTCTAATAGCCTAACATACCCACTGCCTAAGGTCAATTGGGTCAAAATGGGTCTTCCCTTCTCAGCCGTTTGATTGCCATTGAGATATACTCCCCTATTTCACTTTAATTCCAACAGAGCCATTGTTGATTGAGTAAGAAAGAGTCATAGGAGTCATTTGCAAGTGATCCTAAGCTCTCTAGAGGAAGATTGAAGTTGCCATTTCTCGGTTTCCCTTAAGCAAAAATAGGGGAGCTCCAAGGATTTGCCAACTTTCTCCATACACCAAACCAAGTCAATTCCCTTTGCACACTCCCTCAAGGGAGTAAGTCGAGTGCACCCAAGCTCTCTTCCAAGTTCTTGAAGTAAGGGGAGATCCAATTCCATCAAAACTGAGCTCAAGCTAAGGAAGGGTTGGTCCATAGAGTTATCCACTCAACCTCAAGAGCTAAAACTTTCACCAAAGCTTCATCTCAACCAGAAAGCTTCTCCAAGGGAATCAAACATTGGTGATCACCTCCAATGAGGTTAGACATTTTTCGATCACTAAACTCAATGTGGTGTGGAGCTTTGTGAAATAAATTTTATTGGCATGATGTTCCAACCGTTAGATGTGTTTGCCATTAGGTTTAGATAAAATTTCATCCCAATCAAGCTCAATCGAGCTGGATCATTTTCTGCATGGACGGCCTCCATGGCTCATAGGCAATGGCAAGGACGGATCTCTGGTCATCCATCCATGCATTTTGGATGGATGGCTGAGATTAAATCACATTTTATAATTCATTTTATCCCCTCTGAAATGGAGGCTTTAATCTCAATCATCCGATCCTTAATCGGACGGCTGAGGCAAAAGTGCATAGCGCCGCCACCATGCAGCGGTATAATGCAACGTTTAAGTTTCCACTTAGAGCTTGCATGTGTAAAGGTAAGCCACGTCAGTGCTTGTGTGTCATTGTGTAGGGATTAAGAAATTAATTAAGGTTTAAATAATTTCTAATTAATTACTTAACCTTCTAAAATTCATATCTCTCTGAAGAAAAATTAGAAAAGTATGAGATAAATCACCACTGAAAGATAATTCAACCTAAAATATTCAAAAATTAGTTTTAATGGATTTTGAATAGTGTCTTTCTCTTATTTTAGGTTTTATTAGAAATTTTAATTTATTAATTACTCTCTAATTAATCCACTGATTAATCTCAAACTTCTTGAGTGTATTTTGGGGGATGACTTCTACCTTCCCTAATTTTTTTGGGATTTATTGGTGGCTTAATTGGGAAAATTTCTAATTCATTTCCTAATTACCCCTTTATGTAATTAAGGATAATTAAGGGTTTGATTGGTGGTTTAATCCTTTATTGAAGTTGATTAAAGTCTGTTTTAGTGAATAGAAGGTTCAGGGAATAATTTTGCGGTATTTCCCCTAAGCTACCCTTTTCCTTCTTAACCCTTTCTTAATTAAGGGCTAATTCACTTATTACCCTCTTAATTAATTTCTTGAAATTCTAAAATTTTCCATAACTTAATTAATCTACTTGGGGTAGATGCTTAGGTGTTCAAGTAAGTTCAATTAAGGAAATCAAAATTCAACTCATATGTGTGAGGGGTGTTTTGAAATTACTTAAGTTAAACACTTTAGCTTAATTAATCATTAATCATAAGCCAAATTGCATTAGGCTCCTTTCTTCTTAGGTGCATTGCAAATTTAAATTTCTTGTGAGGGTTTATGTCATCTCATTGGCTCATAATTATTTGATTAACTATGCTAAGATGGTGTAGGTAAGGGGTAATTAACATGCTTAATTCATTCCTTAACCTAATCAAAATATAGAATGAATCTAATTAACTAAAAATTGAACAAAAATATTAAACACATGTGGGAATGGGTTAGGAACAAAAAACTCACTTCATATTTTCAAAATTAAATCAAATTCAAAATCAAATAAAAATCACAATAAACAAATTTTGATTTACTTTAAGCTTTCTTATTTCATAAGATTGTCTTTAGGATTTAATTAAAGTGAATGTGTTTACATGCTTTCTTTGCTTTAGTTCTTTCTCAATATGCTAAACATGCGTGTCATTTGGTTTCATGCATCCATGCTTTTCAAAAATCAAATTTAAAATGAAAATATTTCTTTTATGTCAAATTGCATGTGTATGGTTAAAGTAAGAATATGAGTGGCTATTATCACTATTAAATTCAAATTATTTTCAAAAATATATGAATCAATTATCAAAACTGAAAGTGTGTTACTTATATCTTATTTAGAAGTTTGCATGTGAGTAAAATATAAGGATGTTCTTAGCATAGGTTTTCCTTCTCTTCTCTTTTAGTATAGTTTTGAATAGGATTTGTCAAGGTGTATGATTCATTTGAAAAGAACCTAACACTTGTCTAATTCTATAACCTATTCATTCTTATACTATCACTTAAGAAGGATACCTATGCTTGTACATGTAAATTGTATAAACAAAAATAAATCAACCAACACCAACTTTTGCATTCTTTCTTTTCCATTCATTTCTTTTGCACACATGCTTGTATTTAAAGAAAGTGGTATATTAGTCTAGGCAACCCCGAGGTTGTAAGGTTTTAAGTATCCTAAGTAGGTCTTGTACCTTACACCTCTGGTTAACAATAGCGTCGTATTCACTTATGCCTTTCATACATTCATATGTGCATGTGAAAGTTGGATAAGAAATCCCTTTGCTACTTAATGAAAATCATGCATCATAAACATCCAAATTTTCTTAAATGAACTACTTAGCATGCATCATAAAGTGTGTTAAACATTCTCATGTATGTATAGATATGCTTAGGACTCATTCATATGCATGTCATACATGTTAGGAAAGAAATGAAGTAATGTATGTTTTTGTGAATTTAGTTCATTTTACTTAATCTTAGAATGCCTTTCTTTAGAATAGATTTATTTAGAGGTCATCTAAACTTATGATTAATTAAAACACTTAATTAAAACATTCACTAAGCAAAACTAAAACATGAATCCACTTTAGAAATTACTTAGGTTAGGGAAGGAAAGAGAAGTTCTCTTCTCTTTCTCTCTCTTCATAACTTAGTAATTGATTATAGGATTCACTTAAACCCAATCAAAAGCATAAAATAAAAATAATCCAAAACAATTAAATCACTTAAATGAAACCCTCCTCTAAGTTGAACATGCTTCATACTTAGAAAATTCTAACTTAAAGCCATAGAATACCATACACTCCAAAGCACACATTGCTAACACACTTTAGCTTTAGGTTAGGGCGTGCATGGTTTGATGCTTGCTTTTGTTTGTGATATATATTTTAGTCGGATGTTAGGATATATATGCATAGAATGAATGGTAGGTGATCTTAGTCAAACCATTATCTTCTACAGGGGATTATGCTTAAGGGGCACTATAATTAATAAATATATAAATACTTTTATTGTCCAGGTGCTTATACCCCTAAGTATAATCCAATAGGCCAGGTGGACTTAGTCATCCACGTGAGGCGTGATAATTCCAATATACATGTTTGGGATTTTGTGTGGTTTGTTTAGCTAATCTCTATTTTGTAGGTGTTAGTTAGATTTATTTTTCTTTTTTATGTAATTTTTGTAATTAAGATTTTGGAATGATTGTTATGGGGATTATGATGAACATTAGTCATAAGATCTCATCTTATGAACCATGTGAAGCCTTTGAAAATCCACCTTCCAACCATCCAAAAGAAAGAATCGAAGAAGAAAGAAGAAAAGCTGATGAAAGAAGAAAAGAAAAATGAAGAAATGAAACTTGAAGACCCCCATAACAATGAGTTCCTTACTTGATTTATTTAATTCATTTGTAATCCTGCTTATATAAGGGTAGAGCTCGGCTACCCAATTTGTTTTCAAGTTTGTGCGGTGGTACCCAACCATAATAGCCTCTTATTCTTTTGCGATTAGCTTTATAAATTGATTGATGATTTATTTAGCTTGTGCATTAAGTGGCATCCTTTTTCCTAGTTTCTTCCTTATTTTATATATGGCATGGATGTGGATTAGGCTCTTAGGAAAAATAAATTTTTTACCAAATTTAACAATTCAAAACTAAAAATAAAAGAACTCATAACCTCACTTAAAGTTTAGGCTAAAATCAAGATAAAAAAATTAGTAACCCCTTAGCTGGATGAGTACTTCTTTTATAACATAATATACAAATGCATATTATTTTTACTCTTGATTAGAGGGCTTTAACCTTTTTCAGAGAAACTTGGCTTGACCTTTGAGATCCATGATGAAAACACACCTCCTCCCTTCTTGCTGATTTTAGCCAATAATCTCATTTCTCATGCATTAGGCATATGAATCTTATTAGCCTAAGTTAAAATGATTGTCCAAAAATAAAAATAAAAATGAAATCTGAATTGCAATAGATTTAGGTCATTTGAAGCATACCCTTACATGATCTAGTCTCTTTAAGGAGTGAGTTTAAGGACTTAGTCTCTTTCTAAATAAATGACTAGCTATCTTGCATAAAGCATATGACTTGCCTACATGAATTTAAAATCGTAGGAGGAGTTAGTTGGCGGCCACCCCCAGGTGGTTGTAAGTCCAAGCAGTCGGGTGGTTTATCCTCTCTTGTGGAGGCAAAGAAAATACCCATTTTTGCCTTAAATTTAGGTTGTGCTTTTGGTCCTCGCCAAAGCTCTCTAGATTTAGGTTCTGAGGTTGCTTCTCCCCTTTGTGGGTCATAAGCATAATCCTCACCTCTTAGGTATTTCCATAATCTTGTGTTGTGGAATCATAAGCCCTAAATTTCTAATAAAAATTTTAACTCAAACAAATTAAATCAATTTCAAAAATGTATAGCCCAACCATAGGATAGTTTGAGATACTCGTTAGGTTTCCAAGCATCATGGGCATCTCCTACTTATCTTCCTTTAGCTTGATAATAACTCCTCTCTTTGATCATCCCACTTGATCTTAAAATAAACTAATCGGTTGATAGTCCTATTGAAATCTTTGGAGAAATGATCATTTACCTTAATCAAGAGTATTTCTAAGGATCTCATCCCTTAGGATGTAATTAACTATGGGGCTTGCCCTATAGAACAATGAACCCGATTTAAAATAAACTCTACTTTACTTTTCATGTAAAGTAGGAAGAATCTTTGTACATTGTAGACCCATTGTCCTGGAGTCCTTATTGAGGTGATTAGGTCCATTATGGGTGGTGACTTCTATCTTTGAAGTACACTCTCCTGTCATACCACACCTCAATAAGAATATCTGAAGATCTACTTGGTGTCAAAATGTATAAAAGATAAAGTAGATGTATATTTCCATCGTCAGTTTATCTCAGATAGAGTGAAGATGGAAGTATATATCTTATTTTCTAAAAAGGGAAATTGATGAAAATTTTCACCATGCCCATCAGGTAAAACAGAGAGCTCTCTCCTATGCTCTCATTGATGGCACCCTGTATCGCCTATCCTTTGACTAACTATGGTTACGTTGTTTAGACAAACATGAAGCCCATGCCATTATAACCAAGGTACATTTAGGTCTATGCAGAGCGCACAAATCTGGTCCAAAAATGAAGAATAAGATCAATAGACTAGGATACTATCCTTCAATGATTACAGACTACATGGATGTAGTTAGGAGATGCCATTAGTGTTAAGTACATGGTGTGGTCCTCCACCAACCACCCAACATTCTACACCCTACACTGGCCTCATGGCCATTCGAGTGTTGGGGTACATTATTGTCGATGATCCTACTTCTTCCAAGTCATCGATTCATCTTAGCTACCACTGACTACTTTTCCAAGTGGGCTCAGAGAGGTCACATCTCAGCATGTGCTTCAGTTTTTCAGGAACCATATTGTATATAGGTTTTGGGGTGCCTCAATGAATAATGTCTAACACTGGTACTACATTCAAAAGCACAAAGATCAACAGCTTCACCAGAAGACACAGTATAGATTGGAGATACTCCACCATCTACTACCTCAGAGCAAATGGCTTAGCGAAAGAATTTAACAAAACTCTCATCCAAATACTAAAGAATCCATGACAAAACAATGGTGGAAGCGGTTGGTTGAAGCCAGACTACAAATACCAACTCAACTCAATCTACCATTTTTCTTAGTGTATGGGTCTGAAGCCATTCTACCTTTAGAAATTCAACTCCCATCACTAAGGATAGCATGAGGGAGAAAGATAACTACAGAGCAGAATGCAAAGTTGTGGTTAGAAGAGCTCGAAGGTTTATAGGAGAGTCGCCTACGGGCGTGCCAGAACCTCAAGTTATACAAGGCCAAAATGATTCAAGCTCATAACAAATTGGTTCGTCCTAAGTCTTTTAAAGTAAGAGAACTTTTGTTAGTCCTAAGGAGACCAATTGTTGTCCATTGAAACATGGAAGGCAAATTTGAAGCCACTTGGGAAGGCCCCTATGTCATTGAGAAGGCCTACCAAGGAGGATCTTACTAGCTTATTGATTGTAAAGGGGAACACCTGATGCTTCTAATTAATGGGATATATTTGAAGAAATATTACCCATAAAAATCATGTTTGAAAATAATTCTATTAATCAACTAAAATATGATTCCATTTCATTAACATCTTCTCTTCTTTTGAAGCATTGTTTGCTTGTCTTGTGAATCTGTCATGACGTGTTTAGCGTAGATGTAAGAGTCCCCTAACGACATCCTATTTCTTTTTCATAACAAAAACACAATCTTCTGGCACTATTAGAATAGGTGTAAGAGAACCTAAGAGGCATTCTATCTTGATTAGCACAACTAAGTTAGGTGTGAGAGAACCCAAGTGGCATCCTTTCATAGTGGGAATTCTCGGCTGCCACCCGTGGCACCACTTCATAAAAATCCCCGAGCATGTTCTAGGTTAGGTGTAAGAGTACCTGAAAGGCATCCTATTCCCTTTTAACACATGCACAAAAATAAACACAAATCTTTCATCTCAAGCTATTTTGATGTAGGAGCAAGCCCATGTGGCACTCACTCATCAGCTACTCTAGGTCGGGTCTACATGCTACTTTGCTAGCCTGTCACTCCAGTGATCACTTGTTTGGAAGATGTGAGTCCCGCACTTTCTTCCTAACTTGACCATTGCAAACCAATGAGCACCTTGTTAGTTTGGTAGGATTCACTATGTAGCCAATAAGCTACCTCATGTTGACTTTATTTAAGAAGATGTGATTCCCTGAGCTTTCATCTTGAACTAGCCATAATGCATCGACTAGGTTGAGTATATGTGAGGTTCAGGACAAGTCTTCCAGAGGCTCCTTTCCTCTTGAATGCATTTAAGTCGATATAAGTCCTCCTGTGGCATTCACTCAGTAGTTGCCTTGGGTCGGATGGCACTTGTCGAGCCGATGATAGACTATCCCAGTAATTAGTTCAGCTATAAGAGGATGTGTGTCATTGAACTTTCTTTCTAGGCTGATTGTTGCAAATTCACGGGAACCTTAGGTTGATTGATGTTCACTATGCTGACAATGACTCACCTGGTGGATACATCACTCTTCTTGGATGTGAGTCCCATTCTTTCTCGAGTTGGACGAATACCTATTTGATATTTGACAGCCATGTCATCTTCTCGGTTTTGGACTAAGCCCTTAGCATTCCTCCTGGCATTCTATTTGGATCACATCTTTGTGGCCCCATTTAGACTGAGTTACTTTGGATTGAGTCCCCTCTAGTAGTCACGTGGTTGGAGAATTTGTTCAGCGGATGCGTAGATTCTCCCTTTATTTAGCAAATCTGAGGTAGGTCTAGGTTGATATAAGCTCCTTCTCAGTTTGATCCCCCGCAAACTAATAAGTCCACATTAAAATAAACTAAATAAAAAAATAAAATATTCACTTGTGGGTTATGAATTCAAGCCCCAAAAGGGCCCCTTTTTCCAAGCAGGTATCCTATCTTTAGGGTCAATAAAACTCCTATATTGCCGACTAGTTGAGATAAATCCACAGGTTGATACTCTCTATAGCCCCGTGGTTCAATCTATTTTGCCACAAACAGGTTACCCCAGTGGTCATTCCACTTTGAAAGATCTAAGACTACGATGCATTCTTTTTGGCATAAATGTCGTAAATCGACAGGCAGCCCTAAGTCGGGTTTGATTTGTTGCCCAAAGCAACTGATCACCCCAGCGATCTTTTGTGGTGAAAGATGTGAGTCCCCGTACTTTCTTTCCTTAAATTGATCATTGCAAACCGAAAGGCACTCCTTCAGTCGCATAGTTCTCCCATCGGCCGGGAAGCTACTCCCTTTAGTTCAGTATATTTGAGATAGGTCTAAGATGATATATGCTCCTTCTCGGTATGATCCATCGCAAACCGATGGAATCCATCAAAAAAAACTAAGAAATGAAATTAATCTTAACTATCTTTGAGTTGATCTAAGTCCGCATTCACTCATTAGTGACCTGGGGTTTCAATCTGTTATCTTTATAATAGATCAGTGGTCCCTACTTTGGAGGATGTAAGTCTACTACGCTTTCTTCTTAGTACAACTATTGCATACCGAAGGACATCCTTTTTGTTGGCTTGTCCTATTATGTGTTTAGTAGACTACCCCTTTGGATTGGTAAAACCAAGTTGAGCCTCCATCTCTGCACGGTCATATGAAACCAACACATCTCAAAATCCAAATCTAAAAATCTGAAATAAATTCAATAAATCAAACCAAATGAAACAAAGAAACAAAACAACCAATCAATCCAAACAAAATCTTTTGCTTCTCCTCAATGAGATGCAAGTCTTTCTAGCTCCCCAGAGGATCTAAAATTCTAATCCCTCGGTGGATTTCACAACCTTTCTTCACTTAGTGGATGATTTGGACTAGCTTCACCAGTGGAGAGTTCACTTGTCTATCCTCGATGGAGTTAAAATAAACACAATTAAATAAACAACAAATTAAACCCTCTGCCCCAGTGGGACTTAATTAATCAACTCAAATTTCTCCCCAACAAGACTCAACTCAAATCAAACCATCCCCTTGTGGATGGCTTGAACTTTACTTAGTGGAAAGATCATATACTCTATCCCTAGTGAATTTCTCCTTTTCTCTCTTACATCTTTGACATAAGTAAAGTCACACTGCACTAAACTCTAGATTCCTTCTACACCTTGGGTTAAGAGTAGATCATCTATGTTAGTGCTTGTGATCGTTCAGTGTTGTTGATCATTTCAATCAACACCAATATGTGCAGTGTTCCTTGTCAGTTACACCACACCTATTGGGCGCCCTTTGTTGACCTCATTTTTAGAATAAGCTCTCAACCCTTCCATGTTAGACATAGGACTCCTTTTAGACACTAAGAAATTCTTAGTCTTAAAACATGTCTAGTGATTAGGTGGACATTCAACCTAACCCTAGAGACTTAGAAGAGTTAGCCATAGGATTATGTCATGCCTTAGGGGTGTTAGGCCTACCCTATAACTTGAATCACATTCCTCACTTCCTTCCTTCAAGACAAACTCTAAATCAAATTGACATCAAACCTAAATCAATTCCAGCCTAATTAATTTTTTTCTAAGCTCAAATCAATGCCACATGATTAAAACTAATGATTGAAATCCAAAATTCAATTCCAAGTTCAAAATCTTTCCTACGTTCTTTGATCCTAAGCTCAAATCAATGCCACATGATTAAAACTAATGATTGAAATCCAAAATTCAATTCCAAGTTCAAAATCTTTCCTACGTTCAAAACCAACAGGGCCCATCTCAAAAATCCAAATCTAAAAATCTGAAATAAATTCAATAAATCAAACCAAATGAAACAAAGAAACAACAACCAATCAATCCAAAAAATCTTTTGCTTCTCCTATGAGATGCAAGTCTTTCTAGCTCCCAAGGATCTAAAATTCTAATCCTCGGTGGATTTCACAACCTTTCTTCACTTAGTGGATGATTTGGACTAGCTTCACCTGAGAGTTCACTTGTCTATCCTCATGGAGTTAAAATAAACACAATTAAATAAACAACAAATTAAACCTCTTTGAGGACTTAATTAATCAACTCAAATTTTTCCCAACAAGACTCAACTCAAATCAAACCTCTCATCCCCTTGTGGATGGCTTGAACCTACTTCCCTAGTGGAAAGATCATATACTCTATCCCTAGTGAATTTCTCCTTTTCTCTCTTACATCTTTGACATAAGTAAAGTCACACTGCACTAAACTCTAGATTCCTTCTACACCTTGGGTCATCTATGTTAGTGCTTGTGATCGTTCAGTGTTGTTGATCATTTCAATCAACACCAATATGTGATGTTCCTTGTTACACCACATTTGCCCTTTGTTGACCTCATTTTTTAGAATAAGCTCTCAACCCTTCCATGTTAGACATAGGACTCCTTTTGACACTAAGAAATTCTTAGTCTTAAAACATGTCTAGTGATTAGGTGGACATTCAACCAAGACTTAGAAGAGTTAGCCATATTAATTATGTCATGCCTTAGGGTGTTAGGCCTACCCTATAACTTGAATCACATTCTCACTTCCTTCCTTCAAGACAAACTCTAAATCAAATTGACATCAAACCTAAATCAATTCCAGCCTAATTAATTTTTTCTAAGCTCAAATCAATGCCACATGATTAAAACTAATGATTGAAATCCAAAATTCAATTCCAAGTTCAAAATCTTTCCTACGTTCTTTGATCCTAAGCTCAAATCAATGCCACATGATTAAAACTAATGATTGAAATCCAAAATTCAATTCCAAGTTCAAAATCTTTCCTACGTTCAAAACCAACAGGGCCCATCTCAAAAATCCAAATCTAAAAATCTGAAATAAATTCAATAAATCAAACCAAATGAAACAAAGAAACAAAACAACCAATCAATCCAAACAAAATCTTTTCCTTCTCCTCAATGAGATGCAAGTCTTTCTAGTTCCCATAGGATCTAAAATTCTAATCCCTCGGTGGATTTCACAATCTTTCTTCACTTAGTGGATGATTTGGACTCGCTTCCCCAGTGGAGAGTTCACTTGTCTATCCTCGATGGAGTTAAAATAAACACAATTAAATAAACAACAAATTAAACCCTCTGCCCCAGTGGGACTTAATTAATCAACTCAAATTTTTCCCCAACAAGACTCAACTCAAATCAAACCTCTCATCCCCTTGTGGATGGCTTGAACCTACTTCCCTAGTGGAAAGATCATATACTCTATCCCTAGTGAATTTCTCCTTTTCTCTCTTACATCTTTGACATAAGTAAAGTCACCTAAACTCTAGATTCCTTCTACACCTTGGGTCATCTATGTTAGTGCTTGTGATTCGTTGTTGATCATTTTCAACACCTATGTCGATGTTCCTGATTACACCTATTGCTTTGTTGACCTCATTTTTGAATAAGCTCTCAACCCTTCCATGTTAGACATAGGACTCCTTTTAGACACTAAGAAATTCTTAGTCTTAAAACATGTCTAGTGATTAGGTGGACATTCAACCTAACCCTAGAGACTTAGAAGAGTTAGCCATAGGATTATGTCATGCCTTAGGGGTGTTAGCTACCTATAACTTGAATCACATTCCTCACTTCCTTCCTTCAAGACAAACTCTAAATCAAATTGACATCAAACCTAAATCAATTCCAGCCTAATTAATTTTTTTCTAAGCTCAATCAATACATGATTAAAACTAAATTGAAATCCAAAATTCAATTCCAAGTTCAAAATCTTCGTTCTTTGATCCCCTCACACACATGGACTTAGCCTAAATTAAATATAATTTAATTCAAACTCATAAAATTTTCTCATATCTCATTTATGTTCTTATTTATATTCACATATATAAATGAAATAAAAATTCAAATCAACCAAACTAAACCCAAAAGTCAAATCCAAATTAACAAATCTTTCTTAAGTCACTTTGATTTTCTCTTAAGGACTTAACCTAAATCATCTTCAAATCAATTCAAACTCATGAAATTTTCTCATAACCCATTTATATTCTTATTTATATTCACATATATAAATGAAATATAAATTCAACAACAACCAACTCCAAAATCAAACTCAAATTCAATCAAAATCCAACCTAACCCTTTCAAGTCAAATTCTTGAACTTAGCCAAATCAACTTCAAATCAAGCCAAACTCTTGATTTTTCTTCATGATTCAATCAATCTTTCAATCATGAATCCAAATATAAATACAAACTTCAATCACTCAACCAAAATTCAATTCAAAAATCAAGCCTAAATCCATTTCATGTTCACCCTTTGAACTTGAAATTATCAAATGAGTCAAAACCCATTTGACTTCAAACCACTTGCAAATGGATTTATATTGCAATCATAAGTTTATATGTGAGTTCAATCAAACTCAAATCAAGCTTTGACCAAGCCATTTGACCCACTTATGCTCACTTGACCCAAAGTGACCTAAAGAACCCTTATGAGCCAAATTCTAATCCTAATCAAATTGGATTGAACTAAGCCCACCTAAGCCTCTCATCTTGATCAACAATCATTATGAGATGATCAATCACTCAAATTGGGTCAAACTAAGTCAAACCTAAGGGTTGATAAAGTCAACACTTAGCCAAAATGAAACTTAACATAGCCAAAATCCACCCTAAGCCAAATTGATTGAAACCAATGATGTAAGTTCATTCATTATCAATGTTTGAACTTGACCAAGTTAACATTTGAGCCTAACCTAGCCCAATTGATCACTTGACCCAAGTTGACCCAATTTGACCTAAAAATTCAAGATGAGTCAAAACTTGACCTAAGCCAAATTGATTGAAACCAATGATCTAAGTTCATTCATAATCAATGTTTGAACTTGACCAAGTCAACATTTGAGCCTAACCTAGCCCAATTGACCACTTGACCCAAGTTGACCCAATTTGACCTAAAAAGTCAAAATATGTCAAAACTTGATCTAAGCCAAATTAATTGGAACCAATGGGTCAAGTTCATTCCAAAATGATTATTGAACTTGACCAAAGACTCAATTGGCCAACTAGACCCACTATTGATGAACCCAACGAAGTCAAATTGAGCCAAATTCAAACTTAACCAAAATTGATTGGAAATAAAGGTACCAATCCCTTTCATATGACCAACCAAATATAAAACCCATGACCTAGCTCAAATAGGTCAAATGGGTCAAATTGGTCTACTTGACCCATTTTGACCTAAATGAAATCAAATGAACCAAATTCAAACCTAAACCAAATTGAATCAAACCAAAGCCACCAAAATATTTCAATTTGTCATATGAACTTGACCCAACCCTTGGTTTAACCCAATTTGACCATTTGGTCAACTTGACCCAAGTTGACCCATTTTGACCTAAATGGGTCAACATGAGACAAATCACATCAAACCAACTCCAAATTCAATGAAACTTGGCCAAACCTATTTTCTCATCATAGCAAACATATCCAAACTAAAATCAAGGTCAAATGACCATTTTATCCCTAGGCCATTGGGTAGATTTTGGCCAAATCTAATTGGAATTTGATCAAACCCTCTCCATATCCACTTGGCACCCTCTTAGTGATTAAGTGAACACTACGGAGTGTGGTGCACCCAACCCAATGAGTTTGGGTCAGCCCAACCTATCCCAGTGGCCAAACCGACCACATACCTTGAAATGGAGCACGTGGAATCCTCCTTACACTCAATTCAATCATATGAGAAGTTCACCATTTCACTCCACCCTAAATTCAAGAACATCTACGCTAACAAACCCACTCTTTATGGTCAATTGGATCAAAATGACAAAGCATTGCTCGTCCGTCTGATTGCCAAAGGGGGAGATATACTCCCTCTAATTTGAATTCAATCCATCATTCCTTAATTCGATTGAACCTAGGAAAGTCAGAGAAGCCATTCCTCAGCCTCCCCAAGCTTTCTAGAGTGAAATCAAATTCCCATTTCTTAATTTTCAAAGATTGAAACTCGGCAAGCTCCACCTAAAACCCAACTTTCTCTACACTTCGAACTAGTGCAATTCCTTTTGCAAGCTCAATCGAACTCACTCAAACTCTTTCCTAAGTTCCTAAGGCAAGGGAGGAGTCACCTTGATCAAGATCGAGATCAAGGCAGAGAGGAGTTGGTCTCTAGAAGTAACCACCCAATCTTAAGAGCTCAAACTCTCAATAAAGCTTCATCTTAACTAGACAAAGCTTCTCCAAGGGAGCACCGGTGAGGTAAACCATTTTTTTGAGCTTAATCTAGCCATAGTGTGGAGCTTTGTGAAAGAAATTTTAATCCCATGGGATTTTAGCCTTTAGATAAGATCTACATTGCATGATGAAGGTGTGGGCTAAATTTTAGCCCAATTCAAGCTCAATCGAGCTCGGATCATGGCCTAGAACATGGATGGATCTCATTTCTCGTAGGGAATTGTAGGGATAAATGACTGGCCATCCATTCACACATTTTGGATGGATGACCAAGATAAGAACACGTAGCATCCCATGTTTCATCCTTTAGAACTACAGCTTTAATCTCAGCCATCCGATCCTTGATCGGACGACTGACGAGAAAGCACGTAACGCCACCGCTGATGCAACACTACAATGTGATGAGTTAAAGAGCCAATCTCATCATACCACATGGAAAGCGCATGCCATGTCAGTGGCCCATGTGACGTCGAGGAGATTAAATACTTAATTAGACTATTTAAATATTCTAATTAATTATGGAAATTTCTAAAATTCATATCTAAGCCTAGAAAAATCAAGAAAATATGAAATAAATTGCATTGGATATATAATTGAATATACAATATTTTAAAATTGATTTCAATAGATTTTGAATAGTATGTTTCTCTGAATTTGGGTGATATTAGGAATGTTATTTTCTTAATTACCCTCTAATTACTTGACTGATTTATCCCAAACTTCTTATGCTTAATTAGTGGGATGACTCCTGCCTCCCCTAATTTTCTTAGGATTTATTGATGGTTTAATTGAAGCAATTACTAGTTCATTCCTTAATCACTCCCTTAATATAATTAAGCTTAATTAAGGGAATAATTAGTGGCTTAACCCTCTGATTGAGTCAATTAAGTTTTGATTGAGTTAGTATGAGGTTTGGGAATAATTTTGGGATACTTTCCCGATATTCCCTAAACCCCTTCTTCCATTAATTAGGGTTAATTCACTAATTACCACTTTAATTAATTTCATAAAATTCTAAAACTTTTTAGAACTCAATTAATCTATCTTGAGTAGATGCTTAGGTGTTCAAGGGCCTAAGCACATTAAGGAAATCAAAACTCAACTCACATGTGTGAGGGGTTATGAAATTACTTAAGTTAAAACCCCTTTATTTAATTAATCATTAATCATGAGCCAAATGCATTAGGCCCTTTTCTTACTAAGTGCATTGTTGATTTAAATTCCTTGTGTGATTTTATGTCATATCATTATCTCATAATTATTTGGTTAACTATGCTAAGGCGGTATAGGTAAGAGGTAATTAACATGTTTACCTTAACCTAAGTAACATATAAAAATCATCTAATCACCTAAAAATTAAACTGAAATAACCAACATATGTGGGAATGGGTTAGGAATAGCAAACTCACCTCATATTTCTCAAATTAAATCAAACTCAAAACAAAATCAAACCTTCTTTAAAAATAATTTGATTTACTTTAAACTTTCTTATTTCAAGAGATTGTCTTTAGAAATTAATTGGGGTGAATGTGTTTACATGTTTTCATCACTTTAGTTCTTTCATATCATGATAAATGTGTATGTCATATGAATTTCATGCATTCATTCTTTTCAAAAATCAAAATGAAAGTTTCTTTATGTCAAATTGCATGTTTTGGCTAAAGTGAAAATATGAATGGCTATTATCACTATTAAATTAAAAACTATTTTCAAAATCTATAAATCAAATATCCAAAATAGATAGTGTGCTACTTATAATTAGTTATGAGCTTGCATGTGGATATAAGTATGAAGACACGCATAGTGTAGTCTTCCTTCTCTTTTCTTTTAGTACGATTTTGAATAGGATTTGGCAAAGTGTATAGTTCATTTCAAAAGAACATAACACTTGCCTAATTCCCTTCCTATTCATTCCTATACCATTACTTAAGAAGGGCATCTACACTTGCACATATAAATTGCATAAACAAAAATAAATCAACCAACATAAACTTTTTGCATCTTTCTTTTCCCTTCATTTCTTTTATACATGTGCTTGTATTTAAGGAAAGTGGTATATTAGTCTGGACAACCATAGGGTTGCAAGGCTTTAAGTAGTCCTAAGTAAGTATTATACCTTACACCCCTGGTTAACAATGGCATTGTACTCACTTATGCCTTTCATACATACATGTGTGCATGTGAAGAATTGATAAGAAAACCTCTTTTTGACTTAATGAAAATCATGCATCATAAAGCATTTAAATTTTTTTAAGTAACTTATTTACCATTCATCATAAAGTGTACCAAACAATTCTCATTTGTATGTATAGATATGCTTAGGATACATTCATATGCATATTGTTTATGTTGGGAAAGAAATGAAGTGATGCGTGTTTTGTGAATTTAGTTCACTTTACTTAATCTTAAAATGCCTTTCTTTTTGAATAGATTTATTTAGAGTTGATCTAAACTTAGGATTAATTAAAATACATAATAAAATATTGACTAAACAAAACTAAATATGAATCCACTTTAGAAATTACTTAAGATATGGAAGGAACAAGAAATCATCTTCTCTTTTCCCTCTGTTCAACACTTAGTAATTAATTGTAGATTCATTCAAACCAAATCAAAATAGAATAAACCAAAATCAACTAAACACTTAAATGAAACCACCCATCTAAGTTGAACATCTTCACACTTAGAAAATCCAAAAAAATCATAGATAAGCATACCACAAACCTCTAAAGCACACATTAGCTAAGTCACCACTTCTAGCTTTAGGTTAGGGAGGTGCATGGCTTGATGTTTTATTTTTGTTTTGTGATATTTTGATTTAGTCTGGATGTTAGATTGAATGTGCATAGAATGAATGGTAGGACAATTTAGTCCAATCATTATTTTCTGTAGGGGATTGTGCTTAAGGGGTACTATAATAAAAATATAAATGTTTTTACTGTCGTGGCAAAATTTTTAATATTTCTAAAAGAATAAGATATATACTTCCATCTTCACTTTATACGGACAAAATGAAGATGGAAATATACATCTCTTTCTTTTTATGCAATTTTGACACCATGTAGATCTGCAGATATTCTTTTTGAGGGTGATCGGGTATGATATTGAAAAGAGGTGTACTATCTCGAAAGATAGAAGTTGCTACCCTACAATGGACCTAATCACCTCTATAATGACTCCTAAGGATAATGGGTCTGCATGTGTATCAAAGATTCTTCCCCTACTTTACATGGAAAAGTAAAGTAGGGTTTATTTTAAATCAGGTTTGTTAAGTTTCCTATAGGGGCAAGCCCCCATAGTTAAATACATCCTAAGGAATGAGATTCCTTAGGAATACTCTTGATTAAGGTAAATGATTATTTTCTCTAAAGATTTCAATAGGTAGGACTATCAATCGATTAGTTCATTTTGAAGATCAAATAGGATTGATCAAAGAGGGAGAGTTAATATCAAAACTAAATGAAGATAAGTAAGAGATGCTCACGATGCTAGGAAACATAAGGAGCATCTCAAACTATCCTATGATTGGGTTTTGCAATTTTGAAATTGACTTAATTTATTTGAGTTGAATTTTTCATTAAAAATTTAAGGCTTATGATTCCACAACACAAGATTATGGAAATGTCTACGAGGCGAGGATTTATGCTGATGGCCCACAAAAGGGAGAAGCAATCTCATAACCTAAATTTAGGGTACTTTGGCAAAGGCCGAAAGCACAACCTAAATCTAAGGTGAAAATGGGTATTTGGTTTGCCTCCATAAGAGAGGACAAACCACGTGATTGCTTGGACTTATACCTACCTAGGGGTGGCCACTAACTAACTCCTCATATGATTTTAAATTCATGTAGGCAAGTCATATGCTTTATGCAAGATAGTTAGGCTGTTATTTATTTAAAAATAGACTAAGTCCTTAAACTCATGCCCTAAAGAGACTAGATCATGCAAGGGTATGCTTCAAATGACCTAAATCTAAAGCAAATCATATTACATTTTATTTTTATTTTTTGGACAATCATTTTGACTCACGATAATAGGATTCATATGCCTAATGCATGAAAAATGAGATTATTGGCCAAAATGAGCGAGAAGGGAGGAGGTGTGTTTCCACCATGGCTCTCAAAGATCAAGCCAAGTTTCTTTGGCAAAGGTGGAAGCCCTCTAATCAAGAGTAAAAATAATATGCATTTGTGCATGATGTTATAAAAGAAATGTTCATCCAGCTAAGGGGTTGCTAATTCTTTTATATTGATTTTAGCATAAGCTTTAGGTGATGTTATGAGTTCTTTATTTTTAATTTTGAATTGTTAAATTTGGTACAAGATTTATTTTTCCCTAAGAGGCTAATCCACATTCAGGCCATACATAAAGCAAAGAAGAAACTAGGAAAAGGATGTCACTTAATGCATAAGCTAAACAAATTATCAATCAATTTATAAAGCTATTTGCAAAATAATAAGAGGCCATTGTGGTCAGGCACCACCTCACAAACCCAAAAAGAAATTGGGTAGCCAATCTCTACCCTTATACAATCCAGATTATAAATGAATTAAATATAATTAAGCAAGGAATTCATTGTTATGGGGGTCTTCAAGCTTCATTTCTTCACTCTTCTTTATTCTTTCTTCTTCTTTTCTTCTTCTTTTCTTCTTTCTTCTTTGGTTCCTTCTTTTGGATGGTTGGAAGGTGGTTGCTCCAAAGGCTTTACATGGTACATAAGATGAAATCTTATGACAAATTCTCATCCTAATCCCCATAACAATCATTCCAAAATCCTAATTGCAAAAAAAAAAAATATGTAAAGGAAAAGTAAATCTAGCTAACACTTACAAAACAGAGATTAGCTAAACAAACCACACAAATCTCAAGCATATATATTGGACTTATCACCCCACACATGGGTGACTAAGTCCACCTGGCCTATTGGATTATGCTTAAGGGTATAAGCATTTGTACAACAAAAGCATTTATATTTTTATTTATCAGAGTGCCCCTTAAGCACAATCCCCCAAAGAAAATAATTATTAGACTAAATCATCCTACCAATAATTCTACGCACATTCACCCTAACATTCAAACTAAAATATATATAACCAAATAAAAGCAAACATCAAACCATGCACTTCCCTAACCTAAAGCTAGAAGTTGTGACTTAGCTTAATGTGTGTTCTTTAGAGGTTTATGTGGTATGCTTAGCTATGGCTTTAAGTTAGAATTTTCTAAGTGTGAAGAATGTTCAACTTATAGGAGGGTTTCATTTAAATGGTTTAGTTATTTTTGATTGATTTTTATTTTATGTTTTTATTAGGTTCAAGTGAATCCTACAATTAATTACTAAGTTATAAAGAGAGGGAAAGATAATAGAACTTCTCTTACCTTCCCTAACCTAAGTAATTTCTAAAGTGGATTCATGTTTTAGTTTTGTTTAGTGATTATTTTATTATGTGTTTCAATTAATCCTAAGTTTAGATGAACTCTAAACAATTTCATTCAAAAAGAAAGGCATTTTAAGATTAAATAAAGTGAGTTAAGATCAAAACACACATGACTTCATTTCTTTCCCAGCATATATAACATGCATATGAATGAATCCTAAGCATATCTATACATACCAAATGGGAATGTTTATCACACTTTATGATGCATTCTAGGTAAGTTACTTAAGAAAATTTGAATGTTTATGATGCATGATTTTCATTAAGTAGCAAAGGAGTTTCTTATCCAATTTTTACATGCACATATGAATGTATGAAAGGAATAAGTGAGTACGATGCCATGTTAACCAAGGGTTTAATGTACAAGACCTACTTAGGGCTACTTATAGCCTCACAACCTTGGGATTGTCCAAACTAATATACCACTTTCCTTAAATACATGCATGTGTACAAAAGAAATGAATGGAAAAGAAAGGATGCAAAAAAGTTTTTGTTGGTTGATTCATTTTTGTTTATGCAATTTATATGTACAAGTGTAAGTATTCTTTTTTATGTAATAGCATAGGAATGAATAGAAGATGGAATTAGGCATGTATTAGGTTCTTTTCAAATTACACCTTGCCAAATCCTATTCAAAATTATACCAAAATAGAGGAGAAGAAAAACTACACTAAGCACATCCTCATATTTTATTCACATGTAAGCTTATAAGTAAGATATAAGAAACACACTTTTAGTTTTGATAATTGATTCATATATTTTGAAAATAATTTGGATTTAATAATGATAATAGCCACTCATATTTTTACTTTAACCAAAACATGCAATTTGACATAAAAGAAATGTTTTCATTTTTAAATTTGATTTTTGAAAAGCATGAATGTATGAAATCATATGGCACACATATTTAGCATGTTAGGACAGAACTAAAGTAATGAAAGCATGTAAACACATTTACCTTAATTAATTCTTAAAGATAATCTTATGCAATAAGAAAACTTAAAGCAAATCAAAGTTTGTTTAAATGTGATTTTTATTTGATTTTGAGTTTGATTTAATTTGGAAAATGTGAGGTGAGTTTGCTATTTCTAACCCATTCCCACATGTGTTTGATATTTTTATTTAATTTTTAGATGATTAGATTCATTTTATATTTTGATTAGGCTAAGGTATGAATTACACATGTTAATTACCTCTTACCTATACCACCTTAGCATAGTTAACCAAATAATTATGAGCCAATGAGATGATATAAAACCATACAAGGAATTTAAATTTGCAATGCACCTAAGAAGGAAAAGGCCTAATGCAATTTGGCTCCTGATTAATGATTAATTATGCTAAGGGATTTAACTTAAGTAATTTCAAAACACCCCTCACACATATGAGTTGAATTTTAATTTCCTTAATTTTACTTAAGCTCTTAAACACCTAAACATCTACCCAAGAAGAATTAATTGAGTTCTAAAAAGTTTTAGAATTTTATGAAATTAATTAAGGTAATATTAAGGAATAAAGGGGGTTTAAGGAATAGCTTAGGATAAATGCACCAAAATTATTCCCTAAACCTCCTATTCATTTAAACACACCTAATCAACTCAATCAGAGAGTTAAACCACTAATTATAACATTAATTAACCTTAATTATATTAAGGAAGTAATTAAGGAATGAACTAGCAATTCCTCTAATTAAGCTACCAATAAATTCCAAGAAAATTAGGGGAGGTAGAAGTCATCCCTCTAATTACACCCAAAAAGTTTGATATTAATTAATAGATTAATTAGAGAGTAATTAGCAAATTAACATTCTTAATAAAACCCAAATTCAGACAAAAGAACTATTCAAAATCAATAAAATCAATTTTAGAATATTCTATGTTCAATTATCTTTCTAATGCAATTTATTTCATATTTTTCTAATTTTTCTATGTTGAGATATGAATTTTAGAAGCTTAGGTGATTAATTAGAATTATTTAAATCTCTAATCAAATCCTTAATCCTACGGTGCCATGCATGCTGATGCGGCATGCACTTTACATGTCACCATCTGATTTGTTATTTAAAACATCACATCATAGAGCCATGTGCTATGCACTTTCTCCTTAGTCATCCGATCAAGGATCGAAAGGCTGAGATTAAAGCCACAGATCAGAGGATTAAAAATAAATATATCGCTCATTTTAATCTTGATCGTCCTTCCAAAATGTGCGGATGGACGGTGAGAGATCCGCCCTTGATCTCTCATCTGAATAATGGAAGTTGTCGATGTTTTAGGGGATGATACGAGCTCAATTGAGCTTGGATTAATCCCAAATTTTACCCGCACCATCTACATTCATAGAATATTATGTCCAATGGTCAAGATCCTATGGGATTAACATTTTTTTCATAAAGCTCCACACCACATTGAGTTTAATGCTCGAAAAATGGCTAACCTCACCTGAGGTGATCACCGGCACTCAATTCTCTTGGAGAAGCTTCAGTCGAGACAAGCTTTGCTAAAGTTTGATTAGGCTGAGTATCTTCCTATGGACCAACTCCTCCTTCAAGTGAGCTCACTTGGTCTAGGTGACTCCTCCCTTGAAGCTTGGGAAAGAGTGGGTGCACTGACTTGGTCCCAATGAAGCTTGAAGAAGGAATTGAGGAGTTTGAGTGGAGAAAGTTGGAAATTCAATCGAGCCCCTATTTTCACTTAAGGAAAACCAAGAAGATGGAAATTGGATCTCCCTCTAGAAAGCTTAGGATCAATTGCAAATAGCTCCTATGACATCTTCTCACTTAATCGACAATGGCTCTGTGAAGATTCAAATGAATTAGGGGGAGTATATCTCCCCCTTTGGCAATCGGATGGTCGAGCATAGGCTTGCCATTTTGATCCAATTACCTTGATTCAATGAGTTGTTTGAGCTGTTAAGACTATCCTTGAGTTCATTTTAGGCTAGGGAGTGGAATGGTGAACTCCCCATGTGCTCCATTTGAGTGTAAGGAAGATTCCCATGTGGCCATTTCAAGGGGAGTGGTCAATTTGACCATTGGATCAAGTTGGGCTGACCCAAACCCATTGGGTTGGGTGCACCACCCTCCTTAGTGTTCACTTGATCCACTAGGAGAGTATCAAGTACGTATGAAGAGGACTTGACCAAATTCTAAGTAAAATTGGCCAAAATTTACCCTATAGCCTAGGGGTAAAATGGTCATTTGGCTGATTTTTGAATTTGGGTATATTTGGTATGTTGAGAAAATATGTTTGGCCAAGTTTCACTAGATTTGGAGTTCATTTGGTATGGTTTGGCTCATGTTGACCCATTTAGGTCAAAATGGGTCAACTTGGGTCAAACCAAGGGTTGAGTCAAGTTCATATGACCATTTGAAATGTTTTGATGATTTTGGTTTGATTCAATTTGATTTAGGTTTGAATTTGATTCATATGACTTCATTTAGGTCAAATGGGTCAAGCTAACCAATTTGACCCATTTGACCCCTATTTGAGCTAGGTCATGGGTAGGTTTATGTTTGGTTAGTCATATGAAGTGGATTGGTATCTTTATTTCTAATCAATTTTGGTTAAGTCTGAAATTGGCTCAATATGAATCTTTTAGGTCAAGTTAGGTTCAAGGTCAATTGGGCTAGGTTAGGTCTAGTTGACCAATTGAGGCTTTGGTCAAGTTCAACAGTGATTTGGAATGAACTTGACCTAATAGTTTCAGTTAATTTGGCTTTGATCAAGTTTTGACACATTTTAACTTTTTAGGTCAAGTTGGGTCAACTTGGGACAAGTGGCCAATTGGGCTAGGTTAGGCTCAAATGTTGACTTGGTCAAGTTCAAACATTGGTCATGAATGAACTTAGATCAATGGTTTCAATCAATTTGGCCCGGTGGATTTTGGATATGTTGGGTTTCATTTAAGTTGACTTGGTCAACCCTTAGGTTTGACTTGATTTGACCCAATTTGATTGATTGATCATCCCATGATGATTGTTGATCATGATGAGATACTTAGGTGAGTTTGATTCAATCTAATTTGGTTAGGATTAGAATTTGGCTCATAAGGGTACTTTAGGTCACTTTGGGTCAAGTGAGCCTAAGTGGGTCAAATGGCTTGGTCAAAGCTTGATTTGAGTTTGATTGAACTCACATATGGACTTATGATTGAAATATAAATCCATTTGCAAGTGGTTTGAAGTCAAATGGGTTTTGGTTCATTTGACAATTTCAAGTTCAAAGGGTGAACATGAAATGGATTTTGGCTTGATTTTGAATTGAGTTTTGGTTAAGTGATTGAAGTTTGTATTTATATTTGGATTCATGATTGAAGTATTGATTGAATCATGAAGGAAAATCAAGAGTTTGGCTTGATTTGAAGTTGATTTGGCTAAGTTCAATTATTTGACTTGAAAGGCTTAGGTTAGATTTTGATTGAATTTGGACTTGATTTTTGAAATTTGTTTTGGTTGGTTGAATTTATATTTCATTTATATATGTGAATATAAATATAAATATAAATGGATTATGAGAAAATTTCAAAGATTTGAAGCAATTTGATCATGATTTGGGCTAAGTACTTAAGAGGAAATTTAAAGGACTTAGAAATATTTGGAATTTTGGATTTGAATTTTTGAATTTGGTTTGATTGATTTGAATTTATATTTCATCTATATATGTCAATATAAATGAGAATATAAATGAGTTATGAGAAAATCTCATGAGTTTGAATTGATTTGAAGATGATTTTGGCTAAGTCTTTAAGAGGGAATTAAAGGACTTAGAAAAGATTTGTGAATTGATTTTGAATTTTGGATTTGATGATTGATTTGAATTTATATTTCATTTATATATGTGAATATAAATGAGTTGTGAGAAAATTTCATGAATTTGAATTGATTAAAATATGATTTAGGCTATGCCATTAAGAGGGGTTAAGGACTTAAGAAGGATTTTGAATTAAGAATTTGAATTTTGGATTTGATTTGATTGATTTAAATTTATACTTCATTTATATATGTGAATATAAATGATAATATAAATGAGTTATGAGAAAATTTCATGAGTTTGAATTGATTTGAAGATGATTTAGGCTAAGTCCTTAAGAGAGGAAATTAAGGACTTAGGAAATATTTGGAATTTGAAACATGGGTTTCAATCATATGGCATTGATTTGAGTTTGGAGAAAATCAATTATGCTAAAATTGATTTAAGTTTGATGTTGATTTAATTTTTGACTTGAAAGAAGGAAGTAAGGCAAGTGGTCTAAACTATAGGGTAGGCAAATTTTTCTAACACCCTTAAGGCATGACCTATTCCTATGGCTGACTCTTCTAAGTCTCTAGAGCTAGGTTGAGTGTCCACCTAATCACTATATGTGTCTTAGGACTAAGGATCTCTTAAAGTCTAAGTGGAGTCTTATGTCTAAGATGGAGGGGTTTAAAGCTCATTCTAAAAATGAGGTCAACAAAGGGCGCCCAATAGGTGTGGTGTGACTGACAATAAATATCGCATGTATTGGTGTTGACCAAAATGATCAACAACACTGATCGATCACAAGCACTAACAAAAATAATCTATCCCTAATCCAGGGTGTAGAAGAAATCCAGAGCTTAGTGCAATGTGGCTCTACTTATGTTCAAGACATAAGAGAGGGAAGGAGGAATCCACTAGGGATAGAATATGTGAACCTTCCACTAGGTTCAAGTCATCCACAAGGGGATGAGAGGTTTGATTTGATTTGAGTCTCATTGGGGAGAAATTTCCACTAAAGAAGATGGTTGAATTTATTTTAATATTTTAGATTTGGATTTTGAGATGGGCCCTGTTGGCTTGCGATGGATCGCATTGAGTAGGAGCCAGGGAGGCCTAGACCTAATTCAAATTTACCAATCTAAAGGGGTACTCTACTAAACATATAGTAGGACTAGCCAACCAAAGGGATGCCTTTCGTACAATGCGTACAAGAAGAAAGCATAGTAGACTTACATCCTCCAAAGTAGGGACAAGCATCGGGTAATCTATTGGCAAGGCAACAACATTGAACCCAACCTATGGTCGACTATTGAGTGAATGGGGACTTAGATCAACCAAAGATATAGTCAAGATTAATTTCATTTTTTAGATTTGTTTTGATGGATTCTATTGGTTTGTGATGGATCACTAAGAATGAGCTTATATCGACTAGACCTATCTGATTCTTCCAATGGGAGTAGCTTCCTGACTAATGGGGAACTATCTGACCAAAGAAGTGCCTTTTGATTTGCTATGATCAATTGAAGGGAAGAAAGCTCGGGGACTTACATCCTCTACTACAAAAGACCACTAGGGTGGTTGATTGCTTTGAGCAATAAATCAAACCTAACCTAAGGCTACCCATTGGTTTGCGATAATCATGCTAGAAAGAATGTGTCATAGTCTTACATCTTCCAAAGAAAAATGACTGATGGGATAACCTTCTTTTAATCAAAATAGATTGAAACCAACCTAAGGGTGACTACTGAGTGAGTGCCGACCCTGGGACTTATCTCAACTCAGGTATTCAAGCAATTCCTATAGGGAGTTCTACCGACACTGTCCTAAAGATAGGGTGCCTGCGTAGGAAAAGGGGCCCTTTGGAGGCTTGAATTTCTAATCCAAAAATTAATTTTGTTTATTTTGTTTAGTTTGTTTATCATGGATCCTGTTAGTTTACGAGAGATCAAGCTGAGAAGGAGCTTATATCAGTCTAGACCTATCTCATATTTACTAAACCAAAGGAGAATCAGCATATCTGCTGAACAAATTCTCCAACCATAAGGGTGGTTACTAGGAAAGGGGGGTTGTCCAATCCAAAAGTAACCAAGGTAGTGTCTAAATGGGGTTGCAAAGGATGTGATTCAAATAGAGTGCCTGCAGGGGATGGGCCACTAAGGGCTTAATCCAAAACCTTGAAGAAAATGACATGACTAGTCATATATCCAATAGGTATTCAGTGTCCAACTCAAGGAGAAAGTGTGGGGACTCACATCTGCCAAGAGTGGTGTATCCAATGGGTGAGTCATTGTCGAGCAGTGAACATCAACCAACCTAAGGTGCCCATGCGCAATCAACTAGGAAGAAAGCTGAAACTCACATCCTCCTATAGCGATTATTGGGATAGTCATCTTTGGCTGATGGTGCTATCCAGGGAGACTCTTGAGTGAATGCCTTGGGAACTCATCGACTCAAACATGGTCAAGAGGAAAGGATCCTGGGGGGCTTATACCTAAACCTCAAATATACTTGTTAGATCATGATGATTAGTTCATGAAGAAAGCTTAGGGACTCACATCTTCTTAAACAAATTCAACATGAGGTAGCTTACTGGCTGGGCAGTGAAGCCTACTATACTAACAAGGTACTCATTGGTTTGCAACGGTCAAGTTAAGAAGAAAGTGCGGGGACTCACATCCTCCAAACAAGTGACCACTAGGGTGACATACTAGCGAGGTAGCATGTAAACCCGACCTAGAGTAGCTAATAAGTGAGTGCCACAGGGGGCTTGCTCCCACATCAAAATAGTTTGAGATAAAATGATTTGTGTTTATTTTTGTGCATGTGTTAAAAGAAATAGGATGCCTCTGGGGGACTCTTACACCTACCTAAAACACACTAGGGGATTTGATGAAATGATGCCACGGATGGCAATTGAGAATTCTCACTAAGAAAGGATCGCTTGGGTTCTCTTACATCTAACTTAGTTGTGCTTATCAAAATAGGATGCCTCTTGGGTTCTCTCACACCTATTCTAATAGCGCTAGGAAGTTATGTTTGATTATGTTTGTATTATGAAAGAGGGATATGATGTCATTGGGCACTCTTACACCTGCCCTAAACATGTCATGGCGGATTCGCAAGATAAACAAATAATGCTTCGAAAGAAGAGAAGATTTTGATGAAATGGAATCAGATTTTTGTTTATTGATAGAATTATTTTCAAACATGATTTATTTCATGGGTAATATTTTTTAGATAGAGCCCATTAATTGGAAGCATCGGTGTTCCCCTTTACAATCAATAAGTGATAAGATCCTCCTTGGTAGGCCTTTTGACATCCTTCCCAAGTGGGTTCAAACTTGCCTCCCATCTTTTTGGGACAACAATTGGTCTCCTTGGGACTAACACAAGTTCTCCTACTGGAAAGACTAGAAGGGCGACTTGTTGTGAGCTTGAATCATTTTGGCCTTTGTACAACTTCAGGTTACGCCATAGAGACTCTCCTCAAACCTTGAGCTCTTCTAACCCAACTTTGCATTATGCTATGTAATGATCTTTGTTACCCAATGCTATCACTTAGTGATGGGAGTTGAACTTCTAAGGTAGAACGACTTGGACCCATACACTAAGGAAAATGGGGTATTGAGTTGGAGTTGGTATGTGGTGCGGTAGGCCCACAAGGCTTCAAACTTCTTTCATTCACTATCATTTGTTGTCATCAAGAGTCTTCAATATGGATGAGAGTTTTGTTGAATGCTTTTAAGCCATTTTCTGGGGTAGTAGATGGTGGAGTATCTCCAATCTATACCGTGTCTTACGGCAAATGATCTTGGTGCTTTTGAATGCGGTACCATTATCGGATATAATTCACAAACCTATATAGATATGGTTCCTAAAGAAGCACATGTGATGTGACCTTTGAGTGGAATTTCCTCCCACTTGGAAAAGTAGTGGTGGCAACAAGATGAACCACCCCTTGGAAGAAGGAGGATCAATCGGACCCACAATGTCGACCAACACTCAATGGCCATGGCCAAAGTAGAGAATGTTGGTGGAGGAATACACCATACCTAACACCGATGGCATCTTCTAGCTACATCCATGCGCCTATAATCATTGATGATAATAGTATCCTAGTCTCTTGATCTTCATCTTCATCTTAATTGATGTGCGCATGAGAATGTACCGATTATAATGCCATTTTCATGTTTGTTCAAAAAAGATAACCACATTTGGTCAAAGGACCGTATGTGCCATCAACAAGAGCATAGGAGAGAGCTCTATTTTTTTATGGGCTTATGACTTTTCTTGAGATAGTTTTCTGTTCAAATAGTCATGAATGGTTGCCTCCAATCTAGCTTCTTATCTTATAGAACGACAACCTCCCCTTCAAGAAAAAGTCTCGATGAGTTCAGATCAATAAGATAGACTTATCTATTTTGGTTCCTTATTGAAATGGACTTATCTAACATGCAATTCTTTGGAAAGAAAAGCAACACGCATTCTCGCTGGGAACTTAGATGGTGACTTCAGAATTTGGGCCAACAGCTTCATGGTATACTCGTGATAATGACAAAGCTTGGGTTTGAGAACCTTGTAGGATCCGTGTTATGAAAAATTTCTATATAGTCACCTTCAAATCTATGGAGAAAGAAGAATATAGTTCATTTTTGGGATGCCACGTGATCACAGATGTGCTTATTTAGATCGGTATGTCATCAAGAATAGTGTACTATCTCGAGATAGAAGTCACGCCTTTAATGGACCTAATCACCTCAATAAGGACTCTAAAAATGATGGGTCTACATATGTATATAGATTCTTCCCTACTTTATATGGAAAAGTAAAGCAAGTTTATTTTAAACTAGGATCATTAAGTTCCCTACAGGCAAGCTCAAGTTATATCCTAAGGGATGGGATCCCTTAGAATACTCCATTAAGGTAAATGATCATTCTCTTCAAAGATTTCAATAGGAAAGGACTATCAATTGATTCATTTTTGAAGATAAAATATGATTGATCAAAGAGAGGGAGTTATTATCTAAGCCAAAAAGAAAGAAGAGATGCCCGATCTGTGAAACTGAGCATCTCAAACTATTCTGGCTTTATTTTGAAATTGATTTAATTTGTTTGAGTTGCATTTTTCATTAGAAATTTTGGACTTATGATTCACAACACAAGATTATGGAAATGCCTAAGAGGTGATTTTATGGCCCATAAAGGGAGAAGCAACCGAACCTAAATCTAGGAGCTTGAGGTCAAAGCAATATAAATCTAAGATGAAAATGTAATTGGTTTGCCTCCATAAGAGAGACAAACCACCGACTACTTGGACTTACAACCATCTAGGGTGGTGCCAATTAACTCCTCCTAATTTTAAATATAGGAAAGTTTTATATGCAAGATAAATATGGATGTTATTTATTTAGAAAGAGACTAAGTCCTTAAACTCACTCCCTAAAGAGACTAGATCATGTAAGGACATGCTTCAAATGACCTAAATCTAATGCAATTCAAATTTCATTTTATTTTCATTTTTTTGGACAATTATTTTGACTGAGGCTAATAAGATTCATATGCCTAATGCATGAGAAATAAAGTTATTGGCCAAAATCAGTGAGAAGGGAGGAGGTGTGTTTCCACCATGGCTCTCAAAGGTCAAGCCAAGTTTCTCTAGAAAAGGTGGAAGCCCTCCAACCAAGAGTGAAATAAGATGCATTTGTGCATTATATTATAAAATAAATACTCATCTAGCTAAGGGGTTGCTAATTCATTTATCTTGATTTTAAACCTAAGCTTTAGGTGAGGTTATGAATTCTTTATTTTTAGTTTTGAGTTGTTAGATTTGGTAAAAGATTTATTTTTTCCTAAGAGCCTAATCCACATCCAGGCCATACATAAAGAAAGGAAGAAACTAGGAAAAATATTCCACTTAATTCACAAGCTAAATAAATTATCAATCAATTTATAAAGCTAATCGCAAAAAGAAAAAGAGGTCATTGTGGTAGAGTACCACCACACAAACCTGAAAATAAATTGGATAACCGAGCTCTACCCTTATACAACCCAGATTATAAATGAATTAAATTATAATTAAACAAAGAATTTGTTGTTATGGGAGTCTTCAAGCTTCATTTCTTCTTCTTTTTTTCTTTCTTCTTCTTTTCTTCTTTCTTTGGTTCCTTCTTTGGATGGTTGAAGGTGGATGCTCCAAAGGCTTCACATGGTATATAAGATGAGATCTTATGACCAATGCTCATCCTAATCCCATAACAATCATTCCAAAATCCTAATTGCAAAATTTACATGAAAAGGAAAAAATGGAAATCTAACTAACAAACAAAAAGGTTATTAAAAAACAAACCACATAAATCCCAAGCATGTATATTGGACTTATCACCCCACACATGGGTGACTAAGTCCACCTCCTATTGGATTATGCTTAGGGATATAAGCACCGCAAGTAGCATTTATATTTTTATTTATTACACTTAAGCACAATCCCTCTAAAAATAATGGTTAGACTAAGATCGTCCTACCATTCATTCTACGAGCATACATCCTAACATCCAGTCTAAAACATATATCATAAAATAAAAGCAAGCATCAAACCATGCACCGCCTTAACCTAAAGCTAGAAGTGGTGACTTAGCCTAATGTGTGTGCTTTGAAGGTTTGTGTGGTGTGCTTAGCTATGGTTTTAAGTTAGAATTTTCTAAGTGTGAAGCATGTTTAACTTTAGAAGAGGGTTTCATTTAAGTTTCTTAATTGATTTGGGTTGATTTTATATCATGTTTTGATTAGGTTCAAGTGAATCCTACAATTAATTATAAGAGAAGAAAGGGAAAGAGAGAACTCTTTCCTTCCCTAACCTAAGTAATTTCTAAAGTAGATTCACATTTATTTTTGTGTTTAGTGAATATTTTTGATTAAGTATTTTAATTAATCCTAAGTTTAGATGAACTCTAAACAAACCTATTCAAAAATTAAGGCATTTTAAGATTAAAAAAATGAACTAAATTCACAAAATATACATCACTTCATTTCTTTCCCAACTTGTATAACATGCATATGAATGAGTCCTAAGCATATCTATACATACAAATGGGGATGTTTAACACACTTTATGATGCATTCTAAGTAATTCATTTAAGAAAATTTGGAAGTTCAAGATGCATGATTTTTCTTAAGTAGAAAAAGGATTTCTTATCCAATCTTCACATGCACACATGAAAGTAAGAAAGGCATAAGTTAGTATAGCGTCATTGTTAACCAGAGGTGTAAGGTACAAGACCTACTTAGGGCTACTTAAAGCCTCATAACCTCTTGGTTGTCCAGACTAATATGCCACTTTTCTTAAATACAAACATGTGTATAAAAGAAATGAATGAAAAAGAAGGAATGCAAAAAAAACTTATATTAGTTGATTCATTTTGTTTATGCAATTTCTATGTGCAAGCATAGGTAACCTTCTTAAGTGATAGCATAAGAATGAATAGGATATAAAATTAGGCAAGTGTTAGGTTCTTTTCAAATGAACCATACATCTTACCAAATCCTATTCAAAATTATACTAAAATAAGAGAGAAGGAAAACCTATACTAAGCACAAACTTGTATTCTTCACATGTATAATTAAAATATAAGTAGCACACTTTCAATTTTGATAATTGATTCATATATTTTTGAAAATAATTTGAATTTAATAGTGATAATAGCCACTCATATTTCTACTTTAGCCAACACATGCAAATTTGACATAAAGTATACATTTTCATTTTAAATTTGAATTTTGAAAAAAATATGGATGCATGAAGCCACATGACATACAAATTTAACATGTTGGGGAAAGAATTAAAGCAATGGAAGCATGTAAACACATTCACTTTAATTAAATGCTAAAGACAATCTTATGAAATAAGAAAGATTAAAATAAATCAAAGTTCATTTAGTATGGTTTTTGTTAGATTTTGAATTTGATTTAATTTTGAAAATGTAGTTGAGTTTGGTGTTCTTAACCCATTCCCACATGTGTTTGACATTTTTGTTTAATTTTTAGATGATTAGATTCATTTTAGATTTTTATTAGGTTAAGGTATGAATTAAATAAGTTAATTAACCCTACCTACACCACAACCAAGTAATTATGAGCTAATGAGATGACATAAAATCTCACAAGGAATTAAATTTGCAATGCACCTAGAAAAGGCCTAATGCAATTTGGCTCATGATTAATGGTTAATTAAGCTGGGGTTTAACTTAAGTAATTTCAAAACACCCCTCACACATATGAATTGGGTTTTGATTTCTTAATTGAACTTAGGCTCTTGAACACCTAAGCATCTACCCAAAGTAGATTAATTAATTTCTAGAAGTTTTTTAATATTTTAGTAATGAATTAAGAGAAAAATTAATGAATTAACTCTTAATTAAGAGAGGATTAAGGAAAGGAAAGGGGGTTTAGAAAATAGTTTAGGGGAAATACCCCAAAATTATTCTCAAAGCTTCCTATTCACTAGATCTAACCATAATCAACTCCAATGGAGGATCAAAACACTAATTCAACCCTTAATTATCCTTAATTATATTAAAGAAGTAATTAAGAAATGCATTTATAATTTCTCCAATTAAGCCTTCAATAAATCCCAAGAAAATTAGGGGACACAGAAGTCATCCCCAAAACATACCCAAGAAGTTTGGGATTAATCAGAGGATTAATTAAGGGATAATAATTTCATTAAAACCCAAAATTAGAGAAAAATATAATTCAAAATCCATTGAAATCATTTTTAGAATATTCTAGATTGAATTATCTTTCCATATAAATTTACCTCATATTTTTGATTTTTTGAGAGATATGAATTTTTGAAGTTTAGATTAATTAATTAATTAAATTAACTAATCCCTTAGCTCATAGTGACACGCGGTGGCAAAGTGCTTTACATACATCATACATGAGGTTACTTAAACATCATGAGTGCATGGCGGGATGCGATTTGATCCCTGCCATTCGATCAAGGATCGAACAGCCTATGATCATCCCATGGTTTAAAAAGGATAAAGGATTTATAAAATGTGTGACCGCATCCATCCAAAATGGATGGATGGCCGATTCTCTGTTCTTCCGAGGATCAATGGAGACATCCATGATCTAAGAGATCCAAGCTTGATTGAGCTGGATTGAGTAAAACTTTAACCCACACCATCTAAGCTAATGACAAGCCTATCCAATGGTGGAATTCTCATGCCATGATAATTTCTTTGACAAAGGACCAACACCTCCTAAGCTTAATGGTCAAAAAATTCCATACCTCATTGGAAGTGATCACCGATGCTCGATCATGAGAGCTTCAGCAGAGAGGTTGAAATTTTTAAGCCTGGTTGAGTAGATCTCTATGGACCAACACCTCTTCCTCTTGCTTGCGACTTTGATCAAATTCAACCTTTCCTTACTTTGGGAACTTGAATGAGAGCTTGAGTGCACTCTACTTGATCCCTAGAGGGAGTGTACAAAGGCAATTGAAGTAGAATGTAGTATGGAAGAAGTTAAGAAATGAGATGAGCTTCGCTATTTTCTAAGGATGAAAATCGAGAATGATTTTAATTCCCTCCTAGAAAGTTTAAGAATGCTCCTTGCTCCTAACACTCTCTAAGGTTCAATTGACAATGAGGGTGTTGAATTCAAATGGAATTTGGGGGAGTATATCTTCCCCTATGGCAATCGGACGACCGACACATAGCTTACCATTTTGATCCAATTGACCATATGGAAAGGGTTATTTGTTCTATTTAGAGTTGGCGGAGCTTAGGAGTGGATTAATAACCTCCCATGTGCTTCAAATTGGGTGGAGGGACATTTTCAAATTGGGCAATTTGAGCTAGGGGATCGGTTTTAGCCTTGGGTCCATTTGGGCTGACCCAAACCCATTAGGTTGGGTGCACCACCCTCCATTGGGGTTCACTTGACCTATTATGAAGGTGTCAAGTTGATATGAAGAGGGCTTGAACAAATTACACATGGAATAGAACAAAATTTGTTCTATGGCCTAGGGGTACTATGGTCATTTTGTTGATTTTTGAATTTGAATATGTTGGGTATGTGGACAAAATAGGTTTGGCCAAGTTTCATTGGATTTGGAATTCATTTGATAAGGTTTGGCTCATGTTGACCCATTTAGGTCAAAATGGGTCAACTTAGGTCAAGTTGACCAATTGGTCAAATTGGGTCAAACCAAGGGTTGGGTCAAGTTCATATGACCATTTGAAATGTTTTGGTGGCTTTGGTTTGATTCAATTTGGTTTAGTTTTGAATTTGGCTCATATTCATTTAGGTCAAATGGGTCAAGTTGACCAATTTTGACCCATTTGACCTATTTGAGCTAGGTCAAGGGTAGGTTTAGGTTGGTTAGTCATATGGAGTGATTGGTATCTTTGTTTCCAATCAATTTTGGTTAAGTTTGAATTTGGCTCAACATGACCCTTTAGGTCAAGTTGTTCAAGGTCAATAGGCTAGTTGGGTCTAGTTGGCCAATTGAGGCTTTGGTCAAGTTCAACAAGTGATTTGGAATGAACTTGACCCATTAGTTTCAATCAATTTGGCTTAGATCAAGTTTTGACACATTTTGACTTTTAGGTCAAGTTGGGTCAACTTCCAAGGCTAGTTAGCTCAAATGTTGACTTGGTCAAGTTCAAACATAGTTCATGAATGAACTTAGATCATTGGTTTCAATCAATTTGGCCTATGTTGGATTTTGGCTATGTTAGGTTTCATTTTGGCTAAGTATTGACTTGGTCAACTCTTAGGTTTGACTTGGTTTGACCCAATTTGATTGATTGATCATCCCATGATGATTGTTGATCATGATGAGAGGCATAGGTGAGTTTGATTCAATCCAATTTGGTTAGGATTAGAATTTGGCTCATAAAGATACTTTAGGTCACTTTGGGTCAAGTGAGCCTAAGTGGGTCAAATGGCTTGGTCAAAGCTTGATTTGATTTTGATTGAACTTGTATATGGACTTATGATTGAAATATAAATCCATTTGCAAGTGGTTTGAAGTCAAATGGGTTTTGATTCATTTAGCAATTTCATATTCAAAGGAAGAGGAGTTTGTTTTTGAATTAGATTTTGATTTAGATTGATTTGGTATTTATATTTGATTCATGATTGTAGGTTGATTGAATCATGAAGGAAAATCAAGAGTTTGGCTTGATTTGAAGTTGATTTGGCTAAGTTCAAGATTTTGACTTGAAAGGCTTAGGATTTTGAGTGATTTGAGTTTGATTTTGGAATTGGTTTTGATTGTTTGAATTTATATTTCATTTATATATGTGAATATAAATGAGAATATAAATGGATCATGAGAAAATTTCAAGGATTTGAAGTGATTTGATCATGATTTAGGCTAAGTCCATTAAAAAAATTTAAAGGACTTAAAAAATTTTAGTTTGGATTTGAATTTTTGAATTTGGTTTGATTGATTTATATTTATATTTCATATATGTGAATATAAATGAGAATATAAATGAGTTATGAGAAAATCTCATGATTTTGAATTGATTTGATCATGATTTTGGCTAAGTCCAGAAGGAAAACTTAAAGGACTTAAGAAATTTCATGAATTGATTTTGAATTTTGAGTTTGGTTTGATTGATTTATATTTATATTTCATTTATATATGTGAATATAAATGAGAATATAAATGAGTTACGAGAAAATCCCATGAATTTGAAATGATTTGATCATGATTTTGGCTAAGTCCATGAAAGAAAACTTGAAGGACTTAGAAAATTTTGGAGTTTTGGATTTGATTGTTGGATTTAGTTTGATTGATTTGGATTTATATTTCATTTATATATGTGAATATAAATGAGAATATAAATGAGTTATGAGAAAATCATGAATTTGAATTGATTTGATCATGATTTTGGCTAAGTCCATGAAGGAAAACTTAAAGGACTTAGGAAATTTTGGAGTTTGGATTTGACTGTTTGATTTAGATCATGGATTTCAATTATGGATTTCAATCACATGGAGTTGATTCAAGTCTGAAGAAAATTAAATAAGATTGATTTGGAGTTTGAATTGAAGGAAGGAGGGTGAGGAATGGTTCAAGCTAAGGGTAGAAAATTTTCTAACACCCTAAGCATGACCTATTCCTACTAACTCTAAGTCTTCTAGGCAGTGTCCACCTAATCACTAGATGTGTCTTAAGACTAAGGAACTCTTAAAGTCTAAGAGAGTATGTGAGATGGAGGGGTTGAGAGCTCATTCAAAAAATGAGGTCATAAAGGGCCAATAGGTGTGGTGTTGACAGGAACACCGCACACAGGTAATAAAATGATCAACACACCAAGATCACAAGCACTAACATAAACAATCTATCCAACCCAAAGTGTAGAAAGAATCTGTGCTTAATGTGGCTCTACTTATATCCAAGACATAAGAGAGAGGAAGAATCCACTAAGGGATGAGTATGAACCTTCCACTGGGAAAGTTCACCATCCACAAGGGGATGAGAGGTTTGATTTGATGAGTCTCACTGAGGAGAAAATTCATGGAAGAGAGTTGAATTTATTTAATTTTAGATTTGGATTTTGAGATGAACCTTGGTTTCATGGATGACACAGAGTGAGGCCAAGACCTAACTCATTTTAATCCAAAGAGGTAGTCTACTAAACACATAGTAGGACTAACCAACCAAAGGATGCCTTTCTATACATAGTATACAGAAGAAAGTATAGACTTACATCCTCCAAAGTAGAGACAATTGTTGGTAATCTATTGGCAAGACAATAGATTGAACCCAACCTGGGGCGAATTATTGAGTGAATGCCGCTGGGGGACTTAGATCAACTCAAGATAGTCAAGATTAATTTCATTTTTAGATTTATTTATTTTGATGGATTCCATTTTTGATAATGGACCGGAAGGATCATATGAGCCTAGACCTATCTCGATTTATAAAACAAAGGGAGTAGTCCCAACCAAGGGGAGACTATCCAACCAAAGGAGTGCTTTCTATGCAATGATCAATTAAGGGAAGAAAAAGGACTCACATCTTCTAAAAAGACCGGGTGATCGCTTTGGCAACAAATCAACCGACCTATCGACTATTGAGTGAATGCCACTACTTAAATCACTCAAAGATAGTCAAGATTAATTTTCATTTTAGATTTATTTATTTTGATGGATTCCATTGGTTTGAATGGATCAAATTGAGAAGAAGCTCATATCGCCTAGACCTATCTATTTAAACCAAAGGGAGTAGCTTCTGGCCATGGGAGAACTTTGACCAAAGGAGTGCCTTTCGGTTTGCAATGATCAATTAAGGGAAGAAAGCTGGGACTCACATCTTCCACTAGAAGACCAGGGTGATCGGTTGCTTTGGGCAACAAATCAAACTCGACCTGGGGTACCATTTTGCATAATCATGCTAGAAAGAATGTGTCATAGTCTTATATCTTTCAAAAAATGATATCGGGTAACGCTATGAAAAAATAAATTGAACCTAACCTAAGGGGACACAAAAGTGAGTACCCGGGACTCTCAACTCGTGTAGTCGCAATTCCTATAGGGAGTTCGACACGCCCCTAAAGATAGGATGCCGCTTGGGAAAAGGGGCCATTTAGGGGGTTAAATTCCTAATCCACAAGCGAATTAATTTTGTTTATTTGTTTTAGTTATTTATCGCAGACCCTGTTAGTTTGTGAGGGATCAAACTGAAAGGAGCTTATATCCCTAGACCTATCTGATTTACTAAACCAAGGGAGAATCTAGATCCAAACAAATTTTCCAACCACAAGGGTGGCTACTAGAAAGGGGACCAATCCAAAGTAACTGCAAGTGTCTAAATGGGCAAAGGACGTGATTAAAATAGAGTGCCCAGGGGATGGGTCGCTAAGGCTTAATCCAACACCAAGAAGATGACATGGCTAGTCATATATACAATAGGTATTCGATGTCCAACTTAAGGAGAAAGATAGGGGACTCACATCTGCCAAGAGAGGTGTACCCACCGAGTGAGTCATAGTCAACATAGAGAACATCAACCAACCTAAGGTGTCCGTTGGTTTGCAATAATCAGCATAGAAGAAAGCCGGGACTCACATCCTCCTATATGATCGATCTTTTCATCTCGACAAGTGTTACCCACCTAGGTGACTACTAAAGTGAATGCCAGGGGACTTATCAACTCAAATGTAATCAAGAGGAAAGAAGGGGACTCTCCAAACCTCAAATATACTCAACCTAGTCGATGCATGATAGCTAGTTCAAGAAAAAAGCTTAGGGACTCACATCTTCTTAAATAAAGTCAACATGAGGTAGCTTATAGTGAAGACTACCATACCAAGGCTCGTTGGTTTGTAATGGTCAAGTTAGAAGAAAGTGGGGACTCACATCTTCCAACAATGACCACTGGGTGACATACTAGAGGTAGCATGTAGACCGACCTAGAGCCTAATGAGTGAGTGCCACGGGGCTTTCCCCACATCAAAATAGCTAAGATAAAAGATTTGTGTTTGTTGTGCATGTGTTAAAAGGAATAGATGCCTGGGACTCTTACACCTACCTTAAACACACTAAGGGCTTTGGTGAAATGGTGCCACGGATGGCAAAAAAGGATTCTCACTAAGAAAGGATGTCGCTTGGGTTCTCTTACACCTATCTTATTTGTGCTAATCAAAATAGGATACCTCGTTCTCTTACACCTATTCTAATAGAGATTGTGTTTTGTGTGTGAAAGAGGGATGGATGCCACGGGGACTCTTACACCTACCCTCACACGGATTCGCAAGGTAAGCAAACAACACTTCGAAAGAAGAGAAGATTTGATGAATGGAATCATATTTTGTTCTTTTAATAATGATTATTTTCAAACATGATTTATTTCATGGGTAATATTTCTTTAGATAGAGCCCATTAATTGGAAGCATCGTGTTCCCTTTACAATCAATAAGTCGATAAGATCCTCCTTGTAGGCCTTCTATGACATAGGGCCTTCCCAAGTGGGTTCAAACTTGCCTCCCATCTTCAATGGGCAACAATTGGTCTCCTTAGACTAACACAAGTTCTCCTACTCAAAAAGACCTAGACTAGCTTGTTGTGAGCTTGAATCATTTTGGCCTTGTACAACTAGGTTTGCATGCCCTAGTGACTCTCCTCCAAACCTTGAGCTCTTCTAACCATAACTTTGCATTCTCTCTATAGTGATCTTGTTACCCAATGCTATCCTTAGTGATGGAGTTGAACTTCTAAAGGTTTTGACCCATACACTAAGAAAATTGTAGACCGAGTTGGAGTTTGGTATGGTGTAGGCCCACAAGGCTTCAACTAACCGCTGCTCCACTATCATTTTTTATCATCAAGAGTCTTCTTCAGTATCTGGATGAGAGTTTAGTTGAATGCTTCTGCTAAGCCATTTTTTTTGGGGTAATAGATGGTGGAGTATCTCCAATCTATGCTATGTCTTCTATTATTGATCTTGTGCTTTTGAAAGATCATTATCGATATAATTCATCGAGGCACAACCTATATACGATATGGTTCCTAAAATTGAAGCATGCTGAGTGGATGGCTTACCCACTTATAAGTATGGCTAAGATGAATCGATGCCACTTGAAGAAGGAGGATCGATGACCATAATGACCAACACTCAAATGGCCATGAAGCCAATGTAGGAATGTTGGGTGGTGGAGGACCACACACATGATGGCATCTTCTAGCATCCAACAATGAATAAAGGCAATAGTATCGCGATCTTCATCTTCATCTTGTGTTGTGAACCACATCCCAATGCATTTGTGTTTCTATAATGTTGATATCTATCAACCTCCAAGTTATCTCTAAGATCAGTCTCTTGTCTTCATCTTCATCTGATGATCTCATCTTGATATTCGAGCTCCTCTCCACTGCCATAATTGTCCAACTGATTTTTCCATATTATAGTTCATAAACTCTTCTTCTCAAAGGATGGTGGTAATGCCATCAATGAGCTAGAGAGCTCTCTATTTCACCTTATGGGCTTGTGACTTTTGAGGTAGTTTCCGTTCAAGTAATCTATGAATGATTGCCTCCAATCCAGCTCCTTGTCCATTTTGGCAATGACAACCTCCCCTTCAAGAGAAAGTCTCTTGATGAGTTCAACATCAATAAGGGATAGGACTTGTCTATTTTGGACCCTATTGAAATGGACTCATCTTCTTACATGCCAATTTGACAAGTTTAAAAGCATCTACATCATTCTCTACCTGGGAACCTTGTAGATGGTGACTGGGAATTTAGCCAAGCCTTCATGGTATACTCATAGTAATGATGAAGCTTGGGTTTGAGAACTTGGACTCGGCAAGTTGATGACCAACCGAGAATCCCAAAGATGTTGATGCTCTGACACCGATAGTGATGGCTAACTCATCAAATAAAAGCCTCATACTCAGCTTCATTTTTGGTGTAGGGGTTGGAAAGATAGTATGAGAATCTCATCACATCACGGTCTAGAATTAGAAGAACTATCCCTACCCATTCCTTTCCTGGGAGAATAGATCATGGTGCTTCCCCTTTATAAAAAGAAGCTGCACCATCAAAATACATCTCCCATGGGTTATGCCTCCCTAAGTTCATGATTTGTTCATCGAAATCATCACTAAGCGAGAATCGAAGAAGTGAGTGTGTTGCTAAGAAATCGCAATGCATGTCCATCGCATCTGAGGCACAAATGTGATATCAAACTATGAGAGAATCATGGACCATCATGCCAAACATCCGATAGCATTGGTCATGTCATGAGATATACAAGGGATTTATTCTAGATCAAGTTCACCTTATGAGAAAGCATATATGTGTATTTGGATGTAAAGATCAAAGCTAGGCAATGTTTCTCAATAGGTGGATAGTTTGCTTCAGGAATCAATGACTTGAGGTAGTAGAGAGCATTCTCCTTCCTTCATCATTTTGGGCCAATAAAGCAAGAGAGTCATCCAATGCAAGTGTAGAGGATGAGTGGCTGCGATAGCTTAACTGGCTTCACCAAATGCTTGATGTCTTCAAGGCATGCTAACACTTATCATCCCACTTGAACTTGGCATCCTTTTGTTAAAATGGCTTGCATCTCCCCGATAGTTGAGATAAAGCATCTTAGATACCACCATCCTTGAAAGGATCTCGAGTTGAGTTAAACTCTTAAGGTGGCATTTCTAAGATAGTTTGATCTTTTCAGATCTATTTCTATTCCTGTCAACAACAAACCAAGGAATTTCCGAAGCTTCTCAATGCACACTTCGTGGATTCATTTTGAGGTTATATTATCTTAACCATTCAAAACTACTCTCAAGTCAAAGATGTGTCTTCTTTTCTCTTTGACTACTAGATCATCAACAAGACTCAACCTGATGATGGATGAGTTCGTTGAAGATCTGAGTCATGGCTTGTTGGTATGTAGCACCAGCATTTTAAGGCCAAAAGGCATGACCCTATAATAGAAGATTCTGATCGGGGTTCAAAAGTAGTGTTTCTTTCATCTTCAGGAGACATCTTGATTTGGTTATAGCCAGATGACCCATCCATGAAAGAGAAGACTGCATGAGATGAGGCAATGTCCACCATTAACTCTAGTATAAGAGGAAACTCATCCTTAGACATGCCTTGTTTAAGTCCCTAAAATTGACGCATATGCAATTTGCCATTCTTCTTCTTAACTAGATGACCAACTAACCGTAGGATATTTTTCTTCCTCGATGAAACCAAAGATCGATCGCTTTCTTGACTTAGAAATGACCTTGTTCAATTTCTAATCGCATGCCTAGAGCTTGCTTAATGGGGTTAGATCTATTGCTAGCTTGTGGACTGCTACGTCAAGAGATAATCTGAGAATCTCTTCATAACTCCATGCGAAGTAGCCTTTAAACTCAATCAATAGCCTAACTAAGTCATTAGTTTCTTCTTCATTCATCAATGAACTAATGAATGTCGAGCGTGGATTTTCTTCTGTCCCAAGGTTGCTTTTTTTAAGCTTGTCAATTGTTGAATGAATCTCCTCTTCAAATTCTGGCGGTGCCTCTTTGATTAGGAGATCATCTGGATCATCTGAGATTTCTGAACACACATTCTCATAAGAGTTGGGGGTGTGTGAGAAGAACCTATCAGACTCCAAATGATTGGTAACAACTAAGTAGTAATCATCGTCATTGACTGGACCCACTGTATCAAATCCTAGTCCTACTCTTGATTGTGCTTCCCTGCCTATATTGTTCCATAGCTTCTCAAAGTACTCTGACCTGTGCTTTGACCATGTATGAGAAACTAAACCTTTTTGTATAAGATTTTGAACACAAGGAAAGTAAAAGTCAAATGGTAATTCCATTAATTCTTTAATAGTATCCTCCTCAAGTTCCACATCAACTTCAGGTCTTGAGGATGATGATCCCATAAAGAACCTCTTCTACTTCATCGGACTTCTTAACTACCAAACCTTCAACTTTCTGAGATGTAAGGTTAGAGCGGTTCCCAACCGCCTAATAGTTTCACATAAACTATATTCAATACTTTGTTTGAGGGTCTTCATCTCTGGGATCAAAGTCACCTCCAATGGAACCCGCCAGAGGGTTGGTATACTAATCACATTAGACTCATCCTCAGCTGGATTCCAAGTCTATGTGAATAGTAGGGTACTCTATGAACTGAACATGACCTCTGGTGATGGCCAACTGGGGTCTCCCACCTCTAACTTTATTTCTACCCTCTACTCCGGTGGAGGTTGAGCCATCCTACCCACATGTCCATATGATGGAATGAATTGTGGGTGGAATGTGATATGGATCTATTTCTTCTTCAATCCTTTCTTGTCACTTGGACTTTTATTTTTCTTTTCATTTTCTTTTATCTTTTCTTTTCTTCATTTTCTTTTTTTCTTTGTTTGCATTTGAATTTTGTCCAAGTTCATGAGAAAGGGTGTTTTGAGGAAGATAGTAGGTTGCATCCTCATAAATCTCAACCTCTAACTAAAATGGCTTTTCATCTCCATGACACTGGTATTCAATCCCATCTTTTCTGAACTTGATGCACTGATGGAGGGAGGATGGAATGATCTTATTCTGATGTATCCAAGGCCTACCAAGCAAAGCAGTGAATGAAGTATTCAAATCAATGATGTAAAACTTGGCTTCAGTCTTCCAATCACCTATCTCCAAAGGTAACACTATAGAACCTAAAGCCCGCTCACCTTGTTCATTGAATCCTCTCAACATCATCTGATCTCCTCAGAGTGTGAGATGTCAATCCTCAAATAGGGGTCTTTAGACTCATAATGTTCACACATGAATCCATGAGAACCCTAGCAAGTCTGAACTCCCATGTCGAATGTGATGTGAGGGATGCGTGCTCCAAGTCCTAAGAAGGTCTTCATCGTGAAGGTAATCCCTTGAGCTTCTTTTGTATAATGTGCTTCCTCACCTAGATGAGCTAAGCATATTTTAGGATCAAGGAGAGCCTTGATTAGTCATGGCTTCATCTCTTTGGATAAGACAAGGGCATCGTATATGCTTAGCTTAGATGGCAACTTTCTTAGATGAGAAAGGACGTTGTAGTCCACCTTGGGTTGGTCCTCCACAAGCATATCCAAGGGTGTAGCATCTGGAAGGGCTTCGATCTTCTAACAATGACTTGTTTCCCCATCTTGAGGTGCTGCCCTAGAGGTAGAACCTGCACCAGGACTTCTGATCTCTTGTGGAAGGGTAATGGAAGGTTCTACCTGTACATCAAGCTCACCTACAGCTTCTCCTATGGGACCCTAAAAATTGGATGATTCCAAGTCTATCTCAAGAGGTGAACCCATAGTATTCGTGTAGAAAGTCCAACTATAAATCGAAAGAGAAGATAATTATTATAGTTATTTTGACTTGAAGAGTTATCATTAGGAATAAGAAGACAACCCATCAGAAGTGACACAAATGTAATTCAAACTAGCTTTATTCTTCAATTTCTTGGAATTGTTTGGAGGTACAAAGTAAATCAAGTAAAGTGAGTGAGGTAAGGGATTTGATGCCCTTATCCATCGATACAAGAGTTCTACTAGTAAAAGAGCTATGAAGTGGAAGAAGTCATGTGGAAGCCGCAATTGTGGCTGGAGGTTGACTGACCTTATGCTAATGGGCTATCCCTGGTTAACATACATTGTCGATACGCCGCCGAGCCCCTTCCTAGAAAGTTATGCAAACCTTCCTTGATGTTGGAGGTTTGAGCACTGCAGGAAAGCTTCTTGATCTTGAATGATCTTCTTAGAGGTTTTGGATAAAGAAATATCCCAACCTTCTTTTTGGTAGGATCACATGTATCCCCAAGGATTACCTAATGGAACTAGATGGTTGTTCCAGGTATTCCTTTGGGATAACTACCATCTTGAAGGTGTTCAAGCAGTCCTTGAATGTGAAGCAATCCTCCAAAACATGGCCTAGCATGTGGTAAGGGCAAAAGTTTGGATCATGACTTTTGTACTTCCTCGGTCTCTAGGTCTGGTAGAAAATTAGGTAAGAGATTCTTAAAGATCTAATTACCTCCCTCTTAAATGAATAAGGTTTGTTTAAACTAAAGAGTAGGTGGACCATAGCTACAGGTGGCATCATCTTCTTGTTGGTGGTATGGTTGAGGGATCGGCCATGGAGGCAGATATCAATGGTGGCAAAGGAGGTGGACTGAGGTCATGGTTTCTCGGGATCTCTAGGCTTCCCCTTATCTATTATCCTTTGCCCTTAGTTTCTTCATGGACCTTTTGGCTTTGCTTTGGGAAACTAATCTTGAAAAGGCAACTGCCTCTCCTCTCTTGTAGACTACCTTGTTGATTAGCTTCTCAAATGTCTTGATAGTGAAGCCCTTAAGCATGAAGGCGGACCATGGATATTCTTCAAGAATCTCAATGGCATGTTGTTCGAGACTATGGTTCACACTTCATACTCATGTTACATCGAGAATATAATCAAAGGGACTGTTGGTGCTACAATGAGATCACTCTGGTAACCCTTTTCTGAGCTCCAAAACCTCTTGATAAAGAGTTGCTCCTAACAAATGTCTTTTGTTGAGGCGTTTATCAAAGTAATACCCCACTGAGTGAAAACAAGCGTGACCATGCGTTACAATACCAGTGTGCTATGTGTTGCCTTGGTTTCCACTTCCATCAAAGCTTTTGAAGGAAGGAGGTGTCGGGATATTGGATAGCATCAAATTCCTTGGGGTAGGGTCTACCCTTTGGAACTGATGATCCTCCCCAGGCTTGAGCCAATGCTTCCTTCACTTACTGCTCAACCATGGTTTTATGTCTTTTTCTTGTATAAAGGTACTTTCCACTTCCTTTACATGCTAGTGCTGCTCAATGGAGGTAAAGTCTTGGTTGGGTCCAAGATGCACTAACTTGACTCGGTATGATAGTAGAGATGAACTGAGGCAATTCTTTACTAACAAGTCCTCTAACTATCATTCCATCTATCTATCTCATCCAACCCTCATGATGGGAGGTGTTGGGGTCTTTCTTGTGTCTCACCTTCCATGGCTTTCTCTCCCCAGAAGAGATCCTCTAGTCAACCAAAAATCCTTGAGTCTCCCAAGTCATCTTGGGATCAGCTAACTTCTCTTCCGACCAATTACCCCAAAATCTCTTTGAAATAATGTGCCCTATCTAAAGTCAATGATACAAATAATCTAGGTCTTGTGTGATCACTATGCGGGGCCTTCGCGGAGAGTCAATATGGGATTTGTACTAGATGAAAGACAATCTACCACTAGTATGAAAGGTGTGACAATCTAGGATGTTCATGTGCGGACTATCATCTCGCCACCTTTGAAATAGCTCACCATCTCCACATCCGATGGGAGTTGGTGAAGGGATGACCACGATGCTTGGTCTCCACTCCTTTCACCACCACTGGGGAGAAGATCGGCGAGAGCTAGCCCACAATGGGTGGTGTGTGGATGGGGTGATCCTCGTGCCGGATCACCAGCGCTTCTCCCGGATGGCCTTCATGGCCTTTGATGGAATGAGGTGATGGGCGTGATGATGGAGGATGAGGGGTAGAAGCGGGAGAGAACCCGACTCTATGCACTACCCTGGTGGTGTAGTGAGTAGATCTTATCATATGGTGGGCGGTATAAGAGTGGAAAACAAGCCGATTGGTGGCTCCTAACTCTCAGGTTGTATGGGCCTCTCGGCCCTCTCTGGATATGCTTCCCCACTGTGGGGATAATGGATCGAGATCAATGAGCTCGGACTCGAGTGTCATGCTCCCTACGTGAAGACATGGGAGGCGGTATGACCTCTACTCCTAATGGATGGTGATGATCCAGTGGAGGTGATGTGAATCCTCTAACTTCTCTGTCGACCCAGAGAGGATGGAACTAGTTTCTATAACATTGGTGAAAGTCGAACTCTCCAGCGGTTTCCATCTCCCAGCAATCTAGTGTGATACCTCTTGATCATGTGGTTCTTATTCCTACGTTGTGTCCTGGTAAGATGGGAGGAGTGAGAGCTAGAACCATACTCAAAAGTAGGGGAGGCAATCCAGATCAGAGCCTTACCCTTAGAGAATATGAGAGTGCAGTAGCGGCATGAGAAACCATGGGGGCAAAACTAGGGTTGACTCTGATGCACTACTAAAGCACGTGGGACTGCTTTCCTCTTCAATGAGATGTCAAAATCAAAGAGTAGATCAATGATGGCTTACGCGGTCACCATCGTCTCTTATTTGCCCTCACATGTAATCTCTCCCTCCTCCCCTAAAGTGGATAAGGTGTATATATGATCCAATCGAGTTGGGTTGGTCCAAGCCAAAATACCATGAGGAAAGTGAAAATGAACTTCTAATGCCATTTTGAATCAACTATAAAGCGGAACTATCACTATATTATTATGCTTGTAAGAATCTACAGAAATGAGTTTGTATCATTTCTATCTTTGATTTTTGAATTTGAATTGAAAATTTGAACCCACATCCAACACTTGGAAGTGTTAAGTGGGGTTCAAATGGATTTGAAGATTTGATTGAAAGAGGAATTTTGAATATGAATCCAACTTCAACAAATTTGGGTATGTTTAAAAGATGGATTCAAATATTTTGAGAATGATGCTTTCATAGGTTCAGGTTTGTTTGAATTTTGATTTTGTTTTGATTTGAGGACCATTTCTTTTAATAAATTTGGGTATGTTAAAGTAAGGGTCAATTGATTTTATTTTTGTTTAGTGATTTTGGAAGTTTACTTAGGAAATTTAGGTATGTTAAGTGAAGTGCTTTGAAAATAGTTGTTTCTTTTTTTTGTGTTGATTTTTGAAAATTGGAATTCCTAGCAAATTTAGGTATGCTAAGTGAAGAACAAGTGTGTGTTTTGTTTGATTTTGAAAATATGATTCTTAGCAAGTTTAAGTATGCTAAGAAAATCCTAAGTGTTTCATTTATTTTGATTTGATTGAAAGTGGAGACTTTACATTAGCAAATATGTCATGCTAAAGATGAAGTCCCACTTAGTTTTGTGAAATGGAAATTTCATTTAGTAAATTTGAGTATGCTAAATGAAATTCCAAATGGTGTGTCCAAAATTTTTTATTTAGTCTGGTTTTGAAAATGGAAACTTTTTTTTAGCAAATTTGGTATGCTAGAGAATGAAGTTCCAAAAGGTGCTTGAAAATTTTTGGTTTTGACTTTGGAGACTTCACTTAGAAAGGATTATGCTAAATGAAGTTCCAAAATGTGTTTGAAATTTTTTGAATTTGGAGACTTCACTTAGTAAATTTGAGTATGCTAAATGAAGTTCCAAATGTGTTTGAAAATTTTGGATTTAGATTGATTTCGAGACTCCACGCAGCAAATTTGAGTATGCTAAATGAAGTTCTAAATATGTTTGAAAATTTTTTATTTTGGAATTTGGAGACTTAGCAAATTTGGGTATGCTAAATGAAGTCCCAAATATGTTTGAAAAAAAAATTTTACTTTGAATTTAGGGACTTCACTTAACAAATTTGAGTATAATAAATGAAGTTTCAAATGTGTTTGAAAATTTTGATTTTGGGTTTGGAGACTTCACTTAGCAAATTTGAGTATGCTAAGATGAAGTTCCAAAATGTGTTTTAAAAATTTTGATTCTGAATTTGGATACTACACTTAGCAAGTTTGAGTATGCTAAATGAAGTTTCAAATATGTTTGAAAATTTTTTATTTTGGATTTGGAGACTTCACTTAGCAAATTTGAATATGCTAAATGAAGTTCCAAAATGTGTTTGAAAATTTAAAATTTTTTATTTTGGAATTTGGAGACTTCACTTAGTAAATTTGAGTATGCTAAATGAAGTTCCAAAATGTGTATGAAAATTTAAAATTTTGTATTTTGGATTTGGAGACTTCACTTAGCAAATTTGAGTATGTTAAATGAAGTTCCAAATGTATTTGAAAATTAAAAATTTTGATTTTGGATTTGGAGACTTCACTTAGCAAATTTGAGTATGCTAAATGAAGTTCCAAATGTGTTTTGAATTTTGAAAATATAGTTGTTATTGATTTTGAAAAGGAGACTTCCATTCAACAAATTTGGGTATGTAGAATGGAGGTCAATCTTATTTTTTTAAATGTAAAATTTTTTGTGTGTGATTATTGCTTTTGAAAAGAATTCAACTTAATCATATGTGGGATATCTTTAAGTGAATTTCAAATTATCTTATTTTAGTTGGGGAAATTATTCAATAAATTTGAATATTAAATGAAGATGTTCATATGTGCTTTTGAAAAATTTTAGTTTTATTTGAAAATGAAACTTCCATTCAATAGGTGTGAGTGTATTAAATGGAAAGATTCATGTATGCTTTTTGAAAACTTTATTTTTGATTTTGATTTTTAGAAAGATATTTGTTCATTTTATTTTGAAAATGAAATCTTTATCAAAATGAATTGAAAGAAGATGTTCATTTGTGATTTTTGAAAATTTTATTTTTGATGTTGATTTTGACTTTTGGAAAGATGATTGTTCATTTTATTTTGAAAATCAATCCATCAAAATGAATTGAAGATGTTCATTTGTGCTTTTAGAAAATATTGTTAGTTTTATTTTTAAAATTCCTATGTAGAATTATGAATTGTTAAATGAGAATAAGAGGAAAATATTTTATTAAGTGCATTTTTGAAAGAGTGCTTTTGAAAAAAAGTTCTTATGGAAAGTTTATTTGGTCTTTATTATTTTAGAATGAAACCTTTCCTTATCATAAAATGATAAGGAAGTCTTTAAATGTTTTTTTATTTAGATCTTTTTTATTTTTTACCCATTGAGAATGAGGGGTTTTAAGACCAATGGGTGAGGTCCTAAAACCTAAAATGTTGGCTAACTCAACTAAAGAATGAAATAATCAGTTTGGAAAGATAGTCTGATTCACCAAAGTACAAACCCACTATCACTTGAAGACAAGATCATTTACCAAAAGGAGAGAGGAACCATCCCAGTGTTATGTGAGGAAAAATTTTGGTGAAAATTTCTATATTTCATCAAATCTATGAGAAAGGGTAAGAATATAGAAATTCATCTTTTGGGATGCCAGATCCATAATGTGCTTATTCGGGTAGTGTCATCAAGGAATAGTGTACTATCTCGGAGATGAAGTCTACCCTTTAATGGACCTAATTACCTCAATAAGAACTCCAAAGATGATGTGCATATGTAGACTCTTTCCCTACTTTACATGGAAAGTAAAATAGGTTTATTTTTTTCTGGGTTGTTAAGTTCCTAGGGGCATGCCCCATAGTTAATTTCTAAGGATGAGATCCCTTAGGAATACTCTCGATTAAGGTGGTAAATTCAGATTTCAATAGGAAAGGACTATCAATCGATTGGTTCATTTTGAAGATCAAATGGGATTGATCAAGAGAGGAGTTATTATCAAACCAAAAGAAAGATAAGTAGGAGATGCCCTAGAAAACCTATTAAACATCTCAAACTATCCTATGATTGGGCTTTACATTTTTAATTTATTTGAGTTACATTTTTCATTAAAAATTTAGGACTTATGATTCCACAACACAAGATTATAAAAATGTCTAAGAGGTGAGGATTTAAGCTTATGGCACATAGAACCAACATCTTAAATCTATGGAGCTTTTGAAATCTCTGGGTGAAGATTTATTTTTCTTAAGAGCCTATTACATCAGAGCCATACATAAAGCAAGGAAGAAATTAAAAAGATGCCACTTAATGCACCAACAAATCATCAATCAATTTATAAAATTCATAAGAATAAGAGTTTGTGTGTTACAAAAATAAATTGGGTAGATAGCTCTAGCCTTATAAATGAAAATAAATTAATTAGCAATAAATTCATTAATGGGGTCTTCAATTTCATTTCTTCTTTTCTTCTTTTTCTTCTTTCTTCTTCTTTTCTTTCTCTTCTTGGTTTTCATGGTTAGGGTGGATGCTCCAAGGATTCAAATGGTGAGATGATGGATCAAAAATCAATCATCCTAATTTACATGGATATTAGCAAATCCCCAAATTGATTTTCTTTTATATTTTACTTGTAGAAAAATTTATTAATATTTTAAAATTTATAAAATTATTTAGTTTATTTTTCCATTAAAAGTAACATTTAAGATTAAATAAATGAACTAAATTCTACAAAACAGATCATTCATTTCTTTTAAATAGCAAAAGAATAAATATCTATTGCAAATGGGGATTTTATAATTTATGTGCATGCTAAGTAATTCATTTAAGGAATTTTGGAGTTGATACACATGTTTATTAGAAAAGTTTCTTATCAATTTACAAAATTTGAAATAAAAGGAATAAATTTCTTTATTAGTAATTCAAATTAAATTCAAAATTTTATCTTTTTGTTTTATAATTTTCCTTAAAATGGATGTAAATAAAATAAATGAAAAATGAAAAATTTCATTTCATTTTGTTTGCACAATTTATATGCAACAAAATATATTTTAAGTGAAATCATATAAATTTTTCAATAAATAAACCATCATCTACAAATTCATTAAAAAAATACAAGAATAAGGAAAAGAAAATATAAATATCAATTTTATACAACTTATAATTAAAATGAAGTAGAATTATTTTAGTTGATTCATATGTAATTTTTGAAAATAATTTTAAGGAGTAATGGTGATAAAGGTATATTTACTTTAATAAACACATGCAAATTACATAAAATTAAACATTTTATTTTAAATTTATTTTGAAAAAATATTTAAATAATAATACATATTTAACATTTTGAAGAAATAAAGTAATGAAATGTATCATTATTTAGAATAAAATTAAGAAATATTAAAATATGAAATAAGAAGATTAAAATAAATTTTCATTTAGTATGATTTTTGTTTGATTTGAAATTGATTTAATTTTAAAATTTTGAGTTTGGATTTAAATTTCATTTGATATATTTTGACATTTTTTGTTTAATTTTTTAATGATTAGATTTGATTTTTTTGATTAGGTTAAGGTGATTAAACAAGTTAATTAACCCCACTACCCATAGCATATTAACCAAGTAATTATGAGAAATGAGATGACATATCTCACAAGATTTAAATTTGTGCACCTAGGAAGAGAAAAGGCAATTTTGATTTAAAATGATTAATATTAAGCCTAGGGTTAACTTAAAATAATTTCAAAACACCTCACACACATGAGTTGGGTTTTGATTTTAATTGAACTTAGGCTCTTTCAACATACTAAGTAGATTAATTAGTTTATTTAGAATTTTTAGAATTAGAGAATATTGAATTAACCTTTTAAGAGGATTAAGGAAAGAAAAGATTTAAATAGCTTGAAATACACCAAAATTATTTCCTAAGCCTCTTATTCACTGGATTTAACCTTAATCAACTCCAATGGAGGATCAAAATACTAATCCAACCCTTAATTATCCTTAATTACATTAAGGGAGTAATTAGAAAATGCATTTGCAATTTTGCCAATTAAGCCCTCAATAAATCCCAACAAAATTATGGGAGGCAGAAGTCATCCCTCAAAATAAATCAAAGAAGTTTGGGATTAATCAAAAGATTAATTAAGAAATAATTAGCAAAATAAGATTTCTATTAAAATCCTTAGAGAAAAATAGAATTTAAAATTCATTGAAATCATTTTTAGAATATTCTAGATTGAATTATCTTTCCATAAAAATTTACCTCATATTTTTCTAATTTTTATTGATGGAGATATGAATTTTTAAAGCATAAATTAATTAATCCCCTTAGCTCACAGCACGACATGCGATGGTGGTGATCAATTACGCATGTGTGATTACAAATATTGCATGAGGGCTTAATAGTGGGATGATTTGATCACAATTTGATCTAGCCAAGGATCATCCTGTGGTTTAAAAAGGATAAATGATTTATAAAATGTGTGTTTGTCTGATCCATCTAAAATAAATTAATGGATGGCCGATTCTCCCTATTCTTCCTTAGGATCAATGAGATCCATGATCTAGGATATCGAGCTTCGATTGAGCTTTGAAATAAAACTTTATCCACACCATCTTAGCTAATGACAAGTCTATCAATGGTGGAATTCTGCCATGATAATTTCTTTCACAAAGGAAAAACACCTAAGCTTGGTGAGGAAAATTCCATACCCTAAGAGGTGATCAGTCAATTGATGGTATCTTTCATCTAGTGGAGATGAATCTCTGTTGAAAGTTTCAAGCTTTGGGGTTGAGTAGATCTCTCTATGGACCAACACCTCTTCCTCTTGCTTCCATCTTTGATCAAATTCAACCTCTCCTTGCTTTGGGAACTTGAATGAGAGCTTGAGTGCACTTAACTTGATCCCCTGAGGGAGTGTACAAAGGCAATTGAAGTAGAATGTAGTGTGGAAGAAGTTAGAAAATGAGATTAGATCTCCTATTTTCTAAGGATGAAAACTGAGAAAGCTTGATTTCAATTCCCTCCTATGAAGCTTAAGAATGCTCTCTGATGGCTCCTAACACTCTCTAGGGTTCAATCGATAATGAGGTTGTTGAATTCAAATGAAAAATATATGTCTTCAGATGGTATCATACACCATTTTGATCCAATTGATAAAGGGGTTTGTGATATTTAGTTGACATGGGTCGCTTGAGTGGATTAGTAACCTCCCATGTGCTTCAAATTGGGTGGAGGAGGTTTTCAAATTGGCCAATTTAACCCGGGGTGACCTAAATCTTACCTCAATATTTGAATGGTTATATGACCTAGGGGTAGAATGATCATTTTATAATTTTTGAATTTGAATGTTGTATGTGAGAAAATAGGTTTGGAGTTACATTTTGGAATTTATTTGATGTTTGGCTCATGTTGACCCATTTAGATCAAAAAATGGGTGGTCAAGTTGACCAATTGGTCAAATTGGGTCAAACCAAGGGTTGGGTCAAGTTCATATGACCATTTGAAATATTTTGGTGGCTTTGGTTTGATTCAATTTGGTTTAGTTTTGAATTTGGCTCATACGACTTCATTTAGGTCAAATGGGCCAAGTTGACCAATTTGACCTATTTAAACTAGGTCAAGGGTAGGTTTAGGTTTGGTTAGTCATATGTAGTGGATTGGTATCTTTTTTTCTAATCAATTTTGGTTAAGTTTGAATTTGGCTCAACATGACCCCTTTACGTCAAGTTGGGTTCAAGGTCCATTGGGCTAGGTTGGGTCTAGTTGGCCGATTGAGGCTTTGGACAAGTTCAACAAGTGATTTGGAATGAACTTGACCCATTGGCTTCAATCAATTTGGCTTAGATCAAGTTTTGATATATTTTGACTTTTAGGTCAAGTTGTGTCAACTTAGGTCAAGTGGCCAATTGGGCTAGGTTAGGCTCAAATGTTGACTTAGTTAAGTTCAATCATAGTTCATGAATGAACTTAGATCATTGGTTTTAATCAATTTGTCATATGTTAGGTTTAATTTTGGCTAAGTGTTGACTTGGTCAATTGGTTTGACACTTTGACCCAATTTAATTGATTGATCATCTGATGATTGTTGATCATGATAGGCATAGGTGAGTTTGATTCAATCAATTTGGTTAGGATTAGAATTTGGTATAGGTCACTGGGTTTAGTCAGAGCCTAAGTGGGTCAAATGGTTTGGTCAAAGCTTGATTTGAGTTTGATTGAACTTGTATATGGACTTATGATAAAATCCATTTGCAAGTGGTTTGAAGTCAAATGGGTTTTGATTCAATTTCATATTCAAAGGAAGAATATGAAAGGATTTGGGGTTTAATTTTTATTGGATTTTGATTTAGTGATTGAGGTTTGTATTTATATTTGGATTCATGATTGTAGGGTTGATTGAATCATGAAGGAAAATCAAGAGTTTAATGATTTGAAGTTGATTTAGCTAAGTTCAAGGTTTTGACTTGAAAGGCTTAGGTTAGATTTTGGGTGGATTTGAGTTTGATTTTTGGAATTGGTTTTGATTGTTTGAATTTATATTTCATTTCTATATGTGAATATAAATGAGAATATAAATGGATCGTGAGAAAATTTCAAGGATTTGAAGTGATTTAATCATGATTTATTTAAGTCCATTATAAAATTTAAGGACTTAAAAAAATTTGGAGTTTGGAGCTTGAATTTTGAATTTGGTTTATTGATTTGTATTTATATTTCATTTATATATGTGATATAAATGAGAATATAAATGAGTTATGAAATCCCAATTTGAATTGATTTGATCATGATTTTGGCTAAGTCCATGAAGGAAAACTTAAAGGACTTAGAAGATTTCATGAATTGATTTTAAATTTTGAGTTTGGTTTGATTGATCTATTCATATTTCCTTTATATATGTGAATATAAATGAGAATGTAAATGAGTTATGAGAAAATCCCATGAATTTGAATTGATTTTATCATGATTTTGGCTAAGTCCATGAAGGAAAACTTGAAGGACTTAGGAAATTTTGGAGTTTTGGATTCGATTGTTGGATTTAGTTTGATTGATTTGGATTTATATTTCATTTATATATGTGAATATAAATAAGAATATAAATGAGTTATGAGAAATCCCATGAATTTGAATTGATTTGATCATGATTTTCTCTAAGTCCATGAAGGAAAACTTAAAGGACTTAGAAAATTTTGGAGTTTTGGATTTGATTCTTGGATTTAGATCATGGATTTCAATTATGGATCACATGGAGTTGATTGGAGTTTGGAAAAAATCAAATAAGATTGATTTGGAGTTTGACTTGAAGGAAGGAGGGAATGATTTTCTAAGGGTAGGCAAATTTTCCACACTTGCATTTATTCTATGGCTAACTCTTCTAAGTCTCTAGAGCTGGGTTGAGTGTCCACCAATCACTTGATGTATAGGACTAAGAAACTCTTAAAGTCTAAGAGAAGTCTTTTGCCTAAGATGGAGGGTTGAGAGCTCATCTTGAGGTTGTCTGATTGAAGATAGCGAGAATCCCAAGATGTTGATGCTCTTGACACGGCTAACTCAGACCGAAAATCAAAGCCTCATACTACTTCATTGGTGGTATGAGAATCTCATCACATCCGCGGTCAGGTTGGAGAACTATTCTACCTTGTCTTTCTGAAAAATATATCATGGTGCTTCCCTTTATGAAAGAAGCTACACCATCAAAATATATCTCCCATGGGTTTGTCAACCTCCCTAAGTTCATGATTTCTTCATCAATCGTCACTAAGGAGAATCAGCGAGAAGTGGGTTGCGCTAAGAAATTTGCGCTTGTCCATTTACACAGAGGTATGAATGTGATATATCAAGCTGAGAATCATGGTCCATTGTGCCAAATGTCAATAGTGTTGACATGTGAGATATTGCAATGGATTGGTGCTGGCGATCAAGTTCATCTTATGTAGTGTCATAACTTTTGAGATGCAAAGATCAAAAAGCTGTGTTTCTCAGGTGGATAGTTAGCTTGAGGAATAAGATGATGCGAGGTAGTGCTCTCCTTCCCTTCATCATTGTCTTGGCTAATAGAGCAGAGAGAGTTGTCCAATGCGGTAGAGGATGAGTGGCCCTTAGATGATAGAGAGGACTTCCTCAAATACTGCTTGATGTCTTCAAATGTATGTTGGCACTTGTCATCCCACTTGAACTTGGCATTCTTTTTGACAAGTGCTGAAAATGGCTTGCATCTCCCTGATAAGTTGAAGATAAAGTGTCTTAGATGCCATATCATGGAGGATCGAGTTGAGTTAAACTCTTAGGAGGTGGCATTTCTAAGATAGCTTTAAACTTTTCAGGATCTATTTATATTCCTCGATGTCAAACAATAAACCCAAGAAATTTCTCCGAAGCTACTCCAAATGCACACTTCAGGGGATTCATCTTGAGGTTATATTATCTTAACCTTTCAAAAACTACTTCAAATCAAAGTGGTGGTCTTCCTTTTCTCTGCTCTTGACTACTAGATCATCAATGTAGCACTCAACCTGATGATGGATGACTTCATTGAAGATATGAGTCATGGCCCTGGTATGTAGCAGACATTTTAAACCAAAGGCATGACCTCTAAAGATTTGTCGAGTTCAAGCAGTGTTTCTTTCATTGAGACATCTTGATTTGGTTATAGCTAGATGACCCATCCATGAAAGAAATGTATGAGATGAGTGATGTACATTAATTCTAGTATAGAAGAGGAAACTCATCCTTAGGACATGCCTTGTTTAAGTCCCTAAATACACATATGCGAATTTTGCCATTCTTTCTCTTAATTAGCATGACACTGGCTAACCAGGTAAGGTATTTTTCTTCTCTGATGAAATCAACATCGACCAATTTCTTGACATCAAAAATGACCTATTTTTCAATTTCTAATCGCATGCGCCTAGAAGCTTGCTTGATAGTGTTAGCGCTAAGATCTATTGCTAGCTTGGATACTACGTGAGATAATCTGGGCATCTTCTCCAAAAACAATCCTTAAACTCATTCAAGCCTAACTAAGTCATTGCTTTCTTCTTCATTCAAGCGATGTATATGGCATGAATTTTCTTCTCGAGATTGATTTCTTTAAGCTTATCAATTATTGAATTGATCTCTTCTTCAAATTCTGGCAGTGCATTTTTGATTTGGAGATCATCTGGATTAATTGAGATTTCAAAACACACATTCTCATAAGATTTGGTGTTGTGTGAAAAGAACCTATCAGACTCCAAATAATTGGTAACAACTAGGCAGTAATCACCGTCATCGACTGGACCCACTATACCGAATCCTAATCCTACTCTTGATTATGCTTCCCTTCCTGTATTATTTCATAGCTTTTCAAAGTACTATGACCTGTGTCTGGACCATGTATGAGGAACTAAACCTTTCTATATAAGATTATGAACACAAGGCGAGTAAAAATCAAACGGTAATTCCATTAATTCTTTAAAATATCCTCAAGTTCTACATCAACTTCAATACTTGAGGATGATGATTCCAAAAAGAATCTCTTGAGCGTCATCACTAAAAGACTTAGGGGCTTCCTTAACTACTAAAGCTTCAACTTTTTGAGATGAAAGTGAGGTTAGAGCTAAGGTTCACAGCTACTGCCTAATAGTCTCACATAAACCTGATTTGAATACTTTGCTTTATCTGGAGGCCCAGTCTTCATCTCTATCTAGATTGAAATTCACCTCCAATGGAACCTGCTGAGAGGGGTTGGTTGGTATACTAATCACATTAGACTCATCCTCTGAACTGGATTCCAAGTTTACAAGAATAGTAGGGGTACTCCTATGAACTGGAACATGACCTCTGTTGGCTGATGGCCAACCATGGGATCTTCCACCTCTGGAATTGTCTCTGTTTCTACCTCTAACTCTACCTAGTGGAGGTTGAGCCATCCTACCCACATGTCCATATGATGGAATGAACTGTGGGTGGAATGTGATATGTAAATCTATTTCTTCTTCAATTCTCCTTTCTTGTTCACTTGGATTTTCATTTTTCTTTTCTCTTTCTTTTGTCTTTTCTTTTTCTTCATTTTCTTTTTCTTTTGAATTTGAGTTTTATCCAAGTTCACGAGAAAGGGTGTTTTGAGGAAGATAGTAGGTCGCATCCTCATAAATCTCAACCTCTTTAACTGAAAATGACTTTTCATCTCCATTGACGTGGTATTCAATCACATCTTTTCTAAACTTGATGCATTGATGGAGGGAGGATGGAATTATCTTTTTTTGATGTATCCAAGAAAAGTGAATGAAGTATTCAAATCAATGATGTAAAACTTGGCTTCAATCTTCACTATCTCCAAAGGTAACACTATGGAACCTAAACTCACCTTGTTCATTGAATCCTCTCAACATCATCTGATCTCCTCGGAGTGTGGAGATGTCGATCCTCAAATAGGCAAGGATCTTTTGGCTCATAATATTCATCGATGCACCTAGATCAATGAGAACTCTACCAAGTTTGAATCTACCCATGTCAATTGTGATGTAGAGGGGATGGTTGTGCTCCAAGTCCCCCAGAAGAAGGTCTTCGTCTGTGAAGGTAATCCCCTGAGCTTCTTTTGTGCAATGTGCCTCTCATATATAATGAGCTAAGCATATTTCAGGATCAAGGAGAGCCTTGATTAATGATTCCCTCATCTCTTTAAATAAGATAAAGGCATTGTATATGCTTAGCTTGGATGACAACTTTCTTAGATGAAAGATGACATTGTAGTCCACCTTGGGCTGATCCTCCACAAGCATATCCATGGGTGGAGCATTCTATGGAGGGGCTTCTCGATCCTCTATACCAATGATTTGTTTCCCCCTATCTTGAGGTGTTGCCCTAGGAGGAAGAACTTTGCCACTACGGAGGTTGACTTCGGTGATCTCATGTGCAGGGTAATGGAAGGTTCTACCTGTACATTAGGCTCACCTACAGCTTCTCCTATAGGACCCTTAGAATCGAATGATTCCAAGTCTATCTCAAGAGGTGAACCCGTAATATTCAGAGTAGGAAAGTCCAACTCTAAATCAGAAAGAGGAAGATCGAAATTATTATAGTTTTTTTGACTTGAAGAGCTATCATTAAGAATAGAAGTAGACAACCCATCAAAAGTGACACAAATGCAATTCAAGCTAGCTTTATTCTTCAATTTCTTGGATTTGATAGGTGGTACAAAGTAAAAATCAAGTAAAGTAAGTGGGCTAAGAGATTTGATGCCCTTGTCCATCGATACAAGAATTTTACTAGTAGAAGAAGAAGAACTAGTTGAAGTGGAGGAAGTCAATGGTCGATGATGGAGGCTTAGTCGATGGTTTACCCTAGGCTATCGACACATCTGCTGCTACTACTGTTTATTCTTGAGCTCCCCCTTTCCGAGTTGGCACTAGCAACTTGCAAACCTTCCTTGATGTTGGAGGTTTGAGGACACTAGAAAAGTTTCTTGATCTTCTAAACAATCTTCTTAAAAGTTTTGGATAAAGAGATATCCCAACCTTCTTTGGTTTTGGAAGGATCACATGTATCCCAAAGGATTACCCTAATGGAATTGGATGGTTGTTCCACAAGGTATTCCTTTGGGATAACTACAGCACCGGTCTTGAAACTATATTCAAGTCGGTCCTTAAATATGAAGCAATCCTCCAAAACATGACCTAGCATACTATGGTAGGGGCAAAAGTTATGATCATGCTTTTGCACCTCGATCTCCCCAGGCTGGTAGCTATCGCTTCTTTAAGAGATTCTTAAAGATCTTTTGATTACCTCCCTCTTAAATGAATAAGGTTTGTTAAGCTTATCTAAAAGAGTAGTGGACCATATAACTACTGAGCGGGTATGTGTCATTGTTCGATGGTATGGTGAGGAGGTGGTGTGGCGGCCATGGAGGCTATTATGGAGGCCGTAGGGGTTGCCTCGGTGGTGGTAAAGGAGGTGGAAGCAAAGGCTCGAGGTGTGGTCTCTGAACTAATCTCGGTTGCTTCCCCTTATCTACCATCACTATCTCGACTTCTTCTCATAGACCTTACGTGGCTTTTCTTTGGGCAGTCTTGAAAAGGCAACTATTTGGCCTCTCCTTGTATAGCCTTGTTGATTAGCTTCTCAAATATTTTGATAGTGAAGCCCTTAAGCATGAAGTAAACCGGTCCATGGATATTCTTTAGAAGAATATCAATGGCATGTTGCTCAGATAGCTGCGGCTTGCATTTCATACTCAAGTTATTCCATCTGAGAATATAGTCAACAAGAGACTCACACGGTGTTGTGATACAATGATCAACCCTTTGTTGAGCTCAAAAACCTCTTGATAAAGAGTTGCTCCAACTTATCAAATATCTTTCTTGAACCATTGGGAAGTTAGCATACCAATCAAAAGATATCCCCTTCTAGGCTACTAACAAGAGGGAATAGCAAAGCGATGCCATCGGTGTTACAACAAGCGCCACGAGTGTGCAATATCTTGCCTCGGTTTCCACGCCATCAAAGCTCTTGAAGGAAGGTGACACGAAACCCTCAGGATATTGGATTGCATTAAATTCCTCTAGGTAGGGTCTACCCTTTGGAACTGATGATCCTCCCCGAGTTTGAGCCAACGCTTCCTTCACTTGCTGCTTAACCATGGATCTAATGTTTTTCTCCTATATGGAGGTACTTTCCACTACCTTCCTATACATGCTAGTGTTACCTTGCTCAACGGGAGGTAAGTTCTTGGTTGGGTCCAAGACATGCACTAACTCTGGCTAACTAATATCGGCTATAGTAGGATGAAATACTAGGGATTATTTTTTTGAACTACGTTAACAAGTCTTCAAGCCTGCCATCCTATCTATATCTTTCATCTTTACTTTTTGATATCGAGGTATTGGTGATTGGGCTATGTCTTCTTCACATCAACCTCATCACCTTCATGGCATACTGCTCCATGAGGAGGGATCCCCTGGTATCCACCATGCAGACCCCGACTAAGTCTCTGAACAAATCATCTTCATTGGGATCAAAGCTGATCTTCTCCTCATCAGACCAGTCATACCCTAGAATTTCCTTCTTTTCTTCAAGATAATGTGTCACTATCTCCTAGATAGAATGATCAATCTGAATGGGCACAAATAATTTTGGTTGATTGGTGTGATCACTGTCATGTAGTAAGAGGCAGCAGACCTATCCTACTGCTAGAGAATCAATCTGATGATAACTATACTCACTAGAAGAGACACACTCCTGACTGTCACTGACTCTGAAAGGGGTGACACTCCTAGGAGGTTCTACTATCATCAATGCAATTGGGCTATCATCTCTCCTCTATATTTGCCACCATCTTATGTCTGTGAACTGGTGGTGTTGGTGAAGGGACAACCACTATGCTTTTGGGTTCTCCTCGCACCACCACTGGGGCAGAAGGTCAAGCAGGAGAGCTCGACCTCAGCACAATAGGTGGTGTAGATGGAATAGGATCCCTCGGCCGTAGCTGGATCACCAATGGGGTACGCTTCTCCCCATATGTAGCCTTCATGGCCTTCAGTGGAACTGAAGATGTGAAGTGGGTGATGATGGTGCGGGGGTAAGCGGTGTGGTGGAGACACTACCGACTTTCTTATGACAGGGACCCTCTTCATATGATGGGTCATCCCTATGAGTAAAATGTTATATGTATGATCGACATGGGTAGCGTGCCGATCAAGGAAATCAATAAGTGTGGAGGCCATAGCCGACAAACCTCTATCTCTCTCTCTGCGGTGATATGAGTATGGAGCCTCTCACCCTCTCCTCATAGGTGTTTCCCCATCTTTGCAGGAATGATGAGATCTTAAATCAATTGAGCTCACTCAAAACATTAGTAAGCTCAACCTAGCATAAAACTAATTGAGGCTGCATGACCTCACCCTTTAACCATGGGTAGTCTTGAACCTTGGTGGAGGTGAGTGTGGATCCTCTAGCATCCTCTGTCGACCTAGAGAGGATGAAACTAGTTCTTAACTAGTGGGGTGATCAGTAGGTTCCTTATCTACCACGCATAGTGGCCTCTCCACAGCAATCTGGTATGATCTTGCTTAATCATGCGTTTTTATTTCTCCTCTAGTGGGATGAGTGGAGTAAGAACAACCTCAAAAGGCTGGGAGGCAATCTCACGGGATAGAGGAGCCTTACCCTTAGGGGCCAATGAGTGGGTGTTAGCTCTTGAGGCAGAGGCCACGCATGCGGGTGTCTCCTTGGCATCAGCTGATGGGACACTTGCTTTCCTCTTTAATGAGGGATGTTAATCCAGGGTAAATCAATCTGGGATGAGCTTACGCCAATCTGGTGGTGTGAGGGAGTGCCCACACAAGTGATCCTCACTCCCTCAAAACCTCTGTTGAAATGGATAAGGTGGGTATGATCAGCTCAGGGGACATTGGCCTGATCTAAGGCCAAGTCCATCCCGTAGGGGAAAGTGAACACAAACTTCTATGAACTTGCCATTTATAATCAACTGAAAAATTGAAGAACTGAACTGTAGCAGTAAATGTGACTCATGTTGAGAATATGTAATATTGGAAACAAGCTTGGATAAGATTTCTATTTTATTGATTTCTGAATTTGAATTTAAAATTTGAACCCACATCCAACATCTTCGAAGTGTTAAGTGGGTTTCAAATGGATTTAGAAGATTTAGAGATTTGATTGGAAAGATGAATTTTTGAATATGAATCCAACTTCAACAAATTTGGGTATGTTGAAAAATGGATTCAAATATTTTTAGAAAGATGTTTCCATATGTTTATGTTTGAAATTAGATTTTGAATCGAGGACCCTTTCCTTTAACAAATCTGGGTATGTTAAAGTAAGGGTCAATTGGTTTATTTTGATTTGGAATTTTGGAATTTATTCACTTAGCAAATTTGGGTATGCTAAGTGAAGTGTTTGAAAATTATTATTTCTTATTGTTTGCTTGTTGTATCTTGTGAATTGTTGTTGATTTTTAAAATTACAATTCCCACTTAGCAAATTTAGGTATGCTAAGTGAAGAACCCAAGTGTGTTTTGTTTTTAAAAGATTTTTGAAAATAAGATTCTTAGCAAATTTGAGTATGCTAAGAAAATCCTAAAGTGTTTCATTTGTTTTGGATATTTTGATTTTTTGCAAAAGTAGGAGCCTTAGCAAATTTGGGTATGCCAAGGAAATCTTAATGTATTTTTTTTTTATTATTGAAAGTGGAGACTCCACTTTAGCAAATATTGTATGCTAAAGATGAAATCCCACTTAATTTTGTGAAATGAAAATTTTACTTAGCAAATTTGGGTATGCTAAATAAAATTCCAAAAGATGTGTTTAAAATTTTTATGTCTTGGTTTTATTTTGAAAATGGAGGCTTCACTTTAGCAAATTTGGTATGCTAAAGAGTGAAGTTTAAAAAGTGCTTTTTGGAAATTTTGTGAATGAAATTTTTATTTAGCAAATTTGAGTATGCTAAATGAAATTCCAAAGGTGTTTCAAATTTTTATTTTGGATTTTGAAAAGGGGAGACTTCATTCTAGCAAATGGGGTATGCTAAATTGAAATTCCAAATATGTGTTGAAAAATTTTATTTTTTTCAGATTTGGAGACTTCACTTAGCAAATTTGAGTGTGTTAAGTGAAGTTCCAAATGTGTTTTGAATTTTGAAAATATGATTGTTAAGTTTTGATTCTTTTTTTTTTTTTTTTTGAAAAGAAGACTTCCATCTAACAAATTTGGGTATGTAGGAATGGAAGTAAATCTTATTTTTGCAAATGTGAAAATTTTGATTTGTGTGTGATTATTGCTTTTTGAAAGAGGGAAATCCATCTTAATCATGTATGGGATATGTTTAAGTGGGATTTTCAAATGATGTTATTTTTATTTGGGAATGAAATCTTCATTCAATAAATTTGGATATATTGAATGAAGATGTTCATATGTGCTTTTGAAAAATTTAGTTTTGTTTGAAAATGAGATTACCATTTAAAAGGTATGAGTATATTGAATGGAAAGGTTTATATGTGCTTTTTGATTTTTTTTTTTTTTATTTTGTTTGAAGGGGTAATATCCATTCAACACATTTGAGTGTATTGAATGGAAAGGCCCATCTTCAAATTCTATGCTTTCTGAAAATATGATTATTGAAATTTTATTTTGTAAAGATGATCTTACATATAACAATCATAAAGATTATTAGATGAAAATAATTTAGGAAAATTTTGTGCAAAATATTTTATTAAGTGTATTTTTGAAAGAGTGCTTTTTTTTTTTTGAAAAGCATGATATTTTATAAGGATTTATTTTGCCTTTATTATTTTAGAATGAACATTTCCTTATCATAAAAATGATGAGGAAGTCTTTAAATATTTTTTTTTATTAGATCTTTTTATTTTTACCCATTGGAGAACCCAATAGGGTTTTTAAGACCAACACTAGTGAGGTCCTAAAACCTAAAGATGTTGACTATCTTTGCTTAAAAATGAAATAAGCTAAGTAACAATGAAATAAAAGATTATCTTGGATTCATACCAAAGTACAAACCCACTATCGATACTTGGAGATAACGATCATTTACTAAAGATGGAGAGAGGAACCATCCCCAGCGAAGTCGCCAGAAAAATCTGTGATAAAATTTTTAATATTTCTAAAAGAATAAGATATATACTTCCATCTTCACTCTATGCGGGATGAAATGAAGATGAAAATATGCATCTCTTTCTTTTTATGCAATTTTGGCATCACGTGGATCTGCATATATTTTTATTGAGGGAGATCAGGTACAACATTGAGGAGAGGTACACTATCTCAAAAGATAGAAGTCACCACCCTACAATAGACCTAATCACCTCAATAAGGACTCCTAAGGACAATGGATCTGCATGTGTGCCAAAGATTCTTCCCCTACTTTACATATAAAAGTAAAGTAGGGTTTATTTTAAATTGGATTTATTAAGTTTCATATAAGGGCAAGCCCCCATAGTTAATTACATCCTAAGAAATGAGATTCTTTAGGAATACTCTCGATTAAGGTAAATGATCGTTGTCTCCAAAGATTTCAATAGGCAGGACTATCAATCGATTAGTTCATTTTGAAGATCAAATGGGATTAATCAAAGAGGGAGAGTTATTATCAAAACCAAATGAAGATAAGTAGGAGATGCTCACGATGCTAGGAAACTTAGCGAGCATCTCAAACTATCCTATTATTGGGCTTTACATTTTTAAAATTGAATTAATTTGTTTGAGCTAAATTTTTCATTAGAAATTTAGGACTTATGATTCCACAACACAAGATTATGAAAATGCCTAAGAGACGAGGATTTATGCTTATGGCCCACAAAGGGGAGAAGCAACCTCATAACCTAAATTTAGGGAGCTTTGGTGAAGGTCGAAAGCGCAACCTAAATCTAAGACAAAAATGGGTATTTAGTTTACCTCCACAAAAGAGGACAAACCACCTAACTGCTTGGACTTACAACCACACAGGGGTGGCAATAACTCCTCCTATGGTTTTAAATTCATGTAGGCAAGTCATATGCTTTATGCAAGATATATTATTTATTTAGAAGAGACTAAGTCCTTAAACTCACTCCCTAAAGAGACTAGATCATGTAAGGGTATGCTTCAAAATGATAATGCAAATCATATGACATTTTATTTTTATTTTTGGACAATTATTTTGCTCAGGCTAATAGGATTCATATGCTGTGAAATGAGATTATTGGCAAAAAATCGGTGAAGAAGGGAGGAGGAGTGTTTCCATCATGGCTCTTAAAGGTCAAGCCAAGTTTCTCTGGAAAAGGTAGAAGCCCTCCAATCAAGAGTGAAAATAATATGCATTTGTGCATGATGTTATAAAATAAATGCTCATCCAACTAAGGGGTTGCTAATTTATAAAGAGAGGGAAAGAGAAGAGAACTTCTCTTTCCTTCCCTAACCTAAGTAATTTCTAAAGTAGATTCATATTTTAGTTTTATTTAGTGATTGTTTTATTAAGTTTTTTAATTAATCTAAGTTTATATGAACTCTAAACAAACCCATTCAAAAAGAAGGGAATTTTAAGATTAAATAAAGTGAGTTAAGATCACAAAACACACATCACTTCATTTCTTTCTCAACATATATAACATGCATAAGAATGAATCCTAAGCATATCTATATATACCAAATGGGAATGTTTAGCACACTTTATGATGCATGCTAAGTAAGTTACTTAAGAAAATTTGAATGTTTATGATGCATGATTTTCATTAAGTAGCAAAGGGGTTTCTTATCCAATTTTTACATGCACATATGAATGTATGAAAGGCATAAGTGAGTACGATGCCATTGTTAAACAGGGGTGTAAGGTACAAGACCTACTTAGGGCTACTTAAAGCCTTGCAACCCCAAGGTCCAGACTAATATACAACTTTTCATAAATACATGCATGTGTATAAATGAAATGAATGGAAAAGAAAGGATGCAAAAAAGTTTGTGTTGGTTGATTTATTTTTGTTTATGCAATTTATATGTGCAAGTGTAAGTATCCTTCTTAAGTAATAGCATAGGAATGAATAGGAGATGTAATTAGGCAAGTGTTAGGTTCTTTTCAAAATGAACTATACACCTTGCCAAATCCTATTCAAAACTATACCAGAAGAGAGGAGAAGGAAAACTACACTAAGCACATCCTCATATTTTAATCACATGTAAGCTTATAAGTAAGATATAAGTAATACACTTTAAGTTTTGATAATTGATTCATATATTTTAAAAATAATGTGGATTTAATAGTAATAATAGCCACTCATATTCTTACTTTAGCCAAAAACATGCAATTTAACATAAAGGAAACATTTTCATTTTAAAATTTGATTTTCGAAAAGATGAATGTATGAAATCATATGGCACACATATTTAGCATGTTAGGAAATAACTAAAGTAATGAAAGCATGTAAACACATTCACCTTAATTAATTCTTAAAGACAATCTTATGAAATAAAAAAACTTAAAGCAAATCAAAGTTTGTTTAAATGTGATTTTTATTTTATTTTGAGTTTGATTTAATTTGGAAAATGTGAGGTGAGTTTGCTATTCCTAACTTATTCCCACATGTGTTTGATATTTTTGTTCAATTTTTAGATGATTAGATTCATTTTATATTTTAATTAGGTTAAGGTGTGAATTAAGCATGTTAATTACCCCTTACCTATACCACCTTAGCATAGTTAACCAAATAATTATGTGCCAATGAGATGACATAAAATCTCACAAGGAATTTAAATTTGAAATGCACCTAAGAAGTAAAAGGCCTAATGCAATTTGGCTCATGATTAATGATTAATTAAGCTAAGGGGTTTAACTTAAGCAATTTAAAAACACCCCTCACACATATGAGTTGAATTTTGAATTTCTTAATTGTACTTAAGCTCTTGAACACCTAAGCATCTATCCAAGAAGAATTAATTGGGCTCTGGAAAGTTTTAGAATTTTATGAAATTAATTAAGGGGATAATTAGTGAGTTAACCCTTAATTAAGGTAAGATTAAAGAATAAAGGGGGTTAAAGGAATAGCATAGAGGAAATGCCCCAAAATTATTCCATAAACCTTCTATTCATTTAAACAGTCCTTAATCAACTCAAATAGAGGACTAAATCACTAATTACAACCTTAATTATCCTTAATTATATTAAGGGAGTAATTAAGGAATGAACTAGAAATACCCCTAATTAAGCCACAAATAAATCCCAAAAAAATTAGGGGAGGCAGAAGGCATCCCTCTAATTACACCCTAAAAGTTTAAGATTAATCAGTGGATTAATTATAGAGTAATTAGCAAATTAATATTCCCAATAAAACCCCAATTCAGAGAAGAAATATTCAAAATCAATCAAAATCAATTTTAGAATATTATATATTCAATTATCTTTCTAATGCAACTTATTTCATATTTTTTCTGATTTCTCTATATCGAGATATGAATTTTAGAAGCTTAGGTGATTAATTAGAATTATTTAAATCCCTAATTAAATCCTTAAGCCTTCAGCATGCTACGCATGCACTTTACGTGTCATCGATTAGTTATTTAAAACATCGCATCATAGGCATACATGGCGCTTTATCTTTCTCCTCGATCTTGATCATGGGACTAAGATTAAAGTCAGTCAGTATTAAAATAAATATATCATTTAATCTCGGCCGCCCATCCAAAATGCACGGATGGAGGTCGTCCATGTTTTAGGGGATGATCTGAGCTCGATTGAGCTCGGGTTAATCCCAAATTTTACCCACACCATCTACATTCATAGAAGATTACATCCAACGATCAAGATCCTATGAGATTAATATTTCTTTCACAAAGCTCCACACCACATTGAGTTTAATGCTCAAAAAATGGCTAATCTTCAGGTGATCACCGATTCCCTTGGAAGCTTCATGGAAGCGCTTAGTTGAAAGTTTGACGGGTTGAGGTTGAGTATCTTCTCCTATGGACCAACTCCTCCTTCAAGTGAGCTCAACTTTGGTCTAGGTGACTTCTCCTCTGCCTTTGAAGCTTGGGAAAGCGTATGGGTGCACTCGACTTGGTCCTCTGATGAAGCTTGAAGAAGGAATTGAGTGGAGTTTGAGTGTGGAGAAAGTTTGAAATTCAATCGAGCTCCCCTATTTTCACTTAAGGAAACTGAGAAGACGAAAATTGGATTTCCCTCTAAGAAGCTTAGGAACACTTGCAAATAGCTCCTATGACTTCCACTCACTTAATCGATAATGACTCTGTGAAGATTCAAATGAATTAGGGGGAGTATATCTCCCCCTTTGGAAATCGGACGGTCGACCATAGGCTTGCCATTTTGATCCAATTGCCTTAATTCAATGAGTTGTTTGAGCTGTTAGGACTATCCTTGAGTTTGTTTTAGGCTAGGGAGTGGAATGGTGAACTCCCCATGTGCTCCATTTGAGTGTAAGAAAGATTCCCATGTGGCCATTTCAAGGGGAGTGGTCAGTTTGACCATTGGATCAAGTTGGGCTAACCCAAACTCATTGGGTTGGGTGCACCACTCTCCCAAGTGTTCACTTGATCCACTAGGAGAGTATCAAGTAGGTATGAAGAGGATTTGACCAAATTCTAAATGAAATTGGACAAAATTTACCCTATAGCCTAGGGGTAAATGGTCATTTGGCTAATTTTTGAATTTGGATATGTTTGGCATGTTGAGAAAATAGGTTTGGCCAAGTTTCATTGGATTTGAAGTTTATTTGGTATGGTTTGGCTCATGTTGACCCATTTAGGTCAAAATGGGTCAACTTGGATCAAGTTGATCAAATTGGTCAAATTGGGTTGGTCAAGTTCATATGACCATTTGAAATATTTTGGTGGCTTTGGTTTGATTCAATTTGGTTTAGATTTGAATTTGGTTCATATGACTTCATTTAGGTCAAATGGGTCAAGTTGACCAATTTGACCCATTTGACCTATTTGAGCTAGGTCATTGGTAGGTTTAGGTTTGGTTAGTCATATGAAGTGGATTGGTATCTTTGTTTCCAATCAATTTTGGTTAAGTCTGAATTTGGCTCAATATGACCCTTTAAGTCGAGTTGGTTCAAGGTCAATTGGGCTAGGTTAGGTCTAGTTGGCCAATTGAATCCTTGGTCAAGTTCAACAAGTGATTTGGAATGAACTTGACCCATTGGTTTCTGTCAATTTGGCTTCGATCAAGTTTTAACACATTTTGACTTTTTAGGTCAAGTTGGGTCAACTTGGGTCAAGTGGCTAATTGGGCTAGGTTAGGCTCAAATGTTGACTTGGTCAAGTTCAAACATTGGTCATGAATGAACTTAGATCAATGGTTTCAATCAATTTGGCTTATAGTGAATTTTGGCTATGTTGGGTTTTATTTTGGTTAAGTGTTGACTTGGTCAACCCTTAGGTTTGACTTGGTTTGACCCAATTTGATTGATTGATCATCTCATGATGATTGTTGATCTTGATGAGAGGCTTAGGTGTATTTGATTCAATCCAATTTGGTTAGGATTAGAATTTGGCTCATAAGGGTACTTTAGGTCACTTTGGATCAAGTGAGCCTAAGTGGGTCAAAGGGCTTGGTCAAAGCTTGATTTGAGTTTGATTGAACTCACATATGGACTTATGATTGAAATATAAATCCATTTGTAAGTGGTTTGAACTCAAATGGGTTTTGGTTCATTTGACAATTTCAAGTTCAAAGGGTGAACATGAAATGGATTTTGGCTTGATTTTTGAATTGAGTTTTGGTTAAGTGAGTGAAGTTTGTATTTATATTTGGATTCATGATTGAAGGATTGATTGAATCATGAAGGAAAATCAAGAGTTTGTCTTGATTTGAAGTTGATTTGGCTAAGTTCAAGTATTTGACTTAAAAGGCTTAGGTTAGATTTTGATTGAATTTGGACTCGATTTTTGGAATTGGTTTTGGTTTATTGAATTTATATTTTTCATTTATATATGTGAATATAAATGAGAATATAAATGGATTATGAGAAAATTTTAAGGATTTGAAATGATTTGATCATGATCTAGGCTAAGTCCTTAAGAGGAAATTTAAAGGACTTAGGAAATATTTGGAATTTGGATTTGAATTTTTGAATTTGGTTTGATTGATTTGAATTTATATTTCATTTATATATGTGAATATAAATAAGAATATAAATGAGTTATGAAAAAATCTCATGAGTTTGAATTGATTTGAAGATGATTTTGGCTAAGTCTTTAAGAGGGAACTAAAGGACTTAGGAAAGATTTATGAATTGATTTTAAATTTTGGATTTAGTTTGATTGATTTGAATTTATATTTCATTTATATATGTGAATATAAATGAGAATATAAATGAGTTGTGAGAAAATTTCATGAATTTGAATTGATTAAAATATGATTTAGGCTAAGTCCTTATGAGGGGTTAAGGACTTAAGAAGGATTTTGAATTAGGAATTTGAATTTTGGATTTAATATGATTGATTTGAATTTGTACTTCATTTATATATATATTTATGAATATAAATGATAATATAATTATGTTATGAGAAAATTTCATGAGTTTGAATTGATTTGAAGATGATTTAGGCTAAGTCCTTAAGAGAGGAAATTAAGGACTTAGGAAATATTTGGAATTTGGAATTTAAATCATGGGTTTCAATCATATAGCATTGATTTGAGTTTGGAGGAAATCAATTAGGCTAAAATTGATTTAGGTTTGATGTTGATTTGATTTTTGACTTGAAAGAAGGAAGTACGAAAAGTGGACTAAGTTATAGGGTAGACAAATTTTCCTAACACCTCTAAGGAATGACATATTCCTATGGCTGACTCTTCTAAGTCTCTAGAGATAGGTTGAGTGTCCACCTAATCACTAGATGTGTCTTAGGACTAAAGATCTCTTAAAGTCTAAGAGGAGTCCTATGTGTAAGATGGAGGGGTTGAGAGCTCATTCTAAAAATGAGGTCAACAGTTGTGCATATGCTTATACCCCTAAGCATAATCCAATAAGTCAGGTGGACTTGGTTACCTATGTGTGAGGTGCTAAGTCCAATATACATGCTTGAGATTTGTATGATTTGTTTAGCTAATCTCTGTCTTGCAGGTGTTAGTTAGATTTACTTTTTCTTTTCATGTAATCTTTATAATTAGGATTTTGGAATGAATGTTATGGGAGATTAGGATGAGCATTGGTCATAAGATTACATCTTATTTACCACGTGAGGCCTTTGGAGCAACCATCTTCCAACCATCCAAAAGAAAGAACTAAAAAGAAGGAACCAAAAGAAGAAAGAAGAAATGAAGACCCCCATAACATGAATTTTCTTACTTGATTGTAAATTAATTTATTTGTAATCCGGGTTGTAAAAGGGAAGAGCTCAGCTACCCAATTTGTTTTTGGGTTTTTGTGGTGGTTCCCGACCACAAATGGCATTTTATTCTTTTGCGTTAACTTTATAAAATGTGTGATATTTTGTTTAGCTTGTGCATTAAGATGACATATTATTCTAGTTTCTTCCTTTCTTGATGTATGGAATGGATGAAGATTAAGCTCTTAAAGAAAAATAAATATTTTACCCCACTTAACAACTCAAAATAAAACTAAATAACTCATAACCTCACCTAAAGCTTAGGTTTAAAATCAAGATAAAAGAATTAGCAACCCCTTAGTTGGATGAGCATTTCTTTTATAATATCATGCACAAATGCTTCTTATTTCACTCTTGATTAGAGGGCTTCCACCTTTGCCAGAGAAACTTGGCTTGACCTTTGTGAGCCAGGTAGAAACTCTTCTCCTTCTTTCTCGCTGATTTTGGCCAATAATCTTACTTCTCATGCATTAGACATATGAATCCTATAAGCCTGAATCAAATGATTATCCAAAAATAAAATGACATGTAATGTGAATTGCATTAGATCTAGGTCATTTCTCATGCCCTTACATGATCTAGTCTTTTAGGGAGTGAGTTTAAGGACTTAGTCTTTTTCTAAATAAATAATAACTTAACTATCTTGCATAAAGCATATGACTTGCCTACATGAATTTTAAATCATATGAGGAGTTAGTTGGCAGCCACCCCTAGGTGGTTGTAAGTCCAAGCAGTCGAGTGGTTTGTCCTTTCTTGTGGAGGCAAACCAAATACACATTTTCTCCTTAGATTTAGGTTTTGAGATTGCCTCTCCCTTCTATGGGCCATAAGCATAAATTCTCAACTCTTAAGCATTTTCATAACATTGTATTGTGGAATTGTAAGCCCTAAACTTTTAATAAAAAGTCAACTCAAATGAATAATTCAATTTCAAAAATGTAAAGCCTAATCATAGGATAGTTTGAGATGCTCGCTAGGTTTCCTAGCATCGTGAACATCTTCTACCTATCTTCTTTTAGCTTCGATAATAACTCTCTCTCACTTTGATCAATCTCATTTGATTTTTTAAAACAAACTAATCGATTGATAGTCCTACTTATTGAAATCTTTGGAGACGGTGATCATTTACCTTAATGAGTATTCACGAAATCTCATTCCTTAGGATATAATTAACTATGGGGCTTGCCTATAGAACAATGAATCAGTTTAAAATAAACCCTATTTTAATTTTTCATGTAAAGTAGGGAAAGAATCTTTGGTACACATGCAGACCCATTGTCCTTAAGAGTCCTTGTTGAGGTGATTAGGTTCATTATAGGATGGTGACTTCTATCTTTCAAGATAGTACACATCTCCTCAATGTCATACCCAACATCTGGGGATCTACGTGGTGTCAAAAATGCATAAAAAGAAGAGATGTATATTTCTATTTTCATTTTATCCAGCATAGAGTGAAGATGGAAGTATATATTTCATTTTTAGAAATTATATAAAAATTTCACCACACATGCATTCATATTTTGTTCAAGTGGTTGGATTGATTAGCCATATGATTTAGAGTTCTTTTCTTATGCTTTTGTATAAGAATTTAGATAAACATTTAAATTAATATGATAAAATAATTCAATCAAATGAAACATCAATTCCAAATACATTTGCTTACATTCATCATTTAAGTGTGTTAAGATACAAATTGCATGTATAGGTATGTTTAGGACTTAACCATATGCATGCTATATATGATAGAAAGAAATGAATAAATATGTGTTATGTGATAGTAATTAGTTCTAATTAATCTTAAGATTCCTTTCTTATTGAATGAGATTATTTAAAGTGAACCAAAATATAGGACTAATTAAAATATGTAATAAGCCATTCATTAAAGAGAATTCATTTAATTGATTTGCTTATATGTGACTTAAAGTAGGGAAAGAAGAGAGTGATCCTCTCTTTCCTTCTCTTTAAAACACTTAGTTGTTTAGTGTAGGTCAAATGAAACAAAAGAAAATACTAAGTAAAATTTATAAATTAATTAAATAATTGATTAGTCTAACCATATTTTCTACAGGAGATTATGCTTAAGGGGCACTTAAAATAAATATAAATGCTCTCTTTTGTAAGTTGCTTAACCCCTATGCATAATCTAAGTTAAGATAGGTGGACTTGGTTACTCATGTGTAGGGTGCTAAGTCTAAATTATACATATAATTGCTTGGGTTGTATGGTGTGTTTAGTTAACACTTGTCTTCTAGGTATAATTATATTTACTTTTCCTATTTTTGATGTAATTTTGTATTAAAAATTTGGTTAAGTGTTATGGGGGTTAAGGATGAACATTGGTTAGAAGGTTTAATCCTGGGGTGCCATGTGATGCCTAGAAGCCTACCAAATCAAATGAAGTAAATCAAATAAGGAAATAAAGGAAGCATGAAGACTTGAAGACCCCTCCATAACCCTTATCATTTATAACTTGTAATTATTCTTTCATATACTTGGTTGTATAATGGTAGAGCTTATTTTTTTTCTTTTTTTATGGTAATTTTATTCATTGGCTGTTATTCTTTTACGTTGACTTTATAAATTATTTGATATTTTGTTTACAATTGTGTAATAGACATGGCATGTATTTTTCTGGTTTCTTCATGTATGATGATTTAATGTGTGGCACTGGATTCGATTAGGCTCTTAAGAAAAAATAAATTTAAGGAAAAATTAATTTTTCTATCACAACTATAACTCATAACTAATTTTCTAAACAACTCATAATCTCATTTAAAGTCAAGGCATTAAACTAAGATAATTAAAATATTTAGCAACCCTTAGCTAAATGTTGTATACTTAATATCATGCATATCATCTTATTTCATTCTTGCTAAGAAAGGGTTTTCATCCTTACATGATAAGGGAAGACTTGACCTTTGAGGGTCTCCCTTGTAGTGAAAAATACCACTTTCTCTCTGATTTTGCTAATAACTCTATTTCATCATGCATTTAGACATATAAAATCCTATAGCCTTTATAAGAATGAAGAGTCCAAAATCAAATAAAAATTTGATAAAATGTGCATTATACTAAGTCATTATTCATATCACTCAGGCTCTTGTCTCTTAGGGAGTGGGTTTAAGGACTTTATTTTCTTTTTAAATAATAATAACCTAACCATCTTGCAAAATATATGGCTTAACCACATGGTTTTAAAATGTAAGAGTTAGCTGGCTCCCACTCCAAGCGGTTATAAGTCCAACAGTCGAGCAGTTTACCCTCTCTTATGGAGATAAATAATATACCCTCATTTCACCTTAGATTTAGGACGTGTTTTAGCCCTCGTTAAAGTTCCCTAAATTTAGGATATGAGGTTATTGTTTCTCCTCGTGCTACAAGCATAAATCCTCACCTATTAGACATTTTCACAATCTTGTGTTGTGGGATTATAAGTCCTAATTTTCTAATAAAATTTCAACACAAATATATAATTCTCTTCAATTTCAAATATATAAAGCCCAACTATATGATAGTTTGGGATGCTCACTAGGCTTTATAGTATCATGAGCGTCCCCTACTCATTTTCTTTTGGCTTCGATAATAAGTCTCTTTTTTTGATTTATCCCACTTTATTTTCTAAATATAGCTAATTTATTGATAGTCCTATCTTTTGAAATCTTTAGAGGCAACAATTGCCTACTGTAATCGAGAGTATTCTTATGGAACTTGCCTTCCCTATGATGCATTATGGGGGCTTACCCCCATAGGGAACTTTAGAACCTGATTTAAATAAACCCTACTTTATTCATCTATGTAAAGTATGAAAAAAAATCTTTGGTATATTCGAAGACCCATCATGCCTTAGGAGTCCTTAATAGGTGATAAGGTCCATCATAGGGTAGTCATTTCTATCTTTCGAGATAGTGCACTATTCCTTGATGTTGTACTCAATAAGTATCAGATAGTGTCCCCAACCACCCTCCCCAATATACATAATTAAAATAAACATATCATTTATATTTGTGAATATGAATGAAAATATAAATGATTCATGAAGAGATCAATCAAGTTTGGGTTGAATTTGGTGAAGATTTGACTTAGTTTATGAGAATGGGTCATATGGCTTAGGAAGGAATTTTGATTTCGGATTTGATCTTGGGATTGAATTATTTGGTTTGGAATTTAGATTTGGATTTGGTAAATGATTGAGGGATTGAATTGATCTTTGAGAAAATCAGATGAATTGGGATTGATTTGAATTTGGTTAAGGCTAAGTCCATAAGATGAAATCAAAGGGCTTAGAAGAATGTTGATCTTAGATTTGATTTGAATTTGGTTAAGGCTAAGTCCATAAGATGAAATCAAAGGGCTTAGAAGAATGTTGATCTTAGATTTGATTATGGGTTTCAATTATTTGATTTGAAATTTGGATTTAGATTTGGTATTTGAGTTGGATTTGAGGTTTGGTTTGAGAAGGTAAGCATAGGTTAGGTTTAGGCTATAGGGCAGACAAGTCTTCCTAAGTCCCTAAGGCATAACCTAGTCATACGATCTCTAGGCTTAGGCTAAGTGTTCACATAATCACTATAAGTATCTTAAGACTAGGAAACTCTTAGTGTTTGTAAGAGTCCTAAATCTATGATGAGGAAGTTGAGAACTCACTCCAAAAATGCGGTCAACACCCACCAAAATTTAACTCGCTATCAACATGATGACCAAATAACATGACATAGGAAAATTCCTTGTAAGGGACTTGCCACTCATCCGGGCACCTACCTGACTCACTCGATAAACTCGCCTAGCATACCTAGCGAGCAATTTTTATAAGGAAACACACTAGCTACCTTCGTACTACACGACTCAATAGGAACTCAAATGGCGAACTCACCCCATGTTCAAGGAAAATCAAGTTAAGTCATATGAAGGATCACATCAGCCGAAGGCTAGACCCTCGCTACACTAGATCATCGTACATGTGTTTATACTTGGTAGTCCCTAGAGTCTATACATTTTCCTTTATGAATTTCTTATAGCCACTTACGTAGTCCCTAGGAGACTTTTGGGCTTCCTTCTTTATCCAAATAAGTCTCATAAGGTCTAATGTCATCCATAAATAGATCAAGATGACTTCTCCTATTTTAATGCTAGAACCGATTTTCATAACATCGTTAAAATATACTCTAATCTCCTAATCTCTGAATTTGCAATTTGTAAAGTTTTAATCATATTGTCAAGTAAACGTTATTTAGAATTAAAATCATTTGAAGTATACGGTTATATCAAAAGAATATTATAACTCCATATTTATTTCGTTTTACTTATAATCAAATGCCCATGATGTCGGCGCCGATGGGAGAGGATCACGGAGGCTTCAACGCTCCACGCTCGTAAAGACGAAGGAAGCTCTGAAGTAGTTTTCCAGAGAAAAATAAAATAATATAATATGATCATTATCATACAGCAATAAAGTAATGGAATAAGTAAGGTAAAGATATATAAATTCAATAATTTGTTATTTATAAACTGTGTGATAATTGCTTAAATAATTAAAATTTGAATGATTTGAATAATTGCTTTTTATAAGAAATAACGAGAAGCATAAAGTGAATAATTATCTTCTTTTTATTTATGCAATATTTTTTTGTCATTTTATTATTCATATACTAACATGGCATCAGAGAGCATTTTTAATTTTAATTTTCTATTTTAAATTTTATTTTAATTTACTTATGCTTTAATTAAAAAGAAAATATATTTGGTATCGATATTTTGAGTGTCAGTTAGTAAGTACTTAGTTAAATTTTAATTGATTTATAAAATTTGAGTGATTTTCGAATATTAACTTAATGGAGGGACTAGAAAGATTATAAATTATATGAAAGACATTATTAATTTAGATTTGAAGTGAATGATAGAGATATAAGATATTGTTAAGATGATTGAGCAACTAAACTAAGGTTGAGAGGGCCACTAGTTTGGCCAACACCAGTTTGTAGCCACAATGCTTTGTGTGCATTCATCTCATGCATATGAAACTTGTATAGGGGGAAGTGAGGAGGGACAATTCAACCCCTCAATTAAATTGAAGCCAATTTATCATGTATTTGCTCTCGTAGTTAGGCCACAATCAATAACAATAACAACAAATCTTTATCCCATTAGGGTCATACATGAATCCTTCTGTCCATGTGTCCTACATGTGTCAAATCATTTAATTCAAGTACTAAGGTCATTTTTTATGCATCTTAACCAAGTCTATTTAGGTCTACCTTTACTTTTATTAACATAAGGCAAAATGCATCTACTCTCCTAATGTCATCTGGACGGACGCTTTATGGCCAAACCATCTAAGGCGATTTTCTAATATTATCGCCATCTACTCCAACTTTTTTCAAACATACTCATTCGCATTTTATCTCTAAGAGTAAAGCCACTCATCCACCTGAGCATCCTCATCTTTGCAACACTTAACTTAGTCTTATGCTTCTCTTTAATGGCCAATATTCTGCGTCATAAATCATTGCAGGTCTTACCACCATCTTATAAAATTTTTTCTTAAGAGGTACTTTTCTATCACACAATAAGATAGATGTATTCCTCCACTTCAACCATCCAACTTGAATTCTACTAATAACATCTCCATCTATAATTAAATTTGAACATTTTTGGCACATTAGAATCTTTGTTATAAGACAATCATTTTTACTATAAAATTGAATCACTAGAAGTCTATTTATGCCTAAAACTATTTTTAAACCTATAATTGTATAGTTAATTCAAGTTCTTTGAGTATTATGGATCCACAATGGCAATTAAATCTACCTTTCTCAAATATGAACTTTGGGTATCCCAACATTACTAACTTAATTATGTTGTTAATATTTAATTTAAAAATAATTTATAATTAGTTTATTAAATTATAGTAGCTTGTCATTAAGCTTAATTTAATGTTTTAATAGATAATTATAGCTTTCAAAACTGATTTATTTATAAAATTAATATTAAACTAAATTTGATTGTAATATAATAATTTAAAATTTGAAAATCACCATATACTTTCTTAAAATTTTTATTGAGTTGAACAAGATAGCGTGTAAATATAAAAATTCATTAATTTGTTTTTCATAAAATGAGTGATAATTTCTTTAAAATAATTAGAATTTGAATGACTTGAATAATTTTTTATCTAATAATAATAATGAGGAGTATAAAATGAATAATATATATATATATATATATATATATAGAGAGAGAGAGAGAGAGAGAGAGAGAGAGAGAGAGAGAGAGAGAGAGAGAGAGAGATAGAGAGATAGAGAGAGAGAGAGAGAGAGTGAGTGAGAGAGAGAGAGAGAGAGAGAGAGGATCAAATAATATGATAAAAAAATTATACTCACTCTAGTCATAGAGGACTCACCTATCTCAATGGAATTCACTAGAATTAGAAGACACATGCCTAACACAAGGACCTCATTCATCCAATTAAAGTATACACTTACTAGGCTCAAAAACACATTTGACTAGCCTAGAAAAGCACTCATCTCACGCAAAGAAGATCACCATCTAATTCGAGTAATGTACTCCCTCAGCTCGTAGGAGGAAGTCACCTACAACTAGAATGTGACCTATCTCAGCCTACATTGTCTATATCACTCTTGTCAGATGGACCATTCATCTGCACTCATTCTCATTTATATTACAATTTTATCCACAAATTTATAACGATGAAATCATACACTATTTTTTTTTTGTTATTATGTTATTGTACATTTTTCATTGACGCCTAAAATCTTATAAATAAGAGATCAAAAAGTGATTTTTAGGGGTTGATATTTACATTATTTTCTTCTTCCCTTTCTTGAACCCATCTAAATCTCATAGTTCTTGTAACTAAAGTTCAGATGTCACCACGAGTAAATTCAGATCCAATAGTTGATAAGATTCTAACGATATTCATCAGCGCATTTAAGAGTTATGGAGTTTCGATTGTTTTTTTCAAAAAAATAAAATAAAATAACGTTTCGTTTGACTACCATCTGCTTTTTTAGAAAATTTTATAAATAAAAAATTGTTAAATCGAATCGTTAGAGTGTGATGACTGTCAAAATTTTTTTATTTTTCAAAAAAATAAGAATACAATAATTATTTCAAAATCCGATTTTTTATAAGACTTTACAACCGCTTTTCAAAAACTACAGTTACCCAAAACAGATCCTAAATCTAATAGAAGTATGATAATTTAATATATAAGTTTTACCAGAAATAGGGCCTATTTGATTAATATTTATATGTGTTAACCTAATTTGAGCTATAAGTCATTTGAATTATTAAGAAGGTAAGTTGACAAACGCTAAGTGAAAATAGAAGAGGAGAGAAGTGATAACACCTAATAAATGTGAGCTTAGGAGTCTTATTTAGAGAAAATGTTCACATCTTTATAACATATTTCTTTAGCTATAGTTTTTTTATTAACTTTTAAAAATTCATGTTCTTAAAAATAATTTTCTATAATAATAATTTCCAAAGTGTTATAATTATAAAATAATGAATACGTAAATTTTTTTAATAAAAAATTATAAATTAGCTTAAAAAGATTTACTGTTTTATTATATAGTTCCACAATTAGTTTTAGCAATACTTGCAGCCACATCCCAAGATGAGCTCTAAATCGGATTTAGTTTATTCCCTTAAATGAGAAATGTCAGATTTAGGTTAATCCGATTCAAATATTACTCTGAAAAGAAAAAAAAACCTGATAAATAAACTTTGCCAAACACCGCCAAAATTAGAGCTGCAGCCTAGCCAAGCCAAGAATGAGCTTGTTCGAGTTCAAGCTCGTTTATTATTATTGAGCTCGAGCTCGATTCGAGTTTTTTGGATGGTGTTCAAGCTCGAGCTCGTTTAAAAAAAAATCTCGTTCGAGCTCGATTTGAGCTTTTATTCCATTTGATTAATTATAATAATATACTGCGTTTAATGAAATAAATGAGTCTTAATCGAGCTTGTAGCTCATTTAATAAAATATAAATGATATTGTTTATGAACAAGTTTTAATTAAAGACATGTCAGCCTGATTTGTTATGAAACTTCAAATGATTCATGAATATAAATGAATTGAATAACAAATTATTCAAATTTGTTCATTTAACAATCTAGAATTTACAAAAATATTCAAATTTGTGCGATTAATTAATTGAACAATGTTGATCCTCGGTTCATTTTCAGAAACGCACGACCGCTGCTCACCCGTTCCCTCTCTTTCTTCCTCTCAACCGCTCACCTCGTTCTCCCTAAAACCGCAAGAAACTGATTCGAAACTACTTTCACGCACGATTCTCCCTCCCGTAAAATCACACGAGACCTCCCTGATTCCTATTCCATTCCAGCACTCAAACCGCAAAAGCACGAAACCCGGCAAGCCCTCGTCTCCTCCGTCCTCTCCTTCCATCAGCCGCAGCCAGGGCGGAACTAGCTCATTATTTTAGGATGGATAAAATTTTAAATATTTAAATAATTGATATGACTCTCAAATATTAGTAGCAATCTTGATGTCAGCGATATGATTTTGAAAGCCGTCGAGATCAAACTTAAAATATCATTTGGAATCTTTGGGATATCAATTAAATCTCAACAGCTCTCAAATATAGAATGTTTATAGTCAAATCGGCGTCTCGAGGATCTAATGAGCCTAAGATCTAATTCGACTTCATTTTGGGCATCCAAATGCTCAAAATCATCAAATGATCAAAGGAATCATCGAGCCGTCCGATCGAGGGTGGTGAATTTACAGAATTCTGAATCCCCATCTATAAATGATTCATTCTATGTAGAGGAAGTGAAGTGAAATGAAGTGAAGTGAGTGAAGAAGAAGAGGAAGAGTCAAACGGAAGAAACAGAAGAGTCCAAGGAAGAAAAGAATAGCAGAAAAGGAAGAAGAGGAAGTCAAACAGGAAGAGGAAGAGTCCAGCAAGAAGAAAAGGAAGAGTCAACCAAGGAAGAAAAGGAAGAGTCCGAAGGAAGAAAGAGAAATATGTGAGGAGGAAGAGAGCTCAAGAAGATCCTCAATCGCACCCAAAAGATCGCACTCATCGGTGGTCATCAACCACCATGCCATGCCACTAATTGCATATTTGTATTTTCAAAGTTGCGTCTCTGATGAATTACTCGATCATTGTTACATGGTTATTATTCTCCTCTCTCGTATCTTTGTAATCCCATTATCGGGAAGACTTTATACTCTGAATACATCGAAGCTTTTCTAGTAGTTTTCCCTCTTTTCAGGTTTTCAATTAAAATCGGGTGTCTCCTTGCTCTTTAATTACCTGTGTGTTAATCGACAAATTTAAAGTCTTTCACTCTACAGTTTTCTAAAACAATAATATAATAATTAGTAAATAAATAATACTTAAATTTAATATTTTAAAATATATATATATATATATATAATTAATTAATAAAATAATATCACTAAATTTATAAGAAAAAATATATGTGAGAAAGATTATTAATTTATGAATTTTTATTTTAATTAATTACGTAGTCATTGGAGAGTAATAAGTTAAATTGATTTTTATGAAGAGAGGTTGATTGTATAAATTATAAATTGAGAGTGAGCAAAAGATTAAAAAGTGTTTTTTTTAAGAGAAAAAATAATAATTTGAGGGTGGACACTCAACAAAAGATAGGTCCACCCCTGACCGCAACCTTCCCCTTTGTTCTCCCCGTCTAGGATCGAATGACAACCACGATCTCATCTCTCTCTCTCTCTCTCTCTCTCTCTCTTGATGCTTGTACAGAAATCCTTTCATATTATTACTGCTCTCATCATATAATACACTATGAAATAGCATCAATACATGTAGCAAAATCGTAGATCCAAATTTTTTTTCTTTTCTTTCTCCATTTTCTATCTTGTTTTCTACAATACCCTCAACACCAACCTCCCATATGATCCAAAATTATGAGTCAAATTGTTTATTGTTGTGGTTGGTTGTGAATGTGTAAAGAAATGTGAATATGGAATATATGCTTATGCTTCTTTATGCAGGTTTCAAGACCCCACTAATGTCGACTAGGGCATAGTGAGTGCAAAGAGACGACTGTGGTGTCACAAGACACTGTTCGCTACGCTCAATAGGGCATACTGAGTAAATCAAAACTGTTAGATGTGACACATTTTTGCTAAAATGTTGCTGAAATTTGGACTTAAAAAAAGGAGGGGATGGAGCTTAAATATGTTAAAATTATATATGTTTGCTATATACATGTGATCGAAGATCTCACTAATACTCAATAAGATTTAGTGGGCATAAAGACTCGATTGTAGTGTTGCAAGACACTATCCGTTATGCTCAATAGAGCGTACCGGGTAAGCCAAAATAGTTTTGATGTAGCCCCCTACGCAGGGTTGACACCAGAATACTACCGAAATACTACCAAAATTTCATCAAATTTATGAGACTTAAATTTAAAATTAATTAGATATTAAATTATTGGTGAAACATAAAGTCTTAAAACAAAATAAATTCATGAAGATTGAATCTAAATGAGCTCAATATTAATATTAAACAAAATGAAATTTAAGTGAGAATGATTATGAATAAAAATATATATCTAAATATGAGTTTGAGATATGATAATAATTGAGCAACACAAGATTAAATAACTCACTTACATGTTATAGATGGTTAGCTAAGCTAATTGAACTTTGTAGCTTACATTATATCATGGATGAATATGGTTGAAAGAGAATAAGCCAAATTCAAACATGATTTTGAATTCATGCCAAGCTTATAGGAAGTTTACATGATGCTAGAAGGTTAACTTTCAAATGAGATAGAGTTCAAATCAAACTTTAAAGTGAGTTCGCTTTCTTTCAAATTCCTTAAAATTAAACAAGCCTTAATTCAAATTTAAGGAGGCTAATACTAAACTCACAAAATACTTATAATAAGTTTGAAGTTTGGTTCTTAAATAAGCATGAAACTTGATGTGGAGCTAAAGATAAATCCATATTGGATTTGATATATTTTTTATGTGAGTAAAGCTTCTCTTTGAACAGTCAAAGTGCTAAATTCATAAATGAGTAATCAATATGAATAAAATAGATTGAACCTTTGAATAATCACATTTGATGTCAAGTGAAGCAAGGATCTCAATCGAATACCAAAGGATAAATGATTGGTGGTAAATCTAAATGTTCAATTTCAAATTAAGGACAAAAGTGTTCAAGTAATATGGTAGCTTTCTTATAAGCATAAATTCAATTAGGCAACTCATGATCGATCATGAATGTAGCCTTTAAAAGAACCATTCAGATCTTATATTTAAGCTTGAAGCTGAAAGACTAACTTTGAAATCTAGCCATGACATGCAAATGCAATTCAAGCATGACTTAAGCAACTAGGCTTATGTTTAATAAGCTAAGTTGAAAGAGGTATAATAATTGGTCTATGGATAAGAATGAAAGTTGAATATGATGATTAACAAAGATGTAAAATTTTATCAATACCCATAAGCTAAATAGTCATTTTATCTCGCTATCAAATAAAATACAAGTAAGGTTGCAATATTTTGAATTACAACTTAAATCAAATGCCAACTATGCCACCAAATATGTAATTCTTCGTACAAACAGACAGAAGACGATATTAAATTAAATTCTTCATGAATTATAGAGCTTATTTCAATCCAAAAATTAAAGAATTTTATTCTCATTATTTTTTCAAAATCAATGATTTTATTAATTAGATGAAACTATCTAAGATATAAATACTTGCATGTGCTCAGATATGAAAATTTAGAGTGTAAATTTTAATGTATAAAAAGGTTGTGCGGGCTAAGTTAGAATTAAATAAAAAATATAAAATCAATCTCTTGATTTAGAAATAAAATTATCTAAATTATTAAATACACCCGCATGAGCCCCGACACTATGTTGATTGCTTAAACTTAGTGTATGAGGATCTTTGTGTGGTGCTTCCGATTTGGTCTTAGACCGTTAACAAAACCTAAAAATCAAATTATTATAAAAATTTCAACTTATTGAAACATCTGAAAAGCTAATTCTGTCATATGACAGTAAATCTGATCCTTTATTATTAAACCAATAGTATCGATAGGATCTAAAATAATAAATTAAATGATTAAGCAAACTCATAAATCCTGATGATGACTATGTTGAATGAAGATTTCAGCCAGAGGGGATACTTTAATCAAAAATGTGATTTTATCTTCAAATTAAACTAACTCAAATTAAGTATCAAATCAAATATGAAATCTAATATGTCATTAAGCTATAAATGGCTAAATAAAACTCAATCCTTAAATACTTAAAACAAATCAATTCCACATTTGTTAAAGGTGATAAATTAAGAAAACTCTAACTCACAAAAAAGTCAAATCATGTATCTTATGTTCACTCTTAATCAATCTCACGTAAAGATGTGACCGTATCCTCCATTCGTAAAGCGGCCATGAGCTCACGTATATCTGATTCGACAATCTCATGGTGGTTCTTATGACATCGTTATTCCGATCCACGTATGCGTATGCTCCTGATTCGCCTTGAGATGTGAATCATAGAATGATAGGCAAAAGATTTCATTAAGATAAAGCTTATCTCCTTAGATAAACAATCTGGGTTTAAAGATTTCTTGGAAGGCGTAACACATGTTCTAATAAGAATCCTTTCGTTGAGGCTACTCTAATCCTTCATTTGGAACGATACGGATGGGGACGAAATCTAGATCGGGCACGTCATCATTCCCCCAACTATTCGCTTCAAGTTAAACTGATGAATTTCATAAATATTAAGTTCTAAAACTCGTATTCTTCTATCGCATTCCATCTAATTTGTCGAAAGTTTTCTCTCAATATTGAGAGGGATAACCTATAAGAAACTTGAAATCATATCTAAAATCCTCATAAAATAAGGGTGAAATCTTTAGGTAGTGTCTTATCTACTATTATATCTACCTTTTAAAAATTTTATTGATAATTAAAACATACTTTATTTAATATGAGATCGGTAATAAATTTTTGAAAGTCACAAATAAATATGAATAAGTTCTAATTGAGTCAAAGTTAGAATAGCTTGTTGAACGCTAGATCATTTGCAGCACAGCCTAAATATTAAAAAAACAATAATTTTAAAGATGAATAAATCCAAAAAAAATGTTACCAAACCGAATCTCGCTGCAGCTGCCGACAAGTTGCCGATAGTTCGATCAATTAAATAAAGACAGGTTGGTCCAATCACCGTCAAATGACGATCGCCCGCATCGCCGGAATCCAAATACGTCCGCCCTTCACTCCAAGGCTCCACCTAATATAGTGTTCCTCCTTCTTCCTCTGACTCTGACCGCGTTCTCATGTTCCTCTAAGATCTGGAAATCTGATCCTCGCCAGTTAGAAGATCCGGCAAGGGAAGGGTCCTCCGGCCACCAGGTTAGCTTGTGAAGTTGTTTAACTGACTATCTTCATGAACCAATGTCTGGATCTTGTGGTAGCTTTGCATTAGTGGAAAAACAAGCGAGGAGATAATGATCGATTCTTTTTTTCAAGAAAACACTTCATTTTGACTATTTAGCTTATTTTCTTTGTTCATTCTCAGCTGAAACTGAATTTAGTTTGGTATTTTGAACGCTGGGAAATGTTGGGTATGCGGAGCGTGAATCTCTTTTTTATTTTTGAAATGCAGAAAAATAATACTATGCATATTGCAATGGATCAGGCTATTTTACTATGTGATACAATCGTTATTGGCCTTGGCCAACTTATTGGGGCCAGTTTTTTGAAGCTTCATTCTCAGTTTATTCTTGTTTAGTTCTATATGAAATGGTAAAACAATTTCTGCTAATGTTAACTTCACTCTACTCGTATTTATTTCTATCCTTTTTGATATTAACTTTTTATACTTATACACCCATCTCCTTCTGCGATCGAGCGCACCAATTTGCTGAAGTCGTGATACTTGAATTGATCCAAGCACTATTGAACCTTAAATCACATGAAATATCATCCAAAGTCATCTAGGAAGCTTCATCATGAATGGTTCGCTTGAATAGTGGGTATGATCAGGCAAGTCACTTAGACAGAATTAGAATCTCTTAAATGATGCTTGACTCCATAGAAATCAGAAGCTGTACCCATTTTACCACAATCCGGAAGTCGTACTAATCCAAGTTTACTTTTTAGCTATCCAATTAGCTGTACTTGTCCACAATTCACGCCATCCTTTTTCTTGCAGTTGCCTAGAGAACTCATTTAAGAAAAAATGCCTTCTAGACAGTCAGCTGTTTTACAACGAATATTCTGTTACCCAGTAGTGTTTTGAATCTGGTATGGCCCATCATGTAGCGTTGACCTTGGTCTTTATCTATAATCAAGTGTTAGGTGCAAACATAAGAAATTTAGAACTCTCTTTGGATTTGCGCGCTCTTGTGCTTGAATTCATCTTCTTACTTGCTTTCAGCAACATAAGAATGCATTTAACTTGTTCATTAACTTGTTTTGAACATAAGTTGTTGAGATTTTTTTACTAAAACAAATGTTAGGATAAGTATAAAATTCAAATTAGTTGATTTTAGCAATAAATCTATAGTCATTCAAGATTTTTTTTTTTTTTTTTTTTTTTTTTGCAAGCATATTTTTTGAAATCTATCTAAAACAAATATAGATGTTTAAAAGGGTGGGGTTTTCATGGGATTATTGTTAGTAAGGTGTCAATGGAAAATATTTTGTAGACAGAGTAGTAGTTAAAACTACCTAGTTGTTTGACAAGTCTTTGAGTTAGGTTGCGTCGTTGTAGGTGGTGCAAACAAAGAGATATATTAGACAAAATTAAACAACAAATAGAGAGACAAGAAAAAAATAATCAATGGTTCAATGATCTTAGCCTACATCCACTATTAAGAGAAAAAATTCACTAAAAGTTTTATTCCACCTTGTTACAAGTCACCTCAAATCTCTTCCTCACTCTTATTCTACCCATCCTTTTCTCCCAAATTGCTTCTTTGTTCAACAAAGAAAAGCTTAGTTAAATACTCGAGTATTTGTCCATGTGACTTTGTGGTTGATGTGCTCAACAAACTATATAATGCGGATTCTAAGTGGAGGTTGCGGGAGAGTGGAGTTGAGGCTAACAAGGTAGGCAATTATGGAAACCCTTTTGACCCAGAATCGCATCATTTATATTGACCTAAATGTTGTCAATCAGATAATGTTAATATTTGGGTAATCTTGATTAATTGTGGGAAACAAGGTGTCACCCTTTGCCATTTATTTTGAGAGTTTTATTTATAGGGTTATATGGAGTGAAATAACCCTTTTGAGCATTTGATCATTTTCTCTAATGTTTGGATATAGTTGGAGCAATGGCTAAGAGCAATTTGGGTAAACATGAGTTATTCTTAAGAATGAAGAGGAAAGCCTTGGAGGGCAGAGAAGAAGCAATAGTAGCCAAGGCAAAAGTGAAGTTGGCAATTGAGGCTGCTCGGTGACAAAAGGAGACAACAGAAGCTAACCATTGCAAATAAGAGTCAACAATGAAAGCTGTTAAGGATTATGACACTTCAAGAGAAATAATAACGACAATAGGTCAAGAGTGGCAAGTTGCAAGGCTTGTCAACTTGAGGTAGAGGGTATAGTGAAGCTCGTGGTGATGAGCTAACCGCTGGAGAAGTAGTTGTGTATTAAAGCATTTTCCACACGAACCACACCCACAAGCTATAAAGAACCAACGTGGTGGAAAAGGTTATTAAGCTTGCATAGTTCATTACCCAACTATTCAACATTAGTGAGGGAGGCTGAAGGTGAGGCCACATCGACAAAGTAGCTAGAAGGTGACGAGACCATGGCTCAATTTGATGATGTGTATCTAGTGGGAACTATGGTGGAGCAGTCAAGTCATAAGGTTTTTGGAGAGAGATGCTCAAGAGGAACTGTTCAGGTTATCACTCCCTCTAGTTTCTTTAGGATGGATGCCCATATTTAGCAGATTCATGAGAAGAACCTAGTTAGTTGATTCGAGGATGTTTTATACGAGTTTGATCGACCTTAGGAGTGGCTTCAAGTGGACACATGCCTTATTTCCATCGAGGTGTTACAAAGGATGGTCCTGGATCTTTGTAGTGAAAACAAAGTGGTGAGGATATTGTTGTAGCGTTTAACTTAGCCATATTGTTGATGGACGCATTTTAATAAGATTTCAAGTATTATTTTGAATATTAGAATGCCATTACTTGATGACTTGACAAGCTTGTCACCAACTAGGTTGTGGCATCACAAAAGGGTTATACCTCCGATGATGGGATTACATTGCTTTTCCTAGTCTTGATGGTTACATTGATGGAGGTGACCATTTGAGTACATATAAGAGAGTTGATCACCTTGACAACAACTGAGGGATATAATTAAGGGTTTAAAACTTGGGACTAAGTTTTGTTTTTAGTATTGAATGAATTTCGGCCAAGGATCTAGTAAATGGAGGGCAGTCTTTGGCTTATCGACTCTTATTAGCCTAAGATTCTCCCGTGCTACCAATAAGGGTTGAACTTAGTCTTCTTACAATAGCAAAAAGAGATTATTTATGGTAATGTGCACTAACTTATGAAACCATTGTGGTGATGTTGGCCACTTTTCTTCAAGGCATCATGACTTAAACTTGTGATGTTCATAGTGAAGCCAAGCACACATCTTGAATTTGATTATACTGTTGGGTTGGAGCAAGATGGTTAGGAGGATGCTCTTGATAGTTCTTTTCTAATTGAGCCACTTAGATCGAGATTTCTTCATGGCCAACATGCAGTCAAGCCGAGTTCCCATAGGAGTTATTTTGTCTTTTTGCACTTTTACTTCTTTCTTTTATGTGCTCCAAACCATTTATTAAGAGATGAATTAATTAAAGGATGTTGTTTTGTACCTTTAAGCCATATCCAATTATAACATTAAAGTATGTGTTGCTATCGATGGGGATGGAATTTGTTCTAACATACCTTAATCAGGGAGTGCAAATAATTGAGAGTATGATTGTTGGTGGTTTTCTTAGAAAAAAGTATTGAAAATAGGTGGATGAGGTATTTTGATAAACTTTTCAATGAAGGATCTGAAAGTACGATTGATTTTAGCAATCTTAATACCCTAAATAAAAATAAAGAATTTCATTTTTATCATGTATTAGTAATCAAGTTAGAGTTTTAAAGAAAATGAAATGCAAAAGGATAGGACGAATAATATTCCAATATGTGTGTGTGGAAATGTTTAGAGATCAAGTAATTTCTTACAAATCTTTTAATGTTATTTTAAAACTAAAAGATGTCAAATGAGTGGAGAAAGAGTTTGTTGGTTCCTATATTTAAGAATAAAGGTGATGCACAAGAGTGTGTAAATTATAGAGGAATTAAGTTAATGTGCCATACATTAAAATTATGGGAGAGAGTAATGGAGCATAGGTTACGATGATACGTAAGTTTCACAATCGCTTTGGTTTCATGCCGTAGATCTACTATGGATACTATACATTTGTCAAGAGGTTTGATGGAGAAGCATAGAGAAAGTAAGAAGGATCTACATATGATATTTATTGATTTAGAGAAAGCTTATGATAAAGTCTCAAGAGATGTTCTTTGAAGAGTTCTAGAACAAAGGAGTTAATATATTCAAGTCATTAAGGATATGTATACTAGAGCTGTTACTTGTGTCCAAACACAAGGAGGATTGACAAAATATTTTCCTATTTCAATTGGATTACATCAAGGATCAACATTAAACCCTTATCTTTTTACTTTAGTTATGGATGTTCTTACAAGGCATTTACAAGAAGATGTACCTTGGTGTATTCTTTTTGCTGATGACATTCTTCTTGTTGATAAGACTAGAGAGGGAGTCCAACAGAAACTTGAATTATTGAGGTCAACTTTAGAGTCTAAAGGTTTTCGTTTAAGTAGATCTAAACCGAATATATGGAGTGTAATTTTAGTTGTAGAAGTTTTAGATAGTGTTGTGACTTTAGTGATCAAGTCATTAATAAGAGTGAGCGATTTAGATATTTAGGCTCTATTGTTCAAAATAATGGTGAAATAGATGGAGATGTTATTAGTAGAATTCAAGTTGGATGGTTGAAGTGGGGAAATGCATCCTATTATGTGATAGAAAAGTTCCACTTAAACTTAAGGGAAAATTTTATAAGATGGTGGTAAGACCTCAGAATGACTTATGGTGCAAAATGTTGGCCAATAAAAGAGAAGCATAAGTTATGTTACAGAGATGAGGATGCTGTGTGGATGAGTGGCTTTACTCTTAGAGATAAAATGCAAAATGAGTATGTTCGGGAAAAAGTTGGACTAGCCCGGTAGATAAGATTAGGGAGAGTTGCCTTAGATGGTTTGGCCACATAAAGCGTCAGTCTAATCTGACAGGAGAGTAGATGCATTAGGCTTATGTTAAGAAAGGTAGAGGTAGACCAAAAAAGATTAAGATGTATAAAAAATGATCTTAGTATACTTGAATTAAATGAGAATTTGACACATAATAGACACAATGGACAAGGATTCATGAATACCCCACCTAGTGGGATTAAGGCTTGTTGTTGTTGTTGTTGTTGTTGTATACCTTAATCAGGGAGTGCAAATAATTGAGAGTACATTTTATGTTTAATTAGAATAGATACATCATCTTTAGCTTGGTGTGGCAACTTGGCTATTAGATTTCGTCTAATCATCTTGAGGAATATAGTAGGACATATCGTTTCAAGTTCCGAAGACTGGTCTTGTCAAGCCCAACCATGCCATTCGCCTATAAAAAACTAAGGACTTCAGTTTTGAATGACCTTCACTTAAGGGGAGCACCTACTTTGTGATCTTACCTTGGAGTCTACTTGGCGCAATTCTTTTATGGCTTGGCCTTGCTATTTTTTTTCAAACATGACATGCTTTCTTAAAGCTGCTGCTAGTTGATCCAGACTCATTGACCAATAAGTTCTCAATTATGTGAGGGTCAATAGAAATATGCTAAGAGTTCAAACTCAACTCTACAACTATGAAGACATTATATTTTTGGTGCCTTATGAGGACAAGAATGGCAAGGTAGTTCCACCAACAAAACCTTAGCCAATCATCCATTTGTTCAATGAGAACAAGCAGATATTAAGAAGCCCTCAAGCAGAATTCACATCAACTTAGAAAAGAGGGTCGATTTGACAATGATGATGATAATGATGTTGAATGGTAGCATTACAAATAAACCGAACATTTAACAAGCTATTCATGGCTCAACTCAATTAGAACTTGTTAGGGTCGTTCAATTAATTAATTGAACAAGCTTGAACACTTTTATGAATACTTTGTAAATGCTTGATTTATCTATATCATGAATTGTTTGATTTAAAACTTATGAATATGCTTATTAATAGGCTCGATATAATACTCAATATAAAGTTAAATTTACACACACCTATAAATATGTACATATACAAACATACATATGTATATAAAATTTACACATCAACTTATGTGTGTGTGTATATATATATATATATATATGTATGTATGTATGTATGTATGTATGTATTATGCATGTATGTATATATGCATGCATGTGTTAATTAGCAAAATAGTTGCTACACCTTATGCTACATATTGAAGAAAAAAAATCATATGTATTACATTACCATGTATACTTTTCCAATAATAACAAATTTTATCGAAAACAAAGACTATATTTGCTATGCATGCAACATGTGTGCACATTAGATAATATCTTTTTTGTTTCAATTCCGTTATTTGAAGTTTGACGAATATTGATGATAGTTAATGAAGAGAATCAAGGTTTATCAATCGTTTTGCTCATCATATGTTAAAGATCTCATTCATTTAGAGGATGTTAACCAAAGATATGATTGCTAACCTATAGGGTATTGCAGATTTAAAGCTAGCTAAGGGATTCCTAGTTAAGGAGATATTTTTGAAGGAGTTTACCTTTAATCATGATAGGTAAAATGACAGAAATTCTATTACAGAAAGAAAGTGCATATGAAGGGAAATCTTTAAGATTTAAAGTAGTGTGCAAGTGAAAACCAGAAGGAAGATAACTTACGAGATATAGTATTGTTGAAAATTGATTAGGTGCAGATCTAAGTGATGCTTATTTTTATGTTTGCTATAGATAGATGTAATAGTTAGTGGATTTTAGATTCAAGTTATTTATATCATGCACTTCTTTCGAAGAAATTTGTTTTCATTTAATAACCATTTACTTTCTAGTTATGTTTATATGGGACAAAAAATAACGTGGAAATTTTTTTCATTTAATAACCATTTGCTTACTAGTTATGTTTATATGTGACAAAAAACAACATGGAAGATAACTAGTTTTGATATTATGAAATTGATGATACATGATGGTGTATAATGTATATAACACAATAACTAAAGTTTATGCATGTGCTACATCTCAAGAAGAATGTCATCATATCTTTGAGTGTTCTCAATAAAATAGGATGCAAGTTAACAAGATACTAATGTCCTTAGGGGTTCCAACTGTGTGTTGGTTTTCATAGAAGCGATTAGTGTTGATATGCTTTATGTGCTGTAGTGGAACTTTAAGTGAAGCTGCTTCAACTTCATAATTTGTGTTGGAGCATTGTGATTTTAGGAAGCACGAAAATGTTGCTTCTTAGTTGCAGATCCAATTCTGAAACAAAGGTGGCCACAAGTTAATGCAAATCCACTTTGGAGGCACGCAAATTCAGTTAGGTGCACTTTTGATATTAGTGGATTGACATTGATGTGCAGTATATGTACTTCAGAGATCTCTTGTAGATGTCAAGTTCAGGCACCACTTTGGCTTTGTCTGGTTGCATGGTTGGACCCTTTAGCTTGGGTTTGGAGATGTGACATTGTCCAAAGATGGAGGAGAGTGACGTTGGGCTAAATGGTTAGAACAAGGAGTAACTTGTAGTAGGCTTCTATTATGGTAGGATTTTAGAAAAAAGGGCAGCTTGAATGAACCAAATTTCATATCAGAAAGGGGGAGAAGGTTTGGGTTGTATAAGTTAAGGGTCAGACCAAATATATCAGGCATCTTTTAGTGTAACAATAGAAATGATTTGTGCTTTGGTGGGATTGGTAACGTCCTAGAAAGTTACATAAGGATAAATGCATGAGGTTTTCCTTGCTATGAAGTAGGCTAGAGCAAAGTAGACTATATCTCATTAGAGTATGGGTCAAGTTATTTTAATTTATATTAATGTTGAACCTCTTCTAGTATGATGTGTGGTTTGAGGATAAACTCAACAAAAGTTGGTGATCCTATAACATCTTAATCTAAGGAAGGTGGTCCAAAAAAAGGTAGGCAGTGATTGCAATGAAAAATGGCTTGGACAAGGATCAACTCTAGTAGATTTCTAGGGTGGTTGGATTCTAGGAGAAAAGGGGGTTCAAAATGAGCTTATATTGGGCTATTTTAGTAAAGGGTTAAATCAAATTTATGATGCACCTTTCGATGTAGCTGATGGAACCTCTTTAGAAGCCCTACAATTAATGTTGGGAAATCAAAAAGTATGCACGGAACACTAGTTTGAGTGATTTAGAATATACACGGAATAAATAAAATCAAAGTAAAAGCAATCACACAGAGGAATACTAGATTTAACGTAGAAAAAATCGAGAATGGGGAAAAAAATCATGGAGCCACACCACCAAGAAATCCACTATGAAAGAAAAATTGAGGAAAATAGTATTGATTACACTTATTTGGAGCCTCTTCACATTTCAATCACTTTAAGACACCCACTTCACTCTTACTTTAAAGAGAATAAGAAAAAGATATAGAAAAATTGCAAAAAATATTATCTAAATGCGAAGCCCCTCTACTCGTAGCGCTGTGGCGCCGTAACTTGGCACGTAAGCGTTGGCACCATTGTCTTCCAAGCTTTTTTGCACAAGTTCAAGCACCTCCTGCAATGCCGAGGTGTTGACCTCTCAGTCTTTTCTTCACTTGGGGTTCGGTCCCAATGCCGTGGCGATACCTCCTATAGTGAGGCACGGGCTTCTCTGTCTTCCTTATGCAAATTTACTGATCCCAGTATCATGGCGCCATTCTTCTAACGACGAGGCGCTACCTTTTCTATCCCTGATCCAATGTCCTCGTAAATCTAGCGTCGAGGTGCTAAACACTAGAGACATTTTTTTTCTCGGGGCACTATCCCTCTGCGAACCTCTAGTGAGCTCACCACCGAGCTTGATCGGCGTAAAGGACAGGTGGCCAAGTTGACAATAATCTCGGATTGATCGATAAAATTAGGTTCCATAAAATAACAACTATGTTTGTTTGCATGAGAGCGCTCTCAAGATATAAGAGTTTCTGGATACCTACACCAATAATGATAAAACTGTGAGTTTTGCAAGTGGGATTGACTAAACCAAAACGAGTAATACTTTGCATAGCATGTGCTGGGTTCTTATAGAATAGGAGTCATAAATGAGATCCAATATCATATTGCCACATTATTAAAGGTAGAGATTTACGTAGACTTTTAACTAAATAATTTGTTAGTACCAATGCAAAATTCGAGTAAGATGGTTTTAAGAGTAAATCTAAATCCATTCAAAATTTTGTGCAATTGTTTTTTTAAGTTATTATGTTTTGAAGTAAAACTCATTAAACTCATATAAATAGAAGATTTAAGGGTCATCACCGGATTATTAATAGATTAGGTGATGTGCTTTAGCACATTGGGAGGCATGTGTTGATGTGGGAATTTATGATTGGCGATTCAAGCAAGCTAAGTGGAACAAGAGTGCTATTTTCTTTTCTTTTCTTTTCATTTCTTTGTTTTTTCTTAAGTGAGAAGATAATGTGATTAAGAGATGAGAGAGAGAAATGAAAATATGAATACAACAAAATATTTTTTGTGATCAGGAGTATTATTTTGATGCTATGAAAACATGGATGTGTTGGAAATTTTGCTATGATCACACACACACGTGGGAAGATGCCCTTTCAAGGAACATATAAATTGATAATTGCTAGTATTGTTAAATCTTCTTTGTTTGTTATCACTCGTGTTGTATTTTTTTCTGTTTGACTGCAGAGATTTGGGGCTTCCTTTTGGTGTGGGAAGGTTATTTCTTGTTCATCATTTTTTTTGTACGTGTAGTTTCTCTATAGTAGATCAAATACTCTCTCTTATGTTGACAAAAGCTTATTTTAGCCAAATCATGTAGGTGCCTTTTTACGGTGGTCAATTTCTTTTGTTATTATTTTTTGTCTTCATTATATTAATTCGTAGTAGGTGCTTTCATGCAAAAAAAAAAAAAAAAGCCAGGTCTTTTTTAATACGCATACCTTGAGCCATTTTATGATTCCCTTACTGATCATAATGAATTTTATTCTGTTTAATGAAAGTGGCTTACGAGCATTGGAATTTTTTATTGGTGTTACTATTATTTTAATGTTTGTAAATGTTATTCCTTCTTTCATGGATCTTTCTTTTAGTCCTTACCGCAGCATTTTTCTGTTGTTTAAGCTTATTTTGTTTGCTTGTATTGTGCAACTTGTTTAAATATCAGTTAAGTTTGAACATTCTTTTGTTATGTTCAGCACCTTATCGCTCTTTGCTAATGAAGGTAACATTGGATGGTTGAATCTTGCAGATTCATTGGAATTGGAGCACTCTACGTTGATCTATATCTTTCTGTTTGGTTATGTTGCTTTTAGCGTAATATTTCATAAGGAAAGTTATCTATACCGTGTGTGACTTGAAGTGAAGCACCATGGGTTCAAGGTTTCCATCACATCAGCTAAGCAATGGCCTGTATGTTTCGGGTAGACCAGAGCTGCCCAAGGAGAAGGCCCCAACCATGAGTTCCACTGCCATACCTTACACAGGTGGGGATATTAAAAAATCTGGAGAACTTGGAAAAATGTTTGACATTCCTGTTGATAACACAAGAACCAGGAAATCTGGGCCTATCGCAAATGCTCCCACAAGGACTGGGTCATTTGGAGGTACTTCACTCTCATCTCCACGTGCCTACTCTCTCTATTTCTGGTGACTTGTAATGCTACTTTATGGCTTAATATAGTTATATTCTTCAACTATATTTTCAGGTTCATCAGTAGTTACTGGTGGTTCAGGTAGGCAGAAATCCCTTTCTGGGCCACTTAATAAACAAGGAGAACCAGTGAAGAAGTTCTCTGGGCCTCAAACTGGAGGTGTCGCTCCTCTATCTCGGCAAAATTCTGGCTCCCTTTCAGCAGTGCTACCAACTACTGGGCTCATCACATCTGGCCCTATTTCCTCAGGTCCACTGACTTCTGGCACTCCTAGGAATGTGTCTGGTCCTCTAGACTCCACTGGAGCAAGTAAGCTACAGAAAACATCCATTGCGAATAATCAAGCTATCACAAAGCTCAATAAGGAGGGACGCTATTCTTTTAAGAAGCGCTTCCCTAAGAACTTGTTTTGGTCGGTGATCCTTTTTTTTTATGGGTTTCATTGCTGGGTGTATTTATTCTTTAGGACCTGTTCAACATGACATTATTCTAGTCTTTTATTTTATTATTTTTTGTGGTTATCTTTTCTATTGTTGCAGCATTTCTTATATGGAATCATTTTTGCATCAGGAGAGCAGTTAAAGGATTTGTTGATCGATACCCAGATGCTGAACTTAGAACAGCAAAAGATGGTCAATTTGTCAAGGTTTCAGGGGTATGAAATTGATGATTTTCAAATTTTGTGTTATTCAGTTCTATATTTGCTTTGAGTGTGTGCTTGTTAATTTCCTTTCTTCAAGTTAGGGATTTTTACTGTGAACTATTTTGCACATTATACCCTTCGCAATGTTGTTTTGGAAGATCCATTGTTTGAAATGTGGAGATTCAAACTTACCGTTCTTTTTTCTGATAAAATTGTTGCCGCTGAGCATGAAAGTTAAATTTTCCAGATATTAATCTCATGTGATAGTATATCTCCTCTTGTTATTGGCTTAAAGAAATGATTGACTTCTATCACTTCATTGGCTGTATCAACATCTACAAGATCTCGTTTATGACCTATCTTAATCTTTATTAATGTTCTGCTCAAACTATTATAGGTTGTTACCTGTGGGAATGTTCCTCTTCAATCATCTTTTCTGAAGGCTCCTAGATGCGTGTACTCGTCTACATGTTTATATGAATATAGAGGTTGGGACTCAAAGACTACTAATTCTCAGCATCGACGATTTACATGGGGATTACGATCTGCAGAGGTATGCAAAGCTGATATTTCCATAGAGATTATTTCTTTTTTCATGATTGAACTTTTATTTAAATAACAGAGCATTAAATTATCAGTAAATTCTTACGATGTATCAGCTAGTAACATGAATTCTAATAATTTGACAGAGACATGTTGTCGACTTTTACATCTCTGATTTTCAGTCTGGGTTAAGAGCATTGGTCAAGACAGGTTATGGCGCAAGTGTGACACCATATGTCGATGAGTCGTTAGTTGCAAATGTGGATACTAGCAAGAGAGAAGTATCACCTGAATTCCTTAAGTGGTTGACCGAGAGGAACCTTTCAATTGATGGCCATGTGATGCACCTAAAAGAGGGGTAATCTCACCTTTTATTTTTCTAAGAACCTAAAAGGCAAACTTGGGGCAGTGGTTAAGTTGCCCCGAATTTTGAATCATCGAAATGACATTTTTGCATATTCCAGGATAAAGTTAACTGCATTTACCCCTCCCTAGATCCTGCATTTATGGGAACCTTATGTATTAGGTGCAAACTTTTTTATTTTGTTATGAACTTGGACCTTTTTGTATAGTGGAGAAATGATCTGTCGCTAAAAAGTAAATATAAAGTTATATATTTAAAAAAACCAATTGGAAAGAATTAGCAATCACATGCCTCTAATAATTTTTTTTTAATTATACCCTTTTAGCTATTGTTTTTCTCTGTTTTGCATAGTACCAAGATTAATTGCAAGTAACTGCCTGTATCTTTGCCTTTGCCTCTCTTTCAGAGATGTCTCAAAAATATTATAGACACTATTAAAATCTTTTGCTTTCACCAGGATTCCCGAGACGTGATTTGATTTACTCATGTTTTGTAAAATGTTGACTATTGGTCCACCTGTAAGTTATACAATACTGGATGTGGTGGGACATGGTTCTTTCTATCATTAATTGTCAAGTTGTCCAAGAATGATGAACTCCAAAACATCTCAAAACTCCTGCTATTAAGGCTTCGTTTGGCTTAGATGTTGGCTTCCAAAAATCTGATAAGTGTTTTAGGAAAACTTCATTCTTTACGAGCTGAAAATCAAGTTTACTGTGGATATATATTGCTTTCAAGAATAATCCAAGCTTTCTTTTACTGATTTAAAAATAATATTATAAATGATCATTGTCCACTCTGCAAAGACATACAAAGGAGGGTTACATGGTTCTTTCCTATCATTAATTGTCAAGTTGTCCAATGGCACTAAAATGATGAAACGTGGTTTAATAACATAATCAAACATCATTACTAATCTTATTTTCACGGTCTCATAATCAAAACGCACAAAAAAAATTTAGCCAAATGAAGTATCATCTTTGAATGTTGCTTACCTTTGTAAATATATCATATTTGAATGTCTTTTAATGATTTTCAACTACACTTTTTTTTTGTCTTTGGCTTTATTCTCATCCAAATAATTCTTCAAATAGTTTCTTTTTGATTCTATGACTTCAATTTTGTTGTAGATTTAGTTCTTTCTTCAATGCTTCTATGATGATCCAATCCATGATGTTAGCAGAGTAGTCTTTTTAGGGAATATTGTTCTGTATGTATGGGTATTTTAAAAAGTAACTCATGTGTTTTTAAAAAACTAGTGAAAATATTTAGTTCGTTGTTGTGTTGGTAGATGAGGGTAGCCTATGAGCCTTACATGCACATTTGTTAGGCCAAGGCTAATGGAAATTTGCAAAGTTGATCTAAAAATCAATTAGCGACTTAATGTGCGTTACACTGTCATAAGGGGATCATCAATTCAAATTTCAATGCTTGGTCAAGCATTTGGATTCACGTAATTACAATCATTTCTAAGGTATGTTTTATCAGATTTTGAGTCTTTCGATAAAGCTTTTAAGCCATGTATTGATTTCTTTTTTGCTCAAAAAAACTTCGCTTCCTTCATTCTCTTGTACATTACTAATAGAGTTGTTCTTATTTTTGTACCCGATCAACACATATCTACGTGAAGAATCCATTGAATACTAAAATTTGGATCACTAAGACCTATTGTACCACTAGTTCCACTCAAAGGGAAATATATACAGCTTTTAAAAAAAATGCTTTATTTTGCAACATTCTTAAAAGTAGAGATCATGCTCAACATTTACTAAGACTGAACCATTGTATAGATAAGTTAAATTGGTGGAAAATCATTCTTTTAAGAGAAAGTTTCGTCCTATATTACCCATGAGAAAAAGAGTTCTCTTGTTTACGAAGGATGGCTATTACTTGCATTATTAGAATAGGCTAGCTCATGCAACTTGCATATGCACTTGGGCATAGTCAAGGCTAATTGAAATATGCAATGTAGATCCAGAAATCAATTTACCAAGTGCATGTGTACATTATGCCTCTGTAGAGGGTGCAAATCTGAGTTTGATGCCTTGGACTAACTGACCTTTTCCATTTTTTATTTTAGTTTTTCATAATATTGTTTCATAACTATTTCATCCATTTTGAAATGGTGAAATTTCAAATCGTTGTAGTTGGTGTGACTGGTTTTAATTCATTTCATTCATCAAAACTATATTCCATATCTAAAATAAATTTTTAAGTTCGGTGAAAAAAACTATCAATCTCTTTCTTACTATAAAATTCATTCGTTCTTAATAGAATTTTTTTGTTCTTGTGCACATTAAGTGTAAATATGTGTAATGGATTAATTGAATCCTAAAATGTGGATTGTTGAGTCATTTTGCACCACAAGTTATTTACAAGAGCGGGGCAAGGGAAGGAGGGAGATCAACCTTTAAGGATAATGTGTCACACTCAAATTATTCTAATATGTTTTTCCTCAAAAAACTTTGTACAATATACGGATATTACTTTTAAAAAAATATAAGTTCACATAGTGTCCAACTAATCAAATTTAGGCTTGATATAACACTTATTATTGTAAAACTTTATGCTGTTAAGTGTCAATCAGTCGTATCCTTACACCATAGTTTTTAACTATGTAATGTACTAAATTTAGTATTCGTAGATGTCTTAATATCTCACATCAGACAACTTGAGCTATTTCGTTCTAGTAAGTTTTTCCCAATTAAAGTTTTCCATAATAGCAACATATGAGTTTTCTTTTTAAAGAATGTAAGATCATGAGGGGATCAACGAATCAAAATTGGATTTGATACATCATTTATTTAGGTTAAAGATCAAATTGGTCCTCCAATTATTTATGAAATATTAATTTAGTCTCAGACTAAATAGGAGGATCATTTAGTTTGAATTATCGAGATTGCTAGTTTTCTTTGGAATAATAATTAGGAGTGTTAAAAGCAGAGGCATTTTTGGAATTTTAACTTTTTTAAATTATAATATTTATTATTATTTTAAGTAAATGCCCTTGCTTTTAACACCCCTAACTGTTATTCTAAATAGAAATATCAACTGGTCGATCAATAGAATTAAATTAAATTCTCTTGTTTACGAGACTAAGTCTTCATAAATAGTTGAGGGACCAATTTAGTCTTTAACCCCCACTTATTTCTTATTTTTGTGACAACATAGTTTTGAATTATGATGTGATGCTAACCTCAACTTTGAATCACTTAATAAGTTGATACATGCAAGTGTTTTTACAAAAGTTGCATCTTCATTGCATTCTTCCACCATACACAAGTGTTGTAAAGTTAGGATGATTATTTATAGAAAAGTTTAAAATTTTGGTTTGTATCTTGTAGGTATATCAAAGAGGGGAGCACAATTAGTGTGATGGGAGTTGTTCGTAGAAATCATAATGTTCTGATGATTGTTCCTCCCTCCGAGCCATTCTCCATAGGCTGTCATTGGACGAGTTGCCTACAACCAACGACCATAGAAGGCATCATTCTAAGATGTGATGACAGCTCAGATACTGATGTTATACCAGTTTAACATCAAAATACTTCTAGGATCTCTTCTCCTCTTCTGTTCCTTTTTTATTTCTGAGAAAAATTTGATCAAGATGAATTTCAAAATCTTCAAATTTATTTTAAGATGAGTATAACATTTGAATAATCAATCAATTTTTAGATTGAACTCATCTTAAAATAAATTTTGAAAAGAAAATTAAAACTTTATGAGTATAACCTCACCCAATTCATTCCTTTTCCCCACCTTTTTAGTTCTCTAAGTTAACCTCTTGTTTAATATGCTTGTAAGGGATCTGTATCTAAGATAGCTTGAGAGAAGTGATTCGGTTGCTCTCTAATTACCATTTTAAGTGTATTGGTGTATATATTCTCACAATCATACTATTTATTCTGGCCTAAAGTGAATAGAGAGGATCCCAAATCAGTGCAGCTATTATGATAATTAGAGAGGATCCCAAATCAGAAAGGAACAACCTTCCTCTACTTCTACTGAACTGGAAGACTGGCTTTTGATAGTTTTTATAGTTAAATGGTTGTGTAATATTAAATTTAGTTAAAGGTTCTATATTGTTTAAGTAAGATTGTGTAGTGATATATATATTTTTTTCAGATGTAATTTGTTTGATTTGATTCATTTTGCTTTAAAAAAATGTTTTTCTGGTTTGATTTATTTGAAATGAAGTGCTTGCAAAGCATGTGACCACTGACTTTTTTTTTTTTTTTGAAGGGTTGTGAGGGAATCAAATTATATAATAATTTTATTAGTGTTACTTAGAATCAATCATAAAAATAAAAAAATAACTTTTGATGTATGTATTTTCATTAACTTCGATTGGACTCATGAAAGACACATTCCCTTCTACTAGAACTGCTCCATGTTGCAGTATCATCAAAGTCTGAACTCTCATAAAACTGACAATTCAAAATATTACTAGTCATTAACATTTCTCGATCATAAGTCACTGCTGGATTCATGAACATCTTTGAGAGCAATATTGCAAATTCTCTTTAGGATACATTTGAACTTTTTTTTTTGGCATGAGATATTTTGATATAATTGTTAATTCCATTCTTGATTGTCCCACTCACATACACCTGAAGATCAATCTCAAACTCTGTGATGCTCAGGTAACCATCATCATTTTGATTTCATTTCAAAGACAAAACTCACTTCTTCTCTATCGCAAGTGCTATCAAATCTTTGTTACCACAAATGGTGCATATGACTTGATATTGTTTAATGCGATTGAAGATGCTAAACTTAGATGCACTTATATCTTTCACAGCATGTTTTTATGTGGTAAAAATTACTTGCAGGTATGTTACTTTCCAAAAGAATTTTGATTAATGCAATCTACATTGTTTGTCTCAATACCCTCCAAATATATGTATATATGGTGGAGTAAAGAATTTTACATTTATGGCAAGTTAAATAATTTGGGATGTTTATAAAGAAGTTAATATTATGTAGGAAAAAATGGCAAGTGAAATTAAGTAAGTTGTTAAAAATGTGTTTAGAGAATCAAAAGGAAAATTTTCTTTTAATAAAATATGTGGAGTCGAGTAAAAGAAAAATAATAAATAAATATTATTATAAAATTGATTTAGATGTAAAATTTAGATAATTGGGAAAAATATAAAGATAGAGATTTTAAGAAAATAATATATGATATAAAATTTAATTTTTAATGATTTATATAATAAATTAGATACCGAAGGTGAAAGATGTATAGTTAGTCAACCAAAAGAGACAAGAGAAGTAAAGACTTAATGTGGTGTATGAAGATAATAAAGTGTTTTTTCTTAAAAGATATTTAAAAATAGGTGGATGAGATATTTTGATAAATTTTTAATGAAGGATTTGAATGTACGATTGATTTTAACCTTAATATCCTAAATAAAATAGAGAATTTTATTTTTATCGATGATTAATAACCAAAGTTATAAGCTTTAAAGAAAATAAAATGTGGAAAAAATGACTGATGATATTCCAATAGAAGTGTGGAAATGTTTAGGAGATCAATGAATTTTTTGGCTTACAAATCTTTTAATGTTATTTTAAAGACAAAAAAGATGTCGATGAGTGAAGAAAGAATTTGTTGGTTCTATATTTAAGAATAAAGGTGATGCACAAGAGTGCAAATTATAGAAATTTAGTTAATGCATACAAAAATTATGGGAGAGAGAGAGTAATTGAGCATAGGTTATGATGTGATACAAAAGTTTCTCACAATTTGGTTTTATGCGTGTAGATCTACTATGGATGCTATACATTTGTTAAGAGGTTTGATGGAGAAGTATAGAGAAAATAAGGAGGATTTACATATGATATTTATTGATTTGGAGAAAGCTTATGATAAAGTTTCAAGAGATGTTCTTTGGAGAGTTCTAATAGAAAGGAGTTAATATTAGTTATATTCAAGTCATTAAGGATATGTATACTAGAGATATTACTTGTGTCCAAACACAAGAAGGATTGACAAAATATTTTCCCATTTCAATTGGATTACATCAAGGATTAGCTTTAAGCCCTTATCTTTTTTGCTTTAGTTATGGATGTTCTTACTAGGCATTTACAGGAAGATGTACCTTGGTGTATGCTTTTGCTGATGACATTCTTCTTGTTGATAAGATTAGAGAGTCCAAGAGAAACTTGAATTATGGAGGTCAACATTGAGAGTCTAAATGTTTTCGTTTAAGTAGATCTAAAGCGAATATATGGAGTGTAATTTTAGTTGTAAGAAGTTCTAGTGGTAGTGTGACATTAGGTGAACAAGTCATTAATAAGAGTCGAGATATGTAGGCTCTATTGTTCAAAATGATGGTGAAATAGATGGAGATGTTATTAGTAGAATTCAAGTTGGATGGTTGAAGTGGAGGAATACATCCGCTTTGTGTGATAGAAGAGTTCCACTTAAACTTAAGGGAAAATTTATAAGATGGTGGTAAGATGCAATGACTTATGGTGCAGAATGTTAACCAATAAAAGAGAAGCATAAGACTAAATTAAGTGTTACAGAGATGAGGATGCTCAGGTAGATGAGTGGATTTACTCTTAGAGATAAAATGCGAAATGAGTATGTTTGGGAAAAAGTTGGAGTAGCTACTGCGATAAGATTAGAGAGTCGCCTTAGATGGTTTCACAAAAAGCATCTACCGTCATAATGCAGTTAGAGAGTAGATGCATTAGATTTGTCTGTTAAGAAAAGTAGAGGTAGACCTAAAAGACTTAAGATGTATAAAAATGACCTTAGTATACTTGAATTAAATGAGAATTTGACACATAATAAGACACAATGGAGATGAAGGATTCATATAGCCGACCCCATTTAGTGGGATAAAGGCTTGTTGTTGTTGTTGTTGTTGGCAAAGTTAAACAATTTACAAAATACTCTTACTATTTTTATTTAGAATATATTTATAAGAAAATATAAAATATATATGAATAAAAATACAATATTTGATAATGCATTCTCTTTTTATTTTGAAAGAATTGAATAATTACATCATTGTCGATCGATACCATTCAGTTTATCTTTCTCAATGTAAGTGATTAAAAGATCATTGATCAATTGAGCTTTGTAATATTAGGAGGCTCCACAACATGGAGTGAACATGTAGTTCTTTTTTAGATCTTCTCTCTTCTCTTTCTTAACTTTTACTTCTTGTTTTCTTTGTGCTTCATTCTCTTTTGCACTTGACAAATATAAAGGGGCTGAGCTTTTCATTGAAATATTGATTGATAAAACATAATTTGTTTCCATTTGTTTCAAAGAGTACTTAATAAATAGGGAGGAGGAGAAGAAGAAAATCCCTTAGTAATGACAAAGAAAGTACTCCCAACACCCCTCATTTATAAATAGCAGCAAGAGACACGAAACATGGAGAAAATGCATATGTCAATATCAAAGATAAGATTGTGGGCTCCAAAAATTTGTCACTGACCTCTTGACAAATAAAGAGAGTGTGATTTGATGTGTCGGCGTAATTTTTAGAAGGCATATGAAATAGTAGATAAGACGCTACCCAGAGATTTCATCCTCATTTTGTGAGGACTTTAGATCTGGTTATTCTATAGGTGCAAGCACCTAGTTAATTATCCTATGCTAAGAGAACTTTCAATTAAGTGTAGTGGGAATTTTAGAATTTATAGTTTAAAATTTATGAAATTCACCATTATTTGACTTAAAGCATATGGTTGGTAGAATAATAACGTGCCCGATCTAAATCTCATGGTTCCATCATTAGTGTCTACTTAGTCAAAGAGGTAGTTAACTTGATCAAGGATCTAGCAATGCACATAACATTGTCGGTGTCCTTGTAAACCTAGTGGTGTTTGTCAGGAGACAATCTTAAGTCTACCTTAGATGATAAAATTTACTTATCAAATATACTATGATTCATAACTCAAAGGTAGTCATGGTGGAACATACAATGTAATATAATGGTATCATTTGGCAACCACCCGTCGAGGACTCCCGCTGCATCATATGTGGAGCCTATTACCAAACCATGCGACAGAGATGCATCAAGCATGAGATTATTTGAGATTGAATATAGTAATTTATTTGACTCGACATTAGCTCCCTTGTGAGCTAGAGTTTTCTTAATCTGTCATCCCCAACAAATGATGGTGGATGAGTGGATCAATTGTTCACTTTAAGTTAAATAATGAATTTCATTTAGTTTAAATTTTTACTTAATTTAAATTTAGTTTTGTGATGAATTAGTTTAGAGCTCAAATATCTTTAAATGATAATATCCCTTCCGGTTGATATTTTCATTCAACGCCATTATCATCGTAGACTGCTCACTCTATTTTGGTAAGATCACTTATGTGTAATTTAAATTCTTTAGGAAATTGATATCATAACAGATCTTATCAACACTATTACAAATATAAAGGATTGGGTATTATGATATGACATAATTTAAATTCAATTAGAAGTTCATTATTTAATAGACCCTATCAACTCTATTTCAAATATATAAGATTAGGCCTATTATGATCATATTCTATGAAGTTGAATATTTATCTATTTCATTGATTTGAATTAGCATATGGAGATATTCATTATCTCCTATACATATAGTCATAAAGAATCGAATAAATTTCATCATTCTTCTTTCTTAGCACGCGCAGCATCCTCAGACACTAAGTTTTGATGCTTGGCATAAATGTCAGGGCCCATGTGGGTATTTAGTAATTTAGATAATTTTATTTCTAAATTATGAGATTAGTTTCATATTTATTTAATCTCAACTTAGCCTGTGCAGCCTTTTCAAACATTAAAATTTATACTTTAAATCTCTATGTCCAAGCACATGTAGGTGTTTATAACTTAGATAATATCATATAATTAATGAAATCATTGATTTTGAAAATCATAATTATAATAAAATTACTTTTATTTTTGGATTGAAGGAAGCTCCATAATCAAGCATTTTTAATTTAGTATCGCCTTACGTCAGCACAAAAGAGTTGTAGATCCGGTGGCGTTGCTTATTGAATTTTCCAATTCTTGAATATTATTTTGCTTGTAGTCTTTAGTGAGCTTTAGTTATACTTGCCAACATGTTGCTCATCTTTAGTGAAAATCTCTTTTGAAATTCATTTGATTTTCACTTTAACTTGAAAATAGCACTAAACAAATCTCATATGTATCAATTTTAATTTTAAACGCAAGATCCAAATGGTTTTTTTAAAGACTATATTCATGAGTGATCATGAGTTATCTAATTGAATTTTGCTTATAAGAAAGCAACCAAATTTTATACTCCTCGATTTATAAATGGACCATTAGATTTGTCATCAATCATTTGTTATTTAATATTCAATTGAGATCTTTACAATGTTTGATATTAAATATGATTTGTTCACATAAAAAGACTTCATATCCAATATGAATTTCTCCTCAACTCGAGATCGAGTTTCCTATTTATTTAGTAACTAGACTTCAAATTTATCTTAAGTCACTTGTGAGATTCGGTTCATGTATATCAAAGGAATTCAAGTTTATTTCAAGTTTTATAGGTTCACTTGAGTTTGATCTCAATTTTATTATTTGAAATATTATTTTCAATTTTATTTGTAATCAAGTCTCCATCAAATTCATTTATAGTTCATTTATATTTAATTTCCAATTTGTTTCTTTAGGACTTTATATTTTATATTTAACATAATGTTAAATCATTCTTTTTTAAGTCCCAAAAAATTTGACAAAAATTTAAGAACATTTCGACGATTAATGGCCATCCCCGCATATGGGTTACATCGAAATTATTTGGCTATCCATCACTGACGATTTTTGAAACACCTATGCTAAATTTCAATCGTTATGCTTTGATAAAATGCCTTCAATCATACGATAAAGTAAATATATATTCAAATATTCTTTTCCTCTTTTTAAGTCACAGAAATAAAATTTGATGGGAGAGAACTTAATGATTTTGGCTTATTCTATACCTCGATGAAGGAAGCGTTAATATCACATCCTAATTTCATCTCGACTCTCGATGAGAGAGCCTTCAAACCTGCATAAAGAAACACATAAATATGCATATATTATTCACATATTTTCATACATCCATAATCAACAACACTAACGATTTTGCATGAGTTTAACTAGCAGGGATTGAATAGAAGATATTGGAGTGTTGATTATTTGGGTTGAATAGGTAGGGGAATGCTAGAAATTTAGAGAAATTATCGATGATGATATTTTTCTCGTATAAGGAAGGAAGAGAAAAATATTTGGCTGCAAAAATATTGGAAATATGTTAGACCCCTCTTTGCATTAGATGGTTGCAAAGAAACGAAACTACTTCCACTCTCGCATTCGACTTTCGACTCCTCAATCGCTCGCACGCCTCGCTTCTCCGCTTCGTTCAATTTGCTGCAACTGATCCCGCCTCCCTCCTTCTCTGGCTCGTTTTTCCCCTCAACCGCAAGCCGCAAAAAAAAAAAAAAAACTGCAAGGAAACCGCTCTCTTCACTCTCTTCTTTTTCTCACCCTTAACTGCAAGCAACTGCGATTATCAAAGGAGGAATCGCAGTGAACAAAATCCTTCATCCCTCTCGTTCCAACTCCTCCACCGGCCTCACTCATGATCTCTGGGAAACTATATGCTCCGATGTCCGCACTGACCTCGACTTTCCGGATCCTGATGTTGCTGCTGCCGCCATTTCCATCCTCTCCACCGCTCCTCTTTTCACTTGTGATGATGATGGTAAGGGGATTTCGCAAAGAATTGGCGAACGAGTTCGAAGTGGAGGTGCGGGCACCATCACTGTGGAACATCGTAAGCTGCAGCGGTCCACCGAGGACGAGCAACTTTACGTTTAGATCACCGCAGGAAAACTTCACCATCGATGATTTCGTGTTGGGGTCGGCCCTCAGCTTTGGTTCATTTTCCAAGGTAGTTAGGGTAAAGAAGAAATATACTGGAGAGGTGTATGCTTTGAAGATCATGGACAAGTACTTTATTACAAAACAACATAAAGTATCACATGTAAAGCGGGAGCGCATTGTGCTCGATCAACTGAATCATTCTGGGATTGTTCAGCTGTTATTCACATTCCAAGATTCTTATTCCACTTACATGGCATTCAAGGCATGTGAAGGAGGAGAGTTGTTTGATCAAATAACCAGGAAAGGCTGTATCTTTGAAGGTGAGGCTCACTTTTATATGGCTGAAAGTATTGATGTCTTGGAATATCTGCATGGTGATGGATTGATTCATCATGATATTAAGCTAGAGAATTTGCTCCTTACCACTGATGGGGGTGTCAAGGTCGCTGATTTTGGTAGCATAAAGGTAACTGAAGGCACCCGAATCTTACTACCTCCACTTGCAGCAAGTGAAACAATCAGTTCCTTTGAGGGAACTGCATATGTTCCTCGAGAAGTACTTAACACTTCTATAGCTACTATAGCAAATGATCATTGGGCTCTTGGGTGCACCTTGTACCAGATGCTTTCTAGAACTTCTCACTTCCAAGACTCTAGTGAATGGCGTATGTTTAAAAAAATAAAACCAAGAGACATCAAGTTCCCTACTTACTTTTCTGATGAAGCCATTGATCTGATTGACAAATTATTAGTTTCAAGACCCCGCAAATTTGCCTACCCACAGGATTTGGTAAATTCAGATTTAACTAAGCGGCTGTTTAAGTTAAATCTGACTTAAATTCTGCTTGAATCTGATTGAATCCTGCTCAATTATTATTGTCGAACAACCTCATTGTCTCTCTTCCTCTCTTTCTCTCATCCAAAATGAGAAATAAAACTGCAGGAAGTAATGTATAGATGCACAGAAATGATATTTGTGGATATGAGAGAATGTGAATGTGTGGAATTATATATATGCATGTGCTTCTTTTTGCAAGTTCAATCTCCCATGCCATTAGTATGCAAAATGAAATTGGTCATGTGGTCCGACGTCCGCTTCATCGGGGATACCAGTGGCTAAAATCGCTACCCCTCATCGAGGTATCGAGTAAGTTAAAACCATTAGATGTTATCACCCCTATACCAAAATGCTGTCGAAATTTTGACTGAATAGATTTAAAAAAATGGAGGCGAAGAATATTTGTATATATATTTGCTTTTATGCAGGTGATTGAAGGTCTCGTTATACTCATCGTCGAAGATTGAAATTGGGAGTCTTCAAAACACCACCATCATCCTTATCGTGGCGTGACAGAAAACAGCCGATGTAGCCCAGGATGACACCGGAATATTATCGAAGTGTTGTCGAAATTTCATTAAATTTTTGGAACTTAACAAAAAAATGATTTAACATTAAGTTAAATATAAGATATAAAGTCCCAAAGAAATGAATTAGAAATTTAATATAAATATACTTGAAATGAATTTAAAAGAGATTCGAGTACAAATAAAATTGAAAATAATATTTCAAATAAGAAAATAAGGATCAAACTCAAGTGAATCTATAAAACTTGAAATAAACTTGAATTCCTTCGATATACATGAACCGAAACTCACAAGAGACTTAAAATAAATTTGAAGTCCAATTATTAAATAAATATGAAACTTGATATGGAGTTGAGGATAAATTTATATTAAATCTGAAGTCCTTTTCATATGAACAAATCATATTTAATATCAAATGAAGTAAAGATCTCAATTGAATATTAAATGACAAATGATTGGTGGTAAGTCTAAATATCCAATTTTAAATTTAGAACAGTAAATACTCGGGAGAAATTTTCACAAACACAAATTCAACCAGTAACCCACGATCATCTCACGAATGTACTTTCGAAAGTGATCATCATTTGATCTTGGCCTTTGAAAGGATCATTTGGATCTTGCACTTGAAGTCGAATTTGAAGCACAAGAGATTGGTTGAGTGCTACTTTCAAACTAAAGTGAAAATCAAATAAAATTCATAAGAGGCTTTCACTATAACCAAATGACATATTAGAAAGTATAGGCAAAACTTCTTACTGAATAATCAACTTGTATTCAAAAGAAGCTTGAATTCAATAAGCTCACTTAAAGGAAGTATAACAGCTTGTATGAGCAAGTATCAAATTTGAATATTAAATTTGCAAAGATCTAACAACTCTTTAATCAGCATAGCCAGTCATTGAAGTTTAAAAGTACTATGAATAAATAAAATGCAAGTAAAGATACAACATTTTAAGTGTAAATATAAACATAATTCTACGATACAATCGCCACAGGATCTGTAACTCTTCATACAAACAGATAAAAGACATTGACTTAAGTTCTAGATGGATTCCAAATATATTAATTTTGCATAAATTATGGAGCCAACTTTTACTCAATTCAAGTGCTTCAGAATTTGTGCGATCATTTAAAAGAAATGAATTCTTGTATGAAATATAAAGCAATCTTCAATTTAATTTGAGCTTTCCAAAAATTTGTACAAGTATTCTAAATACCCGCATGGGCCCCGACACTACGATGAATGCTTAAATTTAGTATCTGAGAACGCCGGTGCTTTTGGTCTTGGAATCCGAAGTTAACAAAACCTAAAAATCTAATTATTATAAGAATTTTAACTTATTAAAATATCTGAGAAGCTAATTCTATCATGTGACAAGAGATATGATCCTCTGTTAGGAGCTAAACAGAGTTGACAGGATCTAAAGTTCTCAAATATATTCGATTCAATTAATTAACTATTATGATGATGGCTGTGTTGAATGGTAATTTTAACCGGAAGGGATACTTCCATCAAAATGTGATTCTAATTTTAAATCAAATTAACTCAAATTAAGTATCATTCCGAAAATGCTTAATAAAATTAAATCTCTAAAAATTTAAAGCTAAAACCTAATTCACCTTCCACAATAGTTTGTTGGGGGTGACAAATTAAGAAAACTAAAAAAGTTCAACGCCAAATCAAAGATTCTAATGATCTCAATAATCTAATGCCGAAGTGACCCGTGTCCTCATGCTGACCGAAGGCTCCATTATATTAATCGTCAGATATTCAATGGCTCGCCTTTGAGTTGTGAATCATAAGATACTTGATAGGCAAACATCCCTCTGGAGAGGTAGACTTAAGACTGCCTCCTGACAAACATCACCCCGTGTCTATAAGAATTTCTTACGACGTAACTATGTATCGATAAGAATTCTTCGATCGGGGTCGACTACCTCTCCTCGACTAAGTAGACTAAGGACCAATGGCGGATGACTAAACCATGGGATCTAGATCGGATGTCATCATTCCCCAACCATCCGATTTAAGTCAAATAATTTAATTTCATAATCTTAAATTTTAAAACTCCATATCATCAGACGCTACGACTAAGCAACTTAACGACTTTTAATCAAAATTCTCTCTCACTTATTAGGAAGGATAATTAACTATAGAGCATGCTATAGAAAACCCTAACCAGATCTAAAGTCCTCACAAAATGAGGGTGAAATCTCTGGATTGTCTTATCTACTATTCCATCTACCTTCTGAAAATTACACCGACACTTAAATCATACTCTCTTCATTCAATATTATCGAGATGTCAGCGGCGAATTTTTGGAGCCCACAAAGTGCCATAAACCTAGAAGAGAAACTCGTGTGATGATGATGTTGCCTCTTAGCTGCGACAAATGGAATTGGACTCCAATCAAAGAAGGGATACGAAATAGTTGTAAGAGATAGTGCTGAGGGGAACTCATCTAATAATGGAGTTGCACGGAGAGAGAGAGAGAGAGAGAGAGAGAGAGAGAGAGAGAGCACCTTCGAAAAAAAAGAATGGAGGCGGATCGGTTGAGGAGTGGGCTCGTGCACTCGGTTTAGGCTGTGGGTTTTCTTTGGCCAAACGGCTAAGACGGTCAACACTCGGTTTTGGTTTATTCGGCGGAACAAGGAAATAGCCGCCGAATTGCTGGGCTCGCCAAGAAGCCACTCACAAGTCTGTGCTACATTGTGAGACAAAATTCGACTGTGCAGGATTAAAGCGACGGGAGAGGTCTGTCGGTGGATGACGTTCACTAGCGAGAGGCTGGAGAGGAGGAATGGGTCTCGGTAACTGTAGTAGAGGTGGGGTATGTGGGATTTAGAGTTCTCGGCTTCGATGGTGCTACACTACCAGCGGGAGTGAGGGTGCGAATGGAAGGATTTCCGAACATACATGAAGAAAAGAGGTGGAATCTCCTTTAATTCCTAGGTTTTGGGTTTTGAACTTATCCTGTTTGAAAGAGGAAAGAAGAGGAAGCCAAAAGGGTAATGGGGGGAGTCTGGATATAGGATTAGAAGACTGTAGAAATGCAAACGGGATGTCGCTCTGTGACCGCCTATGCGCCTTACGAGGCGTGATCCCTTCAGGGACACTTAGATTTCTTCTTGCAAGCAGGAGTGGAGTTTGCAGAGTGAGGCGGGGGGTAGCGACAGTATAGTTTTTCTCAAGTTCGCATTAGTGAGAGCCGCCTATGCAGAGCGGGTTGTCGCGTGAGAGTTGGAGGGAGATAATGATCGGGATTTATCTGGGCAGTCGGAGGAAGAGCAGAGGCTTGAAGGACGAAAAAAGGGGTTCATTCTCTACAGAAAATCTCGGCTATCTCTAAAATAGGGGATTAGGAGCCCTCATTATTGATTAATTAGTTTCTTTATATATTTAAGCGAGATTTTTAAAATTGGAGGGTAATTTTGAATGTTATTAAGAAGTATTTATGAAAAGAGTATAATCTGATCATTAATTCATATTCATATGAAAATCTTGATTAAATCATATTATGATTTAATTATTAAAATTAAATTTAACTCTGTTTAATTAAATTGGATGCTTGATTTTCATAATATCACGTCAAAATTTTTATGAATCTTGCCAAAATCAAGCTCACATAATATGGTTGTCATTTTTAGATAAATTTGATGTTCTAGATTTAATGGTGTAATCATGATCGTACCATGGTAAAGTTGGCGTCGAAGCTAATTTTCCAAAGAAGACGTCATTCCCGATCACTTGACATTCGCACATACCGATGAATTGAGCGGCCTCATTTGATAGGTTTGATGTTCACGCTAACGCAGTCAATTTTGAATGGAGGCTTTTGGGTGCTAGTTTTCTCGATCTCGACATATGCGCGATCGAATTTTTTTTTGATTGATCAACCAATTGCAATACATATTCTAATCTGTTTTGAACGCTATGGAGAAGTCTATTCATCGATCGAAGATAATTTTGACTGTTTCGGTGATGTCGAGTGTATTTCAACTTTGACTGCGCATCGGCATCCGAAAACATCGAATTTGGCTCGTGAGCTCGACTTGACTGATGGAGCATACATGCATGTCAACAAATGCCCACCAATAAATATGGTGCGCATATAAAGTTGATCGTGTTTGTTATAAACTAGTTGATCATACAAGATTTAATCTGATTTGTCCTTATTGATTGATCAGATATGAAGAGAGGTACATTCGGCCATATGATTAATGCTTTGATGAGCTTGAAGAAGGTCTCATCTTAGTGATTTATGCCTTTAATCCTCCTTTTCCCTTAGCTTCGTGTTTAGTAGGCTTGGTGAAGGATTGACCTGATTTGTCTAACTTAACTTGTCAAGACGATGTGCATACCTTCGGTCCTTTACTTATCTCTTTGGTGGACTTGTTAAAGGAGTTGACCTAATTTGTCTGAATTGATTTGTCAAGAGGCTGTACATACCTTTGGTCTTTTGCTTATTGCTTTTGACGGACTTGTTGAAGGATGCGAGCCACTGACCTAGTCTTTGAGACGAGCGTTAGGTCTATGGCAAGAAGTCATCAGTCCAACATTTGGTATTTTAGTGGACTAGTTGACTATAAAGTTTTCTTAGTTCAGCTGTGAGCTTTTTATGAACTCCAAGATAGCTTCTTCGGCCCTGTGTTTGCTGCTTTGTCGGACTTGTTGAAGAAGTTATATAAGTTTACGCTTTGTATATACTTAGACCTCTCCTCAGATCCTCTCTTACTTCGTTGATCAATTGGAAAAATTCTACCGATCTGGATTGCTTAAATTCATTGAGTTGGATCAGCTTCAAAGGATAGATAGCTCTAGCCTTCAAAGTTGTCTTCTATATGCTCTGAGTGAACATGATCTTGCCTATTATTCGCATAGCCACCCGCGACCTAAACAAATATAATTGTAAATGTTATTTGGGTTCAGCATGTGTCGTGATGTCAACCCAAAATAGACATAAGTGCTTTTCTAATATAAAATTTTAAAAATCCCCCCTGTCTAACAGGGGAATTTTTTAGTTAAGATGAAGAGGTACTTATATCTCTTTTTATATCAATTATAAGAGTAGACGAGACTTATTATCAATCACCACGTATGTATACTTTCATCTTGGGATATCAGTAGAAAGCACGATATTAACCAAAATAAATATATAAAAATTCCCCCTGTCTTGCAGGGGGAATTTCATCACAACCCAAAAATGCGTTCTCGCAATGCAAGAGAATTTTTTAGTGATATTATTTATATATATATATATATATATAATATGAGGAGTCATGAATATAATGTTTATCCAATCATGCAATCATGTGCACTTAGACATGATACTTCTTGAGATAATGACCATTGATGGATGGCATAGGTCGTCAACCACTCAAATCAACAAGCTGGTAGGCTCCTCATTCGTATACCTTCTCTATGATGTAAGGGCCTTCCCAATTAGCTTCAAATTTACCACTATTCTTTTGTGAGGGATTATCGGTCTTCTCAGCACTAAGACCAACTCTCCTCTTTGAAAAGTTTGAGGACGCACTATTCCATCGAAGGCTTTAGACATTCTTGCTCGATAGATTTCTAAGTTTTGTTGGGCTTGAAGTCTAATTTGTCGACCATGTCAAGTTCTTCCATCCGTAAATGTGTGTTCTCCTCTTGAGTGAGATTATACTAGATGGCTACTAGAAGTGATGATAGTTTGACTTCTAGTGGCAAAATTGGTTTGACTCTAAAAGTTAGAGCATAAGGAGTGGCTTTAGTTGGCGTCTTGTAAGTAGTTCTATATGCCCATAACGCCTTGAGCATTTTGATGTGCCACTTTCTTTTATTCCTTGTGAGGATCTTTTTGAGTAGCTTGATCAGTGTTTTATTAAAAGCTTCTGCCAAACTATTAGCTCTTGGATTATAAATTGATGAATATTGTCAATCAATTTTGTATCGATCAGCGAATTTATGAATCTTTACACTCTTGAATGTTGGGCCATTGTCTGAGATAAATCGTCGTGGTATACCAAATTTATAGACAATATTATGAGTGAAGAAGTCGATGACTTGATCAGCAGTAACCTCTTTAAATAGAGCTGCTTCGGCCCACTTGGAAAAATAGTCGATTGTTGCTAAGATAAAGCAATGACCTACTGACGATGGTGGATCAATATGTACGATTATATCTATTCCCTAACACTCAAACGGCTAAGATGCGACCATTGAATGCAGTGGATTCGGAAGTTGATGAATAAGATTCTCGTGGACTTGGCATTCATGGCCCCTTTTGGCATGATCAATACAATCTTTCATCATCGATGGCCAATAATATCCCATTCTTTTGATTTTTGCTACCAATTTAAGAGCTGATTGATGTGCCCCCACAAAGTCCTTCATGAATTTCAGACATAACTTTGCTGGCTTCATCCTTCCTAAGCATCACAGCCACATTTGTTCAAACGATCTACGGTATAATGTATCATTAACATAGGTATATCGTAGGATCCTTTTTGTAATTTGTGTGGCTAGTAATTTATTGCTCAGTAATTTGTTTTTCTTGAAATAATCGATGAAGGGTTGTCTCCAATCATTAGGATCTTCCACTGTGAAAGTTTCACATGATTTCTTTGTAGTACTTTTGAGTTTTTTATCTCTTATACTTATTCTTTGGGAGAATGAGGAGCAATTTGAATTGCTTTCTGCTGGCTCGAGTTTGATGTCCCCTCTACCTACGAGGAATATTGATTTACTGGTTGTAGAACTCGACGGGTGAAAACTTCTATCAACACGTGCTCATCGTTCATGCTTGTTATCTCTTTGGCTAGTTTAGCTAAACAGTTTGCTTTACTATTTTTGGATCGATAAACTCGAGTCAATATAACAGTCGAAATGTGCGTCACTAGCTTGAGAACTCGTTTATGATAATAAGCTAACTCAAGCTTGGTGATCTTATAGATTCCCAAAACTTGATTGATGATCAGTTGGGAATCTCCAAAAATTTGCAATTTTTGGATACCTATGGCAATAGCTTCTTCAAGACCCGCAATCAAAGCCTCATACTCGGCTTCATTATTAGTTCGAGGTTCAGTCAAGCCATATGAATGTCTTATGATGCCTCTTTCTGGTGTTATGAATACAAGTCCAATATCAGCTTGCACCCTGGGTAGGTTTGGAGGTTGTGCTGGCTTGATCGATGATGTTCCATCAAAATATATCTCCTGATTTGCAAGTTTTCTCTTTCTTTAATAGATAGAATTTTCTCATAGGGCAGGTCATCATTAAGCGGTGAGTTAGCTGGGATAGGATGCACAACAAGGAAGTCTGCCAAGATCTGTCCCTTCACTACTTTCTGGGGTATGTATATAATATCAAATTGTAATAAGAGTACTGCCCATCGAGCTAAACGACCTATCAATGTTGGTCTCATCATTAAGAACTTCAGCGGATCAACTTTGAGATTAGTATGATTCTATGAGAAAGCAGGACTCACATCTTCCAAAATAAGGAACCACTAGGGTGATCGGTTGGCAAGGCAACAGATCGAACCCGACCTATGGCTGACTATTGAGTGAATGCCGTTGAGGGACTTAAATCAGCTCAAAGATAGTCAAAGATTACTTTCATTCTTTAATTTATTTTAATGTATTCTGTTAGTTTGCAATAGATCACACTGAGAAGGAGCGTATATTAGCTAGACTTATCTTAGATTTATTGAATTAAAGGGAAATGGCGAAGTTTTTGAACTGCAAATATCAGTGTTAGTCAATGTCTTTCTATTGGAGAGTAGCATACTTCGGCTCCTACTAATCTTCGACTGATGTAGTATAGCTCGTTTTATTTATTTACTTCATTATGTTGTGCAAGTAAAGCCTTGAGGGACTCCTCTAAGGCTGCAGTGTATAAGATAAGAGGTCTCCCTAGGATAGGAGCTGCTAGAATTGGCAGATTGAGTAGATACTTTTTAATTCTTTCAAATGCTACTTAGAATTCCTCGTCCCATTTGAATGGAGGGTTCTTTTTCATTAATTTTGCAAAAGGTTGGCATCTTCCTGGCAGGTTTGATATGAGACACCGAATGAATGCGAGTTGTCCTTGTAAAGAGCGAAGGTTCTTTGGTGGAGGCATCTCCATGATCGCCTTGATTTTGTCAGGGTCAATCTCAATTCCTCTATGCCTTACAACATATCCAAGAAATTTTTCTAAGGAAATCCCAAAAGCACACTTAAGAGGATTCATCTTGAGATCATACTTTATGATCCTTTCAAAGTCAATCCTTAAATCCTGTTGACCTCACTTTTGGAGTGAGCTCTCAACCTCCTCATCTTAGACTTAAGACTCTTCTAGACACTAAGAACTCCTTAGTCATAATACACTTCTAGTGATTAGATGAACACTTAACCTGAGCCTAGAGACTTAGAAGGGTTAATCATAAGATTAAACTATGTCTTAGGATTTAAGGAAATTGCATATCCTATCACCTAAACTCAATCTAGATACACTTTCTCAAATCAAACCCAGATTTATCTCAAACTAAATTCAAATTCAAATTCAAATCTAATTTCAAATTTGACTCAAATGATTGAAACATAAAATCAAATTCAATTCCTAAGCCAATGAACCACATTCACAAGCTTAGCCAAAACTCCCTTTAGATCAAATCAAACTCAATTGATTTCTTTATCAATCAATTATTCTTTCATTTATATTCATAAATATAAATAACATCCAAATTCAAATGAACAAAACTATATCGAAAATCAATCCAAACTTAATCTAAGCCTTTTAAGCCAATTCTTTGGAATTAATCAAATTCTATCTAAACCAAGTCAAAAATAATGGATTTTCTCTCGAATCAATCATTCATTCAATCATTTATCCAAATAGAAATAAAACCTACAATCATCAAACCAAATTCAAGTCAACATAAGTTAAGCCTAACTTAGCCCTTTTGACTTAAAACTTTCAATTGAGCCAAAATCTATTGGACTCCAAATTAATTGCAGTTAAATTTATATTTCAATCTAGGGCTCATATATAACTTCAATTAAACTCGTATCAAACCAAAACTAAACCAATTGACCTACTTAGGTCCAGTTGACCCAAAGTGACCTAAAAGACCTATTTGAGCCAACTTCCAATCCAACTCAAATTGGATTGAACCAAGCTCACCAAAACCTTCCACCATGATTGTTGATCACCCTAGGATGATCAATTACAATCAATTTAGTCAAACCAAGCCCAATTGGCCATTTAATCCAAGTTGACCCAAATTGGGTCAAATCATGATCTAACCCAAATTAATTATAAGCAATGGCTCAAGTTCATTCCAAATTGATTATTGAACTTGACCAAAGCCATAATTTAGCCTAATTTGACCAATTGGTCAACTTGAGCTAACCTAGCCCAAATTGGCCTAAAGGGTCAATTTGGTCTAAATCCAAATTAAATCCAAATTAATTCAAACCAAAGATCACATTCATCTTCAATTAGCTAATTACACATGAATAAACCCATAAAATAAGCCAATTTAGTCAATTTTGGTCAAATCTGTCAACTTGACCTAATATAACTCATATGACTCAAATTGAGCCAAATCTCTTGAAACCAAACTATGACCCATTAGGGGCTGATCAAACCCGACCCAAACTCATTTAGGATCAGCCCAAAATTAACTCAATCCAATTAAATCTCTCATAAATCCTCCCCTATATAAGATTCCACCCAACCTTATTTAATTCTCTCTCATCACATGCATTTAAATCCTCCTCAACATTTGCATTGAATAGAGCTGATCATATGGCAACAAGAGAGAATTTTGGAGCAAAAATTCAAAGTCCTCAATCAATCCATCATCTATCCCAACCATCCCAAGCAAGATAATAATACTTTAGAGCCAAAAAATTCATAAAAGGGTGGATTTTCGCCATTATAAAAGGAAGGGGAAATGAGGCTTCATTCCTCTTCCTCCCACCACCATTCAGCCTCTAAGAGCTCCCTAAAGCAAAAAAAGGAACCCATCCCCCATCTCTTTAATTCATTTTTGAGCTAAAAATTACAAACATAAGCTTTTCTGACGAGACGGCTGTAAACATTAGAGAAGACGACATTCCAAAGGGAGGCAAAGGTTAAAATCATTCCAAAGCTTTCTCACATACCTGAGAGTTTGCTCGGATTTTTACTGCCACCAAAAACCATCCCGATGAGGTAAATTTCACCAAACTTTAGTCGGTCTTAGCATTTCTCGCTTTTTGTGTTAATTTTCTTGTGATTTTAGAAATTTCCCTTAGATAAACCTCACATTTTTTTATTTTTTTTTATCCCAATACGAAGTAGAATTTTTTTGGAGAAAATTGACACAAAAATGAGCTCAATCGGATCTCATTTCGCATTTTTTTTGCATTGTTTTCATCGATTTTGCCTCTCAGGAGCAAAGAAATGTCCATCCAGCTTGGATTGGAGCATTATGTCGTAACATCCTCGACCAGAACACACGATCCGCTCTCGAACCATGATCGGATTCGACCGTCCGACGTGATTGGATCGATCAACCGCGCATCATTTTCCTAGATCCGCATTTTCCACTCATGCGTCGGACCACACGCCCAACCATGCGCTGTCATGTGGCATCACGAGCTCAATTGTGTAGCCACGCGTCATACCGTACCAGAGGTGATTGGGTTAAGTGAGAAAATGCCTATTTTCTGATTTTAAAAATTATTTAAGTGTCCTGAAACTTTGAAAACTCATAAAAAATAAAATACTTAGCGAAAAATTACAAAATAAGGGTTTGTTGGGTTCGTCTTTCCGAGAGGAATCCAAAGAACCAAAAATTTATAAATTCCAATGAATAGTTTGAGCTTAATTTAGGTTTTAATAAAAATAAAGTTTCATTGATTACTCTAAAAATATAAGTCAAATTAGGTTGAAATTTTTAAGAATTAAAATAAGGTTAAAACACACATATCATAAAAATCTCAAGTGAAAAGAACTTCTGGATTGGGAGAAATTAAATTTTAAAGTTCAAATTGTCCATTTTAATAAAACTAATCAAATAAAAATCCAGTAATTTACAAAAATCTTCAAAATGGCTTAAATTACTTCAGTTGACATCTAGAACTCTTAAGAAAATAATGTGATTTTCTAAATCCTAACGAACCCCCAAACAAACACCTAAGATTAAAGTTTAATCAATTAAGGAATTAATTAAAACATAACCTTAAAATAATTTAAATACCAAATTAAAATCAGAAATGATGTAATACCCAAATGATTGGTAATCAAACCTTAAATCAAAAAAGCATCATGTATCCCTCAAATGAAATTGAATTTAAACATAATTGAACCTAATTAAGTTAATGAAATTCGATTAAATGATTATATATTTTTAAATTAAACTCATGATTAAATAAATCAATGAAACTTTAATGTAAAATCAAACTAATCTTGTTAAACCAACATCAAGTACTGAATCTTAATTATATGAAACTACTTAACAAATTAAAATAAATTAAATATTAATTAATCATTAAATGAACTAAAAATTAAATTGATTAATAAACCAATTCAACATAATCATTTGATATTAATCAAATTAAATCAAATAAAATTAAAGTAAACTTAATTAACATATGATCAATTGATATCCATTTAGAATAAGGTAATTAATTAGCCATTAATACATAAACCTAACAACTAAATCAAATATTAATGAAATCTAATGAACATAATAAATGAAGAAAATCAAATATAACTATGATTATGAATAATCAAGTTTAATTGAAATAAAAATAAACAATTAAATCACTTAATCTAATCAAATGATAATAACAATAATCCTTTAATCAAATTAAACTTAAGTAAAACACTTAACTAATTCAAATCACTCACATGTGCAAAATTAAGTCATTAACTAAATAAATCTTTAATTTATTTAATGATTTTAAAAAAAATAATTACCCTTAATCAAACTTAATTAATTAAACATTTAATGAATGCAAACTTAATGAATTAATCTATCATCTTAATGAACCAAATTAATTTTATAAATCACATTAAAATTAATTCAAATCAAACACTTAATTAATCTACTAATTAATTTAATCACACATCTTAAATAAATTAATTAAGTCAATCAAATTAATCATATTAAACTTAAGCTTAATCAAACATAAAATAAAATTAAATGCTAATCAAATCCTAATTTAAACTTAAATTATTAAGTCACTAATTACATCATTATCCTAAATAAATATGAAATCAAATTAAAAATTAAATAAATCTTTATTTAATTTAATAATTAATCACACCCCTTAAGAAAACTAATTAAGTTAATCAAATTAATCATATTAAACCTAAGCTTAATCGAATATAAATGCAATTAAATACCAATCAAATCTTAAATTTAAACTTAAATCACTAAGTCATTAATTACATCATTAACCAAAATAAATATGAAATCAAATTAAAAATTAAACAAATCTTTATTTAATCACACCTCTTAAGTAAACTATTTAAATCAAATTAATCATATTAAACTTAAACTTAATCAAACATAAATGCAATTAAATACCAATCAAATCCTAAATTAAACATAAATCATTAAGTCATTAATTACATCAGTAATCTAGATAAATATAAAACTAAATTAAAAATTAAATAAATCTTTATTTAATATAATAATTAACTTAAACGCACTTCTTAATTAAACTAGTTACCCTTAAGCTAATGCAATTGAATAAACACCTAATTAATGCAAACTTAATGAATTAATCCATCATCTTAATGAACCAAATTAACTTTTTAAATCAAATTCAAATCAAATAGTTAATTAATTTGGTCACACATCTTAAATAAGCTAATTAAATCAATCAAGTTAATAATATTAAACTTAAACTTAATTAAACATAAATGCAATTAAATATTAATTAAAATCTAAATTAAATCTAAATTATTAAGTCATTAATTACATCATTAACCTAAATAAATATGAAATCAAATTGAAAATTAAATAAATCTTTATAAGTAACATAAATACACTTCTTAATTAAACTAATTACATAATCACATTGAACCTAAGCAAACCCATAGACTAATAAAGCTAATAAAATCAAATTAAATCAAATTAAGAAAGACTCTCATTAATTTAATATGTAATCAAATCAAATCTCATTCAACCTACTTAAATAAGATGAACTAATTAACTATCAAATGTAGGTAATCAAAATACAAACTAAACTTTGATTAACATGACAAATGGATGAGGTTAAAAATAAAATTCTAATTATAAAGAATCAAACTCAATTAAAATCAAAATAAAATCTCAATTAATCTAATCCGATCAAACTACAAATAAATGAACTACAATCAAATCAAATAAGCATAAAATTAAATCATATAATTATAATCAAAGAAAAGAATTAAATATTATTTTAAAAGGATATTGAATTATCAAGATTTAATTAAACCAAAATATCTAATCTAAAATTAATCAATCAAAAATACATGAATTTAAACAAACTTAAGCTTTATTAGAGATCAAGGATATTGAATTATCAAGATTTAATTAAACCAAAACATCTTATCTGAAATTAATCAATCAAAAACACATAAATTTAAACAAAATTAAACTTCATTAGAGATCAAGGATATTGAATTATCAAGATTTAATTAAACCAAAATATCTAATTTGAAATTAATCAATCAAAAACACATGAATTTAAAATAACTTAAACTTCATTAGATATTAAGGATATTGAATTATCAAGATTTAACTAAATCAACACATTTAATCCAAAATTAATCAATCAAATACATGAAGATTAAACAAACTCAAATTCTAAAATCTAAATCAAATCAAATCAAATAAGTCAAATCAAATAAATTAGACAAATTCAAATGGGCTAATTAAGATACTTAAGGACCTTACTTAGACTCTTTAGGAGTTAGGATGTAGAATAAAGTGAGTTCTGTTTACAAATGGAATTCATTATACTCTTCATTCTTGAAAACTTAAACATCACTTTAACCAAATAAAAGTGAAATAAAATGAAAAGTAAATCATTAAATCATTTAAATTGAAATCACCCAAAGGTAAAATTTAAATAAATTCAAACTCCAAATTGAAACTTAAACTAAAGAAGCCTAGTAAAGCCTTGACACAGAAGCCTTAAGCACACACATTAGAATACTAAATCACCACTTCTAGTGCTAAGTTAGGGCATTGTATGTATGATTTTGTATTTTATTTTGTGATGTAATATTTTAGACTGGATGTTAGGATATATGTTTCATAGACTGGATGATAGGTCGTGATTAGCCTAATTATATTTTCTGCACGGGGTTGTGCCTAAGGGGCCACTATAATAAAATATAAATATGTTTGATGTGCAGGTTGCTTAGCCCCTAAGCATAACTCACATTAGGACATGTGGGCTTGGCTACCCATGTATGGGATACTAAGTCCAAATTATTCATATAACTGCTTGGGTTGTATGGTGTGTTTAGCTAACATTTGTTTTGCAGGTGTAGTTAGATTTACTTTTTCTATTTTTGATGTAATTTTGCATTAGGAATTAGGATTAGTGTTATGAGGGATTAGGATGAGCAGTGGCCAGAAGGCTTAGTCCCTGGGGTGCCTTGTGATGCCTTTGTAGCAAATCATATCAAAAGAAAGAGAAGAAAGAAATGAAGAAAAGAAGACCCCCATTGCATGTATTATTTTTTGTAATCCGGGTTATATAAGGGTAGAGCTCGGCTACCTATATTTTTTTCTCTTTTTGGGGTGTACGATGGAACCCGACCGCACTGGTCTTTTATTCTTTTATGGTAGTCTATAAAATTATTTGATGTTATGTTTAGATTATGCATTAAAATAATATGCTTTTCATAGTTTCTTTATGATTGATGCTTGAATGTGTGGCCTAGATACGAAAGGCTCTTAGGATGAAATTAATTTTTCTACCCCAATTAATAACTCATAACTAAAATTTTAGAACAACTCATAGCCTCACATAAAAGCCTAGGAATTAAATCAAGATAATAAATTTTTTAGCAGCCCCTTAGTTGGATGAATGAATGTATAATATCATGCATGTAATATTCTTCCACTCTTATTAAGAGGGGGCTTCCATCTGTGCCAGAGAATGAAGGCTTAACCTATGAGAGTCTTTGATGAAAGAACACCCCTTTCTCTCTTGATTTGGCCCATAATCAAGTTCTCATGCATTTAGACATACAAAATTCTATAGCCTATGTAAAAATAAAGAGTTCAAAAGAATCAAATAAATTTGATAAAATTTGTATTAGATTAAGTCATGAATTCATACCACTCATGCTCTAGTCTCTTAGAGAGTGAGTTTAAGAACTTAGTCTCATTCCTAAATAAACAACAGCTTAGCCATCTTGCAAAGCATAAGACTTGTCTACATGAATTTAAAATATAGGAGGAGTTAACTAGCTGTCACTTTAGGCAGTAATAAGTCCAGTAGTCGGGTGATTTATTCTTTCTTGTGGAGGTAAACTATATACCCATTTTCCTCTTAAATTTAGGTCATGCTTCGGCCCTCGCCAAAGCTCCCTAGCTTAGGATCTGAGGTAGCTATTTTCTTTGGGCTACAAGCATAAATTCTCACCTCTTAGGCATTTCTACAATCTTATGTTGTGAAATTATAAGCCCTAGCAATCTAATAAAATGTCAACTCAAATAATTAACTCTCTTCGATTTCAAAAATATAAAGCCCAATCATAGGGTAGATTGGAATACTCACTAGGCTTCATAGTATCATGAGCATTTCATACTTTCTCCCTTTGGATTCCAAAAATAAGTCTTCCCCTTTATCTATCCCATTTGATTTTCTAAAATAGCCAATCCTTGATATTTAACCTCAAATCTTTGGAGACCCTAATTGTCTACTTTAATCTAGAGTATTCTTAAGGAATTCTCATTTCTTAGAATGTAATTAACTACGAGGGCTTGCCTCTATAGGGAACTTAACGAACCCGGCTTAAAATAAACCTTACTTTACCTTTCTATGTAAAGTAGGAAAAAGATCTCTGGTATATTCGAAGACCCATCATGCCTTAAGAGTTCTTATTAGGTGATTAGGTCCATTATAGGGTGGTGATTTCTATCTTTCGAGATAGTACATCATTCCTTAATATGGTACCTGATTACTTCAATAAGTACCCCCTATGATCTACGTAGTGTCCCACATCCCAAAAATAAACACCATAAATTCTCAAGGTGATCTTTTTGATCAATACTTTTAATGACGAGGTCATCAACATAGCATTCTAATTTTTGATGAATCAACTCGTCGAAGATGCGTGTTATAGCCCTCTGATATGTAGCTCAGGTATTCTTTAATCCGAACAACATGACTGTATAACAATAAATATCAATTGGTATTCTGAATGATGTGTGTTTCTCATCTTCATGAGCCATTTTGATCTGATTATATCTCGATGATTTATCCATAAAGGAGAATATGTCATAGTTGGAGGTGTTATCTATTAGCAATTCTGACATAGGAAATAAAAAATCATCTTTTCAGCATGCTTTATTTAAATATCGAAAGTTGATGCATATTCAAATCTGACCATTCTTCTTCTTTACATGAACGATATTGGCTATACAATCTGCATACTTCTCCTTGCAAATGAAACATGCTTCAATTAGCTTTTTTGTTTCTACAACCACTTGTTCTTCAACATTCAGCCTCATTCTTCTAGGAGCTTGTTTGATTGGTATTGAATCAGAATTGATAGCTAACTTGTGAACTGCCACATCAGTGGATAAGCCAAACATCTCAGAATATGTCAAAGCAAAGCAGTCCCTGAATTCATGAAGTAATGCTTTTATTCCTTCAACCTTATCGTCAGGCAAGAGGGCACTAACGAAGGTTGGACAGGGTTCTTCTTCAATTCCCAAATTAATTTCTTTGAACTCGTCCACTGTAGACATCTACCCACCATCTTCAAGTTCTTCAAGTGCCAGTTTGACTTCTACTTCCCCATCAATTGTGAGAATAACTTCATAACAGTCATCTTCATTTTCAATTTCGGTTTCAATCTCACTTTCAATTACTTTATATCAAGTGTTCCTTTGATGATACTTTTGTTGGATGTATCCAAGACCCTTAGTGGCATAATTATCACTTTTTCAAGAGGTCTGTAGACTCGTTGAACTCCATAAATTATCAAAGAAGAGAGCTCGCCTTCTATCAGTTCCAACATCGATTCTAAGTTTGTACATCATCCTTTATAGTTTTGGAGGATAGTATCTTGACATTTTGGTGGGTACCATCTCTTCAAACTCTGAGTACTGAATAAGCCATTCAAAATCATAGTGTTGATATTCCTCAGATCTATATAATGAAGTTCCCAATCTGTTGCTCCTAGGTAGTGGAGGTACATAAAAGATTTTTAGCTCCTCAATGTAGTGAACATCATGTGATGTGACTTCTTTGAAATGTCAAGGAGGAATTGGTGTAACTACAAATGAATCATTCGATACTAATAGGTTAGCATCCCTTCTAGAAGAGACACATTGAACTTCACTTTCATAGATGGACTCAAAATCATAATCGGAATCGGAGTAATTTATCTCATTTGCTTTTGTTGAAGGCTCACATTTCTCCTTGAGTTCAACTAGAATATCTTCTTCTCCTTCTGCATCACTACCCAAATGAGGAACATGTCTCTTCAGCTTTGGCGATATGTCATAAGTTTTAGAGAGATTTAATGCAGCCTTCTTTCCTCCTTTTCGCTCTTTCTCTTTTTTGGGTTGCTTTGTAATTTTTGATGAAGCTGTAGATTGCTGAGGCTAACTTTCTTTTGAAAGAAAATACTTCGCATCCTCATAAATTTTTTCCTCATGAATTGTGAATGGCTGAATAGTGCTGAGAATCTTGTGTTATACTCCATTTCTTATATACTTCATACATTAATGTAGAGTAGACAGAACCATACCATATTCATGGAGCCAAGGATGACCTAATAGAGCTTTGAATGAGGCATCGACATCTATAATGTAAAATTTAGCTTGGGTATAGAGTTCTCCAAACCTAAGCGGTAGAATAAAAGATCTGAGAGTCCTCTGTCCCATTTCATTGAATCCATGCACCATCAATTTATCTCATCCAAGGTGATGAATATCTAGGGACAACCCCCTAAGTGCTCGCAGACTTATAAGATTTACTGATGAACCTAGGTCAATTAGAATTTGATTGATCATAATTTCATCACTTTCTGCAGCTACATATAATGAGCAATTGTGTTTCATTGTCTCAAGTATAAGATCTTCTTCAAAAAAAAGTAATCATCAGGAGATCTTGAGCTTGCAAAACTTCAGTCATGCGTCATTCAACAAAATAAGCTTCATATCTCTCTGGATCTTTAAGAGCTTGAATCAACATTTCTCGAAGGTCATTCGACATCAAGAGAGCCTTGTACACACTTAGTTATGCAAGAATCTTTCTCAAATGTGATAGGATATTATAATCGATTTCTCCACTTGAATTTGCTTTCTTCTTAGGGTCTTTAGGGATGATATCTTCGTTAACTTTAATATTTTTGTCTTGATTTCTGATTTTGTGCTTATTGGATGACCCTTTCCTTAATGGAGGTGGTAGTATCTTACCACTCCTTAGTTGCACTTGGACTGCTTTATTTAGCTCAAACTCTTCCGATGAGGTAGCTCTTTCGGAGTCACCATCTACTCCAGAGAACTATGCGGATGCTTCAAAGTCACTGTCAAGCTTCAAGCGGCCCATTTGGGATGTCTTTGAAGGCTTAGACTCATCTTCGTTAGGAAAACATAAGTCTTCTTCTAAATTATCTTTTGTTTATTGCATCATCAAGCACAACTTTGATGTTATGGGGTTAGGAGTTCTCCTACTTGGCGGGATAAACTTCTTGAATTCATTTTTACATATTGCATTTTTCAAAGCTACTTGATTTCAATTATCCATGCGTGGATAACATTGGGGGTTGTCTGACACCATAGAAATAACTCGACATGTTTCTCTAGGAAGCAAGTCTTCAATACTATTTCCTTCTTCATTTGACTCAATGATCCAAAGTCCTGGTATGTAATTGACAAGTCTGATAGTCTACCTCATAAGTTGATGATACTCCTCTAGATTATTGATGATATTTTGAGTTATAGTTCTCTTCTTGATCTTTTTTTCTTAGTCGACTTCTTTGATTTATGAGGTCTACCTTTAACAGACTGCTCCTCATATTGTGATGAAGTAACCTTATCAAAATACCACTGAGAAGCTAAAATGCTTGGTTTAGGCATTTTTTTAAGTCCAATATAGGTTCAAGTGGTGATTTTCACTTAACATTAAGGACATCTTTTAGCTGCTTCAGCATTTTTACAGTCTTCTTAGAGACTACTGTCTCCCATTGATCTTCTTGAATTACTTTTCCTTTTGCTTTGTCTTCATCAATGGTATTGAAGTGGACGTAACCACTATGGCAGATTCTCTTTTAGAATGAACGAGGGCACTATCAGACAGTGTGAATTCACCCTTTCTATATTTCTCTCCAGCCAATCCTTAAAGACATAGCAATCTTCAATCGAGTGGATAATCACCCAATGATATGGACACTATTTTGGATTATCAGTTTGATCTGACTCTTCAGATCTTTTGGATTCCGGTAATTCTAATTCTGCTTTAAGCGCTTGGTGGAATAACTTAGTTACACTTTCCCTCTTGAAAGGGTATTTCTTATTCATCTTATCTTTTAGAGATGAGGGCAATCGCTCATCATCTGTCATTGATTGCTTTGATTGGGAGTTAACTGATTACTTTCCCCCTTCGTCCGCATAAGCAGACTATTTTCCTTTATCAACATTATAAGTTGCTCGCTTTTCACTGCTCGAGCTGTAGGAGGTTGTATGAGACTCATTCCTCCTTGAGTCTGAGAATTTATTCTTCTTTATCTTTTCTAAGTGGTCCTTAGGTTTTGAGCGATTCAACTTTTCAAACTTTGTCACTCAGTCTAGTAACTCTTGAAATGTTGAGATAGAGGTCATACATAAATATGGTGTCATCTTATCATCGATGTTACCCATCAACAATTGGATTGTATGTTCCTTTTCTAGCTATTGTTCATATTTTATGCTCATATTTCGCCAACGTGAAATATATTTAATCACTAAATCATCTTTTCTTCTTTGTTCTAAAGCGAGGTCAGCAATTATAATATTTTCAGTTGCACCAACGAATCTCTTGACGAACATCATCTCTAATTCAGCAAAAATCTTGACTAAGTTATTAGGCAATTCAAGTTACCATTCAAAAGCAGTTGAGGTCAAACTACTAACGAACTAGTAGAATAGTAGTGCATCATTACCTCATGTATTGCCATATGTTGCTTTGAATTATGTTAGGTGTTGTCTGGGGTTCCCAGTGTGATTGAATGTATTAAATTTAGGCACTGAATGACCCTTAGGGTATGTCACTTGATCGTACTCTACCGAGTATGCACGACCTTTTCTTACTAATTTTTTTACTTGGTTAGCAACAATGACAGCTTTGATCTTTTCATTTATAATTGTTTTCAATTGAGTTGTTATCACGGGCTCAGATATGTTAGGCACATCTTGATGGATGGGTTGAGAAGTTAGCTGATTGACTTCATTTCTCCCCTCAGGTGCATTCTGTGCTCCGGAAGCTTGAGGTACTGAGTCAAGTGGTGGATCAACAAATTTAGCATTAACTATCAGATGGTTGGCAGGTGGAGCAGATGTTGGCACTACTGTCGCATTTCTCTGCATCATCTGTAGCATCACATTCATTTTTGCCATCATTTGGTTCATCTTTGCATTTAACTGGATGACCTCCCTATCATTTTCCTTCATCTGTCGTTGCATTCATTTCTGCATTTGGGCTAATGTGATAGTGTCGGCAAAGAGAGAGTTACCTTCTTCTCTTTCCAGTTCTTCCTCCTCTTCATCACCTGAGGATGTGCTTGAAGCTCCTTCTTTTGTTTGCTCAAGAGTTGGTTCTTCAATATGAATAAGAGGTGCTATCTATGTTGGTGTTGTTATGCACCAGATGGTTCTTCAACGTGCTGTACCACATACACTACTTCCACTTCCATAATATCCTCATCATATTCTTCATCTTCTTGTAATTTTACTTCAGAATGTCTCCTCCAGTGAATTTTCAGCTCTGGATTCGAGACAAACTTCTCTTCAATTGGAGGGAATGCAATCAAAGTGAACTTTCTTTCGTGGAGATTCAGTTGATCAACGATGGGATTCCTTGGAATGTTCACCTGGGTGTCGACCATCCTATGATTCATCATCATAAGATTTCTTCTTTTGAACCCATTTTTGTCATTTCTTATCATTGGCTGATTTTTGGGAGTGCGAACCAGATGTCATGCCTCTTTCTTTATTTTCAACAGTTTCTCTTCGTGGCCTTGGCCTCCAATCTTACTTGCCCTTCTGTCAAAACCTTTCAAAAGTGGATTCCCTGATATATGGTCTGGGTGTCACACTTTGATGCTCACCATACACGATTTGCTTAAATCGATCATGAGTTTTCACAACAGGTGGTAGCCTACCAGATGAAACATTATAAGCTTCAATCATCATAGGCCTTTGGACTCTTCTTTTCATTAGGCCTATTTCCTTAGCAACTTTTAGCACTCGATGCATTCTAACATATAAGGTTTCAAGAATTTTTTTTGGGGGGCACCGGAGCTCACGCAGTGGTGGATCCCAAAAAGATTGTTTCAGCTCACCAGTAGATCAATTCCTCTTTACCCATTTCAGGTTTTCAAATTTATTCTGGGTGAAAATACTCACTTTTTGATCTTAGGCTAACTGCATAACAGGTTATTCAGATAGCAATTATTAAGCTCTTAGTTCGGATTTCATCCTTCTTCTCTGCCTTCTTGTTAATTTTCCTCCATACGAGGAAGCTTCATGATCACGCTTTCCTGGTACAAAAAGTTCAATTAGCAGTGTGGTGTTTACAGACATGACTGAGACTTTCTGACCAACAACAGTTCTCTTCATGATCAGAGTGTCAAAATATCCTAATCTCTGAAACACAGAAGCTCTCTTTTGGGGTGCTTTAGCAATAACTACTTCAATAAATTTTCTCTGTTGCACGGGTTGATGTGCACGATGTGCAGATGTATTCTGAATTGATGTGACATTAGCTTTAATTATAATTACTGAAAAGTTCACACAACCAAATTGAATGGTAACTCTAGCATCTCCAGTGTTGATGATAACATTAGCCACACGGATGTTAGACCCGTGGCTTAGCTTCACAATGAACGGATTGTTCTGAAGATCTATCTGCGCAAATGAAAGATGGGAATCAATAATCAAAAATAAATATTCTACCCCATACTTTCAAAATGCAAAGATATAGCTGAACAGAAATAAAATAATATATTCAAAAGAAAATTTCAAGCAAATAAAATCATACTCAACAAATTATAATGCTCATTAAGATTTTATTTTATGACTACATTTTAATTTTGATTATTTATACTTCACTGCTACTATACTCCAAATTTGACTAGCCAAAGATGGAAAAAGAAACCAGTCTCCAGCGGAGTCACCAGAAAACTGTGGGCTCCGAAAATTCACCACCGACCTCTCGACAAATGAAGAGAGTGTGATTTGATGTGTTAGTGTAATTTTTAGAAGGTAGATGGAATAGTAGATAAGACACTACCCAGAGATTTCATCCTCATTTTGTGAGGACTTTAGATTTGGTTCCAGGTTTCTTACAAGCGCAAGCACCTATAGTTAATTACCCCTCTCAATGCTGAGAGAGAACTTTCGATTAAGGCTGGTCATTAGATTGCTAAATGTGTAGCGTATAATAACAGTATGTGAATTTTTATAATTTAGAGTTTAGAATTTATGAAATTCATCATTATTTGACTTAAAGCATATGGTTGGTGGAATGATGATGCGCCTGATCTAGATCCCAGCTTTCGTCATCCCCGGCTATTGTGGTCCCTAGTATACTTAGTCAAAGGAGCTAGAGTTTTTTTAATATGTCATCCCTAACAAACGATGGTGGATGAGTGGATGAATTGTTTGCTTTAAGCATTTAAATAATGGATTTTATTTAGTATAAAGTTTGACTTAATTGAAATTTAGTTTTGTGATGAATTAGTTTAGAGCTCAAATATCTTTAAATGATAATATCTCCTCTGGTTGATATTTTCATTCAACACGACCATCATTGGGGTAGACCTTGTCAACTCTACTCATTTGCTAGTGGAAGATCGGGTTTATCACTTATGTGTAATTTAAAAATTGATATCATAACAGGCCTTGTCAACTCTATTGCAAATATAGAGGATTGGGACTTATGATAAGACATAATTTAAATTCGTATAGTAGTTAATTATTTAGTAGACCCTATCAACTCTATTTCAAACATAGAAGATTAGGCCTATTATGATCATATTCTATGGAGTTGAATATTTATCTCTTTCATTGATTTGAATTAGCATATGGAGACATTCATTAGCTCGCATACAAATAGTCATAAAGAATCGAATTAATTTCATCATTCTTCTTTATTAACCTGCGCAATATTCTCAGACACTAAGTTTAGATGCTTGGCATAATTGTCAGGGCCCATGCAGGTATTTAGTAATTTAGGTAATTTTATTTCTAAATTATGAGATTAGTTTCATGTTTATTTAATCTCAAGTTAGCCTACATAGCCTTTTAGATATTAAAATCTGTACTTTGAATCTCTATGTCTGAGCACATTCAGGTGTTTATAACATAGATAATTTCATCTAATTAATGAAAATATTGATTTTGAAAATTATAATTAGAATAAAATTTCTTTTCTTTTTGGATTGAAGGAAGATCCATAATTAGTGTAGCATTTAATTTAGTATCGTCTTATGTCTGCTTTTACAAAGAGTTGTAGATCCGGTGGCATTACTTATTGAATTTTCCAATTCATAGATATTATTTGACTTGCAATCTTTAATGAGCTTTAGTTATACTTGACAACAGGTTGCTCATCTTTAGTAAAAAATCTTTTTTGAAATTCATTTAATTTTCACTTTAACTCAACAAATCTAATATGTATCAATTTTAATTTTAAACGTATGATCCAAATGGTTCTTTTAAAGGCTACATTTATGAGTAATTATGATTTGCTTAATTAAATTTGTGCTTATAAGAAAGCTACCAAATTTTATGCTCCTCAATTTATAAATGGACCACTAGATTTATCATCAATCATTTGTTATTTAATATTCAATTGAGATCATTACTTCGTTTGATATTAAATATAATTTGTTCACATAAAAAGACTTCAGATCCAATATAAATTTATCCTCAACTCAAGACCGAGTTTTCTATTTATTTAGTAATTGTACTTCAAATTTATCTTAAGTCTTTTGTGACTTTCGGTTCATGTATATTAAAGAAATTTAAGTTTATTTCAAGTTTTATAGGTTCACTTGAGTTTGATCCCTATTTTCTTATTTGAAATATGATTTTCAATTTTCTTTGTAATCGAACCTCCATCAAATTCTTTTCCGGTTCATTTTAATTTAATTTCCAATTCATTTCTTTAGAAATTTATATTTTATATTTAACATAATGTTAAATCTTTTTTTTGTTAAGTCCCAAAAATTTGACGACATTTCGACAGTATTCCAACGTCATCCCCGTGAAACAATGGAATTATTTGGTGCAGTCATACGATGAGTGTGACGGTTGGTATTCCCTGAATTTCAATCCCATTATGCCTTGATGAGTATAACGAGGACTTCAATCACCTGCATAAAATTAAATATATATGCAATTATTCTTCTCCCCCTTTTTTTTAAAGTTTCATATTTAGTCAAAATTTCAATAACATTTCAACAAGGGGGGAGCAACATCTAATGGTTTTGGCTTTACTACGATGAGCGTAGAAAGGTGTCATCGCTAAATTTCATCTCAATGACGATGAAACGTGAAACATGCATAAAGAAATACACACACACACACACACACACACACACATATATATATATATATATATATATATATATATTGTTCACATATTTTCATACATCCACAATCAACAACACTAATATTTTTGCATGAGTTCGGTTAGCAGGGATTGAATAGGTGGGGGAATGCGAAAAATCTAGAGAAGAACCTGCTTGATGATGGTGTTCTTTCTTGGTTCTCCTCACTTGCAAGGAAGGAAAGAGAGACTGTTTGGCTGCAGAAATAATAGAAATGACGGAAACCTAGAAGAGGAACTCGCCTGATGATGACGTTGCTACTTGGCTGCGGCAAAAGGAATTGGACTCCAATCAAAGAAGGGATACAGAATAGTTGCAAGAGATAGTGGTGAGGGGAACCTGTCTGATGACGGAGTTGCACCTCGGCTATGAAAAAGAGTGGTTGACGAGAGGAGTCTGCCTGATGGCAGAGTTGCCTCTCGGCTATACTCCAAATCGCAGAAAGAGAAGATGAGTGAGGGAGGGAACCGAGGTGGATCGGTTGAGAAGGAGTGGTCTCGTGCGCTTGATTTAGGTTGTGGGTTTTCTTTAGACAAACGGCTAAGAGGGTCAACACTCGGTTTTGGTTTGTTCGGCAAAACAAGGAAATAGCCGAATTCTTCATGAAGCCACTCTGTCTGCTACATTGTGAGATGGCAAAATTTTTAAACTAAGCATGATTAAAACCTTAATTAGCAGAATAAGCATATTTTTAAAAAAAATTAGAAATAGAATCATTTTTTTAACGAGGAGGCTGATCTCTCAGGTTCTGTTCTCCTCTCACTTTTCACACTACATTCAGCGCTACCGCCATTCGCCGTACTGATCCCGCCGCTTGATCCGCCGCTCGATCTGCCGGTAGCCAATCCATACCACCGATCTGAATTTTGGCGAAAAGGTATTTTCTATTATTATTTTTTTTTCAAAATGAACGAGTGATATGCATTTGTGATATGTATTTTAGTATTTTTAGGTATATATATTGTGGATCTAACTTATTTTGTGTATCTCGTTAAATTCTATTTGCTTTGATTCATCTTTTAGTTATCACCTTTTGATTGTAGAGGATCTTTTCCTTGTCTCATAATAACCAGAATAGATTTTTTGTTTTTGTTATCTTGCATAGATTTTCGATGAATATGTTGACATAATTAGTAAATGTTATTGAAAATTTATTAAATATTTTCGAAGAATCGGTCTCCGACGCTGTTAAATCCACTAAACTTAATGTTGTCTCTTATTGCTTAGAAATAATTTCTTTGGAGTTAAATGTACGACATGATCACTTGTGAATTGGTAATTCAGGGAATAAAGTGAATAGTTATATATTTTATCTCAATTAGTTGGTTGAGATTTAACTTGGTTTTGAGAGAATTTGGGTTTGAATCTTAGAGAATGTATAGATATGTGAGTTTGATATTAAAATAATTCAAATAATAAAAAAAATAATAATAATAAAATGAATAACCGTGAATTTTGGAGTTGAAAGGAAGCTATGAAGTTGTTTATCCTATGTTTTATTAGCTACTGTATTCGAAAGATAATGCTCTTTTCCTGAATTTTGGTCTCATTATCCCTTATCGTCGCGTGGTAGGTATCATGCTTGTTTGAAAACAATTACGAAAAAAACCAATTTTGATTACGGCTTGTCAAGAAGCTATGTAGTGGAAGAGGGAAGCTTCTTAATTATTTTCATGAAAAGATAACACCAGAGAGAGTGAGAAAAGAAGCATCCATTTGTCAAAAATTCTATTAATAGTGTTTTTCTTTCAAATTCTTCTAGATAATTAAAAGATAAGGTTTATAATAATGCATGTTTTGAAAAGATAATTGTCATTATAAACATATTTAAAATAGCAATAAATAAAAAATAAGGTTTCTAATAATGCATGTTTAAATAGAAAATGCCAGCTAGCAAACAATCAATCGGTAGAATTAAGCATGATGGTAATTGGCTTTGCTAGAAAGATTTATCATAGACAAATCACAAAAACGTCTTTGCTCTTCTCATCAATTCTAACTTACCACTCATTTTTACAGTAGAGAATCAAATATCATTTGGGCATCTAAATTATTTGCAAGGCAGATCATAAATTATATGTCATTTGTATTTTACAAGATAATTAATTTAATTTTAACTAAAACAGTTCAATTGACATTTCCACTTGGTACAAATATTTGATTCAAAATGAGTTCAAGCACGGTATGTAATGTCTATTATGGTGCAAACTTAGCGTGATGATTTCTTCCCTACATCTTGGTGGGAAAAATCGTCTATATTAATTTCTCGGCTAATTTTAGCGTGTTCAAGATCGAATCATGCGGTCACTAAATGTTGATTCGACCCGATTCAGGATTAATCTCATATGTAGGTTTCCTGTTGGTGGCTACACCACTAGATGATGACGAAGTCTGAGTCATCATCGCGACAACTTATTATATATGTTGAAAAAATGAAACAATCAAAGCGCATGATTATTGATAAATTCGAACATTGAAACTTCTCAACACCACTTACATACAGGACCACATAGGTAATTTGTTTGAGCGCTTGTTTATCTTCGACTTTCACATTAACCTAAAACACTACATTTATATGCGTGTGAAGATGTAGACATATCACCTTGTACTCATATTGCTTCAACTTCCGTAAACATGGATGAGTACCATTCTGATGAGGTGGCTCCTCCAGAAATCGGGGATGAGGGATACGAAACAATGCCCAGCATAACGAGTTCAGACACAGATGATAGCGAGGGTGAGATAGGTGAAGAAAATTATCCAAATGCTGCAACCAGTCAAATATTAAGAGATTACTCTAACAAAATAGCGACCTTTGAGGAACACATGCTTAGTAACAATGAATACGTCCAAGTTTGTCAATCAACTCAACAATGGGATGAAGAACTAAACTTTGATGGTCTCCCATCAAATTCTATTTTCTTAAAAGATAATTTTATTCCAGCAGACCTACTTGAGGGATGTGTTTCCATGACAAGAGACACCTAAAATTTACAGTGCAGGGTTGGTCAATCACAAATAACGTTGAATATGTCACATGTGATTCTAATAAGTCGAGGTTCACGATACGTTGCATTCATAGCAATAATCCCATGTTTGTGGCGTGCATCGGATGCAAGAGAGGCTTGGTGGTGCTTGGGTAATTTCAAGTTTGTGGCCACACATGTTCACATTCAATCTTGAGCAAGGACATAGTAATGCACCTCTCAATTTATTAGTTACTACATCCAGCCTGTTATCATATGTTAGTTGGACTTGAAACCTAGGAAAATCATTGGTCGAATGGATTCAAAGTTTAGTATTAGAGTTTCATATATGAAAGCATGAGATGCACGCAGGAAGGCCATACAAAGTATATTTGGCAGTTGGGAAGAGTCGTATTGTTTGCTGGATCAGTTTATGGTTGTTTTTATGTTATTATCCCCAACGTGTATCGTATTGAAAGCATTGGTCAATTTGAACATTTTAAGCTTTTGGTCCATTCATAGCTAGTTAGTTAAGCAGACCGTCTTTGAGTCTTGATGCGTTTCTGGAAAGTACTGAGGTACATTCTTATCTTTGTTGGTATCGATGCTAATAATGGTTTGTTTCCTTTAGCATTTGCGATCGTTGAAGCAGAATGCAATGAATCTTGGAGCTGGTTTATTGGGACTTTACAAGACTTAGTTCCAATTATATGCACCCAACCTGATTTATGTATTATCTCAGACCGCCACTCCGGATTGGTGCGTGCATGCCGTGAGATTATGCAATGGGCAAAAACATCGACTTATTTCACCTCAAGGAAAATTTCAAGAAGGCATGCATATGGGCATTTCGATCTGAGTTCATGTGCGAGAAAATGTATGTTGAAATACAAGCGACATCCACATTTACACATTATATGGATATCAAGAATATTAAACCGTAAGCTGCGAGTGGCTCTAGCAAGAGATGTGGCAAAGTGGACATTGTGCCATGATGAGGGGTTCCGTTATGGTAACATGACAACCAACGCCGAGTGTTTCAAGGTGTTAAAGAGGGCGTGGTTTACCAATCCAGGGCTTTGATCACTTTATTTCTACAATCGGTGGCGGTCTTCAACAAAGACTTCGACAGTGACGACCGATGCAAATGATTCACTTTTGCTCCGTGAAGGCTCAGAAATGACGTGAAGCAAGAAGATACTCGGATCCCACGGATAAATGTGGTGAATACCGGTTTTCACAATGTCATCTATGTCATTCAAGGTCAGCGTCAAGCTCAGCGGTCGTGCATGTATGACACCCACAACTATTGCATATTCCATGTCCTCATGTTATTGTGATGGGTCGCGTGATCCACATGACTACATTTCTCCTTACTACTGCTTGTCTGAATGTACCAACATACCAAGCTCAATTTCATGTTATCCCGTCGTCATGGTTGGTTGATGTACTAGTCGGCACATAAGATCTTATACCACCAAATGTTAGAAGGCGTCTTGGTAGGCGGACGATATACAAATACAATGGACGAGAATATCTGACAAAAGCGAATATGTGTTCTATGCAAAATCCAGCATAATAGTACTTGTCCGTGAAAGATGACATTAGTTTTTTGTGAAGCATATGTGTTTTACTTGTACTACGCATCCTTGTCTCTCTCTTTTCGAACTTTGTAATGTACTTTTTTCGCTTTCAAATATATGTATTGTATTAATATGTGGAAATCTGTTTTTCTTAATTTGATCCCGTAAGCGAGAAAGCTTTTTGAAATGCTAGTGTGTTCTGATCAAGTACATTTTCTACTTTGGTATTTATGTTATACACTCATTTCTGCACCTATTCCTTCATCTTCTAACACTTATATATATAATTCATCAGTGACTAGAACACATCATAAAAATTTGTCATTAGTAAATCATGAACTTATTCATTAGTAAATTCGTAGTGACTTAACTATATCCTCTAATTTATTTTCTATTTAATTTGTATTTTCTGAGCACGCCAATGGATGGATGGAAGGATCAATATTTGAAGTGAAATTTATATTTTCATGCATAAAAATGATCATGTGTAAATATTAAATTTTAAATATTAGATATGTAAGTTCATAAAAATTATATGAAATATATATAAATTTTTTTTTGATATATATATACCTATAATATAATTTTTATTTATGTAACGTTTCATGAACTAAATAGAAAATTTATACATAAAATGTATGTTTTATATTAAAATTAATGTTAATGATGCTTTTTATTTGAATTAATACTATTGGATGCTTTATAACTGAATGTTAAAATTAAATATTTAAAATATAAGTTAATAAATATTTGACTTGAAATATTTGACACAATGACAATATAAATAATAAGGTGCATACATTTTTCTTTTGCTTTGTTGGAATCAATTTGCTAGCTCATTCACGGATCTCTTTTAGCTCTTCCTTATGAAATTGTTTTGGCATTCTCGTTTATTTGTTTCATTTTGAAAGGGCGCTTATCAATTTATTTGGATGAGTTGTTGATTTTATAAAAATATTTGCTCAATTTGAAATTTAATTTTACTTATTTTTCCTTCTTAATCCATTATTATGTCGTTATCAGATGTGCATAGAAATGCTTTTTTTTTTTTTTTCAGATGACAATTAGTCGTAATACTCATTTTCCTTCCATTATCATCTTCTATCTTTGGGATGATATTCACGTGTCGAGCGATTTTTTACTATCTATCGTGATTTTGGATTGCCGATACTTAAAACGTTCTGCTTTTCTCTAGGTTTTGAATAATTAGTTTGGCGGTCTGGCATTTTAGTGCATTCAATTTTATTTGGATGATTATGTGGGAGTTCAATCGAGTTATTTTATAATTCGCATATGTTATGAACTTATGTATTGCTTTGCTTTGATTGTTCTGCATTTTATCAAATTGAATCCATTAAGCGAAATTTTCAGTAATATGGCGGCGGAGGATGGAAGCGATTAGGCGTCGGCGTACGCCGCCGACCCGCCGATTATGGTCCCGCGTGCATTCAGCATCGTGGCGCTTCGTTGGCGACATGAGCGCATCGATTTGGTATGTTATTTGTGACATTCGTGGCTTCTATCTTAATTTATCTTGTCTTTATGCAGTACGATTCTGGTTTCACATTTACTTATGATCGTGAATGGCTTAATTGCCGGTTCATGGATGGACTACTGAGGTTGGATTACATGTGTTTCCGATTGCGATACTAGATCACCACTTACCCGCAGCTTTGGTGGTGAGCGATGGTCACCACAGACGAACACATTTCATCTAGCGGTTGGTGAGATGACAGTCACACTGCAGGATGTAGCCATGATCCTTGGTGTTCAGATTGATGGACCTCCTGTTATAGGTTCGACAGCTATTGGAGTGGGTAGGATGGCGGAACATGGCGGATTATTTGCGGACGATTGGGAGACATCCAGAGCCCAATGTACTATACCCATTGACCACATCGACATCTACGTTTCATATGGGGCAAGCACGCCGACCTCGCATTACGGTGGTGCATTGGACATTCTTCGTGATTCATATGTCGGATGTTGAGTTTTGGATGCATGTCGAGCGTATCTATTCACTATAGGATGCTTCCTTCTTAAGGTGCGTCAGGAGAGGTACATCTTCGCTTACCATTATTAGAGATCGACATTATTTAGTAAGTTCGATTGGATCGGGTGTTGGCACACTTATATAGAGGCGAATAAGGCAACAAGGCAGAACATGATAGGATGTACGCACTACCGTATGGTCCCGGAGCATTTACACGTTGATCGACCCACATTGCAATTTTACCCGTTGAGTTGGAGGTTTGAGTGTTGGTTGCAGATGGAATGAGACTTACCGCAGAGAGATGAAACCTGCTCATGTCAGAGTGTACTGGGATGAGCTTGACGGTTTGCTTCAAAGCCATGTATCACCATTTGCACTTTTGGTTATTATTATTATTTTTAATTTCATACATGACATAAAAATTATTATATGACTACTGTAGGTGATATTGGAACCTTATGGCCGTGATCACGGAGTCAAAGATGTATGTTTTCTTTGGGCGTGAGATATGGTGCTGGGTTCCATTGATGATGGAAGCGATCGGTATCTCCCTAATCGCGTTCTCGCAGACGGCTATCACCTAGAGTTGATGGCGATCTAGATCCTTCATTTCCGAGTCGATGGGCGGAAAGGCGATGTTGATTTGGTTTGTTTACCAGCCTTACATTCTGATGGGAGGCCAAACGATGCCATTCTTTGTGGGTGCGCTTCCACTGCAGTTGACGGCGGTGAGTGGTATATGAGGTGGTATCTGGGCCTCTTCATGCTCGGGCTCCTGCATATCCACCTTACTCTGGAGAGAGGCGATGGTAAGTGTTAAAAAAAAATTTTGCTATTCATAAATTTATATGCTTAATATACAACATAATTTTTTTCTTCTCCACAGAGGGAACATATCTTGGACACAAAGGATATATTCTTGGCTTATTTTGGGAGAGATATGGACGCGATTTATTCGATCAATACGAGGAATTATGCGAGGAAACTTAATAAGGACATGCACATATCGGATAGCGGTATAGAGATGCGAAGCTAGTAGTTCTATCGGCGTCAGTCTTCTACCACATGCTACAGATGATCGAGTCCATCGTCCATGCAGTGGTCCGTCCTACTTACCCTATAGCACACCGACTCATTTTAGGAAGGCATGTATTGATCATTTGAGCTCTTCCATGTATCCTCACCCATATACATGCCAGATGCATCATGTACTTAGTACCCTTACCATCTGCGGGAATACCGAGATGTTACACCTCTGGAAAGTCAATTTGAAGATGATGGCAACAGACATCACTTATGTGCCCGACGCACCGTTACATTGCACGGAAGTGGCACGCCGCATTACCAGTCGTTAGATGTACAGCATCTCTAGTTGTAGATTATATGTTACGTTGATGTACGTTGTTCTAATCTTGTTTTATATTTTTAAGATCTACACATTTCTTTATTTAATAAATTTATGAGATCAATAGTATCTTATATGATCATATTATTTTAAAATAATAATTGTAATTTTTTTTTTATTTTTATATTTTTTAAAAAATAGTCTAAATATTTAAATATCACTAAGATAACGACAAGCATCAAAATTCTCCAATATGCAAACTACTAAGCATTCAAAATTCAATAATTCAATCTATAAAAAAATGCAAAAAAAAATATAAAATCAAAAAATAAGCATCCATCACATTTATTTTCTATTTTTTAATATGATCAAAGTTTACTAATCAAACAAAGATAATTAATTCGACATCGAAAGAAAAAAAATACTCCTTATATAAAAAATTAATATATTCATTATCTTCAATAAAATATACATAATACAAAATGTAAAACTTGTGAGAGAATCATAAATTATCCTTTAAGTTGAGTTTTATTTTTGTTTTACAAATAGAAATATAGGGTTCATTTTGTGCATATATATATATTTTGAAATCATAAATGCTAAATCTAACTCAGATACATTAAATTTATGTAAGGCATTCTCAATTCATTCATGGTGGCCAGAATTCGTGTGAAAGCGATCGTTATTTGAATTAGATAACAAACGGCAAAATCATGTATCTCTTATAAAAAAATTTTATTTAATAAATTTAGCCAGACGCCCGTTAAACGGACGACTGTGACTATTTCTAAATTTTTTTTTAAAATATGCTTATTCTATTAATTAAGGTTTTAATCATGTTTAGTTTAAAAATTTTGGCCTTGTGAGACAGGATTCGACTGTGTAGGATTGGAGAGACGTGAGAGGCCTGTTGGCGGATGACATTTGCTGGCAAGAGGCTGGAGAGGAGGAATGGGTCTCGATAACTATAGCAGAGGCGGGGTATGCGGGATTTGAAGTTCTCGGCTTCGATGGCGCTACAGTACCAGCGGGAGTGAGGATGCGAATGGGAGGATTTCCGGATGGACAAGAAGAAGGGCAGAATCTCCTTTAATTCCTGGGTTTTGGGTTTTGAACTTACCCTGTTTGAAAGAGGATAGAAGAGGAAGCCGGAAGGGTAATGGGGGGAGTCCGGATATAGGATTAGAAGACTGTAGAAATGCAAACGAGATGTCGCTCTATGTGATCCCTTCAGGGACGCCTGGATCTGTTCTTGCAGGCAGGAGCGGAGTTTGTGGAGTGAGGGAGGGCGCAGAATAGTTTTTCCCAGGTTCGCATCAGTGGGAGCCACATGTGAAGAGGGGGCTGTCGCGTGAGAGTTGGAGGGAGAGAATGATCGAGATTTACCTGTGCAACCGGAAGAAGAGCGGAGGCTTGAAGGACGAAAAAAAGTGTTCATGCTTTGCAGAAAATCTTAGTTGTCTCTTTGTCTCTTATTATTGATTAATTAATTTTCTTATATATTTAAGCGAGATTTTCAAAATTGGAGTGAAATTTCGAATATAATTAAGAAGTATTTATGAAAAAAGTATAATATGATCACTAATTCATATTCATATGAAAATCTTGATTTAATCATATTATGATTTAATTATTAAAATCAAATTGAACTTTGTTTAATTACATTGGATGTTTGATTTTCACAATATCACTTCAAATTTTTTGTGAATCTTATCAAAATCTAACTCACATAATATGAGTATCATTTCTAAGTAAATTCGATGTTCCGGATTCAACGGCATAATTCATTTCACGATTGGAGGCCGGCTCCAAATCGAGATAATTTTGAGTTGCGCTTCGCTTAAATTTCGACATTAGTAGACTCGAATTGAGTGCGAACAGTCTCATTTGATAGGTTTCGATGTTTCGACTCTAACGGTGAGATAAATTTAATGAATGGAGGTCATTTGGGCATCAGCCGATCTCGATATGTCGGCCGTGGATTTTCTTCGATGACCGGCCAATCAAGTATATTCGATCAATTTCTTTCAACGCAATGGCAAGTTCGGTTTGTCGATGAGATCATTGGTTTGGTGATTGTATTTCAACTTGATTTTGCGTTGCATCGAATTCGGCTCATGAGATCGACTTCACTAATGGAGCATACATGTAGCTCAACAAAGATATGTTTGATCATTTTTTAAATTAATTATACATTTTAATCTCTTATTCTTTTTTATAGTTTCACCAACAAAGGGATCAAAGAATCAAGGAATTAAATATGCATAGTTAGATAGCTGTTAGATTTGGTTGCAAATAATGTTCAATGCCTTTGGACCAGGCTCAAGATAAAGGTCATAATTCAACAAAAATATTTCAAGATTATTCAGTCCAAAGCTCAACATACTGTAACTATAATAGAATAGAACGACCCACGTAATCGCATATAATTAATTGAATTAGTGAGCTACACTAGTCTAACTTTCATAGAAAGTTTACTTTACTTTGTAGCCCATAATGTTAACTCCCGTAGGACCAATCCAAAACCTATTTGGGGCTGTTTAGTTCTGTTTGGAATACAATTAAAGGAATCGTGAAATGGAATTCATTAAAAAAATTACTTTATAGTTGTTTGGTTGAGAAACTTTAATTCCTTGCATTTTGTTTGTTTTGTAAAAAACAAAATGAAGGTTAAGACGTAAGTCTGTCGGCGGCGACCAGCGATAAATAACGATGGCGGCGCCTGCCCAACTAATCTACCAGAGCATAATGGCCGCCAATAGATTAGCCGGTCTGAAGCCAGCCAATACGGCTATGGCAGCAATGAGTAATGACAACCAGCATGATACGCATGCCACAATGGCAATATAAATGGCTACGGCCAATAATAATGCAATGGTAATGGCAATAATGATACCAGTAATGAGATAATAATGGCCAATGGGCAGCATAGCAAAACGCAATAATATGATAATGGTAATAATATGAACATGGCAATGAATTAATAATAATAATAATACAGCCAGCAATCATGCCAATGGCTAATGTATACGCCAGCAATGGCTGCAAATTAATAACAATGCGATAATAATAATGATGACATCTGGCCACAATACCTATGACCGGCCGTCCTCATAACTTTCATTAAACTTTATTATTTGGATTCCGGTACATTCAAATCTGTTCTTTATTTCAAATCTCAAAATTATTTCTTACTTATCAATAACAAAAAGAAAAAAATATAATTATATTCATTCACTAAATAGAAACAAATAAAGGACTCCCACAAAGCAAAGGATCTAAAACCTTCTCCCAAGGTTCAAACTCTAAGAAATTTATAAGAGAATTCCCTTTTCTTTTATCTATGCTATATATCTCTTTTTCTTTTAAGTTCTTACTTAGAGATGTTTGGTTGCCTGCATTTAGAATGTAAATTATAAAGGAATCGATAAAAAAATTCAGAAATTACTTTATAGTTGTTTGGTTGAGACTTTACAAATTCATGACTTTACTTTCTTTTTTTTTGGTTGACAAAATGTAATCGTGAGAGGTTTTCATATGGATAACAAGGCATGAGTCTGGCCGATCGACAGGCTCAGCGGCGGCGACAAATTACCAGCGGCGGCGTTATGGAGGTGGTCAATTTGTGAATATTGACAGCGCGGCAACGTAGCCAGGCGGCCGGCAAATGATGGCGGTGACGGCAGTGAATTGGCGGTGTGGCCGATGGATCTTATGGCTTATATCGGCAAAATTTCAAATCTGGCCTTTTAGTGTATTTTCTATAAATACACTTTACATTGACAGAAATGTTCAAAAGATATTGAATCTTTAATCAACAAAAACCCCAGTAATATGAGACCACTAACAAATCAAGATTCAACGTTACTTTTTTTTAAATTTTTCTTTTTTCTAAAACAATTCATATTATCCCCCCTTAAAAATTGTAGAATTTGACTGTTAAGATTAATAAGAATATATATATATATACATATATATATACATATATACATATATATATATATACATATATATATATATATACATATATATATATATATATACATATATATATATATATGTATATATATATATATATATGTATATATATATATATATATATATATATATATATATATATATATATATATATATATATATATATATACCGAAAATTTCCCTGAAGCGAATCTTGATGAAAGTCGTGAAATTGGCGGTGAGATCAAGCTAAAAAATCATTGAAAACTTTGAGACATCGGTTAAATTCCTAAAAGCTCTTAAATGGAGTGTTTATAGTCAAATCGGCGTCTCGAGTTCCAAGCCAAAGATCTTACAATTCCGATTTCATTTGAGCATTTAAATATTTAAAATACATCAAATGATCAAAGGGATTATTGTATGTTGTCTGATGAAGTGGAGTGGTACGGGTTTTGCATGTATTTATAAAGCGCCATCCCGCCATAAATAGCCCCTCATTCCTCATGAGGGGAAAGCAAGAGAGGAGAGAGCTCTAAAGATCCTCCAGCAGTCGCCATTCGGCGGTCATCAACCACCACCTCGTAGCCACCGCGATCCGCGTCCCCGTCATCATCATCTCACTATCGTTATCATCATCGCATCATCATCGCCGTGTCAGATTGTCAACATCGTCGGCAACATGTCGTCATCGCCGTCAACATCGTCATCGGCGTCATACACATGTCATTCTAGCAATTGTTGTCTCTTTCTATATGTAATCACGGATCGAGATCTTTACTCGAAGCAGATACATAGTGGAAGTTTTCTTGGCTAGGCCGTGGTTTTCCCTCTTTTGAGGTTTTCATAAAATTAGTTTTATTGTTCACTCTTTAAATACTTGCGTGTGTCTTTGGATTTCCCAAGTAACTTTTACTCTGCATTTTTTAACATAGCAGTTTGGCCGTCGTGGGTGGTGACCCTTCAATCACAATTCATGAACACCCGTTATGGCCAATAATAGACACTTGTACACGGGCCTCAACTCTCACTCTAAACCAATCCTTGAACCAAGGCCAACCTTCGCCTCACTTCCCCGATAGGTGTGACCACGGTGAAGCGCGTAGAAGATCATGCGCGAATGGAAGAGTCTCAAATGAGATGATCCGACTTTTGTGAGGAACACAACTACCGTGGAAATACATCTCCCCAAGATCGATTGTTGGCGGGAGGTCAAAATGTTAATTTCCTCGGCCGAAGTTCCTCGCGTAGAGGCGATGTTGATCTCCTTGACGCTAGTTACTCATCCATCCTCAGTACTTAATCAATTATTGTTTGTAGCTTGACACATTCTCATCTGACCACCCCCTCACCGTGTACGCGCATATGGCGGTGCAGACATTGATTCATCTCTCATCTTCCTCACTTTAGGTATCATCTATTCTTCACGACACCTTTACTTTGTGTATGAGGTCTTTCCGACCTCAGGGACAAGCTTGCACTTGGTTTCCACAAGGGAATCCATACCTTTGAACTTCCAAGATTTTTGTGGAGCGACTCATTGCAAACCGGAGGATTAAGATTCCTCCCATTAGATTCAAAGCGGGTGAATCACTTAAGGAATACTTCCGAGGTTCTCCTTAGAAGCTAAATACACAGGTAGACACGAACTATTAAGAGGATTTTCCTTGGAGGACTCGTCAGGGGCCTTTTACTGTCCTTGTCACAATGAGACATCGCTCATATGCCGACTTAGTTCATCGTGTGGAAGCACTCTTTCGATGAGGTTATTATCCATCAAATAATTTGCAATCTAGAAAACGTAAAAGCACCGGGAAATGGGGAACAGTCTATCAAAAGAAAAACAGGCGGTCGTGATCTCCCTCCACGACCCCATATCAACGACGTGAACCACGGCCCGAAAAGGAATACACGCCGCTGAACACATCTCGTGTTAACCTCCTAATGGCTATTCGAGATGAAGAAAATATCAAGTGGCCGCATCCACTGAAACTAAATTCAGGAAATCAGGAGCAATATTGTCACTTCCATCGAAGTCGTGGACATACTACTAAGGCATGCAAACAACTCAAAGAAAAAATTGAGAGGCTCATTCAGCAAGGATATCTACGTCGATTTGTGAATAATCAATTGACTCAAACAAACATACCTCCAAGGGGGCAAGACAATCATCACGAACAATACAATCATCAAACAGTTGGAGAAATTGAAACAATCGTAGGAGGACCAATACTATCTAATCAAGTTCTCATTACCATCTCTAAAGAGTCGGAGTTAAAGAAGTCTTGATCATTCATCACTTTTAATGACTGGACTTAGAAGGTACATGTTCTTCATCATCCACTTGTACATGCCGGAGGTGGTGACCCATGATATAATGTTAAGAGAATTTTGATTGACAATGGGAGTTGTTGATGTCTTATTTTACTCCACATTTCTTAACATGGGTTAGAAAAAACTCCAACCCACGGGACCATTATGCGGGTTTGATAATGCATGGAGTAGAGGGACAATCACCCTTCCCATTATCCTGGTGAATTTCCACAAGTGGCTCATTTAATCCAATTCATGGTGGTCAAGATTGACATATAACACTATCTTTGGAAGGCCCAATCAATTTTGGTCACTTGATTATCTCATCTTAAGATGAAATTTCCAACCCCGTTGGAGTTGAGTGGTCAGCGAAAATCGAATAAAATTATGTTATCTCGACAAGCTCAACCATACGTGACCTTGACATCGAAGATTTTAATTTTGAGATGAAGAATACCAAAAGCTTACGTAGAAGACTTGCTCTTGTTGCATTATCGAGATGACCATTACGAGATTGCAAGTTGGATCTCTCGACGAACAAAGAAAATACATAGACTTCTTGCAAAATCAAGACATCTTCGCTTGGAGTCCGATGGGCATGCGGAGTCGACATGTGATCATGCACTCCCTCAAGATCGATTGACATTCAAACCGATCATAGAAAAGTTTTCGATGCCTCCAGATTGAGCAAAGTTAACAAGCTTAGAAGCGGGATTCATCAGAGGTACATTACCCTACATGGCTAGCGAATGTTGTCATGGTTAAGAAAATAAATGGAACATGGAGAATTGATTACGACTTAAGGCTTGCAGAAAGATAGTTTTCCTCTTCCTCATTGATCGGTTGGTTGATGCTATGCGGACATCAAATGCTCAGTTTTTTGGATGCTTACTCTTGTTACAACCAAATAAAAATGAACCCAACGGATGAAGAAGCTACAGCATTTCAAACATATAAAGGTTTATACTGTTACCAAGTTATGCCGTTTGGATTAAAAAATCGCTACTATCAACTTATGAATAAGGTTTTTAAAGACCTAGTAGATGGAGGTATATGTGGATGACATGTTAGTGAAAAGCTTGGAAGAATCACAACATATTTTTTGACTTAGAAATATGCTTTAATCTTCTTGACGTTATAACATGCGACTCAACCCGACCAAATGTGCTTTTGGGGTTATCGGAAAATTTCTTGGATTTATGGTAACTGGGATAGAGGCCAACCTCAGAGAAATCAAAGCTCTCAAAATATGACTCCCAGAAGAATATTAAGAAGTTCAATGTTTGAATGGATGAATTATTGCGTTATCTTCTACAATTCATTCGGGATAGATACTTGCCATTCTTTAAAATATTAAAGGGAGCTAAAAATAATAATTTTCAATGGTGATGAATGTGTCACTTTTGACTAAAGTATTTAGCATCTCCACCCTACTATCAAGCCTATTCAAGGAGAGATGTTATACTTATATCTCGCGATCTCTTCCCATGATAAGCTCAGTTTTAGTGTGAGAAGAAAGTGGGATACAATGACCAATTTATTATGTCAGCAAAATTCTCTCTGATATAGAAAGTCGTTATCCACTTGCCGATAAGGTGGCTCTGGCTTTAGTTTTCTCAGCGTGAAAATTGCGTCCATACTTCCAAGCTCACACTATTGATGTTTACACTCATTTACCATTAAGGGCCATCCTACAGAAACTTGAAGCATCTGGGAGGTTAATCAAGTGGTCTGTAGAATTGGGAGAGTTTGATATAAATTTTTATACCTGTACTATAAAGTCTCAAGTACTTTATGAGACTTTATAGTGGAATACCCCCCAACTCTAGAGGAGCTATCTCTACATGCCTTTCGTCTCCTCAATGGACCCTCTATGTTGATGGAGCTTGGGAAATCTTGGTCTTTGGTGAATCTTACTTATTTCCCACAGAGTATGGACTTATAAAATTTCAATAATAATATGGTGAATATGAGGCTCTTATAGGTTGAGACTCGCCATTGGTGCTCAAGACTTAGTGATACATACTCTCAACTTGTTGAGTTGAAACTTTAATGCTCATAATCCCAGGCACAATACCTCCACTTGGTGAAGTCTCTTCTTGCCCATTTCAAGACACATCAAATCATTCACATCTTTGAGAGAAGAATACTCAGTCTCTAAAGCTTGCTTCATCTACTAGGGGGTTCTATTTAGAGAAGGCATGTTGAAGAAATACATTTTTTATCCAAGGGTCATGGGTAATTCAAGCAATTGATGAGATAAAGGAACATTCATGGATGGACCACATCTGTCTTTTACAAGAAGGAACTCTTCACAGAAACGCAATTAACTCAGAGACAAACTTCAAACTTTACTATTATCGGTGAACTATACAAAGCGAGCTTTCTGGACCATACCTCAAATGTCTCTCACCTTCGAGGTCGATTAATAAAGAGGTTCACTAAGGATATGTGGAGAAGACCTAGGAGGAAGGCAGCTCTTAAAATTATAAGGCAAGGGTTTTATGGCTACGATGAAACAAGATGCCTTGGAGTTCACAAAAAATGTGCAAGTTGTCGGTTGCACTCTAACCTCCCTCACATGCCGCATCTGAGCTCTCATCCATTCAAAGCAGCCTTTTGCTCAATGGGGATTGATATCATGGGACCTTTTCCGATAGCATCGGGCACGAAGTTCATCATTTTAGCCACTACTTCACTAAATGGGTGAAAGCGAACCACTCGCTAAAATTATGGAGGCAAATGCTAAACAATTTGTTTGGAAAAATATAGTATATGTCGATCTTCTGCAAAGATCATCACGACAACGATTTCTTGGAAAAGTCTTTACGTCCTTTTGCAAAGATCTTCACATTCACTGCGCATCTGGTGTAGCACATCCTCAAACTAACTGGGTGAAGCTATACGGGACTACTCAAAGGACTAAAACACGTCTCGAAGGCCGGGGGGCAATGGGTTGATGAGCTTTCTAATTTTCTTTGGGCTTACCACACTACATCGCACCCAAGGTGGGACCATATAACTTGTGTTTTGACGAAGCTATTATACCAGCATATATCGGGGTTCCAAGTCCAAGAGTTTAATTATTCGATCATGACGGTAATGAAGAAAAACTTCGACAACGCCTGGACCTACTCCCAAAACTCGTGACATGGCCCTACTTCAAACTGCTTTCTATCATCAAAGGGTAGCTCATCACTTCAACAGAAGAGTAAAACCTCGTCCCATATATGTCGGTGACTTGGTCTTACGAAGTCTCGAAGCTGTAGGCAAAGGCCCTCAACGCAATAAACTCTCACCTCTTTGGGATGGCCCATATGTGATTATAGCTATGGTGAAGCCAGGAACTTTCAAGCTCAAGGATTGAGAGGAAAAACTTTACCTCGAACTTGGAACGAGAATCTCAAAATATTATCGGTAATTCCCTCATAATTATCGCAGCTTTTATTTTATCTCGTTTATCATTTTCCCTTCATGTAGCCAACCCCACTTAGTGGGATAAAGACTTGTTGTTGTTGTTGTTGTTATCATTTTCTCTTAAAACTCATATCCGCGTTAAAATCGTCTATGATTGTATCCGAACTTATCGAGTAATGAATTTATAGCTTTCTTCTTACAAACTTGTTTCTTCCTCATTTAATCCTCCCACCTGAGAAATATACAACTCACGTTATATCTCAATCGGAGCATGATCAATCCCAAGGGGACTTCTCATGGCCTCTTCCACACAGGTTAACGTCATCGAGCAAAGACTCTGACAAACTACCTAGGATAGGTCAAAAGGTCCTTGGTGGACTTCTCACGACCTCTTCCATACAGGTTAACGCCATCGAGCGAAGACTCTAACAAATAACCTATGATAGGTCAAAAGGTCCTTGGTGGACTCCTCACGACCTCTTCCATACAGGTTAACATCATCGAGCGGAGACTCTGACAAACAACCTCGGATAGGTCAAAAATCCTGAGTGGATTCAATTCAACCTCATCCGTACAAGTTAGCGTCGTTGAATAATATTCCAACCAATTACCCTGGATAGGTAAAAATAAAATAAGAGCGTATCATCTAAAAAAAATTTATAGCATTAATATGATGATATAAGAAAGAATCAAGATTCTGATACACACTAATAATAATACATATAAAAAAATGCATCCTCAAGTGATGCTATATCATATCAGTTGGTGATATCAACGTCCTCCTCACCACTAGGAGATACTCCCTTGGACTCACTCTCAACTCCTTCATCTCTTGAATCGGACGAAGAGTCTTCAGATACTTGGCTGGGAGATAGATCCTCAATACTAGCTGTCTTGCGATGTACTAAGCGGATTCCTTTTAGGAACCCTCGGATGAAACCCTCCTCTAAACATTGGTGCTCCAAGTCCTTCACTTCAACATCAAGTATATGATTACGAGCTTCACGAACATGGTCTTGAGTGTGCAGATAAGCCGAGTTCTTAAAGTCTTCCACCACCTTCAAGGAGATTTCATTTGCTTCCTTCGACATTATATGCTCCTTCTCGGAAAGACAATCTGTAATGCTTTCTTCTCCGGTTCGAGCTCTCTTCTCCCGCAAGTGCCTTAAGTCTTTTCTCTTTCGATGAGTCTCTCACCTCAATCAACTCATCACGAGTGCTCCACCTCGACCTGGAGAAAGAGAAGTCGACATGTTCGCTAGCTCGATTCGCACCTGATCTTCCAAAGTCGCTTCTTTGGCTTTAATACTCATCTTTCATACTACTTTGCAGATATTTTATCTTCATAAATTCAGTATTTCACTCATCTAAGGTGACACCTAAATGAGCCATCTGCCCTAATGTTTGAGTTACCTATAAAGAAAAAAAATATCACAAATATTACACAAAAGAAAAGAAGAAGAAAAGAAGAAAGAAGGAAGACAATGTACCAATTCATCACTGGTTGGCAGACATATGTGATTTAACACCTCTTGAGGAATGTGCGGGAAATGAACTCCCCATCATGAGTTGAAAGCTAAACTCTCGAGGTCAAGGTGAACATCTTCTTCCAGATATCTCGATGTAGTCACTTGAGCATGTCTTCTTTTCTTTAGGGAAGAAACATTGCCACCACGATTTTGTGAGCTTCTTGAAAGAACCCATATGAGGAGACCTTTCATCACCTTTACTTGACCTCTTTAATGGAAAAGAATGAGATCTCCGCTTGGATAGAAAGGCCAACCTTGAACATTCTATCTTCAACTATATATTTGCCAATGTGGCGTAACTCATGTTGCAAGCTTCTACATCGGGATATTAAGAGTTGCGAGATCTCATTCTCCACATCAATGGATGCGGAAGGTCATTCAATCTTCTCCATCTCTCGAAGGCCCCACTCATTTTCACAAAAGAATCCATTAGACCAATTTCTAGATTGATCTCGTGCTGAAAATTCTATCCAATTCTTTATAGTCCGATACGAAACAAGTCCCTGGGTATCACATGTAAATCTGCACATTCGACACAAATATTTGATATTCAAAGTAACACCACGCTCTCTAAAGAAGACAGCCAAACCGATGATGACCATTAAAGCTCGAAATGAAAATTGTGACAAAGCTACACCACATATTTTGAATATCTCAATCAACTCAGGAGCCAAAGGGAATCGCAGTCCCGCACGAAGAATCATCTCAGAAACAGTAAAGTACCCTGGCGGAGGTGAACGGACTCGATTAGACTTTTTGGCAACAATGGCCACCAACTCATTAGGGAAGAAAAATTTTCTGGAACACCATTAAACTATCTGATGTGACAGTGGATGGTATATCGTCTGTAGCCATCACACTATGGGTTTTCTTCTGGCCATCACCCTGTGAAAATACATAATAAATAAAGAGGGAGAAATGACAAAAATTTGAGAATTTTGTAAACGCAACTCACTCACCTCAATGCTTGGGCGCCTCCTTTTTTGACTCTCTCACTCACGGATAGCTTGCGATAAAATTTTCCACCTACGATCTGACAAAAAGGATAAACATAAATATGAGAAAAAGACAAAAAAAGATAAGAGAGAAGATATTTCCCTCTGATGATGCTCATAAATTACCTGTCAAACTTTCTGAGTCGTTTGAACGATTGTTCCTGGCTAATGCTCCCTCGCCATCTTAACGGTTATCAACTGCTGAATCATCCATTAAAGTCGTGAAAAATCTAATTTTCTAACAGAAAAAGTTGGAACCGTGAGACTTGATTGCCTCCAAACCCGGACGGTCCGTGAGGTTGGCGCCTTCGAGGGAAAACGAACAACGATGTACCATGACGCGGCCTCAAACCGGACGGTGGCGAGGCCGGTTGGCCTCTTCGACGGAAAATTGGAACAATGATGTATCACCGCATCGCTCAAACCCGGACGGTCCGACGAGGCGGTTGACACCTCTTCGAGGAAAAAAAAGCAAACAACGACGTAAATCGTGGGCCTTGATCGCCTCAAACTCGACGGTCCGACGGATTGGCCCTCTTTCGAGGAAAATCGCAACGTAAGTACCCACCTCGACTCAAATGAACCTCACTCAAGAAAGAGAGAAGCACTAGAACATGGAAGAAGTGTGCCTTCTCCCTTGACCCTAGAGGGTTTTTATAGACCCCTTATAGGGGCAAAAGGGTAAAAAATTGTCAAAAATCGCCCAAAACCGCCAAAAACCGCCCGAAACCGTCAAAAACTGCCGTTTGCTGCGTAGCCCTTGCCATGCTTTCATGTACGCCAGCGTACCCTATATCGACCCCAGCGGTTTCCGCAGCCCATCGCCCGCAGCCGCTCGCCATACCGCGACCCTCAGCGTCGCCCCAGCGCGAATACCGCCAGCGTCAGTTCATGACCCGGCGCACCAGCGACCAGCCCGCTACCGGTCCGTAAGCCCCATGGTCATCGCCGCGCCAGCAACTGAACCGCTGACTACATGGCGCTCCCGCTCGCCCATGTCGGCCGCGCGTCATCAGCGTATAAGCTCTCTGGCGTTCGATGGATGGGTCCGTAACCTCGAAATTTTGCACTCACACATACCTATACATATTTGTGGCTGTGCGTATGCTTCCGTAGTCATAATTTTGTGCTTACATGAAGATCTGCTCTCTCAAAATGTGTGGTTAATGGATCTGCAGATTTCGTTGAAGAATTTACTATTTTGAAGTACTTGGCACATATATTTTTTGATGATTAAGATAATATCATCCAAAATTAGGGGGCAACTGATATGACCTTGAGAATTCCTCTAGTCGAAGCACGAATCTTGATGCAAAGTCGAGAAATTAATCGAGATCAAGCACTTAAAATATCATTGAAAACTTTGAGACATCAGTTAAATTTCTAAAAAGCTCTCAAATATGGAGTGTTTATAGTCAAATCGAGCGTCTTGACGAGCCGGTTCCAACAAGTCAAAGATCTTATAATTCTGACTTTATTTGATCATTCAAATATTTAAAATACATCAAATGATCAAAGGGATCATTGTGTGTTTGTCCAGATGAGTAGTGGTATGGGTTTTGCATGTATTTACGAGGAGACACTTCTCCAATCTATAAATAACCCTCATTCCTCATATGAGGGGCTCAGCAAGAGGAGAGAGCTCTAAAGATCCTCCAAGCACAATCGTGCGCCACTCGGCATTCGTCAACCACCGCCCGGCCACGCCGTCGTCGACCATATTGCGGTCATCATCACCGACTATCGTCATCATCGTCAACATCGTCATCAACATCTTCGTCAACATCATCATCCAACATCATCGCGTCATCGCGTCACATCATCATTGTCAATATCGTTATCAACATTCGTCCAACGTCGTCGGCGTCGTCACATCGCCTATTTATGTCCTCTCATATCTGATTCGTAATCCGTTGTCGGAAGATCTTTACTCAAACAGGATATATAGTGGAAGCTTTTCGGCGGTGGTTTTCCCTCTTTTTTGGGTTTTCCACGTAAAATTCGGAGTTTTATTGTTCACTCTTTAAATACTGCATGTGTGTGGATTTCCATGAAGCTAAGCGAAAATTTTACTCTACCGGTTTTCTGCACGAACATATATATATATATATATATATATATATATATATATATATATATATATATATATATATATATATATATATATATATATATATATATATATATATATATATATATATACACAATACACTCACTCACTCACACTATTGTTAAATTGATTTTAAAAAAAAATTAGATTGAATCAAAAGTAAAATTGTGACTTGATCCTCTTATCGGTTCGATGTTCCTCCAAATTCACTTTTGCACGAAGACTCAGCCAAAACCTGTGGTTGAATAGAGACTCAATGTAGTCCAATTTTAAATGAATATTTATGATTTTGACCAAATGGTTAGAAATAAATAATTTAAATAATAAAAAATTACTTAAAACTATGTAATTTAATTTTAAGTTAAATGTCTTATGATATATGAATAAAGATTAGTATTTTTTTCTTCTGATTTTGGTATTTATTGATATTCTAATCTAAAGATAGTCCTTCATATATATTTTTTATTTTTTCTCAACAAGCTTTCCAATTTCTTTTAAGAATTAAAATTTATTTATTAAGTAGCATATCTATAATGTAAGTTTTTAATTAATTATCAATAAATATTATATGTATTGATATCACATTATTAGAATAAAAATACAATGTTTTTAATTATTTATTATAAATAGAAAAATTATAAATGATAAATAAAAACAATGACTATATAATTTTATTTAGATAATTACATATTTATAATATTTTTTCTAAAAATAGTCTTTTATTTTTTTAATTAATTTTAATAATTATATTCTAAAATTTTAGAGATATACTATGAATTTTATTACAAATATAAATAAAATTAAAAAATAATATTTAAAATTTTAAAATTTTAATAGGATATCTCAGAGAAAGACCTCCTAACTAATATGACTAAGCGTCACATGACATTATACTGCTGAAGTTTAGATGTAGATGCTACATCTAAACTCTGCACTTAATATTTTTTTTCTGTACATGTTAGTGACATGAGCAAGTCTAATTATGTTTAAATTTTTATTTCTTGAAAATCAACTAATTATTAAACTTATTCCTAAACAATGTGTACATATTTTTATTTTATTTTTATTTTTTTTGCAATGGGTATCCATGTCATCGTAATTGGGATGTCGTTAATGTATCTGCATGTATTCACTTAAATATTTCTTGAAAATCAACTAATTATTAAACTTATTCCTAAACAATGTGTGCATATTTGGCTTGTTCAAATTGGAGTCTAGTATGAGCTGATTATCAATGTAAATAAATAAATAAATAAAAAGCCTAATATTATTGAATAAGCTTCTATTTATGTTCAGCTCGTTAAAAAAAAAGTTCAGATATCGTTTATTTAACAAATAAAGAAAACCTGAATTTCTTATCCAGCTGAAGAAGCAAGTTCTTCACAAACGATAAGCCTTTTAACTGCCTTATACGCGATGTCTTGCTTGATTGTTTAAATGTTCAAAAAAAGATCAGTATTTTTTAAGAAAATATTAAGGATATGTTTGGAACAGTTATGTTCAAAAAGTTGATAGTCAATACGAAGAAGAGAAAGACCTTCAAACAACGGAGCTGCAGGCTGCTGCCTCCACCTGCGCTGCGGCTATCGAATTCCAACTTCAGTATATTCACCCTATACAGCAGTCAAGGGTTGGCGCACCTCCTGAACAAAATTAAAACCTCTTCATACGAAAGAGAAAGAAGGACAGAGATAAGGCTTTAGTTTGTTGAGGGTTAGGTTAGCAAAACCAACACCCCTTAACACAGTCGCAGCTAGCGTACCAACTCTTCCTTGCAGCGGTAGTTGCGAACAGTTAAACTGTCCCCTCTTAGTCCTGAAAACGAACGAGGTCAATCAAACCTACGGCTCCACGTTTTACTCCTTGCATTTAGTATTGTATCTCCTTAATCCGCTTCATTCATCCTCCATCAATTTAACGTATAGCCAACTTTCTTATCCCACAATTAATGGAGGGCGGGCTTACCTACGCCTCCGTGGCTGCTCCGCTAGAGGATGTCTTCTCAAGGACCCGGATACTTTCCCTTCATGCTTCTGGCCTTCAGTCGTCGGTCGGGCTCCTGCGCTTCGCGGCGCTGCTCTGTCTGAGGCCAATTTTGTGGCTTCTGCGCGTGGCGGGGATGGGCAAGGTGGCGTTGAGGGTGATGGTGTTTGTGGCAGTGGCGGGGGTAAGGGAGGCGGATATAAAGGCGGTGGCGAGGGCGGTGTTGCCGAAGTTCTTTATGGACGATGTAGATATGGAGGTATGGGGGGTATAGCGGATACGATAAGGGGAGGCGGGGTTACCGGGATGCCGAGGCTGATGGTGGAAGGAACATCTGTACGCCGACGAGGTGGTGGGGCGTGAGCTTCAGGTTTGCTGGTCGGGCTTTGCCACCGGGCTGTTGAAGAGGGAGGAAAGAGGAGTAAAGGAGAGGGTCAAGAAGTTGGGTTGTGGAGAGTGGCTGGGATCTCTGGCGGCGGATGACCGTCATGTGAGTTAGGTTTTTTGTTATATAATATTTTTTCTAAACATGAAATAATATATTTCATTTTAAAAAATTAATGATAATAATATTTTTTGATATTATAAATTTAAATATTATATTTATATGTAAATATTAGATTTTAAGTATTAAATATGTAAATCCGTAGAAATTATAGAGCATGATCATTGTGTTAAAATGACTGTGGTTCATTAATTAATAGAGAATATCATATCTCAACACATATTTTGAGATTCATTTATTAATATTACATAAATAAATAATAATTATATTAAAAGTGGTTAATTTAAGCGTTTTAAATGTTTTTATTGCTTTAATTCTCAAAATGATAATTTAGTGGAAGTAGTTTTGATGGTGAAGATTTTAAATCATATTGAAAGGCATTTAAAATAAAATATGGCCTACAACACATTTATCCTCAAATACTCCACTTTTCTTAAAAAAAAAACCTAATTTTATAACATGCCCTAAAAATAGAAATAGCAAAAAAATAAGTTAAATAATTATTATTGCTCGATATTTTATAATATTAATATATTATAATATAAGATTTATATACATACCACACAATTCTTATGTATTTATATATCTAACACATAAAATTATATATTTACTTATCAAATACTTTCATATATAAAGGTGCATTTCACATTTAAAAGTGATGATGATATATTTTGATGTGATATTAAAGATTAGTGTGTTATAACGTAAAATTAAAATTTAGATGTTAGATATGTAAATATATAAGAATTGTGGTATGTATGTAAATCCATCTCATATATGTGTAAACATGTATTTTTAAAATAATGATATGTAAATAAAGAGCATGTGTTCTAATAATAAAATTATTTAATGTCCATGTAATATTATATGTGCTCTTTTGTATATATGGATGCATCATAGATAAATAAAATAAAAATAAAAGAATTATGTTATTTTTATTTCTAATAATTTATTAGGATAAAGCACTTGATTTATGTTAGTCAAGTTAAATAGATGTAATATTAAATTAATATAAATTTATAATTGAAAAATATACATACATACCATTCAACTAAAGTAAACCATTGTGATATTTTGGAAGTTATAGTAAGAATTTAAATGTTATATATTTAAATATTAAATTTTAGATATTAAATATGTAAATACGTAAGAATTATATGGTGTGAATGTAAATCTCACTTTATAATTAATATCACAAAAATACAATAAATTTAATTTAAAATGCAAAGGCTTTTTAATGGCTAAGATACAATCATAGATATTAACTTAGAAGTAAATTATATTTTTGTCATATATAGCACATAATTCTTATATATTTACATACATAACATTTATAATATTACATCAAATTAATAAAACTATCAATAACTTTTAAAGTAAAATTTATTTTTTCATGTCTAAAAATGCTATATTTATAAATATCAAAATTTAAATATTAGATATATAAATATATATAAATTATGTGCTTTGTAACTCTTCCTTTAATATAATTTAAATTCTAAGAGTTATATAAAGCTATAATTAAATAGTGTCAGATTTTTATATGTTCAATAAGAAATAAAGGATTCTTGAATCAAGAAAAAGCTATTTCCTGAAGAAGCTACAGTGAAAAATTATGATCAAGCAATAATTTTTTAGAGGGATTTATATATACATAACACACTTTTTATGTATTTATATATCTAATACTGAAACTTTAATTTTTACATATATAACACCTCAATCTTCAATATCATATCAAAAATATCATTAGCATTGACTTTTTAAAATCGAAATGCAACTTTTTAAATATAATAAAATATTAGATAAATAAATATCTCACTTTAGGTATTAGATATATAAATACATAAGAATTATGTGATATGTATGTAAATCTTCCTTTTTTATAAGAATAAAAGAAAAGAAATTAGGATATATATATATATATATATATATATATATATATATATATATATATATATATATAAGTCCAGCATAGCTGAAAGTTAAAAATAATTACTATATTAAATAAACTCATGAATGATTAAAGTCCAATGCAAATTGATATATTAATAAATATTAGATGATTTAAAATTTTAAAACTTAATACACAAATAAAAAAAGGAATGATATACCAATAAATAACTATATTTATTGTGATACACTAAAAAAAATCATTTTTTTTAGATTCCAAATTTTTAATATTAGCTTTATAATTGATATATAAGTAATAAAAAAGCAGAAATGTTTTAATGTATTATATATTTATTTATTTATTAATTGATTTTATACTCTGAAAAAAAAAAAAAAGGAAAGAAGTCTTTGTCTGTTTTGAGAACATATTTCACATAATATTTTAAGGTATACATCAGCAATTTAAATTCTTTTTTTTTTTTTAAAGAATTTGAATCAGGATATCTCAAATAAACTTTAATTATGATGAGTTTCAAAACATTTTATTTATTTTAAGATGAGAATAATATAAAATTTAATTAATTCTTTATATATATTATATTAATTCTAAAATAAAATTATTAATAATTTTAATATCATTCTGATGAAATTTTAATATAAATATCTTAAACTGATTTTTTCAATTTCTTTATGAGATATTAATCTATGAATAAAATTTGAATTATGATATATTTATCAAAATTTAGTCATTTTTATTAAATTATTTTAAAATAAATACAATATATAAATTATTAATTAAAATTGATAATCTAATTTAAAAATAAATCAAATAATTGATCAACTCTAAACTTTAGTTTTTTTCAGTGTTTATTACACTAAAACATAACTCTTAAATGAGAGCTCAGGAGCATCACTTCCCACCCATCAAACCTGCTGAGGCTGCATCGAAAAGCCGCAGCGATAAGCTGGAAAACAAGCAGCTAATCCGCCCCCTACCGGTGATCTTTCACGACGGCCGCCTCGTCCGTCGTCCCAACCCCTCAACCGCTCTCCTTATCCTGCTCTGGATGCCGCTAGGTATCATCGCCGCCTTTATCCGCATCGCCGTCGGGCTGATCGTCCCCATGCCCCTCATCCCTTACATGATCCGCCCATTCGGAGGGAAGGTCATCGTCCGCGGTCGGCCTCCCCCTCCCTCCTTCCCCTCTGCCACAGGCGAAAGCGGCGTCCTCTTCGTCTGCACTCACCGAACACTAATGGACCCAGTCGTACTCTCAATGGTCCTCGGCCGTCAGATCCCTGCCGTCACCTATTCCATCTCCCGCCTCTCCGAAATCCTCTCCCCAATCCCCACCCTCCGGCTCAGCCGCGACCGCCGCATCGACGCAGCCATGATCCGTGCTGAGCTCGAGAAGGGGGATTTGGTTGTTTGCCCAGAAGGCACCACGTGTCGGGAACCGTTCCTCCTCCGATTTTCCGCTCTGTTCGCAGAGCTCACAGACCGGATCGTGCCGGTGGCGATGAACTATAGGGTCGGGTTTTTCCACGCGACGACGGCGAGAGGGTGGAAGGCGATGGACCCAATATTCTTCTTGATGAACCCGAGGCCGGTTTACGAGGTGACGTTCTTGAACCAGCTGCCGGCGGAGGCCACGTGCTCCGCCGGGAAGAGTCCGCACGATGTGGCCAACTACGTCCAGAGGATACTGGCGGCGACCCTCGGGTTCGAATGCACGAACTTTACTCGGAAGGATAAATACAGAGTGCTCGCCGGCAACGACGGAACGGTGTCGACGACGATCATTACGGCGGCGACGCCATGGATGGAGAGGGTAGGAGACGTGCTGGGATTTCTGCTTCATTAGACTGAGATTGCTGGAAGTTGATCGTACTGTTTGGTTATGGAGTTTGTATGGATTAAAAACTGTTGTCTTCATTTGTTTAGATGTTGATAAATTATTTATTTTTTTGCTGTTGTGTGGATATGAACTAAGGACTGGACTTTATATATATATATATATATATATATATATATATATATATATATATATATCAAAGTGAAATAAAAATTATTAAAAGAGTATGAAATTTTTTTTTTCAAATTTAAAGGGGTGGGAGAGGCCTTAATCCCTTTCTCTAACTCCACAGTGGAAAGATACATATATCTCTGTTAATAAATAATATAACTTATTTATGATAATAGTATATTATATTAATGCAAAAAGAACAACAAAGAATTCATGATAGGAATATATAAAGAGATTTAATTTAGAATTTGTGTCCCCTTATTCATTTATTTTTATTTTTGAGAAATTATTTTGTGCAGAGTCCAAACTGACTTTCTATATTAAGATTTGAATAGTATATCATTTAGTGTTCAATCAATATACAGTTGATATATATATTATTAGAAATTTTTAAATGTGAGCTCACATATGAATTTAATTATATATTATGTACTATCTTATTTTTAAGCCTATTAATTTTGTGATCAAAATAAAGATTAATTAATTTTAGACTTTTGAGATATCTTATTAATTTTGTATGAAATTATCATATATAGAGACCAAGCATTTTATTTTATTTTAATGATGGGCTGAAATAAAATAAAATACACTCAAGTATAAATAGGGTTATGATCCTCATTCTAAAGAGTGAAGTTTTCATTTTACTCATATCTCATCTTGAGTGAAAAGAATGCTCTCTCTCTCTCTCTCTCGAACACACTTTTAGATGTGAAATGTCAAAATCTCGCATTATTTCTTGGATTAGACGTAGATTAAATCTTGATGATGACATAGATCCCAGATAAATTTATTTTTATCTTTATATGTTTCCAACCAGTGGTATCAGAGCGATTATTATGTTGAATTATTGAGAAATGATTCTTCCTCTTCATCCTTTGTATTGGTTATTTAAAAATTTTAGCTCAAAGTGCATGATTCAAAATTTTTGAGCAAATAATTTGGTCATTTGCATGAAGTATCTTTATAATTTAGATGAATTTTCTATTATTGATTTTGAGTAAAATAATATAGCTAAATTTGTTTTATATTTTGATTATAATTTTAATTTTTATGTGATCGATATATTTATTCTTGTCATTGCGATCTTAATATATAAGAAAAAAAGTATATGAAGTATTTATAATATGAAACGATATTTCAGATTTTAAAAAAAGGAATATGAAACATTTTTATAATTATTCCATTTAATTGGGTTTCATATACTTTTGGCCTTACTACTTTGCATTTAATTATTACATTTAAATTTTCAATTTTATAAACATTTATATTTAAAGTCTTGAACGATTACACGACACTCATAATTAAGACTTGATAGTGAATGTTTCAATTTATTTTATTTATAACCGTCATAATATGAACCGTTTCACCTACTTCATATTTATTTCTGATCGGTCACATATTTACATAAAGAAATGCCTTCGGTAAATAGCAATTTCTAGCTTGCATGCATTTATTTTAAATACAATAAATTCCGATGGCTCGTTAGATTTTATTTTTTATTAAAGTGACAGTAATCATGTAGCAAAACTTTTATTCTTCCATTTAATCCTCTGAATTTAAGAAATGATTTTATTTTGTCTTATACAATTAACTCACGTTTATTGTAAATGAATTAAATAATGTTCATATAAAATAAATTAAATCTAATTGATGGGCTTATAATATGAATGAAATGATGCCCATATTCAAGTATTATAATCCAAGTTATATATTATATATGAATAGTTTATATATTTCTAATTAATTATTTGAATGTACACTTATTTATTGTTACATTCAATATCTATGTTTGCGAATTTCATGATATACTTTATATTCATTATTTTGAAATAATTTAAATTGAAATAATATGTCACCAAAGTAACCTCTATTATTTCAATTTATTTAATTTTGAAATATATGAATATCGTATAATTATATTTAAATCTATATTTAAAAAAAAATAATCACCCAAAGAAAGATTATTTTTTGGCCAGATTAATAAATAAATATGTGATAAATTTATATTAATCATGCATACAATATGTCGATCTAAAGATAGGCATATCGTTGGCAAAATTTATTATCAATATTTATTGAGTGTAATTTTAAGAGTATCATTTACAAATTATTATTTATGTCCAAAGACCAAATTATAATATTGTGTTAGACATCTTATATGTGCCCATTTTATTAAATATTTTATTTCAAGCATATATTTTGTTTGCATTGTATATGCATATGAAAATGACAATATTGTTAATTGTGAGTATTATTTTTTTTCTTTTCAGTTAATGTTTCTTATATGTCTGTCAATTTGAATAACATTTCATTACTCAACGGCACTAACTTTAAGAAATGGAAAGAGCATATCACCATTATTCTTGGGTGTATATATCTTGACTATGCGATTCGGACTGAACGTCCTCATGCCCTTACTGCAGAAAGCACTATTAAATGAAAGGATAACTTTGAAAAGTGGGAGTGTTCTAATCGCATGAGTCTTATGATCATGAAGCATTCCATTCCAGAAATCATAAGAGGTGCAATGCCTGAAGAGGAATATGCTAAAAAGTTTCTAAGCCAAATAACAGACCGTTTTGTTAGTTCTGAAATGGTCAAAGAAAGTACTATTCTTAGTAAACTCATTTCAATGCGGTATAAAGGCAATGGAAATATAAGGAAGTACATTATGGAGACGTCCAATTTTGTCACTAGACTGAGAGCGCTAAAATTAGAGATATCTGATGATATTCTTGTGAACTTAGTTTTGATCTCTCTTCCTGCACAATTTAATCATTTTAATATAAGTTATAATACTTAAAAGAAAAAATAGACTCTTAATGAGCTCATTGCTCAATGTGTACAAGAGGAAGAGAGTGAAATATGACAAAATAGAAAGTAATCATTTAGCTACTTCTCTCATGACATTGTTACTAAAAGAAAAAGGACTTATAAAAGTAAAGGAGTTGTAGACGAAGGGATTTCACAAAGATAATGTAGAAATAAGATAATGTTGTTACTTATTTTTTTTTGCAAGAAGACTTATCATGTGAAGAAGGATTGTCCCAAATATACAAATTGGTTGGTAAAAAAAGGTAAACTTCTCAACTTTGTTTGTTCTGAAGTTAATTTATCCTTAGTATTAAATCACACTTGGTAGATAGATACAGCAACTACTCACATAAGTGTGATTATGTAGGGTTCGCAAAATTTATTATCAATATTTATTGAGTGTAATTTTAAGAGTATCATTTACAAATTATTATTTATGTCCAAAGACCAAATTACAATGTTGTGTTAGACATCTTATATGTGCCCATTTTATTAAACATTTTATTTCAAGCATATATTTTGTTTGCATTGTATATGCATATGGAAATGACAATGTTGTTAATTGTGAGTATTATTTTTTTCTTTTCAGTTAATGTTTCTTCTATATCTGTCAATTTGAATAACATTCCAGTGCTCAACGGCACTAACTTTAAGAAATAGAAAGAGCATATCACCATTATTCTTGGGTGTATAGATCTTGACTATGCGATTCAGATTGAACGTCCTCCTACTCTTACTGCAGAAAGCACTATTAAATGAAAGGCTAACTTTGAAAAGTGGGAGTGTTCTAATCGCATGAGTCTTATGATCATGAAGCATTCCATTCCAGAAACCATAAGAGGTGCAATGCCTGAAGAGGAATGTGCTAAAAAGTTTCTAAGCCAAATAACAAACCGTTTTGTTAGTTCTGAATGATCGAATCGAGTACTATTCTTAGTAAACTCATTTTAATGTGGCATAAAGGCAATGAAAATATAAGGAAATACATTATGGAGACGTCCAATTTTGTCACTAGACTGAGAGCGCTAAAATTAGAGATATCTGATGATATTCTTGTGCACTTAGTTTTGATCTCTCTTCCTACACAATTTAATCCTTTTAAGATAAGTTATAATACTAAAAAAAAAATAGACTCTTAATGAGCTCATTGTTCAATGTGTACAAGAGGAAGAGAGTGAAATATGACAAAATAGAAAGTGATCATTTAGCTACTTTCTCATGGCATTGTTACTAAAAGAAAAATGACTTATAAAAATAAAGGAGTTGTAAAAGGGATTTCACAGAATGTGTAACATAAATAAGATAATCTTACTTGTTTCTTTTGCAAGACTGGTCATGTGAAGAAAGATTGTCCCAAGTATGCAAATTAGTTAGTAAAAAAATATAAACTTCTCAACTTTGTTTGTTCTGAAGTTAATTTATCCTTAGTACTAAATTACACTTGGTAGATGATACAGTAACTACTCATAAGTGTGATTATGTAGGGTTGTCTAAGGAGACGAATATCAACTAATGCTGAAAGATTCATTTATGTAAGAAATGATAATAAAGCTCATGTTGAAGCAATATATTTGTATAGATTATATCTAGAATCTGGTTGTATTTTGAATTTACATAAGACTTTTATATGTCATCATTTAGACGAAATTTAATTTTTATTTCTTGTTTGGACAAATCTGGTTATTCTTGTTCATTTGAAAATAGAAAATTTAGTCTCTTTCAATATTCAAATATTATTGGTACTGGTTCTTTAGTTGATAATCTATATAAATTAGACATTTCTGCATCACAAATTAATGAAACCTTACATGCAAGTAATTTTGGTACAAAATGAAAATTAATGAATGAGAATTCATGTATGTTATGGTACAAGCATTTAAAACATATTTTTAAACATAGAATTGAAAGATTTGTGTCAGAAGAAATTCTTGATTCTCATGATTTTTTAGATGATAAACTCTATATAAAATGTATCAAAAAACAAACAAATATCAAGAAAGTTGGTGCTAATAGGAGTTCAAACATCTTGAAATTAATTCATACTGATTATTTGTGGTTCATTCTCTATAGCTACTTGAATTAGACAACAATATTTTATTACTTTCATAGATAATTATTCTCGTTATGGATACTTATACTTGATTTATAAGAAGTCACATTCACTGGACTTATTCAAAATTTTTAAAGCTGAAGTTGAAAATCAACTTGGAAAGAAAATAAAAGCTGTCAAATCTGATCATGGTGGTGAATACTATGATAGATATGATGAATCATGAATAATGTACGTGCCCTTTATGCCAAATATTTAGCGTAATGCATCATTCCTCAATACACCGTCATGACCCAAGTCAAAATGGCGTGAGAGAAAAATCGCATCTCTTATGGATATGGTTAGAAGTATGATAAATCATTCTTCATTACCAGAATCACTTTGGGGAGAAGCCTTAAAGAGTGCAGTTTATATCCTTAATAGAGTTCCAAGCAAAGCAGTAGCTAAAACCCCATATGAATTATGGATTGAGAAGAAGCCTAGTATTAGGCATCTTCATGTCTGGGGATGTCCAACTGAAGTAAGGTCATATAAGCCTAATGAAAGAAAATTAGACTCAAGAACTACAAGCTATTATTTTGTTAAATACTCAGAAAGGTCGAAGGGTTTTAAGTTTTATGACTCTTCAAATAAATCTTTTTTCGATATGGGCAATGTTAAATTTATTGTGGAAGTTGAATATAATGGCAGTAATAAACCTAAGAGTTTTATATTTTAAAAGTAATTTATTACTCTTCCTATAGCTACAATAGAAAATGATCATATAATTTTACCTGATCTTATTCAAGCTGTAAATACAGATAATCAAAATATTTCTGAGTTAACTCCCACTCATATTGAGGAATCACAATAATATCAAATTGAAGTGTTATTAAAAAAATCCACTAGGGATAGGAGATTAGCAATTTCAGATGATTATGTTGTGTATCTCCAAGAACATGAGTTTGGCATTGAATTGGAGAGTGATCCAATCTCTTTTAGTCAAGTCAAACAAAGTGTTAACTCTCATAAATGGATAGAAGTCATTGAGGATGAGATGAAATCAATGAAAGATAATGATGTTTGGGATCTTGTCGAATTACCTAAATCAGTAAAACTCATTGGTTGTAAATAAATTTTTAAAACCAAACGGAATTTAAAAGGTAATGTCGAAAGATATAAAGCATGTCTAGTCAAATAAAGATTTAACTCAAAAGGAAGGCATTGATTATAAAGAGACCTTCTCTCCAGTTTCTTCGAAAGACACTTTTAGAATTTTGATGGCAGTAACTCATTATGATTTAGAGTTACATCGATGAATGTAAAGACTTTCTCAATGGCGATATTGAAGAAACTATATATATAAACCGAAAATTTTCAATCTTGATTCAAAACATCCGGTATGCAAATTAAAGAAATCCATCTATGGTTTAAAGCAAGCTTCCCGTCAACGGTATAAGAAATTTGATCAAGTGATTACTTCTTTTGGTTTTAAAGAAAAAATCGTTGATCAATGCATTTATCACAAAAGTGGGATTAAATTCATCATCCTAGTGCTATATGTTGATGATATTTCTTAAGTAGTGATATAGGCCTTTTGCATGAAACTAAAAATTTCTTTCAAATAAATTTGAAATGAAAGATCTTGGGAATGCTTCTTTGTGTTGGGCATACAAATTCAGATCGTTCTAGTGGTATACTTGGTTTATCATAAAAGGTACATATATTGATAAAGTGCTTAGTATATTTGGTATGAAAGATTATGCACCAGGAGATACACTCATTGCTAAAAGAGATAAATTCAGTTAGCTTCAATGTCCAAGAAATGAATTCGAAAAGAAAGAGATCGAAAAGATCCCTTCTGCATCTGTAGTAGGGAGTCTTATGTATGCTCAAGTTTGTATGTGCCCGGATATTGTGTACATTATTGAAATGCTTGGCAGATATTTAAGTAACCCAGGAATGGATCATTGGAAAGTAGTAAAATGGGTTATGCGATATCTGAAGAGAACAAAAGACTTTATGCTCACGTATCGAAGATCAGATCATTTGGAAATCATGGGGTACTCGATTGATTTTCTTTGGTCCTCGATAGTAGAAGATCCACTTCAGGTTATATTTTCTTATTAGCTGGAGGAGTTATATCTTGAAAAAGTGATAAACAATCACTTATAGCTTCTTCCACTATGGAAGTAAAATTTATAGCTTGTTATGAGGCATCAAATCAAAGAATATGGCTACCAAATTTTATCACTGGGCTAAATATTTTTGATAAAATAGAGAGACCATTAAAAATAAATTATGATAATAGAGCCGCTGAGTTGTATTCAAAGAACAACAGGAGTTCGTCAAAATCAAAGCATATTGACATAAAGTTTCTTGTTGTAAAAGAAAGAGTTCAGAGTTCTCAAGTATTTATTGAACATATTAGTAAAAATTTTATGATTGCAAATCCACTTACAAAAGGTTTATCACCTAAAGTATTTCATGAGCATGTGACTTATATGGGAGTGATTTACTTTGATGATATGCTAGCACAATGAGAGTTTTCTTATGATGTTCAATGATTATAAATATATTTTTATGATTAGAATAAAAGATTATTATTATCTTATAGTTAAAAACTCTAAAATAAAGTTATATAATTTCAATTGCAGTTTAGCATAAATAAATAAAACTATATTTATAACTCTTTTGAGTTATAATATAGGACCAGTTGAAAATAGACATGATATATGATCACATTACATAAAATTTTCATGCTACACATTCACACTTGATTTATTCTTTAATCATATTAATTTAGTGATCACTGATGAGTCTTGTTAAAGAAAAAAATTAAAATAAAGATCACTTTGATTCTATGTCAATATTATTAATGTACCAGATTGTCTAAAGATATTCCTCTTTGAAGATAATAAATATTGAGCTCTTAAAGTATTTAATAATGTATAATTATCAAATATATATGTGACTAGCGAGAAATTGTTAGAAATTTTAAATATGGGCTCACATATGAATTTAATTATATATTATGTGCTATCTTATTTTTAAGCCAATTAATTTTGTGATCAAAATAAAGATTAATTAATTTTAAGCTTTTAAGACATCTTATTAATTTGTATGGAATTATCATGTGTAGAGACCAGATATTTTATTTTATTTTAATGATGGGCTGAAATAAAATAAAATGCACTCAAGTATAAATAAGGTCATGGTCCTCATTCTAAAGGATGAAGTTCTTATTTTACTCATATCTCATCTTGAGTGAAAGAAGGCTCTCTCTCTCTCTCTCTCTCTCTCAAGAATATATCTTTAGAAGTGGAAGGCCAAAATCCTACATTAGCTCTTCCATAGATTCAGGTACGTTTTTGATTAAATCTTCTTGATGATTTGACATGAGATCCGGACTTGATAAATTTATTTTTATCTTTATATATTTCCAACATATATTAGTTGTGAAATATTATGTATTACTATATATTGATATGTATATAAAATGTGCACTATTATGCAATTAATATTATATTAATATACTACAATACACAAAAGTTGTATATTGATTGAGCATCAAATGATATTATACTATTAGAGTCAGGATGTGGAGTTACATTCAAACTTCTGTTGCATGATCAATCCAAATATATTGAAGTTATGTTATAATAAATATTCTATCATAAATTTTACAACTTTTTTTTACAAGTTGTGGAATAAATATATTTTCATCATTATTTTTTAATATTTTATAATACCTTCTAAAAAATCTGATAACTATTATTTATAAATGGTAAAAGTATTTGCCATTTAAAATAATAATCTCATAATTTATCATAAATAATTACAATTTTTAACGATATGATCCGACACTTCAGTGAGTGAGAGAGAGAGAGAGAGCACTTAATAATTGGGAAAATTTACATACATAACAAACAAATTTTATGTATTATATATCTTATACTCAAAGTTTGATATTTACACATATACACATTATATAAGATAATTATTAAGTGTTATTTATATAAATATTAAACTTTAGATATAAAATATGTAAATAAAAAATTGTGTAATATATATCCTCCTCATATTTTTGGAGTGCAAAACATTAAAGGCACTCTAAAAAAAACATGAAAAGTCACACTTAAATAAGTAAAAGACGCCATGAATTTTATATATATATATATATAATTATTATTATTATTATTATTATTATTATTATTATTATTATTATTTGGATAATTCGGGTGCTTGCTATGCAGTGTTTTTTGTTAAATGGTTGTAAGATAAGACTTCCCATAAGGTCACTCTTTCTAGTATTACACTCGGTCATTTGAAGCAAAATCAGTCTTTGCTCTCAAAAGAAGTAAAGTTATATACAACAACAACAAGCCTTAATCCCACTAGGTGGGGTCGGCTACATGAATCCTTCGTCTCCATTGTGTCTTATTATGTGTCAAATTCTCATTTAAATCAAGTATACTAAGATCATTTTTTATACATCTTAACCAAGTCTTTTTAGGTCTACCTCTACCTTTTCTTAACATAAAAATCTAATGCATCTACTCTCCTAATGTCATCGGGCAGACGCTTTATGTGGTCAAACCATCTAAGGCAACTCTCCCTAATCTTATCTACCACTGAGCTACTAATATACTCATTTTGCATTCTATCTCTAAGAGTAAAGCCACTCATCCACCTAAGCATCCTCAACTCTATAACACTTCACTTAGTCTTATGCTTCTCTTTTAGTGGCCAACATTCTGCACCATAAGTCATTGCAGGTCTTACCACCATCTTATAAAATTTTTTCTTAAGTTTAAGTGGAACTTTTCTTTCACATAATAGTCAAATGCATTCCTCCACTTATCCAACTTGAATTCTTCTAATAACATCTCCATCTATTTCACCATCATTTTGATAATAGAGCCTAAATATCCGCTCACTCTTATTAATGGTGGTTCACCTAATGTCACAACCACCACTAGAATTTCTACAACTAAAATTACACTCCATATATTCGGTTTGGATCTACATAAACGAAAACCTTTCTCAGAGTGACCTCCATAATTCAAGTTTCTGTTGGACTCCCTCTTTAGTCTTATCAACAAGAAGAATGTCATCAGCAAAAAGCATACACCAAGGTACATCTTCTTGTAAATGCATAGTAAGAACATCCATAACTAAAGTAAAAAAAAAGATAAAGACTTAAAGCTGATCCTTGATGTAATCCGAAATAAGAAAATATTTTGTCAATCCTCCTTTTGTTTGGACACAAGTAATAGCTCTAATATACATATCCTTAATGACTTGAATATAATCAATATTAACTCCTTTCTATTCTAGAACTCTCCAAATAACATCTCTTGAAACTTTATCATAAGCTTTCTCTTCAATAAATATCATATGTATATCCTCCTTACTTTCTTTATGCTTCTCCATCAAACCCTTAACAAATGTATAACATCCATAGTAGATTTACCTGGCATGAAACTAAACTGATTGTGAGAAACTTCTGTATTATATCGTAACTTATGCTCGATTACTCCCTCCCATAATTTTAATGTATGGCACATTAACTTAATTCCTCTATAATTTGCACACTCTTGTGCATCACCTTTATTCTTAAATATAAAAACTAACAAACTCTTTCTTCATTCATCTGACATCTTTTTAATCTTTAAAATGGCATTAAAAAGATTTGTAAGCCAAGCAATTCCTTGATCTCCTAAACATTTCCACACTTCTATTGGATATTATCCGGTTCTCTTGCATTTCATTTTCTTTAAAGCTTCACTTACTAATACGATAAAATGAAATTCTCTATTTTTGTTTAGTATTAAGGTTGCTAAAATCAATCGTCTTTCAGATCTTTCATTGAAAAGTTTATCAAAATATCTCATCTATTTTCAATATCTTTTCTAAAAATATATTTTATTATTTTCATCCTTAATACACCTCACCTAAACTGTCTTTTTACTTCTATCTCTTTGGTTGGCTAATTTATACATACATCTTTCACCTTGGTATCTAATCATTGTATAAATCACTAAAATAAATTTTTTATCATATCTTTCTTTCCAGAATCTCTACATGTCACTTTATATCTTTCTCAATTTTCAGTTTTACATCTAAACCAAGTTTTATAACAATCTTTTATTTTTTATCTCTTCTTTCGCTCATTTCACCATTATTCTTATTAAAATAAGCTTTTCCTTTGGATTCTCCAAGAAACAAACTTATATATTATCATAAAAATAAAGAGAAAAATAATTTTAAAAAAAGGATGAATGATTATTTTGACTATTTTATATAAAAGAAATTATAATATTCAAGGACAATTGCCCCCCTCTAAGCTGTACCTGATTCTACCCCTGCAACCAAATATTTAGGGGCAATTGCCCCCCTTTGTTCAATCGTTTCGACACAATTGGTCGCACCATGTACTTACTATGTAGTTATGAAGTGACAAATTCGTATGAAATAATCCAATGTTAGTAAAAGAATTTCACAATTTTTAATAGATTCTCAAGCAATATATATATTGCCACCTATAGATTTAAAATCTTATATGTGATTTCATCTATAAAAGAATATAAATATGTCTCTTGCAAAATAAATATGTAATAACATGAGGCATAAGAACTTTATTAATCATTTTAAAGTATTCATTTATATTTTTTGTAATTATATCATATGATATATATATATATATATATATATTCATCACTTCTTGGAACTGTCCTACAAAGAAAATGGCTTAAAATATTTGTTGTTTTGAAATAAATTATCGTAATATCTTGGAATATTCACATATGTGAGTTGGGAAATGCTCTGTTAATTTTAATAAATAAAGTGATCCCAATTAAATGCATAAAACTTGAAGTATTTCCTCAGTTCAGTAGGGGTGAATTGTGGAGAGGAACTCACTTTTCTTCTCAACTTATTCATATATTTAAGATGCATTTAGGAAATTTTTAGTGTTTTAATTTCCAAAAATAATCTTAATTATATTTAACTATTAACTTCCTGATTATTTTTTTAAAAATATGTATAGTAAAAAATTTTAAAAAAAAATCAAAATAATTAAAATATAATAACTATCCAAAAATTATTGTTTAAATTTATAAAAAAAATTTATGAGTCACAATAACTTTCTAAAAAATTATTTTCTCCATAATAATTTATAATAATCTTTACAAAAAAAAATTACAACTATCCCTAATAGACTCTTAAAAATCATTTAAAATCACCTTTTTATTTTATTTATATTTTAATTTAAAATTAAATTAATTTGACATTAAATTTTTTTTAAATAGTTAAAACATCCAAAAAAATTTATTTTATATGCTTTTAAAATAATGTGATTTATTTTAAAAAATATAATAAATAAATATATTTTAAAATAAATAAAATTAAAAATACAAAATAAAATTGATCCCAAACAAGTCCTTAACTAATACCTAGTTTTGGAAGAAGACCATAATTCTATAGTTAGTGTTTTAGTAGAAATATTAGACCTTGACTTTCTTACTACAAATTGCCACAATATTAAAAAATAATAATAAGAAGATACAAATATAATGATTTTTTTAATGATTAATGTATAAAAAGATTATATAACATACAATAACCAATACAAACATGCAAACAACGAAGGGATAAAACCTTGCTTCAGGTTTCTCTATCAAAAATATTCAACATTCATCAGATAGCTTCTCTTCACCAAACCATCTCGGGGTCAAATCCATGTCCACCTGCAGTGTATCAGTTTGATAAAAGAGTTAACGCAACATAGAGTTATAATGTAGCAAAAAAAAACCATATGCGTCTGTCCATAACAGATATAAAGAATTTAAATTCAGTCACAAACTTCACATCAGAGGCATAGGAGAATTAAAAGAACTGGACAGTACCCACCGTCTCTTAGCTCGGTTGGTGAGTGTGCTCGGTCGGAAACCCCCGGATCGAGTTCGATTCCTCTCCAGGGCGGAGACGCCCGCTGGGAACAACAAGTGGGGATCCGATACGCGTGAGTGATGAATGTGTCGCTTATGGCCCCGCGAGATTAATCACAACGACATCCCCATCCACAAGATGGGTGGGGTGTTGGGTGGATACCCGTCCCAAAAAAAAAAGAAATGGACTATCAAAGGTAGATAGTAAATAATTACAAAATCAACCTCTAACCATCTCAAAGAATTTCCACTCATTTAAATTAACCAAGAATTCATAATTTTTGATGCATTTGAATCAACTTTCTGGTTGCTTTGCTTTCCAAAAAACAACCACGGCTGTATTTGATTATTAATTTTTTGGCTATTTTTTAAAAAATTTTGTGATAAAAATCTGCTTTTGATAACTAGAGTTATTAATATGGTAATTATCAGAAAATTCATGTATTTGTTAGACTCACAATTTTTTTGAAAATTATATTTATAAAAAAGCTGCAAGCACTGAGTCTATGAAATGAGGTTTTATTATGATATCTGATCTGCAAAGTGATATTCTTTGGGGCCGGAAATAAAATATCACTTTAGCAGTTATCATTTCTGCATCTGATATCATACGCTTAAAACCAGAATCGTGTTTATCACTTTAAGATCACTTTAGACAAATTTTTCGTAGATGGGATTCAAATTGATGATAACAACTTCTAAAGTATTTATCAAAATAATTAAAATATAATAACTATCTAAAAATTATTGTTTAAATTTATAAAAAAAATTTTATGAGTCACAATAACTTTCTGAAAAATTATTTTCTTCATAATAATTTATAATAATCTTTATAAAAAAAATTACAACTATCCTAAATATACTCTTAAAAATCATTTAAAATCACCTTTTTATTTTATTTATATTTTAATTTAAAATTAAATTAATTTGACATTAATTTTTTTTTAAATAGTTAAAACATCCAAAAAAATTTATTTTATATGCTTTTAAAATAATGTGATTTATTTTAAAAAAAAAATAAAAACATTAAAAAAATATAATAAATAAATATATTTTAAAATAAATAAAATTAAAAACACAATAAAATTGATCCCAAACAAGTCCTTAACTAATACCTAGTTTTTGGAAGAAGACCATAATTCTATAGTTAGTGTTTTAGTAGAAATATTAGACCTTGACTTTCTTACTTACAAATTGTCACAATATAAATATAATAATATTAAGATACAAATATAATGATTTTCTTAATGATTAATGTATAAAAAGATTATATAACATACAATAACCAATACAAACATGCAAACAACGAAGGGATAAAACCTTGCTTCAGGCTTCTCTATCAAAACATTCAACATTCATCAGATTGCTTCTCTTCACCAAACCATCTTGGAGGGTCAAATCCATGTCCACCTGCAGTGTATCAGTTTGATAAAAGAGTTAACGGAACATAGAGTAATAATGTAGCCAAAAAAAAAAAACCATACAATAATGCGTCTGTCCATAACAGATATAAAGAATTTAAATTCAGTCACAAACTTCACATCAGAGGCATAGGAGAACTAAAAGAACTGGACAGTACCCACCATCTCTTAGCTCGGTTGGTGGGCGTACTCGGTAGGGCACGAGGCAGAGTTCGATTCCTCCCAGGGCAGTAACATCAGTGGGGACCCGTCTGGCGTGGGTGATGAATATATTAAACTATGCGAATTAGTCATGAAAACGTCACTCTGAGATGGGTGGGATGTTGGGTGGATACCCGTCCCAAAAAAAAAAGAACTGGACAGTCAAAGGTAGATAGTAAATAATTACAAAATCAACCTCTAACCATCTCAAAGAATTTCCACTCATTTAAATTAACCATTTTGAAGCAAACAACTTCCACTGCTTTAAAACAACCACTATGTATTTAGTTATTAATTTTTGGCTACTTTTAGAAAATTTTATAATAAAAATCTGCTTTTGATAACTAGAGTTATTAATATGGTGATTGTCAGAAAATTCATATCTGAAAAAGAAACTATTTGTAACACTCACAACATTTTTTCAAAAAATTATATTTATAAAAAACTGCAGCTGTCCTAAATGGAGTCTATGAAGTGAGGCTCTATTATGATATAAAATATCTAAGATGGGGGAGGATATATCACTTGAGATCACTTTGTTATGCAGATAGACATACGATCATGGAGTGTTTATCACTTTAGCGATATCACTTTAGACAAATTTTACTGTAGATGGGATTCAAATCCAAGGCCATGATAACAACTTCTAAAGTATTTATCAACCAAATTAATTGGCGTTCACAAGCTAAGAATTCACAGTTGAAGGAAATGAAAGTGGAGTTTCAGGCCTCAATAAAAACATAAATCACAGCAGCTTCATCTGATGTATGACTACCAATAGGTTATGTTATAGCAATGATCGATCTCTGATCATTCCTCAAATAGTACACCAAAATGAACACATACATCACTTGGCTTCAATTGGAGTTGTTAAGCTAGAAAGATTTTCCAATATATGGCATAATTTTTTTTTTTTCCTCATAGAAAATTCACTTGGCCGATCTATGACCAAAGTCCCATCAAAATTCCTTTGTTTGACACAATGTTCAGCACCAAAAAAAAAAAAGGGTTAACAAGACACAATTTCATGCAGACAAACGAAAGGTGTATGGAGAAGATGTAAGGATGAAAGCCAAGAGTTATCACAGGCAATTAGAAACACAAAAGTTTCAAAAAGTGCTATTCATCATATCAATTCATTTATCCTAATACAAGACAAAGCCTTTTTTTTACATAGATCCAAAGCACTCGATACCTAACTTTTGCTTTTACTAACTAATCAGGTTTAAGCTCGAGCTCGAGCTCAACTTTATAAATTTGAGTTGGCTCATGAACGAAGTGATTTATCATGCAAGGGAGAGGGTAATGCTACCTAATCTACAAGGGTGAGATGGTTCAATTCAGTTTCAGTTCTCAATATTGAGAAATAAATCATTATTATTGATTCTAGCAAAGTTTAAAACAAATCATCGTAGTCTAATATAAAAACCATTCTTTAGGTTTCAGTTCAGTTCAACTTTTGTTGTTTTTAGTTAAATGAATAAAGAATAATTAAAATTTAAAGTAACATTAAACTTAAAATAAAAAATTCACCCACGTCTCTGCTTCGGTGAAGGGAACCCTCCTGACTTGATTCCTCTCTGCGACGGGCCTAACATTAAGTGACCATAATGAGTGATTTAAGTCTGCAGTGATTAATCATTAACATCACCCACAAGATGGGTGGGGTGTTGGGTAGATACCCATCCACAAAAAAAAAAAAAAAAAAAAAATCTCTTATGAAGACTTTTAACTCTCACCAACATTTGAGACTCCCAATAGATGAAATCAAAGAGATGACTGACCAATATATATATAAATTATTGAGAGAGAACACTATTTACAATTCAACATAACATATTTTTTTCCTTGGTTATGATATAGCAATACGTAACAGGTAGAAAAGAAGAAAATGAGATATAAAAGTAAAATATTTACATCTGTAAGAGAATGATGATGGGTTTGATTTTTGCTATGACTTTTTCATCAATATTGAACTGAATCGAACCATTCAGTTCAATTTTTATAAAATGCATTAGTGTTCTTTGGCAGTTAACTAATTCGATTAAGTTTAGGTCTACTTAGTTGGCTCAGAGATTTTTTTTTTTTTTTTTTTTCTTTGATGCCTTTAATCAAAAGAGTTGTGACAATGAGCATGAAAAGTATGAGAGACTGAAATATAAATTAGAAGTACCAAGTTAAAAGAAAGGAAATAAAATAAAATTTTATATATTTTTTATAACAATGTAATTAAACTTTAAATTTTTACTATTTTTAAAGCAGTCTTGCTCATGAGCCAACCAACCAAATCCAAGTTTACTCAAGCTTGGCTCATTAGAGCGATAGAAACAAACAATTGAGAGTTACGATGTGGAAGAGAGGCTCAAGTAGAGGGGATAAGATTTAAGGTTTTAGTGAAAAATAGAACATATATGAAATGAATGATAATAATAAGAAGAAGAAGAAGAAGAAAATATATGAAATGAAAAAAAAGGAGAAAAAAATGAGCAGCTCTCGGTTTGTTCTCAGCCAAAGTCCCCGATCCTTTTTATCATGCGAGCCTGAAGGAATGGTTACTTCCTTTCTTTTGGTTTCCTTCAACTACTCCCGCTTGATTCCCGTTCGCGCGATCTTTCTGGCAACCGCAAGCAACCACAAGTAGCACGTCTGATCCTTGTATCAACGGTTACTCGCATCGGTGTGGAGGGTCTTTGTTCTTTTGAAGACGTTATGGGGATAGTGAAAAAGGACGGCAACGTACTCGATGCCATCTGGCTTCAAGTTTGTGAAGAATTCAGGAAACAATGGAGCAGTCAGAACCTTCGGGATGAATCAACAGCAACCATCCTCTGCTGTTACTGCAGAAGAATTCAAAAGCGAAACGGTGGCGACGGTGGCTCTCGTTGGCGAAGTCACCGGCAGGATTTCCAAATCCGTTAAATCCTGCTCAAATCCTGTTACCAAACTGCCCCCTACGACAACTCCCTCCGTCCTCCCTATATGAATGGACGACCTGTGACATCGACGACGACGCCACAGCCATTAAGGTTTACAACCTCGTTACCAGCAACTACGTCGAGGACGACGAAAACATGTTCCATTTCAACTACTCTAAGGAGTTCCTCCGCTGGGCTCTCCACCCTCCGGGCTACTTCACATCATGACACATTGGTGTATGTGCCAAATCCAACAAAGAGCTTGTTGCTTTTATCATCGGCGTCCATGTTAGGATCCACGTCCACTTTGTACCTATATTGCTGAATTTTGGTAAATTGTTTACTTGAGTTAACGGCAAGAGGGCTCCCTCTATCTTCATTGCCGGAAAAACGCTTGGCTTCGTGGTATATTCCAACGGCCGGAGAGTTTTCAGGAAGCCGAAATGGATAAGCTTTATAACGGAGCTCTATCCTTTTGTTGTGGAGTTGGCTGAGCAAATCATCGCAAGTTTATCCTCGGAAAGCATGTCTCTTACAATTACCGAGGTTGCCGAATTCTCTTTTTCTTGAAAGCTTTGCGAAGGGAAATCAAAGAAGTGGGAAGGCCATGTCCCATCTCAAAAGAAATGCATGTGGAGAAGTGGATAACAAGTTTGTATGAAACATTTATAAAACTATTGAAGAAGCTTGATGAAAGTCTACAGAAGATTGAAAACTTTATGATCCAGAATGCTGATATGCAGGCCGAGTCTCAATTGAGGCAGTGGGTTGACATTCCTACCGTTCTTTCTCATCGTCATAAGCTCAAAAAAAAAAAAAAAAAACTTATGAAGATGGCAGTGAGTTGCTTAATGCCCTTCTGCTTTGTCGGCGGACACCTCTGAATGCTCTTATCAGATGTGCACCGAGGAATGATAAGTATCATTGGTATCATAAACACAAGGACGTGACTGATTTTGAGACAAGAAGAAATTTGGTGATGATGTTGTTCCCTGAAAGTAGTAATGCCTTTCATGAGCCTCATGAAATTCATATAGACAGGTCAAGACTATTAGCTGAATCTTTTATTTATATTGCCCCTGTTGATGCGCACAAATTACATATAGGGTGTGCATTAGTTGGTCTGAACCGTAAAACCAAACTGAACCGAGCTTATTTGGTTAATCTAGTTCGATTTTCATGATTATTGTTTGGTTTTCGGTTGAATTTGTGTGTTTATTCGATTTTTGGTTTTTGGTTTGATTTTAATTAAAAAATTTTCGGTTTAACCAAAAAAACCGATTAACTATTTAACTTCTCAGCCCGGGCCGCCCAGCAGACTCGTCACTTAAGTCCTTGACGCTTCGAGTCCTCGACGCCATATGCTTGTAACTTCTTCGACTCTTCGAATCAATCTTCCTTCCGACCGACGTTTCATTCCTTAGGAGGAGGTATAAGAGCATTCGTTCCAGCAATTTCCGATTCGACTTTCACTTTCCTATTCGGCTACTCCTATCTTTTAGTTTTGCCCTAGCGCTAGCCACGGTTTTGTCTTCATGTCTGATTTTGACTCTTTGAGAGGTAAGAACTAAATCCCTATGATCCCATCTCATCTCTATTACACCATGGTTGTTCTTTATTGTGGTTGTTGATGGCTTGATGCTGTAAGCCTGTGTCGTGGTCTGTATGGCTTTATCTTTGTTATCATTGTTGATTGTCTTCAGCCTGAGCCGCTTCCTTATTTCTTTATCAGTTTCGATTTTGATGAAGCTAGGGTTTGAAGTTGATGACTTGAAGTTGATGTTTGATATTTCTACTTCTAGTGATTGAATGACCTATTGTTTGCACATATTTATGCAAGGTATATTGGTAATCCTATGGACCTATTGTTTTCAAATATGGATGACTGAGCGGAAAATGCATTTTTTTATTTTTTTGTGTTCTTGGTTGACTGAAAATAGGATATTTACAAATTTTTTTGCAACCCTATGACTTATAAAGCTTGAATCTGGAAGTTGTCTTCAAACATATATATATGTATTGCGCATTTCAGTTAGTTGGGAGTTGCAATTTGGCTCAGTTGAGTAATCGGATTTTATAATTGTGATGAAGAATGGATTACTGATTTTCTTGTTTCTTTGAGTTGCCGACTGGTGGGTACCGAACTTTTCTGATTTTTTTTTGTGAAAGGTTGAAAGCATTGTGATGTTATCAAGTCGAGAGCACATAAAATTCTTCCTGATTTTTTGGGAAAGGCAGAAAACCTCATTAAATCCTAGTATCCTACCATGCAAGCATATAATTACTAGTGGTGGTGTATGTCTTGTTTGTTTTTCTTATTACCATGCAAGCATCTAAGTATTAAATCTTACTATATAAGCCTTATGAATTATGATGTAAGCCTTATGATGTATTTTTTTTTCCTCTTAGTATTTTTTTTATGCAACTATACAAGTAATATTATTGGGACGGCTTTAATGCAAACAATACTAAATGGTAATGTTGAGAAATGTAGCATTATATGATAATGTTTGGGATACATTACTTGATGGAGTTAATTGAGAATTGCAATTTACAAATATGAAATAACACTATTCAATTATATGATTCATGCATTTTTCTTCTCAATATTATAGTATTCAATCATTCTTTAATTGAAATAAATTTTATTGATGTAATTTATTAAATCATGCTTTACTTTTTTTCATTATTGTAGATTTTTTTAGAGTCTTTACGTCATGTTGAGATAGTTCAAATATTATTAGTCCAAAGCTATGATCACTACTCAACAAGTTAAGTGAGAGAGTCGGTGAATGAGAAACCACCAATCAGAAAAAGAAAAAAAGAAAAGCTCTTAAACCTAGATCGAGGATTTGGGATCACTTTGTGAGAGATATATTAATGAGGAATAAGAAAAATGAGCAAATATAATTATTGTAAAAATCATATCACAAATAACCAAAGATTAATGACACTTAAAACTTAAGGGCACATATTTCTTTGTGTCAAAAGAATCCTCTTAATAATGAACAAAATCAAACTAAAGTAGCATTACAATTTGATATTAAAGGTGAAGAGGTTTGTGCAAGCCTTAAGGCATGGAGATTTGACTAAGAAAATATAAGAAAAGCTTTAGCAATGATTGTTATTGCCGATGAATTGCCTTTTAAGCATGTAGAAGGTTGAGGATTTAAACATTTCATATGTTGTCAACGTTTCAAATACTTCACGATGATTATGACACGTGATTGCTTTCAATTTTATCGGGATGAGAGAGAATTAAAAAACATTTATTCAAGAAGTCCCGCCATAGAGTTTGTCTTACAACCGATACTTGACATCCATTCAACGAATTAACTATATGTATCATCGACATTTCGATGATGACCTAAACTCAATAAAAGAGTTAAACTTTTGTCATATCTATAATCGCGAGATTGCAAGAACAAGTTGAGAAGTGTCTTTGTAGAGGATTGATGCAATTTTCAGCAGTTGATAATGTAAGTTCAAATAATCATCATCACACACCTCCAAAAAAATTTGGCAAGAGAGGTAGAGATGTAGTTCACTTACATATAGATACATACACATTATTAACTTAATCAAGATGAAAAGAGATATGTGAATCTGTCCATCATGTTCGAGGAGCAGTAAAATATATTCGTCAATCACTTGCAAGACTACAAAAATTTAAAGAATGCATTGAAATAGAAAAAATAAAAACTAAAAGCATGTTATGCTTAGATGTTCTACAATGGAATTCCATATTTTTAATGTTAAGTGCAACAATTAAGTTGGAGAGCTTTTAAAAAAATGACGAGATCGACACTCAATTTAAATAACAGAGAAGAAGATGAGCATAATGTAAAGGTGTTTTAAGTGATAATGATTAATGTTAGAATCCCTTTTGGAAAAAATTTATGAGCTCACTTTAAGAATTCTTTCAGATGACATCAAATACTTTTTTCTAAATTGAAGTTTTCTTTTCTTCAAATTTGGCAAATGGATGGTGATCCAAATGTGAGAAATATGGCTTCCAAAATGATGGCAAAAATTGCTAAATATTGGGGTAGCATAGAGAAAATGAATTTGAATATATATCTTGTTGTTATTTTAAATCTCCGATTCACAAGTTATGTAGAGTTTCTTTGGATATGTATATGGTATGTTGCTTTGACAACTTATTAGATCATCGTGCTATGATATGTTTCATGATTACAAAATAAAAATTGTTAATGAAAGCTAAGTAGAAAGTGATCTACTTGAGAAATAAATTTTTTCTGAAAAATCTAGTGTTTTACAACTGCAATCTTCTGGGAAAAGATATTTAATGATAGAGAAATTCAAAAGATCTAATTTTAGTAAGGATGATCTAGATAATAAATTAGATCTAGATGAGTATTTGACTGAGGAGTCCGAAGTCATGACAGATCATTTTGATATTCTAAATTGATGGAAGGTTAATGCACCGAGATTTCTTATTCTCTCATACATGGCTCATGATATTTTAGTTGTTTCAATTTATACCGTTGTCTCGTAATCGCTTTAAGATGTATCGATTCTCGATGATTTAAGTTCATTATCCTCAAAGATCACATGTATAATATGAAGTGATTGGATGCAAGCAAACTAATGTAATTCAAAGAAATGAAGAAAATATTAATGACATTTGATGAAAGTATTTCTTATGCTTAAATTCAATTATTTATTCTTTTCAATCTTATTAATTAGAAAATTAATTATTCATTTGATGATTTAGCAAAAAAATTTACAAGCTAAACATAAACTGGCTTGGCTTATGATCCGATTCCATATGGGTTATAGACTTTTGGATTTCAATGGTCTTCCTTGTTTATTACTTTACTTATTCACTTGCTCATCTATTTATCTTTTTTGTCGCTTTTGCTTTCATCTCTTATAATTTGTTGTTGGATGGTAATTTGGTTCAACTATTATGTTGGACTTTGGTAAGTTTTGCTTATTTTTTTGTCAATATAAGTCGCTTGTTTCTACCGCTATGTTGGAAAAGCTTGTTTGCTTTGCTGGTTTGTTTCGGTTGTAATTCTTGGTAGTTTGGCTGGATATCCTGCATTTGCTAATTTGAGCTGTTTGGCTATTTACTATGATCTCGAGTATGCATTATTTTTTTACTGAACAATTTACTTACATGCCAATGAAATATTGAATTTATATGCAGACTCTTTTTAAGGTTTATAAGAATGATAGAATGATGAACGATCAATGATACATATACGGTTGGTGATTTTTTCTTATTGCCTCTTAAGTCTTAAAGCTGAGTTTACGATTTCTCAAAATTATCGATGTCTGTATGTATATATGGTAACATATTTTTCAAATATTATACTTGAATCTTGTTAATAAAAGATATTTTTATAAATTGATAGCTCAAACTATATATATATAAATATATATATATATATATATATATATATATATATATATATATATTATTTATTCTTGTAGATTTGAAGCCTTTGGAGACTTGGAGTGCTTGAAATTGAAGATTTCAAGGAGAAATGTTTAGAATGCGCTCAACATAAATGATATTTCGGTTTACTCAAATTTATTTACTTAAATGTCACACAAATAAAATATGAATCATTTTTTTTTTCTCTTTTTTTGTTAGTAGTTTATTTTCTTATTTGGTGTACATTAAATTACATCAATATGAAATCCTCTTTATAATATGTATATATTTAGTTTAGTTAATAAAATTTCTCTTTTTTTTATGTTTGTAACTTTGAAATCTTTATTTTTTTTAATATGCACATATTATTCGGTTTATGAAAAACTGAACCAAATAAACAGAAGTATAATTCAATTTATTTGGATCGGTTTAAACAGTTTATTTGTACTAATTTGGTCGGTTCAATTTTTTTAAAATTTTAGTTCGGTTTATTTAGTTTGACTAAAACAAGAATCAAACCGATCAATGCTCACCCCTTACATTTATGTGGAATTTGAAAATGAGGAAGCTACTGTTACAGTGTTTTAAGAGAATGGTTTTCCTTGGTATGCCAAGCAATCTTTAGTCCTCAAAATGAATTATTTTTACCATATCCTAACGATCGGAGAAGATTCTTTCCAAATCCTACAACATGCTTATGGAAGGCCAGTGGGAAAAGAAGGCGGTCTAGACATTTTACTTGGAGCTTGTTCGTGATATTCTTCACTTGTCAATCTACATAATATTCTTTCTTGTAATCTTTGCAAGCTATGGTGTGCCTCTGCACTTGATTCGTGAGCTTTATGAGACATTTCGCAGCTTCAGAATGCGTGTTTCAGATTATATCCGCTATCGCAAAATCACTTCAAATATGAACGAACAATTTCCTGATGCAACACCTGAGGAACTTAATGCAAGTGATGCAACATGTATCATTTCGTAAAGAGATGATTAAAGCAAAAAAGGTTGCGTTGTGGGCATATTTTTTAAGTGCATTGTCTTAGATCATGGTTGGAGAGACAGCATACTTGCCCCACCTGTAGAGCCTTAGTTGCTCCTCCTGAAAATTAGTTCAACAGTTGTTGGGCAACAAGAAACAGTGCCTTCTGATCATCAACCTGATTTGAAAATCTCGCCACGCTCACGCGACAGAGAAATTACCGTCATGTCAGAAAACATCGCCGCCGCCATCGCGCATCAGCAGTTCAAAACCGCCGATGGCACCCTATAACGAATGCCGAAATTTGGATTATTTCATATATTTGCTTTTGGATTAAAGCCACGCGTTATACTCATCAGTAACGAATGAAAATTCGCGTGCTTCAAAACACCAATGCCATCGTGATGTAGCCAAAATAATTACGAATTTCACGGGATGGACCTAATGCTCGAAATTTCGTCAAATTTTTGGAACTTACAAAAATATGATTTAACATTAAATTAAATATAAAAGAAATGAATTGGAAATTAAATATAAATAGACTTGAAATGAATTTGAAAGAAATTTGAGTACAAATAAAATTAAAAATCATATTTCAAATAAGAAAATTGGGATCAAACTCAAGTAAACTTATAAAACTTGAAATAAACTTGAATTCCTTTGATATACATGAACCGAAATTCACGAGAGACTTAAGATAAATTTGAAGTACAGTTATTAAATAAATATGAAACTTGATTGGGAGTTGAGGATAAAATCATATTGGATTTGAAATCTTTTTTTATGTGAATAAATCATATTTAATATCAAAGTAAAAAGATCTCAATCAATCTTAAATGACAAATGACGGTGATAAGTCTAAATATCCAATTTCAAATTGAGAATAAAATGTGTAAAGAAATTTTAGTTTTTCTTATAAAGAAAATTAAGAACTCATGACATTAATGGCCTTTAAAAGGATCATTGGGATTTTGTGCTTAAAGTCATGTTTGAAGCACAAGAGATTAGTTAAGTATAATTTTCAAGTTAAAGAAAATCAAACGAATTTCAAAAGCAGATTTTCACTAAAAGACGAACAACCCGTTAAGAAAGATAACTTCATACAAGACTACAAGTCAAATAATATCTTAGAATTGGAAAATTCAATAATACATTTCAATGGCTTTTACAATTCTTTTATACAAACATTATTTAACGCGACACAAAAATTGTGCCATGAATGGGGCTGAACTTTCCTTCAATCCAAAATAAAAAGAAATTTCATTCTAATTATGATTTTTAATGCTTTCATTGGTTAGACAAATTATCTAAGAATAACATACTGTATACATAAAATTTAAATTAAATTTTAATGTTCGAAAACATGCAAGCTAAATATTAATCATAAAATCTAATAGCCATTAGATCAATTTATACATTCTATACCACTTTGCATCGTGCGACAGAATGCGTTAATTGCATTCTTAAATACACTCGCATGGGCTACTGTTGAATGTTTAAATTCAGTGGAGATCTACGTGGATTGCTTCCTTGACTTAGGGTTAATAAACCAAAATCTATTAGAAGAATTCCAACTTAGTAAAATATCTAAAAAAGTTAATTACATCGTGACAAGAGATCGATCCTCGTATGAAATTTAGCAGTTGGAGATCTAGTTCTCAAATATATTCGATTCAATCAATTAATTACCCCGATGATAGCTATGTTAAATAGTGATTTCAACAGGAGAGGATATTTCCATCAAAATGTTATTCTTTTTTCAAATCAAATTAACTACCCCGATGATGGTTGTGTTGAATGGTGATTTCAACTGGAGGGGATATTTCTATCAAAATATGATTCTATTTTCAAATCAAATTAACTCAAATTAAATATCAATCTAAAAATGCTTAAATGAAATCATATCATTAAAAACTTAAAGCAAAAAATCAATCGATCCACCTTCCACAACTATTTATCAGAGGTGACAAATTAAGAAAACTCTAGATCACAAAGGAGCCAATATCAAATCAAGTGTTCTGTTATGTTCACTCTCAATCAATCTCTTGTCGATGGGGCGTGGCGTCTTCCTACGTGGCTTTGGTAAGCTCATAGATGATGCGATTACGAGTCTCGATCGGTGATTTGCCCAATAAGACCATTATATTACGATCGCGGCCTAGGGTATGCTCCCGATGGTTGCCGAGTTGAGAATCATGATACTTGATAGACAAACAATCATCAGGTAGACTTAAGTCATCTTCTCTTCAAACAACACTCCAAGGATTTACGACGGCGTAACCCATGTGTTCGATAAGATCCCCGGTCATGTTGGGTCGTATCTCCTCTAACTAAGTAGGGATACGATGGCGGAATGATGGAACCATGGGATCTAGATCGAGCACGTCATCATTCCCACAACCATTCGATTTAAGCTAAAATGATGAATTTCATAATCTAAATTTTAAACTTCATATGTTGTTACTATACACTACGCATTAAGCGATCTGACGACTAGCCTTAATCGAAAGTTCTCTCACTTATTGGAAGGGGTAATTAGAACTGCCTATAGAAACCCAGACTAAAGTCCTCACCAAATAAGACGAAATCTCTGGTAGTATCTTATCTACTATCATCATCAAAATTACACCTTAAATCACACTCTCTTCAATTCAATCTTCATCGAGAGGTCGGTGGCGAATTTTTTGGCCCAATTTTGATTTGGGACAAGATTCTTTTCCATTTTTAATTTGGTCAATTTGAGCTATGTAGAAAGCATGATAAAAATTTAAATAGCACACAGTTCATCATGAAGCTAAATCGCGGAGCCAAAATTCGTATTGTCTTTATCTGGGGATGTTAAATATCATTGATTTAGTGTAGACTTCTTAGTCATTCACGCAAATAATCCTCTCACAAGTACGCAGTACACTAACTTGTGCAATGGAGGAGGACAATTGGAATGGCCACCACTGCTACTGATATTCCTCGAAAGAGAGTCATTCTACTCGAAAGATTAGGTCATTCTGAGGTGCTGGTCATGAAAAGAATCACTACTAGGCAGAAAGTTTCAGTCATACCTATGAATGTGATCACTCTGTCAATTGAACCTTTCGCGCTAGGAAGGCATGATGTCAAAGCCTCCCATTTTAGAAGAAAATTGAGTAGAAGGTAAATGAGAGAAAATGTTGAACTACGAGCTCAATAATTACTACCTGAATCACTAGCCATGTGACCAGACTTGGTACCAGAGGCGAGTGTTCTCATCACAACAAGTTTGAAAATCTCAAGTGGATGAAAAGAAATAACTCTACTGGTTATATCAAACAATCGTTCTGGGGGCAACGACACCATGCTATAACCCCACAAAGGAGGTATCTCGAGACTCTGTCCTCTAGAGTACACATGGTGCTGAAAGTTGTCAAGGAGAATGGTCTTATGAAGAAAAAGTATCAATGTCTGATCAACAGAGAAAATGAGAAAGCTTCAATAAAAAAGCTACTCTCAGTGGGCAATGCTCAAGATCGTCCTAAGTAATTTCTACATGGTGAATATTTAGGTGTGACACCTGAATCGCATGTTCGGGAATCCGCTACCGAAAGGTCCCAACAAAAAATAAATAAATATGGAGGTCGAAACCTCAAGAAGAAGTAGTGATACAAAAGCTTCTTCATTTTGGAAGCAAGCTAACCTAGAGACAGCGAAGAATAAGAAATGCTTAAATGCGTACTCAACAGCCATTGTTCAAGAAAAAAATTATGCAACCAACTATAGAACCAGAAGCGAGTGTTTCGACCTAAAACAGGCTTGATAGTCTAAGATGGGTAAAGCGGGACAGCTTTACTGGTCAAATCGAACAGTCCTTCTAGACCCGACAACATCAGGTTCCAACTACTCCAGTGAGGAACTCGAAACTGTATATGTAAGAGTGCATCGGGTCCTCAAAATTGTTAAGGAGAAATAAGCGATGAAAAGAAAATATCAAAGTCCTCTGGAGGCTAGAGTTGCTTCTCCAAGGGGACCTCCTCTACAACCCCAAAGATGTCAATTCAAGTCCATACGGTGAGCATCGAGGCGTGACACTTGTACCACAGGTCCAAGAATCCGCCGTCAAAAGGTCCTAACAAAGATGTAAGCAAATTTGGAGGCCAAAAATTCGAAGTGAAACTACCTCAAAGAAAGACAACGTGACATCTGGATTGTACTTCCACAAAATTCACTCATTATGTGCTAGTATTTGGAGCTGAAGTAGTCTTGTTACCGAAATTGAACTACCTTCACTAGTATTCAACACAATCTCACTCAGATGAGAATGTCCGTCATTATGGAAAGAGCGACGCTTGAGTTAAAGCTATAAGTTCAACGAATTTAGAAGTCCGCCAGCGAGGATGTCCAAAGCATTCAATCATATAGTGCAACCTCGAACATTCCAAAAAAGGGGACTTGGTCTTAGTGCTGAGAAGACCAATTATTTCTAATCAAAAATTCGGTGACAAATCTGAGCCTAATTGGAAGGGCCCTTTTGTCATTGAAAAAGTGTACCAAGGAGGGGGATACCAACTCATTAACTTAAAGGGTGAAAGACCAATCCTGTCAATTAATGATCAATACTTGAAAAAGTCTATTTACGACACATTCTCGACGATAAATCTCCAGAGGCAGAGGTATTTTTTTAGTATATCTATTTAGGTCGATATCGTGCTTCATGCCGAGATCCCTAAATAAATATACTTACTCAAGATAATAAAAAATAAAAAAAACCTTTTCCGTGAAAATTCTTCTATTACACACGGGGCATTTTAGACTTCTATACATAGAGGAAATCAATGTTGCATGTTAAAACCCTCTTAAAGGCATATCAATTCAAATATTGATGTATGTGCGTATTTTCATCTTGAAAGTTCTCCTAAATGTGCTTTAGAATTCCCCCTGCAAGATAGGGAAAAATTTTTTTTAGTTTATGTTAAGTTTATATGAGCTAACGTCGTGCTATAAGATGAGATCTTCAAATATATTCTGATTCAGGTTGACATCGAGCTTACGCCAAAATCCCTTAATATACCCATAATTGTCATTGTTAAGTTGCAGGTTTTTGCAGGAATAAAAAAAATCTACTTCTATGCATGAAAAGACAGCCCTAAATGTCAAAAAATTTATCTCCCAGATTTGTCAAATTCTAGAGATCAAGTCAAAAAAACTCCTAATTTCAGAAGCTTCAATCAATTAAGTTGGAAAAACATCAACTTCTACATCCTGAAGTCTAGGACACGGATGGGTTCTAAAGGTCAAACTCAACAAACTCACAAATGACCGAGTTGTTGACGCTCTTCTCACTCAATAAGCCGCAAGAAAAGGCAGTAGTGAAAGATCTCCCGTTCGTCAGTCTGATGACAAAACCACCAACTCACTATAGCTTAAGTCGAAGACTCGAGTAGGTTCTAAAGGTCGAACTCAGCAAGCTCAAATGTAGGAGTTGCGACGCTCTCACTCACAAGCGTGAGAAAAGGCGATAAAGAGCCCGCTCGTCGGTCAATGATGATCATTCAATCTCAAACCAAATCCTTAATGATTACAAGAAACCAGGATCCAAGAGATCTTTCTACTTGATCAATAGACCAAGACAATCTGAGGAAATAACTCCCAATTCAGGGCTACCTCAAATCAATATATATATTGCCTGCAGGGTGATATTTCAATTTATTCTCAAAAGATCTGATCAAGCTCAAAGCACAAATCAAGGCCAATCTCCTCATCAAGTTCGTCAAAGTAGAAAGCACAGAACCGAGGAAGCAATTCCATAGTTCATACAAAGTCAATGGTCGAACTAAAGGAATTTCGTGATTATGCAATCTATTAAAGGACACATTGCTAGACTGATAATTCAACATAGACTGGTATAAGCGGCTCATCATCATGTGCCCTTCAATGAATCCAGCGGCAAAGCAGGTTTATGAAAATTCGACAAGTCAATATGGACAAATCAGGTCAATCTTTCATCAAGTCCGTCAAATTTAAAGCTAAGACAAAAGGAATTTCAAATCCGACAGCACCGATAAACCGATTCCCTAGCGGAGTCCTTCATCAAAACAAATAAACTAATTCCTCCAACAAACTCAATCAAGCACGAAGTTAAGATTGAAAGAAACTTAAATCTACAATGACATAAAAGAAAGAGATATTCAGCAAAGCCATCGAAGCAAAGAATAGATGGTGTAAGAACTCTTATCCATCCGACAAGTCGATTCTGACAAATCGGTCAAGCCCATCATTTAGCATGTCCTAAATAAGACATCATACTAATGATAAATTCTATCAAAGCTCCGTAAGCTATTGCAATCGAAGCTAAAATGATCCAATCAAACAAAAAGCACAAAGGTAACAAAGGAAATGCTAATGTCTTACAACAAGACGATACATAACTAATGGAAAGAGAAATAAAAAAAGAAAAAAATACATCATGGGAGCCTAGACTGTAGCTCCTGAAGTTGTGTTGAATAAACTGCTAAAGACTGATGCTCACTCTCGAAGCATCAATAGCGGTCAAAGCGAGCTACCATAATCCGGTGGCGATCGGCGATGTTGCTTCGCTCATACGAGCTCTCATGTCTGCTTCACTGCGCTCTCGATTCGTCAATCGCCAACTCAAAAGAAGCATCTATCGAACTTTGGATTCATAAAAGCCTCGACTCTCCTCAAACTCATCATGTGCTAGTCACCTCCCTACGGCCTAACACGCTCACGAAGCTCACGAAATGTCGACCGGACAATCTTGACGATCTCATCTGGTGGATCAAAAGCTCTACGTCTCTATAGAAAGTCCCTAGATACCTGAGAACTTGCTCCTCCAAGCCAGTACGAGCTAGTACATCCAGAATGGTATCCGCATATGATATGAAGCTGTCTAGTGACTCTGGTGAATCCAAAGTAAGCCGAGAAACCACATCCCTCAAAAATACCAAGCCGCAATCCTTCATGCCCCTGTCACATGAATCTGGTGTACAGGGATATCAATGGTAGATCTCGGACTCATAACCTACATCAGTGCATGATAAATAAATAAAATAATCGCATAAAAGCAGGCGGTAAATGTAAAAAAGTGCAACTAAAGAACAAAGAGAGGAAGAAAGTACCTGAACATGACGAATTTGACCGAACAAGTGTGTCATAAGTGGCATAGTCCTCGCTGACCTTCACTATATGATAAGCTCCAGAACTATATGTTGGCTTAGCAGAAGCTCCACTAGTGGATCTCTCACCTCGAAGTCTCCCGTGACAATGGGCCAGAGGCTTAGTAGGGAAGAGTGGCTCCACAGAAAGAGTAGCAAAATTTGAGGTAGTAATATCAAAGGCAGGCACACTAGATGGCTCAAGATCCTCGATGACATATCAGTCTTACACGTGGTACCTCGTCGCGTCGAAGTCGTCGTGGAAGTGACTTCGTGCACAATCAATGAAGCTTGAGCAACTCGTAAGTCATATGTCTGCGGTGGTGAAGGAATCTCTGTAAGAGCGTAATCCCTAGCTCTAACTCTGTATGAGGGGTATCCTCATTAACACCTCGTGGCACATCATCACGAATCAAATTAAGATATCGATACCGAATATATTTTAATGATACAACAAAAGATGACAGAAGTATGGAAGGAGAGAAAGATAGTGATTATACCTCTAATCGCTATCTCACAATGGTGATCGATGATGGGTCCTCTAACTTCGAGGAACTCCCAAAGACCTCACTCTAAGCTCATATCTCTTCGCGCCATGCTCCAAGAAAGGACCAAAAGATAGTCGTACCCAAGTGAGGTGAGTATAGCTAACCCCTATGTGACTCTGGAGGTATCCAAAATGAGAGTCGCAGTCTCGATAAATGTAGTCAAACCTGAAGCGATAGTAACATATCTCAAAAGGCACTGCCCTAGTCTTCCTGACATCTACTATCTCTAGGATGAATGGTCGACCATCATGAGTTGTACACTGAGAAAATTTGAACTGTCGTGCAACACGATTGGTAGTAATGATGATGCGGCCGACCAAACCTATAACACAACTTCGGGCATATCGAAAAGGTACTCGGCCACTCTCAATGTCCGTCGACTATAAAGTAGTGAGGCTCTACCACTCCCATCGAAGCCACCGATAAGATCATTTATCAAGTCGTGGCAAACCAATCATCCGGTGAACTAGCAATTGATCCACGACCAACTGAGGTACAAAGAAGAATAGACATATATGATCCCTCTCAAAGGTAGATTATGCTCAGTATAGCTGAATAATTGTGGGATATCGTCGCCCTGAAAAGTATGTCGAGTACTCGAAACAGGCATAGGATCCATGTACATGAAGGCGAATCCAAGCATATAAGTAATGCAAGGTAATAACATCACATTATCCATGAATGAATCGCCAGAACTCAGAACTCATGAATGCTTCTGGAGCTAATGAGATCCACTCACCTCGTGAAATCCTGATAATAGAACACATGGGCGTCTAGACCTCTCTATAATCGATAGCACAAAGATCTGAGAGTAATATGAACCACGCTAAGAGTAACTCCTCGCAAATCTGTATAACCGAGAAGAATACCCAACTAGTAAAGAAGGCTCGTATCCTTGACAAACTCACGGCGTTTGATACTCCCGATCAAAGGATCATGTAGCAATACTGAGCTCCTTAAACATGTGCTCACAGAAACTCAATCCATGTACTCACGAAGTGTAGCACGCGTGGCCTAAAATACCCCTGCAAGGTCACGGTGGTAATGGCTCATATATAGCAATTGACGTAATTTAATCTACCGTTGGTCATCGTCAAGTCGTGTCGAGAAATAACTCCTCGTCAGGTGAAACACACTCCTCGTAGCGGTTGCCAAACACTGGAGAGTCCTAACACAGTCTGTTAAGTCCCAAAGTGTGACTGTCAACTCCTCCGAGCCTATCCAACATATGTTGCGGCTAGTATCCCAAAACTGTGCAATTCCGTAAGCCCAAGCAGAGGGAATGCCACTAAAATCAAATATGGAAATATACACTACCTCATAAATACCAGCTGTCCATAAGGTGTCTCCGTGAGCTTGCAAGATGTACCTAGCCCGTGTGACATATCCATGAGGAAGACTAGGGATCCATGAGATGAATCTCAAGTAAGTCGGCGAAATCGGTAGGCGATGGTGGCAGTCTAGGCCTCGTCTCTTCAATGTTGTTAGAAGCAGGCTGTAAAATATCACAATATATAGAATTGACTGAAGCATCTTGTGCCATCCAGAGGATTATAATCCCTGCATTTCAGCTTAATGGTAGCCACCTAATCTGCGAGATCCTCAGAAACAAAAGAGTCTGAAGTACAGTCAGGAAGTAGGGAGGATCATGCAAAGAAACCCCTGTAAAAATCACGCCCTCTCAATATATGGTGTGTTGTTCAATCCTATCCCTGATATTGGCATCTTCACGAGGATCATAGACGTCAAATGATCAGAGGAAACACATATAATAATTCGGGTGGCAACATGACAAAACATAAACAAGGAGAAAATAACGAGCAACACTAAAGAGCTGTAAATTAGCTCGTAACAAATACGATCCGCATCATGCGCGTATCATATTTCTTGGGGGACATTTGTTGACCCTCATTATTATTACGTTTCTTGAAAAAAAAATTAAGAAAATATATATATATAATAATAATAATAATAATAATAATAATAAAATATATGAAATGAAAAAAAGGAGAAAAAAATGAGAATCTCTTGGTTTGTTCTCAGCCAAAGTCCCCAATCCTTTTTATCATGCGAGCCTGAAGGAACGGTTACTTCCTTTCTTTTGGTTTCCTTCAACTACTCCCGCTTGATTCCCGTTTGCGATCTTTTGACAACTGCAACCGCCGTAGCGTCCGATCCTTGTATCAACGGTTATTCGCATCGGTGTGGAGGGCCTTTATTCTTTTGAAGACGTTATGGGGATAGTGAAAAAGGGTGGCAACATGCTCGATGCCCTCTGGCTTCAAGTTTGTAAAGAGTTTAGGAAACAATGGAGCAGTCAAAACCTTCGGGATGAATCAACAGCAACCATCCTCTGCTGTTACTGCAGAAGAATTCAGAAGCGAAACGGTGGCGACGGTGGCTCTCGCTGGCAAAGTCACCAGCATGATTTCCAAATCTGTTAAATCCTGCTCAAATCCTGTTACCAAACTGCCCCCTATGACAACTCCCTCCGTCCTCCCTCTCTCTATGAATGGACGACCTGCGACATCGATGACGACGCCGCAGCCATTGAGGTTTACAACCTCGTTACCAGCAACTACGTCGAAGACGACGAGAACATGTTCCATTTCAACTACTCTAAGGAATTCCTCCGCTGGGCTCTCCACCCTCCAGGCTACTTCACATCATGGCACATTGGTGTATGTGTCAAATCCAACAAAGAGCTTGTTGCTTTTATCACCAACGTCCCTGTTAGGATCCACGTCCACTTTGTACCTGTATTGCTGAATTTTGGTAAATTGTTTACTGGAGTTAACAGCAAGAGGGGCTCCCTCTATCTTCATTGCCGGAAAAACGCTTGGCTTCGTGGTATTTTCCAATGGCCGGAGAGTTTTCAAGAAGCCGAAATGGATAAACTTTATAACGGAGCTCTATCCTTTTGTTGTGGAGTTGGCTGAGCAAATCAGCGCAAGTTTATCCTCGGAAAACATGTCTCTTACAATTACCGAGGTTGCCGAATTCTCTTTTTCTTGAAAGCTTTGCGAAGGGAAATCAAAGAAGTGGGAAGGCCATGTCCCATCTCAAAAGAAATGCATGTGGAGAAGTGGATAACAAGTTTGTATGAAACATTTATAAAACTATTGAAGAAGCTTGATGAAAGTCTACAGAAGATTGAAAACTTTATGATCCAGAATGTTGATATGCAGGCCGAGTCTCAGTTGAGGCAGTGGGCTGACATTCTTATCGTTCTTTCTCATCGTCGTAAGCTAAAAAAATAAAAAATTTATGAAGATGGCAGTGAGTTGCTTAATGCCCTTCTGCTTTGTCGGCGGACACCTCTGAATGCTCTTATCAGATGTGCACCGAGGAATGATAAGTATCATTGGCATCATAAACACAAGGACGTGACTGATTTTGAGACAAGAAGAAATTTGGTGATGATGTTGTTCCCTGAAAGTAGTAATGCCTTTCATGAGCCTCATGAAATTCATATAGACAGGTCAAGATTATTAGCTGAATCTTTTATTTATATTGCCCCTGTTGATGTGCACACCTGAAAGTAGTAATGCCTTTCATGAGCCTCATGAAATTCATATAGACAGGTCAAGATTATTAGCTGAATCTTTTATTTATATTGCCCCTGTTGATGTGCACAAATTACACAGGGGGCTGTTCGTGGAATTTGAAAATGAGGAAGCTACAGGTTACAGTGTTTTAAGAGAATGGTTTTGCTTGGTATGCCAAGCAATCTTTAGTCCTCAAAATGAATTATTTTTACCATATCCTAATGATCGGAGAAGATTCTTTCCAAATCCTACGACATGCTTATGGAAGGCCAGTGGGAAAAGAAGGCAGTCTAGACATTTTACTTGGAGCTTGTTCGTGATCTTCTTCACTTGTCAATCGACATAATATTCTTTCTTGTAATCTTTGTGAGCTATGGTGTGCCTCTGCACTTGATTCATGAGCTTTATGAGACATCTCGCAGTTTCAGAATGCATGTTTCAGATTATATCCGCTATCGCAAAATTACTTCAAATATGAACGAACAATTTCCTAATGCAACACCTGAGGAACTTAATGCAAGTGATGCAATATCATATGCCGTAAAGAGATGATTAAAGCAACAAAGGTTGCATTGTGGGCATCTTTTTCAAGTGCATTGTCTTAGATCGGGGTTGGAGAGACAGCATACTTGCCCCCACCTTTAGAGCCTTAGTTGCTCCTCCTGAAAAATAGTTCAACAGTTGTTGGGCAACAAGAATCAATGCCTTCTGATCATCAACCTGGTTTGAAAATCTCGTACTCGTCAGCGTGGCGAGATGAAAAGGCTGTGATGTCATAAAGACACGCCACTATCTTCATCGAGCGTCGAAGTAGCGAAACCGTCGGATGTGCCGCCGAAATGCCCAAAATTTGACTATTTACATATATATTTCTTTACGCGGTGATTGAAGTCGTTATGCTTTCGTAGGCGTACGAGATTAAAATTCTGAAAACACCAACCGTGTCAGCTCGCCGAGGCGTAGGCCAAAATAATTAGATGTAGCCGGGATGATCGGAATCGTAGAAATCTTCAGAAATTTCAAATTTTGGGACTTACAAAAATATAATTTAACATTAAGTTAAATATAAAATACAAAGTCCTAAAGAAATGAATTGAAATTAAATATAAATAGACTTGAAATGAATTTGAAAGAGATTTGAGTACAAATAAAATTGAAAATTATATTTCAAATAAGAAAATAGGGATCAAACTCAAGTGAACCTATAAAACTTGAAATAAACTTGAATTCCTTTGATATATATGAGCCGAAATTCACAAGCGACTTAAGATAAATTTGAAGTGCAGTTAGTAAATAAATATAAAACTTGATCGGGAGTTGAGGATAAATTTATATTGGATTTGAAGTCTTTTTTATATGAATAAATCATATTTAATATCAAATGAAGTAAAGATCTCAATTAAATATTAAATGACAAATGATTGGTGGTAAGTCTAAATATTCAATTTCAAATTGAGAATAAAGTGTGCAAAAATTTGGTAGCTTTCTTATAAGCACAAATTCAAGACTATTACTCATGAATGTGGCCTTTAAAAGGATCATTGAGATCTTGTGCTTAAAGTCATGTTTGAAGCACAAGAGATTAGTTAAGTATTATTTTCAATTTAAGTAAAAATCAAATGAATTTCAAAAGAGATTTTCACTAAAACGAGACTACAAGTCAAATAATATCTTAGAATTGGAAAATTCGATAATATATTTCGCCACCGGATCTACAATTCTTTGTACAAACAGACAGAAGACAACACTAAATTAAATATTGCACGAATGGAGGATCTTTCCTTCAATCCAAAAAGAAATTTCATTCTAATTATGATTTTTAATGTCAGTGCTTTCATTAGTTAAATGAAATTATCTACACTATATATATCTGCGTGTGCTCAACATGAAATTTAAAGTCAAATTTTAATGTCAAAAGCCTTGGCTAAATTGGAATTAATTAAATATTAATCTTAAAAATCTAAAAGATATTAGATCAATTTAGAGCGCTCTTGCCGGATTAGCATATATGCAATGAGCATTAATTAAGGCATTCTTAAATACACTGCATGATCCCGAACTATCAATGTTTAAGTGTCTGAGAATGTTGTGAATTAACTTCCCGGTTTAGTCTTGGGGGATTAAAGTTAACAAAACCTAAAAATCTATTATAAAAATTTCAACTTAGTAAAATATTTGAAAAGTTAATTATGTCATGTGACAGTAGATCTGATCCTCTGTTAGGAGCTAAACAGAGTTGACAGGATCTAAAGTTCTCAAATATATTCGATTCAATCAATTAATTACCCCGATGATGACTGTGTTAAATGGTGATTTCAAACAGAGGGGATATTTTCATCAAAATGTGATTCTATTTTCAAATCAAATTAACTACCCCGATGATGGCTGTATTGAATGGTGATTTCAACCGGAGAGGATATTTCTATCAAAATGTGATTTTATTTTCAAATCAAATTAACTCAAATTAAATATCAATCTAAAAATGCTTAAATAAAATCCTATCATTAAAAGCTTAAAGCAAAAAATCAATCGATCCACCTTCCACAACTATTTATTAGAGATAACAAATTAAGAAAACTTTTGGCTTCGTGTCCATCAGTGTTAAGCTGTGTTCTCTTAATCAATCTCTTGTTAGTAGGGCGTGGTCTCTTTAATTGTGTGCGGAGGTAGCCCCAGATGATCGATTCGTAGTCCGTGGTTTGGCATAGAGCTCCATTATATTACGATCACGATCGTGGCAGATGCTCCCCAATGGCTCGCTTTGAGTTGTGATCATCATAGGGTATCTGATAGAACAAACAGTCTCTGTCAAGGTAGACTTAAGTCATCTCCTCAAACAAACACCACCTCAAGTCTGAGGATTTCTTGGGCGGCGCTTCATGTTCTTGATAAAAGCTTTCAATCGGGTTGGTCGACCTCCTTAAGTAGGAGGGGCCCCTGATCAAACTGAGATTCACGCGTCATCATTCCCCAACCATCTAGTTTAAGCAAAATGATGAATTTCATAATCTAAATTTTAAAATCCATATGTTGTTACTATACGCTACGCATTAAACGATCTAACGACTAGCCTTAATCGAAAGTTCTCTCACTTATTGGGAGTAGTAATTAACTATAGGAGCTTGCGCCTATAGGAAACATGGAATCAGATTTAAAGTTTTAACCAAATAAGGGCGAAATCTTTGGGTAGTGTCTTATCTACTATCTCATCTGCCTTCTGAAAATTACACCGATACTTAAATCACACTCTCTTCAATTCAATCTTCATCAAGAAGTCGCTAGCAAATTTTCGGAGCCCACAAGGTAGCTCTCCTTAATGATAATTATTCCTAACTAGATGAGCATCAAACTAAAATATTCCTTCCTCCATTGTGGTGAGCCCTTCTTTGTAGGGATAAGTAATTTGAAAATTCTAAGCACTTCTAGAACTCTCATCTTAATCATGTAGTTAATTATGCTCCCCCATTTAGCTAGCTAGGCATCATGCACCTCAATTGATCATTTGGGATTTATCCTAGTTTAAAACTTTGGACTAGATCTTAGATTTTAAATTTGAACTTGATCTTTAGCTTGATTTGAAGTAAAAGCTTAGTGGAACAAATTCCCCGTGATCCAAGATTAAGTCCTTACTCTCATAATTCCCCACCAAAAATCATGAAAAGAATAATATGACTTTAACATGATCTCAACCACACAAAAAGCCTCTGGAACACATTACCAATCTGAGATACTAGTTTTAAAACTTAAGAATTACTTGCAAGAGGTAAAACAAACTATATCAGAAGGTAATAAATAAATAAAAAAGATAATCCATGTAAGTTAAAAAATTTAAGAGCACAATAACAAAAGTAGCGACTGCAGAGTACTTATCTCAAGATTACTATTTTAAATTTGAGATACTATTTTAAAGATATTAAGGGGCTATTTCACAACTTAAAATGAGACACAACAATAGCTTAAAAATTGGGTACTTGAGAAATCTAAAATGGTCAACCGATAAAATAAATTAAATTGAACCATTAAATAATCAAAGCAAAAGTAATCAGATGCATGTGAACTACCAATGTGATTGTATGTTAATTCTTCATCAGTAAAACATCTCAAAAAAGAAATGTTTGAACTTCCATATCCAAGAGAACTAGTTGACTATGATTTCTAACATCAATTAAGCTCACCTTGCAATAGCATAATAGATTTAATACACAATATTATGGAAAAACTAGACACCAATAAAAGGACAACTATGTAAGGTATGCATATAAAAAATTGATCTCAGCTTGTTATGATAGCATTTGGCTACATTAGCACACAAGTATCCTTCTGGCACATACAATGTGAGTTACAAGATGGTAGATTAACAATTAATCACTAGTTGTAATGGCCTTGGTAAAGAGTCTATGACGAGATAGAAAATGGTTCATTTAAACAATGGTAGGGTACACCTTTACAAACTAATGCAGAGTTGGCGAAAAGGTGAGATGAGAGAAAAGGGATATTGAAGACCACCAATTAAGAGAGAAGATAGAAGACAATAAAAAAAGAATCTTAAATTTCAATTCAATCAATTATCAATAATCCAGTTACAAGCTATAGTAATCAAATTTATTAATATATCATTACAAGATAAGATCAACCCAAATTAAATTCAAATTTAAACAATCTCCTAACCAAATTATCATCTAATTCAAAATATAGATAACTCTAATAATTAACTAAATTACAACTAAAATAAATCCTAAAGTGATTTAAACGCTATAATATTCTTGACTTATTTTATTGTGTTAAATTAATTCCTATAAGCTAGACAAAACTATTCTACTTAAGTTTGGTATAAAAACTATTTTGCTAGAAGTCTGGTTTCCATGATGAAGATAAAGGGACAGCTTAATGAACATCCCTTGAATCTTCAGCATGTTCGAACTGGGCATAGGACATAGAATATTGAAGCATGAGATTTTTGAATATGGACATTGTAATGCAGCATACATCTACTTCACAACAGTACCATAAAAAAATCAAAGATGGAAGAATGTTGACCTCCATATATGCTACATGAATTGAGTCAAGCCTATAAGCTAAATTTTAAGAACTTCAGATGCAATAGTGTGCAAATCGGAGCTGAAATGCACTGGACATCATTAAAATCAGTTGAAATGACCTCCGATCGATGCGACTTCATTCGCGTTCGAATGAGGTTGCGGATGTCCATTGGGTTCCGTGGCGGCTCATGAACTGCTCACCCGATGACGCGTCGGGATCAACAAGTGCATCCTCGGCGGTGGAGCAACGTCACGCATCTCGTCGCGAATCCGGTAATGGCGGAAGCGATTATTGTCTCGGCACATCGGTGGTCCGAGCAACAGAATGAGCGGATCTTGCGAGCATCGATCTTTTCGAGTCTGGCCTTGTCTCCGAAGCGGCCAATCGAAGCCGGTTGAACTGCGGCGGTAGTAGGCCTTGAAGTTCGGATAATTCCGCCATCGGTGGATCTTGGGCGTGGTGTTTGGCGAAGGTACGATCTTGTTGCGGAGTGTAACAACAGAAGGAAGTTGCATTGCAGGGATGTGCGCACTGCAATTGTCCATGATCAAAAGTACGTGATGCCCCGCCATTCGTGCATCAAACCATTTGAGCTACTCGGTGAAGATGATATGTGCCATCCACGCCTTGGCGTTGTTTGATCATCCAAAAGTCTTGGTTGACATTTTGAAACGAGGATTAGAACTTCGATGACAAGCGGAAGCTTGCAGCGTCTGCATTCAACACACGGCGGTGAGCCGCTCTTTCTTGCTCTGGCCTTGCTTTGTGGCAGTGAATTATCTGCGCATTGAAATTGCAAGTGTTACGGATATAGGAATTTTTTTAGGAAAGTGAATGTCTCATTCCTCACTTACACGCATCTGGTAAAACAATCCGGTTTCGTCCATGTTGTAGATGTTGCTCAAGCAATTCCGATGTCAAAGCGGATCTGCGGCGAGTTCACGTCAATCACGTCCATATTGACAAATCCGGACTCTCCAAAACGGTGGGACGATGTCGTGGCGATTCTTGAATACTTCCAACCGGTCGTTTGAGAATTCAAAAGTGATAGGTGTGATCGAGGAAGAAGATGTCCTTCTCTTTGATGAGGTCACCGATATGTTGACCTTATCACGGTAGGTAGAACCAGTACGATGCCGTCTCCATTACTTTGGCGGCCGTTTCGTTTGGCATGTTCATGTCTTCCCGAAGGATGTCTGGCGGCGTTTGTCGGAAAATCGTCCCTGGCGACACCATGCGTCTCCTTTAACCATGATGAGATCACTGAGTGAGGGAAGGATTCTTTTTTTTGCTCACAGTGCAATCTGACCTCGTTGGTCATGTTTGTCCATTGTGGTGGTGAGTGTTTGAATCGGTGAAGTGTTTGGTTTGTGGTGTGCTCGGATGGGGCGGTTGGGTTGAAGGATGTTGTTGCGAGATTTCAGTGTCGCGGAGAAACTTTTCCCTAGTCTCGTGCGGCCAGACTCCTTCCTTAATCCTAAGTCCCCCGCAACGCGTTGGACTAGAATGCTCAAAACTCTTTAGACAAGAGGTTGGAAGTAAGAAAGCACTTCACTATGCAAGAGAGCTTTACAATACAAGATTGCTTGGGAACCTTGGATCTTTGCTTGGTTATTGCTTGCTTCCTTGCTTGGTTCCAAATGAGGGGTGAGGTCCCCATTTATAGTCCTCCCATCCAGGAACTGAGAAAGAATGTTTCTGATAATATATACATGGTTCTAGATCATTCCACATCCTACCATATACAAGAGTTCCGGGTATTTCACACTATCCAGAGTTCTGCATTCCTCCTCCAAAGACCTTCGGAATATGGTGGAACCTTCTAGAGTCCTCGAGGTTTTCCCCATCTTTATATAATTCTCAAAAGCTTCCCTCCTTGTATGGCGAGAGCATGGTTGATCTCCTTTATTTAGCTCCGTGAGCGTCGGTGAATTGTAGAATATTCGCACCTCCCGGCGAAAAATTAATTAATTAAATGACACTCTCTTTATTAATAATGTCTGATACAATAGTGTATCAATTTAGGCAGTTCTACTATATATATTAACTATATAATAATGTCGCCGTAAAATCCATATTAGGGTTAATTAAACACTTAAAAAATTAACAATGTCTATATGTACCTATCTAATCCTAACCGGCCGACTCCAAATATAAAAAAAATAAAAAAACATAGACGCAAGCCCTCGTTCGTTTCGCACTTAAAGTCGCAGCCTTCTTTGGCTCTTCGTTATCTCCCCTCGACCGAGGAACCACTTTTTGGTTCCATCTCCTCAATGAGCATGAACAGCACGATCTCCCGATCCTCCCCGAACTCCCATTCACTGCGAACCACTCACATCGTCTTCACTCCCAGTCGAACGCTTCACTCGACTTCGGATCTCTTCCCCCTCGTTCGCACGTTGAATCCCAAAAATCGAAAAGCCCTCTCTCATTTTCCCCTAATCGATAAGCAACTCCCTTCCATCTTTCCAAGCGATTCTCCGTCTTTCTCCCTCATCGAACCATTCTCCGATTCTCTTAGTTATCATTCAAAGTCACCAACTTTCAACAACAAGCCTTTATCCCACTATGTGGGGTCAGCTACATAAATCGTTCTTCTCCATTATGTCCAATTATGTGTCAAATTCTTATTTAATTCAAGTATACTAAGGTCATTTTTTTAAACATCTTAATCAAGTCTTTTTAGGTCTATCTCTACCTTTCTTAACATAAGGTAAATCTAATGCATCTACTCTCCTAATCAGGCGATGCTTTATGTAATAAAAATATCTAAGGCGACTCTCTAATCTTCTACCACTGAGCTACTCAGTTTTTTGCCAAATATATTCATTTCGCATTTTATCTCTAAGAGTAAAGCCACTCATCCACCTGAGCATCGTCATCTCTGCAACACTTAACTTAGTCTTATGCTTCTCTTTTATTGGCAACATTCTGCACCATAAATTATTGCAAGTCTTACAACTATCTTATAAAATTTTTCCTTAAGTTTAAGTGATGCTTTTCTATCACACAGTAGGCCAAATGCATTCCTCCACTTCAACCATCCAACTTGAATTCTACTAATAACATCTCCATTTATTTCACCATTATTTTGAACAATGAGCCTGATATCTAAATCACTCACTCTTTTAATGACTTGTTCTAAATGTCATAACACTACCATTAGAACTTCTACAACTAAAATTACACTCCATATATTTAGTTTTAGATCTACTTAAACGAAAACCTTTAGAGTCTAAGGTTGACCTCCATAATTCAAGTTTCTCTTGGGCTCCCTCTCTAGTCTTATCAACAAGAAGAATGTCATCAACAAAGAGCATACACCAAGGTACATCTTCCTGTAAATGCCTAGTAAGAACATCCATAATTAAAGCAAAAAGATAAGGGCTTAAAGTTGATCCTTGATGTAATCCAACTGAAATAGGAAAATATTTTGTCAATCCTCCTTGTGTAAATGCCAATTAACAGCTCTAGTATATATATCCTTAATGACTTGAATATAACCAATATTAACTCATTTCTTTTCTAGGACTCTCCGAAGAACATCTCTTGAAACTTTATCATAAGCTTTCTCTAAATCAACGAATATCATATGTAGATCCTCCTTACTTTCTCTATACTTCTCCATCAAACCTCTTAATAATTGTTAGCATCCATAGTAGAACTACTTGGCATGAAGCCAAATTTCCTATAGCAAAAAAATCTAATCTCAATTTTAAAACTATTCTAGCCTTGCTTATCTTTCAATACGATCAAGATAAGTTGTGGTATGTTATTTAGTGTGTAAAGCAGCAGCCAAGCTTCACTATAATCGAAAGCGAGTTGTGGTGCATCACTTGGGGGTGATGCCCTATTAAATCCTTGCCTACTTCTCAACAATCAAGTTATTTCATGAGATGACAATTTTAGGGAAAATCCTAGCACTAATAAAATTGAAGGATGCATTTCATTAGTTTTGACAATAGTTTTATAATTCGTTATCAATGCTGTCAAGCTAGTATTAACACTTAACTTCTCTCATCTAGGTATTAGATTGACAATGGCATATTTTAAAGTAAATCCCATTTCTCAAGTTCATAATTTTAACACCTCTAATCTAAGCTTCCATACAAATACCTCATGAGAGTTAATGGAGGATGGACATAGTTACAAACATGAGAATGCTTCCCACCAAACCACATATTATCAAAACCACCACAAAAAATAAATAAATAGAAATTATTTGCCACAATTCAGTATTTTGGTATGATAATTGGCATATTCATTATAATCAAAACTTTTAAAGTAAATTTTCTTTGATGAAATACAGCTTTTACAACAAAATAGGGCTTAGCATCAGCCATTTTCGATCCAGGGCACTAACTAATTTTCTCATAAATTGTAGCTCTCAAGAGATTTTGTTACATACAAGTTTCCAAATCCATATAGATCTCACTGAACTAATCAATAACCATGCTAAAGTATATTGTGAAGGGGTAAGGATGTTGTAGTTGTTTCATACAAAACAAACATTTTAATCTAACATAAAAGAAACTTGGAAGTTATCATAAGGTAAACTACCTACATATAACACATTGAAAACACACAAAAGACGGCTCATGTGATGTTAATAAGTACACTTCTGCAATACAAATATTCAATATATATTCACGTTCCATCAGAAAAGAAAAAAATACAATTAAAACAGTACGATAAATACACGAGTAAGATACCAAATATTGCTCCAAAGCATGAAAATGAATATGTAGAAATGACATACCAAGAGGGTTGCAACGACAGAGACGCCAAGCTGTTAAAATTGTGCCCTTCACAAAACCATATCTTTTGTATGCCTCCATCGAGTACACACTACAGGTTGGCACGTAACGACAGCTTTGGGGAAGGAGTGGTGATATCTCTCCTGCTCAAGTTTAAAATATAAACTATCAACAAAAGAAAATACTAATTCACCGAAACAATATAATAGAAGAAGCTTCAAAAAAAGAGAATGTAGTTGATGCAAAACTCTACTAGTTGAAACATCTAATTGCAATTTAATCCAAGTCAATTGGAAATCAAGACTTAAAATATCATGAAAATTTTGAGATATTAGTTGAATCCCAAATAGTTCATAAATATGGAATGTTTATGATCAAATCGAACGTCTTGGCGAGATCAAGCCAAGATCTCTTGATTCGTTGAGCATTTAAATACTTAAAATCGCCGATGATCAAAGGAATCATTTTAAGCCGTCCATGGAGTGGTTTGGATTTTGCAATTCTGGCGTCACTCCTTTAATCATAAATAGCCTCATTCTTCATGAGAGGCAAAGGAGATGAGAGAGAGCGAAGAATCAAAGCATAATCGTTACCCATGGTAGCGCCGACCACCGCCGGTCCCCGCCGTCAGCCACCATCACCGGTCCTCGTCAACGCCAACCACCGCCGCCAACCACCGCCGATCCTCGCCACCATCAACTTCGCGGCGACCATGTCGCATACCGCCGCCACCACCATCGATCATTATGTGCCACCGTCGCCCGATCACCCGCCATTATCGTGCCGGCCGTCGCCACTGCTGTACATTGCCGCCAAACCATGCGGCCATACCGTCACTATTGTTAATCGCCGGCCAGCTCGCCACCGCACGCTGATCACCGACCTCGTTCATTCTCTATTGCTGCCACTATTATTCTACCACCGCATGTTGTTATCGATTCGATTTCGTTGTCGCTTCTCACATCTGATTCTGCCTCCGTTATCGGAAAAACTTAAACTTTTACTCTAAAATATGGAATATTTTTTCGGGCATGATTTTCCCTCTTTTCGGGTTTTTTTGTAAAAATCACTTCGTTCTTTTTCAAATATATGTGTGTCTTTGGATTTCTCAAGGCTAAGCATAAAATTTTATATTACTGCAATTGATTTTCTAACACGCAACAATAGTAATTATATATTCCATTGAACTATACTCATAAGAAATCACTCTCGTTGATAGCTCCAACTAAATGAACAATAAAAAAATCAAGAAGGGACAGGAAAAATATAAAGATATCAATATAAACTCACTTTTGTAAAATTTAAGCATTGTCAATGCTGCCCTAACCCCCAAATCCAAGTTTTCCTCATCTGAAAGGCACTCAACAAGAACAAATTGAGTATATGAAAAATATATATATATATGCGACCAAAAGGTTAGAAAACAAGAAATGGTAAAACATAAATAAACCCACCTGTGGCTGCTTTTCGAAACGAGTCTTCGTTAGATACCTTAGTGATATGAGATCGAACTTCCTTATTCAATTTCTATTTTGCAGGTGAAAATAATTGTGCATCAGAACAGAGGTTGGAACAAAAAACGAGAATTAAGGGAAGAAGATGGCAGGAATGAAGCTTTGTTAGCTGCGAAATGTCAACTACTGGAGGGTGGAGAACTAAACATTTGAGCTAGGGTTTCCCCAGTTACCAGAGAATTCCAACGACGCACACCGCACGTTTTTCTGAGAGAGAAGCTAGCAACCTGCCTTCTACCATTGTTAAATGTTTCAGGAAAAGTGAACTCAGTGGGAAAGGAAGAAGAGGTTTGCTCCAATGGATTGGAGAACGCGAGCAGCGCCATAGGTACGAGCAGCATCAGCACACGCAGGCATCAGCAAATTCGGATATTTATTTTCATGAAAATAATTTTTACGGATTTACAAGCATATCCTTAGGGGGGTGTTTGGCAACGAATTGGATTTATTTCAAGTAAGATTTACTAAATTCAGTATATTTGGATTTAGTAAATCACACTGTTAAATCCTAAAGTGTTTTGATTTATTAAATCATTTAAATCCGTGAAAGATGTTTGGTAAGTTATTGAGGATTTAAATCATATAATTAAATAATATTTTTTAAAAAATAAAATATAAATAAAAAAAGAATATAATATTAAAATTAAAATTTATCATTTAATAAAGATATCATGATCATGTAAAATATAAATAAATATTACATTATTTAGATCTAATCCAGATAGATAGCGTCTTCTTATTTGGTTATTTTAATACATGAGATAAAGATAATAATCAAAACCTATTTAGATTTTGGGTTAAAATAAATGATTGGAAAAGATAATTTCATTTACAAGAAAGTGAAAAACAATATTATACTCGTATTTTAGACCATGATACAAATTACATTTTCTATCAACTTTTCATTTTCTTATTTTTCTATCAATCTTTTCGCCAAACCTTATTTTTTATATCTCAGAGATTCTTCTTCCATCCATAAATAAATTGAGATTCAACAATATGTACATTTATCTAATTTTCAATATTATGAAATATATAAAATCAAATTTCTGATTTATTTAAAAGAATTTATATTAGAAGTATAGTAAAGTTATTCATCGATGCTTCTATAAATATAAATTTATTTTAATATTAATATAATTTATGATTAATCAAATAAAATTTAGATATTAATTTTAAAAAATTAGTGAGATAAAATTCATTTGATTAAAATTTTTAAGTATATCCTAATTTTTCCGTTTATGATATATATATTTAAAATCATCTCTTTGTTTTTCTGTCACCATATATCCCTATTTTCTGGGTTAACTACACAATTGTTTCCTCTAACGCAATGCAAGACAGTCGTAGTTGGAGAGAGGTGAAGAGGAAGAAGGCTTGAAGATGCTTTATTATTTTCAATGAAAGTAAATGATTCATACTTGATTATATACATCTAAGTTAAAACCTTCGCTTCCTTCTTGTTGAATCGGGGACAAATGAGAAACGGAGAAGGGCCTTCTTCTTTGCGTTGAAGGAAACGGAGAGAAACGAGAGTGCTTGGTTCTTTTGCGGTTGAAGGAAACGAGAGAATGAGAGCCACTTTCTTGCTTGAGAGACCGACGAACGAGAGAAAGAGGCGAATCTACGAGGACAACCCATTCCCACACAAAAGAGGTTGTCGATCTAAATCCGTTAAATCAGAATGGATTTAATAAATCAATCTGTGATTTCGGATTTGGGATTTAGACAAGCGGTTACTAAATCCTTAGAAGGTGTTTGAGATTTACGGATTTAGATGGCTAAATCCCTAATAAATCCGTTGCCAAACACCCCCTTAGAGGTCTCTATTCTTACATATCTAAAATATTATATTATTTATATAATATTTTAAAAAGATTTATATATACACACAATACACTACATAATTTATATATATTTATATATCTAACTCCTACATTTTTTTATATAGTTTTAATACTTTATCTATGGAAGAAAAAGATGTATTCACTTTTAAGAAAAATAAAAATAATAATATTTTTATATGATGTTAAAAATTACAATATAAATATTAAAGTTTAGAGATTAGATATATAAATATATAAGATTTATGTGGTATATATGTACGTAAATTCTCTAACTTTTTAATATCTAAAATATATTTTATTTTAATTACTTTAAGATCAATAATATTTTAATATCATTTAAAGATTAAAATACCATAAAAATACATATAAAATTTTAAATATTATATTAATAAATAAATAAATAATAATTGTATAAATGTAAATCCCTAATGTATTTATTTATCCTCCAAAAAATTTTGATAAACTCAAGTAAAATTGTGAATGTCTTAGCTCTATCATTATACAAATGTAAATCCCTAATGTATTTATTTATCCTCCAAAAAATTTTGATAAACTCAAGTAAAATTGTGAATGTCTTAGCTCTATCATTATACGCACACAAATATCTAAAGTCGCTTTTTTTTTATTATATTAGAGAATTTCAAGGAGAAAAAATATAGAGATCTAACTTAAAAAGTAAAAAAAAATGAAACGTTAGAAAATTTTATATTAATATTTTCATAAATCAAGTTTTTTTTTTTTTAAGTTCAAAAGACTAGAGCAAAAATTAGTTAAGTGTGCCAATTTTTTAAAGCCATGATTGGCGATTGTTCAAGAGTTAGCATAATAAGCACTAATAAAACTAGGAGAATCCATTGGAAGTAAAAGAATAAAGGAGGATTTACATACATACTACACAAATTCTTATGTATTTATATATCTAACATCTAAACTTCAATCTTTGCATATATAACATCCTAATCTTCAGTATCACATCAAAAATACTATCATCATTCACTTTTTAAAAGTGAAATGCACCTTTTAAAGCATAGAAAAGTATTAGATAAGTAAATATCTAATTTTAGGTGTTAGATATATAAATACATAAGAATTGTGTGATATGTAACCAAAAAAAAAGTTAAAAAAAGAGAATCCAAGAACAAGAATAAATATGAATGTTTTCATACATGATAAGATCATATATATATTTTAGAATAAAAATATTAGGTGGAGAATCTAAATAATCTAAAGTTTACACCAAAGGACACCCCCAAAAGAGCTAATGAGGAGACAAGGAACTTTATTTCTAAACAATCTAAATCCATTGTAGGAGATGGTCATGATCAAGGATGCTTTAGCATCAAGTTAGTTAAGCCGAACTGTAAGCTCAAAACTAAACATTTTTAAGTTCTAAATGGATGTAATTCTCAAATAATATTGCAACATTGAATCTAATCTGGTGATTAAGGAGTAAATTTTTAAAATGAGTATTAATTAATAATTAATTAATATAATAAGTATATTAAAAAAATTTGAAAATAGATGGTGATAAGTGGTAGGCCCTCATGGTGGCATGAAAGTCGTCCACTTATCGGACGACTATCTTTTAGGCCACACTAGTCGACCGATTATTGTAGCTACTATATAGTCGATGTCATTGACGGACCCATGCCACCTTGACGGTGGTGGCGGCGTCGCCCCACTTGCACTCTATTTTCAAATTTTTTAATATACTTATATTAATTAATTATTAATCTCATTTTAAAAATTTCGTGATTAAATAAGACATGATTATACCATAAAATCATAAAAAAATTAGTTATGATCTTCTTAAACATGAATGTCATGGAAACTATCACATTCAAGTTACAAGTGAAAAGGATAAAAGAATATTAAAAAAGAAATAGCTAGTGATAAATTTGTCAAAAAAAAAAAAATCTTGATTTTTCTTCTTTTGTCGCATTCTTCTCCTTCCTCAATCCCTTTTAATGGCTTTATTTTCTTCTATACAGTTTCATTTCAGAGCACATTGGAGCTTGAAAGGTCAACACCTTAATGCTGCTATAATATTTTATGGATTGAGAATAGTGCATTGATGCTCATGACTAGGCACCAAAAGTGCTGATTTCTCGGCCTATTTCCAAAAATTGAGTGCCAAATGGTAAAATTCTATTGACATCTCAATGCTTTAAAACCATTAGCATTGAAAATTATAGAGTTTTGGTGTTTTCAAGTCAAAAGTTGATTCATTTTAACTTTATTCTCTTCATTCTTGAATTCATTCTTGTGTCCAGTTGCTCTTTATATCTTCACTTGTATTTACAAATATTATGAATTTATCCTACATTTATTCATTTTTACTTGAAAATCAATTAGATTATTTAAATATTTCATGATCAAGGCTCACTAATCATCAAGCAAAGCAAACATATTAATTTATATAATTTTAAATAACAAAATATATAAATTAACAGACAATAATTCTTGTTTAAAAACTTTTAAAAGTTTAGCTACAATAAAATTCAACCTATAGAATATTCTTTTAAAGAGGATTATGTCAATGAAATGTTTGTATGACCTTTAGATAAGAATAAATAATAATAAAATTTTATTATCATGTTCTTACTGACATTAACTCCTATAACATAGTTCACAATAAAGTAGGGTGATTAAAAGGGAAAGCATGAAGTTCACAAAAAAAATGATCATTCATATCATAAAAACTTTTTATTCATTTAATGTTAAAGTAATTATAAAACATAAGCTTTATACATAATTATGTCCTGATAGTTATCATAGATTATAAGTAAATTTGCAAGATGCATGCGTTGATATGGTATTCAACCCATTAGAGTCCTCTCGAATGAATGTGACGGATATTTGAATGTTGCGGTCAACCCTACCACCACCCGATACTAGACTAGCAGATTCGACTCGCTTCTATTGCCTCTCCATACCCGAACACGCCATCTCGTCGGTGACGTCCTAAGATACTTGACCAACAAGTACTTTTGTGGAGCTTATCACCGAGCGCCTTCAACTCAAGCAATCACCTTTCTCGTGTTGAAAAGCACGGAAGCGAGCGTAATGGGTCACTTTCTTGAAAAAAGAAGACTGCCATTGCCATTAATATAAGATTGTTAGAATATCATAAACATTAGATATTTATACATCAATCACACTCCACCAACTAGTCATAGTTATCTATATCTAAAATAAAAGTGTATAGTAAATGTGAGTATAAATCACAATTGGTAGCTCAAAGTTTAGCATAGTAATTACTTAAAGGATAAGAAAATAATATGCATTAAACATTATATATTCACATCATGTCATCATTTTAAATATAATAATGATAGAAATAAGTAAACTTTCATTTCCATGAGATTAAGGATTGGCATATGATCAAATTCAAAAGTGATAATAGTAACACAATTGAAATTCTTTATCAGATGTAAAGATCATGACCTTGATTCCCATTAGTCACCTTGTCAGCTACAAGGTGCCAAAATATCATATTTTGCGAACTCATATATCAATTACCATGTATTTTTAAAACTTACCTGATTAAAATGTATAGTTACATGAGAAGGGAAGAATAGTAAAAGTACAATAGTTGTACTTAAGTATTCTATGATGGATCTAATTAAGGATCTTTAATATATTTTAGATGAATAACTAATGAGTTCACTAATCTTAGATAACACCTTGAGTGCTCAGGGCAAGGCATAAAGGTAAGCAAGTAAGACATTGATGTGAAGATGGATAGGAGTAAAGGAAAGAATAAAACTAATGCATAGGTGTGACAATTTTGACATCTTGAAGTTCTTATGTAGTGGCAAGCAAGCTAGTAAAGACGTACTCTCCATTATATGGCAATAAATGTATGGGATAACTTAATAACAATTTGTGACAATGATGCCTAGCATTGAATGTGTACGGATTTTTTTTTTTTTTTGCAATGAGTATTCACCGAACACCTCACCCATCTTGTGGGTGGGGATGTCGTTAATGGCTAATCGCCACATTAATCATCGCGTGTCGGGTCCCCACTTACTTTCCCCACCAGGTATAGGCTCCGCCACAGAGGATTATCTGAGGGGTTCCTTCGCCCTGGCAATAAGAGGCGGTGGGTTTGAATGTGTACTTCTAGTGGCATGGTACATTAGAGGTGAGTTGGAAAAGACTTAAAGTTAGAGATATGTACTAGGAGAAGGAATAGGATGGTTAAAAAAGTAATAGAAAACTGTCAGAGGTTCCGGCCTTCCCACCTGAGCTAAGAGACGGTGGGTTTGAATGTGTACTTCGCTAGTGGCATGGTACATTAGAGGTGAGTTGGAAAAGACTTAAAGTTAGAGATATGTGTACTAGGAGAAGGAATAGGATGGTTAAAAAAAAGTAATAGAAATTTTTTAGAAGAATTCCTAAGAGATCGGCATCCTATGATAGATCTAGACAAGGCACTCATGGAAGACAATTCATACATGCATGTATTTTTGTATATAAATAGACAAACACACATTGTTCATAGTGGCCCATAGATTAAAATATTTGATTTTATTTTTATAATTCGATAATCTAACCCAACACATATGCACAAGCACTCTGCCCTCCTTCATCATAGGTGCTCCTAGGCCCATACTCTTAGCATCAACACTTGCATTTGTGGCTCATGCTTCGACTCTTACTTCAAAGTTTCTTATGGGAGGAAGTATACTATCTCCTGGCTAAGACAATATATGGAAGTTTCCTTTACAGAAAAAAGTGGCAGGATTTGCAAGCAATATATGGAAGTTTTCTTTACAAGGCATTTAAGATTAATGAAAATGGCCTCCAAGTCATCTTATGTGGCTCCGCCCCATCGACCAAGCTCCAAAATCTCGCACAGTTGTCTGAAATTAATGTATGTTTATTAGAAACATAAATTTCCCTTTCATTCTCTCTCATAAGACAATGAAATGTGAAGGATTCCCTGCCCACCTTTGATTTAACTGAAGGAAAGGCATTCCAGAACCGTAGAGTTTCATCCCCTGCACCAGTTACAATCGTCTGCAAGATTGACAGACAAAAAGCTGTTCTTGAGTACTTTGTTTGATGAAGAAATTTTAACAGTATGAGAATTGTTTATGCTCTGTACAAACCTGCCCATCAGGAGAAGTTGCTAGGTAGAGCACCCTCATGGTATGTCCAGTTAGAGTTGCAATCTGCTGAAGAAAAGTAAGAACAGTTTTTCTATTGCAAAATGAAAGAAGAAGATCAAAACGCCTTCAGGTCAGGCTAGTTAGCTATTTTCAAAGTTTTCTTCTTTTATACATATATTTTATGCTCGTTCCTCAAGAGGTACTTTTATTCATTTCTAATGCATATTTGTGGATAAAGATGGTAAAACTTCCTCTTAGAGTTTTCAGTATGCAGGTTCTTTAATTGTGATTAATCAGACTGAAGAACAGAATTATACCTTTGACATGGAAGGATACTTCCACAGCATGATTTGATTCTGAGAATAGCCATGGGTGCTGACTAGTTCATTCACATTCTTTGACCACGCCATGCTACAAACCTGCAATATCTCCCTCCAGCATTAAAGTTTACTTGCCAGAGCAGTAGAAAACACTCAACGCCTACATGACTGATAGATCGTACCTGACTACCAGTATCAACACATTTCAGCATGTTGCTCTTAGTTGTGTTCCAGAAGCGAATACAACGATCGGCTGTCCCACCCCCTGAAGCAAGAAGACCCTGCTGATGCGGAGACCAAGCTATGGCTTTTACTGCAGCTGTGTGCTCTGTGAATTTTAATACTGGATGCTGAGATCGCTGGTTCCATATTAGAAGCTGACATTGCAAATTAAAGACAAAAGTAATTGGTATCAGGAAGCAGAAGAAGAGGCAGAGGAGAAAAAAAGCATATAGAAACATGAGAAAAGATGCCAAATTACAGCAACCTGATTGTCATTTCCACCAGATGCCAGTTCTCGATCATCATGAGACCATTTTAGTCCACAGACCTCAGGAAAACAAATCATTCAAGTAAATATATAGATCAATAATTCTCACTGAGTCATTTTTAGTTATATCTGCGGGTTAGTTACCTCGGATCGGTGGCCAGAAAGTTTGCTAATGAAGTCATTTGGGATGCGGAGGTCATGCTGAACTATATTTTTGTCCCTACTTCCAGAAGCCAAAATGCAAGTACTCCATGACAGTACTCCTGTTCTTGTCTGGTGACCTCCCATTGTCCGGATCTTCTTGCATCGAGCTCCATCCCAAATCTAAGTTACATGTTTCAGTTACTTTTCACTTGTGTTTTTAGCTTCCAAGGTTTCTTTATGAGATTGAAATATGAAGTTCTTTTCCAGTCATCCCAAATCTAAATCTTTCCAACTCATATAAATTGTTGAAAATCTTAAGAATTTCTCAGATCAGAGTACTCAAACATTAAAACTTCTATCTTTAAAATGTGGCTTGCCTTTATTTCATAGGCAAATATGGATATTTTTCACACACAGAAGGCTTTCCAGAAAATAGTTAGCTGCAACAGAAGCATATTTACCTGAATATCTCCAAGACTCGTTCCGATTGCAAGATATGATCCCTCTCGGGTCCATTGCACCGCACAAACACCATCTATATTTCCCAAATCACACAGTTTTGTCACCTGGATTCATGTAAAAAGAATTCACATTAAGAACCAATCATAACATGTACATGTAGTTTCTAATTTCCAGTCGAAGAGAATTCTTTTGAGTAAACACCATTATCAATTCTTCACATAAGAAAGATAGAGAGAGAGAAAACTTCTGAATGTTTTAAAATAAGTATGGTTTAAAACATAATTAGTAATTTAAGTATCTAACAAAAAAAATTTAAATATATATATATGTTTGCTTATTGGGCGACTTTCATGAAGTCGCGGTTAAGCGGGCTTTATATATTTTATAGTTTTAAATTATTTTGGATCTAAGTTTCATGTAAGTTACATTTAGTGGATTTAAGCGACTTATGAGTAAGAGTAAGTCGCCCATTATACCTATATTTAAATTTTATTTATTAGATACTTAAATTACTAATTATATTTTAAACCATACTTATTTTAAAAAAATTATCCTAGAAAATATCCTTTGCTTTGTTGCAAGATAGGAGCAGTGAGAGCTCAAACCTTGCTCGTTGATGCATTCCAGAGGTAAACACAAGTTCCTAATCCAACTGCGAGAACATTCTGTGAGGACCAATCCACAAGGTTCAGGTAAAAATCATCTTGAAGTGAGGGGGCATCCAAAACCTGTGTTTCATAAATCAAAAGGAAGCATTTATCAGCTTTGTGCTCTAATAAATTTCACAAAATCTCTTTTTTTTTTTTTACTTGAAATATCAAATACCCTTATTATTACAATTTTTAATGTTAAACTCAAATTAAAAACGATATTATTTAAAGCAAGCAAGCATGTATCTAGTTTATTTAATATACTTTAAATTATAATGAAAATTTAGTTGCATCGTTTCATTTAATTTTATTTGCTCAACCTTTAATCATGTTAACTCAAACTGGGACCTTATATTACAACTAATAATTTAATTTAATTTAATTATTCTAGAATTTTTATAAACATTTTTTTTATGAAAATTAGTAGTTCAGGTTATAATTTTGTTATATTAGAAAAAAAAAAAGTAAAAGCAATTCCATATGAGCCTTTTAGTAATTTTACTAGTAATACCTTTTAGTTTTGTAATAAGTTATAACTAATAATTACTAATTTACAATATTCATACTTTATTGACTAGCTTTTTATTTATTCTTGTATTAAATAGTAAATTTAAATTAAATAATTAACATAATAAATTATCTATTCATTAAATATACCTATTACATTTATAAGTTATTACATACTATGCATATAAATGGAAAAAGGATATAATTAACAATTATATATTATTTATGGTTTTAAAATATATTTTATATTTTTTTGTTGTTGAAAGTAACATGTTTTCTTGGTAATCGCTATGAGTTGGTTTGCATGTTGTTGATTCCCTACTTCAATTAAAATAGATATATAGTAATAGACCTATTTATTATGCATAATTATAAAATAAATTTTCGAAACTTGCTAATCAAAAACTCTGAAGTTAATCTTAGGTAGGGTTTGGGGTGGTGGTGTCGTGCGATGTATTTTCGCATCATATCATAAGTACCGTTTAGGAAATTGTGTTCTAATTGCATTTTGAAAAATCTGAGGTGGGAAAGCTGTGCTTTCCAACCTAACTTAATAGAGTGCGGCGACTGTCATAAACTATGAATTGACTTTTAAAAATAAAAAATTTGTAATACGCATCACAGCTTCTTAGAAAATAGCTTCTTTTGTAGCAGCTCCACCACTATTTTTTATGCAGCTACAGTTAGCTCAAACAGATCATTAATTTAGCCATATATCACTTATAAAAGAAGTTTGCACTTTGATTTTCAAAAAAAAAAAGTGATAAAAACTAAATAAAGCTTGTTCTTTTAAAAAAATAATAAATAACTTATGATTAAGGGCTCATTTGATTCCATAATTTGGCTATATATTACTTGAAATCAATATGAATTTTGAACTCTACACACCTTCAAATTTCTTCAAAATTAACGGCTTCATTTTCTCTTTTAAAATAAGGAAAACTTACATACATACCACACAATCATATGTATTTGCATATCTAACACCTAAAATAAGTCAATCAAATTTGTGCCATATGTCAATCAAATTGCCTCACATGCAATCAATTTTTGCAACAAGACTTTTCCCTTTGCACCTTAGAAAAAAGAATTTAGATAATCTTACTCCAAGTAGAGCTTCTCAACATATGGCAAAGAATAATAAACAATAAAGTCACCAGTAATGTTGCATTAAAATGCTTGAATTTGCATTGTTTATTATATGTTGACTTGATAATCAGTTTTTTAAGCGAACATAAAATTAATCTATTTGATAGATCAAACGTTCACCAACTATTCTTAATTTAAATTATAATAAATAAGCTGGACAAAACAGATCTCGTAATGCCATTGCATAAGTGGGCATGGTCAATTCTCAGAAATTAAAAATAACAAAGAACGAAAAAGCCCTAATTAAATCAAAAGTTCATGTGCATAACACGTCTTGCTGTTCGTCAAGATTGACACAGTTCTAAGATGTTCTTGATTTCTGATTTTTCTGTAATTTCATTCTCATTTCGGGTTTTGAAAATTATTTTCAGCTCAAATGCCGATAAGAAAATTCGAAACTCCAAAGTAGAATTTTACTGCAGATCAAAAATCGTTTTTTGTTTTTTGATTTTGAATGAAAATCATTTTCTTCTTCGGAGCTGAGATTACCTTATGTGGAGTCTTGGAAACTTTTCTTGGCGGCTTTGGAGGTGTGGCGCACTCAGGACCACCATCTTGGCCGGTGACAATGCCGGACAGCGGCGAGCTTGGCGAGGAGTGGTCGATCTTAAAGCGGAACATGTTCTTGTTTGGGCTTATTGGCGATCCCTGGTCGCCGCTGGCCGGAGACAAGGGAAATGCCTCGGTGCCGAAGAGCTCTGCTCTCAGTAGCCGCAAGTATAGATCGTTAGTTCCCTCCTTCGCTGGCGAGGATTTCTCTACGACTGCGAAGGTTTCCAGCCTCGAAGATGACCGGCAGGGGATAAATCGGTCGCTATAGATTACCTTCTTCGGCGACGGTGTCTTTGGGATAACTGGAAAATGGGTTAGCGACGTGTCTAGACGAAGAGACGATTCCAGGCCGGCTGGCAAGTTCAAGCGGCTCTTCTTTGGATCCATTTTTGATGGCTTCCTCTCAACCAGGACGAAGATGCTTATTTGCGGGGAGAGAGGGAGGGAGGGAGAGAAAGAGAGAGAGAGAGGGCAGCAACGGTCACCAGACGAAGGTTTATTTTAACAATTTTTAAAAGGTGGAATAACGGGAATGTGAGGAGAGAGCTCTTTACGGTCTGTGCTCAAGTAGCCGTTGGACCTGACACTTGACCTTGATTTTCTTTTATTTTTTTTTTATTTTTTAAGCTCAAGCCAACAAAGTTTTAATTTTTATATTTCATATGCATTAATTTATAAATTTTCTATTAAAAATTTTCAAAATGTTTCAAATATATATATTTTAATTTTTGTCATTTAAAAATTTATTTGAAGTAGAAAATATATATGTTATAAAATAATTTATAAAATATATTATAACAGCTCGCAGCTATACTAAATGAAGATTTCATTTCCATTAGGATTAAAATTATGTCATTAAAACTCAATATTCCAAAAACAAATAACAAATAATAATAAGAATATATTAACTTCATTGATATGGTGATTTTTTACTCAAAGTTAAAATTTTTAATGTAAAATTTGCTCCATTTTAAAAATAAACAAAATGTAGTATAAAAAATAAATTAAAATGTAGCCACTTTTATTATATTCCTAATGCTTATATTTATTTGTTTGTGAACATCATTATTGCGTCTAGAAACCACATAGAGTAAAAGTTCTTTACTTTGTTGTGAAATCCAAAGACACACATATATATTAAAGTGAACAAAAACTCCATAATTTTACGGAAAATCTCAAAAAGAGAGAAAACCACGGCTCAGAAAAATCTTCCACTATGTATCTGTTTCAGAGTACAAAATCTTTCCGATAACGGGATTACATAATTATATAGAAGGAACAACAAGTATGTAGTACGCTGATAACAATCTGGTAGCGATGATGGAGAACCACGGGGATCAACGATGACAAAGATCGGTGGCGACGAGCGGCGACCTACGGCGTGAAGGACAACCAACGGAGGTGGTCGGCGATCGCCGTGGCTTCGATTATGCTTGGAGGATCTTCAAGTTTTAGAGCTCTCTCCTCTCTCCCCCCTCATATGAAGAATGCTATTTATGATGGATGAGTGACGCCTCAGAATACATGAAAATCCAACCACTCCTCTCCGTCGGATGACTCAAAATGATTCCTTTGATCATTTGATGTATTTTAAGCATTTGAATGCTCAAATGAAGTCAGAATTATGAGATATTGGGCTTGTCGAGACTCTCGATTTGACTATAAACACTTCATGTTTGAGAGCTATTTAGGGATTTAACTGATATCCCAAAGTTTTCAAGGATATTTTAAGTGCTTGATCTCACCGCCAACTTGACGCCTTGCTTTTAGCATCAAGATTTGTGCTTCGACTACTAATATTTTAAATGTCATATCAGTTGCCCCCTATTTTGGATGATATTATTTCAATCATCCAAAAATATATATATCAAATACTTAAAAATATCACATTCTTCAATGAAATCTGCGGGTCCATCAACCATACATTTTGAGAGAACAGATCTTCATGGGAGCACAAGATTATGATCACAAGCGAAGCGCAGTATGATGTACGCGATACGGTGCAAGATTTCAGAGTTATGGACCCATTCGGGCAGTTATGGGCATTTGCGGATGTTGAACGGGTCGGGGGTTCGAGTCACGTGGAATGGCTAAAATGGCCGGAGTGGCGAACGAGGCCGACGGGTCACGCTGTTCTACGACGGACGCCCGCTGAATAATAGCGGTCGTGACGGGCGAGCGGACCAGCGCATACATAGCGCAGGGCGAAGAGCCCATGAGGGTTTTTTTGTCTGTTTTTGTCCATTTTTGCCCATTTTGGGCGGTTTTGAGCGGGTTTTTGCAGTTTTTGACCTTTTTGCCCTATAGGGGTCTATAAAAACCCCCTAAGGCCAAGGGAGAAGGCACGCTCATCATATGCTTGAGTGTCCCTCTTCCTCTTAAGAGGAGGTCGCTCGAGGCGATCGTCAGTTCATAATGACGAGGTTCGATTTTCCCTCGAAGAGGCGCCAATCGCTCTTATCGAACCGAGGGTTGGAGATTAAAGACGTAGTTCATTCGGCGAGGCTCCAGTTTTCTCTTGAAAGAGGCGTCAACTTCCCTTGTCGGACCGACCGGGTTCGGAGGCGATTAAGGCTCGTAGTTTATACAGCGAGGCTCCGGTTTTCCCTCAAAAAAGGAGTCAACTGTCCTTGTCGAACTGACCGGGTTCGGAGACGATCAAAGCCCATAGTTCATACGGCGAGGCTTTGATTTTCCCTCGAAAGAGGCGTCAACTGCCCTTGTCGGACCGACCGGTTGAGGCCGCGCGTAGTTCATATGACGAGGCTCGATTTTCCCTCGAAAGAGCGCCAACCGCCTTGCCTGACCGACCGGGTTCGAGCGATGCATGATAATCTGAAGGTGATGACGGGCTACGCGGCCAAGAATCAGGGGATGACCGGCGATGATGGTGGTAATCGGCGGAGATGGCTAGCGATGATTGTGGTGACCAGTGAAGATTGCACGATGGTCGGCCGACGGTTGGCGGCCGGCGGGGTGGTCGACAAGGGCAACCGGCAGTAGACGGCGGGCGACCGCGCGAATAAGGGATTACGGCGGTGGTGACCGACGAGATTGCCGGGCGGCGGTCGACCGCAGATGCGGCGGCCGACGGGGTGGTTGGCAGCGCAGAATCGGCACAATGAGTGGCAATAACGTCGGTAGTCAGCGAGGATGACCGACGATGATGGTGGTGACCTGGAGATTGCCGGCATGGTCGGCGGCTGACGCGAATGGCGAGGATTTTGACCTATCCGAAGTTGTTTGTCAGAGTGTGACTCGATGGCGTTAACCTATATGGAAGTGGTTAAATTGAATCCGCTGAGATTTTGACCCATCTAAGGTTGTTTATCAGAGTGTTACCCGATGACGTTAACCTGTGTGGAAGAGACCGTGGGAAGTCCACCAAGGGCCTTTTGACCTATCCTAGGTTGTTTGCCGAAGCTCGGCGACGCAACCTATGTGGAAGAGGTTGAATTGAATCCGAGAATTTTGACCTATCCGGGTTGTTTGTTAGGGTGTTACCCGATGACGTTAACCTATATGGAAGATGTTGAATTAAACCCGCTAAGGATTTTTGACCTATCCGAGATTGTTTGTCAGAGTGTTACCCGATGAAGTTAACCTGTATGAAAGAGGTCAAATTGAATCCGTTAAGATTGACCTATCCGAGGTTGTTTGTCAGAGTGTTATCCGATGACGTTAACCTGTATGGAAGAGGTCGAATTGAATCCGCTGAGAATTTTTGACCTATCCGAGGTTGTTTTTCAAGGTGTTATCAGATGACGTTAACCTGTATGGATGAGGTTGAATTGAATCCGCTGAGAATTTTGACCCATCCGAGGTTGTTTGTCAAAGTATTACTTGATGACGTTAACCTGTATGGAAGAGGTCGAATCAAAACATTCGTTTGTGGTTGTAGCCAAAGTTGCTCCTTAACCTTGGCCTTGTTTTTCCATGAGTATGATTGGAAAATCATAATTTGCAAAGTTATATATCTTCTCAATGTTGAAATATCCTCCAACTTTAACTTGTTTCTTGGGATGGTAATCGATTAGATGCTTAACATATTAACATGGGCGATCTTCTGAGATTAAGAGCTGCCCCCCAAATTTCGACAAATTTTGAAGGAACAAAGTTTGATGAATCTTCATTCTTCGCTTGCGCTCCTTAAAAGCTTGAAATGCTCCACCTCGATGGTGGTTTTGATCTTGTTGGGAAACTTGTTGTCATATAAGATGAAATGATGGGAATTAGTTTCCCACAGACGGTGCCAAACCGCTATGCTAGAAAATCACGGTAGAGTGAAAGTTTACGCCTTAGCTTTGTTGTGAAATCCAGCGCACACACAGGTATTTAAAGAGTGAATAAGAAAACTTCAGAATTTTTACGTGAAAAATCTCGAAAAGAGGGAAAAAATCACGGGACCTAGCCCAGTAAAAATCTTCCACTATGTATCTGTTTCAGAGTACAAAATCTTAAAGATAACAGGATTAAAGAATTGTATATGAGAAGAGACAACAGGTATGTAGTCACGTTCAGGTGGTAATAATTACTAGTGGTAGCAGATGATGGAGAACGAAGGTGATCAACGATGGCAAGGATCAGCGGTGGCGGCTGACGGCGGCAACCGACGGCGGTGGTTGACAACCAACGGAGGTGGTCAGCGATCGTCGAGTGGTGGCTCGGTTATGCTTGGAGGATCTTCAAGCTTTAGAGTTCTCTCCTCGGTCCTCCTTCAGCTCCTTTCATATGAAGAATGAGGGGCTATTTATAGATTGGAGGAGTGGCGTCTCTGTAAATACATGGAAAATCTGAACCACTCCTCTCCGTCGGACGGCTCAAAATGATTCCTTTGATCATTTGATGTATTTTAAGCATTTGAATGCTCAAATGAAGTCAGAATTATAAGATATTGGGCTCGTTAGATCCGGCTCGTCGAGATGCTCGGTTTGAATATAAACACTCTATATTTGAGAGCTATTTAGGGATTTAACTGATATCCCAAAGTTTTCAAGGATATTTTAAGTGTTTGATCTCACCGCCAACTTGGATTGCTTTTAACATCAAGATTCGTGCTTCGACTAGTAGATTTTAAGTGTCATATCAATCATCATGAATGGTTATTGTAATACTTGAATTTTTTTTAATATATTATAAAATATCTCTTCTCTAAATATAAAAAATTTATGAAATAAATAAGAAAATATAGTTAAGATATTTATTTATCTTGGGCAGGGGATGAACTAACATCTTTCTGGAGTGTGGCCAATTTATTACATCAATTATTTATTTATTTATACATATTATGCAAAGTTAATTATATATTTGTAATTATTTATTTACCTTACAACTTATCAATAAAAAATTTAAATTTCGAGGTTGCATGATCTTCCTAGTTCCATCATTCTAATTCTTATTGGGAGGATATGAGAAATCTTATGATTAAGGTGTGACAACTAGAGAATGACCTTAACATGCATTATAACCATACTTATTTGAATTAATGAAGATATTAATTACTAATCAACCTTAATCTATTATTGGCACAATGGTAAATCTTGATCAAAATAATTGATTAATGATGTGTTTTATCTCTTGTAATTGAGGTTCTATAAATAGCATGGTCAAACTTCTTAGAGACAAGATCTACTTTTGTCAAAGTATTAGAACATATAATATCATCCATTCACATGGATAAACCACCCTAATCTCCAATATTGCAAATGCTCCTCATAACCTTCTCAAATGATTAAGGAGTTAAATAGTGCTCTAAAGCTCATTTTGATAAGTTTAGAAGGTCATCTTAAAGAAATTTTTAGCAGGTTTTTTTTATCTTTGGATACCTTTTTCAAATAAATTGAGGCATTAGAGTTAATTTTTCTACCATAATAAATATTCTACCTTTTTTTTTAAATAAATTGAATGATTGAGACATCCAACTACATCATATGTAGTTACTCTTGAGGGAATGTTACAAATTTAACTATATGGGGACAAATGAATAAATTTTTTGTGAGCATAACTAAAAAAAAATCTTAAAATAAATACTAATTAAAACTAACATTTTGTTAAATATTATTAGTATTTTGACATTTTAAGTTTCTTAATATTGATATTTCTAATTTTTAATAAAAAAATAATGATTTAATACTAAATATTACTTATGCTTAACATTTAGCACAAAAAATTTTCTATGACAACACTTGAGAGAAATTCTCATGAGGGAGATTACATCAATTTTCACTTCAAATATTTTTTTCTTTCTTTTCATTGATTTGCACTTCATATGTTGCTCTGGGTGAAACTTTCAAAATGATTATCTTTTATATCATAATTAAAAGAAAGTATATTAAAAAAAGTTTTAAGAATAGATACAGCATAATCGGAGAAGCTTGGCCACCCTTCTTCCCCTCCATAATTAGGTGTCGAAAATTGATTCATCGATAACTTCGAGCCTTGAGCCAAAAATTTGGGTTCGAGTTGACTTGAATAATTTTCAGGTCGTGTTTGGGTTGAATAAATTGAAGCTTAATATCGAAGTTCTGACACCAACCCAAAAATTGACTCGATTTTAACTGCCAACTCAATTTGATTTCAAAATCAATTGAAAAAATTGACCCAAATTTGACTTAATTTTGACTCATTTTTAATCTAAAATACATATCTAAATGCATCATTCGGGTCGTGTCGGGTCAATCGTGTTGAAGTCGAGTCATATTCGGGTTGAGGTTTTTGACCTGTTTAATGAACGGGTCAGGTTCGGGTCAACCTTATTTAAGTCGGGTTAGATCCGAACCCGACCCACCGACCAAAATTGACACCCCTAAATATAACATTTATTATTCTCCCCATTTTACTTACTCTTCACTTTCCCTATGGTCCCTCTCTTCACCCACATCTTAATCAAGCTCATCCATCTAGCCTCCTAAGAGAAGCTTCAAATTCATAATTATAGCCTGATGTTAGCACTTTGAGAGGAGGCATGGAGGTATTTTTTTTACTAAGCTTATCGTGATTTATTTTTATTAAAAGCTCTAATGGAATGAGATTTGCTTGTTGGGTGATCGTTTTTTTGTTAATTGTGATAAGAATATTTGTGATATTATTGTGTAAATCAGCGTGAAATTAGTCTTAAGGATTATTTGGGAAAGTTGGTTTAAAAGCTATTTTTAGAAATTAGAGTTCTAAAGTTATCATAGTTAAAGTTGGTATTGTTCTTTAAATATATTATCATAGTCACACTTAAGGAGCAACGCCATATCCACAATAAGGTATATCATATTCGTCATATTCATAGGCACAATAAGAGATAGCTCTTAAAGAAGGTGTAAGAGAAGAAGTTACTGCTCAAGGCGAATACTGTCAACATGATTACCTATTATGTGCTCTTGATCACTACACTCGTGGATGGTGACCTCCATATATGTGTCATAAGTTGAGTCAAGCCTATAAGTCGAATTCTACGACTCGCTACAAGCAACGGCTCAAAACGACCGAATGTCAAAAATGGAAACTAATTGACACGAACGATCAAGGCCCGATTCATAACATCAAAATTGGTCAAAATATAAATATTGCATAATCTAAAGATCAAGCGATTGAGCTGTCAATGTGCTAACGTGCATATCGGAATCGAGAATCCGTTCATGAAATTGATCGCGTTGTTAGCTTCGAAACGTCAAAAACTATCAAATGAAACTGTCCCTTAATTCGGACGAGTTTGTATAAGTGTCGAATGAGTGGAAGTGACAGCGCGCAATTCGAGGATGAAATACACAAGACGTCGCCAAAATCAACTCAAATGACCTCTGATCGATGAACGGACTTCGCCATCGCGTTCAGAACATCGAAACTGGTTATAATATCAATATTGCACAACTTGATGATCAACCGATCAAGCAATCGAGTCGTTAACGCGTCTGCACATATATCGAGGTCAGGAGGCACCAACGTAAGCCAAACGATCTCCATTCATGAAATTGATCACGTTGTTAGCTTTGAAACATCAAAAACTATCAAGTGAGACTATTCACACTCAATTCGGATGAGCGAAAATTAAAAGGGCCACAATGAGTAAATACCCAATTGATACCAAACTTAACCAAACGATTCATGGACCACAGATTTGAAACATCGAAAAGATTAATATATATATTGACTATGTAATTTTTTCGACGTAAAAATTTACAATAATATCAATTAATCAATTTAAAAATCTATTTAAAATCCCTAATATAATCTAAATTCCTAAAATTGCTCGGTTCAGTTCGGCCCTATCCTTTACACGCGTGACCCAACCCGGTTCTTCTCCCTCTTCACACACGTAGGAACCGAACGAGTTCCCCTTCTTCTTCACGCACGGGAGCTTCTCCACGGCTCGACATTTCCCCTCCACGCGAACCGCAAGCTCTCGGCTCTCAACCGTCCCCCCCCATCTCGTTTCTCTTCTGTCGCAAGGGGAAAACAGCATGAAGGCTCCAACCGTTAGCCCTGGTTGAAACCGCAAGTCTCTCCCTTGTTCAAACCGAAAAAAGCTCTCCTCCCATTTTTCCCTTCATCCGTCCGCAGTCAACGGCAAACCGAAACCCTCTTTCTTTGATCCCTCATCTCGTCCGTCCCAAGCCGGCGCCGAACGAAGCATTCCTCCCCGATTGCCCTCATGTCAGACGGGGAATTCATTTCTGCTACTCCTTTTCATGAGTTACTAGCTTGGAGCAAAGAATTTCAGGAACTTGTCAATGCCCATAAAAATACTTCCATGACAGGAAACATAATGGAGTAGATCAGTTGATTAAGAAAGAAGAAAGAGAATCGGGAAACACTGGGATGAAAGCTTAGTTGCAGTACCTGTCGCAGGACAAGGGTTTCTTGTTTGCCTCGCTAACAGCACTTTCTCATGCCACATTCATGGCTGGTCAGATTTCGCAGAACTCATGGATGGCTGCTATGGTTCAAGACCCTGAAGTGAGCATGTTAAAGTTGATTTCAGTGTACTTGGTGATAGGATTTTGCATCGTCTTCTTTATATTATCCAGATCCATACTTGTTGTTGTTCTAGGCATGGAGTCATCAAGATCTCTATTTGCTCAGCTGTTAAACTCTCTATTTCGTGCACCAATGTCGTTCTTTGACTCTACACCTCTGGGAAGGATTCTTAGTCGGGTCTAATCTAACCTAAGTATTGTTGATTTAGATGTTCCATTTGCCTTAGCCTTTAACTTCAGTGCAACAGTTAATGCATATAGCAACATTGGTGTGCTTTCAGCTGTGAATCAATGGCACCACCAAATCTTTAGTAGAAAATCATCTTGTTGAATCAGTGGCAGGAGTGGTCACAATTAGGGCTGTTAAAGAGGAAGATAGATTCTATGCTAAAAGCTTGGTGCTTATTGATAAAAATGCTAGTCCTCCCTCTTCATCTCCATGTGATCTCGCCGATTATTGCAGCCGCCGATTCATTCTTTATATTTCCCGTTAATCCCGTTAGCCTCCTCTAACCTAACCGCAAAATCACACTATTCCCTTTTTCTCTCATCCGAAATAGGAAGTCAAATTTCAATGTGCAATTGATGAATGTATATGAATGTAAATGTGGGGAATGATACATATATATATATATACATATATATATATATTATGTTTTCTTCATAGATTCAATACCCACTAATGCCCATTAGGCAGTGGGTGCGGAGACGACTGTCGCGAAGATACCACTCGCCATTCATTATGCGCATCAGTTTTTAACATATGTTAGATGTCGCCTACCTAAATAAATATTATCAAAATTTCATCGACTTTGTTTTATCCTAATCCCTATGTTTGGACACCAATGTTTCAAGATCGCTAATGCCCATTGTGACATAGAAGTGAAGACGGCTGTGCAAGACACCACTCGCCATGCTCATTGTAGAAAGCCAAAACAAGCCCGATTTATGCGGGATGACGATGGAATACTATTGAAATGTTGCCGAAATTTAGACTAAAATTCAAGACAAACAAATTCAAATGGAAATTATCTAAACTTAAGTTAAACAAAAAGATATAAGATAAATATGAAGATAAATGTTAAATCAAAGAGAAATAGGGGGAGGACACTTAAAGAAATTTTTGAAAAGAATAGAATACTTATTTAAAATGCAAGTAAAATTTGGGGAGGCTAATATTAAACTCACAAGCTTTAATTGTAATTCTCTATGTCTTAAATTAAAGCGATAAAGTGAGTTCTCTTTTATTCAAATTCCTCAAAATTAAACAAAGTTCTTAATTAAAATTTAGAAGACAAATGCCAAACTCATAAGAGACTTATAATAAATTTGAAGTCTGGGCTTTCAAATAAATTGAAACTTGATGTGGAATGGAGGAATCCATAAGTTTAATAGCTCTTATATGAATATGAATGTGACTACGAAGCTAGCCAATAAACATGAATATGGCTAAGGTAATAAGCACTAAAGTTATTATAACTTATTCCAAGTGAACTAAAAGTGATTTATATTGAACACATTCAAGCTTGGAGAATGACAATGAAGCTTGATAATTCATTTACATTCTATAGCAAACTATAAGGTTAATTAGTTAAGAAGAACTAATTAAATCTTGTGGCTTATGTTCTATCATATGTGAAAATGATTGAAATAGAATAAGCCAAATGCAAATATAATTTTGAATTCATGTTATACTTATGAGGAGGTTACATGAAGCTAGAGGTTATATTTTAAATGAGATAGAGCTCAATTCAAACCCTAAATTGAGATTTATAAAGAATAAGTCTTCTTACGTAATCCATATATTGGAATATCTAATTTAAAATGGATTTCTAAAGAAGGCTTCCATTGAACATAAAATTGGCATATATGAAATTTATTGAGTGCTATCTTCAAGTTGAGGTGAAATCAAATGAATTTCAAAAGAGATTTTCACTAAAGATGAGTAACCTGTTGGAAAGACTAGAAGCCAAATGATATTTGAGAATTAGAAAATCTAATAAGTAAGTAATTACGAATATTTTAAATTACAATCTAAATCAAAATGATTTGCAACACTTTGTAGCAACATAAGACATTAACTAAGGCATTCTTAAATACACCCGCATGGAACCCGACACTATGCTAAATATTTATATTCAAGTATTTGAGGATGCTACGCAGTTGCTTCTGGTTTGTTCTGTGGATCGTCCCAAGTTAACTAAACCTAAAAATCTATTATAAGAATTTCAACTTAATAAAATATCTGAGAAGTTAATTTGTCATGTGATAGTAAATCTGATCCTCTATTAGAAGGTAAACAGAGTTGACAGGATCTAAAGTTCTCAAATATATTTAATTTAATCAATTAATTACCCCGATGATGGCTGTGTTGAATGGTGATTTCAACCGGAGGGAATACTTCTATAAAAAATGTGATTCTAATTTCAAATCAGATTAACTCAAATTAAATATTAAACCAAATGTGAAACGCCTTTTACGCAACCGGATTCATGACACTTTGTACAAGCGAATAGAAGACATTAACTAAGGCATTCTTAAATACATCCGCATGGGCTCCAACACTATGTCAATGCTTAAATTCAAGTCCGAGGATGTTGAGTTATTTCCCGGTTTAGTCTTAGGATTGGGTCCGGGTTAACAAAACCTAAAAATCTATTATAATAATTTCAAATTAATGAAATATCTGAGAAGCTAATTCTGTCATGTGACAGTAGATCTGATCTTCTGTTATGAGCTAAATAGAGTTGATAGGATCTGAAGTTCTCAAATGTATTCGATTCAATCAATTAACTACCCCGACGATGACTGTGTTGAATGGTGATTTTAACCGGAGGGAATACTTTTCATCCAAATGTGATTCTAATTTAAATCAAATATCAATAAAAATGTTTAAATGAAATTCTATCATTAAAGCTTAAAGCAAAACTCAATCTATCTACCTTACACATTATTTATCTGGGTGATAAATTAAGAAAATTCTAGCTCACAAAAGAGCCAATATCAAATCAAGTGTTCTACTATGTTCACTCAATCAATCTCTTGCAGAAGGATGTTCGGTCCTGACCATGGCAATAAGCTCCACGATGATGCATGTGAGTCCTCCGATTGGTGGTTTGGCCAATCAGACTCTATTATATTACGATCATAACCGTAGCCCGTATACTTCTTAATGGCTCTGCCTTTTGAGTTGTGAATCATAGGGTATACTTGATAGGGCAAACATCTCTCTGTTAGCTAAGGTAGACTTAAGCATATCTCCTTAGACAAACACCACCTCAAGTTCACAATAATTTCTTGGATGACGTAACCCATGTGTTGCTAATAAGGATCCTTCGGTAAGGTTGGGTCGACTACCTCCTCTGACTAAGTAGGCTAGGGACTACGACAGCCCGGGATGATGGAACCATGGGATCTAGATCAAGCACATTAACATTCCCCCAACCATCCGGTTTAAGCTAAAATTTTTAAGCTGAAATGATGAATTTCATAATCTTAAATTCTAAAACTCCATATGCTGCTACTATACGCTATGCATTTAGCTATGTAATGACTAGCCTTAATCGAAAGTTCTTTCTCACTTATTAGGAGGGGTAATTAACTATAGGGGCTTGCGCTTATAGGAAACCTGAAACTAAATCTAAAGTCCTCGCAAAATGAGGATGAAATCTAGTAGTGTATCTACTATTCCACTTGCCTTAAAATTACACACTTTCAATCACACTCTTCAATTCATTTTGTCGAGAGATCAGTGATGAATTTTTGGAGCCCACAGATCGGTGGGGATATGATTTTCTTTCCATCTTTGGCTAGTCGAATTTGAGCCATAGTAGTAATAAAGCATGATAAAAATTGAAATATAAAATCAATTATTAATGAAATTAAATTTAAATCTAAGCTAATCATGTCTTTATGACTAATATGTTCGCTCTCTATATTAAATAGATCTTCAGAGCACACAGTTAATCATGAAGGTAGGTTGCGGAGCTAAAATCCATCTAGCTAATGTTGGTGTCAATACTAGAGTTGTTAGAGCTACTATTCAATTTAGTAGTGTAGACTTCTTAGTCGTCCCTGCTGCAAATAATCCTCTACCTGAAGCACCTGCATACTGTACACACCAACCTGTGCAAAGGAGGAGGATAACTAGAATGGTCGCTACTACTACTGAGGTTTCTCAAAAGAGAACCTAAGTGTTCGAAAAGTTTCAATCATACCTATGAATGCGACAACTCTACCAGTTGAACTTTTCATACTAGGAAGGCATGATGCTGAAGCCTCATCTTCTAGAGAAAAACTAACTCAGAAGCAACAAAAAAAGAATGAATGTTGAGTTGGAGCTCATCGGCTCTCACCTGGGTCATCTATTACACAAACAGAAGCAACAATCAGCTCCAACCCTTCAGAAGAAATAACATGAAACTCTATTTATTCGAGTATATAGAGTCCTAAAGGTTGTAAAAAGGAAATATCTTATGAATAAAAGATATCAAAGGCCAATTACCAAAGAAGCTGAGAATGCTTTATTACAAAAGCTACCATCAGTGGTAATAAGAACTCATGATCACTCTAAGCGAGCCTTGCACCTGAAGAACTCGAAGATGGTGGACAAACAACTACCATGGATGAACTCAAAGAAATCAACCTATGAACTAAGGATGATCCACGTCCAACTTTCAGCAATGCCCTTTTACCTGATGAGAAAATTGAAGAGCTAAATATACTACTTTGTGAATTCATGGACTTCTTTGCCTAGATATTCTAAAATGCCGCTTATCGATGTATGTTCATAAACTTATTATTAAACTGCATACATGTTAAGCAAACTCAGCGAATGAGATTGAAGATTAAAGAATAGGTAATTGCGTAAACTAAGAAGTATCAAGCAAGCTTCATCCGGGAGGAGAAGTATGCAGATTGGATAGCCAACATTATCCTAGTTAGGAAGAAGAAGAGTCAAATCCATCCCTGCATTGACTTCTAGGACCTAAATAAGGTGTGCCCAAAATATGATTTTTTTGTTTCCAATATCAGAACTACTAATGGACAATACTTCCAACTACGACATATTCTCATTCATGAATAGATCATCGGGATATAATTAAATCAAGATGGTGCATAAAGATGAAAGACATACATCATTCAGAACACCTATTGGTATATACTGTTACACAGTCATGCCCTTCAGTTTGAAAAATATTGGAGCTACATACCAAAGAGCCATGACACGTATTTTTGATGAGTTGATTCACCAGAAGGTAGAATATTATGTTGATGATTTGATGGTGAAGAGCTTAAATCACAAAAATCACTCTGAAGACTTGGAAATTGTATTAGAGAGAATCAGAAAATATGATCTCAAGATGAATCCTCTAAAATGTGCATTCAGGATATCCTACAAAAAATTTCTTAGATATATTATACGTCATAGAGGAATTGAAATTGATCCTATTAAAATCAAGGCAATTGTGGAGATGCCTCCACCAAAGAGTTTGCGTCAGCTTCGTTCTTTACAAAGACAGCTTGTATTCATCCATCAATTTATATCAAACCTATCAGGACGCTATCAACCATTTGCAAGGTTGATGAAGAAGGATGCTCCATTCAAGTGGGATAATGAGTGCCAAGAAGCTTTCAATAGCATTAAAAGCTACATATTAAATCCAATAATCCTTGCAGTGCCTACTCCTAGGAAGCCCCTCATTCTATATACAACTACATTAGAAGAGCCCCTTATAACATTATTGGCATAACATAATGAAGAAAGCAAAGAGAATGCTCTTTATTATATTAGTCGAAGATTAGTAGGAGTAGAAATGAGATACTCTTCGATAGAGAAGCACTATCTGACATTGATCTTTGCAGTCCAAAAGCTCCGCCATTATATGTTATCTCACAAGATTACTCTCATCTCAAGGATCGATCTGCTGAAGTACTTGATGACAAGACCAACGTTGACAGGTCGCTTGGCAAGATGGGCAGTATTGCTTCTACAATTTGATATCACATATGTTTCACAGAAAGCAATGAATGGATAAGTCTTAGCAGATTTTCTTGTTGCACGTCCCATCCCAACAGACTCTTCCCTTAACGATGATTTGCCTGATGAGAAAATTATGCTCATTCATGAAACAGAAAAATCACAAATTTGAGAAATGTACTTTGATGGAGCCTCATCAATCAAACAAGTTCAACCTCTAAATTTCCCAAGGGCAAGAGCAGGAATCAACATCATTTCATAACACCAGAAGAAGGGATAATGAGACGATCATACGAGTTGATCGAGCCAAGAACTAATAATGAAGTTGAGTATGAAGCATTAATGACAGATCTTGAAGAAGCTATTTTCATAGCCAAAAACTTGCATATTTTGATGATTCTCCTTATTATAAATCAAGTACTTGACATCTATAAAATCAACAAGCTTGAGTTAGCTTTCTATCACAAGCGAGTTCTCAGCTTATGAAATAAATACCAAATATCACATTAACTCAAGTCTCTCAAGAATAGAAAAATTGATTATTTAACAACATTAGCTAAATAAATGAAAAGTATGAATGGTGATTATGTCATGATCGACATATTTACTCGATAAGTTCTAGAGCCAACAAAATATCCATCTCTGCGGTGAGGGATTACTAAATTTGACATGAATGACTCAAGTTGCCCTCATACTCCCCAAAATCAACAAGAAGTTGTACCAAAAGAGTTAAGAATGATATTGCCTCAGAAAAGTAGTGTGAAGCCTTTATTGTAGAAGACCCACATGATTGGAGGCGATCCTTCATCGACTACTTTAAAGAAGACAAACTATCAAACAAAAATCACTGTTAGCTCAAATCGAAAAGAGAATGTTGCGCCATGCCTTCATCAACAACACTTTATATCGTATATCCTTTGAAAAAAAGTGGCTATGGTGTCTAAATACAGATGAAGGCACCAAAGTGATGGTTGAAGTTCATGAAGGACTTTGTGGTGCACATTAGTCAGGTCCCAAGATGGCAGTAAAGAATAAAAGGATGGGTTATTATTGACCATCTATGGTAAGAGATGTATCATGCTCGAGGTGCCATGAATGTCAAGTACATGAGAATATAATCCACCAATCTCCAAATCCACTACACCCAATAATAGCATCTTGGCCATTCGAATGCTGGGGTCCATATGTAATTGGACCAATTGATCCACTGTCGTCAGTTGGACATCGCTTCATCCTAACGGATCGACTATTTCTGGGTCAAGTTACCCCATTTAAAGAAGTTACGAAAGTGATCAACTTCTTCACGATAATGTGATTTATAAATTTGTCCAATAATTTTAATAATGACACAGCTTTCAAAAATACCAAGAGTTATAGATTTGTCGATCGATACAAAATTGATTGGCGATACTTTTTAATATACAATCCAAGAACAAATGATTTGGCGGAGGCCTTCAACAAGACAAGACATTAGTCAAGCTGCTCAAGAATATTCTTACTAAAAATAAGAGAGAATGACGTACCAAACTGATAGATGCATTATAGGCGTATTGAACCACCTACAAGACACCGACTAAAGCCACTCCATATTCATTGGTATTTGGAACTGAAGCAATTTTTTCACTTGAAGTTAAGTTACCTCACTTCGAGTAGCCATCCAATATAATCTAACTAAAGATCAAAATGCTCGTCTGAGGATGGAAGAACTCGATGCGCTTGATGAAATTAGATTTTAAGCTCATTAAAATCTGGAGGTTTATCGAGCAAAGATGTTCAGGGCTTTTGACCATACGGTGCGGCCTCAAACATTCCAAAGAGGGGAATTGGTCTTGATGATGAGAAGACCAATTATCCCCAATCAAAAATTTAGTGGCAAATTAGAGCCCAATTGAGAGGGCCTTTTTGTCATTGAAAAAGTGTATCAAGGAGGGGCATATGAACTTATTGACTTAAAATGTGAAATACCAATGTCACCAATCAATGATTGTTACTTGAAAAAATATTAAACATGTCAAATACGTTCTTGATGTACAATAGAAATCCCCGCGTAAGATAGGGGGTATTTTTTTAGCATATTGACATCGTGTTTCATGCCGAGATCTTTGAATAGATATACTTACTCAAGATGAAAACGATTTTCCGTAAAAATTCCCCTGTTACATAAGGGGCATTTTTACATTTATATATATAGATGAAATCAATGTTGCATGTTAAAATCTACTTAAGGGCATATCAATTCAAATAGTAATATATTTGTGTATTTTCATCATGAAAGTTCTTCTAAATGTGCTTTAGAATTTACCCTGCAATACATGGGACATTTTTAGTTTATGTCAAGGTTATGTGAGTTGACATCATGCTATAAGACGAGATCCTCGAATATATTCTGATTCAGGTTGACATCGAGCTTTATGCCAAAATCTTTGAATATACCTATAATTGTTACTTTTAAGTTGCAGGTTCTTATAGGAGCAAAAGAATCTATTTTCATACATGAAAAGACAGCCCTAAATATCAAAAGTTTATCTCCTAAATTTGCCAAATTATGAAGTTCAAGTCAGAAGAACTCTCAATTTTGGAAGCTTCAATCAACTAAGCTAGAAAAATATCAACTTCTATATCCCAAGTGGACATGATGGGTTCTAAAGGTCGAACTAAACTAGCCCACAAATGGTCGAGTTGCTGACGCTCTCCTCACTCAACAAGCCGCGAGAAAAGATCACAGTGAAAGAGCCCCCGTTCATCAGTCTGATGATAAAACCACCAACCCTCTATAGCTTAAGTCGAAGACTCGAGTAGGTTCTAAAGGTCGAACTCAACAAGCCCAAATATGGCCTAGTTGCTGACGCTCTCCTCACTTAACAAGCCGCAAGAAAAAGTCGCTCTGAAAGAGCCCCTGCTCGTCAGTCTAATGATTATAGCTATTCAATCATAAATTAGATCTAGCTTAGTGATTACAAGAAACCAGGATCCAAGAGATCTTTCTACTTGATCGATAGATCAAGATAATATAAGGAAACTCTCAATTCGTACGCCAAATCAATCTATATATTGTCTGCATGGTGATATCTCAAATGTATTCTCAAATGATCTGATCAAGCTCAAAGCACAGATCAAAACTAATCTCCTTATCAAGTCCGTCAAAGCAGAAAGCACAGGACCGAGGAAGCAATTCCATAGTTCATATAAAGTCGATGACCAAACTAAAGAAATTTTGTGGTTATTCAGTCTGTTAAAGCACACATTGCTAGATTGATAACTCAACATACCTAGTATAAGCTGGAAGGCTGGGTAATCTGTATGTAACCTTCAACGAGTCCGATAAGACAACAAGCATAGGATTCATGATGTTCATACACTTCGATAAGTCAATAACCGTCAATCTTCATCAAGTCCGGCTTAAAGCTAGGATAAGGAATTTCAAATTCAACCAAGCACGGATAAACCAATTCCTTAGGAGTCTCTCATCAAAATAAGCACTAATTCCTCCATTAAATCCAATCAAGTATTAGGGTTGGAGGAAACTCAAATCTATAACAACATAGAAGAAATAGAACTTCAGTAAAGCCATTAAAGTGGAGAGTAGATGGTGTAAGAACTCTTATCTATCCGACAAGTCAGTTCTAACAAATCAGTCAAGCCCATCATATAGCTGTTCTAAATAAGATATCATGCTAATGACAAATCTTATCAAAGCACCATAAGTTATTGCAATCAAAGCTGAAATGATCCAAGTTCGTGACCACCAGGTCAATTCAACAAAAGTGACTTGCTCCATGCACGAATCACATTTGTTGGAAGGGGAGGGGGACATTTATTGACCTCTATATATGTGTCATAAGTCGAGTCAAGAGGCACCGACGCAAGCCAAACGATCTCCGTTCATAAAATTGATCGTTTTAAATATCAAAACTATCAAATGAGATTATTTTACTCAATTGGATGAGGTTGCATGAAAATCGAGTGATAAAGCACACGGCATTTCGAAATAAATGGATCCATTGACGCCAACTCAACTAAATAGACAAGCGTGCATCACGCATTTGGAACATCGAAAAAAGCTAAGATTTATATATATATATATATATATATATATATATATATATATATATATATATATATATATATTGAATATGTGATTTTATCAGTGTAAAATGTATATTAAATTCAATTAATTAATTTACAAATCTATTTAAAATCCCTAATATAACCTGAATCCCTAAAATTGTTCGGTTCAGTTTGGCCCTATCCTTTACACGCGCAACCCAACCCGGTTCTTCTCCCTCTTCACGCACGCATGAATCGAACGAGATCCCCTTCTTCTTCATGCACGGAAGATTCTCCATGGCTCGGCCCTTCCCTCCACGCGAATTGCTCTCAGCTCTCCACCGACCCCCCCGGGCCCGTCTCGTTTCTCTTCGTTCGCAAGGGGAAAACCACACGAAGGCTCCAACCGTTGGCCCTAGTTGAAACCATAAGTCTCTCCCTTGTTCAAACTGAAAAAAGCTCTCCTCCCATTTTTCCCTTCGTCCGTCCACACTCAACGGCAAACTGAAACCCTCTTTCTTTGATCCCTCATCTCGTCCATCCCAAGCCGACGTCGGACGAAGCATTCCCCGATTGCCCTCATGTCAAATGGGAATTCATTTCTGCTGCTCCTTTTCATGAGTTACTGGCTTCGAGCAAAGAATTTCCAATGCCCATAAAATTACTTCCATGATAGGAAACACAAATGGAGTAGATCAGTTGATTAAGAAAGAAGAAAGAGAATCAGGAAACATTGGGATGAAACCTTACTTGCAATACCTGTCGCAGTTGATATTTGAGAATTAGAAAATTCAATAAGTAAGCTAATTACGAGAAATATTTTAAATTATAATTTAAATCAAAACGTCATCAGATTCGTGACACTTTGTATAAGCGAACAGAAGGCGTTAACTAAGACATTCTTAAATATACCGCATAGGCCCCGACACTATGCTAAATGTTTATATTCAAAGATCTGACGTGAGTGCTTCGATTGGTCTGTGACGGTTAAACAAAACCAAAAAATCTATTTTAAGAATTTCAACTTAGTAAAATATATGAAGCTAATTTCATAATGTAGATCAATCCTCTATTATGCTAAACAGGACAAGATCTAAAATTCTCAAATATATTCGATTCAAACAATTAACTATGGATGATGGTGTATTGAATTGATCAACCGGAGAATACTTCCATAAAAAAATGTGATTCTAATTTCAAATCGATTAACTCAAATTAAATATTAAACCAAATGTGAAGCCTTCTACGCCTGGATTGTGACACTTAGAATGAACTAAAGATTCTTAAATACACCAGATACACTACCTAATGCTTAAATTCAAGAGGATGTCTTGGGTTGTTTCGCTTTAGTCTTGGGTCCCAAGTTAACAAAATCTAAAAATCTATTCTAATGATTTCAAATTAATGAAATATCTGAGAAGCTAATTCTTTCATGTGACAGTAGATCTAATCTTCTATTATGAGCTAAACAGAGTTGAGATGATTTAAACTTCTCAAATATATTCGATTCAATCAATTAACTACCGATGACGGTGTTGAATGGTGATTTCAACGAGAGATACTTTCCATCCAAATGTGATTCTAATTTAAATCAAATATCAATAAAATGTTTAAATGAAATTATATTATTAAAAGCTTAAAGCAAAGCTCAATTTATCCACTTTATGTAATTATTTCTGACAAATTAAGAAAAATTTCACAAAAGAGCCAATATCAAATCAAGTTTTCCCATGTTCACTCAATCAATCTCTTACTAAGAAAGAAGTGGCTCTCCTCAAGAACATTGACATATACATTTAATTAAGTTCTGATCTGGCTTGACTAGTTAGGCTCCATTATATTATCATGACGTATCTTATGCTTCCCAAGCTTTGAGTTGTGAATCATAGGGTATGCTTGATGTGAAAAACATCCCTCTGTCAGCTAAGGTAGACTTAAGCATGCCTCCTTAGACAAACACCACTCCAAGTCTACAATAATTTCTTGGATGATGCAACCCATTGTGGAGAAAAATTCCCACACACACATATATATTTTAGGGAGTCGCCTTCAAATCTGTTGGTGAAAGGAGAGGCAACATTATATAAATGTTGAAAATTTGTCATGATAAGGAGCCACGCAGATCCGCAGATGTACTTATTCAGATCATATAAGGAACTAGTACTATCTCGAAAGAAAGTCACCGCTTTAATGGAACCAATCATCTCAAGGACTCCTAAGTGATGATTGCATTTGTACTGAGATTCTTTTACTTTATATGAAAAAGTAAAGCAGGGTTTATTTTAAATCAGGTTTGTTAAGTTCCCTACAGGGCAAGCCCTCATAGTTAATTACATCATAAAGGACAGGATCCTTTAGAAAAACTCTCGATTAAGGTAAATGATCGTTGTCTCTGAAGATTTCAATAGGAAGGACTATCAATCGATTGGTTTATTTTTGAAGATCAAATGGGATCGATCAAAAGAGGGAGTTATTATCGAAACCAAAATGGAAGGGAGATGCATGCTAGAAACTTAGCGAAAGCATCTCAAATTATCCAATAATTGAGCTTTACATTTTAGAAATTGATTTAGTTTGTTTGAGTTATATTTTTTATTAGAAATTCGACTAAGATTCCTTAACACAAGATTAAAAAAATGCCTAAGAGGTGAGGAATTATGCTTATGGTTCGCAAAGAGAGAAGCAACCTCGTAATCTAAATCTAGGGAGACCTAAAACATAACCTAAATCTAAGGCAAAGAATGGGTAATTTGTTTATCTCCACAAGAGAGGACAAATCATCCGACAGCTTGGACTTACAACCGCCTGGGGGTGGCGGCCAACTAACTCCTCATACGATTTTAAATACATGTAGGCAAGTCTTTATGCTTATGCAAGATAGCTAAGCTATTTTTATTTAGAAATAAACTAAGTCCTTAAACTTACTCTCTAAAGAGACTAGATCATGTAAAGGAACATGCTTCAAATGACCTAAATCTAATGCATTTCAATTTCATTTTTATTTCATTTTGGGCAATTATTTTTGACTCAAGATATTAGGACATTTATGACTAATGCATGAGAAAGTAGATTGTTGGTCAAAATCAGCTAGAATTTTAGGAGGTGAGTTTCAACCACGACCCTAAAAGGTCAAGCCGAAGTTCTCTGGCAAAGATGGAAGCCCTCTAATCAAGAGTGAGATAATATACATTTGTGCATGATGTTATAAAGTAACCACAAAGACTCATCCAGCTAAGGGGTTACTAATTCTTTTATCTTGATTTTAATCCTAGGCTTTAAGTGAGGTTATGAGTTTCTTATTTTAATTTGAGTTTTTTGGGTAAAAGATTTATTTTTCCTAAAGAGTCAAATCCTCATCGAGGCCATACATAAAGCAAGGAAGAAACAAGAAAATCATGCCACTTAATGCAAAAGTTAAATAAATCACCAAATAATTCATAAAGCTAATCGCAAAAGGAATAAATGACCGTTTATGATTGGGCACCACTGCACAAACTTGAGAATATCAAATTGGGTAGCCGAGCTCTACTCTTATACAACCGGATTACAAATTAAATTACAATTAAGCAAATGAATTCAGAGGGGTCTTCAAGCTTTATTATTCTTTCTTCTTTCTTCTTTCTTTCTTCTTTCTTCTTTCTTTCTTCTTTTGGAAGGTTGGATGGTGGTTGCTCCAAGGCTTTACATGGTGCATAAGATGGACTCTTATGATCAATATTCATCCTAATCCCCATAACTAATCATTCCAAAATCTTAATTATACAAATTTTACATGAAAAGGAAAAAGGAAATTTAACTAATACCTGCAAAATAAGAGTTAGTTAAATCACACCACAAAAATCTCAAGTATGTATATTGGACTTATCACTCCACACATGGGTGACTAAGTCCACCTAGCCTATGGATTATGCAAAGGGGTATAAGCACCTGCAAGCAAGAAGCATTTATATATTTTTATTTATGATAGCGCCCCTTTAGCACAATCCCTTATAGAAAAGAATAGTTAGACTAAGCACGTCCTACCATTCATTCTACGAGCATACACCCTACCATCAAGTCTAAAATATTCATCACAAAATAAAATAATACATCAAGCATGCACCTAACCTAACTGAAGCTAGAAGTGGCTACTTAGGCAAATGTGTGCTTTGAAAGTTTGTGTGATATGCTTAGCTTGGGACTTTAGATTTAAGTTTCTAAGTATGAAAGACATGTTCAACTTAGAAAGGGGGGGTATTTCATTTAAGTTGTTTAGTGATTTTGGGTTATTTTTATTTCATGTTTTATTTAGTTTAAGTGGAACCTATAATTAATTACTAAATTAAAAAGAGAGGGAAAGAGAAGAGAACTTCTCTTTCCTTCCTTAATCCTTAAGTAATTTTTAACATAGGTTCATGTTTTAGTTTGATTTAGGTGAATGTTTTGATTATCTTTTAATTAATTCTAAGTTTAGACTAACTCTAAACAAACCTATTCAAAAAGAAATGCATTTTAAGATTAAGAAAATGAATCAAAAGTCACATAACACACATTATTTCAATTCTTTCCCAACATATATATATATATATATATATATATATATATATATATATATATATATATATATATATATATATATATATGCATATGGATGGACCCTAAGTATATCTATACATGCAAATGAGAATAGTTAATACACTTTATGATGCCTGCTAAGTAATCCATTTAAGAAAATTTAGAAGTTAAACATGTATGATTTTTCTTAAGTAGAAAAGGTTTTTCTAATCCAAAATTTTACATACATGTATTAAAGTAAGAAAGGCATAAGTGAGTACAGCGTCATTGTTAACCAAAGGTGTAAGGTACAAGACCTACTTAGGGCTACTTAAAGCCTCACAATCTCAGGGTTGTCCAGACTAATATACCACTTTCCTCAAATACTAACATGCATATAAAAGAAATGAAATGGAAAAAAGAATATGCAAAATTTATTTGAAAGTTTCATTTTTATTTATGCAATTTATTCATGCAAGTGTAAACAATCTCCCTTAAGTGAGAGCATATACATGAATAGGGTTTGAATTAAGTAAGTGTTGGGTTCTTTTCAAATGAACCCTACATTATCAACCCATATTCAAAACTATACTAACATAAGAAAGGAAAGGCTACACTAAACATGACTTTATAATTCATCACATACAAGCTTATAATTAAGATATGAATAGCACACTTTCAGATATTTTTATTTATAGGTTGAAAATATTTTTTATTTAGTAGTGATAATAGCCATTCATATTCTACTTTAGCCAACATATGCACATGACATAAAGTAAATAGTTTCATTTTGAAAATTTAAAACATGAAATCATTGATGCATGAGTCATGACATACAATCTAACATGTTGGGAAAGATCTAAAGCAATGTAATCACATGAACAAACTCACTTTACTTAATTCCTAAAGACATTCTTAAAGAATAAGAAAACTTAGAATAAATCAAAGTGAATTTCAAAAATGATTTTTGTTTAATTGAAGTTTGATTTAATTTTAAAAGGGTGAGATTAGTTTTCTGTCCTTAACCCATTCCCATATATGTTTTAGATTTTTTTTTAATTTTTAGTTCATTAGATCCATTTTTAAGTGTTGATTAGGTTAGGTGTACATTAAGTGATTTAATTAACCTTTATCTACACCACCTTAGAAAATTAACTTAGGTAATTATGAGCCAATGAGATGACATAAAACCCACAAGATATTTAAATTTGTAATGCACCTAGTAATGAAAAGGCCTAATGCAATTTGGCTCACAATTAAAAATTAATTAAGCTAAGGGGTTTTTAACTTGAGTACTTTTAAAACACCCCTTTTATACTTATGAAAGTGGGATTAATTTCCTTAATTAGATTTAGGCTATTGAACACCTAAGTCTACCCAAGGTAGAATAATTATGTTTTGGAGATTTTGTAATTTTGAAAATTATTTAGAAAGGTCATTAATGGATTAACCCTTAATTAGAAAGGGATTAAAGAAAGAAAGCGAGGTTTAGAGAATTGCTTATGGAAAATGCCACAAAATTATTCCCTAAAACCCTTATTCACTAGATCTAACCTTAATCCAACTTAAACATGGGGAAACCCACTAATTACATCTTAATCACCCTTAATTACATGAAAGGGATAATTAGGGAATGCACTAGCAATTTTCCTAATCAAAGCCTCAATAAATCTCAAGAAAATTAGGGGAGGCAGAGATCATCCCCTAAAATGAACTCTAGAAATTTAAGATTAATTGGTGGCTTAATTAGGGAATAATTAGTTAATTAACATTCCCAAAGAAACCTAAATTCAGAGGAAAAAAGGGAAATCAAAATGAATTGAAAAAATTTTAGAATATTCTAGATGAAATTATCTAAGGCATTTTCCTTTTATTTTCTGATTTTTCTATGAAGAGTTATGATTTTAGAAGCCATAGCGATTAATTAGTTAAATAACTAATCCCGCTTAACCCCACTGCACGTGTGGCGTTTAACGCGCTTACAGCCGCACCATGAGCCCCTCTTTAAGTTGTCACATCAAATAATGGTGGCGCATATTTTACCCTGAGATAGTCGCCGATCAAAGATCGGGCGATAGAGGATAAACCTGCGGTTTTATAAGGGAAAATGATTTCTAAAACATGGGAAATAATCTTAGCCATCCATCTAAACACGCGTGGATGGACGACTGAGATTGGCTGAGTTCTTCCCTGAGGAGGAATGTGAGCCGTTCACAATCTAAGGGAAGATCCGAGCTTTATCCCTCATGGATTCAAACAAGATTCAACACACTACATCTAAGGGATCAGTACCAATCTAATGGCTAAGATTCTAAGATGAAAATCCACTTCACAAAGACCAACACATTAGCTAAGTGGTCAGAATTCCAACCTCACGGAGGTGATCACCGGGCGCTGATCGATGAGGTAGCTTGTCAGTGGAGACAAGCCCCGCTGAGTTCCAAGCTCTTGAGGTTGGATGAGTGGATGGACCAACTCCCCTTAGCTCCCTTGTGGCTTTGATCAATTGATCTTCCCTGGCTTTAGAACTCAATTGAGGCTGACGAGTCCTGGATGATGCAAGGAATTGCGAAAGATCAAGTGGAGAATTTTGGAAGTCAAAGTGTGCTCCTGTTTAACTATTTGAAAACCAAGAAGATGAAATTCAAATCTCCTAGGCCTTGGGAAAGCTCATATGTTTTCCAAAGCTTCTGACCTTAATCACCATGAATCCAAATTGAGGATTAGGGGAGTATATCTCCCTATGGCAATCGGACGCCCAGCCTATTCATGTCATTTTGATCTAATTATCACCATGGAATGGGTTGTTTGAGTGGTTAGAGGTGCACATGGTCGATTAGGTGAGAGAGTGGAATGCCAACTCCCATATGCTTAGATTGAGCTTAAGAGGGAATTTGGAATTTCTATTTGGCCATGTGGTGGGTTTGGTCCATGGGCCAAATGGGTTGACCTAAACCCATTGGGTTGGGTGCACCACTCATCACTAAGGTCCTCTGATATTTTGGAGAGCTCAAGTGTTTGTGATGAGTGTATGACCAAAATACCCATGGGCTAGCCAAAATTTGTTCTATGGCCTAGGGGTATAATGGTCATTTTGCTATTTTTTTTTTCAATTTGGGTATGTTTGGTATGTTGAGAAAATAGGTTGGGCCAAGTTTCAATGGATTTGGAATCCATTTGATAGGGTTTGGCTCATGTTGACCCATTTAGGTCAAAATGGGTCAACTGTTGGCCAATTGGTCAAATTGGGTCAAATCAAGGGTTGTGTCAAGTTCATATGACCATTTGAAATATTTTTGTGCCTTTGGTTTGGTTCAATTTAGTTTAGATTTAGTTTTGGCTCATATGACTCTCTTTAGGTCAAATGGGTCAAGTTGACCCATTTGACCCATTTGACCTATTCAAGGGTAGGTTTAGGTTTGATTAGTCATATGGAGTGGATTGATATCTTGTTTCCAATCAAATTGGGTGGGCTCAACATGACCATTTAGTCATGTTGGGTCTAAGGTCAATTGGGCTAGGTCTAGTTGGCAAATTGAGATTTGGTCAAGTTCCACAAGTGATTTGAAATGGACTTGACCCAATGGTTTCAATCAATTTGGCTTAGATCAAGTTTTGACACATTTTGGCTTTTTAGGTCAAAATGGGTCAACTTGGGTCAAGTGGGCCAAATGGGTTTGGTTAGGTTCAAAGGTTAACTTGGTCAAGTTTAAACATGGGTCATGGATGAACTTAGATCAATGGTTTCAATCAATTTGGCCTATAGTGGATTTTGGCTATGTAAGATTTCATTTTAGGTTAAGTGTTGACTTGGTCAACCCTTAGGTTTTTTTGGTTTGACCCAATTTGATTGATTGATCATCCCATGATGATTGTTGATCATGATGAGGGCAAATATGAGTTTGGTTCAATCCAATTTGGTTAGGATCAAAAGTTGGCTCATGGGTACTTTAGGTCACTTGGGTCAAGTGAGCCTAAGTGGTCAAATGGCTTGGTTAAAGCTTGATTTGAAGTTGATTGATCTTGTATATGGACTTATGATTGAAATATAAATCCATTTACAAGAGGTTTGAAGTCAAATGGATTTTGATCCATTTGAAAATTTCATATTCAAAGGAAGAATATGAAGGAGTTTTGGGTTTGATTTTTGATTGAAGAATTGAGGTTTGGATTTATATATGAGCTCATGATTGTAGGATTGATTGAATCATGAGAGAAAATCAAGGATTTGGCTTGATTTGAATTGATTTTTGGTTAAGTTCAAGATTTTGGCTTGAAAGGCTTAGATTTGATTTTGAGTTGATTTGAGTTTGATTTTTGGAGTTGGTTTTCATTATTTTGAATTTATATTTCATTATATATGTAAATATAAATGAGTATAAATTGATCATTAGAAAATTTTAAGAATTTGGAAAGAGTTTAATCATGACTTGGGTTAAATCCATTAAAGGGAATTTAAAGGATTTAATTGAATTTTAAATTTGAAATTTAATTTTTTAGTTGGATTTGATTGATTTATATTTATATTTCATTTATATATGAAAACATAAATTAGAATAAAATATATTTGAGAAAGTCTCATGAGTTTGAAGTGGTTTGATCAAAGTTTATGATTGATCCATTAAAGGGAATTTAGTGGATTTAAAGGAATTTCAAGGATTTGAAATTTAATTTTTTGCTTTGGATTGAATTGAGTTATATTTATATTTCATTTATATATGAAAACATAAATGAGAATACAAATATATTTGAGAAAGTCCCATGGATTTGAGTGGGTTTGATCAAGGTTTAAGATTGATTTTGGTTAAATCCTTTAATGGAAAATTAAAGGGATTTAAGAAAATTTCATGGATTGATTTGGAATTTGGAATTTGGTTTGATAAGTTTGAATTATATCTCATTTATAAATGTGAATATAAATGAGAATATAAATGGATCATGAGAAATCTCAAAGATTTGAATGGGTTTTGACTATAATTTTGGCTAAGTCCTTAAGAATGAGTTAAGGACTTAGGAAATTTGAACTTAGGAATTTTTGATGAATTTTTATTATGGGTTTCAATCATGCAATTGAATCATGGATTTCAATCATGGAATTGATTTGAGTTTGAGAAAAATCAAATAGAATTGATTTGGGGTTTGACTTGAAAGAAGGAAAGTGAGGAATGGTTTAAGCTAAAGGGTAGGAAATTTTCCTAACACCCCTAAGGCATGACCTATTCCTATAGTTAACATTTCTAAGTCTTCTAGGGCTAGGGGAGTGTCCACCTAATCACTAGATGTGTCTTAAGACTAAGGAACTCTTAAATTCTAAGAGGAATCCTAAGCCTAAGATGGAGGTGTTGAGAGCTCATTCTAAAAATGAGGTCAACACCCATGTGTTGTTGATAAGGGTCCTTCGGTAAGATTGGGTCGACTACCTCCTCTGACTAAGTAGACGAGGAACCACGAAAGCCCGGGATGACAGAACCATGAGATCTAGATCGGGCACGTTATCATTCCCCCAACAATCTAGGTTAAGCTGAAATGATGAATTTCATAATCTTAAATTCTAAAACTCCATATGCTGCTACTATAGGCTGCACATTTAGCGATCTAACGACTAGCCTTAATCGAAAGTTCTCTCTCACTTATTGGGAGGGGTAATTAACTATAGGGGTTTGCGCCTATAAGAAACCTGGAACCAAATCTAAAGTCCTTGCAAAATGAGGACGAAATCTCAGAGTAGTGTCTTATCTACTATTTCATATACCTTCTGAAAATTACACTGACACTTTTAATTACACTCTCAATTCATTTTATCGAGATGGTGGCAAATTTTGGAGCCATGATATAATAATATTTTACATGATTATCGTAACTAGTAGATTTTTTAATGTTATCTTGTTTCATTATCATATTCATCAAATTTGAAATAGATTTGTTGCATGCAGGAAGATTCAGGTCGGTAGAGTAAGAAAACTCGATGTCTTAACTTTGCACGAAAGTTCCGCACACACAGTAGAAGAGTTTGAGAGATATCAGGATTTTACATGGAAAACCCATGAAGGAAAAAATCATGGGGCCAAGCCCACTTAGAAATAATTTTATCATATCGATAGTTGTTACTATTATTATCCTGTCTCCAAAGTTGGAAAAAAATAATTTACAAGAGTAGGTTTTATGAGAAGCTTCATTGGATCAGCGAAGAAGGCTTCGCTTGAAGTGATAGTATGGCGATCTAACGACAACGATCAGAGTGATGGCGGTTAGTTGTGTAGTGGTGGTGACCGGGGCGTCTGTTGATCTAGCGACATCGGTGGCGTGGTAGTGGTGCCGTGATCCGGAATTGTCGGTGCGATCGGGATTCGGTGATCACGTGGCGATCCAACGACAATCGATCGATGGCTTAAGATTCTTCAAGTATAAGAGCTCTATCTTTTCTTCATCTTAGGTCCCCTTCATGTGAAGAATGATGAGCTATTTATAGATTATGGGAGTGATATTTCTATAAATACAGACAAAATTCAAACCACTCTATTGGACGGGTCAAAATGATCTCTTTGATTATCTGATGTATTTTAAGTATTTGAATGCTCAAATGAAGTCAGAATCAAGAGATTTTAGAGTTGTTAGATTCGGCTCATCAAGACACTCAATTTGACTATAAACATTCCATATTTAGAAGCTATTTAAGGATCTGACTGGTATCTCAAAGTTTTAATTATATTTTAAGTATTTGATCTGGGCTAGTCTGGACTCAGAATCAGATTACTTTCGATCTAATCAAGGTGTTTGATATCAACTCTATTATGATAAAAAAAGAGTTTGAAAAATTCTAATTCTGATTCTAAATAATGTTCATATATATCAAGATTCGTGCTTTAACTAAGAAATTTTTAATGATATATCAAAATTATATAGTTGTTGGACACTCCTTTACATGCTAGCAATACGTAAAATGAAATTGTTAGCGAACCTAACTTAATGAATATAATACTACATTATTCAGTTATAATATGAATATATAACTTGAAATTATGATTTAATTAATAAATATTATTCAAGTAAGTTCACTAATTAAATTAAAATTATCGTTAAAGTATTATCTTAATTAATCATAATTCATTATAAATACTAAAATATATTATTAATATATCAAAATTAAAAAAAAAAATAAGAGGATTTGATTTAGGAAGAGGGGATTTATGGGTACAATCGAGTGTGAAAAAAATTCAAAATAAAATTTAATAAATTATATTTTAATCAATTTGTTCACTATTGTAAATATTCATGAATCATTTATGTTAGAAATGCTAAAAAAAAAAAATTGGGTTTTATAACATTTATATAAAGAGCACATTGTAAATTAAAAATTCTAGACATATATCATTAAAGATATTTATTTTATTTTATTTAAAAATTAACTTTTAAAATAATCAGTCGCTCACTTAGCGACTGGACTACACGTGGGTTCCTTGTTAAATAAGCAACTATGCTTAATTTTTATTTTTATTTTAATATCCTTTTCTCTAATTTGATAGAAAATATAATTATTTTAAAATTTTCACCGCCTTCAAATGGGTAACTTGTTAAATAAGCAACTATGCTTAATTTTTATTTTTTATTTTAATATCCTTTTCTCTAATTTGATAGAAAATATAATTGTTTTAAAATTTTCACCGCCTTCGTTGAAGTCAATGGGCAGCCACTATGGCCGCCGTCGATCCCAGTAGTTCATCCGACGGCCTTCGTCTCACCGATCAACTTCCACGAAGCTTCCCGCATTGGAATGCCACCAATGAGCTAAATATAAAACTTCACCGGAGCGGGAGGAGCTACCCAGAGTTCTGGCGAAGCCATGCTAATTACAATAGCTTTCCGGTAGGATATGCCGTTTAACGTATGGTTTTCACCTCTGATTATTCGTTTTTAGGGTTTCGTTTTGTTTCCATAGTTCCTGGCTTGAAGTTTAAGTACTTGGTTGAGATTTTCTTTTTGAAAAATTCCCCGAAACAGTTGATCTGTAGCGCTCAAGGCGTTGTGATGGAATAGAAGGTATTTTTCGATTTGTTAAAGATGTTGAACAATCTAGTAATTGTTGATGATACAGACGATGATTTCAAATACATCGATTTTCTAGCCCATGACTCGATTGCAAGTTATAATTTGGGAGAGAAGCAGCTTTTCCTGGACCAAATTAGTGCTTCCGACCTCTCAAACTCCACCTCTCTTAGCCAGGAGGCGGACTCGCATGAAAGCTCTGAGATCTTCTCTGATTTGGTCCTGGACTACATCAGCCAGATGCTCATGGAGGAGGACATGGATGGCAAGTTAGATGTGCTTCAGAGCCACCCCGCTCTCGAAGCCACCGAGAGGCCCTTTTACGAAATCATCGGTGAGAAGTACCCTCCTTCACCTGATCGGCCGCCTCTCCACTCCAGTCCTAGCTCGGAGAGCTCCGACAGCCACCGGAGCCACTATTATAATAGCAATAGCATCACCGGCGTCAATCATTTTGCAGACAACGATCTCACCTTCGCCGAATCTATCGATCTCCTCCACCCCCATAAATATTTTCCCGAGTCTTCAGTCGACGCAATATTTGGTGATGCTGATCTTCTGTATTTGGATGATTTCTCAAACCCGTTCTTCGAAGACCTCGCTGCTTCCCAGTTTGAAAAAGGACTAAAAGAAGCAGAAAAGCTCATTCCCAGCGAAGATAAGTTATTTGTGGATGTTGGCGCAGTAGGATTCGATTTGCCTCAAGAGCCCAAAGAGGATTCTGTCTTCACTAAAGTAAACGCCAAGGATGGAAGAGGACGACGGCATAAAGCCGACACCATAACGCTGATGATATAGAAGAGCAGAGGAGAAGCAAACAATCTGCAGTATCCTTCGAAGAACCGCCCGTCTCCTCTGAGATGTTGGACATGGTTCTCCTCTGCAGCGGCGAGAAGTTTCCCAAAGTTATCAGCACTATCAGAGAAGCAATACAGAACGAAGCAGCTAGCAAGAACTCAGAAATCACGGAGCATAAAAAGTATGGAGAAAGCCAGAATTCCAGCAAGAAGAAACAACCCAAGAAGGAGGTGGTGGATTTCCAAAGCCTTCTCATGGACTGCGCACAGACGGTAGCTTCCGGCGACCATAAAAGAGCATACGAATTACTTAGACAAATACGGTATCATTCTTCTCCTCATGGGGACGCTTCTCAGCGCGTAGCTTACTACTTCTGCAATGCACTCGAAGCTCGCTTAGCCGGAACAGGAAGTGAAATCTACCAATCCATGGTTTCAAAGCGGAGGACATTAAACGATGTGCTGAAAGCCTACCAACTTTATCTCTCGGCATGCCCCTTCAAGCAGGTAACCTACTACTTCTCAAACCAGACAATTCTGGACGCAATTAAGAACGCAACCAGAGTCCACATCCTGGATTTCGGAATATTCCTCGGCTTCCAATGGCCAGCGTTCCTTCAGATGTTATCGACACGCACCGGTGGGCCGCCGAAGCTTCGCATCACAGCCATCGACAAGCCCATGCCAGGGTTTCGGCCAACGGAAATGATAGAGGAGACTGGCCGCCGGCTTGCTGATTACGCCAAGAGATTCGGCGTCCCTTTCGAGTACCAAGCGGTAGCGTCGAAGTTCGATGAGGTGAAGGTTGAGGACCTCCGCCTCAACGACGAGGAAATACTTGTCGTCAATTGTCTGTTCCAGATAAATACCTTGGTAGACGAGACAATGGGTGTGGATTGCACCAGAGATAAGTTCTTAAGGAACATAAGAAAGCTCAATCCGTCTTTGTTTGTATGTGCGACTGGGAATGGGAGCTATGGAGCGCCATTCTTTGTGACCAGGTTTCGTGAAGCTCTGTACCATTTCTCCGCCATATTTGATATGATGGAGATGACGGCGCCAAGGGAGAACGAACAGAGGCTGCTCGTGGAGAGGGATCTCTATGCAAAATTTGCGATCAATGTGATATCTTGCGAAGGGGCTGACAGGGTCGATTGGCCGGAGACATACAAGCAGTCTCAGGTGAGATTTTTTGAGAGCTGGGTTTCATCAACTGCCTGTCAACAACAAGTATGCGGATAAGGTGAAGTGTGCGGTAAGATCTTATTACCATAAAGATTTCAGCGTTGATGTCGATGGCCGATGGCTGCTTCAGGGATGGAGAGGCCGCATCCTTATTGCTTTCTCTGCTTGGAAACCCAGGTAATCTTGAAGTAAATCATTGAATTTATTCTAAGATGGATATAATATGAATTTTTTTATTTTTAAATATATTATATTTATCTTAGAATAAATTTAAGAGTTTTGAAGTGACCTAAATTGTATCTCTGTATGTGTGTTTGTCAGGTTTTTTTTTTTTTTTCTTGTGGTTAAATGCTTTGGAATGTATGATGGGAGTCTTTAATGAGAAGTTTATGTTATTGTAATTGAGATTTATATTAGGTAGGGGTGTCAAAACCAATGACATTCGAAATATCGGGTTGGGTTTATCGAATAATTTTAATGGATTAGTTGAAGAAATGGCCGTTTGATATTTTGGATGAGTTGTTTGGCCATTTAAATTGACTCGGTGACCGAATGGCCGAAATTTTTTTTACAAATTAATTTGATTTCAATTTTGACTTGATTTGACTTATGTAGTCGAAGATTTAATTTTACCCATGGTGTAAGAGTATTCATGTATTAGAAACATGTTGGGATATATTCAATAAAATTTATTAGAACTCTTAGAAATATTTGCATGACAACATATTCCCTCTTTCTCTTGAATTGTCTCATTTTTATTAACATACTTGACTTGATTTGACTTTAAATCACTACATAAATGAGCTTATATTTGTTCTTTAAGTTCTTGCATTTAGTTTTACTTCTTTTAAGATTTGCTAAATCTTTAATTCATTTTATGAATCCTAAGATTTAAGGCATTAACTAATATAGTTAACTTTTCAACTTGGCCTTCAAAGATTAATTTAAGTGTCATATAGATGTTTTTTTAATATAGTATATGAAGATGAATTAAGAAAAAAAATTAAATAAAAGAGAGAAAATATTATATAAATGCCTAATCAAAGTAAAAATTTAAGTTAAGAGAACTTCTTAAGCTCTATTAAGACAACTTAAGTTTTTTTTGACAAAATTTTATTTAGTCTAAAAAATCAAGTTTAACACATGGATATTTGTTTAATGCAAAAAATGTTAAAATGTATAAAGCCTCTTATTCTTAAGAAAGCAAAGTATAATTCATTATTCAAAATTGTTGCGTCTTTGAAACTAGTTGTGGTAGATTGAAAGTTTAGATTTGTTGTAAAATCCAGTATGAGTATTTAAAGAGTGAAACAACTAATTTTTACGTGAAAACCGAAAGAAGGAAAAATTATTGCTAGCAGAAATCTTCTATGTATTTATTTTGGAGTTTTTTGATCACGGGATTGAATTATATAGAGAAGAGGCCATGAATCTCAAAATCAGGTGACAACAGTCATATAATAATGGTGAACAATGGGGGTTAGCGCAGCGATGAAGGTCGTCGGGATGGTGCCGGCGATAGCCGTCGAGATGCTCTCGGCGGCGGTGAGACGATAAGTGGCGGTAGGTAACCGTCGTGGTCGGCGATGACCAGCGATGGTTGGCGGTGATCGGCAGCGAAACGAAAGTGGTGACGACGGCAACGAGATACGGCAACCAGATCGGCCTGCTGGGTGGTGGTTGGTGCAGCGGGGGTGATACTGCGCCAGTTGGTAACGATTATCGGAGGATTTTCAAGCTTTAGAGCTCTCTCATATGAAGAATGAGGAATTTATAGATTGAGTGTCTGTAATACATGCAAAATCAAACCTCCATTTATGGACTCGAGAATGATTCCTTTGATCATTTGATGTATTTTAAGTATTTGAATGCTCAAAATAGAAGTATGAGATCTTGAGCTTATTAGATTGACTCATCAAGGCTCGATTTTATAAACTATGTTTAAAATTTTATGGATTTAAGCGATATCACAAGTTTCCGATGATATTTTAAGTCTTGATCTTGATTTTGATTGAGGATCAACTTGTGAAGATTCGTCTTAGTAGAATTTTTAGTGTCATATCAAAAATAAACTTTTAGAATTAACAATAAGCATTAATAAATAAGATGAAGTAATTAAAATTTGTTTGTAGTAAGGGAAGGTTTACTTTTAAAGTGAAACTATCTCTCACTAATATATTCTCTCAAGGGAAAAAATGATTTAGGGGTAAGTTCACACAAGGGATAAAATATTAAGCAATATGATGGAGTTTACTAGTTGTAATTTTATAAAAGTATTAATATGAATTTAAACTATCATAAATAAGAAATAAAGTCATTTTTTTATAATAATAATGGTCATCACATACATGCTGAAAGAGTTAAAATCTTGCAACTCTAAAATCTAAATTTTAAGTATAAAAATGAAAATTCAAAACTCAATTTTCTTTTTTAATTGAACTCTTATCATGATCTTTGTTTGGGATCTTGTTTGGATACTTTTTCAAGCACTTATTTGCACTCCTATAATTCAACATTTAACTCAAAATTTTTAATATATACGAAGTATGATGATGAAAAGTGTTATTAGAGCAATGAATTTGAAGGATAAGAACTAAAAATTGATTTGTGGATATCCCCCTAACATTCTATAGGAGGTTGATTTGCAATAGGATCTGTAGCCTTAATAAAACTAAGCCTTTTACCAACCTAATATATATATATATATATATATATATATATATATATATATATATATATATATATATATCACTTTTAAAAGTAATAAATAATTTTAATTTTAAATAATTATAAATAAATATTAAAATTTAAAGATTGAATATGTAAATTCATAAGAATTATGTGATATATATATAATTCACTAAAATAATAAGGGCATTTACATAAAATCACAATTAATATATATTTATAGATCTAACACTTAAATTTTAATATTTAAAAAAACAACACTCAAAATTTTATATTACATTAAATAAGCTACTATCATTATTTTATTACAATAAAATGTACTTTTTCATGCATAAAAATATTATATTTATAAATATTAAATATATAAATATATAATATGTATATAAAATTTCTTAATTAATAGAGACATTTATACACATAAAACACATTTCTTATAGATTTATACATCTAGCACCTAAAATTTTATATTTAAATAAATAATATCTAAATCTTTAATATCATATTAAAAATAATATTATCATTAATTTATTAAAATGAAATACACCTTTTTTACAAAAAAAAAAAATTATATAAATATCAAACTATAGGGCAGTGCCAAATATGTAAATACATAAAATTATATATTATTTATGTAAAATTGTCTAAATAATATTATTAAAATTTATAAATTTTTTGTTTTTTTATATTGTTGAATTAAAAACCATAAAACCCATTATAATCTAATTCAATAACATCTATACTTGATATAATTTTTAAAAAATACAAAATCACTGAATCAAAAAACACCATATCTGATATAACAACACCCAACATCCACAACATAACACTGAACCACAAACAATTAGCTATAAAGCCCAAACACTGAAGTGTTTCTGAAACAAACGAAGAGAAGAGTCCAAAACATGAACTGACAAAAATCTCCAATAGTCATAAAAATATATACAAATATGCTTTCCTGATTGGCTTAAAATGGGGCTCATCGCTTGCGCTTCAGCGTCAATAGCTGCTTCATCAGACACTCGATAGCCTCTTTCAGAGTGGCTCTCCGCCCCTCCCAATAGTTCCAGAGCTCAGAGATGACATATCTGCCGCTTGGATTGTACTCATTAATCTCCCGTAAGGCTAATGTCACAGCACTGTAGACCTCGTCGCCGAGTTCGCGCTTTAGAGCGACCAATTTCTCATCATCTTCCTGAATGACCTCCTACAAGATGAATAGATTACCACTTAAATTAGCAAACTTTAATATCAAGCATTGCGTCCATTATTAGGCAGAAGGAGAGAGAGAGAGAGAGAGAGAGAGAGAGGGAAGGAGGGGAGGGGGAGAGGGGAATAATAGCTATGCAAACTCTGCTTTAAGGAGAAATGGCAGGTGGAAGCCCAGTGGAAGAATTGTAGGCAGCTTGGGTATTTGAAAGCACATCGAATAAGTATATATACAATGAAAATTTAATAACCACCATTAAAGAATTTGTTTGGGGAAGTTGCAACAGTATTAAAATGCAACAATCAGTTGCAAAAAAATATATATATTTGATATCTAAAAATTATGATAGGTATTATAAATTTTTTATTTAAAATCAAATCAAAAAATTAGTTACCTCATACTTTAATAAAATTTTAAAAGTTATTTACTTGTTTTTTTTTTGAAACAAAACGAATTTCTGAAATTTAGTTTCAAAAAAAATACATATTCAAGTTATCAAATTAAAATTATTTAAAAGTAAACTTTTAAAACTTACTTAGATATGAGGCATGAAAATGAACTTTCTATTGCTTTTTTTTCAAAACGCAATTACCTATACCAAAATTGCGGTGCGCACTTTGCTGCTACCCAAATGAAGTTGTTTGCAGTCAAAAAAATAATAATAAAGGAAAAAAAAATATTGAAACCGTAAAGCAACCACCCTCCACATCACACTCGTAATCGCTCAAAGCAGAGTGCGTTAGGGATCAAGCATCTATAAGAGCGGTCGGCGCATAGATACGCAGGCTTACCCAAAAGAGATCAAGAGAGAAATCGAGAGAACCACTCACCTCACGTGAAAGCTATAGCAGACCGACCCTCCCAACCCGTCGATCAACCCTAGCCAAAGCCGGCAACCTCTTTTGCTTGCTTGATCAAAGCCATAGCAGTCGATTGCTCCATTCTTGCGTGAAAAAGCTGAAGTCGTTGATCTCCTTCCCCTCTCTTGCACGTAGAGTCGAAGTCGGTTCCCCTCCATCTCGCATGAATGGCAGATCGAGCCCTAGCTGAGGACCCTTCTTGGCTATTTCAAAAAAAAAAAAAAAAAAAAATAGTTTCCAAATGGCTGATCCTCCTTGAGGCTTGAGAAAAAGGTAATTAGGGGCATATTTGTCTAAATTGAAAGAAAAGACTTTTGAGTTGCCAATTTCAGGCAAAAATTTTTATATAATTAATTTATTGACTCCTCGGGTCAAATCAAAGACCTTCACCGTCGATCTTGGGTTTAGTGTGAGATGAAATTATCTCCCTCTGTCGATGTTGGATAAATCAAAGACATCCACCGTCGATCTTGAGTCCAATGTGAGATGAAATTACCTACCTCCATCAATCTTGGATAAATTAAAGACCATCATCGATTTTAGGTGTAAGATGAAATTATCTCTCATTGGATCTTGGATCCAGTGTAAAGGAGAAGAATGTGAGCGTGTTGTTTAACAAAACGGAACACTATTAAGCCATCATTTTGCAAAAGAAAAAATAATGAAAATTAATTTGAAATTAAAAAAATAATAAGTCCTAAAATTCAAAAATCTGCTTCCATTGATCTTATAGATCCAGTTGGGAAATTTTCAAAAGATCTTTGCTATCAATCTTGGATCCAATGCGAGATGAAATTATCTCTTTTCGTTGATCTTGGATTCGAAGTAAAGAGAATTGTGCGCATCGTACTAAAATTTTATAATTATAACACTACGAAGACGTTATGCTATTAAAATTTCATGAAAATTATTGGACTTAATTCTTACACAAAATTGAGATCAAAATAAAAATAAAAATAATCAAATCTAGAATTATTAAATAAAATTGACCTACAAAATTAAAATTATGCAATCATTCTCTATTATTTTCTTAAAATAATAATGTCCAAGTGGAAGACTTAAAGTCAAGTGCTTGAAGATTAAACCCTAAGTGATTAAGTCTCTAAATGAATTTAATATATTAATGAATTCATATTAATTCCTTTGTATAGCAAATCCCGTGGAATTGATGATCATTAATTATTTAATAAAATTCGTAATTGTCGATCGTTTAAATTGATTGAATATAGTATTCAAATACAAATAAATAATCTAACAATATTAGGTTATTTTAATTATGAAATAATCACAAAAGTAGTCGAATATTCTGATGAAAATAAGTCAAAGTCCTATCATACTTGCAAGACGAAGGACTTCAATACTTCACATGGATTTTCAAATAAATACAAAGTCTAATCCAATAGATATTAAGCTCTTTAATCAATGTAAAATCCAATCAATGTTTGCAACTTATTCGTCACTTACTCCAATGGCATTCCAAATCCATAGCATAGATTCAATCCAATCTAATGGCATTCCAATATATGTAAAGTCACATATTCTCAATGCTAACCTCACCTAACAAGGCATTCCAAAGGGATGTAAATCCATCATAGATTCATAAATTGAATCTAATCCTACTTGGCATTCCAAAGAAATGTAAATCAATCTAAAGCGACATTCTAATGTCAGCCAATCACTTATTGCAATCTGAACTTAACCTATCTTGGCATTCCAATGAATGCAATCGATCACTTATTATTGAACTTCCCTAAAATTATGACATTCCAATGGATGTAATCCCAAGTATGTCGCAATGGAACTTCATAAAAATTATTGGGTAGATTTCTAAATTAAGTTTAGTTAAAATAATTTAATAAACAACTAGACTCGGAATCTCAAAGGCAGGCAACCCATGACTACTGTCGAGAATCTTTTTGACATTACGGATAATAACACTCTGATGTTGGCAGACTGGAATAATGAGTCTCGAGACGACAAAACCATGGGATCTTGCTACCCTCCTTTTTCTTTTAAATAGTCATCCGCACTACACCACTAGACATCAATTTATATCAGAGATTTATATTTATTTTCAACCTTAATCGAGTGCTCTCCTATTATGATGAGAGTAATTAACTATGGATGCTAGAATTCATAAGAAGTAGAACTCATATCTAAATACACTCTAACATATTATTGGGAAAAATCTGATTGAAGAAAGAACTCCCTAACAACCTATAAGATGTCAAAGATTTTCAAAGGTGGTTTCCTGAGCAATCAAAAGCCTAAAACTATGTTGAGTTTTTTCGCTCCCTCTTGAAAGCCTAAAACATAGTACCAAAAGTTTTACAGTAGTTTATTCAATATCAAATCAAAAATGTGGCAATAGATGGGTTTGACATTGAATTTCTACAGTAGTTTGCAGATTTAGAAAATAGGCTATACAGCCACAGAGCCGGTGATTGGATTATTGAATGTTTCACCAAGAATACAGTAGTTTATTCAATATCAAATAAAAAATGTGGCAATAGATGGGTTTGTGATACAGACTATTTTCTGAGTCGTGTCTGGTACAGTAAGGATTGGTTTGATCCGGCTTGAATTAAGCTCGATTTACGATTTGACTCACCGAAGTCGCTCCTTCCGGGGATATGAACCCGCTGATACGAATTGCTACAAGGCCTATCGGGTAGATCGGTCCGTTGGATGGCCTCTTTTGAATTCAGCCGTTGGATGCTAACCCTCGGATCGAGTGTTTCTTGGGTAGAATCGGAATCGTAGGATCACGGAATTTATCTTCGTCCCTTGGATGTGTTATTTGATCACGCGGTTCTTGATTGCTTCTGATTTAATGGATTACAGGTGCTGGTTTATGCGCGGTTTGATTTCTGGATTGAATCTGAGCCTTTGATTGAGATTTGCGCGGCTGCTTCTTGGTCGTTGGATGAAGCTTTGAGATAACCTAACCTTATACTTTGCTTTGTTTTGTTTTGTTTCGACTGTTCGAGCCGTCGAAGAGCTCCCAAGAGGAAGAGGGATGCGGCTGGAGTCGGAGGAGAATCCTAGGGTTCTCCGATGAAGCACGGCAGTTTCCGGTGAGGAAAACCAAGAGGAAGATATGCAGGAGGAAGAGACGAAGAAGGAGGCTGAAAAAAGATAAGTTTCCTTTCTGAAATTCTTGATTACCTTCTGTTTTGATCTCTATTTATACTCCTTACTAACCACTAGCTACTCTTTTCTTTATAAAGTAATCAATTCGCTATATCTTGGATCGCTTACCACTACTCTGCTTACTTTATATGTCGATGTGGCTACGCTTTCTTGAGGTCTTGATTCTTTCGATCTAAGTTCTCTTGTTGCTAATTGTTGCAGTATTTTCTGGAAGGATCTATAGTCAATGGTGCTGTCCTTTTGTGGTGATACTTTGGCAGTATTTAAAATGTTGTTGTAGCTTGTTGCCATTCTAGCTGATCCTTGGATTACGGTCTATTAACATCTTGTCTATCATGTCTAATAATTGTAATTGTTTGTGCTCTAAATTAGTATAGTTGTAATAATTTTCTTTCTCGTACTCATCCGAAAATTGTAATGATTTTCATTATTTTCTTTGTAATTTGTATTTCTTACTTTGAGTCTTTCTTATTGTTAATTTGGCCATTAGGTGATTTGGATTCATATCATTACTCCTCCTCACCTTGCCCTCAAGGTCACCATTAAGACCCGCCTCGATTCTTAATATCTTAAGATCCTCACTTTACCGATCCCTTCCCGAATATGAAAGTAGCAATTTGATTGTTCTTTGGAAGTAGTATTCTTTTGTCAAATGATTCTTTGGTTTATTAATAAGAATGAAAATTGTGTTTATTTGCTTGTTTTCGCCTCGTACTCATGATCGTATGGATTACCACTAGTCGATATTGTAGTTGCGACTCACGGGAATTCACTGAGCGGACTCATCTATTGGATAGAGGCGTATGTAATGAATTCTTGGTTCGTTATACTCTATTGGGAATATAATTGGTAATTACGTGCTAGAGTAGGCTATGTAAGGATGTGTTATCACTATATATAGGATATGGGCTAATAATTATGTATACTTGATAGATAGGCTTTCTTAGCTTTGGGTTAAATGGTTGATATTTTAAGCTTATCTTGTGGTTGTCGGTGATTATCATTTGCGGTTGATGTTCTTTGTGTCATCGCCATTAATAAATAACTTGGACTTACAGATATCTCTATGGTACTTCATCATCACAATTGAAGCATAAGTCTTCTTTTTCTTCTATTTGAGTTCTTTGTTAAATTCGAATGATATTTCTTTGTTTATGTTGATTGTGTTGAGTGGCATTTGTGGGAGCTGCGGTAAGGTAGTTGGAGCACTCGATATTCTTGTTTCTTTTCTTGAGTGTCTGATTTCTACTATTTTTATGCATTTCGTTTATCGACATGTCTCTTAATTAGCTTGGCTAATTGAAATACTTCTGAGGAAGAATGTAGCTCTTACTTCCCTTTTAATTCTTAAGCCTTGATTGGCTTTGTAGAAATTCATGTGGAATGTCAAATTTGGTTAGCTAGGTCTTCAAATTTATTATAAAATTATTTGTGGTTTCTTTGTTGAAGCTTAGCTAGTTCCTCTTAAATCTCTGAGAAAGGGCCAAATCTTTGCATAATTTGTTCTTTGAGCTGGCCAAGAATCAATTGTTTATTTACTTGCATCCATTGATACTTCAAGCAGTCCATCCATGTATATTGAGGATATTAAAATTTCGATCCTCGAGGAGTTATATCGAAAAAGCTCTGCTTTAAAGAGCCATCCTCTGGGTCTTCTCCATTAAATCGGCATATCTATTTTAAGAGGTATTGACATGGGTGTGTTTGTAAGTGGTCTGTTTGGAGAATAGGATTCTGAAGGGGATGCATCACATACCTGGATTTGAGGTTATTTTTCCAATCTGTTTTCTATGGCAGTCAATCTTCTTGATATTTCAGTCAATACCATAGTGTGTCATTTGCTCTTCTTTTGTTTAATCACGGTAACACTTCTTGGTGTTTTGATGTGTTTCTTGTTCCGCCATTTTTGAGTGTTGTAGTCAACAAGAGCACCTAATCTGATATTTTTTTTTTCACAGTAGGATTGGTTTGATCGAATTAAGCTCGATTCGATTTGACTCCGAGTGGCTCCTGGGGATATGAACGGTGATACAATTCTTCTGATGTCTGTCCGTAGGTCGTTGGATGGCCTCTTTTAATTTGGTTGGATCTAAACCGGATGGTCTTTCTTGGGTAGAATCGAATCGTAGGATCACGGAATTTATCTTCGTCCCTTGGATGTGTTATTTGATCACACGGTTCTTGATTGCTTCTGATTTAATGGATTACAGTCTTTGGTTTATGCGGTTTGATTTGATTGAATCGAGCCTTTGATTGAGATTTCTTGGCACGCTTCTTGGTCGTTGGATGAAGCTGAGATAACCTAACCTTATACTTTGCTTTGTTTTGTTTTGTTTTATTTATTTTCAAGAGCTCCCAAGAGGAAGAGGGATGCGGCTGGAGTCGGAGGAGAATCCTAGGGTTCTCCGATGAAGCACGGCAGTTTCCGGTGAGGAAAACCAAGAGGAAGATATGCAGGAGGAAGAGACGAAGGAGGCTGAAGAAAGATAAGTTTCCTTTCTGAAATTCTTGATTACCTCTTTGGATCTCTATTTATACTCCTTGCTAACCTAGCTACTCTTTCTTTATAAAGTAAAAATCAATTGATTATCTTGGATCGTTTACCACTACTCTTACTTTATCTTGATGTGGCCACGGCTTTCTTGAGGTCTTGATTCTTGGGTTCTGATCTAAGTTCTCTTGTTGCTAATTGTTGCAGTATTTTCTGGAAGGATCTATAGTCAGTGGTGCTGTCCTTTTGTGGTGATACTTTGGCAGTATTTAAAATGCTTTGTTGCATTTGCCATTCTGATCCTTGGATTCTGGTGCTATTCTGAACATCTTGTCTATCTGTAATCTGTCATAATTGTAATTGTTTGTGCTCTAAATTAGTATAGTTGTAATAATTTTCTTTCTCTGTACTCATCCTGAAAGGCTGCTGTAATGATTTTCTGTATTATTTTGCTGTAATTTGTATTTCTTACTGTTTGAGTCTGTTCTTATTGTTAATTTGGCCATTGGATGATTTGGATTCATATCAGTTTGACATTGAATTTCTACAGTAGTTTGCAGATTTAGAAAATAGGCTATACAGCCACAGAGCCGGTGATTGGATTATTGAATGTTCACCAAGAATACATGTGAATTCCGAGTTCTAAAAGAGTCGTTCAGCTACTTGTATGGAGCCCTTCATGGCCCCATCAACTATGCAGCGTTGTTCGATATTGAAACCATATAAACGTATTCAGGTGGGGTCATATGGGCGGGGTATTAATGGTTTTTTTTTTCTTGCTGTATGCCCATAATTGCGGGCATACAAACAGAAGAGGCATTCAACAAGGTCACGTGCCAGATGTGTTCCAATAAGAACATATTTTTATAGTCATTAAAAAGGCAAGTGTGATTAAACATTCTAAATTTGCAATATATATGCATGCCAAAATCTTTGCAAAATAAAAAATTTTATTGAAGTGATATCGAGACTTTAATGAATCTTAATTGATATATGTATCTAACTTAGGGCATTGATCCTCTAAGAATTTTGAACTCTCGGGAATAAATATTGACAAAAAAAATAAAAAAAGAGAAAAAAGAAAGGGAGAAGTTTCAGAAACACCTTAATTTCTCCTGGCCACCATCATCCCCATCAGCAAAAACGCCCAAGAGGAGCGGGAGAGATTAGGACTTAGACTCCTATAAAAAGAGAAGGAGATCCATCAGAAAAAAGATCCTACACTCACTCTTGACTCATACCGCACGGGAGAAAGAGGGAGAGAAACTGAGAACCCCAGCCGACCTCCCAATAGCAGCTGACTCCACCCTTAGCCAAACTCCCCATTCGCCTCTGTTGCACGCGAAAGCTTGCAAGAAGAGTCGCTTGGTCTAAACCGAGCCCTAGCATAGCCGACCTCTTATAGAGAAATTGAGGGGCATTTCAAGAAGATTTGGGCCTTTAAGTAATAGTACTTTCTTAAATTCTTCACTTGCAATGTCGTAGCGCTATCCTACAATGCCAAGGCATTATGACCAATGTCGTGGCGCTGTCTCCTAGAGCTGTCTTCTCAAGTTATAACGTCAATATGCCTACTTGCAGTGCCTCAACGCTGTCTTAAACGCCAAGACGTTGATTCAGAGCCGCAGTGCTACTTTTCTGGCACTTAAGCATTGTCTTCTCTGACTTTTAAGCCCAAGTCCACCATGTAGTATCGAGGAGTTGACTTCTTTAGCTTTGTTAGAAATTTTTATTCAATTAAATTTCTAACTTATGATAAAATTTAAATTAAATTCTAGGGGTAGCCAAACAACAAGTAAAAGAGCAAATAATAAATATTAAATAAATTTTTTTATTACAAAATATATACCGGAGAAAAAAGGGAGAAAATTATCCTAATAGTCGTAGTCATTATCTTCTTCTTCTAGCTCCGATGGGATGCTAACCTAAAAGTATTTTTAATCTCGGTAGTAGAAAAATTGATAATCTTTTTCTCCCACTGTTAACATTTGTATTTTAACGTGAAAAACTAAAAATTTTATATAAATTAGGAAGATTATTGTAATATAAAAAATCTTGATCATATACAAAATTTTATAATTTGTAATATGCGTTTATGATAGTACTATCAAAACATACACATTTTCCCTTACAAATACTTCACTATCTTGGTGCTCCTTCACGTTGGCGAACAACTCCCACACAACAGCTTTCTATAGTAGGCAAAATACTCCTAGCCTCACTCGTTGATGATCCTCTCTATGCTCTCACCCAGATTGTGGAATCCCCTTTCCAAGATAAGGTGCTTGTGAATTAAGGCGTCTTTGGTCGTCTGCATCGGAAATCGTCGATCAATATCGCATAGGGCAGCCCTCTTCTTGTCTTTGTAGAAGTGTTTGACCAAAGATATTTGTTGTCCTAGATATGAGCAAAATTTATTAAATGAAGATGATTTTTATTTGGAAATAAAATCTTCATTTAATAAATTTAGGTATAGTGAATGAGGATGTTCACTTGTGCTTTTGAAAAAGATGATTTTTGATTTTATTTTTGAAAATGAAATCTTCATTCAATAAATTTGGATATTTTGAATAAGAATATTCAATTGTGCTTTTGAAAATATGATTTTTTATTTTATGAAATCTTCATTCAATAAATTTGGATATATTGAATAAGAATGTTCATTTGTGCTTTTGAAAATATAATTGTTGATTTTATTTTTAAAATAAAATCTTCATTCAACCAAATTGAATGAGGATGTTCATTTGTATCTTTTGCAAAGATGATTTTTGATTTTGATTGAAAATGAAAACCTTCATCCAATAAATTTGGATATATTGAATGAAGATGTTCATAAGTGCTTTTTTGAAAATATGGTTTTGGATTTTGATTTCTGAAAAGATCCTACATATAAAAATCATGAATATTATTAGATGAGGTTGAAATATTTTATTATGTGCATTTTGAAAAAGTACTTTTTGGAAATATGATGTTTTCATAAAGGATTTATTTATTTTTAATTTTTGAAATGAACCTTAACTTATCATAGAAATGGTAAGAAGGAAGTTTTTAATTATTTCTTTTTGTTAAATTTTTATTTCCAACTATTTAAAACCTACATGGAATAAGGTCTTAAAACCTAAAGATGTTGGCTACCTTAACTTAAGGATGAAATAAACTAAATGCCAACGGAAAAGAAGGATAGTCTCGGATTCATATGAAATATAAAATTCGATACTTGAGATAACGATCATTTACCAAGATGAAGAGGAAGGACCATCCCTGTGAGTCGCCAAAAAAATCTATGGTGAAAATATATCAGTCTTCATCTATCTTTTGAAAGAGATAAATGAAAAAAAATATAACCTTTTGGGACATCACGTAGATGATGTTCTTATGGTGATCGATACACGAGGAAAATATACTATCTTGAAAGATAGAAGTCACTACTACAATGGATCTAATCAATCAAGAAAGACTATGAGTTTTTGATGTAGAGATTCTTTACTACATGGAAAAGTAAAACAAACTTTATTTTAAACTAGCTTCGTTAGAATCCCTATGGAGGCAAGCTCCTATAGTTAATTACATCTTAAGAAATAAGATTCCTTAAGAATATTCTCGATTAAGGTAAATGATCGTTATCTTCAAAAATTTCAAAGATAGAGCTATCAATCAATTGATTATTTTTAAAAGATCAAATGAGATGATCAAAAGGAGAGAATTATTATCGAAACCAAATGAAGATAAGTAGGAGATGCTCACGATGCTAGGAAACTTAGTGAGCATCTCAAACTATATAGTTGAGCTTTATATTTTTTGAAGTTGAAGAATTGTTTGTTTGAGTTGAATTTTTATTAGAAATCTCTATAGTTTGATCAAGATAATAAAAATGCCTAAGAGATGAGGATTTATGCTTGTAACCCGCAAAAGGGAGAAGCAACCTCAGATCTTAAATCTAGGAAGCTTTGGCGAGGGCCAAAATACAACCTAAATCTAAGACGAAAATGGGCATATAGTTTACCTCCACAAGAGAGCATAAACCAATGGACTTACAGGGTGTGGTACTCCTCTACGATTTTAAATAAATGTAGGAAAATCTTATACTTTTGCAAGATGATTGTTGTTTATTTAGGAAAGAGACTATATCCTTAAACACATTCTCTGAGAGACTAGATCATGTAAGACATGAGTAATGACTTAAATCTAATGCAAATTTTTGTTATATTTTATTTTCGTTTTTGAATAATTTACTTGACACAGACTATGAGATTCATATGTCTAATGCATGAGAAATTAGATTATGAGCCAAAATCAGCAAGAAAGATGTGTGTTTTCACCATGACTCTCAAAAGTCAAGCCAAGTTCCCTGACAATGGTAGAAACCCTCCATAAGCAAGAGTGAAGCAAAATATTTTTTTATGCATGATGTGAGATATACAACATTCAACTAAGGGGTTGTTAAATCTTTTATCTTGATTTATAACCTAAGCATTAGATGAGATTATGAGTTGTTTAATTTTAATTTTAAGTTGATTAATTGGATATAAAATTTATTTTTTCTTAAAAGCTAATCGCCAGGGCCATTCAAGTGAAGAAACTAGGAAACATGTCATCTTAATGCACAAGCTAAACAAACATCAAACAATTTATAAAACAAAAGAATAAAAGCTCGTTATGGTTTCCACCCCAAACCGAAAAAAATTTAGAAGCAGCTCTCCTTATATAACTCGGATTACAAATGAATTAATTACAATCAAAAAGGAATTCATGTTATGTGGGTGGGGGATCATCATTCTTCATTTATTCTTTTTTCTTTTCTTCACTTTTTTCTTTCTCTCTTCTTTTCTTCACTTATTTCTTTCTTGCTTCTTTCTTCTTTCTTCTTTTGGTTGGTAGGAATGTGGATGCTTCAAAGGCTTCACATGGTACATAAAACATAGTCTTATAACCAATGTTCATCCTAATTTCCCATAACATTCATTCCAAATCTTAATTGCACAATTACATGAAGATAGGAAAAGTAAATCTAAATAAAACCTACAAAATAGAGATTAATTAAACAAACCATACAATCCTAAATATGTACATGAATAATTTGGACTTAGCACCCAACACATGGGTAACCAAGTCCATCTGACCTATTTTTTGATTATTCTTAGGGGTTTAAGCAACATGCACAACAAAAATATTTTTTCTATTTTTATTATAACGCCACTTAAGCACAATCCTCTACAGAAGATAATGGTTAAACTAAGATCATCTACCATTCATCTACGCTACATCCTAACATCCTAAAATATCACATCACATCAACAAAATCAAACATCAAACCATGCACCCCATAAAGGACTAGAAATGATGACTTAGCCAATGTGTGTATGAAGGCGTTGGGTCTTAGCTAGGCTTTAAAGTAAAGATTTTCTAAATGTGAAAAAGTTCAACTTAGAAGGTGATTTCATTTAAGTGATTTAGTTGATTTGTTAATTTTATTTGATGGTTTCATTTGGTTTGAATGAACATACACTTAATTACTAAGTATTATAAAGAGAGAAAAAGAGAGAGAACATCTCTTTCCTCCTTACCTTAAGTAATTTCTAAAGTAGATTCATTAGTGAATTTTCTTTAGTGAATATTTCATTATGTGTTTTAATTAATCATAAATTTAGATTTGCTCTAAATAAACATATTCAACAAGAAAAGTATTTTAAGATTAATTAGAGTGAATTACTATCACAAAACACACAAATATTTATTTACTTCCAACATGTGTATCATACATATGAAGTGATCCTAAACATATCTATATATACAAATGTAAATATTTAACATACCTTAATGATGAATGCTAAGAGATGTTGCTTAAGAAAATTTGGATGCTTAATGATGCATGATTTTGTTTAAGTAGAAAAGAGTGACTTTTTTATCCATTTATCAAATGCACATTTACATGTATGAAAGACATAAGTGACGCCATTGTTTTCTACTATGAAGGTACAAGACCTTGGGTTATTTAAAGCTCTGACGGATGTCGGTAATATACTACTTTTCTTAAATACATGTGCATGTACAAATGAAACGAATGGAAGAAGAGTCATAAAAAAGATTTTTGTTTGTTTGTTTGATTTGTTTGATTTGTTGGTTGTTTAATTTATGGGTGCAATATGAGAATCCTTCTTAATTCATGAAATGGGAGTGCATAGGAATAAATTTAAGCAAGTATTATGTTATTTTCAAAGGAACTATACACTTTACAAATCCTATATAAACCATGTTAAGAAAAGAGAAGAAAATCATATAACATATTTTAAACTATATTTACATGTAAGCTTATAAATATTTATAAGTAGCACACATTCATTTATAGTATTTGATTTATAAGTTTTGAAAATAATTTTTGATTTAGTAGTGATAATAGTCATTCATATTCTTATTTTAGCCAAATCATTCAATTTGGCATAAAGGAAAATATTTTATTTTAATTTGATTTTTAAAAAGGTATGGATGCGTGAGTTTATATGACATACACTATTTAGTGCTTGAAAAGAAATAAAGTGATTTAAGCATGTAACTTCATTCACCCTAATCAATTCCTAAAGACAATCTTATGGAATAAGATTATTTAAAGTGAATTAAAATTATTTAAAGAGATTTTTGTTTTAATTTTGAGTTTGACTTGATTCAGGAAGTGTGAAAAGATGTTTGCTGGTCTTAACCCATCTTTCACATGTATGTGTTATTTTAGTTTAATTTTTTTTAAAACCATTAGATTGATTTTATATTTTGTTTAGGTTAAGGTGTGAATTAAGTTCATTAATTACCCCGTACATACATCTCATTAACCTAATTATTCAAACAATTATGAGTCAACATATGATATGCAATCACATTGAATTTAAATCAGTAATACACCCTAAGAAAGAAAGGGCCTAATGCAATTAACTCACAATTATTTATTAATTAAACTAAAGGGTCTAATTAAATACTTTCATAACCTTCCCACACATGTGAATTAGAAATGATTTCCTTAAACTTAGATTATTGAACACCTAAGTATCTACCCAAGAAAGGATTGATTAAGTTCATATTAATTTTGAAAATTTGATTAAGCTAACTAAGAAGATTATTAGTGGATTAATCCTTAATCAGGTTTGGATTAACGAATAAAGGGGGTCTAGAGAATAGCTTAAGAAAAATATCCCAAAATTATTCCATAAATCTCATAACCACTTAAACAATGCTTAATTTTCTTAATTAAATCATTAAATCACTGTTCACATGCTTAATTATCCTTAGGGATTGAACACACACCATCTAGGAGCAAAGAGGAAGACATCCAACGGTCAATTTCAATTGGGATGATACTTTTCTTCACAAAGAACCAAAGAATTCTATACATAAGCTCAGTTTTGAAGCATACCTCGCCGGAGGCTATCACCAGCGCTCCTAACCGTCGAGATAGCTTCGTCTAGTGGAGACGAAGTCCTGTTGAAGGTTTGAAGGCTTGAGATTGAGTGGATCTTCCAATTGGCCAAAGTAAGCTTCAATGGCTTGTGGCTTTGATCAAACTCCCCCTTCCCATGGCTTGGTTGCTTGAAATTTGATTTGGGTAAGTTCGATTGGATCCTCTGATGGTGCTTGCAAGAGGAATTTGGATTCAACGGAGTGATGAATGAGTTGGAGTTTCTTCCTACCTCCCCTATTTTTGGCTTGAGGAAATCGAGAATGGAGAATTGGGAAGAGCTTAGGGATTGCTTGAGAGACCTTGGGGAGCTTGCCTTAGGTCTCTTTGGTATAATCGAGTGCAAGTCATCTCAATTGGAAGGGAATTAGGGGGAGTATATCTCCCCCTACTTGAATCGGACGGCCGAGCTTCTCCTTGTCGTTTTGATCAAATTGATCACATGGAATGGGTTTGTTAGGTGGTTTTGAGTGCCATGCGATTCGGTTTTGGCAGGGAAGAATAGTGGAGGAGTTTCCCGTGTGTTAAATGAGGGTATGGGGTGATTCCATATGCTCATTTTCCATTGGGTGGTCGGTTTTGGCCTTGGGTTGGGTTTGACTGACCCAAACCCATTGGGTCATGTGCATCACACTCATTAGTGTCCATTTGGTCCACTAAGAGAGTGTCAAGTAGCCATGAAAAGGATTTGACCAAATTCCAAGTGGAATTGGCCATAGGTTACCCCTTGACCTAGGAGTAAAATGGTCATTTGGCTTTGATTTCAATTTGGGCAGATTTGGAATAGGATTGTGCCAATTGTCAATGAATTTGATGTTGATTTAATATCATTTGGCTCATGTTGACCCATTTAGGTCAAATAGATTGGGAAGTTGACCAATTAATTGGGTCAAACCAAGAGTTGGGTCAAGTTCTATAGTATTTAAAATATTTTGGTGTCATTGGTTTGGTTCAATTTGATTTATATTTGGATTTGGTCAAGTTCAAAAATCACTTTAGAATGAATTTGACTCATTAGTTACAATCAATTTGGCTTAGATCAAGATTTGCTACTTTTTGACTTTTTAGGTCAAGTTGGGTCAACTTAGGTCAAGTGACCAATTAGACTAAATTTGGCTCAATTTATGGCTTGATCATGTTCAATCATTGATGTTGGAATGATTTAGATCAATGATTTCAATCAATTTAACCTATAATAGATTTTGGCTAGTTTTGGTTTCATTTAGTGTTGACACACTTGACAGATTGTGATTTGACCCAATTTGAGTGATTGACTATCATGATGATTGTTTCATATATGAGGCTTAGGTAGGCTTAGTTCAATCCAATTTGGGTAGGATTAGTAGCTCAAAACGCGTACTTTAGGTCACTTTGAATTAAGTGGCTAAATGAGTCAATTGATCAAGGCTTGATTCAAGTTTGGTTGAACTCACATATGAACTTATGATTAAAATATAAATCTATTTGCAAGTGATTTGGAGTCAAATAGGTTTTGATTCATTTGACAATTTCAAGTCCAAAAGGGTGAACATGGGTTTGACTTGGGTTTTAGTTTTGAATTTAGTTTTGATTTGGTGATTAAAGTTTGTGTTTATATTTGATTCACGATCGAATTGATTGATCAATGAAGAAAATATAAAAATTTGAATTGATTTGAGTTTGAGTTGGCTAAGTTCAAGAATTTGACTTGAAAAAGCATAAGTTGATTTTAAGTTAGATTTGGGTTTGAGTTTTAGATTTAGTTTTGGTTATTTGAATTTATATTTCATTTCTATTTGTGAATATAAATGAGAATATAAATGAGTTATGAGAAAATCTCTTGAGTTTGAATTGATTTGGATTTGATTTGAGATAAAGTCCATAAGATGAAGTCAAAGTGACTTAGGAAGGATTTTGAAACTTGGATTTGAGTCTTGGATTTAATTTTGATTATTTGAATTTATATTTCATTTATATTTGTGAATATAAATGAGAATATAAATGAATTATGAGAAAATCTCTTGAGTTTGAATTGATTTGGATTTGATTTAAGCTAAGTCCATAAGATAAGATCAAGATGGCTTAAGAAAGATTTTAGATTTTAAAATTGATCATGAGTTTCAATCATTTGGAATTGATTAATGATTTGAGAAAATCCATTGTAATTGATTTAAGGTTTGATTTGGAATTGAAGTTGATTTGAGTTTGAGGTTGATTTGGATTTGGAGTTTGACTTGAAAGAAGTAAAGATTTGGTTCAAGCTATAGGGTATGCAAATTTTCCTAACACCCATAAAGCATGACTTATTCCTATGTCTAACTCTTCTAAATCTCTAGGGTTAAATTGAGTGTTCACCTAATCACTAGAAGTGTCTTAAGACTAAGGAACTCTGTGTCTAAGAAGAGTCTTATGTTTAAGATGAAGAAATTGAGAGCTCATTCCAAAAATGAGATCAACACCCTAATCTACTTCTCTATATTAACAAACAGACTCTCAATCGACGAGAACCAGACACATCCCACTCCCGCTCGATTTTCCCTCTTTACACACGCATGATCGTCTCTCAAAAACAGCAAGCGATCCCGATTCTCTGCCCTCTTCGTTTCTATCCCTCACTGTGCAGGGAACTGCCAGTGACTCCTCTCTCGTTCATCCCGTCTCCCTCAAGCCGAAGGTAATGGCATGGAAGGACACTCCCTTTCTCGCTATGCCTCTACTTCCTCTCCTTGCCCGATCCCCCCTGCCAACCCTAATCCCAGAGGAAAGTCCATGGAAACCTCCTTATCCCTCTGTGCTCCGTGTTCTTCTTCTCTCTTTCCTTTGTTAGCGCTCTCACAATATCTACTCACCCCTCAACAATGTGGATTTGGGCTGCTAAAGAAATTGAGGGGAGATCTCTTCTTCTTCTTCCACCTCTGGCTAAGGTCATTGCTTATAAATTATCTACTGAAAAATCAACCTCATAATGGCACACTTGCTTTCAATTTCTTGTGCTGCAAACCTCTCTCCAGCCACAAAAACTTATTTTAGACCATGCAATGGCCATAATACAAGCTATTCATCTTCTTCATTTGCAAGCCATGCATCTCCAATCTTCGCATTATGCCAGAAGAAATTTCAAGGACCAAGTGTTGGTATGCCACAGCTGCAAGCAAAGTGGTTGAACTTCCAAAATCTGGATCTTCAACAAACTCAAATGGCCCTATATCCAAATCGAAAAGGGTGATGGTATGATAGATTTTGGGGCTGCCTCCACCTTTCAAAAAAAAAGCTGAGGTCGCTGTGGTTGATAGCCTTGTTCGTCGCTTATTTGATTATCAACTTGGCATTGACTCTCTTACACCAATATCTTCCATACAAAATCAAATCTGCCGATGGAAATCTCTTACCGGAAAAATTATGCAATTTTACATTTGCGACATTTGCAACTTTGAATTTCTCCCTGAAGCTTTTAAATCATTTTTGCCCGATGCAGTTGTGCACTTTGGTGTCAAAGATCTGCACCATATTCCATGATAGATCGGTCAAGAGCAGTGTTCACTCAGCAGAATAATATAATTGGAACTCTAAACGTTCTCTTTGCTATTAAAGAGTTCGGTGAGGAATGCCACCTTGTGAAACTTGGGACTATGGGGGAATATGGCACTCCAAATATTGATATTGAAAAAGGTTACTTAACAATCGCATACAATGGAAGAACTGATACATTGCCTTATCCAAAACAAGCAAGCTCTTTTTATCACCTAAGCAAGGTTCATGATTCGCATAACATCGCATTTACATGTAAGACATGGGCAATTAGAGCGACACTCTTGAACCAAGGTGTGGTTTACGGAGTGAGAACTGATGAAACTTCAATGCACGAGGAGCTGTGCAACAGATTTGACTATGATGGTGTCTTTGGCAAGCTTTGAATAGGTTTTGTGTTCAAGCTATAGTTGGGCACCCACTTATTGTGTATGACAAAGGTGATGAAGTTTAAAGGCCTCATTATGCTCATCAAGGTATAACGGGATGAAAAATCGGCCAAGGTGCTTCAAAACACTGTGGGTAGGCTAAAAATGTAATGCAGAGATGAAAATATCTAAATTTTATCAAATTTTTGGGACTTAAACTAAAAAAAAATGATTTAACATTAAGTTAAATATAAAATATAAAGTCCTAAAAATGAATTTATAATTAAATTTGAATGAGCTCAACAAGTATTAATAAGAGTGAACTAACTAAAAATGAGTTCATTCACTTAATTCATCACTAAAATGAATGCTTGAGCCTATTGTTTTATATATGAAACAAATGAGGATACTCAAGTTAAATGTAAGTGAAACTTGACGTGGCAAATGCCAAACACATAAGAGACTTACAATAAATTTAAAGTCTAGTTTTCAAATAAATATAGAACTTGATGTAGAGTTAAAGATGAATCCAGATTGGGTTTAATAACTCTTATATGAATATGAATGTGACTACGATGCTAACTAATAAGCATGAATATGACTAAAGCAGTAGACACTGGGGTTATTAGAACTTATTTCAAGTGAATTAAAAATGATTTCAATTAAACACAATTGAATATGGAGAACTTATATGAAGTTTGATAACTTACTTCTGAGCAAGAGCAAGATCTGACATCTCACAAATTAACATGAATAAGATTTTCTTGACTATTTAAAGTGTCAAATTCATGAATAAATAGCAAGCATGAAATATAATCAATTGAACATCGAGATAACTACATTCGATATTGAATGAAATGAAGACCTCAACTTAATGTAAAACATAAGGTGATTAGTGATGAACCTAAAAGTCAATTCTAAATTGAGAATAAGAGTTCATAAGAAGTTCAATAGCTTGCTTGTAAGCACAAGTTTAATTAAAGACCTCACTAATGAGTATGAACCTACCATTAAAATTTAGAGATTCAATAAATAAACTTAATACAAACAAAGATGCAATATTTTGAATTGCAAATAGAAACTTAGTTCTGCTCCAAAAATGCCACTAAATCTATAATCCTTCGTACAAGCAGACAGAAGGCGATACTAAATTAAATTCTCCATGAATTATGAAGTTTCTTTTAATCCAAAAATTAAGAAATTTCATTATAATTATTATTTTCAAAGTCAATGATTTCATTAATTAGATGAAATTATCTGCTATAAATACACGACGCATGAAAAATTGAGAGTAAATTTTAATATCTCGAAAACCAGTTAAATTGGAATTAAGTGAAAATATGAAATTAATCTATTTTAGAAATAAAATTATCTCAATTATTAAATACTGCATATTAATAACGGAATGTTTAGATTCAAGTGTCGACGTCAGGTTAAAAATAAATAAATTTAGAATTTATTTTGTATTTGAAAATACATTGCAAATTTATAATTATATCTCAAAAATACAAATATTTGAAAGAATTAATCATCAAATTTTCAAAATATAAATATATTTGCTAAAACACAAAAGATTCAATTATAAAATCATACAATACAGCCACAAGCATTAACCTCAGAGTGATCCTCTCATAGAGAACAGAAATATAAAAATATAAAGTTCTTAAATATATTCAATTCAAGCAATTAACTACCCTGATGATGGCTGTGTTGAATGAAAATTTCAACTGAAGGGTATACTTCCATCAAAAATGTGATTTTAATTTCAAATTAAATTAACTTAAATTGAGTATCAAATCAAATGTGAAATCTAATATATCACTAAGCTATTAATGGTGAAATGAAATTGAATCCTTAAATATTTAAATACTTAAAGCAAACTCCATTCAATCCACCTTCCGCAACTATTTGTTAAAGATGATAAATTAAGAAGACGCTAGCTTACAAAGGAGCCAAAGTCAAATCAAGCCAGATTTATATTCACTCTCAATCAATCTCACGCCAAGAAAGACGCTGTTATATCGAATGTGGCCGGCCATAGACTCTATATATATATACGCTATTTACTGTAGCCTTTCTAACTGTATTGCCACCAAGTGACACCATTATATTATGATCACGATCAGAAATCGTGATGCTTCCATATCAGCACTCGATATGTGAATGGCGTACACTTGATGTAAAAAATCATTTGTCGTTTGCCGGTCTTCTTTGACAAACACCACTCGCCGCCTACATCTCGACGACGAACTCACGATTGATAAGCGATCCTTCTACAAGCCTGACTATCTCCTTTTGACTTAGACTAAAGATTATTTACTAAAATGTGACGAAAAACCACGATCTAGATCGAGCATGTTATCGCTCCCCAACCATCTCGCTTTTAAGTTAATATGATGAATTTCATAAGCAAATAAACTCATGTCGCTATTATATGTTACGCAAGCTGATCTAACGACACTTTAATCGAAAGATCTCTCTCAACAAGGAAGGAGTAATTACTATAGTGCTTCAAAATGGAACCAGATCTAAAGTCCTCACAAATGAGAAAATCTAGTGTCTTATCTATTATCTCATCTGCCTTCTGAAAATTTCACCGACACTTAAATCCTACTCTCTTTAATGTGAGAGGTCGGTGGTGAAGTTTCGGAGCCCACAATAATCATAATGCTGAACCCAATAAAGAAAAGGAAATGACTAGGCAAAAAGTAATATGGCTAGAATATGTGAAAACTTCTTTGAGTTAACATCTTATGTAGAAGAAAGGAATAAGAAAGATTCATAAAAAAACGCATACACAAAAAATGTACTTATAGATAAAAGGAAAAGTTAAAAATGATTGTGATGATAGATTACATAAATGGGCATAATGCTTTAAAAAAGTAAAATGAATCAATAATAAATATCATGCATGAACAATATACACAAAAGTTAAAATAAACAAAGAGTTAATAGGGCAAAGATTCTATATAATATGATATTTTTATCCATTCATTAAATATTAACAAGAGTTGAGAAATTAGTGGAGTGAATTTTACTCCAACTTATTAATAACATTTATTAGGCAAAAGGTAGACGTGGGCTCTTGTCTATTGCCTTAATAATTCAAGATAACTCATTGAATCACATGGCCCTTGTGTCCACGATACACATTCAAATATTTTTCCAATCAACTTTTGATGATAGGATAGTACTTAGTATGGTGGTGATGGGTGACGAAGAATTACAATTCAATTCCAAAGAGATAGATGCTCTTGTGCAATGCATAAGGATGGCAATGGTCTTGTGCAACCTTGTGAATACACAAGTATAAATGGTTAATTTCTATTATCCTTAATTGGTTTCATATGCATAATACATTCCTCTCATTGTCTATTTCATTATTGAGCTAAAAAGAGAGCATTTCATTAAAAAAAAATCCCAAAGCTACAGATAGAGGTGTATAATGTTAGTATTGACATTCGTATCTACTTCATAATGCGACTCAATCAAGCACAACAAAGACAATAAACGAAGAACACAATGTCATGTGGTACTAAATTGAAATGTGCTATATGAAAATGAAATTGCCCAAAAAATCCTCCATTTGCAAAAACTAAATTCATTGATGCATCTAGAACATTGAAATTAATAAAGGACTCATCTAGTGAATCAATGAAGACAATGGATATCAAATGCAACATTATGTAAATCGGAGTCAAAACACTTCAATCATAATCAAAACTAATCAAAACATCCTCCATTCATAAAATAGATTGAACCGACGCATCTAAAATGCCAAAATTACTTGGAAGAGATTTTTCACATTGCTTGATGGCCGCCCAAAATTACTTGGAAGAGAATTTTCACATTGCTTGATGGCCACTTGAAGAAGAGAGTAAGCTATAGAGGTGCAATAGTGCGAAACCCGAAGTTGGAGGATCTCAAATCTGTTAAAAAAATGAACGACATTGATGCCTTCAAAACTTCTAGATCTTTTAAGAGGAACATTCTACAATCAATTTGGTCAAGCATAATGCAAATGGCGAGTCACGAATGCCACTTCACAAGGATTGAGCTGAAATCGCTTCAATTATTATCGAGATCATTCAAGCAATCTCTAATTGCAAAATGAACATCATCAATGTGTCTAAAATGCATAAATTACTCATAATAGATAACCACATTGCTCAAAGTTGTCGCACTAAGTTCATCAAAATTTGCACGTATCTCAAGGAGACATGCAGACAGATGCACATGAAAGATGATGTACAAGAATAAAATTAATACAAAAATAACTTTTTAACATATACAATGAGTATACTATTATTATTATTGTTATTATTATTAAAAAAACATTACTTATCTCCAATCCCAAATCCCTATCAGCCACCTAATATTCCTGCAAATATTCTGCTCAAACCTAATGCTATCTACCCAAATTGCGTGAATCCTACCTCTGTCCCTAATTTTCCACCAGAAGCACACAACTACCTCTCCTCTCAGTCTCACGTGCACCCTCCTAGAGCTGCTCAAACCCCCATCTCCTTACTCCCACTCCCAAAATTGCATGCCCAGCTCCCTCCTCTCAGTCTCCAATTCACACAGCAAAAGCCATGCAGGTCTCCTCTCTTCTTCTCATTCTCATCTTGAGATGCTCCTCCCTCACCCCTCTATCTCATATTTGAACCCAAGCCAAACCCAACCTCTCCTCACTTCTCTCTGCTTCATGCAAAACACCACACCCATCTCTCCCACCTCTCTCATTCTTGCCTAAGGTCATCCAATCACCCAAGCCTAGCCTGAGGGCCGGCCCACAAGCTCACTCAAACTCAACAGTTAACGAGCTCGCGAGTCAGGCTTATCGAGCTTCGAGTTTGTGATCAAGCCCGTATATTATAGGAGCGCAAGCTCAAGCTGTGAGTGACTCGACTCATGAGATTATCAATTTACTTGTTAAAATACATGTAATTTAAAAGCCCACCCATCATCCATGCGCCTAGTTGTGTCATGTGCCAATGCTTTGAACATCCAATTTTAATAAATCTTGATGTTCGAAAGTTGAAACCCTGGGCCCTGGTTGTAATTTCTATTTGAAATCCTAGTTTGACTCTCCTCTCTTCTTAAGATGAACCACAACCTCCATTCCGCACTCACCATCCATCACTCTCCATCTCTGGCTCTCCATACCAAGCTCATGCCCACATGTCCACCTCCTCCTCTCCTCTCACTAGATGATTCCTCTCGTTGTCAGTTAGAAACTTTCCCTCATCTCGACTTTGACAGGCCAGTAAGACGATAATGTTAGATACTTCACCTATGTTTTCATCTTCTTTATAGTTCTCTTCAGTATGAATATCGTGGAATACTATGGATACCATGTATCACTAATTTCCTAAACTCCCCTAATATTCCTTTTTTGTTCGAAACCTTAGCTTCTCACTTCCTCCTCACCTCATCTCACCTCCATGACAGCAACACTAAGTGGAATTAATACTATTGAGAGATTGCAGTTTCCTTTCATTTTCATTAAATCTTATTATTAGCTGAAACTGGAAGCCTTTAAGATCAAATGCTAGAAGAAATCTTCATTGTGAGCTGGAGGTAACAGATTTAAGCTATGCAAATAATCTCTTTATGATGCAAGATTAAAGTTATATGTATCACAAAAAAAATTATATACATTGATTCCACTCCAGATCTGGCATCTTCAGGAGCTTTGTTGATCACCACTATTATATGTGTTGCTTCTTTTTATAAGTAAATCAGTGCTTTATTGATGCCTTTGATATCAGGCATTCGGATCTAAAATCATTGTTGATTACTAAATTATGCTTACTATTTGACAAAGTTGCTAAGTTGCTTCCTTTTAGTGACCTGCAAATCATTCCAACTTATTGTTACTGTATAAACAAAATTTAAGTTATTTAGTCTACTTTAATTCATTGAAAGAGAATGTTATTGTATACATATTTGGGAGTTGGTAACAATTTTTGTTGTTGTTGCCCTACTTATAGGCATGATGCCCATCCCCATTTAGATACTACCTGACTACTTTAGTAACTCTTTTTGCTGAGCTGGAGCTAGGGGTGTGTTCGAGCCGATTTCGAGCCGAGCCATAGTCGTTCGAAAATCGCATTCGCTCGAGCTCGAGTCGGCTCGAAGTTTCAAGTTCGAGCCGAGTTGGATCGAATCGGCTCGAAGCTCGATCCGCTCAACCGGAAACGAGCCGACCGAAATCCAACGAGCCGGTCAAATCCAAACGAACCGCTAAATGCAAATGAGCCGTGCTCGCTCGAATGCAAACGAGCCGCTCGTCGCGTTAGAATTAATCTCGCCCGTCAATTAATCGGACGGCGACTGCTTTCGCTCACGCTCGAAGTCGCTCGAAATAAATTCGCCACATTGCTCGAAAATCGCTCGCTTGCTTAATCGATCTCGATTCGAGCCCAAGTTCGAGTCGACTTTCGAGCGAGCCACGATCTTCGGGCTAATTTCTCAGCCCTAGCCGGAGCCTACTAAGTTTTTGGATGTTGCTTTTAAGGTTGTTGTTATTCAACTACTACATCTGTTAATTATACGGATAACTACTATTATGATTTCATTCTCTTATTGAGCTAGGATGATTGTAATGCAATGGTAAGTGCTATTTAAGAGTTGGTAGCAACTTTTTGTTGTTGTCATTCCTACATGCATGGTGGCCATCCTCATTCAAATATTACCTCACTACCTTTACAACTCTTCTGATAAGCCAGAACCCAATAAGTTATGTTGCTTTGGATGTTAATTTAAGGTGGTTGTTATTCAGTTGCGCCATCTTTTATTCCTATGCATAACTGCTTTTATGGTTCGATTCTCTTCTTGGGCTAGGATAGTTGCAATGCAATGGTCAGTGCATATTTGAGGGTTGATAGCACCTTCTTTGTTGTGTCCCTTCCTATATGCATGGTGGCCATCTTCATTCAGATACTAAATCACTAACTTGATCTTTTGTTGAGCCAAAGTCTGACAAGTAATGTTGCCTTTGATATCACTCATTTTGGTGTATGGTGGGAGTTAAATGAAAAAAAAATCAAAACTAATCTTTTTTTGTAAGCGCGGAATTCATTATATTTGTGTAATGTCACTTATTTTTTAAATTAATAGCTTATAGAAGATGCAACTAGTAAGCCAATAATATAAAGGCAGAAAAATATGATGAGCATACTCAACATATTGTAAATGAAGAACAAAATCTTGCTAGTAGAAATGAAGGTAAGAATATGGTGTGAATGAAAGTGATAAAGATAACGATGGTGAAAGGGATAATGATGATGAGCATGAGCATGAAAATCCAATTTAAAGAAAAAGGAGGAAGAAAACATCAAAAGTATGAGAAGAATTTGAAGAAATAATTCTTCCTAACAACAACAACAACAACAACAACAAGCCTTTATCCCACTAAGTGGAAGAAATAATTCTTCCTAATAGACAAAAAGTAACAAATAAAATAAAAACTTGCAATAGGATCCTTTGGTGCAACAACTCAATTTAAAGGCATTTAGATCAATGTGTAGTTAGGATAAATGTATTGAGGAAGCAAAAAATACTACACTTTCAAACAGTTGATAGAAAAGATGAAAGGAGTACCTAATCAAGTCATGATCGAGGTATGTTAACAACTTCCAAATATGCTCATAATAAAGATAAAGAGATGATTGTAAATTATATTAATTAATGAAAAAAACTTTCTCAATTATTGAGGTATGTGATTTCAATTTAGTTTTGAGTCTGTCACCCTTTTTACTAAATATGAGAGAGCAACTTGCCATAATGATGTCATGCTTGTTTATGACAGAAAATAAAAAGCTGAAAAACATGTTGAAGAATATAAGCAGAATATGATTCACAACAGATATATGAAAATCAAAGAACTTAAAAATATTATATATGATTGTGAATCACACTATGTTGATTATAATTAGAGATAACAAAAACGTGCCCATAATTTTCTTTCATTTGCCTCAACTATCGTTGATACTTTCTTTCTATGAGCTCTTATTGATTGAGAAATTGATAACAAGATTTTTACATCATCAATATATAATGCCTCAAATAATGATAGGACAATCAAGGTTTTGAGGGATAATTTTAGAGTGAAAAGAAGCTATTCTTTATGGGTAAGCAATTCCATATTCATTGTTGTGCATACATACTGAATTTGATAGTGAAAGATGAGATTAAATGTATTGAATCTATGGTTGACAAGAAGATTCGTGACAATTAATTTTGTTAATTCTTTAGAAAGTATATTGACGCAGTTCGCATATGTAGTCAAACAATTGCAATTACCAATAAAAAATTTGTGATGGATTGTCCTGCAAGATGAAACTCTACTTATTATATGTTGACTGCTGCATTGAAACTAAAAATTTTTTTTTTTCATAGAGAGAGAGAATTACATATATGAATTTCCCCACGAAGGAGTAGAATAACATTGAAAAGGTTTATGATGTTCTTGACTGTTTTAATGAAACAACAAACATCATCTCAAGGATTGAATCCCAACCTCTAATTTGTTTTTGTCTGAAATTCATATGATAAAGAATATGTTAGTTGAGTATAATTTCTTCTATTTACTTTATTAGGGAGACGACCAACAAAATGAAACAAAAATTTAATAAATATTAGGGAGAAAATAATCTTCTTATGAGGTTTCGAGAAGTCATGGATCATAGAATGAAATTTCTGTGATTGGGTTTACATTTCTTAGAAGTTGATAATAATGTGAGGAATGTTTTACATATATGAAACATGTTATACGATCTTTATGAAGAATATGCATATTTTTAACCCGAGGTTGAAGATGCAAGTAATACAATTGGAGATAGAATATCCACTACAAATAGTGAAAGTAAATGTATAAATCAATGTTACTAAGAAATACAATGGCCAGTATAATTTCACTGCATATGAAAAAACTAATAAGATACCTTTAAAATCAAACTAGGATAACTATTTGAAAGATGGCTTAGAGGTTTGCCTTGATGGCCAAAGCATTGAAATTATTGCACAGTGAAAAAATAATTAAATGAAATATAAGATATTATCAAGGATGATTGTAGATATATTGTTCATACTAATAAATATCATTGTTTCTAAATCAACATTCAATGCAAGAGAGAATCATCAACACATTGTTCCAAATTAGATATGGATATTCTACAAGCCCTCATTTGTAGATCAAATTGGGTTCGTTCTCATTCTGATTTAAAGAGAAAATCAAGATAATTTTTTATTTAAACATTTTGATTTATTTATAATTGATTACAATTATATGATTTAACAATAATAAAATTTTATAGCGTTATTTGCTTTTATCGGAAGAAGATGAAAATGAGGAGATGGAGATCCCTTACCTATAACCTAAAAGGTGAGAAAAGATTTGATACGAAAACTTTATTACCTTTGTTTCATTTGTTTACAATGATTTTGCTACACCTTTTTTGGTTGTTTTCATAGGTGCAAAAAAGCGAGAAGTGCTATATTGATATCTTAACTATTTATTAGTTTGCCCTCTTTTTTCAAAAGGTAATTATTCATAATTGGCATTTCCATTTTTTATGTTTTTGTTTGACATCAAAATTAAATTATAACTTACAACTTAAATAAGCAAATTGATTTAATGTTTCAGATTTGGCATCGCTCCTACATTTTAAACAATATTAAATTTTGGCATCATAAGCTTCATATAATCATGAGCAAGAAATGTAAGAAGTTATTGAGTTTTTGTTGATTTTACTATGCTTTGTATTTAGACAAGAGAAGTGTTGTAGCTTCTAAACTATGCTTTAGGTTAGTTTTAGGGTGTGTTTAGCCAGACGATGGTGGTGCAGTGCGGCCGCACCGCACCGCAGTGTCGTTTAGGGCATTGCGATCCACTTACATTTTGAAGAATGTGCGACTAAAAAATTGCATTTTCCAACTTTATCTAGATCCTTGTGGTGGCAGCCAAAAAGCTGCGGTTTGACTTTTTAAAAAAAAAAAAATTTGTTGACTCCACCACAACTTTCTAAATAACGGATTGTTCTGTAACACCTCCACCACCACTTTTTCAGATAGTTGCAATTATCCCAAACAAACATTTAATGTCACCTCATGAACAATTAAGTTATTAGGATCTTTGAGTAAATTTAATTTAATTTGTCCTTTGATTTTATAATTTTAGTTGCTTGAGAGATGCTAATGTACAAGTATGCTAATTGTATACAATTGCTAAGCAATATTTTTATTTATTTCCCCTTTGACTTTATAATTTTTGTACTTTTTGGGACTATAAAATTTTTGTACTTTGAGGAATGCTTGTGATTTAGGAATAGGGAAACAATATTGAGGGGCCATAAGGAGGTGATTAGCTATGAGCTAAATTTGTACAAGATTATTCAACTTGCTAAGCTGAATACTATTTCAAAAGTTTCGGGTAATTCACAAGCTATAAATTTATTAGGCATTTGGATAATGTTAAAGTTTTGGTTGAAAGTTTGGAGATTTAGATTAGTTCTCTGCTTCATTTTGCAGAATTTACTTAAAAGGCTGGGGAGGTTGTGAAGGTTGGAGTTGAAGAGCATCGAGGATTTGAGTAAGTAGATCGATGCGGCAGGGATATCATGAAGGCTAGGACTGTGGTGTTGTAGAGTATCATCAGATACCCGGAAAAAAAAATGTTTGAAGTTGATCTTAGATTTGTATGCCCATTTGTTGACAAGTTATTTCATGTTTTTATTACTCATTTTGTACCGATCACATAAGGAAATAATTGTGCATATGAAAACTTATCTGAAATTTATGGTTATGCTTTTTCATATTGAATTGTAAATTTGAGTTTTTTGACTTGTTAATTGTTGGCATTCATATATGTGTCATAAGTCGAGTCAAGCCACAAGTCGAATTTGATGGATTTGAAGTGCACGCAACGCTCAAAATGACCTGACGCCACAAAAATAATCAAAATGACATTCGATCGACCAACGAACTTCGTCATCGCGTTCAGAACATCGAAACTAATCAGAATATAAATATTGTAAAATCTAAAGATCAACTGATCGAACTATCAATGTGTCGACGCGCATATCGGAGTTGAGAAGCTGCGACGATATCCAAACGACCTCCGTTCATAAAACTGATTGTGTCATTAGCTTCGAAATGTCAAAAACTACTAAACGAGACTGTCCACACTCAATTCGAACGAGTCTGTGCAAATGTCGAAAGATCGAAAGTGACAGCGATCGAGCTATCAATGTGTCGACGCGCATATTGGAGTCGAGAAGTTGCGACGATATCCAAACGACTCCGTTCATAAACCGAGGCCATTAGCTTCAAATGTCAAAATTACCAAATGAGACCGCCCACACTCAATTCGGACGAAATGCAAAATGTCGAAAGATCGGAAGTGCAAAGACGCAAATCGAGTAAAAATACACTGTATCACCAAAATCAACCCAAATGACCTCCGATCGACGAACGGACTTCCTCATCGAGTTCAGAACGTGAAAACTAGTCAGAATATAAATATTGCACAACCTGATGATCAACCAATCGCTGCCGGAGTCATCAACACGCTCGACGATATCGTGGGGTCGTGAGGCCGTAAACCAAACGACCTCCATTTGTGAAATTGATTGCGACGTTAGTTCCGAAACATCGAAATCTATCAAGTAAGATTATTTGAACTCAATTCGGACAAGTCTGCGCAAAAAAATCAAGCAAATGGAAATGATAATCGCATTTTGAGGAAATTGACCCAATTGACGCCGACTGAACCAAACAACCTCTCGATAAACGGATTGCCGCCACATTCTAACATCTAATAAGCTAAGATTGATATATATATTAAATATGTGATTTCAGCGGCGTGAAATTGACATTAAGATTGATTAGACATTTAAAAATTAATAAAAAATCTAATCTAATCCTAATGCCTAAATACCTAACTGTTCGCCCTATTTCTTTCGACTTTCTCTCACTTGACGACCAAGACGAGCCCTCCCTCCTTCCGTTCGGATCTCCAAACCCGAAGGCTCGCTCCCCCTCTTTCGATTCTCCATTTACGGGATCACACCACACACACGAACCGTTCCAACTCCTCTTCAACTGTTCCCGCTCCTCCTCTCCAACCGATGCCCCCCTTTTATCTTCCTCCTCTCTCCAAACTGCACACAGATTTCCTTCCACTTCCCTCGTCCAAACTGAAAAGGTAAGACCTCTCTCTCTCATTTTTCTCTCCTCTCCAACCACAAGCTAAGTAGATTTCCTCATTCTTCATATTCATTATTTCCTTCACCTCACAAAACCAAAACCGAAAATCCCCTTTCAAATGCCCTCATTTTTTCTTGAATTCCTCCTTCCTCATTTCCTTCACCTTAGCTGACCTCCTTTCTTTTCACAGGTAGAGAGGCAACACTTATTAAAGCGTTCCTTCAGATACTTCCTCGCTTCTACTGAAAGCAAGACAATCTTTGAATTATCCTTCCACTTTTTTTGTTTCGGAGAAGAACATCATTATTAGTGAGTTCTTCTTGGTTTTAGCATCTCTCCGCCTCCTGACGATCATCTGCGCGTAAAAATAAGTCAATACTGTGATATGAATGAGAAAGTATATATATATTGTGTTTGTGTTTCTTTTGCGGTTTGAAGGCCCGTCATGCTTATTGTATCTAGACGAAAAATCGGCCACGACGCCGCAAGACAATCATACATTCATTGTGACATACCGAAAGTCAACATATGTTAGATGTTGCTCCCCTAACCAACGTCAATAAATTTCATCGAATTTTTGGACTTAGAAGAAAAAAAAAGGAAAAGAATCAAAATTCATTAAAAAAGAAAATACATAAATAATGAAACAAAATGAAAGTGCAAAATCCCTTAAAATTAATGTGCAAAGACAAATCAAACTTGAAATGATATTTATAAAGAATTTAATGATGCTACCATTTTAAGAATTGAGAAATTAAATGACTTGAAGAAACTAATCATAACTATAACACACTACATGATTCATACCAAGAACCAAATAAAGCCTTCGTGGACATTGAAGGAAAACATGTTCTTGTTATTGAGCTATTTTATAAATTTTATGGTAATCCTTTGGAGCTTATACATGACGCTCAACAAAATACTGGGGATGTTGCAATTATTGTTGATGTTGAGAAACTAATATGATTTCTACATGAAAAGTGTGAAATGGCTATCAATTATTTGCATAAGTTGTTGAGTGAGCAGGTTCTCTTTTCTTCAAACTTCACAAACTAAACAAGTTTTAGAAACCCTGGAGAACCGATAGCAAACTTATAAGAGAACTAATTGAATAATTGAAAATTAGATGATATCGAAAGAAATAGGAATCCTGATTGAACATCAAATCAAAGTATAAGAGAGCCTCTTAGAATTAAGATACACTCTTCAAACAGATTCAAACAAATTGAAAAAAAAATTAAAAAATTCATCAGGGATTTTTTAGGAGATCGAATGATTGCTAATAAGCATAAGCGACGAATCCTTAGAAAATAGTTGAGTATATTCGTCGCCCTATTAATATACTCGAATTAGATCAACGAGAAATTGAGTATAGTTGATGATGAATTTGAGAATCGTAATGAGTGAGAGTCTATTGAATATTCAAAGACTAATCAACTCGGAATCAATTAAATATCAATCCGAATAATCTAATAAGATGTTAAACTAATTTAAAACACCTTCTACGCCACTGGATTCGCAACACATCGTACAAACGAACATAAGACGTTAATTAAAACATTCTTAAATATACTCGCGATTACTCATACCACGCCAATGCTTAAATTTAAGTGTCGAGGATGTCAGCTGGTTGCTTCCTGCTTTGTGATCACCGATTAACAAAACCTAAAAATCTATTATAAAAATTTCAACTTTGTAAAATATCTGATAAGCTAATTCATGGACAAGTAGATTCGATTCTCTCATATGAAGCTAAACAGAAGTTAATGTGATCTAAAATTTTAAATATATTCGATTCTAATCATAACCACCCCGATGATGGCGTTGAATTGATTTCAACCTATGACATACTTCCATCAAAATATTATTCTAATCTCAAATCAAATTAACTCAAATCAAGCATCAATCTAAAAACTACTCAAATGAAATTCAATCATTAAAAGTTTAAAACAAAACTCAATATATCAACATTTCAGAATGTCATTTGAGATGACAAAAAGAAAATTCTAACTCACAAAAGTTCCAACGCCAAATCAAGATTCTATATTCACTCTCAATCTATCTCATCGCCAAGAAGGACGTAGTCGCATCCTTTAATGCTGGCCGTACTTAGACTCCACGATGATGCAGTTTACCGTGAGTCCTCTGACGTGGTTTGGCCAAGAAGCGCTTCCATTATATTACGATCACGACCGCGCAGATGCTCCCAATTCATTATTTGAAATATGAGCCATGAAGATACTGATAAAAAAAGAAAACTCGCCTAAGGTATTAGACTAAGATCGTCCTGGGACATACACCACTCAAGTCTGAAGCGATTTCTTGACGACGTAATCCATGTCGTTGCCGATAGACCCTTTTGGTCTGGCTGACTACCTCCTCCTCGACTAAGAGAAGAGGAGACCACTAAAATGGATGACAGTAACTGATCTGGGATCGATCGCCACCATTCCCCCAACCATTCGCTTGGGACGGGCATCGCCACCATTCTCCCAACCATCTGCTAAAATGGTGAATTTCATAAATTCTAAATTTTAAACTCCACATATCGCTACTATACGCATGATTGCATCTAATGACTAGCCATAATCGAAAGTTCTCTCACTTATAGGAAGGAGTAATTAACTATAGGGGCTTGCGCCTATAAGAAATCTGGAACTAGATCTAAAATTCTCACCAAATGAGGACAAATCTCTGGGTAGTGTCTTATCTACTATTTCATCTGCCTTCTGAAAATTACACCGACACTTTAAACCAAACTCTCTTCCTTCATTTGTTGAGAGGTCGGTGGCAAATTTTCGGAGCCCACATTAATTTTGATAGTTGAGTTTTAAGAAATACTGCAAGTGAAAAGTAGAGGGTTGTGTTAGGTAGTTAACAACCAACGTAAAACTTGTCCAAAAAAATAACATGAATAATTTAATACATTGTATTAATGTTAGGGCATTCCTTAGAAGCGACGCACTATATGATCTAAATACAGTGAAAAGTGCGTAAAGGCCACTGCATCGAAGTCAGGTGTAGTGTTAAATAAGTGAGGGGTTCCCACATTATGGACGGATGCAAGCAAAAAAGTTAGTCCATGGAACTAATATTAGGTTAAGAACTTGAAATATAGATATTCTTATAGGTAAATTAATGGAGTCAATAGATCTTATGGTCCATGAGAAGATAAATATCTTATGTATTCAATAAATTAAATGAGTTTGGGAAAGAGTCAAGGAAATTGATAGTTTAGTTTTTAAACTTTGGTATTCAGGTAGGAGTTGAACTAGAAATGGTGTAGGTGTAATTATAGATAAAAATTTAAAGGATAAAGTTGTAGATATTAATAGAATTGGAGATAAAATTATAAATTTTAAAGATTATTATCGAACAAGATTATCATTATAAAGATCAAATAGATTTGAATATAGACTCAAAAAAAAAAAAAAATTAAAATGACTTAAAGGGATTAGTACAAAGTATATCTCTTGAAGAAAATGTATTTATTGAATAAGATTTAAATGAGCTTGTTGGTAGAGTGATAAAAAATTTTAAAAATATTCATGGTGACTATGATTTTGGAAGGACTAATAAAGAAGATAAGACTATATTAGATTTTATTTTAGCTTATGATTTTGTAGTTAATAAAACACAGTTTGATTATTTTCTGATAAGAAAAATAAATCATGTAAATTGTAAAGATTGTAAAATCATTATGAGTGAAAGTTTAAATACCCAGCATCCATTATTAGTTTTAGATTTTAAAATGAAAAATTGAAAGATAAAAAATAAATCAAATTATTGTCCTAGGATTAGATGAGTATGCTTAAGAAACACTTAGCGAGTTTTAGAATTTAAGATGTTCATGAAAATGTTAATGTCTGTGAAAAAAAGTAAGAAAATCTTGTGTGAAAAATGACTTAAAATCAAAAGGAAAAACTTATTTTAGTAAAAACAGTTTGTGGTGGAGTCAAAATATGCAAGAAAAAATAACAAGCAAAAAGCATTGCTAAAAAAATTGATTTAGATGTAAAAACTTCGAGAATTGGAAAAGTTATAAAATAACCCATAGATATTCTAAGAAAGCAATATGCGATGCAAAAAAATTAACTTTTAGTAATTTATACAATAGATTGGATACCAAAGAAGGTGAAAGGTATAAGAATAAGTTAGCCAAGTAAAGAGATGGGAGAAGTAAAGAGTTAGTTCAAGTGAGATATACTAAGGATAAAAATCATAAAGTATTTTTTTTAGAAAAAGATATTGACATAAGTGAATGAGTTATTTTGATAAACTTTTCAATAAAAAAAATCTAAGAATACGATTGATTTTAGCAACCTTAATACCTTAAACAAAAATAAAGAATTTTATTTTTATCATCATATTTGAAAATTTGAAGTTGGAAAAATTTTAAAGAAAATGAAGTGTGAAAAAACAGTGGGACCTAATGATATTCCAATATAAGTGAAAATGCTTAAGAGATCAAGGAATTTCTTGGCTTACAAATATTTTTAATGTTATTTTAAAGACTAAAACGATGATAAATTAGTGGAGAAAGAGTTTGTTGTTTCCTATATTTAAGAATAAAGGTGATGCATAATAAAGTGCAAATTATAGAGAATTTAAGTTAATGTGTCATACATTAAAATTATGAGGGAGAGTAATTGAGCATAAGTTACAATCTGATACAAAAGTTTCTCAAAATCAGTTTGGTTTCATGTTAGGTAGATCTATTATGAATGTTATATATTTGTTGAGAGATTTGATGGAGAAGTATAGATAAAATAAGAAGGATCTGCATATAATATTTGTTGATTTAGAGAAAGTATATGATAAAGTTCCAAGAGAAGTGCTTAGAAAAGTTCTAGAAAAGAAAGGAGTTAATATTAGTTATATTCAAGTTATGAAATATGTGTACTAGAGCTATTACTTGTATCCAAGCACAAGGAGGATTGACAAAATATTTTCCTATTTCAACTGGATTACATCAAGGATCGACTTTAAGCTCATATCTTTTTGCTTTAATTATTGATGTTCTTCCTAGGTATTTACAAGATGGCGTACCTTGGTGTATGTTTTTTTGTTGATGGCATTCTTCTTGTTGATAAAGCTAGCAAAGGAGTTCAAGAGAAACTTGAATTATGGAGGTCAACCTTAGAGTCTAAATGTCTTCGTTTGAGTAGATCTAAAATTGAATATATAGAGTGTAATTTTAGTTGTAGAAGTTCTAATGGTGGTGTTGTCACATTAGGTGATCAAGTCATTAAAAAGAGTGAACGTTTCAGATATCTCAGATTTATTGTTCTAAATGATGGTGAAAATAGATGTGAATGTTATTAGTAGAATTCAAGTTGGATGGTTGAAGTGGAGGAATGTATCTGGCCTATTACATGATAGAAAAATACTGCTTAGACTTAAGAGAAAATTTTATAAGATTGTGCTACGACCTGCAATGATTTATGGTGCAAAATGTTGGCCAGTAAAGGAGAAGCATAAAATTAAGTGTTGCAAAGATGAGGATGCTTAGGTGGATGAGTGGCTTTACTCTTAGAGATAAAATGCAAAATGAATATACTCATGAAAATGTTATAGTAGCTCTAATGACAGATAAGATTAGAGAGAGTCACCTTAGATGGTTTGGTCACATAAGGCGTCGGCCGTATGATAACTCAACTAGGAGAGTAGACGTATTAGATTCGTCTTATGTTAAGAAAGGTAGAAATAGACCTAAAAATACTTGGTTATGATGTATAAAAAATGAATATAATGAATTGAGCTTGGTTAGGATGTCTTACATTCGTTTACACCCCTAGCCCAACCCTTCATCTGCTCAACTCTAAACTACATGTAGAGTTAGGGCTATAAATGAATCGAGCTTGAGTGAGCCAAGCTGTTTCTTATTTGAAATTACTCTATTGTTGGTTCAGTAAATGACTGAAAAGTCGTGTCAGATTTGGCTCGAATTGTTTGAAATGGCTTTTATAAGCTCAAAATAGTTCAAAATGCAATAATCCGAAAAATCTGTAAGAGAGAGAATTTGACGTTGTGCCAATCTTTTGCATAACAAAGCAAACCACCGAAATATGCTGAATGATATATGCATGCGTATATAATAAAATAAAATAAAATAATAAAATATAATATAATATTTTTATTTGATAAATCGAGTAACACGACAACCAAAGATAGTCATGTTCGTGTTTATAAATCAGTTTAAAATATTTATTCGAGGTTGTGCTTAACGAATGTCGAACATGAACTATTTAATGAGCCAAACACGAACTGTTCACAGACAACAAGCTTTTTTAATAGCCCTATGTGGAGTCTCCCGTGTCTCAGCTCTCCTCTCAACCTAACATCCCTCTTGGTGCCCCGCTTGGCTACACTAGCTTTCTCGTCACCTCCTAGCTCACTTGCTCCTATGCTCATCTCCCTCTCTCAGGATTACTCTACCCCTGAACTCGCTCACACACCAAGTCACACAACCAACCACTTAGAGCCCACTAACGAATCCAGTCAATTACTTCCCTCTCCTCACCTACCGAAGCCAGGTCCTTTATCCTCTCTCTTGTTTCTCCCTTTAAATAAGAGAGAGAAAGCTTTCTCAAATCTTCTCTCTATAAAACCTTGTATAAATGTAGAGGATTCCCTAACTTTCCCTCTTCTTCTATCACCTACGCTCTCCCTAAAATAGAGAAAAGCAAACTCTCCTAAAATCCCTCATTCCAACACTCCCTTAATTTCACTCAATCATCAAACAAAACAATTATAATAATAATAATAATAATAATAATAATAATAATAATAATAATAATGAGGAGGAGGAGGATTTACATACATACCACACAATTTTTATGTATTTATATATCGAACACCTAAACTTCAATTTTTTACATATATAATACAATCTTCAATATCACATCAAAATAATCATCATAATTTTATAAAAGTGAAATACACTTTTAAAGCATTAAAAGTGTTAGATAAATAAATATCTAACTTAAGTGTTGATATGCAAATACATAAGAATTATGTGGTATGTATGTAAATCTCTAATAATAATAGATAGAACTCTCCCCCTCTCCCTACCTTGCATTCAATTTCACTTTCAAACTTGTCATCTCAGTACCACCTCAATTTACATGCAAAGATAAAATTACAAATAAAAAAAATACTCATGCACATTATTGTAATGAGGCGAGATAAAAGTGTAAAAACTAAGTACTCGTGTGCGTTGTTCCATTGCAATTAGAGATTCTCGTGCTAGCTTCTTTCGGGCAGCTACATGAAGTCCTATGTGATAGATATGAAAACCCCCCATCACAATGTCACATGACACCCGCCCTAACGGAATAGCAAATGTATATCGGACGGATAAAATAAAACATTTCTTAACATTTTCAATCATAAATAAAATCTCCAATCTCCAATCATAAAAGAGCCACTACAAACCACAAATAATTATATAATTTGTCCATACTTAAATATTCTACAAAGTTCAGGAGAAAATACACTTTAAACATAACTCAACATGACATAATTACCTATCTCCTGAGTCCTTCTACGACGGTAAACATGACTTTCCTTCTATCACCATTTAATTAGTAGGATTACCGAAAAGATTAACCAACAAACGAATAATATAATTTATTGGGTCAATTATGCTATTACACTATAAGAAAGAAGAAGAAATAGATGCACCAGTTTCATGCGCATAAAGAAATACGCTCAAACAATCAAACCTATGGTATACATAAACATTTATCGAGATATGGGTTGGTATACATAAACATTTATCAAGATATATGGGCAGATACATAAACATTTATCATATAAACTTTTACTTTTATTTTTATCATCCTTCCAAGAGTCACCGAAATACTCATTCAAAGAATAAAGATCTCATATTGTCATTTGCCATTTGCCAATTTCAGGCACTTTTGAATTATTTGCAATTTCATCGGCCCTTGAATCATTTTGCAGCGCATATCAAGGCAGCATTAAATGCAGAACTCAGCTTCAACATACACATTCATAGATACAATTATACCACTATGGACATTAATTCATGATTCAAGAATTGAACTTTATAAAATGATAACGCGACAATATGATCAAGATTCGGTTATTATCCAACAAAGAAACAATAAAGTTACATCACTTTAAGAAAGAAATGGAAAAATCATCACAACTGCGATACAAAAGTCATAATCATATGAACATGCTGCATCATCATAAGAAATTAAATACATTTTACCATAAATGTAAGAACATAATTACCCACTTTAACTCAGCTTCTCTTGAATCTCCTTTCCTTTAACGCTCTTCCTTAATTGAAATTCTATAATCAAATATTAATTTAATCAATACTTGAACCTCCTTTACATATACTATATATAAGATTTTACATTTGAAATTATTTTAGATGATTTAACACTTAATTACTTAAGCGATTCATTAATATATTCCCATTACATTTCTTGCTTAAATCTATGTTCTAAGTCAATTTATAAACCTAAATTAAACTTGAAATAACATTAAAATCAAAGTTAATAACATTAAAATCAAATTTTAATTAAACACATACTAAATAACTCATTTACTTGTATCTCTTTCTAGGACTCGAGCTTTTTTTTCCTCCCACGCATGATCGTCTACCTTTTCTCGCACTAAGACTCTTTTGCCTAAGCTCTTCTTCCACGCGACGCACTTCAAGACGGCCTCGACGGCTTCTTCCTCCTACGCGATCCGTCAGAAGCTTCTCACGTGCATCGCTGCTTGACTCTCTATTCTTCACAAGGCTCTTTCTCCTCCTTCTCTCCTCGACTCGTTTGAAATCTCCTTGTCCTTCCTCCCGACGCGTTGACGACGGCAGTGGTAGTAGAGTTCTCCTTCCTTTCTCCCTCTGTTTTGGGAATTTGGTTTTGCTTGTCACGACCGACGCCTCCCTTTGAATCCCTTTCTTTCCTTTTCGGCTAATCACATGAAATTTTTTTTTTTCGATTATTACAATCTCTCCTCTTATAAAATTTTCCTCAAATTAAATGACATTAATAAAATGAACATACCTTTAATTAAACAAAGGATAAAGTTCTCGATTTCGATTCCTTCTCCCACATAGCTTTCGATCCGATCCATGTTTCCACAAGACCTGACAAATGAATTTCCTATTCTGAGATGCTTGACATCATAATCTATAATTCTTCGCTCCACAAATGTGAGATCGTTGAATATCAATAGATCGAATAATCTTGTTGACTTCATCGCAATATATTTTCGTAAAAGAAATATGAAACACATTGCACTCAGAGAAAAGCCGCCTATAACTTTCCTTTTTCCAAGATTTCATATGGACCAATATAGTGCTCAACTTTCCAACTCAAATCGTTTTTATACCTTTCATGACTTTAAGAAATACAAATTCTCCCACTTCAAACTTCTATCGATGTTTAGCATCATAATATTTCCTCCCTATCTTGAACAATTTTAATCTATCACGATCAATCTGATCTTTTCGTTTTCATCTACTACATCGACTAATGATTCTTCTTTCACTGCCTCCACCCAACAAAGCTGTTCTGCATTTCCTTCCATACGCTTCATGGAGCCATACCAATACTTGTTTATTGTTGTAAGCAAACTCAATCAAAGAAAATGAATTTTCCAATTTCTCCTAAAATCAATGATACAAAGTCTAAGCAAATCTTCAAGTGTTTGAATTGTTCTTTCCGACCGCCATCATGAATGAAGACAAAAGTAAGCTTTGTACCTAAAGCTTCTTGAATTTTTCTCCACAATCTAGATGTAAATCGACCATCCCGATCGGATACTATAGATTTTGGCACACCATGTAACTTCACGATTTCATCAACATATTTCCTTGCTAGCTTTTCAACAACATCAGATTGTTTGATAGATATAAAGTGTGCAGATTTAGTCAACCTATCAATAATAACCCAAATAAGACGATCCTTTTCTGATCTAGGTAACCAATAAAATCCATAGCAATATCATCCCATTTCCACTCGTGCATCGTAAAAGTCCACTTGCCGATGTTCAAATTTTAACCATGATGACACATTTATAAATAATTCAAATACACTTCTTTTCATTCGCCACCAAAATATTTCTAAGATCGATACATTTTACATATGGATGAATTGTATAATTTGAATGATGTGCTTCATGTAAGATATCTTTCCTCAAATCTCCAACATTTGAATAAAACCTTTAAATCCTGAATCCCTCTTCATCGATTTCAAAATCTTTACTACTTACCAAATCTAAAATTTTTTAAAGTCATCATCTTGATAAAATATCTCAGATTCTATTTTCAAATTTGATTTTATACCATTTGAACAATAATAAAACATGATCTCAGAATTTAATGATTGAAATTTCTAATTTTTCTAAATCTTTAATCAATTCCTCTAAGAGATCAACCAATAAACTACTGATATTTTTCTACTTAAAGCATCAGCCACTACATTTGCCTTCCCTGGATGATATAATATCCAAATCATAATCTTTAATGAGTTCCAACCATCTCCTTTAAATTTAGCTCCTTCGTAAAGATATATTTCAAGCTTTGATGATGATCAAGAAAACTTCACACCTTACTCATATAAATAATGCCTCCAAATTTTAATGCAAATATCACGCTAGATCATGGGTTGGATAATTCTTTCATGATTTTTCAATTGCCTAAGCATAAGCAATCACTCTTCCATTCTGCATAAGTACATATCCCAAGCCTCTTAATGATGCATCACTATAAATTTGAAATCCTTCTGCCCCTCATGGAATAGTTAATATTTGCGCCATTAAACAATTCTTCAATTTTGAAAAGCCTCTTCACACCGACCAATTCATTCAAACTTGATCGCTCGAAGTTACAATGACAATCGTGAAAACCCTTCAACAAATCTCCGTAATATCTACCAACCTAAGAAACTTCTGACGGATTATGGGCCATTCGCCTATTGCTCGACTTTACTCGATCCATCAAACCCTTCACTACTAATCATGTGCCCCAAGAATATGATATTTAACCAAAATTCACTTTGAAAATTTTGCATATAATTCATTTCCTTTAGAGCTTGTAAAAAATAATATGAAGATGATTTTCATGAGTCGCTTCATCTCGGAATAAATTAGAATATCATCTATGAATACAATCACAAATGAATCTAAAAGGGTTTAAAGATTCTATTCATGAGATCCATAAATACAAATGAGCATTTGTTCAAAAGCATCACCACAAACTCATATGCCATACTTGTCAATGCGCCTATATCTTCTTTTTGATTCTCAACCGATAACCTCGATCTTAAATCAAAAATACCTCCTTCTCTACATCAAAAAAGATCATCAATTCAAGCGGATATTTATTCTTCAATGTGAGTTTGTTTCTCTATAATCGACATGCCTTTAAGCTCCCATCTTTCTTCTTCACAAATAATACGTGAGCTCCCAAGAGATAGCTCGATAAATCCCTTCTCTAACAATTCTTGTAATGATTCTTCAACTCTTGTAATTCTTAACCGCCATTCTATATGGTACTTTGCTACATGTGACCTTCAATTAAATCAATAGAGAAATCTATCTCTCTCATTGAGGTAAACCCGTAAATCATCTAAAAAAAACTTTTGGATACTCTTTACTACTGACATCTATCTTCTTTACCTCTTTAAGAACATCGATAATTTGAGCAAGAACCTTTCATAACCTTTTGCTAAAGATCTAACTTTAAGCAAGACACCATCATAGTTAATACCCTTTGCCCCAAAATTTGAATTCTTCTTTCCGTGAATATTGAATTTGATTATCTTTTACAACAATCTATAAGAAGATAATATTTAGATATAATCCATTCCTAAAATCACATCAAATCTCTTCATAAAATTTATCATCTTCCTAATGGCTCTTAATTATGATCATACTTATATCCCTAAATCTAAAATCTAAAAACTTGCTCGATACCACTTGTCACTCTACCGAGAATATCAGAACAGATGGCCTGACGGAAAATAAAACATTTATTAACATTTCCAATCATAAAAAAAAGCCACTACAAACCACAAATAATTATACAATTTCTATACTTAAATATTCTACAAAAGTTGAGAAAAACACACTTTAAACATAACTCAACATGACATAATTACCTATCTCAAGTCCCTCTACAGAAATGACTTTCCTTCTATCACCATTTAATTAAGTAGGATTTCGAAAAGATTAAGAACAAATAAACGAATATAATTCAAATGGCCAATTATGCTATTACACTATAAGAAACAAGAAAAAAAAACTAAGATGACGCCGCTTTTGTCACAACATAAAAGAAATACTCAAACAATCAAACCTATGAGGTAGATATATAAACATTTATCAAGAAGATATGGGCTCAGATACATAAACATTTATCAAGAAGATACGAGGTCAGATATACATAAACATTTATCATATAAACTTTACTTTTACTTTTATCATCCTTCCAAGAGTCACCGTAAATACTCATTCAAAGAACAAATATCTATTACCATCATTATTCGCCATTCCAATTTCATCGCCTTTAATCATTTTTCATGCAAAGTATATCAAGGCCCCCAAGCACTATAAGAGTGAACTAGCTTTCAACATACATATTCATAAAGATATAATTCACATTAAAGAAATCAAATAACTTTATAAACGATAACGCGATACGATCTAAAGATTCAAGTTATTATCCAACACGAATAAACAGTTTTACATCACGCTTTAAGAAAGAAAAAGAAAAATCACAACTTATAAAGCATAAAAAGTCATAATCATACGTGTTTTTCATCATAAGAAATTAAAGATATTTTACCATAAATGTAAGAACATAATTACCCACTTTAACTCAATTTCCTCTCGAATCTCCTTCCTTTAACGCTTCCTTCCTTAATTGAAATTCATATGTAATCAAATATTAATTTAATCAATACTCTTGAACCTCCTTACATATAACTTAGCATGTTTAAGATTTTATTACATTTGAAATTATTTTCATGTGGTTTAACACTTAATTACTTAACGTGATTCATCGCATATTCCCAATTTACATTTCTTGCTTAAATCTATAATTCTAAGTCAATTTATAAACCCTAAATTAAACTTGAAATAGCATTAAAAGTTAATAATAACATTAAAATCAAATTTTAATTAAACACATACTTAAATAACTCATTTACTTATCTTGTATCTCTTTGCCTCTAAGGACCCGCTCGAGCTTCCCTTTGCCCGATCAACACCGGTTATCTCCTCGACGCAAGAGTTTCTTTTTGCCCTAAGTCGGCTTTTCACGCACGGACGGCTCGTTCTTCCTACGCCGATCCCGTCAGGCTTCCTCACGACGACAATACGCCGACCTCCTTTATTCTCAAGACGCTTGGTGTCGTTCTCCTCCTTCCTCGACCGACAAGACTCAAAATTGAATCTCCTTGTCCTTCCTCGACGCGACGCGACGACGGGGTACGTAGAGCCTTCTCCTTTCTTTCTCCCTCTCTCTCGTGTTTTGGGAATTTGGTTTCGCTTTGTCACCGAACTGCCCTCCCTTTGAATCCCTTTCTTTCCTTTCTCTATTAACCGCCAGTAGCTATAAATTTCCTCCCCTTTTTTTTTCCGATTATTACAACACCAACTATGCAACCTTCTTATGTGTGGTGAGAATGTCCAACACTTTTGGAGACGCCAAAAGGCTATCGGATTTTAAATTTTAGAACAACACTTAAGAGAATATCTAAGTGACTAAAATGATTCTAAAATAAATACAAATTAATTCATATCAAATAATGAAGCATTTTGCAGCAACATGCGATAAAAATCACATTTAAAAAAAGATGCAAATTACAAAGGACATGGGACTCAAAGAACTTGCCTACAACTACAAGCATGAACAGAACCTCCTCTTTCTAAATGCTCAAACTCTCAAAGCAACTCTCACACCTAACTCTCAATGCAAATAAAAGGAGGCAGTGGAAATGAGCCATCCCACTCCTATTTATAAAAAGAGAATCTCTTATGGGGCTATTGATATTCAAACTTATGGCATTGAGATGTATGCAAATAGTTTGAAAGATTTAAGCAAGCACACATTTGAAGGCGATCTGGCATTCAAATTTATTGCACTGAATTGCACAACTTAAAAGATTGAAGAATATATGCATCACGATCGAGTTTGATATTCAAAATCGTTATATCAAAATGCAGGCAAACAATTAAAAATTCTCAAATAAAATAAAGCATGCACGCATCTTGAGACAACTCCAAGTTAAAAACACTATATCAAAAAATGTGCTAATAACCTAAAATGATGAGTCTTGCACACATCACAAGATGCCATTACATTCAAAATCATTGTATTAAAATACATGCAAACATCAAGAAGTTCTCAAATAAAATGAGTTCTTTGCACGCACTACAAGATAATACTAATGCTCAAATTAATCTCATTGAAATGCATGCAAATAATCAAGAATACCCAAATAAAACGAATCTTACATCCACTATGATGCAATGTTATGTCCGAACTAACTATACTAAAATGCATACAAAACAATCTAAAAATGCAAATTTTTAAACCATCACGAGGTTATTTTTGCAAATGTAACATCTCAAAATTCATATCAGTAATTGAATGTGCACTATGAGATAGAAATTATGATTTGAAAGTGTGCAAACATTCTTAAATGAATTATACTCTCTACGAGAAGCTCTTCAAACATAATCTTCAGTGCATCAAAGTGCTGAAAATGTTTCAATAAATGAGCAAATTTAAGATGCACATAAACATTTAAAATTGAAATTGTTTGTATGTTCCCCAACACATGTACAAAATGATCAAATGTAGTATTTAGGGATGTCAATTCAAGTTAATAAGTAGGGTTTGAGTTTGACCCAAATTTGACCATACCTCAATACATGTCACCCGAACTTGACACATATTAAACGGGTCAAAACCTAAATCCGACCTGCCTTCAACATGATTGACTTGAACACAACCCGAATGGACAATTTTGTACATGCATTCTACATCAAAATAAAGTCAAATTCGAATACATGAGTCAACATTAGGTCAGTTTTGGGTTCACGAGTCAAATTGGAATTGATGGGTTAATATTGAGTTGGCAAGTCAAAATGAACCCAACCTAAAAATTAAATGAGTTAAATTCTTAAATTTGAACTCTACACAAAATTTAATCGAGACAACCCGAACCCAGATTTTTTAGATCGAGTTTGTATCGAGTTGTCATGTCAGATCAATTTTTAATATTCTAAATAGTATCTGAGGATGCTACATAAGCTAAAAATAACAATCGGTTTAAATTCTCTTTAGTCTGAAAAGTGTGCAAGTATTCAACAAATTGATACTTATTTTAAAAATATGCGTGCACTTTTTTAAAATTCAAATTCTAAAATCGATACACATGTATGCTCTCGAGTGGCCACTTCGCTTGTATGATGAAGCCCTAAGCTTCCATTTAACATTTCCAATCCACAGCATAAAAATAGGGGTTCACAAGACTAGTTGAAAAATAAGCTCACCATCTTTAAGTGAAAATTTTAATTTTTAATATTTGCATATAATCATCAAAGATCTTAATAAGAAATTTTCATATTTAAAATGAAAATTCTCAACGTCAAGCTTGAAAATACGGTTATAAGCTCTAACCACAAATTTGATCATCTATGCTCTAAGTAGAACTAACAAGGTCTATAAAATAATAAGTTTTCAAGTAAATTTAAGTCTCATATAAATCACAAATCTGATCTTGTTTTAGTAATTAAAAAGAGTTAATAAGGTTTAAAATCATTAGATAAATCCAATTACTTAATTACCCCAATGATGATACGTTGACTCAGAATCTCAATCGAAAGAGTTTATTACTATCAAAATTTTATGAAATTCTAATACTAAATTATTTCAAATTCAAATCTCAATTGATTAGGAAATGATTAAAAGTTTGAATTAAAAGATATTAATTAAATGAAATGAATCAGCATAAAAACTTAGAACAAAATTTTTTATTCCTTGTCATCTTGTTTGTTGAGTAATAATTTAAGAAACTTTAAACTTCTGAAAGAAATTAATATCAAATCAAGTGTGTCATGCTCACTCACAAACTAGTAAAGATATAGTATTTTGTCTCCTAACCATATGGTTTAGCCACTGATTGGCCCCATTAATAAATCTCAAGATGATATTTCGGCTATTTGCTTGTGGCCAATTTAATCCTAAAATATTTGGTTTCTCCAATTTAATCCCTAATTACACAATTGATCCGAAACAGCTCCACATAAAAATAGTGATACAAAATTGATCCAATTTAGTCCCTCAACTATACAAATTTAATCCCAATTTAATCCTCAAGGAACCATTTTATATCAATTTTGTATAGTCAAAAATAAAATTAGAGGAATGTGATACTTAGGACTAAAGTGCACATATGTAAATAGTCGTGGGGCATTATGGGATTTAGTTCATAAAAAAAGAACAATGAGAAAGAAAAAAATTCATACCTTAAGCTTTCCATCAACTGTGTAAATTCTAAAAGGATGCCACTCTGGACTTTTCAATTCAGCTTGCCACTTCGAGCAAAATTCTGCAGCTTTTACATCTGCCTCATCTTTGCGATATCTTTTTATACATGCAGCGTGAAATATTTTTTCATCAAGTTCACCCATCCGCTTGATCCCAATCATTGTACGGTTGCTGATTATGTCTGAAGCATTCTACAATGGTGAATTAATCTCAGTAAAGAAGGACGTATCCTACAGAAGAAAAACGAATAGCCAAGTATGCAGCTGTTATTTTGGAAAAACTTTTGTAAACTCACAGCTATTAACTCTTTTCTAGCTTCTTGCAGCTCATCATTGCTCTTTCTTTCTCTAACAACCAAAGACTGATTAATTGTTTCAAGTTCTTCCAATTCTTCATTTTTCTCTCTGAGTTCTTCAATAAGTTTGTCTATTTTCATGTGAACTACCAAGTCTTCCCCTCCCATTAACTTCATTACTTCTAGACTGCCTTTCAGCTGCTGTATATCCAGCTCAAGTTTTTGTTTAGCGTCTAGTTGCTTTTCTAGATTAAGTATCTTCATGATGGAAGCCTCCATCTCTTTCTACATGTATTTCTTATTAGTGAACTTGCAGTGGTAAAAAGTTACTGAAGAAGAACGTCTGTAGCAGAGTAACAAACTGACCTTCTGTCCTTCAACAAGCCTCAGAACATCTTCATCGGCCTTCTTCTGCTCCAAGGAAGCCAACTCAAGTAAACTATTTTTCATAGCATTCTGCGAGGTCAAGAAAAAGTAAACATCACTCCCACATTACAGTATAGAAAAAGAAAGCTGGGTTTGTTGGCTGGAACTAATTGTCATGCATAATTAGGAACAGTATGTGGCCAGCTGAATATCAATCAGCTAAACCACGACTTTTACTTCGTATCATCAACCATAAGCTGTACAATTCATGTCAATAGCCCTTCCAGGGCATTAAATGACAAAGGACGTTATTCGAAATCAAAGGGGGCAAGAAGTATAAAGTAAAATAAATTGGAATGGTGGTCTCAAAAGGTAGTTCATAATGCATTTAATTAACTAATTTTCAATGCAGCCCCTAAGGGATCCCTGATTACCTTATTCATCATTAGGATTATGGTTTCTTTGTTAGCTTAATATATATTTATTTTAAGAATGATTTTAGGGACTTTTGCTTATGTTCATATTAGAAAGCTATTTCTTGGGTTCCTAGATTCAGGGTCATTAACAAGCCAATTTCGAGTTAATCTAAGGCTGACTCAAGAACAACTCATGCCCTGAAATAATCAATTTCGAGCCAACTCGACTTATTTTTTGACTAATTTTAAGTTAGCTCAATCCAATTTCAAGTCAACTTGATTTGAGCTTTTTTTATCTTATTTTGGCTCAAAATCATATAAAGTTGGCTCATTTTGATCGAGCTAACTTGAATTCAATAAAAAATATTTATTAAAAAATCATTAAAATTTGAATTGAGTGCTTGAAATAAAAAATGTGCTTTTCATATATATTACAATAAAATGACATTTATATTTATAAATAAATTACATTTATGTTAAAAGCTTAAATGTTACAATTCAATGCACTTAATTTTAGAGACTACACTGTTGTTATAAACTTACAAGTATTATATACAAATTTAATTTATTTTAAAAATTTAAAACATCAACTAATCTTAAGTTAGTCCAATCCAATCTTTGGCCACTCAAGATCTCGAAAAAATATTTGATCTAAACCCTCACTCAATATGTTCGATGCGCCTCAATCACATCCAAATCTCTGATTTTCAAGCTAAACTCTCAACTCTATCTAAATTAGAGCTTCCATATCCTTCAACATTGGGTGGTGTGTTTTTATGCCAATCATTGTTGGCAGTGGTCCTTTTATATTTCTTTTGCATTTAAATTATTAAGTTATTAGGTTTTTTTATTAAATCTGGATTTTATCTCTATACATCCTTACACCTAATCCTATCCATCAACCTCCTTCCCCTTCCTTGACCCTAGTCGCAAGCCTTGTCCTCCATCTCTCCTAATCTAACCTTCTCAACAACTTTTTTACTAACCAAGGGCCTCCTCCTCTATCACTCAAAGCCGACTGACCTCCACATATCCCCTCCTCTTTCCTTTCACCAACCAAAAAACAAAGATAATGTCCCTCTCCAAACTTGAACCTACCGACTACTAAACTTCTCCAAACCCAGATCAAAGAATATTTTGATTTTATGCCCTAGATCCGATATCACTTAGTATCAGAGCCAAATTACACTAGATCTAAGGATTCGCCCAATTAAAACTAAACTCAAAGACCTACAATCACTAACCTTCCTCTCTCTCAAATCATCCTCCACTTACAAAATGTGTTGAGAACTAACCCTTGTCGTAGGCTTAAATCTATCTTTGAAAGACTCCTCGAATGACCACAATTCCATAACAAATGGGTCGCCCAAGCGAGTAAAATGTTATGAGTATGTCTCTCGGTGATTAAAACTCTCTGACCATATATCAAGTGCAACAACCTTGCGATGGCCACGACCTAATCTTCGTCTTTGAAAATTCTTTGATATTGAACTAAAGCACAGTGAAGGCTGGAAGAATATATATAACCTCTCTCTTATGCTAGCCAACTACATGATGCTAAAAAAGCTCATGATCTATAAAAATACATTCCTCATAAGGAATGCCTAGAACAGGGAGACCTAAGATATCTTGCATATCAGCTAATGTAACTGCATCTCATGAGGACCAATCCAACAAGTATAAGTGGTCATATGCCAATTCTCCGCTATACCACGAATCCATGTAAAAAAGAAGACGATTGTAAACAAACAACGATGCATAAACTGCACAATGGATGCCAACTCTTCTAAGAGTATCATGATGCATCTGTATATTTTCAAGCATGCCTTAAAACACTGACAAAAGTTGTCACAAATCTTTTTCAGTACCCAAGTTGATTTCTCGAAGCTCAACAACATTAGCTTAACTACATTTTTCGAATTTTTCGGGGCCTCTTTGAGATCAATTATTAATTCATCTCCAAATGTATTTTCATTTCATGTGAGAGATCTTTATATTTATTTATAGTTTCAAATGAAACATATTTTCCTTTTAAGACAGCATAGCCTGAGCTCATTAAATGAAATGCAAATGTAACGTATCCCAGTCCTCATGTGGTGAACCTTTCATATCCAATGGGAGTTTGGGCATTATCACTTTGCCCAAGCTTTTTGAACAATCAAGCTTGCATACTTATTTGTGTAGGTTGAACAATATTTTTAACCAATTTTTTCAGAGCAAGTGCAAAGTATTGGGAAATCATTATTGAGACATTATTTTTCTCAAAATCATCTTCCTCAATCAACTCTCAGGTATGATTTACGACTCATTCTTCGGTTTTATAGAAAAGGATCTCACATTCATCATAATATCTTCTAGGAAGAACATTAAAATTTTTTTTATTCTATTTCTTCATTTCTTGAGGTCTAAAATTTTCATTTGTGCTTTTGGCACCATCGTTATTTTCAGTCATTTTAGATAATTGAGATTCTCGAACTCTTATTATAGGAATAAGATTTTTCTTTAATTGTTTTGTTATATAATTGGTGCACAAATCTTCTTTTTCTTTGGCTGGTTGAGATTTTTTTAAGTTGATAAAGTAATAACTCTTTTATCATCCTCGATATCATTGCCCAGGTGAGAGACCACTTTGAATTGTTTTAAATCTTTATTCTTTGAATCATCACCTTTAAGCTTTGTTTGAATAAATGTAACCGCTTGTTTTTTGGAGTTGACTTCTTCTTTCTTCATAGGTATGAAATACTTAGTATCATCATAAATCTTGATTTCATATATCAAGAAAGGATTCATATCACCGTCAATTCGATACTCTTCACCGTTTTATAAGTATTTCATACATTGATGAAGAGTCGAGGGCAATATACTGTATTCATGAATCCACGGCCTACTAAGGAGTGTTTTGTAGAAAACACTGACTTCAATCACATGAATTTGACTTATGTGTATAACTTTTCAAAGCGTATGGGTAGAATAAGAGGCTCTAGGATTTTTTGTCGCTCATTGAATTCTTATAAGAACACTAAACTTTTATCCCGATAACGAACATCCAAGGCTAATATTAACGTAAGCAAATTGATTAAAGCGCCTGGGTCAATTAAAATCATTTTATACAAGTAAAATTGCTTTTTGCTGTCACATAAAGGAGTTGATTATGTTTGGTCATCCCTAATAGTAAGTCGTCATCACTAAATATGATGGTCGCTAACTTCTGAGCTATGATGCACCGACATTTTAAATAATTAACCATGCGATGTCCGCGTGTCGACACGGACCGCAGGTCCACATATCGATACGTGTCGAACGTGAAGAAATGTCCATTAAAATAATATTAAAAAATTAAAGGGACATGTCTTAAATAATTGAATTAAAATTCTATAAAAATATTTTAAATTATTGTAGAGATTTTAAAATTTAGAGAATGAAATTTGAGCTAAAAGAGAGAATAATAAGATATATTTATTACAAATAATTAAAATTATAAAAAATTATAAATTAACTTTATAAATTTAGAATTGATAATAAATTTCATTCATTAAGATTGTTAAAGTACAATAAAATAAATTACTTAAGTAATTAATTTAAGTTTTTTAATTAAATGACTTATTTTTTATTATTTTTAATATTTTATATATTTAATTTATATATATTATTCTTAATTATTATAATGTAATAAACGTGTATTAGTCTCATTTGGTATGTATTATGGTGTCGTATCGTGTATGGTATTAGGTGTCGTATCATGCATTAATTATGCGTCATAGAGTTATGCCTTCTTTCATCTGCTCTTCAAAAAAGAATTTATATTATTAAGTTTTGCAAATCTTTAATCAATATCTCTCTTATGTCTTTAGACAATATAAAAGCATCATATATATTTAATAAGACCAATAACTTACGTAAATATGTCAGAACATTATACTCCACTTCCGTTTTAATAGCCTTTTGAAATTTAGCTAGTGGTTGAAGTAAGGCATCTTCAATAATCTAAATGTATTTGCCTTTGTCACTAACTTTCCTCAGTGGTGATGGAGAAATTCATCTCTCCTCCTTAATCTAAATTACTTCTTTAATAGAATTCTAATTAGAGGAAGTTTTTGAACTCTATGCATCTTCAAAACATTCGGAGCTTTTAGAACTACTACCTTCTTTAGGACATGGTTTCTTTAAGCCTGTTTTTGGCTTCTTTTTAGTAGGCTTCTCCTTGGGATAGCATAACTTTTCCTCATAATCAATTAATGTCATAACCATGTGACATGCCTCCCTTTAGAGTTAAAAATTATCTTTATCAAAATTTTCATTAGTACTTCTAACTCGATATGTTTCTTTTCAAAATCTTAATTAGGATTTTTCATGTTAAGTTATAAATTAACCATATATTCTTCCTAGCTAACCAAAGATTCAAGAGTGTTGTTCAACTCTTCCAAAAAAGTCGATCATCATCTATTTTAAACTTTAGTTTTTGGGATCCTTTTTTTTATTTGGGTTTTGATAAAGAAAACTGATTGATTTTCTCCTAATTCTTTGAATTATATAAAATTGCCCTATTAGGAGTAAATTTCATACTTCAACACATTTTTCTAAAGAATATCTTCATAGAAAGATGCTAATCATTTGTTTAGTTTTCTTTGAAATGAAGGTCTTCCAACGACCATCTTGTTCTTTTTTTTTTGTTTGAGCTTTACCTTTATCACTATTTGTATTCTAAGCTTCACTTTGGGATGACACTGTCATTCATCATTAATGCTTTGTACGGATTTGAGATGACGATTTGACAAAAGATAAAACTTGTCGACATAAATCTTTTAAAAAAATTGCGTTAATGTTAGGGCGTCCCCTCGAAGCGATGTGGTGTATGGCGAATACGTGAAAATATGAGATTAGTGCTCGGTGTTAAATAAACAAGGGTTCCCACATTATGAGCGGATCGGTAAAAGTTAGTCCATGAAACTAGAATTAGGTTAAGAATTTGAAAAATAGGTACTATTACAGGTAAATTAATGAAATTAATAGATATTATGATTCATGAAGATAAATATTTTATAAATTCAAGAAACTAAATGGGTTGAGGAAGGCGAGATTGATAGTTTGATTTTAAACTTTAGTATTCGTAAATCAAATTAGAAATGACGTATGTGTGATTATAAATAAAAGTTTGAAGAATAATCTTATAAATATTAATATAATTAGAGATAGAATTATAACTTTAAAGATTATTGTTGATACTAAGATTATCAATATTATAAGTATTTATACTCCTAAAGTAGGTTTGGATGTAGGCTCAAAAAAAAAATTTGTAATGAATCAGAGGGAGTAATACAAAAGATACCTCTTGAAAAAAAAAGTATTTATTGGTGGAGATTTAAATGAAAATATTGGTAGAGTGGTAAAAATTTTTAAAAGTATTTATGGTGGCTATGGATTTTGGAGTGGTAATGACAGGATATTATATTAGATTTTCTCAACATGATTTTGTAGTTCTAATACTTTATTTAAAAAAAGAGCGTATTATCACTTATAAAAATAGATCTAGCAAAACAGTTGATTATTTTCGATAAAAAATAGATCATTTTTAGAAAGATTATAAGATTATTCTGAATGAATGTTTAAGTACAACATCGACATTAGTTTTAGATTTTAAGATGAAAGAATGTAAGATGAAAAATAAATTAAATTATTGTTCTAAGATTAGATAAACACTTAAAACACTAATAAATATATTTTAAGAGCAACTAAACTTAGAATTTGGGATATTCATAAAAAAATTGTTATGGGACAAATAGAAATGAAATTCAACAAATTACAAAAATGTGCTTGCAAAATTAAAAGGAAAAGCTTCTTTTAATAAAAATAATTGGTGGTGGAGTCAGAATGTACAAGAGAAAATAAGAAATAAGAAACATTGTTATAAAATTTGGTTTAAATGTAAAAACTTGAGAATTGGGAAAGATATAAAGTGGAAGATTCTAAGAAAGTAATATATGATCTGAAATATTTATTTTAGTGATTTATATATAATAGATTGAATCTAAGAAGGTGAAAGATATATGTATAATTAAAAAGAGATAAGAGAAATGAAGATCTAATGAATGGGGTGTATTCAAGTATGAAAATCATAAAGTATTTTCTTAAAATATTGAAAATATATGAATGAAGTATTTTGATAAACTTTTCAATGAAGAATCCAAAAATATGATTGATTTTAAATTTTTAACAACCTTACTACCCTAAACAAAAATAAAAAATTTTAATTTTTATCGTAGTATTAGTAAATTTGAAATTAGAGAAGCTTTAAAGAAAATAAAATGTAAAAAAATAGCAGTACCTAATGATATTCCACTAGAAGTGTGAAAATGTTTAGGAGATCAAGAAATTTATTGGCTTATAAATCTTTTCAATGTTATTTCAAAGACTAAAAATATGTCAGATGAGTGGAGAAAGAGTTTATTGGTTCATATATTTAAGAATAAATGTGATGCACAAGAGTGTGCAAATTATAGAATTAAGTTAATGTGTCATACATTAAAATTATGGGAGAGAAATGGCGAGCATAGGTTATGATGTGATACAAAAGTTTCTCACAATCAATTTGTTATCATGTCAAGTAGATCTACTATGGATACTACACATTTGTTAAGAGGTTTGATGGAGAATATAGAGAAAGTAAGGAGGATCTACATATGATATTTGTTGATTTAGAGAAAGCTTATGATAAAGTTTCAAGAGATGTTTCTTTGGAGAGTTCTAGAAAAGAAAGGAGTTAATATTGGTTATATTCAAGTCATTAAGGATATGTATACTACATTACTTGTGTCCAAACATAAGAGGATTGACAAAATATTTTCTATTTTAGTTGGATTACATCAAGGATCAACTGTAAGCCCTTATCTTTTGCTTTAGTTATGGATGTTCATACTGGCATTTATAGAATTGTATGCTTTTCGATGACATTCTTCTTGTTGATAAGACTAAAGGGAGTCTAAGAGAAACTTGAATTATGGAGGTCAACCTTAGAATCTAAAAGGTTTTCCTTTAAGTAGATCTAAACCGAATATATGGAGTGTAATTTTAGTTGTAGAAATTCTAGTGGTAGTGTTGTGATATTGGGTGAACAAATCATTAAAAAGAGTGAGTGATTCAGATATCTAAGCTCTATTGTTCAAAATGATGGTAAAATAGATGGAGATGTTATTAGTAGAATTCAAATTGGATGGTTGAAGTGGAGGAATGCATCTGTTTATTGTGTGATAGAAAAGTACCGCTTAAACTTAAGGTAAAATTTTATAAGATTGTGATAAGACCTGCAATGATTTATGGTGTAGAATGTTGGCTAATAAAAGAGAAGCATAAGACTAAGTTAAGTGTTGTAGAGATGAGGATGCTCAGGTGGATGAGTGTCTTTGCTCTTAGAGATAAAATGTGAAATGAGTATGTTCAGGAAAAAGTTAGAGTTGCTTCAGTGGCAGATAAGATTAGAGAGAGTCGCCTTAGATGGTTTGGCCACATAAAGCGTAAGCCGTCCGATGACCCGGTTAGGAGAGTAGATGCATTAGATTTGACTTAAGTTAAGAAAGGTAGAGGTAGACCTAAAAAGGACTTGGTTAAGATGTTTAAAAAATGGCCTTAGTATATTTGAATTAAATGAGAATTTGACACATAATAGGATACAATGGAGAAGAAGGATTCATGTAGCCGACCACTCATAGTGGGATAAAGGCTTGTTGTTGTTGTCGTTGTTGTTATATAGGTTTAGAGCCTATCTTCCAACCGTCTTCTTCTTCTTTTTACTATTTGTAAAGCTTTACATGTATCATTATATGTATTCTTAGCTTCACTTTGGGATGACACTTTGTCTCGTTCATCATTAATGCTTTGGACATGGGATTTGAGATGATAGCTTTTTTGTCAGTATAGGTTTAGAGTATGTCTCACTAGCTCAACATACTTGGCTTTTGTATCTTAGCTTGGGCATACTATAATAACATTCATCATCTCTTTTTAAGATGTACCAAGACACTATTTGATAGAATAAATTCACCAATTTGATCTCTCTTCTATACCCAATCTTTAAAAACAAAACAATCTTCAATTAGATGACCGACAACCCGATGAAATGCATAATAAATAGGATCATCGATTCTATCGACGCAACTCCGTCAATTGTAATCCAAGCTTTAGGGCATGCTTGAAAATTTACAAATGCACCGTAATACTCTCAGAAGAGTTGTCATCTATCATGTAGTTTATGCATTATTGTTTGATTACAGTCATCTCCATTTTACATGGATTTGCGGTATAGCGAACCACTGGAATAGGGTAACTAATACTTGTTGAACTAGTCTTCATGAGATGACAGTTACGTTAGCAAATATACAAAATATCTCATGTGTTTATCCTAAACATTCCTTATGAGGAATGTATTCTTTCAGATCATGAGCCTTTGCAGCATCATGCAATCGGCCAGCAGAAGTCTTCTAGCTTCATAGTGCTTTAACTTATTATCAAGGACTTTTCAAAGAGTGAAGATCAAGTCATGGTCATCACAAGGCTGTTACATTCAATACATGGTCTGAGAGTTTTCTTCAATGAGAGACATACTCATCATATTTTGCTCGCTTGGGCAACCCATTTGATATTGGATTGCAATCATTAGAAGTCTTTTGAGATAGATTTGAGCTTGCAACAGAGGTTAGTTCTCGACACATTTTTAGCTTAAGGAATTGACAAGGAGTTGTCCCTTATAGCCTTCATTGCTACATAGTTGTGGTATTTTGTGTTTCCAAGACACAACAGACTTTTTCGCCCTTCTACTCTCCAGATAACTAGCTTACTTGCCCACGGCAAGAAAATTTCGTTCTTTTCTACACAAGCTTATTTATACCACGGGTTGGGTAGAGTGAGTATTATGACTAACTCGCATTATTATGATGTGAAAGCTCATTGGCATTGCTTACACGAATGGATTCATACGCATGTTTGGAGCTTTCAACTATCTTGAGACGCCCCATTATTTCAAATATCAATATTTTCCTTTGATTATGCAACTGAATAAAGCCACAACTACTATAGATCAAAATCAGATTTGGGCGTTCAGATTTGATCCATCATGTATGACCAATCATTTTCAGATTATTCATCAATCACCTTTATATAGCTTGCTTGCTCAAAGTTTTGGTTAGCGATTCATAGATGCTCTCACTGACAGAGGCATACCCCTTCTACTTCCAAAACAAGATATAGGTGCATCGCCGAGTATCTTATTAGATTGAAACCTGCTTAGCTATGTTATAACCCCAACAAAACAACTAAGCAATATGGCTTCACTCAGGCTAAACCTTTGCATGGAACTTCCACAAGTACCTAGTATAACGGACATTCATTCTCTAGGGTTGTCACCACTATCTGTTCATTTGGAGGCAGTGTCTATGGCTTGAATTTCTCTACTTCAAAGAACTGGTTCTAGTTTCTATATAGCTCCATTATATATTAATATAGGGGTTGGTCATTTATGGCTATTATGCATTTGTCATATATTTTCTTCCTTCTTGGGCTAGATTTTCGCATATATAATCACTAATTTTGAAGATCCCAATCAACAAGACACTTGTCTTCCTTACAACCCAAGCATTAAGGAGTCATCTAAACAAGTTAGAAATCAAAAGCGAGATCGAGAGCCTTCACTCATTCATATAGATTGTGGACCTTCCTCTCCCTCCGAGCAAAGTTGAAATGAAGTAAGCCTATATCACCTCCTATCATTAGAAGCTCTCTTTGAGATGAGCTTTCTCCTTCCTTTGAAGATCCTAACAAAGATGTTAGAGGCTCTTCTTTACTTGAGCATAATGTAATAATAGCAAGCACATCTGAATCAACTCATGTTCCATCTCCACTTTCAAATAAAGGGCTATTGGCAGAGCAGATTGAGAGTGATTCCACTTTAATACTATTGATTTATGTCAATATGACTTCTCCAACCTCTCACTTTATTGAGCTCATTATCAACGATCATATGCATGTTGGAAATAATATTGAGCATCCATTTGTGGAGGAATTGAATACTTTGGTTTCTAGTTTTGAGTCACCCATGTTAGACTCCACTTAGGTGATAGTGAGTGGTGCTTCAAAAAACTCTTCAACAAATCTCAACTCTAGTGTAGAGAGTCACCCCATTTCTAGCATAAGGGATATAGCTTAAGAGCGTTTATCTAGCTTAGAGCTATCATGTTTCGTTTTCAAGATACATTCCAAACATTTAAACTCATATTATTGCGGCTCTTCAAAGAGATTGATCCACATAGTGACGACATTGCGCCACCACTTTTGAACATAGACTTGAAAGTTTTGCCTGAACTTTCTAACTTCTGAGTGGAGGTGAATTCATTGCTAGATTGTGCTACTGCTTTGATTCTTGAAGCAAGAGAGTTGCAGCTTTGAGAGTCTTTATGTCGGGATGTTGAAATTAGGCTATTTCAGCTACATGCTACTTATCATGAGTTATTGTTAGACACCCACTGATGCAAAGGCTTTATTTGTACTACCTCAGAGTAGGTTTCTCTAGTTCGTATGGACCTTGAGCACAACCTCAAAGACTTGAGATCATATCAGAGAGAGCTCTCTCGAGCGCAGCTTGAGCTTCTTAATATCTCTACTATAATAGAGAAGATATTATTTGCTGGAGAGGAGATCTATAGTGAGGTAAACTATCACTGCTATAGAAGAAAATTATTCACAGATAGATGCTTAAACATTTGAACTTGAGCAAGTGCATTCTTTATTAATTCGTGATCAAGAAGCTATTTTTCAGCATCTTCAGAGTATACGGGAAAGGCAGTTGATTATAACCTATCAATCCCATACCGCTTCTATTTGTATTCGAGAAACTCAGACTTATTATCTATAGCTGAATTTTCTTTTAGTGGTCATCTCTCTATCACTTTAGATGTATGATATACGGATCTTATGATTAGTAATTCATTAAATCCTATATTATTCCCTTTATTCAGCTTTTGATTAGAATAAGACAAATAGAGAAAAAAAATGAATGCATCATGTCAAAGTCGACATGACACATTCATTGAGGGGCAATTTGTTTGCAACTGAATAAAAAAAAAAGAGTGGGCCTAACCGACCCCTAGCAACCATCTTCCACAAGTGAAAATAGTCAAGGGTCGATCGACTATAAGAGGAGGGGAAAAAGGAGTCAGTTGAATCTCCTTTGCACACATGCATGCGAGAGAAAGGCAAGAGACTTACCTAAATCCGTAGTCAACAGATTGAATCCCCCTCGCCACTAACTCCTTGGTTCGATCAAACCTTTAGCTAGCTTCTAACATTCAATCAAAGCCCTTATCACTCAACTGAAGCCACTGACCTTTCTTGGTGTTTGGCCAAAGCCATCGATCCCCTTCCCTGCTGCGCAAGAGTCCAAGTCGAACCCCTCTTGGCCAAGTAAGTACCGAGCCAGCCGATCCTCGATCGATCGGGTGGAATAGTCGAAGCCCCCATTTTCCTCTAAACCGAGCGAGCTGACCCCCTTGAGGAAGCCCTAGCCGAAACCTCCTTTTTTTTGGCTATATCAAAGAAATAAAAGTCCAACTTCCCAAATTACCCCTCCCTGACATTGATCACTTTGACACTTTGGGCACTGTCGTGCTACAAAGTTAATAAGTGTTCAATAAATTCATGTTAGAATTGTTGCATAAAATGTCATAAGAGTTGCCTATTGATATTAGTTGATAGAATGATTGAAATGGAAATAATATGGACTATACCATAATATCATAATTATAATTAGGCAATAATTAATTAACTGATAAATTAATTGATAAAGATAGAATAGCAAAAAAAATCCATAAAAAAGCATTTTGGGAAGCCACCTTAATAACTATTCCAAAAAGAAGAAGCTATATTTCAATTTTCATACTAGAATTTTCCTTGCAAACCTATACACCCAACACCTAGAGTTCAAACAATCAAATGCAGACATACCACAGTGATGAATGATTTTGGTGAATTAAATTTCTAAATCACTTGCAAATAAGCATGCTCTAGGAATCTACAGGAAATGTATAGTTTAATCTAACAATACCTTCACTAAGTAGTTGACAAGTTAAAAACTATCTCGCATATTAAGCAAAAATATCATGTACCTTCTTCTTTTCATCTTCAAGTTTCCTCGTCTCACACTCACTCTGAGCCACCAAAGTATTCAATTGCCTGGATCTGAATGCAAGCTCTCTTCTTACAGTATCCAGTTCAATCCGTAACTCCTCATTCTCATCAGAAATTTTACGAGAATGATCTTGGGCGAGTTCCTGCATTCTTCGAATTTCTGAAGGAGAACACAAAAATCCAGAGTGTTAACTAAAGAAGTGTAACATGCATGCTTATAATCCAAAATTGCACCAGCCATTCGGCTTAGTTCAAAAAGAAATAAATTCAAGCAGCAGAACAAAAAATTAACAATCCTATTTAAAACTAGGAGGAGCAAGGCCTTTTCCACGATAATAAACACGAAGGCTGCAGCAGATCTAAAAGAGAGAAATCAAATATATTTAGTACATGTACTCGAGAAACACCAAAATCTCATGCTAGATAATGGAATAAAATAAAATAATTGCAAATCCAGGTTTGTGTTTCCTTCAGTCCTTAATCTATCAAATAGTAGTCTACCACGGTAACACCTATCTTAGAGAATGTGCAGCCAAATTTCGATCCCAATTTTAAGGCTGAGTGATCCTCCATCTAAAGTATCAAAATCAATTTGTAGGGTGGAAATATTTTGTAAGTTAGCATCACTGAATAATGCTATTAAAAGTATGAAACAATTAGTAGCCATCTATGAGAATCACCATTAATATAAGATTCAAGTAGTTTATCCCTTTCTTCCATCATCTCATCGAAAACGATGTTGTCTCATTGTATTTGCACTCAAGTTCCTCAATGTGCTTCTTCTTGATTTCAATTAGACTTGCCAAATCTTGAACAAGTTTTCCCCTCTTTTAGATTCTTCCTTATTTATATCATCAACAGTTTTCAAATCTCCATTTCTTCGCAGATGATCATAGGACCTCCTAAACAATAGTCATCAGCACGAGCCACCCATCCATGTATTCCTGATGAAAAATTCCTTTTTCATCTAAATTGTCTCAGCAAAGTGATTAGCATAAAATGGTTCTCAAAAGCCATGGCATCCCTAAATCCAGTCCAGTCTTTGTTGAAGACCACTATCACATTTCCCATGGCCCTGGAAATTCCAAAATGAGTGTACTTTTATGGGATTGAATTTAGAGAGCTGTTCCTTAAGCCTATTTCCATTTTCAGCAACATAGTTTCCTTTCTTGAATTCCGTTGGAACATTTACAAGGATGCCCATCCAGGGCCAGACAAAGCGTTCATCCATTTCAGCTTTGGAATGCTCCCTTTTAGTAATCGTAGCTTGTGAAAGACTTGAAGCATCACAAAGATTATCACAGAGGAATCTTACAATGGCCTGGTGGTTTGCCTTCACCATTGCGTTCTTGTTAGTAGCAGCAATATCTGTAGCATGCTGAAGCAGATCCTTGTACTGGTAATTTTGTGTCTTCTTTCTCTGACAAAAAGGGCATCTGTAAATGTTGTCTGAGACTTTCACTTTAAGCTCTTCTGACTTCAGTTGCAGGTAAATGCTAGTCTCATAAACATCTTTCTCTGAGTCACAAAATACTATTGTTTCACTAAAGCTGTAATCCATCAACGGAAGGTCACTGCACAAAGAAATGAAGACGTTAACATGTGTGTTTCAAACAGCGAATAGAATTTAACGAAATAAAATTAAAACAGTGCATTCTGTAATGAGAAATGCCATTCAAAAGGGTTTAACCCATATCACATGCAGAGATCAAGGTACTTTGTAAATGCTAATTCAAATAGACTCAATAGCTATAATTAGATTCTGAAAATTAAACGGACCAAAAAAATACAACACATTGACTAATACTGAAGATAAAGCATTAGGTAACTAAGAATTCTCTGATATATTTGGTGACATGAACACAATTTTGTGCAGTTCAGTTTATATGAACCTCACAACCACAAAGAAAAAAAACCTGAAATAAAAGTTTTCCACGTAGCTAGATATTATAATTGATCACACCATACAATTCTATAAGTTCTTTCAAAAAAATTTAGAAAGGGTAACTGTCAACAAATGTAACACAGAAACATATAACACGTTAAACATACAGATATTGAATATACATTTGATAAATCGTTCAAGTATGCTGAAAGTGTACTATGATAATAAAATCCCAATCTCTAACCCAATAGGCCATATTTTTATATACTATTGAAATAATTTCCTTAGTTTAGCTGCTACAGTCAAACCAGACGCCAAATCGATTTCAATAGATGCCACAAAGTTATTTCCTAAAGTATGGTCGCACTGATTACCACCCAAGCACTAGATAAGAACAGAGAAATAAATGAATAGAACTAGTGTAATAACCAAACCGGACCCCCACACTAAACAAGGCCAGCCAATCCCTACCCCCAACCATGCAATCCATCAAACAATTTTTTTGTGACCACCTCTACCACCCCAATGCGCAAATCACATAATCTTTGGTGAGCCTCTCACCTTCTCTTGATGTGAACTTAAGAGGACCTACTGGGAGGGCATCACATCACTTGCCATGAGCCTCTGCAACTACCTAGCCTCTTCTATTGAGCCTTCTTTATTCTCTCCCTAGCCACCAACCTTCCTTTCTCTTTCGAGCAAAGTTGCTGGAGGAGACCTCCTCTTCATCTTTTTCCTCCAACTAAGATCTCCTCCTCTTATGATTTTCAACATCATTTCTCACACCATGAGCTTTCTTTCTCTTCCTCCTCTCCTTCTATACTTTCTCCTCCTCCTCCTCCAAGCAAGCGGACAAGACAAATTTAGTTTCTTAAAAGTTCTATTAGACTTGCTATCATCCAAGTATCTTGTTTGATGTAAGATTAGGTTGGTTGAGATTGTTTTTAGGAATTGGCATTTTGTGTATTTAATCCTGTTAATCATAGATTTAAGTTTTAATTAACTTATTTTAGGGATAACTATAGGGTTAAAATCAAAGAGTGCATGGACCTACTTTAATAATTTTGCATTCAACTTGACTGTGGGGTAACCTAGGTTGATTAGATTGCATCTATCTCAATTATCTAATAATTTAAACATCTTGTTATGCATATGTAATTGATTGTGAATACATATTATATAAGACCTTCAAGTTGAATTTCACTTGCCATTATTGGTGAGATCTGGAACAAATTTAGATTTTTGTTATAAAATTTGGTTTAGATGTAAAAACTTGGAGAATTGGAAAAGATATAAAGTGACATGTAGATATTCTACGAAAGCAATATATGATGCAAAAATTTAGTTTTAGTGATTTATAGAATAGATTATATACCAAAAGAAGGTGAAAGATATATGTATAAGTTAGCCAACCAAAGAGCGAGAAGTAAGAAGCACAGTTCAAGGAGGTGTATTAATGGAGATAATAAGTGTCTTTCTTAGAAAAGGATATTGAAAATAGGTGGATGAGATATTTTGATAAACTTTTATGAAGGATCGAAATCGATTGATTTTAAGCATAAACAAAAATAGAATTTTATTTTTATCGTCAGATTAGTAAATCTAAAGTTAGAAGCTTTAAAGAAAATGATATGTGAAAAAGTAGACTGATGATATTCCAATAGAAGTGTGGAAATGTTTTGGAGATCAAGGAATTTTTAACTTACAAATCTTTTAATGTTATTTTAAAGACAAAAGATGTCGATGAAGTGAAGAAAGAGTTTGTTGGTTCTATATTTAAGAATAAAGGTGATGCACAAGAGTGTGCAAATTATAGAGGAATTAAGTTAATGTGTCATACATTAAAATTATGGGAGAGTAATTGAGCATAGGTTACGATGTGATACAAAAGTTTCTCATCAGTTTGGTTTCATGCCGTAAATCTCTATGGATGTTATACATTTGTTAAGAGGTTTGATGGAGAAGTATAGAGAAAGTAAGGAGGATTTACATATGATATTTATTGATTTAGAGAAAGCTTTATAATAAAGTTTCAAGAGATGTTCTTTTAGAGTTCTAGAACATAAAGGAGTTAATATTAGTTATATTCAAGTCATTAAGGATATGTATAGAGTCATTGTGTCCAAACACAAGGAGGATTGACAAAATATTTTCCATTTCAATTGGATTACATGAAGGATTAGCTTTAAGCCCTTATCTTTTTTGCTTTAGTTATGGATGTTCTTAGGTATTTACAGATGTATCTTGGTGTATGCTTTTTGCTGATGACATTCTTCTTGTTGATAAGACTAGAGAGGGGGTCGTCCAAGAGAAACTTGAATTATGGAGATCAACATTAGAGTCTAAAGGTTTTCGTTTTAGTAAATCTAAACTGAATATATGGAGTGTAATTTTAGTTGTAGAAATTCTAGTGGTAGTGTTGTAACATTAGGTGAACAAATCATTAATAAGAGTGGCGATTAAGATATTTAGGCTCTATTGTTTAAAATGATGGTGAAATAGATGGAGATGTTATTAGTAGAATTCAAGTTGGATGGTTGAAGTGGAGGAATGCATCCCTTTGTGATAGAAAAATTTCACTTAAACTTAAGGTAAAATTTTATAAAATTGTGGTAAGACAATGACTTATATGAATGTTGATGATCAAAAAAGAGAAGCATAAGAAGAGTTAAGTGTTCTGAGATGAGGATGCTCGTGGATGAGTGGCTTTACTCTTAGAGATAAAATGCAAATAGTATGTTGGAAAAAGTTGGATTAGCTCGGTGGCGATAAGATTAGAGAGTCGCCTTAGATGGTTTTTGGCCACATAAAGCGTCGTAGTCCGATGACGGTTTGGAGAGTAGATGCATTAGATTTGCTTATGTTAAGAAAGGTAGAGGTAGACCTAAAAGACTTGGTTAAGATGTATAAAAATGACCTTAGTATATTTGAATTAAATGAGAATTTGACACATAATGACACATGGCAAGGATTCATATAGCCGACCCCACTTAGTGGGATAAAGGCTTGTTGTTGTTGTTGTTGTTGTTGTATTGCTCGCTTCAAGGTAAATGGCTTTTATTTATTAACGGATAAACAAATCATTCTTTATTAAGAGCATTATCCTAAATATTTTGAAATTAATTTCTAGGTAATTGTAGAATTGTCAATCCTATTGGCATTGAATTATTTGATATGTATATTCCTTTATATTTCTTGTAATGTTCATAATGAAATAGCAAATTAAATTATTAATCTTGTTTTGATTTATTGTTTAGTAGATTTTTTATATTGAAGTAAATCTTATAATTGCAATATTTATTTTCATGCAAGTTATCTCAATTTAATACAATAAATTTATTCCTACAGATCATATTTATTTATGAAGATAGAACTAGTCATACTAATTATACTCTACTAAACACTTATTTGTAATGTGCAAAATATGCAATGCTTATTATAATAAATATTATGTTAGTATTACACCCATTTGATCATGGCTAGTCGGATCAACTTGTTCTTAGAGAAATCATCAAAACTTCATGGGATTAATGCCAAACTTTCATTATATATATATACACACACACACAATACAATACATACACCCACACGTATATCTAAATATAATCATGTTAAAATAAATATGATCATGAGAATTATTATGCTAAAAATCATCCTAAAATGAGTGACACTTTTCATTTATGTGATGTAAAATTGATAACTAGATGATATCAAGTACACTGCTAGTTTAGAATCACTCATATTTCTTTATTGTTCAAGTTGCATGCTCCAATATCTTATCATTCATGTTTTAATAAATGAAAATTGCTTGTTGAGTTTGAATTATCAAACTCAGCTATAAAATTTATTCATGACAAGTTTTATTTGGGTGTCTAGTAGACCATCACCACAGAAACAAATTTTTCAGCAGCATTATTTGTTCGGTGCTTAAAAATTTATGTGATAGATATATTTGCATTTTTATTAGATTTGAGTAATTGGTTAGTAATTCTTACTTCTTCTTTTTTGGTAGTTGTTTTTGTTTCCTTGAAGTAAATGAAATAGTATTTACTTTTCTCGGCTTGCTGGTATGGCTTATATTAAATGCATAAGAGGTTTTATATGGTGAGTACAAAATAAGCTTTTAAATCATTTCATCACATCCCATATCAAGATCCTCCAAGAAAGTCACAATGGATGTCAAGGCTTGTTTGATCATGTACGAGAAAATAAGAAATGAGAAATGGGAAAAGTGTAACCACTTTGACTGTTTGGTTGGCACTGACAAAGGATATGAGGGAAAGCAAAGTCAAAGCCAAAGCCAAGGCAGTTCATGTTTACACAAGAAAAGCACCACTTATCAGATATTACATAACAAAAAAACACTAAAATGCAGCAGAAGCAGCACCTAGGGACCGCTTCAGCTTCCTGCAAGTGAAAACAACCTATTTCTAAGCTAATAAGACCGAAAAGACAGAAGAGTAGCTAAGATCAAAATGAACAGCGTCTAGTCTGGGAATCAAATGCTCGAACTCTTGCAGGAAGGCGAAAAGCAGCCTATACAGTAGTAGATACAGAATACATCCCAAATCATACAAAGTATGCCGCCAAATTTTTCCATCGTGAAGACTTCAGTCCATTCCGCAGTTGAAATATAAAAGAAGCACAGAGACAAGGGTTTAAAAGAGTCTTTTACCTGAAACTGAAAGAGGGGAGGGAGCACGATGACCAGGGCGTCCAAAGAAAAACAGTGGAAAACTACAAAGAGCAACTATTTAACTTCCGGGATAATTGGGAGATCTGTTACAGCTGTCCAGATGCTACGAAGGGTTTATGCTTTACTTTTAAATCGATACTTTTGACCATAAAAATTTATATCAATTTATATATTATATTTAAACATTTAAATTTTAATTTTACTTAAATAGACATAAATCTTTATTATTACATCAAAAATACCCTACTTTTTCAAGTGAAATGTATTTTATTTTGATAGGGAAAGTACTAGTTTTGTAAATATTCAAATTTGAGTGTGAAATATGCAAATGCATAAGAATTGCGTGGTATATATGTAAATTTCCCAAAATAAAATTAATAAATTGACCATCATTATTATTTTTTAATAAACAATAGTAATATATTAATAAAAAACACATATAAATAACACTAAAATTTAAATTATTAAAATATTTAACATTCAAAATCTTACATTTACATAAATATTTTTTTTAGTTAATTTTCATATGCTTGGGATGAAAAAAAGATGAATCTTAATTGAGCTAATAAAATGATAAGATCACATTAAAAAGAGTATCAATATATGTTTGGAATAACAGTGCGATCTATACTGTATCACAATATCATTTAAAGAATTGTACTCTGACATTATTTTAGCTGTATTATAAAGAATCAGTCGTACTAAAATTGTGTATTAACGATCTAGTCTTCTATAATGTCGAAAAAGTTATAATTTGACTCTGAAATAAAAAAATTATATGTCCATTATAATTTTTTTAAACAATAATTTCCTCTGTAATATTTTTTTATTATTTTTTCATATAATTGCAGTTATTTTAAGAAATCCTAAGTAATATGAAGAACCCTTAATGATGAGTAAGAATTAAAAAAAATTATGATAAAATTTTATTAGGAAAAGATGAACATGTGAAGAAGAAAAGTAAATAATAGTTTCATCATTACAAGAAAGTTTTAGGGATGGGGATGATATTTTATGTTATTTAAATTTTTAAATATTATATATGCAAGTAAATATTTTAAAATTTTTAAGATATTTTTTAGTATTATGTATTCAAATTTCACTAATAAAAATTATAAATTTATTTATAAAACTTTCTCAATATATTTATTATTATTATTATTATTATCCTCAATTTATATTAATAAAACTATGAGTGTTAACCAATAATCATAATAATTGCCAATAAATCAAACAAATTTTTTTTAATTCTTACATTAGCTAACGTATTTTATTTTATGAAATATTCTATTATTCTCGTGTTTCTTAATTTTCTTCTAAGAGTTATTTAGATGTGTGAAAAGAATACGAAAAGCGCATTGTGACGAGAATGGGCAATGAGGGGGCAGAGTGATCGAAGGTGATTGATGGGGGGAGGCGTCTTATGACGATAATATTTTATTTGATCGATATATTTAAAATTTATCTAAATCGAATAAATTTTAAATACATCAAAATTGATTATTCTAATAAGTTCTAAATACATCATATTACTTTAAAATTTTATTTTATACCATATAAAAAAAAATTATATTTATTTTATTTTGTACTTAAAATTTATCAATTTAAACAGCCTCTAAATAAAATATTCATTTACATGTTTCATATTCAGTTCAGATAGGATTGAAATTTTCTTGCTGGATGTCTTTACCTTCACCGCGGCGCAACGTATCCGTAGCATCGTCGTCACTGCAGAGAGAGAGAGAGAGAGAGAGAGAGAGATGGTGGATCCCGGTGTGAGCCGTTTTGGCTTCGCGCCTCCGTCACCGAGGGAGGAGATGGAGACCCTCCTACTTGCCGACGGACCCCTCGCTGTCGTCCCTACCGACAGAAACGGCGGCGGTGACCCCCTCCTCCATCCCCTCCAACCCGACTCTCCTTTGCCCTCCTCCTCCCCTACCCCGACATCCTCGTTTACTGATTCCCCTGATTATGTAGAGGACGTCTCCTTGCAAGCCACAGACCCTCCCAAAGGTGCCATCTCTCCATCCCATCGGCGGAAATCCAGTGAAGAGTCCGATTACCTCAAGATCACCGTTTCTGATCCCCAAAAAGAGTCAGAGTCAACCGTTTCCCTCGTCCCTGGCGCAGGCACCTTCGTGTCCTATCTCATCACCCGCACTCGCGCCGCTGATCTCTCCGGCTCCCCCCGAGAGCTCTCCGTCCGCCGCCGCTTTCGCGATGTTGTCACCCTTGCCGACCGCATCGCCGAGTCCTACCGTGGCTTCATCATTCCACCACGCCCCGACAAGAACGTCGTCGAGAGTCAGGTTATGCAAAAGCAAGAGTTCGTCGAACAACGCCGTTCCGCGCTGGAGAAGTACCTTTACAAGCTTGTTGAACATCCTGTCATCGGGAAGAGCGATGAGTTGAGAATTTTTCTCCAGGCGCCCGGGAAGTTCCCGCTGCCAGCAACGACAGACATAGCTTCAAGGGTTTTGGATGGTGCCGTGAGGCTTCCGAAGCAGCTGTTTAGCTCCGGAGAAGCGGGGAGTGGATACGTAGCAGCCCCGCAGGATGTGGTACAGCCGGCAAAGGGAGGAAGGGAGGGATTTGTTTAAGGAGTTGAAGCAGTCCGTGGCTAATGATTGGGGAGGAGGAAAACCCTCCGTGGTGGAAGAGGACAAAACATTTTTGGAGAGGAAGGAGAGGGTACTGGGGCTGGAGCAGCAGCTCTCTACTGCTTCTCAGCAGGTATGACTCTACTTCTGGTAGCCATATTTACTGTTCCATCGTTTGAACTTTTTTTATCATCTGAATTTACCTGTTCACACTTTTGAATGTTTTTATTGGAGCTTTGTTGGTTCTCATTTTGAGACTTTCTGTCGAGGGATGGTAAAAACTTAACAATCATGGATTTCTGCAGATCGGGGTTAATGAAGATTTTGGATTTGTTTACATGCAAAGGGGTCAGAATATGTGCAATTTTGTGGAATAGTAGAACCAATTTTTTTTATGTTAGCTTTCACATGAGGGGTCTCTCTCTCTTGGGGTTTGAGTTAGGCAGAAATTTGGAAGAAAATAATTGTTTATGACTCTGTTTATTTTATGTTTTGATGTGAGATCACATTGGTTTTGTGCTATTTGATCTTTGATGTGGAGAAATCATCAGAAGGAGCAGACTACGAGCACAGCTCTCAGTGCGTAAGTTAATATTATTATATCACCTGTAAATGAATATGCGTGTCTTTATATATTCCAAAAGTATGACCCAAAGTTTACAAGTTTAGATTTATATTTTCTTCATGGGTCGGAACATAAAAACGTCGTCCATTAGACAGAGAGTGCAGATTCTTTATGTTAAGAAAGGTAGAGGTAGACCTAAAAGACTTGGTATGTAAAAAATGATCGATAATTTGAATTAAATGAAATAATGACACAAAGACTTGATTCATGAAATGCCCCATATTTTGTATTGTTGTTTGTTGTTGGGAACATAAAAATATTTTATTATATTGGAGTTCAAAATGTAGAAAACTTTCACAGATTTAGGTTCCTGCAAATTGTGATGAGAAAGAATAAAGATTATTTCAAAAATTTTCATAAAGTATGGAAGGATCGGACATCATTTCTATGAAGGATGAAGATTTTACATTATTAACGGTGAGTTTTTTGATAAACATGTTTGAACCTACCACTTCTAGGGTTTAAAACATCAAACTGAAACTGCTTATGCCCATATATATATTTTGGTTTACATATGTATTCAGTTCAAATGCTTTTTCTAGAGGTAAAATTTTATTCCTACGTGCAAATTTTTTGAACATATTTTATTTTAGAAGAGCATACAACACACCATTAATATGTTTGAATCTACTGCTTTTAGGATTTAGTAGTACTAATTAAATTCTTTTTTTTTTCAACATATCACATTTTTTGTTTTTTTATTTTTATTTAGTTTAAATGCATGTTTTGCTAGTGATTAAAATGTTTTCCTACTTGTATAGCATTTTTGAGCCAAAATATTTTATATTAAAAGTTTTATGGCAAAGTAATTCATTCTAAATGAGTACTCATACATTGTCTTCTAAACTCAAAGGAAGAGCACAATACACAATTGTGTACTTTTGTTTTGCAGCAATTCATTCTAGAACAAATATATGGATGTGTACTATCTTGTATACTCAAAGGAAGAGCAATGCATGTTTGATTGCTTTAATTTTAGAACATTATGTACATAAGTAATTTATTTAATAATAAACAATAAGTAACAACTATGTACTTGCACTTGCAACAAAGCAATTCATTTTAGAATAAATAGGCAATTACATGCTTCCTTATAAACTCAAAGGATGAACAATACACATTTGTGTACTTGTATTTTGCAACAAATTAAAAAATTGATTATATTCATTTTAAACTTATCACATCAAGATTGGCTTTCTCGTAGAGAGTTGTTTTTGTGGTCTACACCTAAGAATTTTTCATTTGATGTGATCATTAGCCTATATTTAGTTTATTACATGTACATATAAGTAGCACTTTTTCTCCTCATAAGTATACCAAGTATTAGGCTAACATGGGTGTGTGAATTTGCGTGGCAAGGCTCAATTTCTAACACACATACATACACACACACACACAAAGTAACTTATCATGAAGATTATACTCATTTTCTTACCGTTACATAAATATTGTGTTTTTCCTCTTTCTATGGAACTAAAATACTTTACTTTTTTTGTCTTTCAAATTTGTTTGAAGAAGGCATCAATAATTTCTTTTATCATCCAAATTATGCTTCTTATGATAGAATATCATATAATCTGATTACATTTGTAAACTTTCTAGTACAATTTTTTGTAATAATTTTGAAGCTAATTTGTTCATAAATATTTTATTTGGAAATATTATCAAATTCTAGCAAGAAGTCATAGTTTTGTTATTTTTATTTTTCTTTGAACAAAACAAAAGCTCTACTCCATGTGAGATATAAATCCTAGGGGACAAGCAATATTTGTATTTAACTAGTCATAGCCTACATTCTAGTTACATGATATTAATTTAAATGTACTATTTTTAATTTTCAGGAAGTTTTTTTATGAAATTTTATGAACTTAATGTTTTAAATTCAATCCTTTAATCATTAGAATATGTAATAGGTGGACATCTGGTTATTTTCAATTTTGCTTTTCATGTAAAAGTCCTTAAATACAAAAGAATGATCCTTAATAGACTAATTTGACTAATATATATGATTATTATTTAAGCTATGTTCTTCATAGATCAAAACACTTCATTGAACTGCACTTACTGGTATATCATAAACTAATTATCATTGGTAACAACAATCTATAGAATTAAATTTTTTGCTTGAGGAATAAAGATTAATAAGCATGCACTAAACCAATTGTGAATCTTGATAATGCCATTGATTCATGACAATAAGGATGATAAAATTATTGCTAACTTTCAAAATAGCTAACTTTTTTGACAATTTTGAGCCAAAATATAGGAGTTTTGATATATGATGTTTTAGTGTTTAGGGTTGACTAATGCAATTCTAGAATTAGAATCATAAAAGACAAAAAAATCACATTTCATATTTTTTTCAACTATTAATTTAAGTGAAGGTCAATATCTTTTGATGTAGAATTAGAAAACATACTTATATTCATTTAATAATTATGTAAAAGTCATCAAAAATTTGAAATTCCATAAAAAATTTGAGAATTTTTATAAATGCTATAGCAATTAAGGTTCACAACATAAAAAAGATAATCAGCTCATTACAAATTGATATAATTTTAATTGCATGCATAAACTAATCATTGAATAGTTTAAAAAAAAATAAGGATAGAAATCACCAATTGGAAGATCTTGGCCTCATGTTGCTACATGGATAATTGTCTCGTCTATCGTCAAAACTTGGAAAGCTCTTTACAAATCCACATCCAACAACTCACAAGAATTGAGAAAAGAAGAATTTTATTCAACAATTTCATGTTAATTTACATGCTATTTATATCTGTATGATATGTTGCTGTTATTTATTTATTTTTTTATGCTTTCTTGAAATAGTTATAATAGTTTCCCTTTTTTCTTAGCATCATAATAAAAACATATTTATTAATAAGATTTCATTAATACAAATGATAGCAGAAATCTAAGAACCTAATAGAAGCCTATCCAATTTTAACATCATTTTCCACACATTCCAATGCTGCATATATTGTTGTTTGGGAACCATATAGAAGTTGTAGGATTGAGAAGCCATCAAACTTTTTTGTATAAGAAGATGACATGACATGACATGAACAAAATCACCGCATCAATATTTCAATTCATCATCATTACCATCTCTGCAAATTTCAAATCAAGGAAACGTGGACTGAGTTTAGTCATTTTAGAGAACTACCCTGCCTTCCTTTCAAGGTATGGCTGACACAAGGCTTTTCAAGCAAGCAAAAAGAGAAATAATCCAGAACTCCGTTTCCCATGCTCACTCACATTAAATTGAAGACTTGATTACAACTGGAACCACTCTCCTTTCCTATTTAGGTTTGCTGAATTTTTTATGCAAGGAATTATTGTTGCTTTGTTTTATTTATATTGTATTCTATTTTGATTAATTGTTGAACAAATATTGATGTTTTCTTGTGAAAAAACTTCTCATGAAGCTTCGTGTTTGATTCAAACCCTCGTTACTTTGGTGTGAACAAGGTTTTTATCTTTTTTTTATCCCTTTTCACCCCTAGCTTTTGATTTTAACACTTCATATCATCATCATCTCTGTAAATCCTGAAGCAAGGAAACTTTAACAAAGATTAGTCAACTTTTCATAGAATTCAAGCATGCACTCATTCTATAAGAGATCACTCTAAAACTAGGCTTTTCAAACAAGCAAAAAGAGAGGGAAAAAAAATCTAAATCATCTTATTAAAACCATTGGTAAGCCACTCATATGGAATTGAACACTTGATTATAACTAGAACCACTCTTCTTCCTTCCTTAGGTTGGCCAAATTTATCATGCAAGGAATTGTTTTGTTTTCTATATACTAGCTATTGTACTATATTTGATCAAGTGATGATTGAATATTGAAGCATTACTTGTGAGCAAATCCCTTGGTGAAGCTCGGTGATTGATTTAAATTTTTGATACTTTAATTAGTACAATGTTTATTCTTTTTAGGCCTTCTCTCCCCTAGCTTTTGTTTTTAGCACCTTCCATCAACCCTAGCCGCAATCTACAATCTCTCAACTCTAAAAACATTTTCCACTACCCATGTAAGATCTCGACCTCCCTCCCTATACAAACACCCTGAACTTGCCTTCTCGGATTTGACCCATATTATACAAACCTGACCTCAAACTAAGACCTCCACCCACCTACCCTCTTCATTCGAAGACCCACCTCCCAGCCATACCCTAAAACAACAGGCTTGATCTTACATCAAGCCACAAGCACCACAAATAATTCCCACTTTCATACCACTTCTCGGCCAACCCTCAAAATCCCAACCTTAATACACAACAAACTTTTTCAAATTCCTTTCCTACATCGACTTACATCACCATCAAGAGAGGGCATTCTCATCAAAAGCCTCCCTCCACCAATCCGCATTACTTCCACTCCAAGGTTGTTGAATAGGGCATTTTGTCTTGTTATATGTCATATTTTAGCACCATCTTTTAACTGGTTTTAAAGACATTTTTTTCTAACACATCCCATATAAGTTCTTCTTTTGTCTACGTTGTGTTTTGTGACAAAGATTGCTAAAATTTATATTAAGGCCCATAAAGTCATATACAGCTCATGCTTATATTTGTTTTGTGCATTAGCTTTGGCAGCATCTTTTTGAGAAGCATTATTTGTATGTTGCATATTTTGTGCTTAGAGAATTTTTCAAGGAAGAGGGGGCCTTGGCCCACCAGTAAAAGTTACCTCTGATGTATTCTATAGGTCTCAAGTTCAGCTATGCACACCAACTCTTACCAAGACTCTGCATTAGCATGAGCTCAATGCACTGGGTACACAATTGTTTTATAATATTTGAAGATAGATTTTATAAGAATGTATGCAATTGGATTGGTAATGTTTAGGTGTTGAGGGTACCAAATATGTTATGATGCGATTGAGAATTCAGATGAATATGGTTGAAATTAAAAAAGATATACAAAAAGTGATCATATGGACAAATTATTAGAGTGGCTTAGATAGGGTGGTGATGTGCAACGAAGATTGGGATGCACAAATACAGTGCGAGATGAAATTAATATGAATGGAATTCAAAAGGGCTGAACCAAACGTAATATAGCTAGAATTTGTGAAGTCGTACTTAAATTACAAGTTAGCACTAACATGAATGGATGGAGAAGGTTTTATAAAGTTGGCCTGTTCTCTAAAAGTGATTACTTCTGTATAGGCTGAAGCCCTCGTCAAAACTCAGCAGGATATGTCAGAAACAATGGGTGAGTTGGGATTGGCATTTTTAAAACTTGGAAAGTTTGAATCAGAGGAGGCTGTATGTGATTCTCAAAGAATTCGAGCTGCTGACTATAAACATTTAGCTACTGCTGCAGTAAGAGCAAGTAGAGCTTATCGAGAATCAAATTTACTGACAATGAAGCATCTGGTAGTAAATCCATCAATTCATATTGCTTTTAGTGTTACTTTAGTTGTTCTTCAAATCATTATTTCTGCAGGATAAATTGCATGAATATTATGGATTGATGTTAGCTGTACATCATGCATTTTCTGATCGCTCAAATGCATTGGTGACTTTACAAACACTTCTATCAGACCTGTCTTCCTTGCGTTTGAGAGAAGAAAAACTTGAAGCGGCATCTTCAACGATTTTTGGTGGTGAGAAGGCGAGGACTCAGAATTGGAGGAACTGAAAGAAACAATCTTGGTCACAGAAGATGCCAAAAGTATTGCTTTTAGAGAATAATTAAGGTAATATCATCTTCTCATTTACTGAATCCTAAAACTGATCAATATATAATTTCACGATGCTGATAACTAGTTCTGTTGACACATTTTTTTATCTACTCCAGATGCTAGTTTTTTAACGTTATCTTAGTTCCAGTAGTGAAACTTCATACAGATCTTAGTAAATGACAACGAAGAGGGATATAAAATGACAATCCAAATAATTGCAATGTGTTCTAAACTTAGAAGCTTGTTATTCATCCATAAATAGATAAATGAACAGTTACAATCAGAAATTTGTAAGTTTTGATTCTGCTTTTGTATAACATTTACAAGATTTTAAGCAAATGTGATGATCGACTATGGAAAATGTAAATTTACTTGAAGAGTGCACTTCACTTATATAATTAATTCTAGTTCCCAAGAGACTGAAATAAGTTCTCACATGTCAGAAGTGCAGTTAAATACTTCATTTCTTCAAAAGTGTCTTTGATCTGTTTCTTAATCAACTAGTTATAGCTAAGGTTGGTATTTTACCACGTACTCAAGTTAGCCGAGAGGGTTAATTGATTTTCAAAATTTGTGACCATTTCTTAGCATCTTCATCATTTGGGAGAATGTTCATGCTTGTTATAGGAACTTGAGATTTTTTTTTCTGTCACTTTATTATTCATGATCATGCGTACTCTTGAATATTCAGAAACTTCACCCTTTAATTTGTTAGCTATGAACCTTCCAATTCTAAACTTCGCTTCAATTCTCTATTATGATTTGATCTAGTTGTACCATTTTTACTCATGGAAACATCTCCATCCTCATTTTATGGCTGATCTTGTTTCTTTTTTTTCTCAAACCACATCGTTGTGCACCGCACCATTTTTGTTGGTTTATGAGTCTTTAAATGCACTTTAGTAATTAGTTTAATGACTCCTCACAATGCAATATTACTTTGCAAATGAAGAATTCATGTTCTCTTCCTTCCCTCTGGATAACATCTCCGGTTTATTTTATCATCAAACTGGTTCATATATATACTGGTTTTCATCAGTTCTTTTGAAGGAAATATCTTTTTGAATTTTCAGCTAAAGCTTTCTACTCTATTAATACTTTCGTTTTAAGCAAGTTCTTGGTTTAGCACAAGAAAACGTGATAGTTTATTAGACAATGGGCTTTTAGGTGAATTTAATAGTTTAAAATCCATTTATATAATTATTTTATCTTTGTCTATCAAACTCTATTTATATAATTAACCTAGTGCCACATTCAACGGACAGAAATATTATAAAGTTTTTATTGAAGGAAATAAATTGAAATTCTGGCTGTCAGTGGTCTGATGTTAATGTCCATTCTTGTTACACTGTTTCAAAAACATATGATATATCCTGTGTCAGAAGAAAATTTCTTTCATTGCACTCTGGAAATGAAATTTGTGATATCTGTGTATCTAATCCAGCCATGACCAAACTGCAGGAAAATAACAGGAGTGAACTTGATAGACTAGACAAAGAAAGACATGAAGATTTTCTCGCCATGATCAAAGGCTATATACTTAATCAGGTAACATATAACTGTCACATCCATATGATCCCTATCTTTTGTCAATGATTAATAACGAATAGGATATTTCGATTCCAATTACCGCGTTCCAACGCTTCTACGGCAAGTGAAATGTATTATCTAATCAAATCATCATAAAATTTACAATTCATATACTAATTAGAACACCCTCTCGTTATATTGTAATGCCTTTTTTGATTTAATATATATAGGACTTTTTCACCTTGAATCAATTTCCTTCAAAAGGGCAGTTACCATTGTAAAATGATTAAGCTTTTATTGTTTTCTCTTTGTAAACTGAGCAAAATTTGCATTGCTTCCTTCCCTGGATTTGTGTAGTTTTCTCTCACTAGATTTTAGGTATGAAGTACCCGAAGTTTTCTTTCTTACCATTGTCACATCATTAACATTTTGATACATATCTCACTCTTAACGATGATTCATCTGAATACTTTATGGCATGGAAAGAAGAAACTATAGACAAACCAGAACTTTTAAGGATCTCTTTTATCATGTAAATGCAAATTGTATCTATTTATAAAAGGTTGACAACGGCTAGCTTATCTTTAGTGTGGTATATATGTAAATATTATTTAAATTAAATTTATAAGCTGGTGATGATGCATTTTTGTGATGAGCAGGCTGGATATGCAGAGAAGATTGCAGGTATATGGACACAAGTAGCAGGAGAAACAAATAGACATGCTAATGGAACAGCTTAAGCTGGATTCAGCTGCTGGGGAGTGTTTTATCCGTTCTCTCCACACCAAGGTTTCTTCAAGATCTTCTTTCTTCTTCTTCTTCTTTTTTTTTTATCCTGCCGTTTATCACCTGAAATACTATGTGAAATGTTCATTTCTATTGCTTTGAAATAATAGTCCCTCAGCTTCTAGTGAGATATTGTGGTTCCTTTAGTTTTCTCACTGTGAGTGACAAGTTGGTTACTTTTGTGAGATCTTGTTTTAAGACATTCTTGTATATTAAGGGGCTGTTTGGAATCACTTTTGTTTTATTTATTTATTTTATTTATATTTTGTTTAAAAATAAAATATATTTGATATTGATGATTATTTTTAAAAATATTCAAAATATTTAAAACATGTTTTGTGTTTTTAAAAATAAAAAATAAAACTATTTAGAAAATACATTAAATAAATATATTTTTTAAAATAATATAAAACATAAAAAAAATACTATTGGATGGTCTGTATCGATTCTTTTGATAATAAATCTTTTTTTCAGCGTTTAAGTGATGTAATGATCTCAAAATTGAACTCTTTGGTGGTGATCAATGATGGAAGCTGGTGGATTTCAGTTTCAAGATTCTTTCACAACTTTAAATTGAACTCTCAGCTCAATCTCCTCATCCATATGGTAAGAATGAGGGCTTACTTATAATGGTTTTGGAAAAAATATTTTGATAATTTTAGTTTAAATTCTAAAACACTCTATCAAACGATATATATCTATTATTTAATCATAAATCTTTCTTTCAGCATTTAAGTATTGTAATGGTCTCAGAATTAAGCGATTCTTAGATTGTTGGATTCCTCATATCAAATCGTTTGATTTGATTATAAATATGTTAAATTTGAAGATTATTTGATTATTTAAACAATTCTTTGAACGTCTGGTTATATTTTTTTGACTTGATTTGAGTTAGCTTGTATTTGAATCAATCTGACCTTAGTGTCAATGAGTTCATTTCATCGAGTCATTCAATTAAACTATAAAATTGTTAAAATCTACGTTTAGATGATCTCGAATTTAATTTTGAAATATTCAACTATGTATATCATTTTAACTATGTGTATTGTCTCGAGATTCATGTCTCATCTGTCATATTTTTATTACATAGCACATAATTCTTATGCATTTATGCATCTAACACTTAAAGTTTGATATTTATAAAAAATAATAATTTTCCTCTATGTAAAAAGATGTATTTCACTCAAAAATAATAATAATTGTGTATTTTTATGTAATATTAAAAATTCAGATGCTATGTAAGTAAATATGAAAATTTAGATGTTAGATACATAAATTTATAAGAATTCTGTTGTATGCATATAAATGCTTCTAAAGTTTACTAATCTAAGTATAAAATTATTTTAAAAATATTTAAAAGTTACATTTACTTATTCATTTTGTATCAAATAATTTTTTATTATTTTTCTTCTAACTTATCATCATTATTATTATCTTATTATAATAAGTGCTTGAAGTTTCGAGTTAGAACTTGAACTAAATTAATTAATCAAGCTGAAATTAGGAGTGACTTAGAGTTAAGCTCTAAGAGTGACTTAAATAAAGTTAATGGTGACTTGAAGTTTATATGTATATCACATAATTCTTATGTATTTATATATTTAATATCTAAAATTAGATATTTATTTATCTAATACTTTCTACGCTTAAAAGGCATTTCACTTTTAAAAGTGAGCAATGATGATATTTTAATGTATCAAGATTCGGATGTTATATATAAAATTGAAGTTTAGTTAGATATATAAATACATAAGAATTGTGTGGAATGTATGTTAATCTCCTCTTATATTTTTTCTTAGAATAGATAGACATTTTGAACAATAAAAAATTAGGATATATAGGGTTTTTAACTAATAGAGGAAAGCTAATCATATCATATGTTATCTTATTGGGTGGTTTATTAATATCATTAATTAATATTATTAAATGATAAAATGATGCATGTGTGTGGTCAATGCTTAGTATCCTTCTCTATACATTTTGAAGCATAGGAAGTTCACATTTCAATTTTTCTTGAATCATCATAAGTTAATTTATTTTCTTATGTTATTCAAAAGAAATGCATTTATTCATTTTTTTTTATTAGTCAATTCTAATGCATTTACTTTTTTAACACCTAAAATTCAATATATATATATATATATATATATATATATATATATATATATATATATATATATATATATATATATATTCTTATGCATTAAAAGGTGAATTTTACTTCAAAAAAATAATAATAATGATATTTTGACATAATATTAAAAAAAATAAATGTCATTTATATAAATATTAAAATTTATGTATTAGATACTGTGAATACATAAAAATTATATAATATGTATATAAATACCTCTTATAATTATTTTAATTTGAACATGTTATTATGTGTTCTTTATTTATAATCTAAGTTAACTTTAAATTTGTTCCATAATACTTATTTCTAATAAAAATATATTTTTTAAGATAAATAGATATTACATAATTGAGATTAATTGAAAATGTTAAAAGGGTGTATTTTTTTTGTTTAAACAAAATTCTTATTTGTAATGCTTCTTTGATTTTATATCATAATAATATATTTTGTTTTTTTAATAAATAAATAAATTAAAATGATGAAGCTAATGCTTTGATCTTTGATAGTTTTGCTTCATTCTATGTAGGGATCAAATGCTTTCACCTTTTAAAACAATGGATTTGCTTGTTTAAATATCTTAGATATATCATTTTGAATGGGCTAAATTTTTATATTAAGCTTAATTAAAACTGTAATTAACTAAATAAGCATTAAAAATAAAAAATTTAAAATAGACATAATCGCCCGTTGAATGGGCGACTCGCACTGACGTGGCATCATTTGATGCTTAAAGAGAGAATATGATTGGCATCCTCTATCTTCTTTAAGGCAAGTTAGGCTTCTTAAATAAGCTTTAGAAGTTTTATGGTAATATGATTGACTTGATTGTCTCCTTTAGTAATCATATATGATTTAGTTTGATTAGTGATATAATTAAGTCATATGAATACTAAGTAGAGAAATCATGATTTGAGTTAGAAAATAAGATTATGAGTGGTTGGTCTTGCAATTACACATCATCTCATTGAACTAAATTCTCTAAAAGTCTTAAGCTTTTTATAATCACATGTATGATCTTGATTGTCTTATAGGATGGAAGGATTCATGGCATATATAATTTTTTATAAGATTTACATACATATCAATTTTATGCATTTATATATCTAACACCTAAAATTAGATATTTACTTATCTAACACTTTTCTATGCTTAAAAATGTACATTTTATTTTTAAAAAGTGAATAATGATGATATTTTTGATGTAATATTGAAGATTAGAGTGTTATATATGTAAAAGAAATCAAAGTTAAGATGTTAGATATGTAAATACATAAGAATTGTGTAATGTGTATGTAAATCTCCCTAAAATTTATAACTTTAATTAGCACACATGTTACAAATTCTATAATTATGGAAGGCAGCTATAAGTAGCCAACATATATAATTCGATGGGGTTGGTCGACTTAAAATTGACCGATCAATAGGGTTGACGCAAACACAACCCGTTTATTAACCAGGTCAAAAACTTCAACCCGATTTCAACCCGATTGACCCGACACGACCCAAATGATATATTTATATTTATTTTTTAAGTCAAAACCGAGTCAAATTCGAGTTTGTGTATAAAAATCGGATCAATTTCAGTTCGAAATAATTTCGAGTCAAATTAGAGGTGAAATCAATTTCGGGAGGGTCAACCCAACCCGAAAAATCAACAAGCATAATTTCTTCAACCCAACCCGATTTTTTGAAATGTCGTCAATTTTGACACCCCTACGAACATAAAATATAATATAGCCACAAGTAATAAAATTAATAAAGATATCAATAATGATTCAACCCAAATTGATTATATAAGAATGACAGACCTTATCAAGGAAAATCTCTCCCAACAGCCAAACTACAAATCAAAGGCACAGCAAAAGCAATTTCTAAATGCTTACACACTTCTTGATATTAATAAGAATCCTCGCATCCTTCTATGATAGATATAGGCCTATATGATCAAACCATTTAAACATTTGAGTCTCTATGTATTGTGTACTTAAAAATAGCATAAAAATAAAAATAAAAAGCATCAAATAAAATTAATCTCAAAAAGCCTCTAAGAAAATGTCAAATTTACATAGATACTATGCAATTCTTATACATTTACACATCTAACACCTAAAATAAGATATTTACTTATCTAATACTTTTCTGTTTAAGAAGGTTGATGATTATACTTTTGAAATGATATTGAAGATCGGGATGTTATATATATAAAAAATTAAAATTGAGGTATTAGATATGTAAATGCATAAAAATTATGTGATATTTACATAAATCTCCCTAATAATTAATAAGTCCTATGAAGAGAAAGCTTTCTAACAAGCAAAGGGGATTAGACAGATGAGTTACATTTATGTTTGGGATCATAGAATAAGCCCTTCAATTATTATTGCAGAAACTCCAATTTCTATTACTTGTGGACAAGAAGGCACATCTGTGGAAATTTTAGCCCAATCACCACAACTTAAAATAAATAAATTCATTAAATCTCAATAAAGAACTCGATTGGTTCAACAAGAATGAGAAAGAAATGGAGGATAAACTTGATTTGCTAAAGAAACAAAGATCAAACATTCTTAAATTCCAAATTCAAACTTAAAAATAATTCTTCCAAAGAATTGAGATCTCATGGAAACAGAAATGCATGGGAAAGCTCTCGATGAATTGGGAAGAATCATATGTTATCAAAAGAAATAATGGCAGTGGTGCATGCAGACTCGCTCCATAGATTTCTACATCTTTTGAATCAAGGTGACATTTTATTTCCTATTTTACATGGCCAACCCTCCATTAAAGATATATGAAAATTATATCAAGGAATATTTACCAAATATACTTAGTAGCTATGCCCCCACCCCCCTCTCCCTAACTCAGGGTGTGTTTGGTGCGACACTGCAGTGGCTCAAACGGCATTGCAATCCGCCTACGTTTTGAAGAATTTGCAGTCAGAAAACTGTATTTTCCAACCTTACCTGGCTCCTGTAATGATGGCTAGAAAACTGAGGTTTTACTTTTTGAAAATAAAAAAAAATTGTTAGCCACACCTCAGGCATATTCTTCCGCAACAGACGACTACTTTTTCAAATAACTACAGTTATCCTAAACAAACTCTTAAAATTAACATACTTTTTAAATCGTGTGTTATCATATACCCATGAAAATTGTTAATAACTCAACAAAGATTGTCACTTTTTCGCAATTTAATTGAAGAGTTTGGTGTCTTATTCCTCTCTTTGAAGTTCTTTGTGGAGATCTACCTATCGGTCTATTTTATTTGTTATTCCACCTACCTCCCGAACACCAATTGAAAATGATAAGATTGATCGATCACTTCAGCATAATTTAACCCAAAGTCTTCCACAACACAGTCCAATTCAATCCCTTTTAATTAGTATCAAAGCTAAAGCGAATCCTTCCCATCTCAAAATAAGTATAAAATAGCAACAATCTTCAAGGGCATCAATGATCAAAGCACTCACATAATAACATCAAACTTCAAGCATTAGTAGTCTTAATGAAATTAGTATTAGACCAAGTGTTATTTGTCTTAACCTTAATAACCTGAGATTACCGCAGGAGAGAATAATCAACACAATCTATATACAAGCAAAACAATCAAACAGCTCAACAGTAAGAGATAGAAACCAGTTCTCTAATGTCAACAATCATATATCAGCTAAACTGAGGCCAACATAGAAACGTACCTACTCGTACAGAGAGGAAGCCAAAGGCCTTGGGTACGCCACCTTCCCACTGCCACTCTCTTCCAAACTTCGTAACTGGCTTTTGAAGTCCACTTCCAAAGCTCTGAGCCTTCATCTTCTGCTCTTCTTGGCATTTCTTCTCTGGATCATTCTTCTTCTGAAGCTGCTCAAGAACAGCCACTACATCTTCCATGCTTGGCCTCAACCTCCCTTCTGAAGACAGGCACTGGAAGGCAAGTGAGGTAACTTTCTGAGCAGCTTCAAGTGAATACTGGCCTTCGAGCCTTTTGTCCAATACACGAAAAACTTTATGCTTGTTGGTGAGATAAGGTCTTGCCCAATCGACCAGATTGTGCTCTCCAGATGGGCGTTCTTGTCCACGCACGCCTGCCAGACAAAATCTCAAGAAGGACCACACCAAAGCTATACACATCACTTTTTTCAGTCAAGTGACCTGCCAGTGTGAAATATCTGGTTAAAATGACAATGCTATGCTACATGATGCACTTCGTATGTGGAGATCAGTTTCTAGGTATGAAATAAATAATAGCTTCTTTCAGTTCATGGGAACAATTTCAAAGCTAAAACTTGGCCATTTGGCATTTTGATGCTTTAAATCCCAACTACCAGCAAATTATGCATTCATTGGCTTATTATTAAAAACTTTGCAAAAGAAATGAATTAGGGTGCCAATTCAGGGGTTCACTGGGTTTAGGTTTAACCCAAAATTGACTTGACATAAAATTGCTTGACACCTAACAAAACCCAAAGAGTAGGTTGAAAAGTCTGACCAACCCTACTAACTTGAACCCACCTATTTAACCTATCTACTATATGATGAAATATTATCTATAAGTCGACATGACCCATTTAACAAAAAATAATATGTTTAACCTAAATAACATGTATGAGTAAATTATATATTTTATATTAGGAAGATTTACATACATGCTACACAATTCCTATGCATTTACATATCTAACACCCAAAGCTTGATATTTACAAATCTAACACTTTCCTATGTTTGCAAAGATGTATTTTACTTGAAAAAACTTGATGATAATGATACTTTTGATATGATATTAAAGATTGAAATATGCACCTTCTAATTTATGACAACAAAAAAAAATGATTTTGTACTAAGATATAAATTTAAATTCAAGAGCATGTACAACAATAAACTATATATATATATATATATTCATATCTCAAAACAAGCGCATCATAAACAAAAAATATGCCAAAAAAGGTTGATTTGATCTCAAACTTAAAACAATGTTTTCAAAATCAAAAACTACGATTTATAAGATAGCAAAAAATTAAAAGCATTCTTCAGTGCATGAAAGATAATATCAGTGAAAATTACGAGAGCATGATATTATAAAGTAAAAGCTTACATTAGTACAATTACTCAATAATTTGGCTTACAACACACTGCCCAAACATTACGAGTGGTAGATAACCTTGAATAGATGGTGCTTGATGAATTATTATTGAATTCTTTACATTCTAAGAACTTTGATTAGTCGAGAATCTAATGAACGAGCAAAGCATAAGAAGTCAAACAAGGAAACAAGCTGCAGATGCTGGGTATGTTTGTATGAGTTTTAATTAGTGAAAGTTAGCTTCTTGTTTGAGATTGGTTTAGTAAGCCTTAAATGATAAAAGTGCAGAATGGAGGAAAACCACATTTTTAGGTATCAACGATTTTGAATTGTGTAAAAGAAAATTCATTCACTGTGAGAATTAGAGCAAAAAAAAAAAAGGAAAACTGGTCAACAGCTTACCAGTTGCAAGATATTCAGGAGCTGCATATCCATATGTTCCCATGACTCTAGTAGATACATGACTCTTGTCTCCAGTAGGTCCATCTTTTGCTAATCCAAAGTCAGAAAGTTTTGCACAGTAGTTCTGTAAATAGATAAAGAAGAGCATTTTGTTATGTGAATAAAATAGTTAGTAATATGCATGCAAATTATAAGATAAATACATGTCACACTAGTAAGAAATTTACATACTGCATCCAGAAGGACATTAGAAGTTTTAAAATCACGATAAATGACTTTTGTTTCAGCACCATGCAGAAAAGCAAGTCCTCTTGCAGCCCCAAGTGCAACCTTCATGCGCAGGCTCCATGAAAGTAGTTGAAAATATGAGCCTCCTACACAACAATTGTTGTATACATTAATTTGGTCCTGTGAATCATTTCAGAGCACTCCTAGAATCATACAATTTCCAAATTTGACAAACGAACTCATGCTACCATATCTCAATATCATCATCATCATCAAAAGTCTTATCTCAAATATTTAAAGTCAGCCTCATAAATTCTTATTTTCTATTCATTCCTACTAAATATTACTTGAGTAGTTAAACATATTCTTTACAAATTATTTTGAACAATTACTCTATTCACGTAACTAGGGCTGCAAACGAGCCGAGCCAAACCAAGCAGAGTATGGGTTTGTTCGAGTTCAAGCTAGTTTATCATTATTAAGCTCGAGCTCAATTCGAGTTTTTAGGATAGTGTTCAAGCTCACCTCGAGCATGTTCACAAGCTCGATTCAGATTGGGCTTATCGAGTCTGTTAACAAGTAGCTTGTTTAATAAAATAAATGAACCTTAATCGAGCTTGCGTTGTGCAAGAAATATATAAATGATATTGTTTATGAACCGTGAATTTAACGCCATTTTAAATAAATGACATAGAGTTTAAAACCCCTAATCGCGATCGAGATCGATCTAATTCGCCGACTTGAAAATTCGACTTCAGAATGCGTCAAAAAATATTAAAATTAATTAAATAAAATATCGAATCAATTAATGATCGATCCAAAAATTAAAATTAATTTTAATGAAATTACGCGATATCAAAGTCGAGAAGTCTCGATAAACAACATCCTCATAAATTGATCGGCCGTCGCCAAACGTCCGAGACCTATCAAACGACATTCCGACCCATTCGCAAAGTGTGCGAACATCTCAAGAATGCCGCGATAATTTAGACCAATTTCATCCATCCGAGCTTGTCCCAATGCCTCTCACCAATAAATTGATCGTTTTACAATCAAACAACTAAAATTGACACTATACCATAGGGTTTAGCATAAATTAATATCATATAAAATAATATTAAATTATAATTAAAGGGACTAATGCTTAATCTCTTAATCTCTTAAATCCTTAATCCCGCCAATCTAACTCAGCCGCCACGCTATGTACTAAGCCTAAATGAATGAGCCATCGCAAAGGTAAAACGAGGGCATTGACTCTCATTTTCACATTTTTCCTCTTCTAAAAGCTCACGATTCTTCCCCTCTCACTGAAGTTTCGCTTCTCGCTCCCTCGAAGGATCTCTTCAGTCGCTCACCCGATCGAAGCTCAGGCACGATACTCTATGATTCTCCTCTCACTTGTCACTTCCGGCGGCGTAGGGTTTAACCTCCTCAAGTAGCTCCTTCTCCCTCCCCTAGCCTCAGCAGGTTCTCCTCTCTGCTCAAGCATCAGCGAGCAACCGTGAGATCTCGATCCATCCCGATTCCTTCCAACCAAACCTGTTGTTTGTGCTTCAATCTTAGGTTGTACTTTGCTAGTTTCTCAAGGAAATGATTGATTTACCCTTATGTGTTCTATGAGTTGTCCGATTTTGATTGTGGTTTCAACTGAAGGCTCTCCTTGTGGTGTTGTTGGAAAGCCTTTCTTCTTCCTTCCACTGTGGAGCCGAGAAAAATGAAGGAAACTCTTCTTCCCCTCTTCCTCCTTCTTAGCGACTAGAAAAGACATCTCATCATTCAATCCCGCTCTCTTTCTAATTTTGAGGAGTTTTATGTCAGTTTTCGCTTGCTTTGGTAAAATCTAAACTAGCAACTAATAAAAGAAAATGGAGCTGATCTTAGATTTCATAAGAGCTCAAGCTTGATTTTAGTGATGGAAATCTTGCTCCCTTCATGTTAATTAAAAGCTGAAATTCATTTTTTTATGTTGTTTCAATCTCTTTTCAGATTTAAGATTGTCATGATTGTTGCTTAAATGGGTCAAATATTGCAAGCTTGCTTCACTTTCACTTTCTTTCCATTATTTGATTACTTGCAATCATGAAAGTGGCTATCTTATAAAGGGAAGAGTTCAGATTTGTTGGATTTATTAAACATAGTGTGATTGCTTAATCTATGTGGAGTAAATTTCATATAATCATCATGATAAAGGAAGAGGAGGGAAGGGTTGATTGACTTTGTGCCGCTCTTTTGTGATCACTAAGTTAATTAGCCTTTGAAGTACAATAAATGTGGCTTTGTAAAGTTTAAAGCTTTCATTTTTTCTGGGCTTCATTAAAGATGCTTTGCCTCTTGTTCATAAACTTAAAAGCAATTGTCAAGTCTCTTACATTAAAATGATTCTATGTTTGCTGTCCATGGGCATTTGGAGGCTGAAATCATGCAAGATACGTTATTTTATGACTTTTTCTTGCTCTTGAATTATAAAGCTGTCATGAGGCAAAACATGATTTATATTTGTCTCCCTTGGATTGCTAAGCAAAAGAGAATGAAATACCTAGAGATTGTTGCACATTTCTTAGTACTAATTGCTAATAGTATTTCCTCTTTTTCAAAATGAGGAAAATATGCTTATAAAGATTCATTCACATCGTCAAATGCTAAACTGTAATAAAGACGCTCATTGTTCCAACGCCAGAAATGTCATATAGACTGCCGTCACATCGTTCCAACGCTGCAAAACTATAAAGACTGCTCACGCTGTTCAACGGGAAAATACGCCGCTTATAAGTCGCTCACATCGTTCCAACGCGCGTAAACGCGGATAGTACCGCTCATTGCTCCAACGCAAACGCGCTCATATAAGTACCCGCTCATATGTTCCAATGCCACGTAAACCAGATAAGACTGCTCACGTTGTTCCAACGGCGAAATACGCCATATAGCATTCCATTCACATCGCTCCACGCTGCGCGTAAACTGATGGTACTTCACCACGCTGTCCAACGTGGAAATATGCTTCGCGAGCATTCGCTCACATCGCTCCAATGCGTAAACATGATAAGACTGCTCACGCTGTTCCAACGCAAATATGCTTATAAGCACTGCTCACATTGTTCCAACGCTACGGAAACTGGATTCCGCTGTTCCAACGCGCGGAAATACGCAAGTACGCTCACATTGTTCCAACGCGCGAAAACTCATGGATAAACTGCTCACGCTGTTCCAACGCGGCAAATGCAAAGACTCGCTCACATTCTAACGCGCGGAAACTAGAAAGACTGCTCACGCTTGTTCCAACGCGCATAAATACGCTTTGCATACTGCTCTCACATTCCAACGCTGAAACTGCGAAGACTGTTCTGCTCCAACGGAAATATGCTGCGAGAAGACTGCTCACGCGTTCCAACGCATAACTGCGATGAGATTGCTCACGTTGTTCCGCAAGGAACGAACGCGATCATGCGAACCCATGCACGCCTGGCGGGCAAATAAACTTTCGTAGGCGCCAATTCACCACGCCTTTCGGTAAGCCTCCGGCACCTTACGCGGGATGAGACACCGACAAATTTCCAAAAAAAAAAGAGGTGAAATGTGTCATAAATGCTTATACTTTAATTTCATATACGTGTGAATGCAAATTTATCTTCTATAAGACCCGTTCACATTGTCCAATGCTACGGAAACCATAATAAGACTGCTCATGTGTTCCAGCGGAAATCTGCTATAAAGATTGCTCACGTTGTTCCAACGCTAAATAAAAATGTTAGAACCCACGACGCTCTTCTCATGGGTATAACATAAGAGGTCTCCATGACTACACACGCCTTTCTTGAAGGCCTATCTAAATACTCTATGGATGACGGAGGTCATAAATTTTCTTTAAAAAAAAAGGGAGTTAGAAAAGAAATGATGAAATGTTTAATATTTAAAACGCTTTCATATATTAATACTTATACTTCAATCTCATATAAGTTTATCCCATTTGTAGTGACATATGGCTTAATTTCTATCTACTATACGTTGGAATACACATTACATGTTACACTTCCTGCTTTGGTCTTCTGTCCCGTTAACAAAACCTAAAAATCAATGCTATTATAAATCTTAAGTTAATTCACGAAACGACTAAAGATAAATCTATCTAAGATCATAACGATTCTTTTTCAAGATCTCAAGAAGTCTCAAACATCCTCTAAGATAATCTAAAAGGTTTGAAGAACAGATCGAATATTAATTCTGACCTCCTGCGAAGATAGTCGAGATGTCTATAATCCCGCTGCTGACGTCCGAATAAAACCTAAAAAATATCGATCAAAACCTAAACCAATTGAACTATATTTCAACTTCGACATTTACATATATACAACATTTTAAAAGAAGATGCTCGATGTAAGTTTCAAACATTAGTAGCAGTGACAAATACAAAAGAATAAATACGCTTCCTTGCTTCTGACCGTCCGGTTAACAAAACCTAAAATCTATATCAAAACTACGCCAGATATACAATCAAATACAAAGAACAGATGTTATACATCCGCTTGGTCTTGACCGTCCCGTTAACAAAACCCAAAAAATATCATATAAATCTAAACTTGAAATTGAACTACGTTTCAACAGACATTTAATGTCCATACAACATTTTAAAAGATGTGATATCATTACAAGTTCAAACAATGGACATGTGAGCAGAGATAAAATAAAGAAACGCTATACATCCCTTGTCTTTCTGACCCGTTAACAAAACTCAAAATCAAAATTGACATCAAACTTCAACATTGACATCTTAATGCCATGCAATTTTCAAAGAATATATCCAGATGATGAGTAATACTAAGTCAAATATAAAAAGATTACATAATCCCTTGCTTTTTTCTGACGTCCCAACAAAAACCTAAAAAATTTGATATTATAAAAATTTCAAATTAATAATATCCGAAGTTAATTCGATATACAAGATATGAATCAACATACTTTAAAATTCAAATCCTCGTGAAGAAAAGTCCCAAACCCGATCCTCATGCTCAAACTAGAGTGACGGTTTTGAAGGATTATACTTTCAGACAATGAATTAATCCTCCAAAACCATGAAGACAGCCTATCAATCGATATTAACCCTGTGATCGGTAGCAGAATTATAATTAAAATTTCAAATGATAAACGATCATATATTCAAATCTAAAATCAATCATAAACGATCAAAATTCAAAGAAAATACAAAAATATAAATAAAAATGAAATGAATTATTTAAAAAATAATAATAATAAAAATAAAAATCAATCCACCCCTCCGCAATTGTTTGTCTTCGGGTGACAAATTAAGAAAACTTTTGCTCACAAAGAAATTAATGTCAAATTAAATACATAACTACCTTCACACTCAAATATTCCTGTGCTCAGCGACGTCCTCGTGGTCTTCCGCTGATTTTTATCGACCACCTAAGGATACATGGACCAATGATTGACACACTACCGCCGCTATGTTCCCAAACCGCTTTTCATCGGCCGGAAATGTAGATATTTGGTTGCAAAAAGCACGTCGCTGGCCGACATATTTGTCCCTTGACAAACTCCACCCTGCTCACAAGGACACTCGACGAACCCATGTGTTCAGACAAGCGATCCTTCTAGGGTCGACTACCTCCTCCGACTGCATGGATCGCGGACATGGATGACGGAACCATGGATCTTGATCGCCATGCTCACAAAAAGTTTTAAGTTAAAATAATAAATTTCATAAGTTCTAAACTCCACTCATCGCAATTATATACTGCTCTTTAACGATTCATCGACCAAATTAATCGAAAGTGATTGAGGGGTAATTAACTATAATATGCTTAGAAACCCAATCCAGAAAAGTTCTCACCAAATGAGACGAAATCTCTAGTGGTCTTATCTACTATTCATCTCCTTAAATTATCACCACACTTAAACAACTTTTCCTTTTTCCCAAAGATGCGTAATTTTCGATCCCACATGAACAAGCCTTAATTGAGCCTTAATCGAGCCGTAATCGAGCTCCTTAATGAGTTTGTTCACGAGCTTTAAATGATAATCGCTCATGAACATAAATGAATCAACAACAAATTGTCTTTCGTTCATTTAGAATCGAAGATATCAAAAATTTTCAAGTTCCTTCGATTAGTTAATCGAACAAACATGAACAAGCTCTAATCGAGCCAAGTCACGAGTAACTTGTTAAACGCTCGGTTTATTTGTAGCCCTACATATAACCATAAGTCTACTGTTGGAGGAAATAAAAACACACCATTCAAGGTCATCATCACCAACAAACTTTTAATAACAAAAATAACAACTAAAATAAAATAAAGAAACAAATAAAAAATAAATAAATAGTACTTAAATCATTGCTTGAAGTAATAATTATGGTCAATATACACACAAATACTTTCATCAAACCTGTCTGCTTGAATAAATTCAACTATAATGAATTTAGAATATGATATTCATCAAACAAAATAAGACAAAATTTGTGCTTCCGTAAAGTAATCCATCAATCATCACAAGTATGTCTCCTTAGTAAACAAAATATTTTTGAATCATCCAAGAAAATAATTTTATCATCCAGAATAATCCCAAGAACAAGCTTTATAGAAGTATATGACAGAGGATGGGGTGTAGACTCACAAGGATGAGGAGAAAAGAAAGAAGATGCTAAGGAATTGATAATAAGATCATAAAATAAGGTCAAATAAGACACATAACAAACTAAATTTAAACTATAATATTTTAATGCAAAATTTTAAATAGCCCTCCCTTGCATATAATATATCCTAAACGTCCCTAATGGAAGCCATTTTTGAATTTAAATGTATCATGAATTTATCATTATATTTAAATCCCACATACCTTCTATTCACATCAACATAAAACTTGTAATTATCATAATTAATAGCCAATTTTTTAAATATCCTTAAGCATATGTTGTGCAAATAATTGGGTAAATTAACTAGGCATAGACTCCATAAAACATCAACGAGATCTAAAAACTTTCTAAGTTCCCTTGATAATCTCAAATGGATTCATGTTAGTAAACCTATTAATATATAAGTTATATACAAATTCAGCCATAAGCAACATCAAATCTTTCACCTAAATGCATGATCTTCTATCAATAATGAATCAGCCAACCTGTGTTTAATATTTTAGTTTGTTTATCAGTTTGTGGATAAAAACTAATTAAAATTTCTAATTTGTTCTCATTTTAATCCAAATAGATCTCTAGAAATATTTTAAGAAGTTTACATCTTGATTAAAAATAATTGTTTCAGGTAAGCCATATAACTTAACCATTTCATTAAAGCATACTACAGCATTATGGTTGTAGAACAGAAGCCACATTGGGATATTACGGACGGTTTAGGTTGTCACATCATAGTAAGTTACCATTCTAACATGCATTCGCCAATCAGAATTCATCAAGGATGGAAGTACTCTGAATGGATGACCTGATGGGACTAATCAATCCCAATTCAGACGAGAGTGGATTTCTTAGAGAGGAGGAATAAACTAGACTAGTTGGGTTCATAAATCAGCCTGGCCAGAATTGTGCCACCCTAGATGAATGACTGTAGATCCCCAGTTGTCATAGAGTTATCCCAAGCGATTATTCTGGATGGATCATCATTCTTCAAAATTTGTCCCGCCAATCATAACAAGGTGATCATCCTATTGACCTATTAAAGGACAATCGTTTGGGCTTTATGACGGGTCCTCCCATGATCAGTGTGTCTGATTAAAAAACATCTTTGAACTCTCCGCCATCTTTAAGATGTTAGGGAGTTCTTCGTGAGTGCATTAATTTTACTCAATCAGATTTCTCCTAAACTTAAATTACGATTTATTTAGATCTAGGTTCCTTCCTGCTAAGCATCCATAAGTAATTATCCCTCTTATCGTAGTAGAAGAGTACCCTCAATTAAGATTGAAGTATTAATATCTGTATAAATAGTAATGAGTGTGGATGCTTTGGGATAAGGGAGAATAATCCCAAATACGATCTCATGATTTCATCATCCCAGGATTATTATTATTCAAGTTTACCAATATCTATGGCTATAGTAATGTCAGGAATATTAGCGTCATAGGTTGCCTCATCCCAAGAATCTTGAGTATATTAGAATTTTGTGCATGTGTTTATCGAATTATTTAAGCTAAACTGTACATGTAAGTCTGCCCAATAATTCAATTTTATGGGTTAGATAGGGTCACTATTAAATGAAATCTACATTGCATACATAAGTTGGGCTTATATCATTAGAATGCCTGATTGAGCTGGGCTTATATCCATTGAAAAGTAATTGATTTATATGAGTGAAGCTTTGCACATTGGGCTTACATCCATTGAAATATCATTATTTGTGTGATTGAGATCTGCTTGTAGACACATATACATTACATGGAATATCAGATGAATAAATTGAAGTCTACCCTACTGACAAATATTGGGCTTACATCTATTGACATAACAATAATTAAATGTAGGGTTTGCAACTCCAATTATCATTATGAGTTGTCTTAACACACCATGTTTCGACATTAATTAACCCAAAAAAAAAACAATTCTAGTGGATCTTCCTTAAATGAAATGTAGTTTTTTGAAACTAACATGATTTTTCAAAGTCTATATCTCATTATTCTCTCATAATTTCTATGACTTCTAAGTTTAATTCTATAAGCTCATATTAAATATCATATTTATTTTTTGAATATTAGTACCAAAGTATTAATTTCTAATTATTTAATATCAAATTACTCTTGAAAAGATTTGCTAATCAAATCATTATAATATCTTTATAACTCCCCAAATCTCAATAAATATCTTATCTAGACCTATATTCTTACATATATGCATATTTTATTCAATTGGTTGTAGTATAATATCCTTCTAAATTCTGCCACCTTCATACCATCAAAATCTTTCAATTTACTAATTGGAAAAACCAACTAATATTACCATATGGAATAAATCCTCACCTCCTCATCACATATATTCGATGAAAAGAATAATTGCATTAGGATCTGTGATCACAAAAAGCAGTGAAGTAAAATATAAGAAGCTTACTCCTAAATAGATGGTTCTCAAGGCTCCCTCGAGGCATGAATTCATAGACCAGCAGGCGGTGATCCCTCTATACAGTATCCAATAAGCTTTACTAGGTTGTAATTGGCCCAGATAATTGACTTCTGCCTATAAATTTTGAGAAACAAATTGATTAGAATCAGGAAATCCAACTTTTGATATATATTGGCTTGAAATTATAAATTATTTGCACATTATAATTTGTAGGAAACACCAATAATCAAAGCATACTCACCAACCATTCTCTATGTCCCTGGAAACTATTCTGATTGAGCCTTTTTACAGCAATAGTCAGTCCAAGTCCTGGTTTCATCGCTGTGAATGTGTGCTCATCAATCCATCCCTAAAACAAAAAACCTCCCTCTCCCAACACACTATCAGGGCTTAAAATTTCTAGTAGCACGTTTGAGCTCACTGAAGCAGAAACTCTTCACATTTGTTGACTGCAAAATCTCTCCTCACTACGAGGAGTAGGAGGCACAGAAGACGAAGAAGTGGCTGCTGCTGCTGCTGACCTACTTCCATACTTGCTACTATCTTTTGAGCTAGTCCCTGAAAGAATAAAATATAATTTACATGTAGCATGCAATGAGCAAATGAATGAATGAATTTCACAAGTTTTTGAAAAAGTATACATCACAATTTCTAAAAAAAACCAAAAATTAAATCTAGAAATAATTCAACAATCCAACACACAAGGAAATTGAGTTACAGCACGTATTCTATGTTACTGATCAAAAGGGTAGTGCTGAGATTTTAACTAAAAAATTGAAGATTGATCAATTATTAGCTCAAATCGAGCTCGAGTCAAACCACAAACTAAAATTTTTACTCGGTCCAATATTTAAGCCAATTTTAAGTTGAACACGAATCAAACCAAGCAAGCTCGAGATCGATACAAAATATAAATAATATGTATGTGTGTGTACATAGGAATGCTTATATAGATCTTAAATTAATCAAGACAGATTAATGTTCAGCTTGAATCAAACTTGGATCAAAAATGTTATATCAAATCAAGATCAGATCGAGCCAAACTTTAACCAGACTTAACTCAGCTCGAAGACAAATCAAATGACTTACAAACTTGCAAAGGAAGGATCAAAATACTCCACTGTATAAATCTAAAAAAAAAAGTGTGCTGAAAATAATAATGGCCTTCAGCTAGGTTAAACAACAATGGTGGATCAAGAATGATGGATACATAAACAATCACATCACAAAAAAATTGATAAACCAGATGCAATAACCAAAGATTATCAATTTGATTTTAAACAACATTCGAAACCACATAAATCATTAGGGGTGTGCGTTTGGTTGATTTGGATGGATTGGATGATAAATTTTAAAACCGATTTGATTCCTAAAAATATTGAATCAAATCAAATAAAATCCAAACAAACCAAATAATAATTTGTTCGGTTATTTTGGTTTAGTTTTGGATATATTTTAAAATTATTTGCATGATTTAGATAATGAATAAGCGAAAAATAACATAAATATAATAAAAAAATGCAATTAACTACTTCATCTAAAATATTTAAAATTAATTTTACTTACTCAACAATATTTTGAACTGAATTGATAAAACATATTACCATATTATGACAAAATATTTTAAAAAATTGGATAATGCCTTCCAAAAGCACCTACCAAGTATTCAAAAATAAATAAAAATAAGTGTATAATAGATAAGCCTATTATACATAAATTAATAATACCATAATACATATAATTACTTTGATTTATTTGGTTCCATCCAAAATTTTATTTAACAAACCAATCCAAAAACCAAAAACCAAAGTTTTCATTAATTAAAACCAAAATCCAAATTACTAAGTTCAAAAATGAACCAAATTACTCAAAATCTTATGCACACCCCTATAAATCATATTCAAATTATACCTCGTTAAAAAGCCCAATACTTAAAACAAATTGGGAGCACTGCAGACTACATACGATCCACAAAGACGAACGATAAAAAGAAATGCCATTTCTCCCTCAAAATTAGTCATGTATGCACACAGCTTTCTACAGCCTGCTCTCGGGATTGAGTATCCCTGGTTTTTAATATTTAACATAATCGACATAAATCTAAAGTTCTGAGGAGTTCTCCAAGGTTTGCATATCCACCACAGTTTAATCCTCAAATGTACTAGACTAAATAAAAATTTAAGAAGAATAAACGGGTCACCTAAGCTTGTGGCTAAGGTAGAGACGCTGTATGAAGGACTAACAGTCTTGGTTTTCGCAATCCAGCAGTTTCCCATCCCAACGCCAACAAAACTCCAATCTTTGGTCCTCCTTCGCAACCCCCGTCCCCTTTCAGCAGAAGCACAAAGAGCAGGGGCTTTTAAAAATTAAGACAATCACACGGTTGACCAGACGCAAGCAACCGTGAGAAATATGCGAATTATCAAGCCGAGCTCCTCCTCCGCCCCTCGAACCTTAGCGCCTCTTCAAAAGAGGGATTCTCACCTTGCTGACCATTACAGTACCGAGCAACGGCTCCCACAGCGATTTTAACCACGATTGCACCCCGTATTAGCGGAGAAAAAAGACATGGATTGAAAGAACATGAGCTAAACTTCCTAGGGTTTCGCTCATCCTCATCTGTCCCTTCGATCTTTGGCCAACCTGCGCTGCACCATTTGGCTATCCCTCCGTTGCTCGAGAGAAAGACAAGAGGAGGGGGAGGAAAGAGCATTAATGGCGGGTAAGTACTGTATGACTTGGTCCATTTGGCCCGCTCTTTTCCGCAATACACGTTGCTTAACATAAGACCTCAGAAGAAATAAACCATATTTAAAAATAATAAACAAAAAGGCTCAAATTGCTCAAAAAAAAAAAAATAAAAAATAAAAATAAGAGAAGTTACATAAACAGCCTCAATTGATCAATGCTTAAATATCAAGTAGCAAAAACAGTTATATAATCATATAGATTTCAAAGAGCATAAAAATTACAGCCTAAATTATACACCATCAAAAATCTATCTTCCCATCCATGAACTAATTTCATCATAAATATTATTATTATGCGGATTTTGATTATGTCGATCAATCAAAGATATATTATTAACTCGGGGCCTTTAATTTTGCCTGTCAAGTTCGGCGATAGCCAGTGAGCTCAATAAGTTGCGAGAGGGCTATTTGCCTTCCTCACGAGTCGAGGGCATAATACTGATTTTTTTTTTTTTGTGAATAACACCTCGACGTAGCATCTTAACATCTTGATGCTAGAATATAGTGGTCTTAATTTCATAGATAGAAGACAGTGACGTAGCGCTAAGATTCGTAGATTTGCACCAAAAAAATAGAAGTCAATACCGACACAAACAAACAAATGAATAGCACCTTGGTGTTGCAACAGTTGTGTCTTGGTGAAAAATATGAAGGATAATAGAATCAAAGTTGTGGTGTTTCAGCACTAAGAAATGACAGAGTTTGCATTTAGGCATTTTTTCTTCAATTTTGGTTTCTTTTTTCCATCTCTTTTTGAGGAGTGGAGAGTGTGTGTCTTAAAGTGTGAAAGTGAGTAGAGAGTGAAGTGTGATTTATACTATTATGCTCAGATTTTCTTGATAATGGATTTCTTAGTGCGGTGTGACTATATGGTTTCTTCTCATTTGAGATTTATTTTACTTTAAATCCAGTGTCTTTTGTATTTTCATGTTTTATTCACTTTTGTTCAAAGTTTAGCTCCGGTTCTTTCATCGATTTTTGTGATTTATCTTCCAACAAATACTTTTTTGCCCTGTAAATCTTACATTTCATTAAATGGATTCATTTAATTTACTAAAAAATAATACAATGCAAAAATAATTTAATATAATTGAAATATAGTACATTCAAATTTATTTTGAACTTCTTTGATGAGTTATAAAATAACTATAAGAATTTCTTTGTATTTAATTTGCTATAAAAATAATGTAAAATTCAAGAGAATAGCATTAGGAGGCAATAGCAGCAGATGATGGCATTGGTGGCGGGCAGTGGAGGGATGAAATGGCGGGCTGCGGTAGCGTGATAGAACCAGCGTGGGCAACATTTACAGTTATTGATTGGTGGCAGTGATGGCTAAAGATGGTGGTGTAATTTAAAGTATTAAATACTTAGTCAAAATTAGGCGAGTTTTGAATTCACCAGAAATAAATTAAATGATTTATTTGAATTTTTTTGAAATTTTATGTGGCATTCAGAACACTTCAAACTAAATACAAAAAATTTGAAGTTCTCTTCATCCCAAATACATTGCACCACAAATTCTCAAACCAAACATGCCTTTAGTCAATTCAAAATCTACTAAATAGATAGTTTCTTGTAGACTTTGCTCTGATGAATTAAATTCTAGTTAACATCTTTTAAAAGTTGTTAATCTAAGATATATTTAGAGCATACCAAAACTTCAAATTTAAATATAGAATTATTAAAATATTTAAAAAATTATATATCAATATTGATCTTTTATATGTGTTTATTTCTCTCAAAATATTTTTAACTATAGATTACTTTATAAATAAGAATTACATTCATGTCAAATAAAAAAAATTCATATATAATTATTAATCACTAGCTTGGCACTTAATAATATTTTAAGAGGTCATTTGGGATCACTTTTTATTTTTTTATATTTATTTTATTTTGTTTATATTTTATTTTAAAATAAAATATGTTTAGTGATAATTATTTTGAGTGTTTTTAAAAATAATGTTATTTATTTCTAAAAATAAAAATAAAATAAAAATATTGAATTATTTTCATTAATAAATGTAGGTATTGCTCATATAGAGTGAAAGCCATAATTGAGTTATTTTTTAGGCCAAGTGCATATCTCATTCATGAAAGTTATTACTTTTTTGTCATTATTATAAAAGTTTAATTATTCTTGATATAATGAGTAATTTGATTTAATATAATTCTTGACGTAAAATTACTTATTGATTGTACTCAATAATATAATGGTTCTCATTCTTATGGCATGTTACTTATGTTAAATTCCAAAAAATTCAAATAATTCATTGGTTATTGTCAATAACATGCCCTAAACATGTGACAAGTAAGGTTTAAAACTTTCATGAGCTTGGTTTGGAATATGTTTGAACTAGGTCTAACCTCTTTTAAACTTATTTTTGAACTAGGATTGAACTTTTCAAACTATATTAGAACATTTAAACTAATGATCAAGGGTTCAAACTAACTATAAATCTCCAAAACACCTATTGGTTGAGTTGCCTTCAACCAAGAGGCCTTGGTTCAAGCTTTTGACATATATAGGAATTTAAAATTCTCAAATCTAAAAAAAGACTGGGTTGTTTGGTTGCCTACATTTGAATGCTTTTAAATTTCGCGTTTGGTTGAAGTAAAATTTCAGAATAATGCATTTCAAATATCTTGTTTGTTTTAGATTCACCGATTTGAATTCCAATAACAAAATGATCACTGGCCATCCGCCACCGCTAAGCTCGTCGCTGCCGCCTGGCCGTTGTTTGAATTCGCTGACTACATCTCGATCATTTGCTTCCGCCAGATGCTGGCCATATTTGCTCCGCTTACATGTCAAAATTCATGACATTACATTTTGTCAACCAAACAAATAAAAAATAAAGTCATGAATTTGTAAAGCTCTCAACATAACTATAAAGTAATCCTTTTACATATTTACATCAGATTCCATAATCGATTCCAAATGCAACCAAACATCTAAGTATTAATCTTATTCAAAATAGGTTCAAACTTGTTCAAACTCTTCGTTGGAGCCTTGTTTAAACTCTTAATTTGAACCTTATTTGAACTACAAGAACGATCTAGTTTGAATGAAGTTTGAATAATGCTAGAATGTGGATTAATCACATTCGAACTAAGTTTAGAATATGATTTATTTCAAAATAATTTCATTCACAGCAAACATACAATAAGGTATCTATGAATAACATAAAAAATAGTTTGGTCAGAAATGAATTTTCAAGTATATTTCTTGTATAACAAAATAATGAGATTAATTTGTCAATTATAGCTATTATGAGCCACATAGAGCTATATTTCTTTATTTTATCATCATCTAAAGTTATAAAATTTTATTGCTACAATACACTTTCATGTGGACAATGAAGCTTTTCATTAAAGGGTCGGGGATGGTTCACTTAGATCAAGATATTGAAGTATATCATAGTTAGATATTTTATAGTAAAAAAAAACAGCAAGAATGATGACATAATCTTAATTTTGATGCATATAAAAGAATTTGTTGGTGTGAAAATAAATAATAAAACTTAAGTATTAGATATGAATATATATAGAAATTTAATAATATGTATGTATATCATTTTTTTCAAATTTATTATTAGATTCATTTGAATTAAATTTGTGTCTAGACATTAGTAATTTATATATTTATTTTGAATGTTTATTCTAAAAATTTTGTGAGTGAGCCTTGTAAAATTTTAATGAGAATAAATATAATAAAATATAAATTAAAACAAATCTTTGAGATTTAATAAAAATGTTATTTTATCTAAAATTATAGTTTATTATTTTAAAACCTTGTATCAACACTTGCTAAGTGGTATAATCTCTAGCTATTTAACACATCACCAAAAAAATTGATATAATTTTAGACAAATCTTACTGTAATATTTAAATCAGAAACTTGTACAATTAAATTTAAGATCATTGAGGCTATAATTTCAACAAACTAAAGTTGAAAAAAAAACTTTTTAAAATAAAGTGTTTCAATCTGAATCCAAAAGAATTAAAATCCAACACTTAAAATAAAATTAAAAATTTTGTGATATTAATTGATGGACCAAATAATTTTTGAATGTTATGTGCTTATAATTAAAATAAGTGTCTCAATGATAGAATTCCATTGAGCTTAAAATCACTTAAATTTGATGCCATTAAGGCCCTTATATATTGAAAGAATGATTATTGATTAAGAAAATCAATACAAACTATGTGATGAAGTGTCTAAGAACTTGGCTAAATTTATTATAATATTGCTCCAAAACATTACGAACGAACCCCCATTCCTCCATATGATGGGGACCTTAAGTTTAATTTAAAGAACTTGAAGATATAAAGAATTTAATAGCCCTACCTAGCCATCAACACTAGCAAGCCACTCAATCTTTGTTATCAGACTATTATTGCTCAACTATCATCATCCACCATAATTGACTGATTATTATTGCCCTATACTCATTGCTATTGCCTAGTCACTTCCACCTGACCTTCATTGCTTAATTAATATTACATAATCATCAAGGCGTTATCGTCATTGTCTGATTGTCATCACTCTCCAAAAGCAATTCTCTAACAATCTCTATTATAATCTTAAGAGCCCAAACTAGTTTTATAAATTTATAATTTTGTCTTTTTCAGTTAAAGGAATGACTGGCTTTCTATAATTGTATTTATAAAGTGTATCATTTTACTTAATCGGCCCTTGTGTTATTTTATGGGTTTCCAATATAAAAAAATCTAGTATCTCTTGCAAGAATCTTTTATTTATGCATATTTATGCACATGCATGCACACACACACAAATATAAGATTATAATTCTTTTTTGAAACAAATTGAGAAAAATCATTATTTCTAAATTGAATAATGATGAATGAAAGAGTGACACTTTCATTCTTGGATATGTATATTTTAAAGATAAATTACATGCATAGCACATAATTCTTATATATTTACATATCTAACACCTAAATGTTAATATTCACATAAATTACACCCAAATCTTTTATATTATATCAAAAATAGTATAATCATTAATTTTTTAAAGTGAAATACACCTTTTCAAGTATAGAAAATATTATATTTGTAAATACCAAATTTTAGGTGTTAGATATGTACATGCATAAGAATTATGTGCTATGTTTGTAAACCTTTCTTATTTTTTTTAAAATATTTGTATGAAGAAAAGTTTTTTAAAAAAGTATGTTCTTGTAATAGAATTCTAATATTTTATATTAAAAAAATATTGGGAAATAAGAAATTGTTAAATTTGAAAGCAAAGTTCTTACTAATGGAGGTTCTAGAACAAAGTTGGTTAATTGCATTGTCTTATAGATATGAATGTGACATCTTATAAAATTAGTTACATCCATTGAACCCAAAACTCTCAAAATGAGTTTAAAAACTTTTAAAGTTATCTGGACTCTAATTTTAAAATATTTATAATTGATGTAATATAATTTGATCATATGAATTTAATGAAATCAAATTATTGTGAATATAAGTTAATAAAAAACTTTTTCCAATTACATTTGAAAAGTCAAATAGATTCTTAATCTTGCATGTTTATAATGAAGAAAAGCATATTAATGATATGAAACTAACATGCATGAAAAATACAAAGGAATGAAGAGATTATAACACATAGTTTTTCACATCAAATCAATAGTTATGTTATAGCCAATAATCATCAAGATTAGAATCCTCCAAAATATGTACCCGAATTGATTAGTTCAATCGATCAACATGGTTAATTCAACAAGAATCCTACTTCAAATAAACAACCCCCTAGCTCTAAAATGGCTTTATTTGTGAACCATCTTAGATGTAATCAATTAAGTCTCTTATCATTATCCCTTCGTTTATGTTCTCAACACTCGGCATCTGCTAGACTTCTTCATTTAGAACATCCACTTCCCAAATTGCAACAAGCTACTCAAAACCATGGGAACTTCTAGTCGATGGCTTTTATACCAATAGTTCTATCTATCTTATAGCAATCTCCCAAAATGTGGTTTTTCTATTGTGTAGAGGTCCCCAATATGGCACACACGTGTAGGGCATCATTTAACTTCAAAACTCCCCTTGGACTTCTTCAATGATATCAAATTAGAATATTTTAAAATGTTTTGTAAACTTAATGATTAATGGCCATACCTCAGTCAATTCCCTTCAAGGATGACCAACATCTTATTTTAATACTTCTTTAATGTGTTTTGTTATCCTCTTATGAATGGCATCAATAGTTGTATGATAGTGCCCAACATTATGGTCTATATCTATATGCAGTACCATGTGGTCTTTAGCTTATCTAACAGGCCTCATTAATTCCCATGATCAATATGTAATATAGTAGACCATGATATATCTTTTAAACATTACACTATGCTTGCAATTAACAAAGCAATGTGATCATCCTCAGAGGATGTTCTTCCCACTTCATAAGGCGAATCATGAATCTTATTTATATGACTTGTAATCATAAAAAAGGATGAAAGGAATCACACATCACTCTTAGATGATTATGATAGCCACTTGAGCAGTCAATCAAAGTTAACCACCTTATTAGAAAGCTATACACCAAGCATCTTATTGGAGACCTTTTCATCAATACTAGTGAGAAAAAACTCATGTGTATGAAGTTGTCCTTTCCTCTTTCTTTCTTCTAATTGGTTTTGGTCAATTGAAAAGCAAACATTCTCTATATGTTATTTTTTTATATGTGGACTCAACCTTCATATATATATATTATAAATATGATATATATATATATATATATATCATATATATATATATATATATATATAGTTTTACCCATATAGACTCCAACTTATCCAATTTTATAGGGATGTTTCTTCTCTTTAATGAGATTCATTAATTTATACTTTACAAATTGATTGTCATGCTAATGGCGCTTTTCTTTGTATTTTCCCTTCATTTTGGAAATTTATTTTGGCTAAATATTTAACTCTTATTACATCTTCATCCTCCTTAGATGATACTCCCTAATGTAAATTATGGATGGATGACTTTCCATTGAAGTCTAATATTAGATTTTTCCATTGAGATATGTTCAAAGAAGATTCAATTAATATTTGAATAATATTCAAGATGGAGACTAAAAGTTAATCTTGGAATTGCTAGTCTTATCTCACAAAAATGATGATAATTAAAGATAGAGATGTCAATAAGAAGGTTGAACATGTAAGTAACTCAAATTTTATTCTATAAAGCATTGACATTTTAGTTCCAAATGAAATTGAAGGTGTTTTTCTCTTAGAAAACAATAAGTTTGCATGTTTATTCATTTTTGGCTATTACAAGTGTGTCTATTATTTTAAATCTTTATTTTAATTTATTATTTTAAAATTGAAGCTAGGCACTAATGATGTGAGTAGGAGGAAAGGTTCCCTTATATGGGATTAATATTATTGTATGAATTACAAAATAAACATAGAAAAAATAGATGGCAATTGTTGGTTGAAAAATTTATGTAGGAGCCGCCTTCCAAATCTGTGGGTGAGAAAAGAAAGGGCAAGACTATAAAAATTAGTCTTTTTAGGACACCACACAGATTCATAGATGTGCTTATTCAGGTGATCGGGTAAGTCATCAAGAAAATAGTGTACTATCTCGAGAGATAGAAATCACTATCCTTTATTGGACCTAATCACCTCAATAAGGACTCTTAAGAATGATGGGTCTGCATATGTATCAGAGATTCTTTCCATTCTTTACATGAAAAAGCAAAGCAGAGTTTATTTTAAACCGAGTTTATTAAGTTCCTTATAGGGGCAAGCCCCCATAGTTAATTACATCTTAAAGAATGAGGATTCCTTAAGAAAACTCTCGATTACGGTAAATGATCATTGTCTTCAAAGATTTTAATAAGAAAGAACTATTAATCGATTGGTTTATTTTTGAAGATCAAATGAGATTGATCAAAGAGAGGGAGTTATTATTGAAGCCAAAAAAAAAGATAAGTAGGAGATGCCCACGATGCTAGGAAGCCTAGCGAGCATCTCAAACTATCTTATAATTAGGCTTTACATTTTTAAAATTGATTTAATATGTTTGAGTTGAATTTTCATTAGAAATTTAAGACTTATGATTCCTTAACACATGATTAAGAAAATGCCTAATAAATGAGGATTTATGCTTATGGATCATAGAGGGAAAAAATAACTTCAGAACCTAAATCTAGGGAGCTATGACGAGGGCCGAAAGCACAACCTAAATCTAAGGCGAAAATGGGTAATTGATTTGCCTCCACAAGAGAGGACAAATCACCCAACAGTTTGGACTTACAATCGCCTAAGGGTGGCCGCAACTAACTCCTCTTATGATTTTAAATACATATAGGTAAGTAATTATGCTTATGCAAGATAGCTAGTATGTTACTTATTTAGAAAGAGACTAAGTTCTTAAACTCACTCCCAAGACTAGATCATGTAAGGGTATGCTTCAAATGACCTAAATTTAATGCAATTTAAATTTCATTTTATTTTTATTTTTGACAATTATTTTGACTCATGCTAATAGGATTCATATGCCTGCATGATAAATAAAGTTATTAGCCAAAATCGTGAGAATGGAGGAGGTGTGTTTCCACCATGACTCTCAAAGGTCAAGCCAAGTTTCTCGGCAAAGGTTGGAAGCCCTCCAATCAAGAGTAAAATAAGATGCATTTGTGATGATATTGTAAAAGAAATACCCATCCAGTAAGGAGTTGCTATTTCTTTTATCTTGATTTTAAACCTAAACTTTAGGTGAGGTTGTGAATTCTTTATTTTTAATTTTGAGTTGTTAAGTTGGGTAAAAGATTTATTTTTTCCTAAAGAGTCTAATCCACATCCAGGACAAACATAAAGCAAGGAAGAAACTATAAAAAGATGTCACTTAACACAAAAGCTAAACAAATCATCAATAAATTTATAAAAATGCATAAAAGAATAAAAGACCGTTGTGGTGGAACAAACTCGAAAATAATAAATTGGGTAGGAGCTCTACCCTTATACAACCTAGATTACAAATGAATTAAATTACAATTAAGCAAAGAATTCATTGTTATGAGGGTCTTCAAGCTTCATTTTTTTCCTCTTTTCTTCTTTTTTCTTCTTTCATCTTCTTTTCTTCTTCTTTCTTTGGTTCCTTCTTTTGGATGATTGGAAGGTAGATGCTCCAAGGCTTCACATGGTGCATAAGATAGGATTTTATGGCCAATGCTCATCCTAATCCCTATAACAATCATTCTAAAATCCTAATTGCATAAATTTATATAAAAAAGAAAAGAATAGAAATCTAACTAACACCTGCAAAATAGAGATTAGCTAAAATAAACCACACAAATCCCAAGCATGTATATTGGACTTATCACCTCACAAATGGGTGACTAAGTCTACCTGGCTTATTGGATTATGCTTAGGGGTATAAAGCACCTGCAAGCAAAAGCATTTATATTTTTATTTATGATAGCGCCCCTTAAGCACAATCCCCTATAGAAAATAATGATTAAATTAAGAGCATCCTACCATTCATTCTATGAGCATACACCCTAACATCCAGTCTAAAATATATATCATAAAATAAAATAAAATATCAAACCATGCACCTTAACCTAAAGCTAGAAGTGGTGACTTAAATTTGTGTGTGCTTTGAAGGTTTGTGTGGTATGCTAGCTATGGCTTTAGGTTCAAATTTTTTAAGTGTAAAAACATGTTCAACTTAGAGGAGGGTTTCATTTAAGTTGTTTAATTCTTTTAGGCTGATTTTATTTCATGTTTTAATTTGGTTCAAGTGAATCCTACAATTAATTACTAAGTTATAAAGAGAGGAAAGAGAGAGAACTTCTCCACCTTCCCTACCTAAGTAATTTCTAAAGTAGGTTTACATTTTAGTTTTATTTAGTGAATATTTTGATTAGATCTTTAATTAATCCTAAGTTTAGATAAACTCTAAACAAACCTATTAAAAAAAGATATTTTAAGATTAAATAAAATGAACCAAATTCATAAAATATACATCACTTCATTTCTTTCCCAACATATATAACATGCATATGAATAGGTCCTAAGCATATCTATACATACAAATGAGAATATTTAACACACTTTATGATGCATGCTAAGTAATCCATTTAAGGAAATTTAAAAGTTTAATATGCATGATTTTTTTTTAAGTAAAAAAGGTACTTCTTATCCAATTTTCACATGCACACATGAAAGTAAGAAAGGCATAAGTGAGTACAAAGCCATTGTCAACCAGAGGTGTAAGGTACAAAACCTACTTAGGGCTACTTAAAGCCTCACGACCTAGGGATTATCCAGACTAATATACCACTTTCCTTAAATACATGCATGTGTATAAAAAAAATAAATTGGAAGGAAAGAATGCAAAAGTTATATTAATTGATTCATTTTATTTATGCCATTTATGTGTACAAGCATAGGTAACCCTTCTTAATTGATAGCATGGGAATGAATAGGATATAAAATTAGGTAAGTGTTAAGTCCTTTCCAAATGAACCATACATCTTACCAACTCCTATTCAAAACTATACTAACATAAGAGAGAAAGGAAATCTATGGTAAGCACATCCTTATATTCTTTCACATGCAAGCTTATAATTAAAATATAAGTAGCACACTTTCAGATTTGATAATTGATTTATAAGTTTTAAAAATAATTTGAGTTTAGTAGTGATAATAGCCACTCACATTTCTACTTTAGCCAACACATACAAATTTGACATAAAGTAAACAATTTCACTTTTAAATTTGAATTTGAAAAATATGAATGCATAAAATCACATGACATATAAATTTAACATGTTGGGGAAATAATCAAAGCAATGAAAGCATGTAAACAAATTCACTTTAATTAAATCCTAAAGACATTTTTTAGAAAGAAAGTTTAAAATAAATCAAAATGTATTCAATGTGATTTTTTTAGTTTTAAGTTTGATTTAATTTTGAAATGGTGAGTTGAGTTTGTTGTTCCTAATCCATTCCCACATATGTTTGATATTTTTGTTTAATCTTTAGATGATTAGATTCATTTTTATGTATTAATTAGGTTAAGTTATGAATTAAGCAAATTAATTAACCTACCACCTTAGTATAACTAAATAATTATGAGCCAATGAGATGACATAAAACTCACAAGAATTTAAACTTGCAAGATAAAGGCCTAATGTAATTTGACTCATGATTAATGATTAATTAAGCTAAGGGATTTAGCTAAAGTAATTTTAAAATATATCTTCACACATGTGAATTGGGTTTTGATTTTCTTAATTGACTTAGGCTCTTAAACACCTAAGCATCTACAAAGTAGATTAATTAAGTTACGAAATTTTAGAATTTTTAGAAATTAAGTGGATAATTAATAAATTAATCTTTAATTAAGAGAATATTAAGGAAATAAAAGGGGGTTTAGGGAATAGGTTAGGGGAAATGCCCCAAAATTATTCCCTAAATCTCCTATATACTGGATCTGACCTTAATCAATCTTAATAATGGATTAAAACCACTAATCACATCTTATCCTATTACATAAGGAGGTAATTAGGAAACCATTTACAATTCTCTTAATTAAGCTTTTAATAAATCCCAAGAAAATTAGGGGAGGTAGAAGTCATCCCCTAAAACATACCCAAGAAGTCTATGATTAATTAAAGGATTAATTAAGGAGTAATTAGCAAAATATGATTTTCAGTAAAACCCAAAATTAGAGAAAAGGACAATTCAAAATCCATTGAAATTATTTTTAAAATATTCTTGGTTGAATTATCTTTCCATTAGATTTTACCTCATATTTTTCTAAATTTTATTGAAGGAGATATGATTTTTAGAAGATGAGGAGATTAATTAACATTTAATTAAATCCTTAAACTAATCCCTCGACTCACAATGACACACATTAGTCGCTCATTCGTCATTGAGCCCATTACTTAAATGTCTCATCCAAATGGCAACACGGCGGTGGAACACGCTTTGATCTCTGCCATTCGATCAAAGATCAGACGACCAGGAATCATCCCGCGGTTTATAAAAGGATTATTAATTCTAAAATATGGGAATAATCTTGGCCGTCCATCCAAAATGTGTGGATGGACGGCCAGAATCTCCCCAATTTCTTCCACTAGGATTAATAAAGGTCATCCATGATCTAGGGGAAGATCCGAGCTTGATTGAGCTTGGATTGGAACAAAACTTTATCCACACCATTTAAAGCCAATAAGAAACATATCCAACGGTGGATTTTGCATGACTTGAAAATTCCTTTCACAAAAGACCAACACCTCCTATGCTAGGTGGTCGACAAATTTCATACCTCAGCGATGCTCGAGATCGATGAGATAGCTTCGTCTAGTGGAGACGAGGCCCTATTGAAATCGTGAGGGTTGAGATTGCTCTATAGACCAACACCACATGATCTCCCTTGCGGCTTTGATCTAATTGAGGCTCTCCTTGCTATGGGAACTCAAATGGTTGCTTGGGTGCACTCGGATTGATCCCCTGAGGGAGTGTGCAAGAGGAATTGAAGTAGTTTTGAGTGTGGAGAAAGTTGAAGATTCAAAGGAGCTCCCCTATTTTTTAATGGAGAAAATTGAGAAGAAGCAATTTCAAATCCTCCTTAGAAAGGTTGTGAAGGCTCTTTGATCTTTCCTAACACTCTCTAAGCTTCAATCGAATGAGGGAATCTTAATTTTCAATTTAAATAGGGGGATTATATCTCCCCATGGCAATGACTGGAACCTCCTTTGCCATTTTGATCCAATTGATCACATTGGAGAGTTTGTTTAGGTTGTTAGCTCTTTCCACATGGTCAGTTTGAGGCCTTGAGTGGATTGCCAACCTCCCATGTGCATCAAATTGGGTGGAGGAGGGATTTAGAATGAGCTGATTTGACCCATGGGGTTGGTTTGGCCTCAGGTCAATTTAGGATGACCCAAACCCATTGGGTTGGGTGCACCACTCTTCATTAGGTCCCCTTGAGGTATTAGGAAGGTATCAACTAGATATGAAGAGGGCATGACCAAATTACCCATGAATTAGGCCAAAATTTGTTCTATGGCCAAGGGTAGAATGGTCATTTTGCTAATTTTTCAATTTGGATATGTTGGGTATGTGGAGAAACTATGTTTGGTCAAGTTTCATGGGATTTGGAATTCATTTGATAAGATTTGGCTCATGTTGGCCCATTTAGGTCAAAATGGGTCAACTTGGGTCAAGTTGACCAATTACTCAAATTGGGTCAAACCAAGGGTGGGTCAAGTTCATATGACCATTTAAAATATTTTGGTGGCTTTAGTTTGATTCAATTTGGGTTAGGTTTGAATTTGGCTCATATGATTTCATTTAGGTCAAATGGGTAAAGTTGACCTATTTGACCCATTTGACCAATTTGGGCTAGGTCAAGGGTAGGTTTATGTTTGGTTAGTCATATTGAGTGAATTTGTGTCTTTGTTTTCAATCAATTTTGGTTAAGTTCAAATTTGGCTCAACATGACCCCTTTAGGTCAAGTTGGGTCTAAGGTCAATAGGCTGTTGGTCTAGTTGGCCAATTGAGGCTTTGGTCAAGTTCCACAAGTGATTTGGAATGAACTTGACCTATTGGTTTGAATCAATTTGGCTTATATCAAGTTTTGACATATTTTGGTCAAGTTGGGTCAACTTGGGTCAAGTGGCCAATTAATAGGTTAGGCTCAAATGTTGGCTTGGTCAAGTTCAAACATAGGTCATGAATGAACTTAGATCAATGGTTTCAATCAATTTGGCCTATGGTAAATTTTAGCTATGTTAGGTTTCATTATGAGCTAAGTGTTGACTTGGTTTGACCCAATTTGATTGATTGATCATCCCATGATGATTGTTGATCATGATGAGAGGCATAGGTGAGTTTGGTTCAATCCAATTTGGTTAGGATTAGAATTTGGCTCATAAGGGTACTTTAGGTCACTTGGGGTCAAGTGAGCCTAAGCGGTCAAATGGCCGTCAAAGCTTGAGTTTGATTGAACTTGTATATGGACTTATGATAGAAATATGAATCCATTTGCAAGTGGTTTGAAGTCAAATGGGTTTTGGTTCATTTGACAATTTCATATTCAAAGGAAGAATATGAACGGATTTAGGGTTTCATTTTTGAATTGTATTTTGATTTAGTGATTGGAGTTTGTGTTTATATTTGAATTCATGATTGTAGGGTTGATTGAATCATGAAGGAAAATCAAGAGTTTGGTTAATTTGAACTTGATTTGGCTAAGTTCAAGATTTTGACTTGAAAAGCTTAGGTTGAATTTTGAATGGATTTGAGTTTGATTTTTGGAATTGGTTTTGATTGTTTGAGTTTATATTTCATTTATATAGGTGAATATAAATGATAATATAAATTGATCATGAGAAAATTTCAAGGATTTGAAGTGGTTTAATCATAATTTGGGCTAGGTCCATTAAGAGGGAATTTTAAAAGACTTAGGAAATTTTGTAGTAGAGATTTGAATTTTTGAATTTGGTTTGATTGATTTATATTTATATTTCATTTATATATGTGAATATAAATGAGAATATAAATGAGTTATGAGAAAATCCCATGAATTTGAAGTGATTTCTTCATAATTTTGGATAAGTCTTTTAATGGAAACTTAAAGGACTTAGAAAAATTTCATGTTTGGAATTTGAATTTTGAGTTTAGTTTGATTGATTTATATTTATATTTCATTTATATATGTGAATATAAATGAAAATATAAATGAGTTATGAGAACATCTTATGAATTTGAATTGATTTGACCATTATTTTGGCCAAGTCCATTAATGAAAAATTAAGGACTTAAGAAAGATTTTAGATTTGAAATTTAATTTGAGGATTTGATTTGATCGATTTATATTTATATTTCATTTATATATGTGAATATAAGTGATTTTTGAGAAAATTCTATGAATTTGAGTTGGTTTAGAGTTGATTTAGGCTAAGTCCATTAATGGGAAATTAAGGACTTAACAAAATTTCATGAATTGATTTGGGATTTTGAGTTTAGTTTGATTGATTTATATTTATATTTCATTTATATATGTGAATATAAATGAGAATATAAATGAGTTATAAGAAGATCTCAAAGATTTGAATTGGTTTTGATCATGATTTTGGCTAAGTCCTTAAGGGAAGATTAAGGACTTAGAAATGTTTGGACTTAGGAATTTTGATGGATTTTGATCATGGGTTTCAATCATAGATTTCAATCATGAATTTCAATCATGTATTTCAATCATATGGAGTTGATTTGGATTTGGAGGAAATCAAATGAGAGTGATTTGGAGTTTGAATTGAATGAAGAAAAGTGAGGAATGGTTCAAGCTAAGGGTATACAAATTTTCTTAACACCCCTAAGGCATAACCTATTCTTATGACTAACTCTTATAAGTCTCTATGGCTAGGTTGAGTGTCCACATAATCACTAGATGTGTCTTAAGACTAAGAAACTCTTAAAGTCTAAGAGAAGTCATATGTCTAAGATGGAGGGGTTAAGAGCTCATTCTAAAAATGAGGTCAACAAAGGGTGCCCAATAGGTGTGATGTGACTGACAAGGAACACAACACGTATTGGTGTTGACCGAAATGAACAACAACACCGAGAGATCACAAGCACTAACAGAGACAATCTATCCCTAACCCAAGGTGTAAAAAGAATCCATAACTTAGTGCAATGTGGCTCTACTTATGTCCAAGACATAAGAGAGAGGGAAAAATCCTCTAAAGGATAGAGTGTGAACTTTCCACTAGGGAAGCAGGTTCAAATCATCCACAAGGGGATGAGAGGTTTGATTTGATTCTCATTAAGAAAAATATTTGATTTGTTCGGCTGGGGAAGAGGGTTGAATTTATTTTAATTTATTAAGTTTGAATTTTTAAGATGAACCCTATTGGTTTACGATAGACTACACTGAGTAGGAGCCATAGAGGGTAAGACCTAACTCAGATTTACCAATCCAAAGGGGTAGTCTAGTAAGCATGTAGTAGGACTAGCCAACCAAAGGGATGCCTTTCGGTATGCAGCAGCTATACTAGAAAAAAAAGTATAGTAGACTTACATCCTCCAAAGTAGAGACTAGTTGCTGGGGTAATCTATTAGCAAGGCAACATATTGAACCCAACCTAGTGCTGACTATTGAGTGAATGCCGCTGGGGGACTTAGATCAGCTCGAAGATAGTCAAGATTGATTTCATTTTAGATTTGTTTATTTTGATTATGATAGATCCCATAGGTTTGTGATGAACTACACTGAGTAGGTCCCATGGAGGCCTAAACCTAACTCAGATTTACCAATCTAAAGGGTATAGTCTACCAACCACAAGGTAGGACTATCCAACCAAGGGGAAATGCCTTTTAGTATACAATGGTCAAGTTAAAAAGAAAGCGTGGGGACTTACATCGTCCACAACAAGGAACCACTGGGGTGATCAATTGCTTTGGGCAACAAATCAAACCCGACCTAGGGTTGACTATTGAGTGAATGCCACTGGGGGACATAGATCAGCTCAAAGATAGTCAAAATTAATTTTATTTTTTAGATTTATTTATTTTGATTGTGATGGATCTCATAGGTTTACGATGAACTGGACTGAGTAGGGGACATGGAGGCCTAGACCTAACTTAGATTTACCAATCTAAAGAGAGTAGTCTACCAACCACATGGTAGGACTATCCAACCAAGGGGAAATGCCTTTTGGTATATAATGGTCAAGTTAGGAAGAAAGCTCGGGGACTCACATCTTCCCAATAAGGAACCACTGGGGTGATCAATTGCTTTGGGCAACAAATAACCCACCTGGTGACTATTAAGTGAATGTCTGGGGACTTAGATCGCTCAAAGATAGTCAAAATTAATTTCATTTTTAGATTTATTTATTTTGATTATAATAGATCCCATAGGTTTGTGATGAACTGCATTGAGTAGGGGCCATGGAGGTCTAGACCTAACTCAGATTTACCAATCCAAAGGGAGTAGTCTACCAACCATAAGGTAGGACTATCCAACCAAGGGGAAATGCCTTTTGGTATACAATGGTCAAGTTAGGAAGAAAGCGTGGTAACTCACATATTCCATAACAAGGAATCACTGGGGTGATCAGTTACTTTGGGCAACAAATCGAACCCAACCTAGGGCTGACTATTGGGTGAATATCACTGGGGGACTTAGATCAGATCAAAGATAGTCAAAATTAATTTCTTTTTTTAGATTTGTTTATTTTTTGATGGATTCCATTGGTTTGCGATGGATCACACTGAGAATGAGCTTATAGAAGCCTAGACCTATCTCAAATTTACTGAACCAAAGGGAGTAACTTCCCGGCCGATGGGAGAACTATCCGACCAAAGGAGTACCTTTTAGTTTGCAATGATCAATTGAAGGGAAAAAAAAGCTCAGGGACTCATGTCTTCCACCACAAAAGACCATTAGGGTGATCGGTTACTTTGGGCAACAAATTGAACTCGATCGAGGGTTGCCTGTCAGTTTGTGACAATCATACTAGAAAGATTATGTCATAGTCTTTTAGCTTTCAAAGCGGAATGATTATCGGGGTAACTTGCTTTTGGAAAAATAGATTAAACTTGACTTAAGGGCGACTATGGAGTGAGTACCGACCCAAGGATTTATCTCAACTCAGGTAGTTAGACAATTCCTATAAGGAGTTCTACTGACACTGCCCTAAAGATAGGACGCCTGCTTGGGAAAAAGGGCCCTTTGGGGGCTTGAATTTATAATCCACAAGAGAATAAATTTTATTTTATTTTATTTGTTTATTTTATCATGGACCTTGTTAATTTGTGAGAGATCAAATTGAGAAGGAGCTTTTATCAGCCTAGACCTATCTCAGATTTACTGAACTAAGGGAGAATCTGTGCATCTGCTGAATAAATTTTCCAACCATAGGGGTGGCAACTAAGAAAGAGGGACTGTCCAATCCAAGAGTAACCCGGGTAGTGTTTAAATAGGGTCGCAAAGGACATGATCTAAATAGAGTGCTCGGGGAGGTCGCTAAGGGCTTAATCCAATACCCTGGAGAAGATGACATGATTAATCATATATCCAATAAGTATTCGGTGTCCAACTCAAGGAGAAAGCTCGAGGACTCCCATATACTAAGAGTGATGTATCCATCGGGTGAGTCACTATTAGCATAATGAACATCAACCAACCTAAGGTGCCTGTTGATTTGCAATAATCAGCCTATGAAGAAAGCTCAAGGACTCACATCCTCCTATAGCAGAACTGATTGTTGGGATAGTCTGCCTTCGGCTCGATAAATGCTATTCGACCTAGGGCGTCTACTGAGTGAATGCCACTAGGGGACTTAGATTAACTCAAAAGTAGTCAAGAGGAAAGGAGCCTCTTGGGGACTTATCCTAAACCTCAAATATACTCAACTTAAGAATATGATGGCTAGTTCAAGAAGAAAGCACGGGGAATCACATCTCCTTAAATGAAGTCAATAATGAGGTAGCTTACTGGCTGGACAGTGAAGACTATCATACTAACAAGGTGCTCGTTGGTTTGTAATGGTCAAGTTAGGAAGAAAGCATGGGGACTCACATCTTTCAAATAAGTGACCACTGGGGAGACATACTAGCGAAGTAGCATGTAGACCCGACCTAGAGTAGATAATGAGTGGGTGCCACAGGGGGCTTGCTCCCACATCAAAGTAGCTCAAGATAAAAGATATGTGTTTATCATTGTGCATGTGTTAAAAGGAATAGGACCTTTAGGGGACTCTTACACCTACTTTAAATACACTAAGGGTTTTGATGAAATGGTGCCACGGATGGCAAACAGGATTCCCACTAAGAAAGGATGCTGCTTGGGTTCTCTCACACATATCTTAGTTATGCAAATCAAAATAGGATGCCTCTTGAGTTCTCTTACACCTATTCTAAAAGCACCGAGAGATTGTGTTTGTGTTGTGAAAGAGGGATAGGATGTCACTCGGGGACTCTTAAACCTACCCTAGACACATCACGGTGAATTCACAAGACAAGCAAACAACGCTTCGAAAGAAGAGAAGATTTGATGAATGAAATTAGATTTTTATTTTTTTATTAATAATTATTTTCAAACATAATTTGTTTCATGGGTAATATTTCTTTAGATAGAGTCCATTAATTGGAAGCATCGGGTGTTCCCCTTTACAATCAATAAGCTGATAAGACTCTCCTTGGTAGGCCTTCTTTATGACATAAGAGCCTTTCCAAGTGGGTTCAAACTTGTCTCCCATCTTTCGACGGGCAACAATTGGTCTCCTTAGGGCTAACACAAGTTCTCTTACTCTGAAAAACCTAAGGCAGACCAGCTTGTTGTGAGCTTGAATCATTTTGGCTTAGTATAACTCGAGATTCTGGCGCCCCTGTAGGAGACTCTCCTCCAAACCTTCTAGCTCTTCTAACGCAACTTCATTCTCGCTCTATAATGATTTTATTACCCAATGCTATCCTTAGTGACTGGAGTTGAATTTCTAAAGTAAGAACAACTTCAAACCCATACAGTAAGGAAAATAGGGTAGACTGAGTTGGAGTTCGGTATGTAGTGCGGTAGGCCCATAATGCTTTAACCAATTGCTCATTCTACTATCATTTGTTATCATCAAGAGTCTTCTTCAATATCTGGATGAGAGTTTTGTTGAATACTTTTATCATTTGCTCTAGGATAGTATATGGTGGAGTATCTCTAATCTATATCATGTCTCTTGGCAAAGCTATTGATCTTCATGCTTTTGAATGCGCATTATTCGCATTCATCATATGGTTCTAAAAATTGAAGCACATGCTAAGTTGTGACCTCTCTAAGTGGGATGGCTTCGCCAACTTGGAAAAGTAGCGGCCGCCTAAGATGAATCAATGCCGCTTGGAGGAAGGAGGGTCAATCGAACCCACAATGTTGGTACCCTAACATTCAAATGGCCATGAGGCTAAAGTAGGGTGTAGAATGTTAGGTGGCTGGTGGAGGACCAGACCGTGTACCTGACACTAATGGCATCTCCTTGCTACATCCATACAATCTATAATCATCAAAGGCCAGTAGTATCCAAGTCGCTTGATCTTTGTCTTCATCTTTGAACCAGATTGATGTGCTCCGCATAGACCTGAGTGTACCTCATTTATAATGCCATAAACTTTGTTATTGTCCAAACAACGTAATCGCATTTGGTCAAAGGATCGACAGTACAGGGTGCCATCAACAAGAGCGTATGACAGAGCTCTTTGTTTCACCTGATGGGCTTGTGACTTTTCTTGAGGTAGTTTGCTAGTGTTCAAGTAATCTATGAATGGTTGCCTCCAATCTAGCTCCTTGTCCATTTTGGCAACGGTAATCTCCCCTTCAAGAGAAAGTCTCTCGATGAGTTCAGCATCAATAAGGGATAGGACTTGCCTATTTTGGGCCCTTATTGAAATGGACTCATCTTTCGGACATGTAAATTCTTTGGCAAGTTTGGCCAAGGCATCATCTTTTCTCACGGGGAACCTTGTAGATGGTGACTTCAAGAATTCAGGCCAACAACTTCATGGTATACTCGTAGTAATGACGAAGCTTGGATTTGAGAACTTGGTAGGACCCGACAATTTGGTTGATGATCAATAGATAATTCTTAAAGATATTGATGCTCTTGACACTGATAGTGATGGCTAATTCTTGACTGGTAATCAAAGAATCATATTCGGCTTCGTTGTTGGTGCAGGGGTTGGAAAGATAGTATGAGAATCTCATCACATCGTAGCTTGGAGTTAGAAGAACTATTCCTACCCCTGCCTTTCTTGGGAGAATAGATTGTGGTGCTTCACCTTTGAGAAATGAAGCTGCACCATCAAAATACATCTCCCATTGACGGTTGCCGACCTCTCCTAAGTTCATCATTTATTCATCGTGGAGATCATTACTAAGAATCAACAGGAAGTGGGTATGCTGCTAAGAAATCTGGTAGTGCCTATCCTTTTATCACATAGAGGGGTACAAATGTGATATCAAACTATTAAAGTATCATGGACCAACGTGCTAAACATCTGAAAAATGTTGGCCGTGTCATGAGATAATGCAGTGGATTTGTTCTAGAGATCAAGTTCACCTTATGAGAAAGCATGTTGTGTCGTAGCTTTTGGGAAGCAAAGATCAAAGCTACGTAATGTTTCTCAATAGGTGGATAGTTTGATTTAGCAGAAATCAGATGACGACTGAGGTAGTAGAGAGCTCTCCTTTCCTCTTCATTGGCCACATGAGAAGAGAGTCGCCAATGCAACAAAGTAGATAAGTGGTAAGTTAGAATTGGCGTTCACTAAGTATTCTTTGATGTCTTCAAAAGCATGCTGGCACTTATTATCCCACTTGAACTTGATATCCTTTTTGACAAGTGCTAAAAATGGCTTGCATCTCCCCGATAGGTTTGAGAGAAAGTGTCTTAGATACGCCAGCTGTCCTTGAAAGGATCTGAGTTGAGTTAAACTCTTAGGAGGTGAAATTTCTAAGATAGCTTTAATATTTTTAGGATCTATTTTTATTCCCCGGTGTCGAACAATAAGCCCAAAGAATTTCTCTGAAGCTACTCTGAATTCACACTTTAGGAGATTCATTTTGAGGTTATATTACCGTAACTGTTTGAAAACTACTCTCAAGTCAAAGAGATGGTCTTCCTTTTCTCTGCTCTTGACTACTAGATCATCAACGTAGCACTCAACTTGATGATGGATGAGTCCATTGAAGATTTGAGTCATGGCCAGTTGGTATGTAGCACCAACATTTTTAAGGTCAAAATGCATGACCCTATAATAGAAGATTCTAAGCAGGGTTCGAAAAGCAATATTTCTTTCATCTTCAGGAGACATCTTGATTTGGTTATAGCCAGATGACCCATCCATGAAAGTCTTTAAACTCAGTTAATAGCCTAACTAAGTCATTGGTTTCTTCTTCATTCAACAACAAACTGATGTATGTCAGGCGCGAATTTTCTTTTGTCCCGAGGTTGATTTCTTTAAGCTTGTCGATTGTTGAATGAATCTCCTCTTCAAATTCTGACGGTTCCTCTTTGACTTGGAGATCATCTGGATTATTTAAGATTTCTAAGCACACATTCTCATAAGAGTTGATGATGTGTGAGAAGAAACTATCTAAATGGTTGGTAATAACTAGCAATAATCTCATCGATCAACCCACTATCAATCCTAGTCTTGCTCTTGATTGTGCTTCCTTGTATGTATTGTTCCATAACTTTTTGAAGTTTTTTGACCTATGCTTGGACCATGTGTGAGAAATTAAACCTTTCTATATATAAGATTTTGAACATAGAGTAAAAGTCAAAAGATAATTCCATTAATTCTTTAAAAGTATCCTCCTCAAGATTTACATCAACTGTGGCTTGAGGATGATGATCCCAAAAGAACTTCTTCTACTTCATGTCACTAGAAGACTTAGGGACTTCCTTAACTACTAATCCTTCAACTTTCTGAGATGTAAGTGAGGTAAGAGTTAAGGTTTCCAACTGTCGCCTAATAGTTTCACATAAACCAGATTTGAATACTTTGCTTTGCTTGGAGGTCTGGTCTTCATCTCTGTCTAGATCAAAAGTCACCTCTAATGGAACCCATTGAGAGGGGTTATAAACTAATCACATTAGACTCATCCTCGAGCATTCCAAGTCTATGAATAGTAGGTACTCCTATGAACTGGAACACGACCTCTATTAGCTAATGGCCAACTAGGGGGTCTCCCACCTCTGGAACTGCCTCTATTTCTACCTCTGCCTCTACCTGGTGGAGGTTGATCCATCCTACCCACATGTCCATATGATAGAATGAACTATGGGTGGAATGTGATATGCGGATCTATTTCATCTTCAATCCCTTTTCTTATTCACTTGGACTTTTATTTTTCTTTTCAATTTCTTTTATCTTTTCTTTTACTTCATTTTCTTTTTCTTTTATATTTACATTTGAATTTTGTCCAAGTTTACGAAAGAGTGTTTTGAGAAAGATAGTACACATTCTCATAAATCTCAACCTCTCTAACTGAAAATGCCTTTTCATCTCCGTTGACACGGTACTCAATTCCATCTTTTATGAACTTGATGCACTAATGAATGGAGAATAGAACGATCTTATTCTGATGTATCCAAGGCTTACCAAGCAAAGTAGTGAATGAAGTATTCAAATCAATGATGTAGAACTTGGTTTCATTTCCCATCTCTAAAGGTAACACTATAAAACCTAAAGCCCGCTCACCTTGATCATTGAATCCTCTCAACATCATCTGATCTCCTCGGAGTGTGGAGATGTCATTCTTCAAATAGGCAAGGGTCTTTAGACTCATAATGTTCATCGATGCACCTAAGTCCATGAGAACCCTGGAGAGTTTGAATCTGTCCATGTCAATTGTGATGTAGAGGGGACGATTGTGCTCCAAGTCCCCAGAAGAAGGTCTTCATCTATGAAGGTGATCCTTTGGGCTTCTTTTGTATAATGTGCTTCCTCACAAGCGGTCAACTGAGCTAAGCATAATTCAAGATCAAAAAGGGCCTTGATTAGTGATTCTCTCATCTCTTTGAATAAGACAAAGGCATCATATATGCTTAGAGACAACTTTCTTAGATGAGAAAGGATGTTGTAGTCCACCTTCTTGGTCTTCCACAAGCATATCCAAGGGTGGAGCATCTGTGGAAGAGGCTTCTTGATCTTAGTACTAATGACTTGTTTCCCTATCTTGAGGTGTCGCCTAGGAGGTAGAACCTTGCCACTAGAGGTTGACTTGGATCTCTTGTGGTAGGGTATGGAAGGTTTTACCTGCACATTAGGCTCACCTACAACTTCTCCTATGGGACCCTCAAAATTGGATGATTCCAAGTCTATCTCAAGAGGTGAACCCATAGTATTCAGAGTTGGAAAGTCCAACTCTGAATCAGAAAGAGGAAGATCGGAATTATTATAGTTATTTAAACTTGAAGAGTTATTATTAGGAATAGAAGAAGATAACCCATCAAAAGTGACACAGATGTAATTCAAACTAGTTTTATTCTTCAATTTCTTAGAATTATTTGGAGGTACAAAGTAGAAATCAAGTAAAGTGAGTGGAGTAAGGGATTTGATGCCCTTATCCACTGATATAAGAGTTCTACTAGTAGAAGAAGTAGAAGAGCTAGCTGAAATTGAAGAAGTTATTGGTGTGGAAGCTACAACTGTAGGCTGGAGGCTGGACACAGTCGGTGGCTATGCTAAAGGGCTATCTCGTGCTGACACATGCTCCTATTGCTGCTGCTGTTGAGCTCCCCCTTTCCTAGAGTTGGCACTAGCAACTTGCAAACCTTTCTTGGTATTAGATGTTTGAGCAGACTCAGGCACCTGCAAGGAAAGCTTTTTGATCTTCTGAATGACCTTCTTAGAGGTTTTGGATAGAGAAATATCCTAACCTTCTTTAGTTTTGGTAGGATCACAAGTATCCCCAAGGATTACCCTAATGAAACTAGAAGGTTGTTCCACAAGGTATTCCTTTGGGATAACTACAACACCGATCTTGAAACTGTGTTCAAGCCAGTCCTTGAATGTAAAGCAATCCTCTAAATTATGACCTAGCATACGGTGGTAAGGGCAAAAGTTTGGATCATGACTTTTGCCTACTTCTCCTCCTCCTAGTTCTAGTCGAAAATTAAGTTTCTTTAAGAGATTCTTAAAGATTTTTTTGATTACCTTCCTCTTAAAAGAATAAGGTTTATTTAACTTATCTAAAAGAGTAGGTGGACCATAGCCACCTGGCGGCAGGTATGCATGTCGCTGCTGTTGGTGGTATGGTTGTGGTGGTGGCTATGCTGGCCGTGGAGGCTGCAGTGGAGACCGGTAGGGTTGCCTCCCTGGTGGCAAAGGAGGTGGAGGCTACTGAGGTCATGGTCTCTCAATCTAATCTCTTGCTAGTTGCTTCCCCTTATCAACCGCAGCTACTACTCCTTGCTTCTTCTCATAGACCTTCTGTGGCTTCTGCTTAAGCAACTGATCTTAAAAAAAATTGTTTGGTCTCCCTTATAGACTAGCTGCCTTGTTGATTAGCTTCTCAAATGTCTTGATAGTGAAGCCCTTAAGCATGAAGGAGACCGGACCATGGATATTCTTCAGGAGAATCTCAATGGCATGTTGTTTAGATAGCTATGGTTCATACTTCATACTTAGATTATGCCATCAAAGAATGTAATCAACAAGGGACTCACTGAGGTGCTGTTGTACTACAATGATATCACCTACATTAAGCCTTTGCTAAGCTCCAGTAAACCTCTTGATGAAGAGTTGCTCTAACTCAGCAAATGTCTTTACTGAATCGTTAGACAGTTCAACATATCCATCGAAAGCAATACCCGCTAGGCTACTAACAAAGAGGCAGAAAAGCAAAGCGTCGCTGCCTCCTACATTGCAACAACTGGCCCTGAAATGTGATATGTGCTACATTGGATTTTCACTACCATCAAAGCTTTTGAAGGAAGGAGGCACGAAACCCTTGGGATATTGGATAACTTCAAATTCCTCCGGGTAGGGTCTTCCCTTTGGAACTAATGATCCTCCCCTGGCTTGAGTCAAAGCTTCCTTCACATGCTACTCAACCATGGATTTTATGTCCTTTTCTTCTATGGAGGTACTTTCCACTACCTTCCTATACATGCTAGTGCTACCTTGCTCAACGGAAGGTAGAGTCTTGGCTGAGTCTAAGACATGCACTAACTCAGGCTGACTGATGTCGATTGTAGTAGGATGAACTAAAGGGGCTTATTTCTGAAGCACTAAAATTGCTACTAACAAGTCCTCTAACTATCATGCCATCCTGTAAATTTGCTCATCCTTCTACCTCAATTGATGTTGGACGTGCTAGGCTGATGTTGTGGTATCTTCCTGATCAACCTCATCACCTTCCATGGCTAGTTGTTCCTTGAGAAGAGATCCTTTAGTGTCAACTATGCAGACTCCAACTGAGTCTCCCAACAAGTCATCTTCGTTGGGATCGAAGTTGACTTTCTCTTCATCTGACCAGTTGTACCCCAAGAAATCCTTCTTTTCTATGAAATAATGTGCCACTATCTCATCTAAAGAACGATCCATCTGAGCATGTACAAATAATCTAGGCTGACTGGTGTGATCACTATCTCGAGAGGACACGACACCTCGCCACCGAGAGTCAATTATATGGGTTGTACTCACCTGGATGAATGACACTCCTGACTACTACTGACTATGAGAGGGGTAACAATCCTAGGATGTTCCACTATCACCATGGTAGACTATCATCCGAATATTCAAATGATCGCCACCATCTCCACATCCCAGCTGTATGGGTGAAGGGATGACCGCCGCTTTGGGTCATCCTTTCCACACCATTACAGAAGGTCGGCAGAGAGCTCGGCCTAACCACAATGGGTGGTGTAGAAGGGGAAGTATCCCTCGGCCATAGCTAGATCACCAACAAGGTGCGATTTTCCCTGGATATGGCCTTCATTGCCTTTGCTGGAATAGAAGATGCTGGAACCTGAACTGGTGATGGCGGATGAAGGGTTGAGCGATGAGGTGGAGACACCATCGACTCTCTATGCAGAGGAACTGCCCTCCTATGGTGACTTGTCCCAGTAAGAAGGATATTGTCAGTATGGTCGGTGCGGGTAGCGCGACGAGTAGGAAAATCAATAAGAGTGTATTCTCTGACTGACGGCTGAACCTCCGCCTCTCCCTGCTGGTAATATGTGTTGTATGGGCCTCTTGGGCCCTCTCCTAGTGAATATGCTTCCCCACACTATGGGGGATGATGGATCAAAGATCAAACTGAGTTCCAGACTCTGAGCATCCGTAAGCTCCACCTACCTGGCATATGACAGATCGGAGGCCGGCATACAACTTCTTACTCCTGGTAACTGTTGGCTGATAATACACCACTGGAGGAGGTGATGAGTGGATCCTCCTAACATCCTCTTTGTCTAAACTAGTGAGAGGATGGAATTGGTTTGTTGTAACCATTGGTGAAGTAACAATGGGGAACTCCTTGATAGCTAAACGGGTTGTTGCCTCCATCTCCCTCACGATCCTAGTGTGGTACCGCTTGATCATGTGGTTCTTATTCCTATGGTGTGTCCGGGTAGGATGGGAGGAGTGCGAGCTAGACCCATACTCACATGTAGGGGAGGTAAACCCTGAGACCAAGGGAGCCTTACCCTTAGAGGGTATAGATGAGATGGTGTTAGCCCTCACTAGGGCAGCATGAGAAACTCTAAGGTGTACTGCAACCGGGGTTGGTACTGCTAGTACTACTGGCACTGCTATAACTAAAGCTTGTAGGACTACCACTTCTTTCCACTTTAGCAAGGAAACATCAGAGTCAGAGGGTAAATCATTCCTGATGATCGGCTTCTGGCCGGTCACCTTAGTCCTACTAAGTGTAGTGAGGGGAGTGCCCTCACAAGTAATCCTGGCTCCCTTGAATCCCCTACCAAAGTGAATCAGATGTGTATGGTCTAGTCAGGGGAAGTTGGCTTGATCCAAAGCCAGATCCATACCATGGGGGAAGGTGAAAATGAACTTCTATGAACCAGCCATCTTAGAATAACTGTAAATGACTGAAAAATGAACTGCCACTGTACTGACTGTAAGAATCTGCAATGAGAAATGAGTTCATATCAGATTTTCATATTTATAGATTTTTGAATTTGAATTTGAAAATTTGAACCCACATCCAACAACTTGGAAGTGTGAATTGTAGTTCAAATGGATTTGAGAAGATTGACTCAAAGAGAAATTTTGAATATGAATTCAACTTCAACAAATTTAGGTATGTGAAATATATATTCAAAAATTTTGATAAGGATGCTTCCATAGGTTCATGTTTGAAATTAGATTTTGAGGACCCTTTCCTTTTGGTAGCTAAAGTAAGGCCAAATTGATTTTATTTTGTTTGATGATTTTGAATTTTACTTAGCAAATTTAAGTATGCTAAGTGAAGTGTTTGAGAAAGTGATTATTTCTTTTTATGAGTTTTTGTTTTGATTTTAAAAAATTTAATATTCCAACTTAGCAAATTTAGGTATGCTAAGTGAAGAATTCAAGTGTGTCTTGTTTGATTTTTGAAAATAGGATCCTTAAAAAATTTAGGTATGCTATGGAAATCTTAAGTGTATCATTTTTGTATTGATGTTTTGATTTTTTTTTTTGTTGAAAAAGTAGGATCCTTAGCAAATTCAGGTATGCTAAGGAAATCCTAAGTATTTTGTTGGATTTTTGAAAATAGGATTCTTAGCAAATTTAAGTATGCTAAGATAATCCTAAATGTTTTATTTTTATTTTGATGTTTTGATTTTTGAAAAGGTAGGATCCTTAGCAAATTTTGCTAAGAAAATCCTAAGTGTTTCATTTGTGTTTGATTATTTAAAGTGGAGACTTTTTAGCAAATTTGGTATGCTAAAGTTGAAGTCCCACTTGTTTGAATGGAAATTTCTTAGCAAATTTGAGTATGCTAAATGAAATTTCCAAAGGATGTGTTTAAATTTTTTGATTTATTTTGGTTTTGAAAAATGGAAACTTCTCCTTAGAAAATTTAGTATGCTAAGGAAAGAAGTTCCAAAGGTGTTTGAGAATTTTGGTTTTGACTTTGGAGACTTCACTTAGCAAATTTGAGTATGCTAAATGAGGTTCCAAAAGGGTGTTTGAAAATTTTTGATTTTTTTTTTTGGGTTTGGAGACGCTAAATGAAATTCCAAAAATGTGTTTGAAAATTTTAAATTATGATTGTTAATTTGTTTGATTTTGGATTTGGAAACTTCACTTAGCAAATTTGAGTATGCTAAATGAGGTTCCAAAAATGTGTTTGAAAATTTTTGATTTTGGATTTGGAGACTTTACTTAACAAATTTGGGTATGTTAAATGAAGTTCCAAATATTTTTAGAATTTTAAAAATATTATTATTAAGTTCTGATTTTCTGAAAGAGAGGATTTCCATTCAATAAATTTGGGTATGTAGAATGGAGATCAATCTTATTTTTGAAATGAGAAATTTTTGTTTTGTGTGTGATTATTGCTTTTTTGAAAGAGGGGAATTCCAACATAATCATATGTGGGATATGTTTAAGTGGGGTTTCCAAATGATGTTATTTTAGTTAGGAATGAAATCTTTATTTAATAAATAAGTATATTAAATGAAGATATTCATGTGCTTGGAAAATTTAATTTCATTTGAGGATGAAATTTTCATTCAATATGTATGAGTGTATTGGATGGAAAGATTCATGTGTGTGTTTTTAAAATTTCATTTTGATTTTGATTTTGGAAAGATGATTATTCATTTTATTTTGAAAATGAAATCTTCATCAAAATGAATTGAAGGAAGATGTTCATTTGTGCTTTTGGAAAATGTATATTGTTAGTTTTATTCTTAAAAAATACAAACAATTATGAGAATTGTTAAATGAGGGTGATAAAATTTTGTAAGAAATATTTTATTAAGTGCATTTTTGAAAAAGTGCTTTTTGAAAAGCGAAAATTTTTGTAGAAAATTTGTTTCCTTTATTATTTTGGAATGAACCTTTCCTTAACACAGAAATGATAAGGAGGAAGTCTTTAAATGTTTTCTTTTTATTTTTACCCATTGGAGAACCCAACGGGGGTTTTAAGACCAACAAGGAATGCGGTACTAAAACCTAAAGATGTTGGCTAACTCAACTTAAGAATGAAATAAGCTAAGTGTCAATGGAAAGAAAGATAGTCTTTGATTCTTACCAAAGTATAAACCTACTATAGATACTCAAAGACAATGATCATTTATCAAAGATGGAGAGAGGAACCTTCCCCAGCGAAGTCTACAGAAAAATCTTTTGGTTGAAAATTTCCTATAGGAGTCGCCTTCCAAATCTGTGGGTGAGAAAAGAAAGGGCAAGACTATAAAAATTCATCTTTTTAGGATGTCACGCAGATCCGCCGATGTGCTTATTCAGGTGATCAAGTATGTCATTAAGGAAATAGTGTACTATCTCGAGAGATAGAAATCACTACCCTTAAATAGACCTAATCACCTCAATTAAGGACTCTAAGGATGATTATCGCATATGAGATTCTTCCCATACTTTACATGAAAAAAGTAAAAAAGAGTTTATTTTAAATCGGACCTCTATAGGCACACCCCATATTTAATTACATTTTTGGACTTATAATTTCTTGGGGATAGCCATTAACTAATTCCTTCTACAATTTTAAATATATGTATGCAAGTCATTATGCTTATGCCAGATAGCTAAACTGTTATTTATTTAGAAAGAGACTAAGTTCTTAAACTCACTCCCTAAAGAGACTAGATCATGTAAGGGTATGCTTCAAATGACCTAAATCTAATGCAATTCAAATTTTATTTTATTTTTATTTTTGGATAATTATTTTGACTCAAGCTAATAGGATTCACATCATGAGAAATAAAATTATTGGCCAAAATCAGTGAGAAAAGAGGAGGTGAGTTTCCACCATGGCTTAAAGGTCGCCAATGCAAAGTTGGAAGCCCTCCAATCAAGAGTGAAATAAGATGCATTTGTGTATGATATTATAAAAGAAATACTCATCTAGCTAAGGGGTTGCTAATTCTTTTATCTTGATTTTAAACCTAAGATTTAGGTGAGGTTATGAATTCTTTATTTTTAATTATGAGTTGTTAAGTTGGGTAAAAGATTTATTTTTCTCTAAAGAACCTAATCCACATCCAGCCATACATAAGCAAAGAAGAAAGAAATTAGAAAAAGATGACACTTAATGCAAAAGCTAAATAGATCATCAATTAATTTATAAAGCTAATAGCAAAAAGAATAAAAAGTCGTTGTGGTCAGGCACCACCGCACAAACCTAAAAATAACAAATTGGGTAGCTGAGCTCTACCCTTATCAACACGAATTATGAATGAATTAAATTATAATTAAGCAAGGAATTCATTGTTATGGGGGTCTTCAAGCTTCATTATTTTTTTCTTCTCTTCTTCTTTCTTCTTCTTTTCTTCTTTCTTCTTTGGTTCCTTCTTTTAGATGATTGGAAGGTAGATGCTCCAAGGATTCACATGGTGCATAAGATAGGATTTTATGACCAATGCTCATCCTAATCCCTATAACAATCATTCTAAAATCCTAATTGCATAAATTTATATGAAAAGAAAAAGAAGGGAATTCTAACTAACACCTGGAAAGCAGAGATTAGCTAAAACAAACTACACAAATTCTAAGCATGTATATTGGACTTATCACCCCACACATGGGTGACTAAGACCACCTGACCTATTGAATTATGCTTAGGGGTATAAAGCACCTGCAAGCAAAAGCATTTATATTTTTATTTATGATACTGCCCCTTAAGCACAATCCCCTGAAGAAAATAATGATTAGAGTAAGAGCATCCTACCATTAATTCTACAAGCATACACCCTAACATCCAGTCTAAAATATATATCAAAAAATAAAATAAAACATCAAACCATGCACCACCCTAACCTAAAGCTAGAAGTGGTGACTTAAGCTAATTTGTGCACTTTGAACGTTTGTGTGGTATGCTTAGCTATGGATGTAGGTTCAAATTTTTTAAGTGTGAAAATATGTTCAACTTAGAGGAGGGTTTCATTTAAGTTATTTAATTATTTTAGGTTAATTTTATTTCATGTTTTGATTTAGTTTAACTGAATTCTACAATTAATTACTAAGTTAGCCCAAAGTAATTTCTAAAGTAGGTTTACATTTTAGTTTTATTTAGTAAATATTTTGATTAGATATTTTAATTAATCCTAAGTTTAGATAAACTCTAAACAAACCTATTCAAAAAGAAAGACATTTTAAGATTAAATAAAATAAACCAAATTTAGAAAACATACATCACGTCATTTCTTTCCCAACATGTATAACATGCATATGAATGGGTCCTAAGCATATCTATACATACAAATGAGAATATTTAACACACTTTATCATGTATGCTAAGTAATCTATTTAAGGAAATTTAGAAGTTTAATATGCATGATTTTCTTTAAGTAGAAAAGGTATTTCTTATCCAATTTTCACATGCACACATGAAAGTAAGAAAGGCATAAGTGAGTACAACGTCATTGTTAACCTGAGGTGTAAGGTACAAGACCTACTTAGGACTCGGGGTTGTCCAGACTAATATACCACTTTCCTTAAATACAAACATGTGTATAAAATAAATAAATTGGAAGGAAAGAATACAAAAGTTATATTAATTGATTCATTTTATTTATGTCATTTACGTGTACAAGCATAGGTAGCCCTTCTTGATTGATAGCATAGGAATGAATAGGATATAGAATTAGGTAAGTATTAGGTCCTTTTCAAATAAACCATACATCTTACCAACTCCTATTCAAAACTATACTAACATAAGAGAGAAAGGAAATCTATGCTAAGCACATCATTATATTCTTTCACATGCAAGCTTATAATTAAAATATAAGTAACACACTTTTAGATTTGATAATTAATTTATATGTTTTAAAAATAATTTGAGTTTAGTAGTGATAATAGACACTTTCTACTTTAGCCAGCACATGCAAATTTGACATAAAGTAAACAATTTCACTTTTAAATTTGAATTTGAAAAATATGAATGCATGAAAGCACATGACATACAAATTTAACTTGTTGGGGAAAGAATCAAAGTAATGAAAGCATGTAAAGACATTCACTTTAGTTAAATCCTAAAGACATTCTTATAGAGTAAGAAAGTTTAAAATAAATCAAAATGTATTCAATGTGATTTTTGTTTAGTTTTAAGTTTGATTTAATTTTGAAAAGGTAAGTCAAGTTTGCTGTTCCTAACCCATTCTCACATATGTTTGTTGTTCCTAACTCATTCCCACATGTGTTTGATTTAATTGGGTTAAGGTATGAATTAAGCAAATTAATTAACCCTCACCTACACCACCTTAGTATAGTTAACTAGATAATTGTGAGCCAATGAGATGACATAAAAACTCACAAGAAATTTAAACTTGTAATGCACCTAATAAGAAAAAGGCCTAATGCAATTTGGCTCATGATTAATGGTTAATTAAGCTAAGGGATTTAGCTTAAGTAATTTCAAAACACCCCTTCACACATTTGAATTGGGTTTTGATTTTCTTAATTGAACTTAGGCTTTAAACACCTAAGCATCTACCCAAAGTAGATTAATTAAGTTCTGGAAATTTTTAAAAATTTTAGAAATTAATTAAGAGGATAATTAATGAATTAACCCTTAATTAAGAGAAGATTAAGGAAAGAAAAGGGGGTTTAGGGAATAGCTTAGGGAAAATGTCCCAAAATTATTCTCTAAACCTCCTATCTACTGGATCTGACCTTAATCAACCCTAATAATGGATTAAAACTACTAATCACATCTTAATTATCTTTAATTATATAAGGAGGGTAATTAGGAAACCCATTTGCAATTCTCCTAATTAAGATTTCAATAAATCTCAAGTAAATTAGGGGAGGCAGAAGTCATCCCCTAAAATATACCCAAGAAGTTTGGGATTAGTCAAAGGATTAATTAAGAAGTAATAAGAAAAATATGATTTCTAATAAAACCCAAAAATCAAAGAAAAGGATAATTCAAAATCCATTAAATTTATTTTTAAAATATTCTAGGTTGAATTATCTTTCCATAGGATTTTACCTCATATTTTTCTGAATTTTATTGAAGGAGATATAATTTTTAGAAGATCAAGAGATTAATTAACTTTTAATTAAATCCATAAACTAATCCTTCAGCTCACAAGATGACACGATGCAAGTCGCGCTTTACATGTCAATGCGAGGCTATTGAAAGTCCCATCCAAATGTGTGAGACACGCTTTGATCTCTACCGTTCAATCAAAGATCAGACGATCAGGGATCATCCCGTGGTTCATAAAAGGATTATTAATTCTAAAATGTGTGAATAATCTTGGCCGTCCATTCAAAATGTGTGGATGGATGGCCAGGAACTCCCCAATTCTTCCCCTAGGATCAACAGAGGTCGTCCATGATCTAGGGGAAGATCTAAGCTCGATTGAGCTCGGATTGGAATAAAACTTTACCCACACCATCTAAAGGCACAAGGAACACATCCAATGGAATTTCTGATGACTTGAAAATTCTTTCACAAAAGACCAACACCTCTTATGCTAGTGGTCAAAATTCCATACCTCACCAGTGCTCGAGATCGATGAGGTAGCATTATCTAGTGGAGCCGAAGCCCTATTGAAATTTTCAGGCCTTGAGGTTGAGTGGATTGCTTTATGGACCAACATCACTTGATCTCTCTTGTGGCTTTGATCCACCGAGGCTCTCCTTGTGGGAACTCAAATGGATGCACTTGAATTGATCCCCTGAGGGAGTGTGCAAGAGGAATTGAAGTAGTTTTGAGTGTGCAGAAAGTTGAAGATTCAAAGGTGCTCCCCTATTTCTTAATGGAGAAAACCGAGAAGAAATAATTTCAAATCCTCATTAGAAAGCTTGTGGAGGCTCTCTGATCTTTCCTAACACTCTCTAAGCTTCAATCGAATGAGAGAATCATAATTTTGAATTGAATTAGGGGGAGTTTAACTCCCCCTATGGCAATCGAATGGCCAGCACCTCCTTTGTCATTTTGATCCAATTGATCACATTGGAGAGTTTGTTTAGGTTGTTAGATCTTTGCACATGGTTTGTTTGAGGCATTGAGTGGATTGCCAACCTCCCATGTGCATCAAATTGGGTGGAGGAGGGATTTGGAATGAGCCAATTTGACCCATGGGGTTGTGTTTGGCCTTGGGTCCATTTGGACTGACCCAAACCCATTGGGTTGGGTGCACCACTCTTCATTAGGTCCCTTTGAGGTATTAGGAATGTATCAAGTGGATATAAAGAGGGCTGACCAAATTATCCATGGATTAAGCCAAAATTTGTTCTATGACCTAGAAGTAGAATGGTCATTTTGTTGATTTTTCAAATTGGATATGTTGGGTATGTGGAGAAACTAGGTTTGGCTAAGTTTCATGGGATTTGAAATTCATTTAATAAGGTTTGGCTCATGTTGACCCATTTAGGTAAAAATGGTTCAACTTAGGTCAAGTTGACCAATTTGTCAAATTGGGTCAAACTTAGGGTTGGGTCAAGTTCATATGACTATTTAAAATATTTTGGTGGCTTTGGTTTGATTCAATTTGGGTTAGTTTTGAATTTGGCTCATATGACTTCATTTAGGTCAAATGGGTCAAGTTGACCTATTTGACCCATTTTACCTATTTGGGCTAGGTCAAGGGTAGGTTTAGGTTTGGTTAGTCATATGCAATGGATTGGTATCTTTGTTTCCAATCAATTTTGGTTAAGTTCAAATTTGGCGCAACATGACCCCTTTAGGTCAAGTTGGGTCTAAGGTCAATTGGGCTAGGTTAGGTCTAGTTGGCCAATTGAGTATTTGGTCAAGTTTCACAAGTGATTTGGAATGAACTTAACCCATTGGTTTGAATCAATTTGGCTTAGATCCAGTTTTGACATATTTTGACTTTTAGGTCAAGGGTCAAGTGGCCAATTGGGCTAGGTTAGGCTCAAATGTTGGCTTGGTCAAGTTCAAACATAGGTCATGAATGAATTTAGATTAATGGTTTCAATCAATTTGTCCTATGGTAGATTTTGGCTATGTTAGGTTTCATTGGGTTGTTGACTTGGTCAACCCTTAGTTTGACTTGGTTTGATCTAATTTGATTGATTGATCATCCCATGATGTTGATCATGATGATAGACATAGGTGAGTTTGGTTCAATCCAATTTTGTTAGATTAGAATTTGGCTCATAAGATCACTTTAGGTCATAGCCTAAGTCAAATTTTGGTCAAAGCTTGATTTAAGTTTGATTGAACTTGTATATAGACTTATGATTGAAATATAAATCCATTTGAAAGTGGTTTGAAGTCAAATGGGTTTTGGTTCATTTGACAATTTCATATTCAAAAGAATATGGGTTTGATTTTGAATTGGATTTTGATTTAGTAATTGAAGTTTGTGTTTATATTTGAATTCATGATTGTAGGTTGATTCAATCATGAAGGAAAATAAAAAGTTTGATTTGAACTTGATTTGGCTAAGTTCAAGATTTTGATTGAAAAGCTTGAATTTTGAATGATTTGAGTTTGATTTTGGAATTGGTTTTGATTGTTTGAGTTTATATTTCATTTATATGTGAATATAAATGAGAATATAAATTAATCAAGAAAATTTTCAAGATTTGAAGTGGTTTAATCACGATTTGGCTAAGTCCATTAAGTGGAATTTTAAAAGAGGAAATTTTAAAGTAGAGATTTGAATTTTGAAGTTGGTTTGATTGATTTATATTTATATTTCATTTATATATGTGAATATAAATGAGAATATAAATGAGTTATGAGAAAATCATGAATTTGAAGTGATTTGATCATATTGATAAGTCTTTTAATGAAAACTTAAAGGACTTAGGAAATTTTCAGGTTTGAAATTTGAATTTTAAGTTTAGTTTGATTGATTTATATTATTTTATTTATATATGTGAATATAAATGAGAATATAAATGAGTTATGAGAAAATCCCATGAATTTGAATTGATTTGGCCATGATTTTGGCTAAGTCCATTAATGGAAAATTAAGGACTTAAGAAAGATTTTAAATTTTAAATATAATTTTAGGATTTGATTTGATCGATTTATATTTATATTTCATTTATATATGTGAATATAAATGAGAATATAAATGAGTTTTAAGAAAATCCCATGAATTTGAGTTGGTTTAGAGTTGATTTAGGCTAAGTCCATTAATGGAAATTAAGGACTTAAGAAAATTTCATGAATTTATTTGGTATTTTGAGTTTAGTTTGATTGATTTATATTTATATTTCATTCATATATGTGAATATAAATGAGAATATAAATGAGTTATGAGAAAATCTCAAAGATTTGAATTCATTTTGATCATGATTTTGGCTAAGTCCTTAAGGGAAGATTAAGGACTTAGAAAGATTTGGACTTCAAAATTTTGATGGATTTTGATCATGGGTTTGAATCATGGATTTCAATCATATGGAGTTGATTTGAATTTGGAGAAAATCAAATGAGATTGATTTGGAGTTTGACTTGAATGAAGGAAAGTGAGGAATGGTTCAAGCTAAGGGTAGGCAAATTTTCCTAACACCCATAAGGCATAACCTATTCCTAGGGCTAACTCTTCTAAGTCTTTCGGGCTAGGTTGAGTCTACCTAATCATTATATGTGTCTTAAGACTAAGGAACTCTTAACATCTAAGAGAAGTCCTATGTCTAAGATGAGGGGTTGAGAGCTCATTCTAAAAATGTGGTCAATAAAGGGCCCAATAGGTGTGTGTGACAAGGAACACCATTATTGGTTGACAAAATGATCAACAACATTGAGAGATCACAAGAACTAACAAAGGCAATCTATCCCCAACCCTGGTGTAGAAAGAATCTAAAGCTTAGTTGTGTCTCTACTTATGTCCAAGACATAAGAGAGGGAAAATCCAAGGGATTGAGTGTGAACCTTCCACAAGGGGATGAGAGGTTTGATTTGATTCTCATTGAGATAAAGATTTGATTTTTTTGCTATGGAAGAGGGTTGAATTAGTTTTAATTTGTTAAGTTTAAATTTTAAGATGAACCTTATTGGTAGAGATTGCACTAAGTAGAGCCATGGAGGCTAAGACCTAACTCAGATTTACCAATCCAAAGGGGTAGTCTACTAAGCATGTAGTAGAACTAGCCAACCAAAGGGATGCCTTTCAATATACAATAGTTATACTAGGAAGAAAGTAGACTTACATCCTCCAAAGTAGAGACCTTAGGGTAATCATTGGCATGGCAAATGATTGAACCCAACCTTGACCATGAGTGAATGCTCTGGGGACTTAGATCAGCTCAAAGATAATCAAGAATGATTTCATTTTAGATTTATTTATTTTGATTATGATGGATCCCAAGATGAACTTTGTGAGTAGGGCCATGGAGGCCTAAACCTAACTCAAATTTACTAATCCAAAGGGAGTACCAACCAAGGTAGACTATCCAACCAAGGAAATGCCTTTTGGTATACAATGATCAAGTTATGAAGAAAAAGTGTGGGGACTCATCTTCCATAACAAAACCACCGGGGATCTTGCAATAAATTGAACCGACAGTACTATTGAATTTCAATGTCAGGACTTAGTCAAAGATAGTCAAAATTAGTTTCATTTTTAGATTTGTTTGTTTTGATTATGATGGATCCCATAGGTTTGTGATGAACTACACTGAGTAGGGCCATGGAGGTTTAGACCTAACTCAAATTTATCAATCCAAATGGAGTCTACCAACACAAGGTGTGGACTATCCAAGGGAAATGTCTTTTGGTATACAATGGTCAAGTTAGAAGAAAGCGGGACTCACATCTTCCATAACAAGGAACCATTGGGGTGATCCATTTGGGCAACAAATCGAACTACCTAGACTATTGAGTGAATATTTGGGACTTAGATCACTCAAGATAGTCAAAATTAATTTTAGTTTTAGATTTGTATGTTGATTATGATGAATCTCATAGGTTTGCAACTAAGGTAGGGTCGGAGGCCTAGACCTAACTTAGATTTTCAATCCAAAGGGAGTAGTCTACCAACCACAAGGTAGGAATATCCAACCAAGGGGAAATGCCTGGTATACAATGGTCGTTAGGAAGAAAGCTGGACTCACATCTTCCATAATAAGGAACCACTAGGGTGGTTAGTTGCTTTAAACAAATCAAACTCAACTAGCTAACTATTGAGAAACCGGGGACTTAGTTCACCAAAGATAGTCAATTAATATTTTTTAGATTTATTTATTTTTGATGGATTCCGGTTTGCGGATCACACTAAGAAGGAGCTTATAGAACCCTAGACCTATCTAAGATTTATCAACCAAAGAGGCGACGATGGGAACTATCCCATCAAAGGAGTGCCTTTTAGTTTGCAATGATCAATTGAAGGGAAGAAAGTTCGGGGACTCACGTCTTCCATTACAAAAGACCAAGCATTGGTTGCTTTGGTCAACAAATTGAATCCACTATTAATAATCATACTAGAAAGAATATGTCTTATATCTTTCAAAGCGAATGATTGTTGGGGTAACTTGCTTGTTGTAAAAATATTAAACCCGACTAAAGGTGATGAGTGAGTACTGGATTTAACTCAACTGTAGTCGTGCAATTCTATAAGGAGTTCTTTGGAAAATGACCCTTTGGGGCCTTGGGAAAAGTGACCATTTAGGGGCTTAAATTCCTAATCCATAAGTAAATTAATTTTTGTTTATTTTGTTTTTTTATTTTATTTTGACTATTAGTTTGGGGATCAAAGAGAAGGAGCTTATATCAACCTAGACTATCTTAGATTTCTGAACCAAGGAAGAATCTACATCCCAACAAATTTTCCAACCACAGAGTGACTACTAGGAAAGGGGATTGTCCAATCCAAGACCAACCTGTGTAGTGTCTAAAGTGGTCAAAGGACATGATCTCAATAGAATGTCCGCAGGGATGAACCAAGCTTAATTCAACACCATGGAGAAGATGGCATGGCTATCATATATCCAATAGGTATTTTGTATCCAACTCAAGGAGAAAGCTCGGAAACTCACATTTTCCAAGAGTGGTGTATCCAATGGGTGAGTCGTTGTTAGCATAACAAACATCAACTAACCTAAGGTGCCCATCGATTTGTAAAAAATTACAAGAAGAAAGTTCAGGGACTCACATCCTCCTATAGCTATTGATCTTCATACTTTTAAATGCAATACCATTATCGGATATAATTCATCAAGGTACCCCGAACCTATATACAATATGGTTCCAGAAAAATTGAAGCACATGCTGAGTTGTGACCTTTCTGAGTGGGATGGCTTCCGCCCACTTGGAAAAGTAGTCGGTGGCAACTAAGATGAATTGATTCCCCTTGGAGGAAGGAGGGTCGATTAGACCCATAATGTCGGTACACCAACACTCAAATGGCCATGAGGCCAAAGTAGGGTGTAGAATGTTAGGTGGTTGGTGGAGGACCACACTGTGTATCTTACAGATGGCATCTCCTAGCTACATCCAAGCAATCTATAATCACCAAAGGTGGTTGTATCCAAGTCGCTAATCTTCGCCTTCATCTTTAGACCGATTGAGTTCTCTACATGATGAGTGTTCCTCGATTACAATGCCACGGGCTTCATGTTTGTCCAAACAACGTAACCACATTTGGTCAAAGGACCGACGGTACAGGGTGCCATCAACAAGAGCGTAAGAGAGAGCTCTCTGTTTCACCTGATGGGCTTGTGACTTTTCTTGAGGTAGTTTATCGGTGTTCAAGTAATCTATGAATGGTTTCCTCCAATCTAGCTCCTTGACCATTTTGGCAATGATAACCTCCCCTTCAAGAGAAAGTCTCTTGATGAGTTCATTAATAAGGGATAAGACTTGTCTATTTTGGACCCTTATTGAAATGGACTCATCTTACATGCCAATTCTTTTGGCAAGTTTGGCCAAGGCATCGCATCGGTTCTCTACTTGGGGAACCTTGTAGATGGTGACTTCAAGAATTTAAATAATCCATAGTATACCGTAGTAATGACTGTTTTGGGTGAAACTGGTAGACCAACATCTAGTTGATGACAATTGAGAATCCTCAAAGATATGATGCTCTGACGATAGTGATGGCTAACCTGCACAATTAAAGCATCATACTCAACTTCGTTGTTGGTGCAGGGGTTGGAAAGATAGTATGAGATCTCATCATATTGTGGTTTGGAGTTAGAAGAATTATTCATACCCTGCTTTCTGGAGAATAGATCATGGCGCTTCACCTTTGAGAAAAGAAGGCATCATCAAAATACATCTCCCATCGGTTGTGGCCTCCTAAGTTCATGATTTATTTATCGGGGAGATCGTCACTAAGCAGAGAATCAGCATGAAGTGGGTGTGCTGCTAAGAAATCCGCTAGTGCCTATCTTTTTATCGCACAAAAGGGTACATATGTGATATCAAACTATGAAAGTATTATGGAACAATGTTCCAAACGTTTGAAAAGCATTGGTATCATGAGATACTACGGGATTTGTTTGAGATCAAGTTCACCTTATGAGAAAGCATGTAGTGTCATATGGGAAGAAAAGATCAAAGCATAATGTTTCTCAATAGGTGGATAGTTTGCTTCAAAAAAAATCGATGAAGATTGAGGTAGTAGAGAGCACTCTTCTTTCTTCATCATTGGTTGAGCCAACAGAGCAGAGAGTCATCCAATGCAAGAATGGAGGATGAGTGGCTGGATTTCGCTAGAAGCAACTTTACCAAGTATTCTTTGATATCTTTGAAAGCATGCTAGCACTTATCATCCCACTTAAACTTGGCATCCTTTTGACAAATGTTGAAAATGGCTTGCATCTCGATGGTTTGAGATAAAGCGTCTTAGATATGTCGCATCCTTGAAAGGACCCGAGTTGAGTTAAACACTTAGGATGTGGCATTTCTAAGATAGCTTTAATCTTTTTCAGATCTATTTCTATTCTCGATGTAGAACAACAAACCCAAGAAATTTTCTGAAGCTACTCCGAATGCACACTTCAGGGGATTCATTTTAAGATTATATTGCCTAAACCATTCAAAACTACTCTCAAGTCAAAGATATGGTATTCTTTGCTTTCACTACTAGATCATTAATGTAGCACTCAACTTGATGATGGATGAGTTTGTTGAAGATCCAGTCATGGCCCATTGGTATGTAGCACGAATTTTTTAAGGTCGAAAAGGCATGACGATAATAGAAGATTCGAGTTTCAAAAGCAGTGTTTCTTTCATCTTCAGAAGACATCTTGATTTGATTATAGCTAGATGACCATCCATGAAATAAATTACTGCATGAGATGAGGTGATGTCCATCATTAATTCTACTATAGGAAGAGGAAACTCATCCTTAGGACATACCTTATTTAAGTCCCTAAAATTGACGCAAATGTGAATTTGGTCATTCTTCTTCTTAACTGAGATGATACTAGCTAACTAGGTGATATTTTTCTTGAAACCAACCTCAATCATTTTCTGACTTTAAATGACCAAGTTGTTCAATCATCACGCATCTAGGAGCATGCTTAATAGGTAACGTTAGGATCTTGCTAGCTATGGACGTAGAGATAATCCATATTTCTTCATAACTTTAAGTGAACTAGTCTTTAAACTCAATCAATAGCTAACTAAGTCATTGATTTCTTCTTCATTCACCAACTAAGATGTATGTTGCATGGATTTTCTTCTATAGATTGATTTCTTGCTTGTATTATTGAATGAATCTCCTCTTTAAATTTTGGTGGTGCCTCTTGACTTGGAGATCATGAGGCTTCTAAATGCACATTCTCATAAGAGTTGGTGTTGTGTGAGAAGAAACTATCAAACTCCAAATGGTTGGTAATAAATAAATAATCTTCATCATCGAAAACCCATGCAAATCTAGTCTGCTTTGATTTTCAGAATTATTCCATAGCTTTTGAAGTATTCTCACTGCTTGGATCATGTGAGAAACTAAATCTTCGTATAAGATTTTGAACACATGGTGAGTAAAAGTCAAAGTAATTCTATTATTTAAAAGTATCCATCTTCACATCAACTTTGAGGATGATGATCCCAAGAACTTCTTGCTCCATGTCATGAAGACTTAGGACTTTAACTACTTTACTTGCTTGGAAGGGTCTTCATCTTTATGGATCAAAGTCACCTAATGAACCCACTAAGAGGGGTTGATGATAATCACATTGACTCATCTAATGGATTCCAAGCCTATATGAATACTATGGGTATTTGAATGAACATATAATGGTGATGGCTAACTAGTCTCACCTTTGGAATTGCCTCGTTTACCTTTGCCTCTATTGGAGGTTGAGCATCCTACCCACATGTCAATATGAATGAACTGTGTGAATGTGATATGGATCATTTCTTCTTCAATTTCTCTTCTTGTTCACTTGGGCTTTTAATTTTCTTTTATTTTCTTTTATCTTTTCTTTTACTTCATTTTCTTTTGTTTAGTATTTGCATTTGAATTTTGTTCACGAGAAAGGGTGTTTTGAGGAAGATAGTAGGCATCCTCATAAATCTCAACCTCTCTATAAAATGGCTTTTCATCTCTGACACCGCATTCAATTCGATCTTTTGAACTTGATGCATTGATGAAGGAGGATGGAATGATCTTATTCTGATGTACCCAAGACCTACCAAGTAAAGCAGTGAATGAAGTATTTGAATCAATGATGTTGAACTTGGCTTCAGTCTTCTAGTCACCAATATTTAAAGGTAACACTTTAGAACCTAAAGTCCACTCACCTTGATCATTGAATCCTCTCAACATCATCTGATCTCCTCGAAGTGTGGAGATGTCAATCTTCAAAAAGAAGGGTCTTTAGACTCATAATATTCATCAACAATCCTCGAGAACTGAGTCAACTTGCCCATATCAATTGTGATGTAAAGGGACATTCTAAGTTCCCAAGAAGGTCTTCATTTATGAAGGTGATCCCTTGATTCTTTTACATAATGTTGTGGAGAAAAATTCCTATATGAGTCGCCTTTCAAATCTGTTAGTGAGAAATGAAAGAGGCAAGCATATTGAAATTCATCTTTTTTAGGATGCCACACAGATCCGCAGATGTACTTATTCAGGTGATCGAGTATGCCATCAAGGAAATAGTGTACTATCTCAAAAAGATAAAAAGTCACTACCCTTTAATGGACCTAATCACCTCAATAAGGACTCTAATGATAATGAGTTTGCATATGTACGAGATGATTTTTTCTTACTTTTACATGGAAAAGTAAAGTAAGGTTTATTTTAAATCGTTAAGTTTCTCAAGGGCAAACCCCCATAGTTACATCCTAAGGACAGATCCCTTAGAAAACTCTCATTAAGGTAAATGATCTTGTCTTTGAAGATTTCAATAGAAGGACTATCAATTGATTTGTTTATTTGAAGATCAAATGAGATTGATCAAAAGAGGGAGTTATTATCAAAGCCAAATAAAAAGATAAGTAGGAGATGCCCACAATGTTAAAAAAAAATTTAGTGAGCATCTCAAACTATCCTATAGTTGGGCTTTACATTTTGAAATTGATTTATTTAAGTTGAATTTTTCATTAAAAAAATTTAGGACTTATGATTCCTTAACACAAGATTAAGGAAATGCCTAAGAGGTGAGGAATTATGCTTATGGCCCACAAAAGGGGAGAAGCAACCTCGAACCTAAATCTAGGGAGCTTGGAGGAAGCACAACCTAAATCTAAGGCAAAATAGGTAATTGGTTTGCCTCACAAGAGAGACAAATCACCAACAACTTGGACTTACAACTGTCTAAGGGTGGCTACCAACTAACTCCTCCTATAATTTTAAATACATGTAGGCAAGTCTTATGCTTATGCAAGATAGTTAGGTTGTTATTTATTTAGAAAGAGACTAAGTCCTTAAACTCACTCTCTAAAGACAAGATCATGTAAAGGGCATGCTTCAAATTACCTAAATCTAATGCAAAATTTCATTTTATTTTCTTTTTTGGACAATTATTTTGACTCAGGCTAATAGGATTCATATGACTAATGCAAGAGAAAGAAAGTCATTGGCCAAAATTAGAAGGGAGGAGGTGAGTTTCCACCATGGATCTTCAAAGGTCAAGCCAAGTTTCTAACAAAGATGGAAGCCCTCCAATCAAGAGTAAAATAAGATGCATTTGTGCATGATATTATAAAAAAAATGCTCATCCGCTAAGGGGTTGCTAATTCTTTTATCTTAATTTTAAAGCTTTTAGGTGAGGTTATGAGTTATTTAATTTTATCTGAGTTGTTAAGTTGGGTAAAAGATTTATTTTCCCTAAAGAGCCTAATCCACATCCAGGCCATACATAAAGCAAGGAAGAAACTAGGAAAAGCATGCCACTTAATGCAAAAGCTAAACAAATCATCAATCAATTTATAAAGCTAATCGCAAAAAGAATAAAAGGCCATTGTGGTCGGGCACCACCGCACAAACCCAAAATATCAAATGGGGTAAAGCTCTACCCTTATACAACCCATATTATAAATGAATTAAATTATAATTAAGTAAGGAATTCATTGTTATGGGGTCTTCAAGCTTCATTTCTTCTTTCTTCTTTCTTCTTTGGTTCTTTCTTTTGATGATGGTTGGAAAGTAGATGCTCCAAGGCTTCACATGGTGCATAAGATATGATCTTATGACCAATGCTCATCCTATTCTCCATAATAATTATTCAAAAATCCTAAATGCACAAATTTACATGAAAAGGAAAAGTGAAAATCTAACTAACACCTACAAAATAAAGGTTAGCTAAAAAATCACACAAATCCCAAGCATGTATATTGGACTTATCACCCCACACATTGGTGACTAAGTCCACTTGGCCTATTGGATTATGCTTTGGGGTATAAAGTACCTACAAGCAAAAGCATTTATTTATTTATGATAGCTCTTAAGCACAATCTCCTACAAAAAAATAGTTAGACTAAGAGCATCCTACCATTAATTCTACGAGTATACACCCTAACATCCAGTCTAAAATATATATCACAAAACAAAATAAAATATCAAACCATGCACCGACCTAACCTAAAGCTAGAAGTGATGATTTAGGCTAATGTGTGTGCTTTGAAGGTTTGTGTGGTATGCTTAGCTATGGCTTTAGGTTCAAATTTTCTAAGTGTGAAAACATGTTCAACTTAGATGAGGGTTTCATTTAAGTTGTTTAATTATTTTGGGTTGATTTTATTTCATATTTTGATTTGGTTTAAGTGAATCCTACAATTAATTACTAAGTTATGAAGAGAGAAAAGAGAAGAGACTTCTCTTCCTTCCCTAACCTAAGTAATTTCTAAAGTAGATTCACATTTTAGTTTTGTTTAGAAAATATTTTGATTAAATGTTTTTAATTAATCCTAAGTTTAGATAAACTCTAAACAAACCTATTCAAAAGAAAGGCATTTTAAGATTAAATAAAATGAATCAAAATTCACATAACACACATTACTTCATTTCTTTCCCAACATATATAGTATGCATATGGATGAATTCTAAGCATATCTATACATAAAAAATGAGAATATTTAACATACTTTATGATGCATGCTAAGTAATCCATTTAAGGAAATAGAAGTTAATATATGCATGATTTTCTTAAGTAGAAAAGTTTTCTTATCCAAATTTTCACATACACACATGAAAGTAAAAAATACATAAGTGAGTACAATGCCATTGTTAACCAAAAGGTGTAAGGTACAAGACCTACTTAGGGCTACTTAAAGCCTCGCAACCTCGGGTTGTCCAGACTAATATACCACTTTCCTTAAATACAAATATATGTATAAAAGAAATGAAATGGAAAAGAAGAATGCAAAAGTTGTATTAATGATTCATTTTATTTATGCAATTTATGTATGCAAGTATAGTAACCCTCTTAAGTGATAGCATAGGATGAATAGGATAGAATTAGGTGAGTGTTAAGTTCTTTTCAAATGAACCATATATCTTACCAAATCCTATTCAAAATTACTAACATAAAAGAAAAGAGAAACCTATGTTAAGCATACCTTTATAATCTTTCACATGCAAGCTTATAATTAAAACATAAGTAGTGCACTTTTAAATTTTATATTTAATTTATATATTTTGAAAATAATTTAAATTTAGTAGTGATAATAGACACTCATATTTCTACTTTAGTCAACACATGCAACATTTGACATAAAGTAAACAGTTTCATTTTAAATTTGAATTTGAAAAATATGAATGCATAAAATCACATGACATACAAATTTAACATGTTGGGGAAAGATTCAAAGTAATGAAAGCATGTAAACAAACTCACTTTAATTAAATCCTAAAGACATTCTTATGGAATAAGAAAGTTTAAAATAAATCAAAGTGTATTCAATGTGATTTTTGTTTAGTTTGAAGTTTGATTTAATTTTGAAAAGGTGAGATGAGTTTGCTGTTCCTAACCCATTTCCACATGTGTTTGATATTTTGTTTAATTTTTAGATAATTAGATCCATTTTTATGTATTAATTAGGTTAAGTAAATTAAGTAACTTAATCAATTCTTACCTACACCACCTTAGAATAATTAACCAAATAATTATGAGCCAATGAGATGACATAAAACTCACAAGGAATTTAAATTTGTAATGCACCTAATAAGAAAAGGCTAATACAATTTGGCTCAATTAAAGGTTAATTAAGCTAAGGGGTTTAACTTAAGTAATTTCAAAACACCCTTTCACACATATGAATTGGGTTTTGATTTCCTTAATTGAACGTAGGTTATTAAACACCTAAGCATCTACCCAAATTAGATTAATTAAAGAAATTTTTAGAATTTTTAGAAATTAATTAAAAGAATAATTAATGAATTAACCCTTAATTAAGAGAAGATTAAGGAGAGAAAAAAAGGGTTTAAGGAATAGCTTAGGGGAAATGCCCCAAAATTATTTCATAAATCTTCTATCTAGGATCTGACCTAATCAACCCTAATCATGGATTAAAACCACTAATCACACCTAATTATGCTTAATTATAAGAGAGTAATTAGAAATCCATATGCTTTCTTAATTAAGCCTTCAATAAATCCCAAGAAAATTAGGGAGAAAGTCATCCTAAAACATACCCAAGAGTTTGGATTAATGTGAGGCTTAATTAAAAATATAATTAGCAAAATAAATTTTCTATAAAACCAAAATCGAGAAAATTATAATTTAAAACCAATTGAAATTAATTTTAAAATATTCTAGGTTGAATTATCTTTCCATAGATTTATTTCATTTTAATTTTATTGAATGAGATATGAATTTTAGAAGATTCATAGATTAATTACATAAAAAGCATCTAACTAATCCTCCTCACCGCATGGGTGGTCAACAAGCTTTACACGACGCGGTGAGTTACTTTAAAGTGTCAAATCCAAAAGGTGGCTTGACGGCATGTGCTTGATCTCTATCATCGATCAAAGATCGGATGACCATAGATCTCCCGATGATTTTAAAAAAAGGATATAGAATTCTAAATGTGGTAATTATCTCACCATCCATCCAAATACATGGATGGATGGCTGAGATCTCCCAAGTTCTTCCCCTCTTGATCAACAGAGGTCGTCCATGATCTAGGGGAAGATCCGAGCTCGATTGAGCTCAGATTCAAACCAAACTTAACCCACACCATCTAAAGCCAAAGAGCATCACATCCAACGGTGGGATTTACTTGAATTGAAAATTTCTTCAAAGTGACCAACACCACATGCTAATGGTCAAAAATCCCATACCTCTGGAGGTGATCACCGCACTCATTCCTTGGAGGAGCTTAGTCTAGTTAAGATGAAGCTGGTTGAAGAATGAGCTCTGAGGTTAGTTAATTTCTCTATGGACCACCTTGCTCCCTTGTAGATTTGATCCAATTCTCTCCCTGCTATGGGAACTCCAATGGAAGCTTGGTGCACTGACTTAGCTCCCAATGAAGTATGCAAAGGAATTGAAGAGGATTTATGAAGAAGTTTAGAAAGATTGAGCTCCTATTTTCTAAGGAAGAAATCGAGAAAGATTGATTTTAATTTCCTCTAGAAGCTTAGGAATGCTCTCGATGGCTCCTACACACTCTAGGCTTAAATGAATTGAGGAATGATGATTTTAAATTCAATTAGGGGAGTATATCTCCCCTTGAAGGATCATACGCAAAGCCTATTTGTCATTTTGATCCAATTGATCATAACAAAGGTTTGTTTGATCAGTTAGATGCTGCACATGGTCGGGCTGAGGCCAGGGAATGTCCAACCTCCCATGTGCTTGAATTTGAGTGAGAGGATTTTGAATTAGCCATTTTGACCATGGGTCGGGTTTGGTCTTGCCAATGGGCGACCCAAACCCATTGGGTGCACCACTTTTCATTAGGTCCCTTGAGCTTTTAGGAAAGCCTCAAGTGGATATGAAGAGGTATGACCAAATTACCCATGGATTAGTCCATAATTTGTTCTATGGTCTATGGGTTAAATGGTCATTTGGCTGATTTTTTCAATTTGGATATGTTGGGTATGTGGAGAAACTAGGTTTGGCCAAGTTTCATGAGATTTGGAATTCATTTGATAATGTTTGGCTCATGTTGACCCATTTAGGTCAAAATGGGTCAACTTGGGTCAAGTTGACCAATTGGTCAAATTGGGTCAAACCAAGGGTTGGGTCAAGTTCATATGACCATTTGAAATATTTTGGTGGCTTTGGTTTGATTCAATTTGGTATTATTTTGAATTTGGCTCATATGACTTCATTTAGGTCAAATGGGTCAAGTTGACCTATTTGACCCATTTGACCTATTTGAGGTAGGTCAAGGGTAGGTTTAGGTTAGGTTAGTCATATGGAGTGGATTGACATCTTTATTTTCCAATCAATTTGGTTAAGTTCAATTTGGCTCAACATGACCCCTTTAGTCAAGTTGGGTCTAAGGTCAATTGCTAGGTTAGCTAATTGAGCTTTGGTCAAGTTCAACAAGTGATTTGGAATGAACTTGACCCATTGGTTTGGATCAATTTGGCTTAGATCAAGTTTTGACACATTTTGACTTTTAGGTCAAGTTGGGTCAAGTGGCCAATCAGCTAGGTTAGGCTCAAAATGTTGCTTGGTCAAGTTCAAACATAGGTCATGAGTGAACTTAGATCAATGGTTTCAATCAATTTGGCCTATGGTGAATTTGGCTATGCTAAGTTTCATTTCGGGGT